>CM072777.1:69157500-71557500 GCA_036936925.1 Cenchrus fungigraminus
CACCATTACTGCTAAAGCTTGATGACCCTGGAGTTCCATCAATCCACTGCTCCATCAATCAATGGAACTTCCAGCGAGTTGTCTGCGACACGGGATCGGGCACCAACCTAATGTCTAAGGTAACCTACGAATTAATATATGGTGACCTGCCTTTGTATTCCACATATATAATGTTGCAGATGGCAGATCAATCACAACGGTTCCCGGAAGGAATTGCACGAGATGTACCTGTCAAGATAAAGGACCACTATGTCATGACTGACTTTTTAGTCATAGACATGGGAGATGAGCAAGATCCTCCCATCGTGCTTGGAAGACCATTCCTGAACACAACAAGAGCAATCATCTACATCAGGACTGGCGAGATCCACTTCCAGTTCAGAACTGAAAAGGTACGCTGCTACTTCAATACTTATACTGATCCTGAGCAGCCCAAGAAGAACAAGATGCGGAGACGCCTTCAGAAATTACAACGCAAGCTGAACACAAAGTTGACGGATGTCAAGAACATTGAAGAAGAGATCAAGGAGAAGTCCGCTCAGCTTCTACCAGCCCAGTATTCTGAACCTGTTACTCCAGAAAGGTCTCCACCGAAGAAACAAGTTTGGAGGAAGAAAGATCAAAGTACACCTTCGGAAGACCAATCACTACCCGCGTCATCAACTAATCAATCAATGGCCACTACATCTACGCCATGGGAGTAAGTACTCTAAACTCTCGCCGAGAGGTAACTCGGTATTTATCTTTATATTCAGCACTGCATATTTAGATTAGCATGTTTATTTCCCTATACCTGCATTGAAAAAAAAATCAAATATTTTCTGCTTTTGCATTCTTTAAGGCCCCATGTACTCCGTACTGTGGCGGCATAAAAAATAGTAAATAAAAAATTTTGCATTCACATGTTTTTGTTTTAGCATCCCTTTTGCATATAAAAATTCAAAAAAATACGTGGGCACATGAAGGTCCACACATTTCAGAAAAACCCAAAAAGGAGTGGGCACATGAAGGCTCACAGCATAATCCTAGAATTTGTTCCTTCGGGTATGTGCGAGACTAATATTTACAGGGAGAATTTAATAAGGACCTGAAGGCAAACAAGTTCCAAGGATGAATCAAGAATCACTTCAAGATCCAGCTTGGGGGAGAGCACCCCCAGTTATCACGATAAGTATCACTATCCTATGTTTTTAGCTAGTTATTTGAGTATTAGTTAAAGGTCTTAGTTTGAATAAAATGCTAGAGTCTGCTAGTTGGCTTTTCTCTTTAATAATGATCTTGATGATATATGCTTGGAGATGATGAATAGTTGCTCCGCCGTAATTCCTTTTAAAAGTGCTTAGTTTTCAGACCTAGATTCTCCTGAAGCTTAAATGCTTAATTTGCTCTAAACCCAAAACCTGTGCAAGTCCATGCTTAATCTGAGTCTAGGCTTTGAAAGATGATTCATGAAAAGTTGAGTTGCTATTGATCATTTTCCTAGAGAAGCTTGATTCCTGGATTTATCTTAAAAATCATGAAATTTTATATGATGAGTTCCTGTGTCTATGATCCTTAAGAGCTTGTCATACACATCAAGATCATTCCATTCCACCATTTATGCTGCTTCTGACATGGAAGTACGCATTTTCCATCAAGCCATATAGCTCATGCAACTCTAGGATATATCTCTCTCAATGTTAAAAAGGATTCTGGGGCTACATTCGAAAAAAAAAGAGAGAGGAAAAAGTGAGAAGAGAGAGGGAGAGAAAAGGACAAGTGTCATACTAGGCGAGAAGGGCCTACCTCCCTAAAAAAATAAATTTAGAGATGAATAATGGTCACGTGTCCGAGGGCGAGTAGAGCCCACATCTCTAAGGAGAGAGAAAAATGGACAAAAGTCCGGGGCGAGTAGAGCCCACCTCTCCAAGAATGGAAAGCCCAGATCTTAAAAATCTTAGAAAGAGAGATATAGTCCAAGAGCTAGGCTAAAAGGCTTACCACCTTTCACCCTCATCCATCCAACACTATCATCCATACATATCTTGCCAAGTGTGACTCCATGCTTGAGAAGGTCATACACAGGATCTCTGAGTTTTATCTGAAAAATGTGCAAAACCCTAGGATGATAGCTGATCAAAGAATTTGAGATATACTGCTTGACTTGATTGTTTTGTCTTTTATTTGCTCAAGATTTATGAAAAGGCTATGCTTAAAGGTTGATGGTAAGACAGAGCAATCTTGTTGAGGAGAATTGGTTTTGAAAACCATAGTACTTTTGAGGTGTGAAAGCGTTGTAGCAACTCCTGATCCTGCTAAAGCATATCTTTGCTAGGGACTAGCAAAGGGTAAGCTTGGGGGAGTTTGTTGACACATCTTATCCTATATATTTATAAGTCAACTAAACATGAGAAAAGGGCATAAATGTTAATATCAACTTAGAATAGGGTGCCACTAATAGTTTTTCTGGAGATTTGGTAACTTATATAAATCCAGGAACCATTTGGGAAAAGTGCTAAAAGAATCAAATCTAGAAGACTCCAGAAGGCTCCGGAACTCAACGTGACTTGGCACCCAAGAAAGAAGCATCTAGAAGAAGCGACAGACCACCTGGCCGAAGTGGGCCCCGAGGGGGGCCCAACCCAGCCCAATCGGCCTGGTGGTGGGGCCGGTCGGCCTCCCCCGGGCGCCACCTCAGCCCTACTTCCAGAAGGTTTTTCCACCACCTATGAGGATCAATCTAAACCACTCATTAGGTCAGTTTGATCAAACAGCGCACGTCTACCCCTCAGGGCTATATAAGCAGCCCCCCTGCCCCCTGGCAGAGGCATCTGGAAACCTGAGTTTGCATACACCAGATCAAGTCATCAAGTCAGAGATACTACGCCCTAGAAACACCATATAGCAGAGTAGCTAGCTAGTCTAGATCTAGGAGGAGGCAAGGCATCTACTTGGCTCCTGATCGTCTAGAGGCTGATCGAGATACTGATCTAGCTTCTCTCTTGTAAGTTCTTATCTAGTTCCTTACATTTGTTATACAGACATATGTTCTTATCAATGATTATATTCGACATTATATGCTTTGGTGTTTATTATGATTACATGTTTAGCATAGTTGATTTGCCTTTATATTCATGTATGGAGTCGTATAGCCCTCACCTAGATCATTTGTTAACATGGGTGAACGGTAAAGACAGTGTAAGCGTGGTGCTTATATTGTATTTATCTGCGATTGCACCCTATATGCCGGGTCGTGTGGTAGATCGTAGTGGTGACAACACTATTGAGTCCTTCGCAGTCCACCCCCCGTGTATAGGACTAGTGGAGCCTTATACTATTTGGGTTGTTTCAAGTTTCGGCCTTGATCCTCCTGGATAGTCTCCCCATGCATTGATATAATAGTTCTTCTTCCATGATTGTTAAACGTTTGCACTAATCATAGTTTGCATTGACATATAGTTTAGAGTTACCGAGGAGTATCCTCTCTAACTAGACTTTGCTATGTTTCTCTTGCTATAATGACACTTTCTAGCTGCTCATGATGTTATGACTTGAACAATGCTATCAATATCTTTATCTTTATGTGACTTACCCCTGTTTATAGCAATTGATATATTTTGGCCACTCTACATTATAAAACTGAGAGATGAGCATGTATTAGCTATTATGGATTAGAAAGACTTCTTTCCCCATGGTAGAATATAAATACGATACCTAGTTTTACTCCTGGTTAAAATGCTACAATGGTATATTCATATCTGTGCGCTTGCGGATTCCCTGTTTATATATATCTTCTTTTCTAGAGATCCAAGGCATATGTAAGAGTACCATATGCATGCGTTTTCTGGCACACCAGTCAGGGCTGACAACCTATATCGAGTTGTGCTATGAATCGTGTCGGAGTTCACCTTTTAGTTTAATCTGAAAGCAACATCTGATATACACTTAGCATCATGTTAAGATATACCTTTGCATTTCTGGTGCCGTCGATAGAGATGGATCTTATATCCGTTTCTAGTCGATGACGTTAGCAATGTCAACATTTCCAAGGCTAGGGGGTAGGCTAGAGTAGCTCTTCTTCAGGTTCCAAGTCCTCTTAGAAGTTTAGGTACGAGTTCTCTTTTATATTTATTTCTTTGTATGGCTTTGATCTACTTCAGTTATTCAGCTATTTCATACAAAGTCATGGTAGATCATATTCTTGATGTGTTCTTCAGTTCATCCTCTGTTCATCATTTAGAGGCTTGTGTTCTTCGTGAACACTACCTTTTGATCCACTTGAAGGATGATAAACTCATTCCTTATGTGTTTGTTCATAAGTTAGAGGCTCGTGTTCTTCACGAACATGACCCTTTGATCTTGTTGATTAGACATAAGAGAGTTCATATCTGTTCGTATGTCTAGCCTTAGTTGATCTTGTTACATAGCATGAGAGTGTTGCATGGGGTCTGTGTTCAAGCTACGATACTCGGTCTAGTTGACCAGTCTTCTGGTGGCTCTCACCCTGGGTCACAATAGCCCGGGCCGGGTGAAGTCTAGCAGCAACGTAGGCATGGTGCCTGGGTTGTCTGGCTACGATAGTTATGAGCATACCCCCCGTAACGAGAGGTCGGTCCTCAGGTGGTGACAGCCCTGTTGGATCCTAGGGCAACCTCCGCGTTGGGGTACCTACTGTAGGAGTCTAAAGTCTAGTTTCGCAGAGTGCTGGTCGTCGCGGGCTAGCTCCCCATTTGTACCTAGGTGCTGAACCATGTTTCCCTCATGCAATACTCATGCTTATCTCTTGTATCTTCTAGCTTTGTATGTTTAGTACATTAGAACCTAGAGCTAACTCGTATGTTCCCCCCTAAGCCGTAGTGTGCTAGAGTAGAGGTAGATTTGAGGTGTGTGTGTCACACTACCCCTATTATCTTTTATCTTACCCCTGCCTTTGAGTGTGTTTTCCCTATATCTATCTCTTGGTTTACATTCAGAGCAAAAGCATAAGTCTAAGATATCCACCATTGCCTTCCTTGGATTTGATACCCTTGGAATACTCTCTTTCCTTGGGGAAATGCTACAATGGTTTATCTGTGCGCTTGCGGATTCGTTCATGATCGTTTAGATTAACCAATGGCAAGTCTCGATGTTCACGCTAACTGCGCCATTAGTTGTGACATTGGGAAATGCCAACAAGCATTTCTAGCGCTGACACTAAGGATGGATTTCCAATCTGTTCTTAAGTGATTGACGTTTAGAAATGTCAACAAGCATTTCTGGCGCCGTTGCCGGGGAAGGCACAGGATTATCATGACTATGCTTTGCATCTATTTATAAACTCTGAGTAGGTTAGGACAACCCTCAATGCAGGCTAACCTTGATTGTCTTCTTTTATCTTTGGATAATAAAGACAGGTAGTGTATGACTGGTTTCGACCTACCGGGAAATTTTACTGAAAATCCCGAGTTACATGTGAGGAAAGCTCGAATTCATTTCGGCTCACCTCATCGTACTCGTCCGGAGGGCGAACCAGCTTCCTTCGTACCATCCACGTCCAATGCTATGGCCCAGAAGACACTTCATGAGTACTCAGCTCCTTCTGCTGACCAGGTCCTGCAAGGCCCTGAGGTGGCAATGGGGACTGAAAATTTTGAGATCAAAACGGGTTTAATCACGATGGTACAGGCTAGCCCATTCTGTGGCAAGCCAAATGAGGATGCCAATGCTCATCTGCAGCAATTCCTAGAGCTGTGCAGCACTTTCGTCATCAGGGGTGCAAATATGGATGCTGTTCGTTTACGGTTATTTCCATTCTCCCTCTTGGGAAAGGCTAAGCAATGGTTCTATGCGAACCGGGAATCTATTGACACTTGGAGCAAGTGTTCACAGGCATTTCTCAAGAAGTTCTTCCCATTGGGTAAAACCAATGCTCTTCGTGGAAGGATTTCTGGTTTTCAGCAAGCAGCAAGTGAATCTATCCCAGAGGCTTGGGAGAGGCTTCAGGAGTATGTCCTGGCCTGTCCTCATCATGGGATGGAAGATTGGCTCATTCGTCAAAGTTTCTATAATGGGTTGACTCCGACAGCCCGAGGCCATATTGATGCTGCTGCTCAAGGAGCATTCTTCTCACTCACTGTTGATAATGCTAAATTACTCACGGAGAAGATGGTCTCCAACCAAGGGTGGAGTGATAAAAGATTCCAACCACGACCAAGGGGTACTCATACTGTCAAGGAAGCAGACATGATTACTGCCAAGATGGATCTTCTTATGAAGAGATTGGATGACTACACCAGCGAGAAGGCTGCCATGGCCACTACTTCTTTTCCTGTGGACTCTCACATGACCTGTGAAGTCTGTGGCAACACTGGGCACTCAGGCAACTATTGTCCGGAGACTTAGGAGGAAGTGATGTACATGAATGGCAATAACAATGGTTATCGTCCATCTCAACAAGGAGGCCAATCGTGGAATCAACAACGCCCTTACTATCAAGGAGGTAACCAAGGTAATTCTTACAATCCTAACCAACCTTCCTTGAGAGATCTTGTTTTTGGGCAAGCTAAGATTAATGAAGTTATTAACAAGAAGCTAGCTGCCCTTGATAAAACTGCGGAAAGCCTCAACGTTAAGCTTGATAGTTTTACTTCTGCCCAGAAGAGTTAGCTGAGTTTCAACAAAATGTTAGAAACCCAGTTGGCTCAGCTGGCTGCTTTGGTTCCATCTCCTGATAACGGGAGGATCCCGGGGCAACCCGTATCCTCTTGTGAAAATGTTAGTGTAGTGTCAACCAGGTGGGGTAAGCCACCTAGGAAGACACATGACTCTGACTATGCAGGAAAGCCCATTCAACAAATTCTTGATTCCTGGGAGGAATTAGCAGTGGTGCACAAGAAAGATCCAGGCTACCCAACTATCACGTGCACAATCTATTACAAGAAGATCAGGCATGCTCTTTGTGACCTTGGTGCGAGTGTTAATCTCATGTCCAAGGCCATGTTCGAGCAACTGGGATATCCAGCTCTCTCTCCAACAGCACGGACTATCCAACTCGCCGATTCAATGATCCGATACCCAGAAGGAATTGCCGAGAGTTTATTGGTTAAGGTCAAGAGCTCTTATGTCTTCACGGATTTCGTGGTCCTTGACATGGATGACGAGGGAGGAATGCCGCTCATCCTTGGGCGACCATTTCTCAGTGATGTCCGAGCAAGAATCAATGTGGGTTCCGGTATCATCCGTTTCTGCATTGGGGAGAGGAACTTGAGTTTCAAGTTTCAGGACAAGGAAGAGCAATGCTATTTGGTGCAAGATAGTGTTGAGCAGCTTGGGGGAAGGACGGGGCCTTCACCCCCAAGGAAGAAATCTCCGTCAAAGAGGTTAAGGAAAATTCAGAAAGAATGGCGGAAGATTGAGATGGCACCAACCCCTACTTCTGAGGAGTGGGGTGCGGAATGGAACTGATCACTGAGAAGAGTCCAACTCGTCGGACTAAAAATGATGGGTCCTTTCTACCAAAAAGGTTAAAGCTGGTATTTATCTCATATTTCCCTTTCCAAAATTTTATTTCCAAAATTGCATATTTGATTTTCCAAAACTCTACATTTGCATGCTAGATTTATCTAGCCCTTTTTCCTTTTCCAAATAAAATTTCTGAAAATAATTTCTGAGTTTGAAAACCATAGAAAATTCATTTGGGAAATTTCTGGAGTAAACTTTGGCCGGTGCACCTTGGCATCTCTTCATAGAGCCGTTGGTGGCACACCTGCCAAAGGGGGCTAGCACTGGGCCCACCACCGGGCCGGCCGAACCAGGGTTCGACCGAACCTGGTAACGGTCATGTGGGTCTAGCTTTGGCCGACGGCTCCTAGCCATTGCCCAACGGCTATCCCGCAGTGTGCTGCCCCTTTGCTCTATAAATTGGACCCGAGAGGGGGTGTTCTTCACCCATGCAACTCATTTCATTCACACTCCCCTCTCTACTCCTTGCTCTCTTGGTTTCCTTGGATTTCTTGCTCAAGATTGGATCATCAAGTGGTCTCTCTAGTGTGTTGCTGAAAATATTGTTGTTGGTGGAGCAAACTCGGTAAGAACTTCATTCGATTTTACTAACCCATCACGGAGTTGCTCTTGTTGTTGTTGTGCTACCATGAATTGGGCGGCAAACACTCTCCGGAGGGTGACACGCTCACACTCCCGTTCGCGGGCAAGCACGAGTGCATCCACCCCTGCCGAGCCGACACCGAGCCCGTCAACGATGGATTATGAAGAAGAGCAAGAAGAGCAAGCCGAGCCACAAGCCGCGGAGGAGGTCGTCGACGACACCCCCTACCTCAGCTTGCGGGGCGCTCGAGAGGAGCAGGCCTATGCTCTCCTGAAGGACCGAGTCTTCGGCCACACCTGGGACTTCGACCCGACTCTCATGGAGAAGACAAGTATGAATCTCGAGTTCACTTCCATTTGGCACGCTCTTGGTTGGGAGGAGTTTGCGCCGGTTACAGAGCTTGGCTCTCGGCCCCTTACCATCCAGTTTCTTTACTCTCTTACCGAGACCCTGGATGGCGTTGAGTTTCGTCTTTTCGGGACTGATTATCGTCTTTCTTGGAAGGATCTTAGTCATCTCCTTGGTTTTAGTCCTCGTTGTGCTGTCTCTTTGAAGCGAGCTTGTGAGGGTTATGTTCGGGAATCTTTCTAGGCAGATATCTCTGGTCTTGTTTACAGTGGCAAGTTTGTACCTCGGTGCAACGATATTGTGCATCCCACTCTCTGCCTGTGGCACAAGTGGCTCACCATTACTCTCTTTCCACGATAGGATGTTCGGCCCGTGCGCAGCGATGAGATGATGCTATTATACGCCACTGTCAACCAGATCAAGGTCTCTCCCGTTAAAGCAATGATTCGGCAGTGGATGACGAATTTCAAGATGATAGGTCCTATTGAGTGTACGGCTTTGGTGACTCGTATTGCTCTCAAATTCGGGGTTCTTAGCGGGAATCCTATACCCTTCATCAGGACGCCCCGAGTTCTCATTGATGAGACATACTTGATCCAGGGGCATATACTCAAGAGGGGCCCAAATGATTCTTTGACTTTCTTCTTTCTGGGTTATGCAAACCAAATCCCGTTACCTAACCCGGGGTTTGGATTGTATAACTCGGAGTTACTAACCATTCCCCTTGTTACACAAGAGGAAAGCCATCGTGCTAGTGTTTCGGGCAGGTCCACCAGGAGCGCGGCAAAGAGAGCACGCATGCAGCAGCAGTAGCAGTCACAGCCGACACCACCACCACAGCCTCAGCCACAGCCTGTTACACCACCGGTGGCAGGAGGGGCCCCTGCAGGGTACATGTCCGGGGTTACCCCTGGTTATGCACCTGGTTGGGACCAGCCCACCTACCAGCCGAGTGCGAGTGGCACAGCTTGGGCGAGCGCGAGCAGAGCTCAGTGGGCCACACCCGCTAGTTCCAGCTCCGGTGGTCCACCTCCGTCTTCGTCCTTCCGGCGACACTCTTCAGCCTCTGCACGCGATGCTCAGCTCGCACAGCAGATGGGAGAGCTCACTGTTCAAGTCACGGGATTGGAGGAGACGTTGAACACCCACATCGAGTCTACCTCAGCGTGGCAACGTCAGGCTGGTGAGAGGATAGCAGCCATGCAGCAAGATCAGCGGCAGTACATGGAGGCGCAGAGGGCTTACTACGCGAGTCAGGGTTTCTTCTACCCTCCTCCGCAGTGAGCCTGAAGCTAGCTTGGGGGAGGACCCCCATTCTGAGGTAACTTGTATCTTCCTTCATTTTCAGAATATCTTACAAATGAAAATCCAAAAAAAATCTGCAAAATAAAAAGACCAAAAATATTTATTTGCTTTCATCATTTGCTTAGATTGGTTTGATATGCTTAGTAAGAATGCTTTGCCTCTATGGTTGAAATAATGAATAGTTGCTCTGTTTATTCTCCTCGTATGTCTTGCTTACAACTTTGTATCCTGCCTAAGTTTTGAGCTTGTTGGCTTGTATGTTCAAACCTTAGCTTGAAAACTGTGGGTAGCAGAAAGCATGATCCTTGCCTAAGTTGTTGTGAGACATGATATGGTAGAATAGAGTGCTATGATCTTGTGCTTAGTGATGCTTGACATCCGGAGTTTTCCCTTTTTGAAAAATCAAAACTTGATGAGTTCCTCAATGATGAGAATTTCCCATCCAAGGCCATATGTAGATCCTAGTTCCTAGCCTCCACATATGCAGCTTGTTCTCTCATTGAGCTTTGTCAAATTGTTGTGACCCTTGTTAGAACTCATACTCCCCTGATCAAGATCAGGTACACGTTCATGCTAAAACTTCTACACTAGAAGTTAAGCATTCATCATTTACTCCATACTGCTTATGCATTCTTCCGCAAATAAAACTCTATGTATCTTTGCATTGTTCATCCCTCTCCAAATATCTCCAATAGAGACAAAGGGGCTAGCTAAAAAAAAGAGAGAGAGAAAGAAAAGCATGCTCAAAAGCATGGCAAAAATAAAATAAAGAGAGCGCCCAAGTCTCGGAAAAATTTCAAAGGAGAAAAAGGGATTGATATGTGCAAGAAAAAGAGTTCCACCATATAGATGGTAATAACTAGTACCTATTCCGGGGCTAGTGTCCACCTTACCATCAATCCCTCATTTCCTCATATAAAACATGGCAATATCTAGCACCCATTTCCGGGCCTAGTATCCACCTTGCCATGCTCATATCCATCACACACATATGCACATCTTGATCAGGATGTATGTTTGTTTCTTCCAAGGATCCGGTTTTTGACTTAGCAAAACATGAGAGACAAGTATGCCACATCTTCCCTACCTACAGCTCCACATAAAGCCTATTAGGAATAGGATGTGAAGAAAGGCAACATTGATGCCTTGGTGAGGAATCATACACCTTTGAGCGATCCGAGAGTATAATTTGAGGAACTCTGATTTTTCTTTTGAAAAAGTTGCAAAACCTCCGGATTGCTAAGCTGATCAAGGTATGAGTGATTATGCGTTCTCTATGTAACCATTCTGTCTCTCAACTGCCCAAGGCAGATGAAGCTATATGTCCCACGTATCAAGCGAAAGGTAAGAACATTGCCAACTTGTTCAACTCTTGGTAGAGTACTTTGCTGTATGTTTGCCATAAGTTGAGAATACAACGTTGTAGCAACTCCTGATCAACCAACCTAAGTCTCTAATGTCTTGCTTCGAGACGAGCAAGAGGTAAGCTTGGGGGAGTTTGTTGACGGTGGAAATTCACCATTTCCAACCCTCAATATTCTCACATAAATGGAGGCATATGCATTATTTACTAGCATTTAGGTTTGAATAATGTAGTTCCACTTGTCCTTGGAGATTATTTGTATGTAGGTGATTTACCCCTTAAAAGAGATGGAAACTCAACTCCTATGAAGAAACCATGCCAACTCAGCTGAGGATGTGGCTGCCACCAAAGGAAACATGGCAAGACACGTCATCGATCCAGAGGAGGCACTCACCGACGAATCAGAGGACGCCACATGGACTTCACATGGATCAAAGGGCCCACCTCAGATACCAAATCAAGCCATGCACCGGGGATGGATCAGAGGGCCCACAAGGCAGTCAACCAGAGGAAGCACACCAGGTGGGGCCGCCCTAGGGGGTCGGCCGATCCTAGGATCGGTCGAACCGCCTTAGTGGCGTCCCATCCTGGCCTTCCACGTGGTTGCTCCTCATTGGTCACTTGCTGCAGTCCCGGGTGTTTAGGGGCCATTTGGGCGTCCGAGCAAGCCTTGTCTCCCTCTATAAATAGGAGGGGAGGGGCTCCCATTTCTCACACACCACTCTCTCATTCTCCTCTCACTTTTAGTTTCCAAGGCTAGGGGGTAGGCTAGAGTAGCTCTTCTTCAGGTTCCAAGTCCTCCTGGAAGTTTAGGTATGAGTTCTCTTTTATCTTTATTTCTTTGTATGACTTTGATCTACTTTAGTTATTCAACTATTTCATATAAAGTCATGGTAGATCATATTCTTGATGTGTTCTTGAGTTCATCCTCTGTTCATCATTTAGAGGCTTGTGTTCTTCGTGAACACTACCTTTTGATCCACTTGAAGGATGATAAACTCCTTCCTTATGTGTTTGTTCATAAGTTAGAGGCTCGTGTTCTTCACGAACACGACCCTTTGATCTTGTTGATTAGACATAAGAGAGTTCATATCTGTTCGTATGTCTAGCCTTAGTTGATCTTTTTAGATAGCATGAGAGTGTTGCATGGGGTTTGTGTTCAAGCTACGGTACTCGGTCTAGTTGACCAGTCTTCTGGTGGCTCTCACCCTGGGTCACAATAGCCCGGGCCGGGTGAAGTCTAGCAGCAACGTAGGCATGGTGCCTGGGTTGTCTGGCTACTATAGTTATGAGAATACCCCCCGTAACGAGAGGTCGGTCCTCAGGTGGTGACAGCCCTGTTGAATCCTAGGGAAACCTCCGCGTTGGGGTACCTGCTGTAGGAGTCTAAAGTCTAGTTTCGCAGAGTGCTGGTCGTCGCGGGCTAGCTCCCCGTTTGTACCTGGGTGCTGAACCATGTTTCCCTCATGCAATACTCATGCTTATCTCTTGTATCTTCTAGCTTTGTATGTTTAGTACATTAGAACCTAGAGCTAACTCGTAGGTTCCCCCTAAGCCGTAGTGTGCTAGAGTAGAGGTAGATTTGAGGTGTGTGTGTCACACTACCCCTATTATCTTTTATCTTACCCCTGCCTTTGAGTGTGTTTTCCCTATATCTATCTCTTGGTTTACATTCAGAGCAAAAGCATAAGTCTAAGATATCCGCCATTGCCTTCCTTGGATTCGATACCCTTGGAATACTCTTTTTCCTTGGGGAAATGCAACAATGGTTTATCTGTGCGCTTGCGGATTCGTTCATGATCGTTTAGATTAACCAATGGCAAGTCTCGATGTTCACGCTAACTGCGCCATTAGTTGTGACATTGGGAAATGCCAACAAGCATTTCTAGCGCTAACACTAAGGATGAATTTCCAATCTGTTCTTAAGTTATTGACGTTTAGAAATGTCAACAATGACGGAGTCGTCAGGAGGTCCGAAGACCTGAAGAAGGCGACGACGGAGCCGTCGGGAGGGCCGAAGACGTAAACAGGGCGACGACGGAGCCGCTGGGAGGTCCGAAGACCTGAAGAAGGCGACGACAGAGCCGCCGAGAGGTACGTAGACCTAAAGGGGGTGACGACAGAGCTGCCAGGAGGTCCGTAGACCTAAAGGGGTGACGACAGAGCCGCTGGGAGGTCCGAAGACCTAAAGAGGGTGACGACAGAGCCACCGGGAGGTCCGAAGACCTGAAGAATGCGACGACGGAGCCGCCAGGAGGTCCGAAGACCTGAAGAAGGAGACGACAGAGCCGCCGGGAGGTCCGAAGACCTAAAGAGGGCGACGACGGAGCCGTCGGGAGGTCCGAAGACCAGAAGTAGACGACGACGGAGACGCCGAAAGGTCTGGCGACCTGAAGTAGATGACGACGGAGACGTCGGGAGGTCTGGTGACCTGAAGTAGGCAACGACGAAGATGCTGGGAGGTCTAGCGACCTGAAGTAGGCAACGACGAAGACACCAAGAGGTCCGTCGACCTGAAGCAGGCGACGACGGAGACGCCAAGAGATCTGGTGACCGGTAGTAGACGACGACAGAGACGCCAGGAGGTCTGGCGACCTGAAGTAGGCAACAACGAGGACACCAGGAGGTCTGTCGACCAGAAGCAGGTGACGATGAAGACACCAGGAGGTCCGTCGACTTGAAGCAGGCGACGACGGAGCCGTCGGGAGGTCCGTAGACCTAAAGAGGGCGACGACAGAGCCACCGGGAGGTCCGAAGACCTGAAGAAGGTGATGACAGAGCCGTCGGGAGGTCCGTAGACCTAAAGAGGGTGACGACAGAGCCGCCGGGATGTCCGTAGACCTAAAGAGCACGACGACGGAGCCGCCGGGAGGTCCGAAGACCTGAAGAAGGCGACGACGGAGCTGTCGAGAGGTCCGAAGACCTGAAGAAGGTGACGACTGAGCCACTGGGAGGTCTGTAGACCTAAGGAGGGCGACGAAAGAGCTGTCGAGAGGTCCGAAGACCTAAAGAAGGCAACGACGGAGCCGCCGGGAGGTCCGAAGACCTGAAGAAGGTGACGACGGAGCCGCCGGGAGGTCCGAAGACTTGAAGAAAGCGACGACGGAGCCGCCAGGAGGTCCGAAGACCTGAAGAAGGTGACGATGGAGTGTTGACGGCTGTTAAGTACTACTTTCAGCCCTCAATATTCTCACATAAATGGAGGCATATGCATTATTTAGTTGCATTTTTTGTTTGAATAATGTAGTTCCACTTGTCCTTGGAGATTATTTGTATGTAGGTGAGGAAACCCACCTTCTATGGAGAAACCATGCCAACTTAGCTAAGGAGGTGGCTGCCACCAAGGAAACACATGGCATTCCACGTCATTGATCCAAGGGAGGCACTCACCGACGAATCAGAGAGTGACATATGGACTTCACAAGGATCCATGGGCCCACCAGAGCTCCAACTTATCAGGAAACTTGGCATGCACGGGGGAAGGATCAAAGGGCCCATATGTCAGCCACCCAGAGAAAACACAGGCCAGGAGGCGACCCTAGGGGGCCGGACGATCCTAGGATCAGCCAAACCGACCTAGTGGCCGTCCATCCGGGCCCTCCATGTGGTGGTTGCTCATTGGTCACTTGCTGCATCCCCGGGTGTTTTGAGGCCTTTTGGTGCTACGAGCAAGCCTGGTCCTTGCCTATAAATAGAAGGGGAGGGGCTCCCATTTCACACACACCACTCTCTCATTCTCCTCTCACTTTTAGTTTCCAAGGCTAGGGGGTAGGCTAGAGTAGCTCTTCTTCAGGTTCCAAGTCTTCTTTGGAGTCTAGGTATGAGTTCTCTTTTATCTTTATTTCATTGTATGACTTTGATCTACTTCAGTTATTCAGCTATTTCATATAAAGTCATGGTAGATCATATGCTCGATATGTTCTTGAGTTCATCCTTTGTTCATCATTTAGAGGCTTGTGTTCTTCATGAACACTACCTTTTGATCCACTTGAAGGGTGATAAACTCATTCCTTATGTGTTTGCTCATAAGTTAGAGGCTCGTGTTCTTCACGAACACGACCCTTTGATCTTATTGACTAGACATAAGAGAGTTCGTATCCGTTCGTATGTCTAGCCTTAGTTGAACTTGTTAGATGGCATGAGAGTGTTGCATGAGGTTTGTGTTCAAGCTACGGTACTCGGTCTAAGTTGACCAGTCTTCTGGTGGCTCTCACCCTGGGTCATAATAGCTCGGGCCGGGTGAAGTCTAGCAGCAACGCATGCATGGTGCCTGGGTTGTCTGGCTACATTAGTTATGACCATACCCCCCGTAACGATAGTGGTAGGTCCGCAGTGGTGACAGTAGTTGGATCCTTTGGAACCCTCCGTGCTGGGGTACCTGTTGTAGGAGTCTAAAGTCTAGTTTCGCAGATTGCTGGTCGTCGCGGGCTAGCTCCTCGTTTGTACCTAGGTGCTGAACCTTACCCTCTCATGCAATACTCATGCCTATCTCTTGTATCTTCTAGCTTTGTATGTTTAGTACATTAGAACCTAGAGCTAACGTGTATGCTCCCCCTAAGCCGTAGTGTGCTAGAGTAGAGGTAGATTTGAGTTTGTGTGTGTGTGTGTCACACTACCCTTTATATCTTTTACCTTACCCTTGCCTTTGAGTTTGTTGTTTCCTATATCTATCTCTTAGTTTACATTGAGTGCAAAAGCATAAGTATAAGATATCCACCATTGCCTTCTACGGATACGATACCCTTGGAATATTCTCCTTCCTTGGGGAAATGCTACAATGGTTTATCTGTGCGCTTGCGGATTCATTCTTGATCATTTAGATTAACCTTTGGCAATTCTTGATGTTCACACTAACTCGGCGTCGTTAGTTGTGACGTTAAGAGATGCCAACAGGTATTTCTTGGTGTTGTCACTAAGGATGGATTCCAAATCTGTTCTTAAAGTGACGGCACTAAGAAACGCCAACAAGCATTTCTAGCGCCGTTGCCGGGGAAGGCACAGGATTATCATGACTATGCTTTGCATCTTTTCATAAACTATGAGTAGGTTAGGACTACTCTCCATGTAGGCTAACCTTGATTGTCTTCTTTTATCTTTGGATGATGAAGACAGGTAGTGTATGACTAGTTTCGACTTACCGGAGAATTTCACTGAAGATCCCGAGTCACTTGTGAGGAGAGCTCGAATTCGACTCACCTCGTCGTACTCGTCCGAAAGGCGATCCAGCTTCCTTTGTACCATCCACGTCAAACGCTATGGCCCAGAAGACACTTCGTGAGTACTCAGCTCCTTCTGGTGACCAGGTGCTGCAAGACCCTGAGGTGGCAATGGGGACTGAAAATTTTGAGATCAAGATGGGTCTAATCACGATGGTACAGGCTAGCCCATTCTGTGGCAAGCCAAACGAGGATGCCAATGCTCATTTGTAGCACTTTCATCATCAGGGGTGCAAATATGGATGTTGTCCGTCTACAGTTGTTTCCATTCTCTCTACTGGGGAAAGCCAAGCAATGTCTCTACGCGAATCGTCATGCTATTAACACTTGGGATAAGTGTTCAGAGGCATTCCTCAAGAAGTTCTTCCTATTGGGCAAAACTAATGCTCTTCGTGGAAGAATTTTTGGTTTTCAGCAAGCAACAAGTGAATCTATTCCAGAGGCTTGGGAAAGGCTTCAGGAGTATGTCCTGGCCTATCCTCACCATGGGATGGAGGATTGTCTCATTCTTCAAAGCTTTCATAATGGGTTGACTCCGACAGCCCGAGGCCATATTGATGCTGCTGCTCAGGGAGCATTGTTCTCACTCACTGTTGATAATGCTAAATCATTCATTGAGAAGATGGTCTCCAACCAAGGGTGGAGTGATGAACGACTCCAACCATGACCGAGGGGTACTCATACTGTCAAGGAAGCAGACATGATTACTGCCAAGTTGGATCTTCTTATGAAGAGATTGGATGACTACACCAGCGAGAAGGCTGCCATGGCCACCACTACTCTGCCTATGGATTCTCATATGACTTCTGAAGTCTGTGGTAACACTGGGCACTCAGGAAATTATTGTCCGGAGACTCAAGAGGAAGTGATGTACATGAATGGCAACAACAATGGTTATCGTCCACCTTAGCAAGGAGGCCAATCGTGGAATCAATAACGCCCTTATTATCAAGGAGGTAACCAAGGTAACTCTTACAATCCCAACCAACCTTCCTTGAGAGATCTTGTTTTTGGGCAAGCTAAGATTAATGAAGGTGTTAACAAAAAGCTAGCTGCACTAGATAAAACTTTGGAAAGTCTCAACGTTAAGCTTGATAGTTTTTCTTCTGCTCAGAAGAGTCAGCTGAGTTTTAACAAAATGTTAGAAACCCAGTTGGCTCAGCTGGCTGTCTTGGTATCCTCTTGTGAAAATGTTAGTGTAGTGTCAACTAGGTGGGGTAAGCCACCTAGGAAGGCATGTGCTTCTAACTATGCAGGAAAGCCCATACAACAAATTCTAGATCCATGGGAGGAATCAGCAGTTGTGCACAAGAAAGATCCAGGCTACCCAACTATCACTTGCACAATCTATTACAAGACGATCAGGCATGCCCTTTGTGACCTTGGTGCAAGTGTTAATCTCATGTCCAAGGCTATGTTCGAGCAACTGGGATATCCAGCTCTCACTCTCCAATAGCACGGACTATCAAACTCGCCGATTCAACAATACAATATCCAGAAGGAATTGTTGAGAGCATATTGGTTAAGGTCAAGAGCTCTTATGTCTTCGCGGATTTCGTGGTCCTTGATATGGATGACGAGGGAGGAATGCCGCTCATCCTTGGGCGACCATTTCTCAGCGATGTCCGAGCTAGAATCAATGTGGGGTCCGGAATAATCTGTTTCCGCATTGGGAAGAGGAACTTGAAGTTCAAGTTTCAGGACAAGGAAGAGCAGTGCTATTTGATGCAGGATAGTGTTGAGCAGCTTGGGGGAAGGACGGAGCCTTTACCCCCAAGGAAGAAATCTCTGTCAAAGAAGCAAAAGAAAATTCAGAAAGAATGGCGGAAGATTGAGAAGGCACCACCCTCTACTTCTCAGGAGTGGGGTGCTGAGTGGAATTGATCACTGAGAAGAGTCCAACTCGTCGGACGAAAAATGATGGGTCCTTTCTACCAAAAGGTTAAAACTGGTACTTATCTCATATTTCCCTTTCAAAAATTTTATTTCCAAAATTGCATATTTGATTTTCCAAAACCTTGCATCTGCATGCTAGATTTATCTAGCCCTTTTCCCTTTTCAAAATAAAATTTCTGAAAATAATTTCTGAGTTTGAAAACCCTAGAAAAATCATTTGAAAAATATTTTGAGGGAATTTGGGCCGTGGCACTCAGGTAGGCCCCCAGCTAGCCGTTGGGGAGCCACTGGCCAGGGCAGAGGGCAGGTGGGCCCGGCCTGGGGTCGGCTGACCCCAGGTTCGGCCGAAGCAGTCCAATGGCTGCTGGGCCCCACCTTGCTCCAACGGCTCCTAGCCGTTGCCCAATGGCTATGTCTGGATGCCCGGCGCATTTGCCTATAAATAGCAGGGGGAGAGGGGGTGTTCTTCACCCATTCAACTCATTTCTTTCACACTCCCCTATCTACTCCTTGCTCTCTTGGTTTTCTTGGATTTCTTGCTCAAGATTGGATCATCAAGAATTCTCTCTATTGTGTTGCTGAAAGTATTGCTATTGGTGGAGCAAGCTCGGTAAGAATTTCATTCGATTTTACTAATCCATCACCGAGTTGCTCTTGTTCCCTTGTTGTTGTTGTGCTAGCATGAATTGGGCGGTGAACACTCTCCGGAGGGTGACACGCTCCCGTTCGCGGGCAAGCGCGAGTTCATCCACCCCCGCCGAGCCGACACCGAGCCCATCAACGATGGATTATGAAGAAGAGCACGAAGAGCAAGCCGAACCACAAGCCGCGGAGGAGGTCATCAATGACACCCCCTACCTCAGCTTGCGGGGCGCTCGAGAGGAGCAAGCCTACGCTCTCCTAAAGGACCGAGTCTTCGCCCATACCCGGGACTTCGACCCGGCTCTCATGGAGAAAACAGGTATGAATCTCGAGTTCGCTTCTATTTGGCATGCTCTTGGTTGGGAGGAGTTTGCGCCGGTTATAGAGCTTGGCTCTCGGCCCCTCACCATCCAGTTTCTTTGCTCTCTTACCGAGATTCGGGATGGCATTCCGTTTCGTCTTTTTGGGACCGATTATCGTGTTTCTTGGAAGGAACTTAGTCGTTTTCTTGGTTTTAGTCCTCGTTGTGCTGTTTCTCTGAAGAAGACTTGTGAGGGTTTTGTTCAAGACTATTTCTAGGCAGACATCTCTAGTCTTATTTACAGTGGCAACTTTGTACCTCAGTGCAACGACATTGTGCATCCCACTCTCCGTTTGTGGCACAAGTGGCTCGCCATTACTCTCTTTCCACAAGAGGATGTTCGGCCCGTGCGCAGTGATGAGATGATGCTATTATATGCCGCTGTTAACCAGATCAATGTCTCTCCCGTTAAAGCTATGATTGGGCAGTGGATGACGAATTTCAAGATGATAGGTCCTATTGAGTGTATGTCTTTTGTGACTCGTATTGCTCTCAGACTCGGGGTTCTTAGCGGGAATCCCATACCCTTCATCGGGACGCCCCGAGTTCTCATTAATGAGGCATACTTGATCTAAGGGCATATACTCAAGAGGGGCCCAAATGATTCTTTGACTTTCTTCTTTCCGGGTTATGCAAATCAAATCCCGTTACCTAACCCAAGGTTTCGATTGTATAGCTCTGAGTCACTAACCATTCCCCTTGTTACACAAGAGGAAAGTCGTCGTGCTAGTGTTTCAGGCAGGTCCACCAAAAGCGCGGCGAAGAGAGCACACATGCAGCAGCAGCAGCAGCAGTCACAGCCACCACCACAGCCACAGCCACAGCCTGCTACACCACTGGTGGTAGGAGGGGCCCCTGCGGGGTACATGTTCAGGGTTACCCCTGGATATGCACCTGGTTCGGATCAGCCCACCTACCAGCCGAGTGCGAGTGGCGCAGCTTGGGCGAGTGCGAGCGGTGCTCAGTGGGCTACACCCGCTAGTTCCAGCTCCGGTGGTCCACCTCCATCTTCGTCCTTCCAGCGGCACTCCTCAACCTCTGCATGCGATGCTCAGCTCGCGCAGCAGATGGGAGAGCTCACCGTCCAGGTCACGGGATTGGAGGAGACGCTGAACACCCACATCGAGTCTACCTCAGCGTGGCAGCGTCAAGCTGGTGAAAGGATCGAAGCCATGCAGCAGAACCAGCAACGATACATGGAGGAGCAGAGGGCTTACTATGCGAGTCAGGGATTCTTCTTCCCTCCTCCGTAGTGAGCCTGAAGCTACCTTGGGGGAGGACCCCCATCCTGAGGTAACTTGTATCTTACTTTGTTTTCAGAATACCTTATAAATGAAAACCCAAAAAAATCTACAAAAATAAAAAGACCAAAAATATTTATTTGCTTTCATCATCATCATTTGCTTAGTTTGCTTTGATATGCATAGTAAGAATGCTTTGCCTCTATGGTTGAAATGATGAATAGTAGCTCTGTTTATTATCCTCGTATGTCTTGCTTACAACTTCGTATCCTACCTAAGTTTTGAGTTTGTTGGCTTGCATGTTCAAACCTTAGCTTGAAAACTGTGGGTAGCAAAAAGCATGATCCTTGCCTAAGTTGTTGTGAGACGTGATATGGTATAATAGAGTGCTATGATCTTGTGCTTAGTGATGCTTGACATCCGGAGTTTTTCTTTTTGAAAAAATCAAAACATGATGAGTTCCTCAATGATGAGATTTCCCATCCAAGGCCATATGTAGATTTTAGCCCTTAGCCTCCACATATGCAGTTTGTTCTCTCGTTGAGCTTTTTCAAATTGTTGTGACCCTTGTTAGAACTCATACTCCCCTGATCAAGATCACGTACATGTTCATGCTAAACTTCTACACTGGAAGTTAGCATTCATTATTTGTTCCATTTTGCTTATGCATTCTTCAACAAATAAAACTCTATGTATCTTTGTATCATTCATCCCTCTCCAAATATCTCCAATAGAGACAAAGGGCTAGCTGAAAAAAAAGAGAGAAAGAAAAAGAAAAGCATGCTCAAAAGCTTGGCAAAAATAAAATAAAGAGAGCTAGCCCAAGTCTCAAAAAAAATTCTAAAGGAGAAAAAGGGATTGATATGTGCAAGAGAAAGAGTTCCACCATATAGATGGTAATAACTAGTACCCACTCCGAGGCTATTGTCCACCTTACCATCAATCCCTCATTTCCTCATATAAAGCATGGTAATATCTAGCACCCATTTCCGGGCCTAGTATCCACCTTACCATGCTCATATCCATCACACACATATGCACATCTTGATCAGGATGTATGTTTGTTTCTTCCAAGGATCCGGTTTTTGACTTAGCAAAATATGAGAGACAAGTATGCCACATTTCTTCCCTACCTATAGCTCCACATAAGCCTATTAGGAGTAGGATGTGAAGAAAGGCAACTTTGATGCCTTGGTGAGGAACCATACACCTTTGAGCGATCCGAGAGTATCATTTGAGGAACTCTGATTTTCTTTTGAAAAATTTGCAAAACCTCCGGATTGATAGCTGATCAAGGTATGAGTGATTATGCATTTGCTATATAACCATTCTGTCTCTCAACCGCCTAAGGCAGGTGAAGCTATATGCCCCACGTCATCAGGTGAAAGGTAAGAACATTGCCAACTTGCTCAACTCTTGGTAGAGTACCTTGATGTATGTTTGCCATAAGTTGAGAATACAACATTGTAGCAACTCCTGATCAACCAACCTAAGTCTCTAATGTCTTGCTTCGAGACGAGCAAGAGGTTAGCTTGGGTGAGTTTGTTGACGGCTGTTAAGTACTACTTTCAGCCCTCAATATTCTCACATAAATGGAGGCATATGCAATATTTACTTGCATTTTTGGTTTGAATAATGTAGTTCCACTTGTCCTTAGAGATTATTTGTATGTAGGTGAAATACACCTTAAAAGAGATGGAAACCCACCTTTTGTGGCGAAACCATGCCAACTCAGCTGAGAAGGTGGCTGCCACCAAGGAAACACATGGCATTCCACGTCATTGATCCAAGGGAGGCACTCACCGAAGAATCAGAGAGTGACACATGGACTTCACAAGGATCCATGGGCCCACCAGAGCTCCAACTTATCAGGAAACTTGGCATGCACGGGGGAAGGATCAAAGAGCCCACATGTCAGCCACCTAGAGAAAACACAGGCCAGGAGGCGACCCTAGGGGGCCGGCCGATCCTAGGATCGGCCGAACCGACCTAGTGGCCGTCCATCCCATCCCTCCACGTGGTGGTTGCTCATTGGTCACTTGCTGCATCCCCGGGTGTTTTGAGGCCATTTGGTGCTCTGAGCAAGCCTGGTCCTTGCCTATAAATAGAAGTGGAGGGGCTCCCATTTCACACACACCACTCTCTCATTCTCCTCTCACTTTTAGTTTCCAAGGCTAGGGGGTATGCTAGAGTAGCTCTTCTTCAGGTTCCAAGTCTTCTTTGGAGTCTAGGTATGAGTTCTCTTTTATCTTTATTTCATTGTATGACTTTGATCTACTTCAGTTATTCAGCTATTTCATATAAAGTCATGGTAGATCATATGCTTGATATGTTCTTGAGTTCATCCTTTGTTCATCATTTAGAAGCTTGTGTTCTTCATGAACACTACCTTTTGATCCACTTGAAGGGTGATAAACTCATTCCTTATGTGTTTGTTCATAAGTTAGAGGCTCGTGTTCTTCACGAACATGACCCTTTGATCTTATTGACTAGACATAAGAGAGTTCGTATCCGTTCGTATGTCTAGCCTTAGTTGATCTTATTAGATGGCATAAGAGTGTTGCATGAGGTTTGTGTTCAAGCTACGGTACTCGGTCTAAGTTGACCAGTCTTCTGGTGGCTCTCACCCTGGGTCACAATAGCCCGGGCCGGGTGAAGTCTAGCAGCAATGCAGGCATGGTGCCTAGGTTGTCTGGCTACGTTAGTTATGAGCATACCCCCCGTAACGATAGAGGTAGGTCCGCAATGGTGACAACTGTTAGATCCTTTGGAACCCTCCGCACTGGGGTACCTGCTGTAGGAGTCTAAAGTCTAGTTTCGCAGAGTGCTGATCGTCGCGGGCTAGCTCCCCGTTTGTACCTAGGTGCTGAACCTTACCCTCTCATGCAATACTCATGCCTATCTCTTGTATCTTCTAGCTTTGTATGTTTAGTACATTAGAACCTAGAGCTAACTCGTATTTCTCCCTAAGCCGTAGTGTGCTAGAGTAGAGGTAGATTTGAGTGTGTGTGTGTCACACTACCCTTTATATCTTTTACCTTACCCCTGCCTTTGAGTTTGTTGTTTCCTATATCTATCTCTTAGTTTACATTCAGTGCAAAAGCATAAGTCTAAGATATCCGCCATTGCCTTCCACGGATACGATACCCTTGGAATATTCTCCTTCCTTGGGGAAATGCTACAATGGTTTATCTGTGCGCTTGCGGATTCGTTCATGATCGTTTAGATTAACCTTTGGCAAGTCTTGATGTTCACGCTAACTCGACGTCGTTAGTTGTGACGTTAAGAGATGCCAACTGGTATTTCTTGGTGTTGTCACTAAGGATGGATTCCAAATCTGTTCTTAAAGTGACGGCACTAAGAAACGCTAACACGGAGCCACCGGGAGGTCCGATGACCTGAAGAAGGCGACGACGGAGCCGCCGGGAGGTCTGGCGACCTGAAGAAGGTGACCAGCCCCCGAGCGTGGAAGCCGGACAAGTCGCAGAGGCGCTGAGTCGCATCCCATCGTGAGCCACAAAGGTTGCTGGGACACATACCAGGTCGTCGTAGAGCTGGGCCTGTGAAACAAGATAAACGCCAGGTCGGTGTATCAATCTGTAAATATAATGAGAATTTAGCTTGAGCTTAAGACATGCTTGCAATGTGTTTTGTTTAAGAAAGCGTTCCCCTTATCATGCCAAGCACAAATTATGCGAACTCAAAAGCTATGAAGCTGCAAAAGGTGTTCACCCCGCTAACCACTGCTCGTAGAGAGGACGGCTTACCGACTACACTACTCAGCATGGAGGTTTAGGTGTAGCCGGCGCGCGGGGGGAGTCAGAGACTCAAGGTCTTGCAACCACACAACTACGAATGTGCATAGCGAGTAAAAAGCATTTAAAGGAAGAACACACAGAATTAAATTCAAAATCCCTCAGGTTTGATGACCCTTAGATTGGCAAAGCCAAGCCCCCGAGCATATCGAGGTCGGCTACGCCAAGCCCCCAAGCGTGTCGAGGGGGAGGGGAGAAGGAGCAAGAAAAAGCATGTAAAGCAGGTCGGCGAAAGAAATTGAAACCGTAAAATATTTAACTAAAAATAATACTTAGCTTGTGCGTGGAGCCGAGGAGATAGTCGTGGTGGCGGCCGGGAGATGGCCGTCGGTGCCGAGCTCAAGAAGCTGACGAGGTTGGCGAGTTGTCGATGAGGTAAGTGATGTATTGATGACGAACTCCGGATGGGTCAGTACTACTGCACGAGCAGCGGCGCGGCGCATCAGTTGTGACGGCCGTAGATGCATTGCCCGTGAGGCCGGCAGATGGTCGTCACTTTGCTGTAGATTGATTTTGCTGGGCCGTGCGAAACTGTTGGTGTAGCAGGCCAGCAACTCGACGTAGATGCGTGCCACAGCGACCGTGGCACCGAATACACGCTGTTGAGGTGACCGACGGCGCACAACGCCGGCCGAGCGGCGCTTTGTGCAAGACCAGGAGACCTGATCCATAACTCACTGAGTCCTTGTAGACTTGTAGTAGTAATTTTTTTAAGCAAATATGAAAGCCCATATTAGTTAGTATGTGCCAGGGACATAGTAGATCCGAATAGAATAGATTAAAGAAAAAGGAACGCAATGATGACTTTCCTGTTAAAGTATACATCTTGTAGATTGATTCTCTTGCGCATGCACATGCGGACATCCAAGGACGGAGAGGGATCACTTTCCTGTTAACATATACATCTTGTAGATGGATTCTCTTGCGCATGCGGACATGCAAGGACGGAGAGGGATCCTGTACGACTTTGTGCATACGTGCTTCAAGTTGAAGTAGATCGAATTGATGGGACTCCAGTCGGCTTTGACGCAGGGGATCATGAATCCAGCCCAGCCGGCCACTGCACGTTGTCGGACCTTGATCCGTCTTGTACGGATGCTATACGCCGATCGAAGTTGATTTCGCCGAACCACCCACACGGAGGTCGGGCCCTCGAGATCAATTTGTGGAGAAGCGACGACACGGGCCAGAGCCGCGCGTCGTCACGATGGACGAAACTAGCAACTGATCGAGCGGATTGAGTCACCGAATCGCCTTGAAGGGTGTGGGCAAGTGGGTCGCGCGCCGGAAATCTATCGTGTTGTCGCAGAAGAGGTCGCCGGAGCGAGCTGCCATCGTGCTACACGAAGAGCTCCCGATCACCCCTACCTGGTGCGCCAACTGTCAGAGGTTGAGACCTGGACAGATCTGCAAGGGGGCTACCCAAGCAGTTTGCAGGTTAAAGGAGGGATCGAGGAACTAAGAGCGTAGATGGTTATGCACAGGATGCACCCGAAAATCTTGGCGAGACACGAGGAACACGGCGATTTATACTGGTTCGGGCCTTCGGAGAGTAAAACCCTACGTCCAGTTTGGTAGTGGAATTATGCGAGAGAGATCTACCCCCGAGGAGGGCGCCCCAAGCCGCCTTATATTAGCCGACGACCTTGGGCTACAAGTTGGTTTCCATCTATCCTAGTTGGTTACAACAGGGAAAACTTATCCGAGTTGGATTGTCTTGTCTTGTATACCAAGTATCTTTACATCCTCGGGCTCGCATATCAGGTCGGTGGGTCGTCTGGTAGGTCGGACCCATCTGTCGGGGATGGCTGAGACCCTGGTCAGTGGGGACCCATGGGTACCCATGTCTCTCAGACTCTTTCCCTGATCCTCGATGAAATAGACGAGATGAACGCTCCTCACCAAGAATAGCAAGTGTCCTTTTGTTGTAATGCTAATTAGTAGTTTTAGATTACGTTTGTTCCCTACATATGTGATTATGCTGCTATCATTTGATTGTGATATGAATGGACTATGTTTCCTACATTGGATGGATGTTCGTTCGAATACTGCGATCGTATTTTCCTAACAAATCAACTAACCATTTAATCTAGTTTGGTCACTATTGCTCATCAGTAAGATCCGACATGTTCGTGTTTCGTAGACAAGAACATCCGCCCCTTATTGTGCCTACATGTTTGTGATTTTGGTTATCATTTGTCTGGGAAGAAAAGAAAACGACAAGGCAGAGTCACAAGATAGCAGTAACAGCAAATCAGACAGTCATGAGAAAATCTATTGCATTCAAGAAACAGGCTAAATATATTGGTGAACGCATTAGTAATTCATCAAGATGTGGCTAAATAGCTTATGGTATTGAATGATCTTATTTGGTCGTTTCCTAGCGTGCCACATGAACAAGGAAAAAAACCCATGGATGAAACTCTGGGTCTGCTTGGTTGTCTTGACCATGTCTTGTTCCTGTGTAGTGTATGCTAGGCAGAGTAGCCATGGTTTTACTTCTAACTAATTTGTTGTCTTACTTCATATCCAATGGTAGTGTACCACACCCCTCACTTCAACATGCTCTAGCTAAGCCACAGCTATTTACGGAGTAGTTGGAATAATGCACGTATTTTGGAGAGGTTGAAGATCAATATTTGACGATTAATAAGAAATAGCAATGTGATCGTTGCTCACCTTGACCAAATTCAAAACAAGCATCTGGTCTCCTATTGCCAAACATCCTATCTGCTCATGCATCCCAAACCCAAACATCCGGTCTCATATTGTGCCCATGTTGTAATCCCTATCTCAATGCAAAATGTTTTGTTCGGTCTATTAATGCATCCTAAACCCAAACATCCGATGAAATGGTAGTGAAATAGTTCATCACTACATGTTTAAGTGCTTGCAAATATAGTTTGCTCCAGATTCACTAAGATTAGAAATTTACATTGTTTTTTCCTTTACAAAAGGTTGTTACATTATTAGAGATCGAGGCGCCTCCTTGCATTAGTGTGATATGATTCCCGAAGAGACACCCCACCTTTCCCTGTAACTGAGATCCATTAATATATTGGTACCCTCCCAACTCCTTCTATTGCCTTGCCTCAAACTCTCTTCCTTCAGAAAACCACAACCACCATGCCTTCTTCTCCGATGAATGTGCACATACATGATACATCCCCATAGACCCACACTGGTACAGTGGCACTGGCATAGGCGTTCGCGCGTGCACACACACATACACCCAGCAACGAAACCTTCAAACCTAGTAACGAGGAGACAACAGACACGGTCATGGAGATGGATATGCCATACGCCTATTCCGCCATACCTAATGCACGATGGAATGTAGCAAAATGAGGATCTGTGTGGAGATATTCCTCCAATGCACGATGCCTACCCCTCGACTTCATGGTACGACCTGAGCGACCAATGCCAGAAGTATGCTGCAGGATGTCATAAAAACCCCACTGCCGGTTTGCAAGATTGCAGTAAGGGAACACACACTGACCATGGTGAAGCACACGAGTGTAACCCTACTCGTGCAGCGAAGCCAAGGCATCTTTTTTCATCTCATCTATTTCTTCCTCGTCCACTTCGTCCATGTTGTACAAATCATATGGATCCACGTATCCTGCCCGCTATGGAGGTGGCACATCATGGAAGTTAGCGCCTACTCCGTTCGCATCAGAAGCCATCCTCCTACATACACTTGCCAACAAAGTAAACAATATACGCACTGACCACAAACAATGATGGTAACCTATAAAAACACGATGCGGAAGCTAAGACCTCACCTATTTTTACAGAGCGCAAAACCAAGTAGAGGTCTACTAGCACAATGCGTGGAGGATGAAGAGGCGATGAGCAAAGGCCTTGGGGGCATGCCTATTTATCAAACAATGACTGATCATAAGGCAGCATGCACCTCGTGGTAGAGCATGCCTCACGAGAATACAGTAGCCATGAAAATATGTGGGATGCTCGGAATACGCAGGCCTACACTACTCAAGAATCCTGCCACCAGCATAGGGTGGAATATGCAGGATTTTCACAGGTATGCATGCAAAATATTTGGTGGGTACATGAGTGTGCTTTGGTCCGGATAAGAAAAAAGAAGGAAGGTCCACATGAGTTAAAAAAAGATGTGTAGGCATTATAGTGGGAGAAGCAGCCGTTTCGCTTTGTCATCTGTGACTGGAAACGCACCCAGCTTCACTGAAGTGTGGGCCTCTTCCAGATATCCATCTCCCACCTATATTGTACACCACCGGAATCCCACCCAAACTCGCTGACAATATGGGGTCGTGCTTGCACGGCCCCGTCTTGTCAGTACCCCTGAAGCAAGTACAGGTTACCAAATTTTCATTTCGCGATCAGGAAGTCGAAAGCAAGGTTTTGAAATTCTGTATTCCCTCGCCTCCCCCAAATAATAAATACTCTACTCCATTGCTATCATGTTCCACCACCAAACTCCTGCCTTCCATTTCCAAAAAGCATCACTCTGATCAGCTAGATTTGCGGTGGCAGTCCGACCTCACCGGTGGAGGGGGGAGGGGTATCTCAGCGAGATGGTGGTCGGCAGATATCGGTGTTCTGCTTGCGTTTGCTATGCTGGCCAAGTTGAGCAGTTGAGCAAGGATGCGGCGCAAGCCTAGCTGTCGATGCCCCCTCAAACCATGGGTCCCTGAATCTTGGAGCTTCACAAGTGAGAATCTCATTTCCTTTTCACTCTAGTCCCCTATTTGTGTTGGCTTAGAAAGTAAATTGCTTGGTGTATTGTGTTAGTTCTGAGATTCTTCTCTTACCTTTGCCGCTCTAGATCCAGTCACTGATTTGTAACACAAGTTAATCGATGAGCCATGCTTAGAAAGTAAATTTCTTTGTGTATTGTGTTAGATTTGAGATTCTTCTCTTACCTTAGCCGCTCTAGGTCCAGTCACTGATTTGTAACACAAGTTAATCGATGAGTCGTGCTTAGAAAGTAAATTGCTTTGTGTATTGTTAGATTTGGGATTCTTCTCTTACCTTGGCCGCTCTAGATCCAATTACTGATTTATAACACAACTTAATCGATGATCCATGCTTAGAAAGTAATTTGTTTCGTTTATTGTGTTAGATTTGAGATCCTTCTCTTACCTGGACCGCTCTAGATCCAGTTCCTGATTTGTAACACAAGTTAGAAGGGAGCCATTAGTACTCATATGTTGTTTCATCAACTCATTTTTTAATTTCTAAGCATCAATTTATAGATGGTCAATACTCCTTGCATTTGACAACTGACCAGTGTCGAGATCTATCTGCAAGACTACTAATGGTCATGGTACACTCTGTTCCAGATATCTAAGGCAACTGACCTAATACTTATTGTGCAGGGCCTAGCTTCCCGTTACTGCATTGCTGAGATTCAATCACATGTCGTGGTATGTAACAGAACGCATGATTATGCTACTACTTTATTCTTAAGTTTATTTGCTTGCTTCGATTAAGGTTCAAGTTTGACTTCTCCTTTCATTTGTAGGCTCAAATATTAAGGACAATCCTTGTGGTTCAAATATAAAATTCATGTCCCTCCAATGTGAAGTCAAAGGCATTGATTGATTACATGCCTCGAGATTATCCAGCCGCCGCTACATGGTCAAGATCTGAAGTTTCTTTGGGAGGGCTAGATCAAGCTGCTGACCTTGGTGATCTTTGTTGTACAGGACCAAGTTTTGATAGACTTGAAGATCAAGGCACAAGCTTCAGATGTAGCAATGAAAGTGCGGACTGATGAGATTCAAAGGTTGAAGAAACAAGTACAAACTACTGAGACCCTCCTTCGTCAACTGCTAAGCTCGCGCCTTGGTAAGGCCATTGTGTTTCTTAGTTATTTGCTTGTGTCCTCCCAGCTAGTTGTGCTGGTTTGTGAGTACGGTGCTTTGTTATCTTAGTGGGTTCTATTTCAAGACCAACTTTATTGGTGAGCAGGGAGATATCATGTGTATTGGTTTGTGAGCTCCCAGTGATAATCTACTTGACGTTGTTCTGTACTCATTGATAATAATGTGTCATGTGTGATCCAAAACATTGATTTGTATCAGTGGTATGGAAATATTATCTGTGACGTCAATTATCGAATTGATTAGCATGTAATATGAAATTGAATTATATTTAATTAAGTGCTACCTAGACTGCAGCCCAAAATAACAGGGCAAAACATCATGTGCGTTTGCCCCCTCGGCCCATTATGTGCGTTTGGAGCTTCACAAGTGAGAATCTCATTTCCTTTTCTCTCTAGTCCCCTATTTGTGTTGGCTTAGAAAGTAAATTGCTTGGTGTATTGTGTTAGTTCTGAGATTCTTCTCTTACCTTTGCCGCTCTAGATCCAGTCACTGATTTGTAACACAAGTTAATCGATGAGCCATGCTTAGAAAGTAAATTGCTTTGTGTATTGTGTTAGATTTGAGATTCTTCTCTTACCTTGGCCGGTCTAGATCCAGTCATTGATTTGTAACACAAGTTAATCGATGAGTCGTGCTTAGAAAGTAAATTGCTTTGTGTATTGTTAGATTTGAGATTCTTCTCTTACCTTGGCCGCTCTAAATCCAATTACTGATTTATAACACAACTTAATCGATGAGCCATGCTTAGAAAGTAATTTGATTTGTTTATTGTGTTAGATTTGAGATCCTTCTCTTACCTGGACCGCTCTAGATCCAGTTCCTGATTTGTAACACAAGTTAGAAGGGAGCCATTAGTACTCATATGTTGATTCATGAACTCATTTTTTAATTTCTAAGCATGAATTTAAAGATGGTCAATACTCCTTGCAATTGACAACTGACCAGTGTCGAGATCTATCTGCAAGGCTACTAATGGTCACGGTACACTCTGTTCCAGATATCTAAGGCAACTAACCTAATACTTATTGTGCAGGGCCTAGCATCCCGTTACTGCATTGCTGAGATTCAATCACATGTCGTGGTATGTAACAGAACGCATGATTATGCTACTACTTTATTCTTAAGTTTATTTGCTTGCTTCGATTAAGGTTCAAGTTTGACTTCTCCTTTCATTTATAGGCTCAAATATTGAGGACAATCCTTGTGGTTCAAATATAAAATTCATGTCCCTCCAATGTGAAGTCAAAGCCATTGATTGATTACATGCCTCGAGATTATCCAGCCGTGCTACATGCTTAAGATCTGAAGTTTCTTTGGGAGGGCTAGATCAAGCTGCTGACCTTGGTGATCTTTGTTGTACAGGACCAAGTTTTGATAGACTTGAAGATCAAGGCACAAGCTTCAGATGTAGCAATGAAAGTGCGAACTGATGAGATTCAAAGGTTGAAGAAATAAGTACAAACTACTGAGACCCTCCTTCGTCAACTGCTAAGCTCGCGCCTTGGTAAGGCCATTGTGTTTCTTAGTTATTTGCTTGTGTCCTCCCAGCTAGTTGTGCTGGTTTGTGAGTACGGTGCTTTGTTATCTTAGTGGGTTCTATTTCAAGACCAACTTTATTGGTGAGCAGGGAGATATCATGTGTATTGGTTTGTGAGCTCCCAGTGACAATCTGTTTGACATTGTTCTGTGCTCATTGATAATAATGTGTCATGTGTGATCCGAAACATTGATTTGTATCAATGGTATGGAAATATTATCTGTGACGTCAATTATTGAATTGATTAGCATGTAATATGAAATTGAATTATATTTAATTAAGCGCTACCTAGACTGCAGCCCAAAATAACAGGGCAAAACATTATGTGCGTTTGCCCCCTCGGCCCATTATTTTTTTTACGAATTCAAAAAACGATCCAAAAAGAACTAGGCCGAACCCAAAAATGACGTCAGCGATTATTGGGCTTGGTCCAACATGAATTAGTCCTAAGTCAATCTATGCTATAAACAAATATTGGACTCGATCCAACCAGTATAGGACCTAAAACAATTTATACAATTATTAGGCTCGGTCCAACTAGAATCGGGTCTAAAACATTCTATGACGATTGTGATTATTGGGTCGGTCCAACTAGAAATGGGCCTAAAACAATCTATGACGACCACAATTATCGGGCTCCATCCAACCAGAATAAGGTCTAAAACAATCTATGACGACCATAATTATTGGGCTCCATCCAACCAAATAAGGCCTAAAACCAATTTATGACGACCACAACAATTGGGCTCAGCGTAACATTAAGTGGGCCAAATTCAATCTATGGCGACAAGGTTTTTGGGGCTTGGCCCAACAAGAACTGAGCCTAATTCACTTAATGATCAAACGGTTTGTCACAAAACTTCCTGCCACATCATATTTTGGTCTGACGTGGCATGTACCTTATGACGCCTTAGTGTTACAAATTTATACGCGTCATTATATTCGTGACGCCACGAAATAAGGTCTCGTCATTAATCACGGTTTGTGACGCTCGATTAATGATGGAGGGTTTTCGTAGCACCCGGCGTCATAAATCGCGGTTTATGACGAGAATCACTCTTTTTTGCGTCACTAGTTGGCAGATTTCTTGTAGTGAAGCGTAGGAAAAATCATGCGTCGTTAGCGACACAGACCCAGGAGCCGAAAACGAAGGTGTCCCCTTGCTCGAAAGCGACGGTGGACTTGATTTTGATCGAGGCCATCGAGTTCGCCAGTGGATCTACAATAAGACCCCTACCTGTCACGCCAGCTGTCGGTGTTTAGACCCGGTAAACCTACCAAGGGGGTACCCGAGGTAGTAGATTGTGTGGTGGGGCTCGCCGAGACTAGGAACTCGATGGTGAGACACGAGGCACCCAAATTAGACAGGTTCGGGCCACAATATGCGTAATACCCTATGTCATGTATGTTGTGTGGCTCTTGATTGATTGCGTAAGTTTCAGGTGTTGTTTGGGGGGTCCCTGCCTCGCGTTATATGCACAGGGAGGCAGGGTTACAAGTCGGTTTGAGTACAGGAGTACTAGTCGTAGCCATGGCGGTTTACATGATGAGCTTTCTTATTCTAGTACTAGTCCTGAGATTCCTTGTGGCCCACGTCATCTAGCACCGTGGCCCACGAGTAGAGTAGTCCCGGCAAGTCGTCATGTACACGGGGATATTGTTTGTTGATTATCATAAAATTACCTGAGAGGTGTCTCGATCGTGGGAGATGTTGTCAAATTGCATGAGAGTTGATTTAAATAAATGGTAATGATGTAAAGCTTGAGGGAGCTTCATTAAATTGTCGAAGCAGTGGTGGAAATACAATTTATTTTACATGAAGTTTTGAGGGGGATTTTGTAAATTTGGCAGCCCTCTTGGTGTTTCTTCAAAGCTCGAGGGGGGTCACGTAAAACTTCCTAAGAGGTGTTAGAATAAAATTATATTTCTGCAAAGTTCGAGGGGTTTCCATAAAATTATCTATGTGGGATGGACTACATATCAATTTCGATAAAAGTTTGAGGGGGATTTTGTAAAATTGGAAGCCCTCTTGGCATTTCTTCAAAGTTTTAGGTGGTTTCCATAAAACTGCACGAGAGGTGGCTTGAGCAAATGCTATTTCTGCAAAGTTCGAGGGTGTTTTCATAAAACTTCCTAAGTGTGGGTACTACATATCGATTTCGATAAATTGCGAGGGTTTTTTTTACAAAACTACATAGTTTCATGGATAGATCTGAACCATCCACGTGCGATCAATTTTGATAAAGTGAGCGGTTTTTTTACAAAATGGCAGAGCTTCATGGATGGATTGAACCATCCACGCGTGATCCGATGGCCGTGGTATTCATGTGACTTGGCACAATGGGGTGGGGGAGAGGGATCCCCGCTTTAGGTGTATTAAAGATAATAATCATATATATATATATATATATATATATATATATATATATATATAAAAGTGAGAATAGTTTCTGCTCACTTTTTTGATTTGGCCCAACTTGATGTCATTAACGTGTGGGCCTATTCATTAATCTTAGTGTTTCTTTTTTGACACGTGGGCCTATTCATTAATATTCGATTGTTAATGCGCGAGAGCTGTCCGTTGGCGGCCCGTCTCCTCGACCCGTCCGCTTCCCTTTCAGTTTCTCTTTCGTGTTGCCTGAGTTTAGCAGATTATTTATGGCAATGCCAATGATTTGCAAGTTTTTTTTGTTTGTGGTGCCATTGTTCGATTGATGATCTGTGTGGAAACCTTTGCTGGACTTGATCGAGATGACGAGATCGGAGAGGAACTGTATGGAATTCTGATGTTCGTGTCCGATGTTAAAACGACCTGGATAAGGAGCCTGGCATCCTTGCTTATCAACATTAACAACGTACAAGATCTTTTAGGCAGTAACGTTAATTAGCGGCGGCCGGATGAGAGGAGTCAACAAATCTTCGCCATGATCTGTCCAACTGGAGCAGGCAACACGAAATAGGAATCAACAACAGCTTTGGGCTCAAATAGAGGAAGCACAAATCACCTGTCGATGAGCATGCGGCGATAGACGAGACCACGCCCCAGTGCACACATGCTGCAAAGCAAGTCTTGGTGCTGGCACTGGACTCCGACAGAATGAGGCGGAGCTTCTCCACTGGGTGTGGTCTTTGTCGGTGTCAGCTTCTGCGGAGTGATGGGGTCGACGCAGGGCCGAACGTGGGAGGTCGCCGTGATGCTTGGCATGGATGGGGCGGTGGGGGCTGTTAGCCGGAGCAGGTGGCCAGTAGCTAGAGCGAGCGGCGGATTGGCTGGAGACCTGGAGTCGAGGGCCTCGAGCCGATCAAATATGGTATCCTGATTTCGTTCCGAATTTGACATTTTGTATTCCATTCTGATTTTTTTATCCAAAAACTCGAAATCAAGCGGTATAGAAATTGGATTGGGACGGTATAGGATTTACAACTTGTTTGGATGGGATCCTGAAAAAACTGCCTGAAATCGGACGTCTTGCTGCCTGAGCCAGGCAGCTTTCTCAGAACCAAGCCTATTACGAGTGTTTTCAATCTTACCTGCTAGCATATACTCCCACACTATGCAACCTGCTAGCACATACACACTATGCAGTAGTAGACAAGCTTCGCAGGGCAAGTGACACAAAATTCTCGCGAACTTGGACCAAATATTAGAATGAGAGACGGGGTCGCGTTGTATGATATATTTTAAATAAATATGTATACAACATATTTTAAATAATTATGTCACATTCACCCGTAGCAACGAACGACATATTCGCTAGTATACAACTTTCAGTACCGCACAAGCAAATTCAGTCTTTAACATCTCAGAACCTACACAGACATACCGATCTGGTTTCTGTATAAGTTCATTTAAAAATTTGTCTCATGCTTATCAGTAACATCATAATTATCGTTACAAAAAACTATACCGCACTGAAAGATTTTGCGGCCCAAAAAGTTAAGGGGGGCAACTAATTGACTAGCTAATCAGCTACAAAAACAATGAACTCAGGCATGCTTGTGTGTTTGGTTGGTGCCCATGCCTGCCATGCCAAATAATTGGGGGGGAATCAGTCACCACCGTTTCGCCAAGCACGTTGGCACGCCTAAGGTTAGTGTCCATCCAGACGAGGGGAGCAATCAGTCAATAAAAAAATCGATCAGCAGGCATAGGCATAAAACCTAACACGCCCTCAGCCTTCCACTTCAATGTATATCCTTCCTCTGCTACTGCGAGCTTCTTTCCCTATATGCAGTTATTATGTCTCTGTTTCCGGGTAATTGATCGGCCCAGACGAACCCGTCGAGTGGTAAGAGCATCCAGCAAGATATCTAATGCGCACTCCATTGCCTCGGCTTGCTTTTCAAACTCTAATGTGCTGAGCTCAGGCCGCAAGTTCAACTCCCAGAGGAGTCCAGCTGCAGCTGCTGCAGTGCAGGTACGATCCCATGCTGGCTGCGGTCTGTTCATATGAAAAGGCATAACATCCTTGAAATAAGAATTTGACAAAGGGGAAAGTAACTAGAAATGGAGTAACTGATAAGAACGAGTAAATCTTTTTGCTCACCGCAGTTTATGCATCACTGAAGCACTAAGCGTAGATAGTGAGATACAAGGAATATCTTCATCTCCCCATATTGCAGTCCATCTCTCCTGTATCAAAATAATAGATGTTAGGTCATATAGCTACACTACTTATATTTCTCATAGGTATTTCAAGTTCAAACCTTGAAACTAGACAATGGCAAGTAGCTTGCAACACAACCCCCTATTCTAGTCTGTTCTTGGTTTTTGTGAATGTTCTTGGGTTGAGGTTGGAAGTATAGATTTGTATAGTCTAATCAAGAATCATCTGACAAATTATACAATCTTTAAGTACATGATTTAAGTAAAACTTTAGATATGAAACCTACTACAAGACTATCATGCCACCCTTCAGGTATGAATTAAAGTATTTGGCATAATAGTCAAGAAACTACACCTTCCAAATTGAAGTACACGAAACTATAGTAAACAAAGCACAATCCAGTAATTTGGTTAGACGGAAGGAATTCGACAGGTGGGAACAGTCTGTTTGTGTAATTGACATGTTGAAGATACCAGCCAGCAGAAAAAACATGTGCACTTTTGCGTTTATTGGTAGTCTAGACAGCCTAAAAAAATAATAATGAAATGCTCGCATTGAACTGTACCTTCAACCTTCTGTACAGTGCAGCAGAATTACTCCAGGTACCATCAAGCAAAACGAAGTTGAAAGGATCATCCTGTGAGCTCTGCATTGCAGAAATTAAATCATTACCATGTATCAAAATGTTGAAAGTTGATATGCCGTGTTAGTTCCAAAACCAGAACACACTCAACAAACTAAATTACTCAGTACTTAACGTAATGGATAAAAGGTGCTCATTAAAAAAAATCCACATGAAATATATGTATACAAGGGAGTACTTCTGCGACAGTATAATTCATGGAATGCCAGCTAAGAACGTAATACATACCATGTCATGAAGGTCGGAACTCAAGGACCAACCATCGAATTTGAGGTCTTTGACTGACTTGGGAATGGTACTCTTGTTTGGATACAGAAACGAGATCTTCTCCTTTCCTAAAGGAAGACCACATCAGAATGGAAACTCAGATATTTAGGCCCTGTTTGGATACTAGGGTCTAAACTTTAGCCTGTCACATACGACGTTCAGATACTAATTAGGAATTTTAAACATAGGCTAATTACAAAACTAATTGCACAAATGGAGGCTAATTCGCGAGACGAATCTCTTAAGCCTATTAGTCCATGATTTGACAATTTGGTGCTACCGTAACCATTTGCTAATGATGGATTAATTAGGCTTAATAGATTCATCTCGCGAATTAGCCCAGGGCTTATGCAAATAGTTTTATAATTAGCTCATCTTTAGTCCTAATTAGCATCCGAACATTCGATGTGACAATGGGCTAAACTTTAGCCCCCAAGGATCCAAACATGCCCTCAACAACGAAAAGCACTGCAAAGCACATGTGCTAGCTAAAGATAACAATGTAGTATATGGGCATACTAAATGATTGATTAATGCAGCAAGCTTCTGCAGATTATGAAGTAAATGTAGTCCATTCAGCATTTCATTTTTAGTGATCAGTACAGATATAGATGCATTCGGCTTTTGTTCATGTGAAATATCAGCTCATACCATAGACAATCAATGCACCAAAGGATGCAATTTAATGCTATAGGATCCAGGTCAAACACACAATGCATCAGTAGAACCATTCATCATGATCAAAATAGAACCAAATCAAATAGAAAAGAAAACCCAACCATGCACAGAAATTGAACAGTAAACATGGACGGTTACAGGCTCCATTTCTCATAAATATGTTAACATTAAACACTCATTTAAACTATGATCAATATCACAAATTAGCATCTTATTTTTTACTTCCATGAAACTATGATATTACCATGTCATACATCAACAATTAAACCTCTCTGTAGTGGTAACAGGTAAACAGCCTCGGAAGCAAGTTAAGTAGCATAAATATTTATATGTACAATGTGAGGTAGAAAGAAAGGTCGACAAGTAAACAATCGAGTTCAGAGACTACATCATATATTGTCTTTAATATCTTAATGAAGTCATTTGCTCGTCGCTACCAATGCAACTTCAGAAAATGAAGTGAAGTTAAGAGACCAAGTGTTATGTGATCAAAACAGCAGAAGAGAACCTCCAAAGTCCAAAACTGTAACACCTTTTTTACCTTTTCGGAATTCAAAATATATAACATATGCGTGTATCATACAAAGATGAGGCAATGGCTCCATATTAGTGTATACTCTTATCAAATCCACTAAAAGCAAGAATAACAAGGCTCAATATGTATTATAACAAGGTGATATGTAGCTATTGACCTCATACACTAAAACTGATTTCTGGATTCACAATAGGGCAATGCAATCAGTCATCAACACCGCCCCATTCCACTGGAAACCACATTCTTATTCTTTCAGCACCAAGCTATCACAACTTAAAGAGCAACATCACAAATCTAAAAGTATGTCATGTACTAAGTAGGATTAAGCATATCAGTTGAGTTTTATTGACAAAAGATGCTTTACACACCTAACAAGAAATTTACAACTCTATAAAGGATCAATTGCAGCAAGTGAAAGTTAATCTAAGCTACCAAGCAGAAATGATTAAATCAATGTAATTACTTACAATATTATTCAATAATTGAGAAACTACAGATGGTTTTAAGGTCACCTGAATGCTGAAATGCATCCCACATTATATCTTCATGCTCCTGGATACCAAAGAGGCATAGCTGTGCAGCTTGGATGCCAAATACTTGCCAGAGTAACTTTCCAGTGTTGTTTTGGCGTAGAAAGTCCTAAAAAACAGTGATGCTTATACTCAATATAGGAAGGTACGAGTAATACACATGTAAAAACCGCATGATGCTATAGGGAGAAACCTTTGGATGCATATATAACCAGAATTTCATCCCCCTCCAAAGATTGCAAGGAACAACATTTGCGCACATACAATCTTCAGCTGGTAGCCAGCACTGCAATTTCAGAAGTAAATGGATCAGTTAGACAGACTATTGAAGGTTCAGTCCTATGACCATCAAACACCAAGATGCTGGGCATCACATTACCTTCTGGCACAAGTACCCTCTGCTCCCTAGCAAACGGCAACCAATCTGCCGCGCCGAGAAATACTGCAGCTTCTGGTCGGAGTTGGCAAGCGTTTCATAGACAGCCCTGTGCTTCTTGTCCTCCGCGTCCTTGAAATCGCCCTGCGAAGTCCAGATAAAATCAGACCGCGTAGCCATTAGCGCTGCCATGAGTTGAACTCCTCCATTGCTCTCCCAGAAGCTTCCAGAACACCCAAAATCTGCGAGGAGTTGAGTAATAAAACAAAAAAAAAGAAGAAGATGATGACGCCACCTTCAGCTTGGAACCGACGCCGCCGAAGAGCATCTTCTCGCCAGCGGCGGCCTCCATCTCGAGCAGCTCGCGGACGACGGCGGCCACCGCGGCAGGGAGCGGCGAGGATGTGCCCCATCGCAGCCACTCCTCGTGGCTCACCTCGCCCGCGTCACCGACGGCGCCGCCGGCCGCGGCGGTGGCGGGGAGGGGTTCCTCCTCCGATTCCGCCTTCTCTTCCCCCGATGCCAGCTCGGCGGAGAAGGCCATGAAGGAGCGCGCGGGGGCCGGGCCCAGGCGGGGAATCGTCCGCGCCGTGGGGAGGAAGAGGGGAACTGGGAGGCGGCGGTGGAAGGCGAGGGCACGGATGGAGGAGGTGGGAGGAAGCAGAGCCGGCATATTTTCCTCTGCTAACACAAGAATAAGAAATTATATGAATAGTAGATTTTATAGATTAAGATATTTACTATGCAACTCAAAAATAGGTGATCAGTTGTAGCATAAACAATGTGATCCACTGTATATCTACTCCGCCCCCGTCTATTCTTCCATCGACAGCGCCGCCTCCCCTGCGTCCTATTCCTCCCACTGCTCACGCACTGCAGGGTCCTGGGGGTGGACTGGTACGAGCGGACCAGGAGCCCGGCTCTAATGCTGACGCCGAGGTAGATGCCCAGGCCGATGCCGACGCCGACCCTCACACCGGCAGTGAACCACGAGAGCTCGATGTACTCTTCGTATTCATCAAGTCATGCGGATTTCAAGTACAGGCCGTCATCATCGTCCGCGTCAGGGTCGAGCTTGTAGCACCTGTACTCCGATTCCTGCACGTGACACGTAGAAAGCGGTTCAGGTGTTTCAGTTCAGAGTGGCTATTGAAAGAAACTTCTCTGAATTTTAATGGAGGACCAACACAATGAAGGCAACGCGATCCCGAGCCGGCTTTGCGAGTTGCCGCCCTTGGGCATCCGCGACGGCGGGAGCAGCCGCACCTCGACGCTCCGGGCAGGGCGGCCGGACGGCGGGGCCGCGGGGGAGCGAGGCAGGACGGATCGAAGGGGATCGGGATATCACCGTGTAGCCACAGCGACGCGGCAAGGTCCCCCAGGCAGGCCTTCTCACCGGGCCGGCCGTGGAGAGGATCTGCAGCACCCAATCCACCAGTGTCTTGGGACGTTGCTCGCCTTCCGGAGCACCGTTGACATGTTCGCCGGCGACGACGGGAGCGCGGGGAAGCCTGGAGAGTGCGTGCGCAGGAACTGGCGACAGGGGAACGCGGGAGAAGGCGCGCGGGGAGAAGAGGAAAAGCTGTGGCAGCGCGCGGATCAGCGCACGGGATCCATGGAAACGACGAGAACCTCTCCAACGCGAGTCTGCGTGAAGTTGATGGGCCTCGATGGGATCGAACACTTGGAGTCCACATTAGAATAAACTAGGTCTTCATTTTTTTTCGAGGAGAAGAGAGCTTTATATTACCCAAAAAAAGAGTTACATTCCTGAGCAATGATTTGCTCAACACACAACGGAGCAGCGAAATGCCAGACAGCAGAATGGCGAGTTCGCTTGGCCAATTGTGCAAGCTCATGAGCTACGCTATTACTCTCTCTTCTCTTATGGACCGCTGTCTACCTAGGAAGCCTTTCGCCTACTTCGACAGCCTCATCGATGATGAATTTGAGCGCCGTTCTCCCACCACTCTTCGCTTGCAGCATGGCAGCAACTGTGCTACAATCAGACTCCAAGACCACTTGTTGTGCACACCAATCAGCGGCGAGTGTTAGGCCTTCGTTGCATGCGATTGCTTCAGCCTCCTCCGCACTTCCTCCAGACTGGAGATATCTCCACGCCGTGAGGACCACCTTGCCTGAGTTATCCCGGATGACAACACCAGTTGCTCCCTCGCCAGAATTTTCATCATAAGCGCCATCAACATTGATTTTCAGCCAACCCTCGTGTGGGGCACTCCATCGATCTTTCTCCTTGCCAGGCCGAAACTGCTTCCCTGCAACCAGAGATATAGAAACTGGCAGCTTACCATGCGGGTCAGCTTTTTTACCTTGTTGTCGGATGTCGCATAGTTCAGCCCAGTATTTTTGCAGAAATTTGACTGAACCTTCAAAAGATAGTTTCTCAGCCTGATGTGTTATGTTGTTTCTTACTTGCCAGGTGCGCCATAGTAGCAGAAGGAGTTGAGCGGCAGCATCAGTACCTAGCACATCCAACCGGTGCAGCAGGCTGATCCGAGTGACGTCCTTGAACTGTTCCTCATCCGGCAACTCCCAATGTTGCCTCATTGCTTCCCTGAGAGAAACAGCATGGTCACACCAGACCAATGCATGTGTAATTGATTCCTCTTCCTTCCCACAAATAACACAGGAGCTGTCAGTAACAATTGATCTATGTCTTTTATTCACCTGTGAAGCTAAACCCTTGTTGATTACCTTCCATCCAAAGATAAGGACTTTATGCGGTAATGGCAACTTCCAGTATTTAATCCAAATTGGCAGCCGTTCTTGCTCACATGAGGTAGACTGACAGCCACCCCTCTCCAATTCTACGACGTCCTTAGCCAATCTGTATGCACTTCTAACTGAGAATACTCCACTTTTTTCATGAAACCAAGCAATAAGATCCTCACCTGACCTGGCAGGCAATCTCATACTAAGAATCATTTGTGCATCAACAGTTATGAAATATTCATAAATAAGCTCTTCCTTCCATTTCATTTGGGATTCATCTATAAGCTGACTGACCCATTTTAAACGACATGGTCTCCTTTTTCCAATTGGTCTCCTCTCCCAACCTCTAGGGATCCAAGGATCACGCCATATTTGGATTGACTTTCCACTTCCAATCCTCCAACAAACACCTTTTTTCAGTAGCTCTAAACCATGTACTATAGCTTTCCACGTAGGTGATTGACATGAAGGGAAAGCTGTGTCCAACAGATTGCCATTTGGAAAGTATTTGGCTTTTAGAACTCGACCACACAAGCTATCTGGTTTTTCCAACAATCTCCAAGCTTGCTTCGCTAAAAGAGCCTGATTAAATAGCTTCAGGTCCCGAAAGCCCAAACCCCCCTTCCCTTTTGTGGTAGTAAACTTGTTCCACGCAATCCAGTGTGTTTTCCTTTTGCCAGCAGTTTCTCCCCACCAGAATCTCCTAATACAACGTGTTAGGGCTTCATGCACATTTCCTGGCAGAATAAAGATGCTCATGACATAAACCGGGATAGCTTGCGCTACTGACTTTATAAGAGTATCCTTCCCAGCAGCAGATAAATTCCGCTTGTCCCATGCGCTACACCGTTTCATTAATCTTTCAGTGATAGCCTGAAATTTTTCTGCTTTCATTCGACCTTCAGGGGTAGGCAACCCCAAGTACTTGGCTTCAAAGGTAACTCTGTTAACATTTAATTGCTCCTTCACCTCCTCAACACGTGCACTGTCCATGTTTTCATTGAACAAGATGGAACACTTATCAAAATTGATCAGCTGCCCTGTTCCTCGACAGTACCGTTCCAGTGCCAATTTTACAGCCATAGCTTCATCTCTGTTGGCACGGAAAAATAGTAGACTATCATCCGCGAACAGCAGCTGTGTTATCTCAGGGGCACGCCTGCATACCCTTAAGCCATGGATTGACCCATTTAGCGACTCCCTCTGCAAAACTTTAGATAAACCATCAGCAACAAAAAGGAATAAATACGGTGACAAAGGATCGCCTTGACGTAAACCCCACGTAGGTTGGATGGTGTCCAGAAGAACACCGTTGAAGCGAACAGAGTAACGCACAGTGGTTACACACTCCATAACCCACTGTACCCATTTCCGTTGAAATCCCAGCTTCACTAGAACATTTTTTAGGTATCTCCAGTCTACACGGTCATAAGCCTTGGCCAGATCCAATTTGTAAGCACAGAAATTACTCCTGTCAGTATTATCCTGTTGAATGGCATGAATACACTCAAAAGCAATGAGGCCATTATCAGTAATCATACGACCAGGTATAAAAGCACTTTGACTATCCGAAATAATGTCATCTAAAATAGGTCGGAGCCTATTTACTAAGCATTTAGAAACAATTTTATAGATGACATTGCATAAACTAATAGGGCGAAATTCTTTCAAAAATTCAGGATGTTGAACCTTGGGGACGAGCACTATAGCTGTGTCATTCACTCCTTCTGGCATGCGCCCTTCTTCAAAAAAACGCTTCACAGAGCTAATAATATCCTCCCTTAAAACCTCCCAATTTTTCTGAAAAAATCTTGCCGGGAGACCATCTGGTCCCGGCGCTTTCAGTGGACCAATTTGGAACAAAGCATTACTAATCTCCTCATCCGTGAAAGGTTTGCACAAGCAATCATTCATGTCCTCAGTGATACAAGCATCAAAGAAATTGGTAACTTCTTCATGGTTTAAGTGCTCGTCTCTGGTATATATAGAACTGAAATAATTATTTACCATACCTGTCAAAGCTTCCTTGTTCTGCTCCCAAACACCATCGTCTCTTTTCAACTTTCTGATCCTGTTCTTGCGGGCACGCCATGCTGCCCTTTGATGGAAAAACTTGGTGTTGCGGTCTCCCTCTCGCAGCCAAGCAACTCGAGACCTTTGTAACCAAAGCATTTCCTCCCTGTACAGTAACTCATTCATATTTCTCAAAGCATCTTTAATCTCGCTACTATCAGCATTAGCAGCTTGCAGGACAGCCAATTGCGCCCTAAGCTGCTCAATCTCCTTACGCACCGACCCAAAATGCTTCATACTCCACTGCTTGAGGGAGGTTAAAACATTTTTCAGGGCTTTACTAATGTCTCCCAGGTCACCCTTAGTTGATTCCCCCTCCCAAGTGAGTTGAATATGTTCACCGAGCGAAGCCTCCCTTTCCCACATAATCTCATAATAAAGTTGTTTTGCCCCATTCAAGTTAGCATTGTCTTTTTGAACCCTCAATAAAAGCGGACAATGGTCAGAGCAAGGGGATGTAAGGTGAGTAACAGAAGCATCAAAAAATCGATTAAGCCATTCCTGTGTTGCCACCCCTCGATCCAATCTAACTTTTACATTCCTTAACCCGTCTTTCCTATTGTCATACGTCCAAGGGACCCCAGAAAAACCAATATCTCTTAACCCACAAAAATCTAAAACCTCCCTGAACTCGGCCATCTGTCTCTCACCCCTTTTAGTTTCAGAAAAATGTTCATATTGCCACATAGCTTCGTTAAAATCACCTATAACTAGCCACGGATCAGATGAGCGAGTTTTTAACCGTTCCATAATCTCCCAAATACGGTGTCTATCCTCAACTCTCGGCTCCCCATAAATAAAAGTAGCCCTCCACGGCTCAGCGTTAGGATCCTCTCTAATGGACACATCAATATAACGATCATCAATCGTTAAAAGACTAACATGAACGTTCTCATCCCAAAACAAAGCAAGACCTCCACGCTTACCACTACTATCGACTGCTAAGCACCCTTTCAAACCTAATCTCCATCTAAGCTGTTTAACTCTACTCTCACTAATCATAGTTTCTGAAAGAAAAACTACTTTGGGGTTGTACTGACGCACCAGGGCATCCAAATCTCGAACTGTTCGGGAGTTCCCCACCCCCCGACAGTTCCACACCAAGGCATTCATTTCTCCTGACGGGTCTCGCCGTGAGAACCCGTCAGGTTTACAGACTGATGAACCGCCTCCTCCAAGCTTGCTTCCATCCTCATCGTGTCGGCCTTCTGAGCATCCTCCACACGCCGGTCTGCACCCTCCTGATGCTGACCCATCTTCTCTTGTGCAGCGACTTGACTCTCTACCATGAGCCCACTCTCCCGAAGCTCACGAATAGAGTCCAATATTCCCGCTGCAGATGCCCTCAGTGCCTTCTTCTATTTTGCAATATCCTTTGCAGGACTGGCAACTTTAAAGCCACTTTTCTTCTCTGGAGTTAGCTTCCTTGCCGCTTTGGCTGCTTGCAGACGCTCATGCATAGTGCATGGCAGCAATTGCCCAGCCGCCGACTCACTTCGTTCTCCATTCACCGAAGCACGCTCGCTCGAACCATCAAAGGAGTCTAACTCGGATACCTTCTCCCTGAGCGGGGATTCCACTTGCTGTCCATCTTTCAACATCAAATGCTGCACGCCCTGCACAAGGCCAGCCGCACCACCTTGCTGTCCATGCATTGTATTCGCAGGCTCAAGTACTTTCTCCACTACCATTTCACCCTTATCACCGATCTGGACATTTCCTTTGCTGCCACCACCTCTAATGGCACTTGAAGCTGCCTGTACCTTTTGGAGTTGCGAACCACTAAAATTCAGAACACGGTTAACCCTCGCTGGGGCAGCTGGCACAAAATCCCTTTTTTCTGAGATGATCTTGCGTGGAGATCTCCTCAGCCATTCACCTAACTGCCCCTCCACCTTCATTGATTCATCTTCAGGGCAAAACTTCTCTGAATGACCCATCCTGCCACACCGAAAACAAAAGAACGGGACATTTTCATACCGCACTTCAAACTGCATTATCCCTTTGTCCTTAATCCTCGCCTCCACCGTAGGTTTGAGAGGTTCCTCCAGTGGGAAAGCCACCTTTGCTTTGAGATAGTTCTTCACAACACCTACAACCTCCCGCACATCTGCACTCACCTTCCTCGCCAAGACACCAGCAAAAGCCTTTGACATTAGTGTCGCCAGAACGTTGTAGAAACGAACCCAAAGATCAATTGAGTCGATGACCACGTCAGATGGCTGACTAATACCATCATAAGGGACAATGATTAGAGCATCACCCTTGTGCTTCCATGGCCCCTCATTAATCACATAGTTGTACTCTTCTTCACGATCAAACTCCAATATGTATATGTTATCCTCCAGGTCTGTAATCTGAATTGGCTTTGCAAGTTTCCAAGCAGCCCCCATCTCATCAAATAAACCCTTAGATCGGAATGCAGAGTAGTACCTGGCCATAGCAAACAACTTTCTTGATCCCTCCTCAACCCCCTCGAACGGATCGAAGTCGAATTCCATCTCATCCACCTCTCCCTGTCCTGCCACTGCTAGAGCTCTCGGCGGCGGATTGGCCAGGGCGTTCTCCTGCTCAGCGCCAGCACCAGGCAGTGCCTTCTTCGCAGCCTCATCAATGTTGTCCATCTCCATGGCAGTCTTCTTGGTGTCCTCCATCTGTTCTCCAGATGTTGGGGCGTACAACCTGCCGCGTACAACTCTGATCACAGCTTCGGGTGGGTAGATCCCTCACCGGGTTCCCCTTGATCACCCCCACTGTAGACACGGAGAGGGACGACGGGAGGAGAGGCACGCAAACCCTAAACCAGAGAAACCGCAGAGGAACAAAGATGCAAAACAACAGACACAAACTCGGGCAGAGATAGAGAGCACTTCCAAACCCTAGAAGTCCCAGTTGTGCACTCAATCAATCCCGTATCAAATCCAAAGCCAGCGGATGCTTTTCTTTTGAAGTAGCAAAATCGCTCCCGACGACCTCCCCGCGTGCGGTTCGGCCCGTCGTAGAGTAAACAGACACGATCACCTCGGCAACCTCACGTAGATGGAGAAGTCCCGCAGTCTGGGACGCCCGCCAACGCTCAAAGATTGGTAGAGATCAAGGATCGAAGTCCAAGTCGCCGACGAGTCGCTCTAGAATCGCCATGATCGCCCTCTCCGTGAGAATCAGGTGGTCAGTTTTCAAGACGTGCGACCCACCTAATTGAACCTCACATAAGGTAACAATTAACTAATGATCCCTCCAACTAGGTCTTCATTTTTCCTTCTCTTTCTTCAATAAATGTCCTGCCACATCAGCAAATTGCTTACGTGGCAATGTATTAAATGACTATGGACTCTATCATAGAGTTTGGGTTGGGAGTGCCCTAATTAATCTCCGGACACTAATTAAGAGTATTAAATGTAGATTAATGACAAAATTCATTTCACGATCCCTATAATAATTTTTGAGATGAATCTAACGATCTTAATTATGTCATGATTATACAACGTCGTGCTACAGTAATCAACCTCTAATGATGGATTAATTAGACTTAATGGATTCGTCTCGCAATTTTCGGCCCATTCGTGTAATTATTTTTGTAACTGATCTACGTTTAGGGCAATCCCAATGGTAGAAACCGACACAGTTTACATAGCACAAGAAACCATCTATATAAACTATCTTCCCCAATGAAGATGTCTTCGAGTAATAATTATTCTATCTTTCTCTCTCAACTCTATCTTCTTCCTCCAATAAGAGACTGACATGAGTCCCTTAGAAACTAGTAGTTTCTCCCCAATGGTGATTTGATGATTTCTTGTGCATTGGGTGAAGAGTAGACATAGTTTCTTCATGAGGAAACCATTTTTATGATTTCTTATCTCTTTCCTAATTAATTAGGCTGCTACATTAAGATTTTACTTAGTTGTCAAACTATTTAATAGAGATGGAAACTATCATTAATACTCTATTGGGAGTGACCTTAATACTTGAAAGTGCATCTAGGCTCCTAATTATTGTGGTGATAATGACAATACAATTTGAATGGATTAATGCTTTGTATGATATGTGTGCAGGCTTAAAGAGAATAATATTTGTGTTTGATCAAAGGAAGCCCCTCATACCTTCTATTCGGTGTTGAAGCTCAAATAGTGTTTTAATTGAATTTATCTTTTGAATTTGAGTATAGGAAACACCGTACTATAAAGAGGGACGTGCTTTATAGATCAAAGTTAGTTACAAGTACTTAAATTGAGATCTAACAACCTTTGAGAGACACTTTGTATTCACGAGCACTGGTTTTCCACCTTTACTGGGCAGGGTGGGTGACCCGCCCCCTGGGGGTGGGTGACCCGTTTTGGTTCTGGTAGGTGGCGGGTGACCCGCCCTATGGGGCCGGGTGACCCGGCCTGGCCGCAGGGAACTCCTAATGGCTAGTTCGGGTGAAGGGGGTATAAATACCCCTTCTCCCACCTTTCTAAGGTTCCGCCTTCTCCACCATTGGAACACCTCCCAAACTTGCTTCCCTCTCTCCCAACTCCCTTCCAAGCACTCCTAGCAAGGATTCAACCTAGTGTTTGGGTGTGAGAGACATTTGAGGTGTGAGATTAAGCCCTTTTGTGAGAGCTCTTTGCTTGTTCATCTCAAGAAGCACTTGTGGCGGCTTTGGTTCATCGATTCACGTTTATTACTCTTGAAGCTTGCTTCTAGACAGTTAGGCATCGCTCATTGAGTGCCCTCTTTGTGTGGAGCACCTGGGAACGTTTGTAGTACCCTCTCCTTTGTGGAGATTTCTTAGTGAGCACCAATCTTCCTTTGTGGGGATTGGGTGAGGTAAGTGGCACTTCGTGATAGCCCTCCCTTTGTGGGAACCTCAACGGAGACGTAGCTTCTTTGGTGGAAGTGAACTTCGGATTAAATCTTTGTCTATTGCTCGTTCGTGTCATCTCCTCCTCTCTAACCCTAGAAGCTTAATTTGTGCCGATCTACTTTTGTATGTTGTTTCTTTGTATATCATCTTGTGTAGGTTGTCTACAACATCCTTGGCAAACTTTTGATTCAAAAGGTTTCGATAAAATCACTTTATTCTTGAGTAATTCATCTTCGTTTTCCTGTCGCAAGGTGACCCGCCCTGTTAGTCAGGGTGACCCGCCCTGTTAGTCAGGGTGACCCACCCCCCAGGGTGACCCGGCCATAGGGTGCGGGTGACATGGTATTTGATCAGCTGCTCAATTTTTTAGGAATATTTGAAGTGATCCTATTCACCCCCCCTCTAGGCATCACAAGGTCCTTTCAATTGGTATCAGAGCCTAATCCCTTGATTTAGGCTTAATCGCTAAGGGATCAAGATGTCGGGGAGTGGTGTGGAACTCTCCGCTCAAGAACTCGCCGCCAAGGAAGCTCAAGAGAGAGAGCTCAAGGCCGCTCAAGACCAAGCTGCTCTAGGGGATATGGAGAAGGCCCCAAGCCGTACATCATCCAACGTCGGGAACTCCGATGATTCCTCCTCCGACTCCGACTCGGATTCCGATTCAAGTGATGAGGACACCAAGGATGGTGGTGAAGATGCGGAGAAGAAGGCGGCGAAGAAAAGAAGAAAGGCCAAGAAGAAGAAGAAGGCAAAGAAGATGGCTAAGAAGCTCCTCAAGAAGATGATCAAGAAGGAGCAAGCAAAGCACTCTCATTCCGACTACTATGAAGTGCCCTTCCACTACGGACACATTCCGGGCAACAATCCTAACGACAAATTCTATTACGTACATTTGGGAAAACCTTCCCACTTCGATGGGAAAGACTATCCCAAATGGGCTTATGATATGCAAATGCACCTTTACGGGCTTCACCCTTCTCTTTGGAAGATTGTGTGTGTAGGTGTGACAATTCCCGCCGAAGGTGAAGCTCTAACAATCGAGCATGAACAAGACCTCCACTGCAATGTACAAGCAACAAGAGTCATCACAGGATCCTTGTGTGCTCAAGAGTTCAACAAAGTCCGGAACATCCAAATTGCCAAGGTGATTTGGGACACACTAAAGGAAGCACATGAGGGTACCGATCATGTGAGAAGAGGCAAGCTTGATTTGATTCACGGAGAGCTTGAGCTATTCATCATGAAGGATGGAGAAACCGTGAGGCAAATGTATGATAGACTAATGCTCCTTGTCTCGGATATTAGAGCACTAGGAAGCAATGATTGGGAAGACGAAAATGTCACAAAGAAGTTGCTAAGAGCTTTCACGCCGAAGAACCCAAACCTAACAACCATGATAAAAAGAGATCTAAACTACTACAACTTGACTCCCAATCAACTTTTTTGTGAAATCTTGCATCAAGAGCTACTTGATCAAGATGTGGAGAAGTCACTTAGCTTGAAAGTGAATAAGAGTCTAGCCCTCAATGCTAGCTCTAGTGAAGTGGTGGAAGTGAAGCCCAAGACTTCCAAGACCAAGAATGAAGATTCAAGTGAAGAAGGAAGCACCGATGAAGAAACCGCCTTTGCCATAAGGAAGTACAAGAAGTTCTTGAAGTTCAAGGCATCAAGGAAAGGTGGTGATGATAGAAAGAAGAAGTCTCACAGAAAATGCTATGAGTGTGGAGAGTATGGACACTTCATTACCGAGTGTCCCAAGAATAAGAACAAGAATGAGGAAGAGAAGAAGTACAAGGAGAAGAGCAAAGAGTACAAGAACAAGTACCAAGGGCGTGCTCACGTGGGTCGACAATGGGACTCAAGAGATGAAGATGAAGAACCAAAGAAGCAAGGCATGACAACAATTGCCATGGCACAAGGTGCATCTTCACCACATCTCTTCAACAACTTCTCCGACGATGAGGACAACTCTCACTTTTGTCTCATGGCAAGAGGGAGCAAGGTACAAGATTCAACCACCTCATCCTCTCTCACCTCATCATCATCCACACCTAGTAATGATATAGACAACCTAGATGAGGAAAAAGAAATGGAGGCCAACATGATAAAACAATTTGGTAAAAAGGGCCATAAAGAAATTAAAAAGCTTTTGGACAAATTAGAGGAAAAGAAGGTGACTCTCCATGAGCAAGAAGACTTGCTTATCCTTGAAAAGGAAAGAAATCTTGCTCTAGAGGAAACCCTTGCCGAGGAGAAAGCTATGGTGGACAAGTTGACCATGGACTTGTCCTTGGCCAATGACTCTAACAAGAGGATGTCCAAGGACTTCACTTTGGCAAATGAATCTTTGGCTTCCCTAAAGGCCACTGATAGTGAGCTTCAAACAAGCTTCTCACGCTTGACGGATAAACATAAAAATCTTGAAGTAAACTATAGTGCTGTTTGGGAAAGCACCAAAGCCAATCCTAAGGCAAAATTTGACTCTAATGCCTCCACTAGCAAATATTGCTCTATATGTTCTAATGTTGATATAAATGCTCTTAAGACTAACCTTGCAAGGCTAGAGGAAACAACTAAGAGCAAGGATAAGGAGATTACCCGGTTGAACATGTTAATCAACCGAGGTAAGTTGGGTGCCAAGTCCATACCCAAGGCAATTGACACAATAGGACTTGGACACTACAAGGACAACAAGGTCAACGGTAGAAGGGTGGTGAAAGGGCATGAGATCCCCTTGTGGAACAAGGGAGGCTACCTCAACACTATTATGGATATTGCTCATGGAGTAACCACCTCTACCACAACACAAGACAAACCAAAGGTTGTGAACATCACAAAAGGAAATGGTGGGGTTAATTCTCCATTAAAGGCATCGAAGCATGTGGTGGAACACAAGCCTTCTCCCAACTACACTTGTGACTATGTTGTGACCTTGGACCACAATGGTAAAATGGTGGTCAAGTATGTTGGAGCCTACGCCATGAAGGCCATGAGGAAGAGTGTGTGGGTTCCAAAAGTTTGTGTTTCTAACCTCCTATGACCCAAATCTTTTTCGGTACCTAAACCAAAAACTTAAACTTGTTTTGTAGGCCTACACCTCCGGTGGAACCACATGGTTGATTGATAGTGGAGCCACTAATCATATGATCGGAGATGAAGGCTTGTTTGCATCCCTTGAGCATTATGACACACCTACGGAAACTATCATCTATGAAGATAATGGTCAAGGAGATGTTATTGGTCTGGGTAAAATTGCTATCTCAACAACAAATTCAATTGAAGATGTTTATCATGTTCAAGGTTTAGGGTACAACTTGTTGTCGGTTTCACAACTTTGTGAGAAAGGCTACAATTATCTCTTTACCAAAGAGGGTGTGACCGTCTCTAAAAAGGAGGATTCCTCTATTGTCTTTGCGGGTCATCTAAGGGGAAAGCTTTATTATGTGGATTTCACAAAAGTAAAGGTGGACCCTAAGGCTTGCTTAGTGGCAAAATCCGACATGGGTTGGCTATGGCATCGCCGACAGCCCATGTTGGCATGAGGAACTTGGCCAAACTTCAAAAGGACGAGCACATCCTAGGACTAAGAAATGTTGTTTTTGAGAAAGATAGGTTGTGTAGTGCTTGTCAAGCGGGAAAGCAAGTTGGAACGCAGCATCCCACCAAGAACATCCTATCATCATCAAGACCGTTGAAGCTATTACACATGGACTTGTTTGGAGCAATTGCCTACATAAGCATCGGTGGTAACAAATATGGTTTAGTAATTATTGATGACTTTTCCCGTTTCACTTGGGTATTCTTTTTGTAAGATAAAAGTGAAACAAAGGGAGTGGTCAAGAAGTTCATAAGAAGAGTTCAAAATGAGTTCGAGCTTAAGGTTAAGAACATAAGAAGTGACAATGGCTCGGAGTTTAGGAACACTCAAGTTGAAGAATTCCTTGATGAAGAAGGCATCAAGCATGAACTCTTCGCTCCATACACTCCTCAACAAAATGGCGTTGTTGAGAGGAAGAACCGTATGTTGATTGAAGCGGCAAGAACAATGCTTGATGAGTACAGGACTCCGGAGTCATTTTGGGCAGATGCCATCAACACCGTGTGCCATGCCGCTAACCGACTCCACCTCCATAAGTACTTGAACAAGACTCCCTACGAGATCATCACCGGTAAGAAACCTAGTGTGCACTACTTTAGAGTCTTTGGGTGTAAGTGTTTCATACTTAACAAGAAACCCAAAGCTTCAAAGTTTGCATCCAAGGTTGATGAAGGTTTTCTCATCGGTTATGGAACTAACGAACACGCTTATCGTGTCTTCAACAAAACCACCGGTTGTGTTGAGACCACGGTAGATGTGAAATTTGATGAATCCAACGGCTCTCAAGAAGAGCAAGTTAGTGAAAATCTTGTAGATGATGAAGAACCTCCAAGTACATCCATCTTTAGAATGGGCACCGGTGAAGTGATGCCAAGGGAAGTTCACGTTCAAGCTCCGGTTGACACAAACAATCAAGATCCATCATCATCAACAAGAGTGGAACCACTTAGTTCTCAAGTTTATCAAGATGAAAGTCAAGCTTATGGTGACGATCATGGAAGTTGCTTTGATCAAAGGGAAGAACAAGGCGGTGAAGCTCATGAACAAGCACCTCAAGTTGAAGATGATGATGATGGACCTATTCAACGTCAATCTCAAGCACCACATCCAAGAGTTCATCAAATGGTCCAACGGGATCACCCCGTTGATAATATCCTTGGGAGTATACAAAGAGGGGTAACAACTCGCTCAAGATTGTCAAACTTTTGTGCATTTTACTCGTTTGTTTCCTCTTTGGAACCTCTTAGTGTGGATCAAGCTCCTGAGGACCCGGATTGGATTGTTGCTATGGAGGAAGAGTTGAAAAACTTCAAGAGGAATGAAGTTTGGGAGTTGGTGCCAAGACCCAAGCAAAATGTGATCGGCACCAAATGGGCTTTTAGGAACAAACAAGATGAATTTGGTGTCGTCACAAAGAACAAGGCAAGACTCATGGGTAAAGGCTATACTCAAGCTGAAGGCTTGGACTTTTAAAAGACTTATGCTCCGGTAGGAAGGCTTGAGTCAATTCGTATACTCTTGGCCTATGCTACTCATCATGACTTCAAGCTTCATCAAATGGATGTGAAGAGCGCATTCTTGAATGGACCTCTCCAAGAAGAAGTTTATGTTGATCAACCACCGGGCTTCGAAGATCCAAACTTCCTCAACCATGTGTACAAGCTCCATAAGGCGCTCTATGGGCTCAAGCAAGCTCCTAGAGCATGGTATGAATGCCTTAAGGATTTTCTTCTCAAGAACGGTTTTGAGATAGGCAAAGCTGATTCTACACTCTTCATTCAAAGAAGTGGAAAATATATCTTTGTTTGTCAAATTTATATTGATGACATTATCTTTGAGTCTACTAATGATAAATTTTGTAAAGAGTTTAGTAGGATCATGACCAAGAGATTCGAGATGTCTATGATGGGCGAATTGAAGTTCTTTCTTGGGTTTCAAATCAAGCAAATGAAGGAAGGGACTTTCTTGTGTCAAACCAAGTATGTGAAGGATATGCTCAAGAGGTTTGACATGGCTGATTCTAAGCCCATCAATACTCCTATGGCATTAAATGGACATCTTGATCTCAATGAAGAAGGGAAGTCGGTCGACCAAAAGGTATATCGCTCCATGATTGGCTCCCTCCTTTACCTTTGTGCATCTAGGCCCGATGTCATGCTTAGTGTGTGCATGTGTGCAAGATTTCAAGCTAATGTGGGCCATACCCGGGAGAAGAGTTCTTGTGTCTATCGACCGGGCAACCCTGGGCCCACCACTCATGTGGGCCATACCCGGGAGAAGAGTTCCTACACACCTGGACTACTCGACTAGTGCACCACGGTGCTGGTACCGTGGACCACAAGGCAAGACAAGACGGACAAGGACTTGTACTAAGACTAGGATAGCTCTTCATACCTTGTATAGGCTACTCCGAGTCCTACTCGAATAGTACTCTTGTACCAATCCGACTTGTAACCCTGCCTCCCGTGGCATATAAGGCGAGGCAGGGACCCCTCTCAAAACATACGCAATCAATACAGAGCCACGCAGCATATAGGACGTAGGGTATTACGCACATTGCGACCCGAACCTGTCTAATTGTGTGCCCCGTGTCTCACCATCGTGTTCCTGATCTCGGCGAGCCCCACCGCACAATCTACTACTTCGGGTACCCCGTCGTAGGCTTGGTGTCTAAAACACTGACAGCTAGCGCGCCAGGTAGGGGATCTCGTTGTTGATCCGCTGGTGAACTCGATGGCTTTCGTCATCATCAAGCCGACCGTCGCTTTCCAGCAAGGCGACACCTTCGTTTTTGGCTCCTGGTGTCGACCGGGCATCCCTGGGCCCACCAACACATGTGGGCCATACCCGGGAGATAAGTTCCTACACACTTGGACTACTCGACTAGTGGGCCACGGTGCTGGTACCGTGGACCATAAGGCAAGACAAGACGGACAAGGACTTGTACTAAGACTAGAATAGCTTTCCATACCCTGTATAGGCTACTCCGAGTCCTACTCGAATAGTACTCTTGTACCAATCCGACTTGTAACCCTGCCTCCCGTGGCATATAAGGCGAGGTAGGGACCCCTCTCAAAACATACGCAATCAATACAGAGCCACGTAGCATACAGGACGTAGGGTATTACGCACATTGCGGCCCGAACCTGTCTAATTGTGTGCCCCGTGTCTCACCATCGTGTTCCTGATCTCGGTGAGTGCCACCACACAATCTACTACTTCGGGTACCTCGTCGTAGGTTCGGTGTCTAAAACACTGACAGCTGGCACGCCAGGTAGGGGATCTCGTCGTTGATCCACTGGCGAACTCGATGGCTCTCGTCATCATCAAGCCAACCGTCGCTTTCCAGCAAGGCGACACCTTCATTTTTGGCTCCTGGGTTTGCGTTGCTAACGGCGCCGAATCGTTTTTGTGTTTCTTAGCGCCAACTCCGGAGTCAAAGCTCAAGTCCTCGACGCTTACGCAAGCTTCGATGGAAGAACTCGCCGAAAATTTTGGCAAAATTTCGATCTCTGACCCGCTCAGAGATCTCGAGTCGGAGCCCGAGTACAACTCGACTTCGCCTCCTATTCAGCCTGAGTCGCTCTCTTCAGCTTCACAGCTTGCGCTCAGCCTGGATGACATTCCAGCACCACCTCTCTTCGGTCATCGCCATGTCAGTGCTACTTACCAAGCTGCATTGAAGCGCCTCATGTGCCTTGGCCCAAAGATCGTGCTCGAGTACTCTTCGGATTCGGACGTCAACCTCAACTACTATGATTCGAATTCATCTGAGTTCGAGTTCAACTACGGTTCGGATTCTGCTGAAGTACAACAACTGTCTGGCCCTGCTCAAGGACTGGTCATCACATCGACACCTGAGGGTAGATTCGTCTACTGGCCTGAGCATGTGCCTGCTGATCTCACCTTGGATGATCAGGAGCGCTTTATCACTTGTCTCGACAACTTACCCTTCCAGGAAGGCGTTAAGCTTGTTGATTATGACACCGATACTGAGCTCGTTCAGAGCACGGGTACTTACTCCTCGCATCGGGAAGTTTTCGTAGTTGATGCAACTACTCCGCAAGGGCATCGTGCCAATTATCGCTTTCCGGATGATGTATCTGATGATGAACTTTCTGCCAATGCTCCTGCTGAGGAAACTACGGAGGCCAAGACTGCACATCGCCAACGCAATGCTGATCGTGCAACCCTTCGTTGGGAACTCACGGAAGCTTTACCTACCCGTAATCTTCAAGAGGCTCTGGATGCGGTAGCTACTCGTGAATATCGCACTCCAGAGGAAGCTATCAACGCGATCAATCTACTAGGTCGCTCTATGCCTCGTGACAGGGCGGTTGCTGAAGTCGCGAAGCTGGCTGAACTAGCCTACAATATGCTATGTCAAAATACCAGTGCTCCTAATCACCATGGCAGCAGTGGAGGTGCTCATCGTACCACACCCACTCCTCAACGCACACGTCTGGAAGCTAGCAACAAGGGCAAAGGCGATGATGGCAGTGTCAACAACAATTCGGGAGACTCTCGCTACGACGCTCGCACAACAATCAATGCCAGATGCGCTGAGCGTGAGAAGCAAAAGGATGCTGATTCTGATTCTTTTCTTGCTTTCTCTGCTCGACTTCAAGCTCTGTTTCTTCCGAAGAAATTCAAGCCTTATGGCATCTCTAAATATGATGGCAAGCAAGATCCGAGGTAGTGGTTGCGCTGTTATGCTTTGTCCATCACTAATGCCGGGGGCAATGATGATACTAAATGTATCTATTTCCCTTTTGTCCTGGAGCAAGAGCCCCTCACGTGGTTTGAGTCTCTCAAACGCGGGTCCTTCTATAACTGGGGACAACTCAAGCATCGCTTCACCAGCAACTTCGCGGGTTCTCTGGGCCGTCATGATACTCGGATGGACCTTGCCCTGGTCAAGCAAAAACAAGGTGAGATTCTTCGCGAGTACATGCGCCGCTTCTTTGAGAAAAGGGCAACTGTTGTTGATGTTACCCGAGAAAGAAGTCATTGATACCTTCCAGGATGGTTTTTATGATGATAGGCTTTTCCAAGACTTCGGTCGCGCTCACCCAGCCAACATCACCAAGCTCAAGGAGATGATCACTCACTGGGTGGACGAGGAAGACAAGGCTCGGAATTGGTTCAAGCATCTTCGCAACAACCAGAACAACAACAACAACAATGCTGGAGGAAGTAACAGTTGCAAGCAACAGCAGGGCAACTGCCAGGGTAATAACTACTCGAGCAATCCTAATCGCAAGCGCAAGCCTGACAACACTGTTGCAACCATGGAAACTACCGCCAAGCCTGAAGATGATCCTCATTGGGCAACATTGACCAAGCAGAAATGCCCATGGCACCGAGAGGGTGATCATACTACAGAGCAGTGTTACCAACTTCGACATCCGTTGAAGAACACACCCGAACCAACGCACCCAAACCCGTGATTTTGCAAACACAAGGGGAAGAAGGCTAACACAGACAAAGACATTGGGTTTCAAAACCCCTCCAACACTGTCAATGTCATATTTGGTGGTATTCCAACCAAGCGCATGCAGAAGCTCGCACTCAGGGAGATTATGTCCATCCAACCAGCAGCTCCCACTTTTCTAAAGTGGTCTGAAACCCCTATTACCTTCTCAAGGGCAGATCAATGGACTAGTTTCTCCAAGCCAGGACGACATCCTCTCATTCTGGATCCAGTGGTGGCAGGCTCCAGGCTTACCAAGGTTCTTATTGATGGTGGCAGTGGTCTCAATGTCCTCTTTGCCAAGACTTTGAAGAAGATGGGCCTGGATATCACCAACATGCTTACCAGGACCAACTCACCGTTCTATGGTATCATCGCGGACAACGCAGCTGTTCCTTTGGGTTTAGTTGTACTACCCGTTACCTTTGGGACTAAGGATCACTACCGCACCGAGTAAATCAAGTTTGAGGTTGCTGACTTCGAGACTTCTTACCATGCCATCCTCAGCAGGCCTGGTCTTGCTAAGTTCATGGCTATCCCACACTATATGTATCTCGTACTCAAGATGCCGAGCCCCAAAGGAGTTCTCTCATTGCAAGGGGATTTGAAGCGTTCTTATGACTGCGACACAGAAGCCGTAGAACTTGCTTCGACAACTCAAGTACCCAATGTGATGATGGAAGTCTTCACTGCTGCTAAAAAGCTTGCTCCGAGCAAGCTGGAGGTTCCCGAGAAGACTGACAACAACAACAAGCCTGCACCGTCTGGTGATGTCCTACTCAAAGCCATTGACCTTGGTACTGGTGACAGCAGCAAGACAACCATGATCAGTGCACAGCTTGATCCTAAATAGGAAGACGCGCTCGTCAACTTCCTTCGGGCTAACTGTGATATCTTTGTATGGAAACCATCTGACATACCAGGTGTGCCTAGGAGGTTGATCGAGCATTCACTCAACGTCAATCCTAACGCTACCCCCAAGAGACAACATCTTCGTCGCTTTGCTAATGACCGCAGGGCTGCTATCAAGAAAGAGCTCGCTAAACTACTCGCGGCTGGCTTCATCCAGGAAGTCTTTCACCTGCAATGGCTTGCTAACCCTGTGCTCATCCGAAAGAAGAACTCTAATGATTGGAGGATGTGTGTCGACTACACTGATCTCAACAAGCATTGCCCCAAGGATCCTTTTGGGTTGCCGCGGATTGATCAAGTTATTGACTCTACGGCGGGTTGTGCTCTACTCTGTTTCCAGGATTGCTACTCCGGCTATCATCAAATTGCAATCAAGGAATCTGATCCAGAGAAGACCGCATTCATCACCCCATTTGGTGCCTATTGTTACACAACAATGTCCTTCAGGTTGAAAAATACTAGCGCTACTTATCAAAGAGCTATTCAAGCGTGCTTCAAGAAGCAGCTTCACAAGAACGTGGAAGCATACGTGGATGACGTCATTGTCAAGACTAGGGATCGAGACATGCTTATCACGGATCTTGAGGAAACTTTCGCTTCACTATGCGAGTACCAATGGAAGCTCAACCCCAACAAATGCGTCTTTGGCGTATCATCAGGAAAACTACTCGGGTCCATCATCAGCCATCGTGGCATCGAAGCAAACCCTGAGAAGATTACCGCCATCTCCAACATGCAAGCTCCGACTACAATCAAAGATGTCCAGAAGCTTACTGGTTGTGTGGCATCACTCAATCACTTCATCTCACGACTTGGAGAACGGGGTTTTCCTTTATTCAAGCTACTCAAGCGGCAAGAGAAGTTTACATGGACAACTGAAGCTGATCAAGCTCTTTCTCAGCTCAAGGAGTTCTTATCCAAGCCTCCAGTCCTCACAGCTCCTCTGCTCAATGAAGAGCTCTTGCTCTACATCGCTGCGACTACTAATGTTGTCAGTACAGCTATTGTCGTTGAGCGGCAGGAGGAAGGCCATGGCTACCCTGTCCAGAGGCCAGTCTATTTCGTCAGTGAAGTACTCTCAGAATCCAAGGCTCATTATCCTCCGGTACAAAAGCTACTCTATGCGGTTCTGATTACTTCTCGGAAGCTCCGCCACTACTTCGACGAGTACAAGATTTCTGTGGTCACTAGCTACCCGCTTGGCGAGATATTGCACAACCGAGATTCCACAGGAAGGATTTCTAAATGGGCTGTAGAGCTTGGTGCCCTATCGATCGAGTTCAAGTCTCGCACTGCTACCAAGTCTCAAGCCTTGTTTGATTTCATGGCTGAGTGGCGGGAAAATCAAGTCCCAACTCCAATTGAGCGTCCAGAACATTGGGTCATGTACTTTGACGGTTCCCTCAAGTTGGAAGGCGCTAGTGCTGGGGCACTTCTAAATTCCCCCAAGGGCGAGCAACTCAAATACGTTTTGCAGATCTTTTGGAAGGTCTCAAACAATGAAGCTGAATATGAAGCTCTACTGCATGGTCTTCGCCTTGCAGTCTCTCTCGGCATTACACGACTACTTGTCTATGGTGATTCTTTAGTGGTCATCAATCAAGTCAACGATTCTTGGGATCGCAATGCTGAGAATATAGATGCGTACTATCAGGAGGTACGTAAACTTGAGAACAAATTCCATGGTCTCGAGTTCCATCATGTGGTCCGCGACAACAATGTTGCTACGGATGTCTTGTCGAAGCTGGGATCTACACGAGCTCAAGTGCCAGCTGGAATCTTCATCCATGAACTCCACAAACCATCAATTCTAGAGCAATCATCTGCACCTACAACTACTTCAGTTCAACCTGATCGAGAAGTGCTTATGATTGATGTGGACTGGAGAACTCCTTTCATCGACTACATTAAACACCAGTTGATTCCTGAAGACAAGTCAGAAGCTGAGCGCATCTCACGCCACGTCAAGGCGTATGCTCTTGTCGGAGATCAACTCTACAAGCGAGGCGCAAGTTCTGAAGTATTCATGAAGTGTGTTTCTCGCAAGGAAGGCAAGGAAATCTTGGAGGAGACACACAAAGGAATCTGTGGCAATCACGCTTCTTCCCGCACCTTGGTGGGAAAAGTGTTCAGACGTGCTTTCTATTGGCCTACAGCTCTTGCTGATGCAGAGGAACTAGTCAAGAAATGCCAGGGATGCCAATTCTTCGCCAAGCAACAACACGTTCTAGCCTACAAGCTCATCACGATTCCACCAACTTGGCCTTTCGTTTGCTGGGGGCTGGATATGATTGGTCCTCTTCCAAATGCGCTAGGAGGATTCAGCAGAGTTCTGGTGGCTATCGACAAGTTTACCAAGTTGATTGAGGTCAAACCTGTCACCTGCCCCAAGGCTGATAGAGTCCTCGACTTCTTGGATGAAATTGTACATCGCTATGGTTTCCCTAATCGCATCATCACAGACCTGGGTTCGAATTTCAACAATCACCAGTTCTAGGAGTATAGTGAGAACAGTGGAATCGACGTCCGGTATGTCTCTGTCGCTCATCCACGCGCCAACGGCCAGGTGGAACGCGCCAATGGGATGATACTCGATGCTCTCAAGAAGTGACTGTATGATGCAGCAAATACCAAGGGCGGCAAGTGGATCAAGGAACTACCCAATGCACTCTGGGGGCTGCGAACTCAGCCTACTAACCCTACAGGGCAGTCACCTTACTTCCTGGTCTACGGCTCTAAAGCCGTTTTGCCTGCTGATGTCATGTGGCGTTCTCCGACGGTTGACCAGTACGAAGAAGGCGTAGCTGAAGAAACAAGACAGACAGATGTCGACAGTCTCGAGGAAGCTCGCTGCAACGCACTTGTTCAATCTGCTCGATATCTTGAGAAGATTCGTCACTACCATGACCGCAACGTTAAGGAACGCTCCTTCAACGTTGGTGATTTAGTCCTTCGTCGCATCCAGAATACGACAGGGCTACACAAACTCAACTCGCCATGGGAAGGTCCTTTCTCTATTGCAAAGGTTACTGGCCCAGGCTCTTATCGCCTCCAAACACTTGAAGGCGAGGAAGTCGACAACTCTTGGAACATTGACCAGCTTTGTCGCTTCTACCTGTAGGGGGTTTGATCAACCCTCTCCAGGCAGCTTCGGTTGCAACCACTCAACAGGCAGCTACGGTTGCCACCACTCGTAGGGGATCAAGACAATCCTCTCCAGACAGTTTCGGCTATATCTACTCGTGGCTTTCAGCTACGAGCACTCATAGGGGGCTTCATCAACCCACTCCAGGCAGTCTCATTCCGCGACCTCGTAGGGAGTCATGATAACTCTCTCCAGACGACCCCGTGTCGTATAGAGCAATAAGTGGCACATGCTGTCCATGTCTCTATTTTTAATAAGAGGCTTCGACCTAGAGTAACACCCTTCTGATAGGGTCTTAGTGGAACTCTCATACAAGTTGCTGCTACAGCAAGGATGTGTTCATCACACTGTCCCCTACGGTCTTACTCGTTCTTCGGAACATCCTTGCGAGTACTCTCTCACTAGGCTCATAGCCTCAGAGGTACTTAAGACATTGTAAACTCTGTACAATGTATTCAGTAATAAAGTTGTTTATCCTATATATCGACTTGTTACTGTCCTTTACTTATTCACATCAAATTCTCAACGCTGAGGAACATCTCGCCATGCGCTTGCAAATTGTCCTCATCCAGGCATGAGTCGTCATACGGCATCAAATCTTCTGCCATGGACTGAGTACTTGTGCTTGCTGCAGAGTATTGCACAGCGCTACGCAGAGGAGTCGGGTCTTCAATGAGTGGCTCATGCGGCACTATGCGATCCTCCGGGTTGTCTTCCAGTGCCAGCTATGCATCAATCTGATGCACAGTGGCTTCAGCAACTGGAACTTCTTCGTGGCGCAGCTCGGCTTCTGGATCAGCCTCCAAGCCCTCATTCACCACGGCTTCAATATCCTCGAGTTGCTGAGTCCTGGGCTTGGAAGCTGCCTCCACCACTGCCTTGACCACGTCGCTCCAGAGGAAGCGCAGTGCTTGTGCAGCATCAGCTTCAGCAGGTATTTCTTGGCGCTCTGGAAGCACATCTTCTTGTTGCTCTTGAGGATTCTGCTCTTCCTCAGCAAGACTACTTCCAGAGGCGCCCCACTTCACATTAGTGGATTTTCTGTATCAACAAGTTGGTCAGCAAATTCAGAGTAAACAATATTAATAAGTACTCAAATACTTGAGTACTTACAGAGCTGCTCGAGGCACCGAGACTTTCGACCCCAGCATGTCAAAAAATGAAGGCGCCGCCGGCACCTCTGGCACACTTTCCACCGGTGGCACACTTCCTGGTACCATGGCTTCTTGTTGTTCGTGCGCTACCGTCTCCACGGTCGATGCTGGAACCACCTCGGGTTCTGTTGTTCTTGTTGGGCTACTTGAGGGTACACTGGTTGCACTCTCAATAACCTACGCAAGTCAAAATTCAAGACATTAGAAAAGAGAACAAGTATAAAACACGATATCGACTACTTAAAAGTTCTCAAACACTCACCGTAATGGATGGGAGGCCTGTGATCTTCTTCACAGCCTGCTTCCCCACCGTGGTCCTCTTCTTCCGCGGCGGCAGCGTCACGTCCTCCGCAAGGGATGAAGTTGGCCTCTTTATTGATCCTGCGGAGAGACCACTGGGGATTGGCGCCCCAGAGTACCCATAACGGCCCTTCACTTCAAAACGCTGTTGAAGTGTTTGGTCATCATCGTCGCTTGAGGAGGCGTCCTCCACCAAGACTTCTTCTTCCCCTTGAGCAGATCGACTACTCTCGGGGGCTTGAGCCTCAACTCCTGTTGGCTCTCCCTCGGGTGCTTGTAGTGGATCCTTGAGACGAGGAGGAGGGTCAGACACAAATTTCAAGACATCCTCCTACAAAACAGAGCAAATATTAGCTGGACGACTACTTATAATAAGTACTCGGGGGCTAATTCTCGGAAACTCATCATACGCGGAGGATTGTCAGCACTATACTCCTGGACGGCTGCAGGAATTCCATGAAGATTCTTGAAGATCTTCTCTAGCCTTTCCATCACAAGATCATCACTGTGAAGACAGCCTCGAGCCATCATCAGCTCTAGTGTACTCAAACCCGAGATGCTCTCGCTGCATCAAGGGTTGTACCCGTCGCTTCATGAAGCTGAAGGCTACTCTCTCAGCGGTCAAGCCTTGCGCCTTCTTCTGCGCAATCTTCGCCAGCAGCTCTGGTATCTGTATGCACTCTTGCATGGTTGGTTCGTCCTTCCAGAGCCTGTCGTACACTGGCGCGAACATGCTGGGCTTCGGCAGCTGAGGTGGGGCATTGTCGATGTAGAACCACTTGTTCGTCCAGTCTTGATTTGAATCAATCAAGTCGTACTCAAAGTACAATTCTTGTGCCTTCTGGCGCATCTGGACACCAGCTCCACCGACTACTACTGGGAAGTTGGTGTTGGGCTGCGGCTTCAAGTGGAAGATCTTCCTAAACATAGCCTAATGTGGGCGGATTCCAAGGAAGGCTTCGCAGAAGTGCACATACACTGCAATCTGGAAGATGCTGTTTGGATTGAGGTGTACATGCTCCAACTTGAAGAAGTCAAGGAAGCCCCTGAAGAAGTCAGATGATGGCAGTGTCAACCCACACTCGACAAAGTGGCCGAACATCGGGATTTCATCCGAGCTTTTCTCCATTGGCCATGCATCTCCAGCGGCAGAGCTCCAGCTGGCAATCGCTTTCTCACGCAGCAACCCGCCGGCTTCGAGGGCCTTAATATCGTCTTCCCTCATCTTGGACTTCTTCTAAGAGACGGCCTGGCTTGGTGGCTTCGTGATGACCACCGTCTTATACTTCGGCTCCGGCAATTGATTTTTGCCGCGGCCGGATTTCCTTTTCTGACCCTTGGACGGCATTGGCTTCATTCTTCCAGTCACGAGAGTCTTCTTTCGCATTGACTCGAGGGCTGCGAGGGGGTGGAAGCGCAAACTCTTGGCGGCATGGACGCTCGAACTCTGCGGCAGCTATGGATGCTAAGGCTTTCTGGATCTAAGGGCGAATGGGAGCAGTGAAACCCTAAGGGATACCCCTTCGGGTATTTATAAAACCAAACCCTAACGGTTCGACCTGGTGACCCTTCGTATTCAACAGATTGGTTTCACACAGGCAAACTTTTTGGCTAAGTCAGAGGACTAAAATCCAAGACCTGCTCGGCTCCATCTCGGGGGCTTGACTACTCGATGGAATTGGATTACACTCAGCTACAGTTCACTGAATTCAGGCCACTATTCTACAGTCAGATTGGATCCTTCAATTCGAGAAAGTACTCGACTGAAGGCTCGGGGGCTCCGTGCCACGTGTCCTTCAGTTTTTCTTAGGATTTTACGAGATTATTTGACGAAGACTACTGATTGACCCTCAGCTTGAATTGTCAATTCGAACTAAGGCTCGGGGGCTACATCCATATAGGATGCGATTTTCTACAAATAGCATTCCTATATTATTTCTTCGGATTTTCTAAGGATTTTTCGGAGCAAGATTAAAAAGTAGATGATTGACCCTCAGCTTAAATCTTGGATTCGACCTAATGCTCGGGGGCTACATTCCATATGGAATGCGATTTCAGTAATCTCATTTCCATATGGATCTTTGATGCAAAGATTTCAAGAATGAAGCGGGTATTATTGAAGACCTTCAAGGGAAGTACTCGGGGACGCTTGGGAACAACTCGAGAAGACTTCAAGACTACTCGTGGAGTTAGCTGGAGTACCTTCCAGCCTCGTGATGATTCAAGTACTATTGAAGATTGAAGCTTGTAGAACTCGGGGACGCTTGGGAACTACTCGTGGAGACCTTCAAGACTACTTGGAGCATCGCACTCGACTACAAAGTACTCGGGGGCTTGTCGACCGGGCATCCCTGGGCCCACCAACACATGTGGGCCATACTCGGGAGATAAGTTCCTACACACTTGGACTCCTCGACTAGTGGGCCACGGTGCTGGTACCATGGACCTCAAGGCAAGACAAGACGGACAAGGACTTGTACTAAGACTAGGATAGCTTTCCATACTCTGTATAGGCTACTCCGAGTCCTACTTGAATAGTACTCTTGTACCAATCCGACTTGCAACCCTGCCTCCCGTGGCATATAAGGCGAGGTAGGGACCCCTCTCATAACATACGCAATCAATACAGAGCCACGCAGCATACATGACATAGGGTATTACGCACATTGCGGCCTGAACCTTTCTAATTGTGTGCCCCGTGTCTCACCATCGTGTTCCTGATCTCGGTGAGCCCGACCGCACAATCTACTACTTCGGGTACCCCATCGTAGGCTCGGTGTCTAAAACACTGACACCTGGGTTTGCGTTGCTGACGGCGCCAGATCGTTCCTGCGTTTCTTGGCATCAACTCCGGAGTCAAAGCTCAAGTCCTCGACGCTTACGCAAGCTTCGATGGAAGAACTCGTCAGAAATTTCAGAGAAATTTCGATCTCTGACCCGCTCAGAGAACTCGAGTCGGAGTCCGAGTACAACTTGACTTCGTCTCTTATTCAGCCTGAGCTGCTCTCTTCAGCTTCACAGCTTGCGCTCAGTCTGGATAACATCACAGCACCACCTCTCTTCGGCCATCGCCATGTCAGTGCTGCTTACCAAGCTGTGCTGAAGCGCCTCATGTGCCCCGACCCAAAGATCCTGCTCGAGTACTCTTCGGATTCGGAAGTCAACCTCAACTACTATGATTCGGATTCATCTGAGTTTGAGTTCGACTACGGTTCGGATTCTACTGAAGGACAACAACTGACTGGTCCTGCTCAAGGATTGGTGATCACATCGACACCTGAGGGTAGATTCGTCTACTGGCCTGAGCATCTGCCTGCTGATCTCACCATGGATGATCAGGAGCACTTTATCGCTTGTCTCGACAACTTACCCTTCTAGGAAGGTGCCAAGCTTGTTGATTATGACACCGATACTAAGCTCGTTCAGAGTACGGGTACTCACTCATCATATCGAGAAGTTTTCGTCGTTGATGCAACTACTTCGCAAGGGCATCGTGCCAATTATCGATTTCCGGATGATGTATCTGATGATGAACCCTCTGCCAATACTCCTGCTGATGAAACTGCGGAGGCCAAGACTGCACGTCACCAACGCAATGCTGATCGTGCAACCCTTCGTCGGGAACTCGCGGAAGCTCTACCTACCCATAATCTTCAAGAGGCTCTGGATGCGGTAGCCTCTCGTCAATATCACACTCCAGAGGAAGCTATTAATGCAATCAATCTGCTTGGCGCTCTATGCCTCGTGACAGGGTGGCTGCTGAAGTCGCGAAGCTGGCTGAACTAGCCTACACTATGCTACGTCAAAACACCAGTACTCCTAGTCACCACGACAGCAGTGGGGGTGCTCATCGCACCACGCCCACTCCTCAACGTACGCGTCCAGAAGCTAGCAACAGGGGCAAAGGTGGTGAAGGCAGCATCAATAGCAAGTCAGGAGACTCTCGCTACGATGCTCGCACAACAATCAATGCAAGACGTGCTGAGCGTGAGAAGCAAAAGGATGCTGACTCTGATTCTTTTCTTGCTTTCTCTACTCGACTTCAAGCTCTGCTTCTTCCGGAGAAATTCAAGCCCTATGGCGTCTCTAAGTATGATGGCAAGCAAGATCCAAGGCAGTGGTTGCGCTGTTATGCTCTGTCCATCACCAATGTCGGGGGCAATGATGATACTAAATGTATCTATTTCCCTTTTGTTCTGGAGCAAGAGCCTCTCACATGGTTCGAATCTCTCAAACGCGGCTCCATCGACAACTGGGGACAACTCAAGCAACGCTTCACCAGCAACTTTGGTTCTCTGGCCGTCATGGTACTCGGATGGATCTGGCCCTGATCAAGCAAAAACAAGGCGAGACTCTTCGCGAGTACATGCACCATTTCTTTGAGAAAAGGGCTACTGTTGTTGATGTTACCGAGAAAGAAGTCATCGATACCTTCCAGGATGGTTTTCATGATGACAGGCTTTTCCAAGACTTTGGTCGTGCTCGTCCAGCCAACATCACCAAGCTCAAGGAGATGATCACTCATTGGGCAGACGAGGAAGACAAGGCTCGGAATTGGTTCAAGCATCTTCGCAACAACTAGAACAACAACAATGTTGACATTGCTAACGACATCGACTAGAAACGGATATAAGATCCATCTCTATCGACGGCACCAGAAATGCAAAGGTATATCTTAACATGATGCTAAGTGTATATCAGATGTTGCTTTCAGATTAAACTAAAAGGTGAACTCCGACACGATTCATAGCACAACTCGATATATGTTGTCAGCCCTGACAGGTGTGCCAGAAAACGCATGGATATGGTACTCTTACATATGCCTTGGATCTCTAGAAAAGAAGATATATATAAACAGGGAATCCGCAAGCGCACAGATTTGAATATACCATTATAGCATTTTAACCAGGAGTAAAACCAGGTATCGTATTTATATTCTACCACAGGGAAAGAAGTCTTTCTAATCCATAATAGCTAATACATGCTCATCTCTCAGTTTTATAATGTAGAGTGGCCAAAATATATCAATTGCTATAAACAGGGGTAAGTCACATAAAGATAAAGATATTGATAGCAATGTTCAAGTCATAACATCATAAGCAGCTAGAAAGTGTCATTATAGCAAGAGAAACATAGCAAAGTCTAGTTAGAGAGGATACTCCTCGGTAACTCTAAACTATATGTCAATGCAAACTATGATTAGTGCAAACGTTTAACAATCATGGAAGAAGAACTATTATATTAATGCATGGGGAGACTATCCAGGAGGATCAAGGCCGAAACTTGAAACAACCCAAACAGTATAAGGCTCCACTAGTCCTATACACGGGGGGTGGACTGCGAAGGACTCAATAGTGCTGTCACCACCACGATCTACCACACGACCCGGCATATAGGGTGCAATCGCAGATAAATACAATATAAGCACCACGCTTACACTGTCTTTACCGTTCACCCATGTTAACAAATGATCTAGGTGAGGGCTATACGACTCCATACATGAATATAAAGGCAAATCAACTATGCTAAACATGTAATCATAATAAACACCAAAGCATATAATGTCAAATATAATCATTGATAAGAACATATGTCTGTATAACAAATGTAAGGAACTAGATAAGAACTTACAAGAGCGAAGCTAGATCAGTATCTCGATCAGCCTCTAGACGATCAGGAGCCAAGTAGACGCCTTGCCTCCTCCTAGATCTAGACTAGCTAGCTACTCTGCTATATGGTGTTTCTAGGGCGTAGTATCTCTGACTTGATGACTTGATCTGGTGTATGCAAACTCAGGTTTCCAGATGCCTCTGCCAGGGGGTAGGGGGGCTGCTTATATAGCCCTGAGGGGTAGACGTGCGCCGTTTGATCAAACCGACCTAACGAGTGGTTTAGATTGATCCTCATAGGCGGTGGAAGAACCTTCTGGAAGTAGGGCTGAGGTGGCGCCCGGGGGAGGCCGACCGGCCCCACCACCAGGCCGATCGGGCTGGGGTGGGCCCCCCTCGGGGCCCACTTTGGCCAGGTGGTCCGTCGCTTCTTCTAGATGCTTCTTTCTTGGGTGCCAAGTCACGTTGAGTTCCGGAGCCTTCTGGAATCTTCTAGATTTGATTCTTTTAGCACTTTTCCCGAATGGTTCCTGGATTTATATAATTTACCAAATCTCCAGAAAAACTGTTAGTGGCACCCTATTCTAAGTTGATATTAACATTTATGCCCTTTTCTCATGTTTAGTTGACTTATAAATATATAGGATAAGATGTGTTAACAAACTCCCCCAAGCTTACCCTTTGCTAGTCCCTAGCAAAGATATGCTTTAGCAGGATCAGGAGTTGCTACAACGCTTTCACACCTCAAAAGTACTCTGGTTTTCAAAACCAATTCTCCTCAACAAGATTGCTCTCTCTTACCTTCAACCTTTAAGCATAGCCTTTTCATAAATCTTGAGCAAATAAAAGACAAAATAATCAAGTCAAGCAGTATATCTCAAATTCTTTGATCAGCTATCATCCTGGGGTTTTGCACATTTTTCAGATAAAACTCAGAGATCCTGTGTATGACCTTCTCAAGCATGGAGTCACACTTGGCAAGATATGTATGGATGATAGTGTTGGATGGATGAGGGTGAAAGGTGGTAAGCCTTTTAGCCTAGCTCTTGGACTATATCTCTCTTTCTAAGATTTTTAAGATCTGGGCTTTCCATTCTTGGAGAGGTGGGCTCTACTCGCCCCGGACTTTTGTCCATTTTTCTCTCTCCTTAGAGATGTAGGCTCTACTCGCCCTCGGACACGTGTCCATTATTCATCTCTAAATTTATTTTAGGGAGGTAGGCCCTTCTCGCCTAGTATGACACTTGTCCTTTTCTCTCCCTCTCTCTTCTCACTTTTTCCTCTCCTTTTTTTTAATGTAGCCCAGAATCCTTTTTTTAACATTGAGAGAGATATATCCTAGAGTTGCATGAGCTGTATGGCTTGATGGAAAATGCGTACTTCCATGTCAGAAGCAGCATAAATGGTGGAATGGAATGATCTTGATGTGTATGACAAGCTCTTAAGGATCATAGACACAGGAACTCATCATATAAAATTTCATGATTTTTAAGATAAATCCAGGAATCAAGCTTCTCTAGGAAAATGATCAATAGCAACTCAACTTTTCATGAATCATATTTCAAAGCCTAGACTCAGATTAAGCATGTACTTGCACAGGTTTTGGGTTTAGAGCAAATTAAGCATTTAAGCTTCAGGAGAATCTAGGTCTGAAAACTAAGCACTTTTAAAAGGAATTACGGCGGAGCAACTATTCATCATCTCCAAGCATATATCATCAAGATCATTATTAAAGAGAAAAGCCAACTAGCAGACTCTAGCATTTTATTCAAACTAAGACTTTTAACTAATACTCAAATAACTAGCTAAAAACATAGGATAGTGATACTTATCGTGATAACTGGGGGTGCTCTCCCCCAAGCTGGATCTTGAAGTGATTCTTGATTCATCCTTGGAACTTGTTTGCCTTCAGGTCCTTATTAAATTCTCCCTGTAAATATTAGTCTTGCACATACCCGAAGGAACAAATTCTAGGATTATGCTGTGAGCCTTCATGTGCCCACTTCTTTTTGGGTTTTTCTGAAATGTGTGGACCTTCGTGTGCCCACATATATTTTTTTTATGCCGCCACGGTACGGAGTACATGGGGCCTTAAAGAATGCAAAAGCAGAAAATATTTTTATGATTTTTTCAATGCAGGTATAGGGAAATAAACATGCTAATCTAAATATGCAGTGTAGAATATAAAGATAAATACCGAGTTACCTCTCGGCGAGAGTTTAGAGTACTTACTCCCATGGCGTAGATGTAGTGGCCATTGATTGATCAGTTGATGACGCGGGTAGTGATTGGTCTTCCGAAGGTGTACTTTGATCTTTCTTCCTCCAAACTTGTTTCTTTGGTGGAGACCTTTCTGGAGTAACAGGTTCAGAATACTGGGCTGGTAGAAGCTGAGCGGACTTCTCCTTGATCTCTTCTTCAATGTTCTTGACATCCGTCAACTTTGTGTTCAGCTTGCGTTGTAATTTCTGAAGGCGTCTTCGCGTCTTGTTCTTCTTGGGCTGCTCAGGATCAGTATAAGTATTGAAGTAGCAGCATACCTTTTCAGTTCTGAACTGGAAGTGGATCTCGCCAGTCCTGATGTAGATGATTGCTCTTGTTGTGTTAAGGAATGGTCTTCCAAGCACGATGGGAGGATCTTGCTCATCTCCCATGTCTATGACTAAAAAGTCAGTCAGGACATAGTGGTCCTTTATCTTGACAGGTACCTCTCGTGTAATTCCTTCCGGGAACCATTGTGATTGATCCGCCATCTGCAATATTATATATGTGGAATACAAAGGCAGGTCACCATTAATTCGTAGGTTACCTTAGACATTAGGTTGGTGCCCGATCCCGTGTCGCAGACAACTCGCTGGAAGTTCCATTGATTGATGGAGCAGTGGATTGATGGAACTCTAGGGTCTTCAAGCTTTGGCAGTAATGGTGAAGGGAACAGGTTCTCATTCTCTGATTGAATCGTGTTGATCATCCAAACTTCCTCCACATGCGGTTGAGGTCGATTGTTCTTCTTATTCCTCCTTCTATCTCTTCTCTTCTTCTCGACAATTGGCTCGTGTTCTTGGGGGTAAGGATATCGGGGGTGTGCAGGAGCTTTTAGGATCTTGTTCTTGAAATTGAATCTCTCCTTTCTCCCATTTATGGTGAAGACGATCTTAGCGGCGTCGGCGTAGATGATGGCTTTGGCTGTGGCAAGGAAAGGACGTCCCAAAATGATTGGAGCGTTCTCACTTCCCCCAGTCTCGACAACAACGAAGTCGGCAGCCACGTAGGAGCGTCCTACCCCCAGACATACGTCATCTAGGATGCCCTCGGGGTAGCATAGTGACAGGTCTGCAAGCTGCAAGCACATGGTTGTATACAATAAAGGTGAACCATTGATTTTCTTATATATTACCTTAGGCATTATGTTGACGCTAGACCCATATTCACAAAGTGCATTCTTGAAGGTGTAGGCTCCAATAGTGATGGTGATGACGGGCCTTCCCGGATCTCTTCTTTTGGTGGGCATGCCCCAGTCAGTCCATCTTGGGCCTTCTCTATCTTACTCGAACATAGATCTGCAGAGTAGATATCGACAAGATTTGCAGATTCTAATTCTTCCGGCTGGCCCGGAATCTTACCTGGGTTAGCCGTGGGAACAGATGATGCCAGCTGAGAAATCTGAGATTCTAGCATTTTATTAAAGCTATGTTGGATCTTGATGGCAGAAGAAAACTTTCCATTTTATTACTAATAGTTTCTAGCATTTTATCGTTGGAAGCTAACTTCTTGGACAGATTATCCATAATTCTACCCTGGTTTTGGACTAAGTCTCTTAAAGGTGAGAAATTATTGGAAGAATTATTACTTTGATAATTACCTGAATAGTTACCTGGGTAGTTGGTCCTCTGCTGAGTCCATCCTTGATTCTGCTGGGGACGATATTGGTTGTTATTGTTGATGTAGTTCACGTCCTCCTCCAGCTGAGGGCATTGACTCCCTGAGTGTCCAGTGTTTCCACACTCTTCACAGGTCATGCGGGATACGATGAGTTGCATGACTTCCTTCTTCTCAGGGGCTTTGACTTCAAGCCTCTTCATCAGTAAATCCATTTTGGCAGACAGCATGTCTACCTCCTTGAGCTGGTGCATTCCTCTTTCTTTCTTGCGGGGTTGACGTTCCTCGTTCCAAGCTTGATTGGACGCCATCTTTTCCACAAGGTTAGTAGCTTGAGTAAGTGTAAGGGACAGGAAAGCACCTCCAGCTGCAGCATCCATCGTTTCATGGGTGTTGGTAGAGAGCCCGTGGTAGAAGGTCTGCAAGAGCAACCAGTTTTCCATTCCATGATGTGGGCATTCTGAAATGTAGTCTTGAAAGCGCTCCCATGCTTCAGGAACAGATTCCTCGTGTTGCTGCTGGAAACTCGAAATTTTCCCCCGTAAGGCATTGGTTTTGCCTATAGGAAAGAACTTTGCCAGAAAGGTAGTAGAACACAATGTCCAAGTTGTAAATTTGTCTTTGTTGGAGTAAAACCATTACTTTGCTCGCCCCAATAATGAGAATGGGAATAAACGAAGTAGGACTGCATAACTTGGCACATCTTTGATCGTGAAGGTGCTACATACTTCCAAGAAATGTTGAAGGTGTTTGTTGGCATCTTCATGAGCTTTTCCACAAAATTGGCTAGCTTGTACCATGTTGATCAGCGCAGGCTTGAGCTCAAAAGCAGCATTTCCTACAGCGACTGTCGGACCAGTACGAATGTTGTCCGGGGTCGGTGCGGAGTATTCGCGTAGGGACTTGTTTGCCATTACTTTAAACGTGGGTGTTAAGCTTCGCGCTGTTGAATCTTCCAAGGCAGAAGTCGTGGGCCGAGAATCAGGAGACCTGAGCTTTGACCTTGCCTTCCTTAAGATTTTCTCTGGATCTGAAACGAAGTCTTCTGGAAGATTCTTATTCATACATTACCCTGAAATAAGATAGACAAAAGTGGAAAGAACAAGGGTAAACCTGTTTAAGCAATGATAATTTGGGTTCTCGATACATTATGTGTGAGAGATGCATGCATGCTATTACTGAAACTTTTTCATCTAGGCTATAGACTTTCTTTCCCCGGCAACAGCGCCAAAAATGCTTGTTGACATTGCTAACGTCATCGACTAGAAATGGATATAAGATCCATCTCTATCGACGGCACCAGAAATGCAAAGGTATATCTTAACATGATGCTAAGTGTATATCAGATGTTGCTTTCAGATTAAACTAAAAGGTGAACTCCGACACGATTCATAGCACAACTCGATATAGGTTGTCAGCCCTGACAGGTGTGCCAGAAAACGCATGGATATGGTACTCTTACATATGCCTTGGATCTCTAGAAATGAAGATATATATAAACAGGGAATCCGCAAGCGCACATATATGAATATACCATTGTAGCATTTTAACCAGGAGTAAAACCAGGTATCGTATTTATATTCTACCATAGGGAAAGAAGTCTTTCTAATCCATAATAGCTAATACATGCTCATCTCTCAGTTTTATAATGTAGAGTGGCCAAAATATATCAATTGCTATAAACAGGGGTAAGTCACATAAAGATAAAGATATTGATAGCAATGTTCAAGTCATAACATCATGAGCAGCTAGAAAGTGTCATTATAGCAAGAGAAACATAGCAAAGTCTAGTTAGAGAGGATACTCCTCGGTAACTCTAAACTACATGTCAATGCAAACTATGATTAGTGCAAATGTTTAACAATCATGGAAGAAGAACTCTTATATTAATGCATGGGGAGACTATCCAGGAGGATCAAGGCCGAAACTTGAAACAACCCAAACAGTATAAGGCTCCACTAGTCCTATACACGGGGGGGGGGGCCGACTGCGAAGGACTCAATAGTGCTGTCACCACCACGATCTACCACACGACCCGGCATATAGGGTGCAATCGCAGATAAATACAATATAAGCACCACGCTTACACTGTCTTTACCGTTCACCCATGTTAACAAATGATCTAGGTGAGGGCTATACGACTCCATACATGAATATAAAGGCAAATCAACTATGCTAAACATGTAATCATAATAAACACCAAAGCATATAATGTCGAATATAATCATTGATAAGAACATATGTCTGTATAACAAATGTAAGGAACTAGATAAGAACTTACAAGAGCAAAGCTAGATCAGTATCTCGATCAGCCTCTAGACGATTAGGAGCCAAGTATACGCCTTGCCTCCTCCTAGATCTAGACTAGTTAGCTACTCTGCTATATGGTGTTTCTAGGGCGTAGTATCTCTGACTTGATGACTTGATCTGGTGTATGCAAACTCAGGTTTCCAGATGCCTCTGCCAGGGGGCAGGGGGGCTGCTTATATAGCCCTGAGGGGTAGACGTGCGCCGTTTGATCAAACCAACCTAACAAGTGGTTTAGATTGATCCTCATAGGCGGTGGAAGAACCTTCTGGAAGTAGGGCTGAGGTGGCACCCGGGGGGGCCGACCGGCCCCACCACCAGGCCGATCGGGCTGGGGTGGGCCCTCCTCAGGGCCCACTTTGGCCAGGTGGTCCGTCGCTTCTTCTAGATGCTTCTTTCTTGGGTGCCAAGTCACGTTGAGTTCCGGAGCCTTCTAGATTTGATTCTTTTAGCACTTTTCCCGAATGGTTCCTGGATTTATATAATTTACCAAATCTCTAGAAAAACTGTTAGTGGCACCCTATTCTAAGTTGATATTAACATTTATGCCCTTTTCTCATGTTTAGTTGACTTATAAATATATAGGATAAGATGTGTCAACAACCAACAACAACAACAATAATGCTGGTGGAAGCAATAGTGGCAAGCAACAACAGGGCAACCGCACGAGTAGTAATTACTCGAGCAATCCTAATCGCAAGCGCAAACCTGACAACACTGTTGCAGCCATGGAAACTACCGCCAAACCTGAAGATGATTCTCACTGGGCAACGTTGACCAAGCAGAAATGCCCATGGCTCCCAGAGGGCGATCATACTACAAAGCAGTGTTACCAACTTCGTCGTGCGTTGACGAATACTCCTGAACCAACGCACCTAAACCCGCAGTTTCACAAACACAAGGGGAAGAAGGCTAACACATACAAAGACAATGGGTTTCAAAATCCTCCAACATTGTCAATGTCATATTTGGCGGGATTCCAACCAAGCGCATGCAGAAGCTTGCACTCAAGGAGATTATGTCCATTCAACCAGCAGCTCCAACTTTTCTAAAGTGGTCTGAAACCCCCATTACCTTTTCAAGGGCGGATCAATGGACTAGTTTCTCTGAGCCGGGACGATATCCTCTCGTTCTGGATCTAGTGGTGGCGGGCTCCAGGCTTACCAAGGTTCTCATTGATGGTGGCAGCGGTCTCAATGTCCTGTTTGCCAAGACTTTGAAGAAGATGGGCCTAGATATCACCAACATGCTTACCAAGACCAACTCACCGTTCTATGGTATTATCTTGGGCAACGTAGCTGTTCCTTTGGGTTCAGTTGTACTACTCGTTACCTTTGGGACCAAGGATCATTACCGCACCGAGTACATTAAGTTCGAGGTTGCTGACTTCGAGACTTCTTACCATGCCATCCTCGGCAGACCTGGTCTCGCTAAGTTCATGGCTATTCCACACTATGTGTACCTTGTACTCAAGATGCCTAGCCCCAAAGGAGTTCTCTCATTACAAGGGGACTTGAAGCGATCTTACGACTGCGACACTGAAGCAGTGGAACTTGCTTCGACAACTCAAGTACCCAATGCTATGATGGAAGTCTTCACTGCAGCCAAAATGCTTGCTCCGAGCGAGCTGGAGGTTCCTGAGAAGACGAATAATAATAACAAGCCTGCACCGTCTGGTGATGTCTTGCTCTAAGCCATTGATCTCGGTACTGGTGACAGCAGCAAGACGACCATGATCAGTGCACAACTTGATCCTAAATAGGAAGACGCGCTCGTCAACTTCCTTCGGGCTAACCGCGATATCTTTGCATGGAAACCATCTGACATGCCAGGTGTGCCCAGGAGGTTGATCGAGCACTCACTCAACGTCGATCCTAACGCTACCCCCAAGAGACAACACCTTCATCGCTTTGCTGATGACCGCAGGGCTGCTATCAAGAAAGAGCTCGCCAAACTACTCGCGGCTGGCTTCATCCGTGAAGTTTTTCACCCGCAATGGCTTGCTAATCCTGTGCTCGTCAGAAAGATGAACTCTAGCGATTGGAGGATGTGTGTTGACTACACTGATCTTAATAAGCATTGCCCTAAGGATCCTTTTGGGTTGCCGGGGATTGATCAAGTCATTGACTCCACGGCGAGTTGTGCTCTACTCTGTTTCCTGGATTGCTACTCCGGCTATCATCAAATTGCAATCAAGGAATCTGATCAAGAGAAGACCGCATTCATCACCCTGTTTGCTGCTTATTGTTACACAACAATGTCCTTCGGGTTGAAAAATGCTGGTGCTACTTATCAAAGAGCTATCCAAGCGTGCTTCAAGAGGCAGCTTCACAAGAACGTGGAAGCATACGTGGATGTCGTCGTTGTAAAGACTAGGGATCCAGACATGCTTATCGTGGATCTTGAGGAAACTTTCGCTTCGCTACACAAGTACCAATGGAAGCTCAACCCCAACAAATGCGTCTTTGGCGTATCATCAGGCAAACTACTCAGGTTCATCTTCAGCCATCGTGGCATCGAAGCAAACCCCGAGAAGATTACCACCATCTCCAACATGCACGCTCCGACTACTATCAAAGATGTTTAGAAGCTTACTGGATGTATGGCGTCACTCAATCGCTTCATCTCACGACTTGGAGAACGGGGTCTACCTTTCTTCAAGCTACTCAAGTGGCAAGAGAATTTCACGTGGACAACAGAAGCTGATCCAGCTCTTTCTCAGCTCAAGGAGTTCTTATCCATGCCTCCAGTCCTCACAGCTCCTCTGCCCAATGAAGAGCTCTTGCTCTACATCGCTGCGACTGCTAATGTTGTCAGCACTGCTATTGTCGTTGAACGGCAGGAGGAAGGCCATGGCTATCCTGTCTAGAGGCCGGTTTATTTCGTCAGTGAAGTACTCTCAGAATCCAAGGCTTGCTACCCTCTGGTACAGAAGCTACTTTATGCGGTTCTGATTACTTCACGGAAGCTCCGCCACTACTTCGACGAATACAAGATTTCTGTGGTTACCAGCTACCCGCTTGGCGAGATATCTAAATGGGCTGTAGAGCTTGGCGCTCTATCGCTCAAGTTCAAGTCTCGCACTGCTATCAAGTCTCAAGCCTTGGTTGATTTCATGGCTGAGTGGCGGGAAAATCAAGTTCCAACTCCAATTGAGAGTCTAGAATATTGGGTCATGTACTTTGATGGTTCCCTCAAGTTGGAAGGCGCTCGGGGTACTTTTGATTTCCCCCAAGGGCGAGCAACTCAAATACATTTTGCAGATCTTCTAGAAGGTCTCAAACAATGAAGCTGAATATGAAGCTCTACTGCATGGTCTTCGCCTTGCAGTCTCTCTTGGCATTGCACGACTACTTGTCTGTGGTGATTCTTTGGTGGTCATCAATCAAGTCAACGATTCTTGGGATCGCAATGCTGAGAATATGGATGCCTACTGTCAGGAGGTACGCAAACTTGAGAACAAATTCCATGGTCTCGAGTTCCATCATGTGGTTCGCGACAACAATATTGCTGCGGATGTCTTGTCGAAATTGGGATCTACACGAGCTCAAGTGCCAGCTAGAATCTTTATCCATGAACTCCACAAATCATCAATTCCGGAGCAATCATCTGCACCTACAACTACTTCAGTTCAACCTGATCAAGAAGTGCTTATGATTTATGTGGACTAGAGAACTCCTTTCATCGACTACATTAAACATCAGTTGATTCCTGAAGACAAGTCAGAAGCTGAGCGCATCTCACGCCGCGTCAAGGCTTATGCTCTAGTTGGAGATCAACTCTACAAGCGAGGCGCTAGTTCTGATGTACTCATGAAGTGCGTTTCTCGTGAAGAAGGCAAGGAAATCTTGGAGGAGACACACAAAGGAATCTGTGGTAATCATGCTTCTTCCCGCACCTTGGTGGGAAAAGTATTCAGACGTGCTTGCTCTTGCTGATGCAGAGGAACTTGTCAGAAAATGCCAGGGATGCCAATTCTTCGCCAAGCAACAACACGTTCCAACCTACAAGCTCATCACAACACCACCAACTTGGCCTTTCGCTTGCTGGGGGCTGGATATGATTGGTCCTCTCTCAAATGCGCCAGGGGGATTCAATAGAGTTCTGGTGGCTATCGACAAGTTTACCAAATGGATTGAGGTCAAGCCTGTTACCTGCCCCATGGCTGATAGAGTCCTCGACTTCTTGGATGAAATCATACATCGCTATGGGTTCCCTAATCGCATCATCACAGACCTGGGTTCGAATTTTAACAATCACTAGTTCTGGGAGTACTGTGACAACAGTGGAATTGACGTCCGGTACGTCTCCGTCGCTCATCCACGCGCTAATGACCAAGTGGAACGCGCCAATGGGATGGTACTCGACGCTCTCAAAAAGTGACTGTATGATGCTGCAAATACCAAGGGCGGCAAGTGGATCAAGGAACTACCCAATGCACTCTGGGGGCTACGCACTCAGCCTACTACCCCCACAGGGCAGTCACCCTATTTCCTGGTCTACGGATCTGAAGCCGTTTTGCCTGCTGATGTCATGTGGTGTTCTCCGACGGTTGATCAGTACGAAGAAGACGTAGCTGAAGAAACAAGACAAATAGATGTCGACAGTCTCGAGGAAGCTCGCTGCAACACACTTGTTCAATCCGCTCGATATCTTGAGAAGATTCGCCGCTACCATGACCGCAACGTTAAGGAACGCTCCTTCAATGTTGGTGATTTAGTCCTTCGTCGTATACAGAACACGACAGGGCTACACAAACTCAACTCGCCGTGGGAAGGTCCTTTCTTTGTTGCAAAGGTTACTAGCCCAGGCTCATATCGTCTTCAAACTCTTGAAGGCGAAGAAGTCGACAACTCTTGGAACATCGACTAGCTTTGTCGCTTCTACCCGTAGGGGGTTTCAATGACCCTCTCCAGACGGCTACGGCTGTAAACAACCCGTAGGGGGTCTCATCAACCCTCTCTAGGCAGCTTCAGTTGCAACCACTCAACAGACAGCTACGGTTGCCACTACTCATAGGGGATCAAGATAATCCTCTCCAGACAGTTTCGGCTGTATCTACTCGTGGCTTCAGCTGCGATCACTCGTAGGGGATCATGATAATCCTCTTCAGGCAGTCTCATTCTGCGATCTCGTAGGGAGTCATGATAACTCTCTCCAGATGACTCCGTGTCGTATAGAGAAATAAGTGGCACATGCTGTCCATGTCTCTATTTCTAATAAGAGGCTTCGGCCTAGAGTAACACCCTTCATGGTAGGGTCTTAGTGGAACTCTCATACAAGTTGCTGCTACAGCAAGGATGAGTTCACCACACTGCCCCGTACGGTCTTACTTGTTCTTCATAACAGCCTTGCGAGTACTCTCTCACTAGGCTCATAGCCTCAGAGGTACTTAAGACATTGTAAACTCTGTACAATGTATTCAGTAATAAAGTTGCTATCCTATATATCGACTTGTTACTGTTCTTTGCTTATTCACAACAAAGCCTTCTTTTACGCTGCTACAGCTAAGGTGTTCAACTTGTTGTGAATAAGTTCTTTTCGAGTATTCTCTCACTAGGCTAATAGCCTCAGAGGTACTTAAGACACAATAAACTCTGTACAATGTGTTTAGTAAAAAGTTGCTATTCTATATCGACTTGTTACTACCCTTAGCTTATTTCACAACAAAGCCATCTTTTACGCTGCTACAGCTAAGGTGTTCAACTCGTTGTGATTAAGCTAACGTTCTTCGAAACATATCTATACTTGAGTACTTCTACTCGAGTATCGTATCTCTTTTTGCAGCCACACACTCAATACCAACTCGAGTACATGGCCAACACACAAGCATACAAGGGATCCAGATAATTGACTTACTCAAGTTTTTAATTATATTATATAAACACTTGTTTGGGATTACACTTGTTTTTCCCTAGTGTTTTGCTCTACAGGTACATCTACCGGAGATCAATGAACTTGGAGACTGCTTCCGCGATTGGAGAAGTCTGTTGCATCAACTCATTGAGCCTGTCGTCGGTGCAATCTCCAGATCTTCCATTCATGATGACCGTGAGATCCGCCTCTGTGTAAAAAGGTTTGATGAAGCTCAAGACTTGATTGGGAATAGTACAAGCCAGCCTTTGAGCGTACTCCAGGATCTTCTTCGGTGTATCCTTCAACCTCTCCACAAGTTGACGAGGCTGAACTCCAGCAACCCTGGGCTCGAAGAGATTGGCTACTGGCTCGGCTGCTTTCGTCAAGGCTTTCAACTCTGAGCGCAGGCCTTCAGCTTCTTCAATCTTGGTCTTGAGCGACTGCATGCAAGTCAACAAGTCATTCCAGCCCGCAAGGCTAATCTCCATCTCACGCTCAAGTTCGAAGCACCACACCTTATAATCGGCTTCGAGATCCATGCGAGCTGATTCTTCACGATTATAGGCCAGCTGCCAGTCCAGCTCCTTATTCTTGAACTTATCAACTTCTTCAGTCAGCTCTGCAGAAGATCAAGACTACTTATCAGATGCAGTGTGCAAGGAAAAAGTACTCTATGATGAATTCAGAAAGGGGGAATACCTTTATTCTTCTGGCGTAGAGACTTGTTTTTCCTGACAACGTCATCCTTCTGAGCCGTCAGCTTCTGGATTTCGTTGTGGTACTCGGCGGCGTTTCCATCAAGTTTTTCTTGCAATTTCAGAGATAGGGCTTTCTGCTCCTTGAGTTCTTCTCTGAGCTGCAAAATTTCTTCGATGTCTGCCGCGTGTTGCTCGAGCAGGCGAGTCTTGCGCTTCGACTGCTTGACTACTTCCTGCAAGAGCAAAGCAATTCAAGAATCAGAGACAAGATATCTTTGGCTAAAAGTACTCTAAAAGAGATTACAACTTACCGCGAACAGCTTCTCTACGCTGCGGAACATCTCGGCATGAGCTTGCAAGTTGTCCTCATCTAGGCATGAGTCGTCATACATCATCAAACCTTGGGCTCTGGATTGAGTACTTGTGCCCGCCGCTGAGTACTTCGCAGCGCTGCACAGAGGAGCCGGGTCTTCAATTACTGGCTCATGCGGCACTATGCGGTCCTCTGGGTTGTCTTCAAGCGCCAGCTGCGCATCAATTCGGCGCACGGGGGCTTCAGCAATTGGGATTTCTTAGTGGCGCAGTCCGGATTCTGGATCAGCTTCCAGGACTTCATTCACCACGACTTCAATATCTTCGGGTTGCTGAGCCCTGGGCTTGGAAGCTGCCTCCACCGCTGCCTTGACCACGTCTCTCCAGAGGAAGCGCAGTGCCTGTGCAGCATCAGCTTCAGCGGGTACTTCTTGAGGCTCTGGAAGCACATCGTCTTGTTGTTCTTGAGGAAGCTGATCTCCTCTGCCAAGACTACTCCCAGAGGCTCCCCACTTCACATCAGTGGATTTTCTACATCAACAAGTTGGTCAATAAATTAAAAGTAAGCAATATCAATAAGTACTCGAGTACTTGAGTACTTACAAAGCAGCTCGAGGCACCGAGACTTTTGGCCCCAGCATGTCAAAAAATGAAGGCGCCGCTAGCACCTCTGGCACACTTTCCACCGGCGGCACACTTCCTGGTACCGCGGCTTCTTGTTGCTCGTATGCCACCGTCTCGACGGTTGACGCCGGAACCAACTCGGGTTGTGTTGTTCTTGAGGGGCTACTCGAGGGCACATTGGCTGCACTCTCGATAATCTGCGCAAGTCAAAATTCAAGGCATTACAGCAGAGAATAAGTATTCAACACGATATTGGCTACTTAAAGTTCTCAGAACTTATTGTAATGGATGGCGGGGCCGTGATCTTCTTCACAACTCGCTTTCCCACTGTGGTCCTCTTCTTCCGCGGCGGTAGCGTCACATCATCTGCAAGAGATGACGCTGGCCTCTTCACTGCTCATGCGGAGAGACCACTAGGGATTGGCACCCCAGAGTACCCGTAACGGCTTTTCACTTCAAAGCGTTGTTGAAGTGTCTGGCCGTCATCGTCACTCGAGGAGGCGTCCTCCACCAAGACTTCTTCTTCCCCTTGAGCAGATCGACTACTCTCGGGGGCTTGAGCCTCAACTCCTGTTGGCTCTCCATCTGGTGCCTGTAGTGGATCTTGGGGACGAGGAGGAGGGTCGGACAAAAACTTCATGACATCCTCCTGCGCAACAGAGCAAAGAGTTAGCTACACGACTACTTCTAATAAGTACTCGGGGGCTTGTTCTTGGAAACTCACCAGACGCTGAGGGTTGTCAGCACTATACTCCTGGACAGCTGCAGGAATTCCATGAAGATTCTTGAAGATCTTCTGCAGTCTCTCCATCACGAGATCATCACTGATCTCTTCTGAAGATAGCCTCGAGCCATCATTCTCGAGGAAGCTCGCTGCAACACACTTGTATCGCAGTTAAAGTTCACTGAATTCAGGCCACTATTCTACAGTCAGATTGGACCCTTCAATTCGGGAATGTACTCGACTCAAGGCTCGGGGACTCCGTGCCATGTGTCCTTCAGTTTTTCTCAGGATTTTACGGGATTTTTGACGAAGACTACTGATTGACCCTCAGCTTGAATCCTGGATTCGACCTAAGGCTTGGGGGCTACATTCCATATGGAATGCGATTTCAGTAATCGCATTTCCAAATGAATCTTTGATGCAAAGATTTCAAAAAACGAAGCGGGTATTATTGAAGACCTTCAAGGGAAGTACTCGGGGACGCTTGGGAACAACTCGAGAAGACTTCAAGACTACTCGTGGAGTTAGCTGGAGTACCTTCCAGCCTCGTGATGATTCAAGTACTATTGAAGATTGAAGCTTGCAGAACTCGGGGACGCTTGGGAACTACTCGCGGAGACCTTCAAGACTACTTGGAGCATCATACTCGACTACAAAGTACTCAGGGGCTTGTCGACCGGGCATCCCTGGGCCCACCACTCATGTGGGCCATACCCGCGAGAAGAGTTCCTACACACCTGGACTACTGGACTAGTGGACCACGGTGTTGGTACCGTGGACCACAAGGCAAGACAAGATGGACAAGGACTTGTACTAAGACTAGGATAGCTCTTCATACCTTGTACAGGCTACTCCGAGTCCTACTCGAATAGTACTCTTGTACCAATCCAGCTTGTAACCCTGCTTCCCGTGGCATATAAGGCAAGGCAGGGACCCCTCTCAAAACATACGCAATCAATACAGAGCCACGCAACATATAGGACGTAGGGTATTACGCACATTGCAGCCCGAACCTGTCTAATTGTGTGCCCCGTGTCTCACCATCGTGTTCCTGATCTCGGCGAGCCCCAGCGCACAATCTACTATTCGGGTACCCTGTCGTAGGCTCGGTGTCTAAAACACTGACAATGTCATCTAATGGTCGTTAAAGAATCTTTAGATATTTGGTACACACTCCTAACCTTGGCTTATGGTATCCCAAGGGCTCCACTTTTGATTTACTTAGCTATTCCGATTCGGACTATGCCGGTTGCAAAGTAGATCGAAAGAGTACAACGGGGACTTGCCAATTTCTTGGTAGGTCTTTGGTGTCATGGAGTTCTAAGAAACAAAATTCGGTTGCTTTGTCCACGGCCGAAGCCGAGTATGTGGCGGCCGGTGCGTGTTGTGCACAACTCTTGTGGATGAAGCAAACGTTGAGTAATTACGGTTGTGTGTTTAGTAAGATTTCACTCTTGTGTGACAATAAGAGTGCCATCAAGCTAGCTGAAGGACCGAATAGGCAACCAAAGAGGGGGGGGAGTGAATGGGAGCCGATAAAAATTCTTCTCCAAAGAGAGAACTCGGCCTATACCCCGATTGCCACTCGAATCACGCGCACACACAAAAGCGACTCTAAACTAGGCACACACAAGCCTACAAGTCCTAGAAACAACCCTCAAATCAAAGAGCGGAAGCACTAGACAAGAATCGAAGGAAAGGAGGCGAGTCTGCGACAGACCAGGCGGACGGTCCGGCTGGTACGAGCGGACCGTACTCGAGGCCTGCGCGGACTGTCCGCACAGACGGGTCGGACTGTCCGCAAAAGGCAACCGAGCCACCACAAACGCACCTCGAAAAATCAGACTGTCCGCAAGGGACCCGCGGACTGTCCGCCATGACACGGACCGTCCGACACTCAAGTACGGACCGTCCGCAAACCTCTTGCCACCAAAAACTCCTAACCCAACAGATCGAAACACGGGCACGCAAGAACTCGTGAAGAACTCGACGAACACACGACGAACACTGCCCTCGCGGACCGTCCGCCCCGCACTCGTGGACCGTCCGCCCCACACTCGCGGACTGTCCGCCCCTCACTCGCGGACCGTCTGCCCTGCACGCAGAAGCAGAGCCGCGAACCTCGCGAAAACACCTCTAACTTCCGATCGACGGATCTCCCAAACCACAAGATGGATTGAGCCCAAATTTTGGGTAGATGAGAAGCGTCTCTAAGAGAAGCTATGCCCAAAATCTTGGAATCCCAAACCTATCCAATCAACCGGAGTCGCAAATCTCATGCGCTCAAAGCAAAAACTCGAGTTCATCCAAACCTCACCAAATCGAGCCCGATTCCCGGCGTTTGAGGGGTCAAGATCATCACCAAAGAACACGGATCGAACCGAAAAGCTCCGAAAATAGCACAAAAACCAACTCGGGAATTTAGAAGGAGATAGAATTTGCTCGAGGAATTTGCACAAGATTTGAGGGACTAATTCACTCTGAATATTCATGTCATGTTGGATTACAAGCCACTCCAAGAATTGCAAATCTTGGATGGCAAAAAGCTCCAAACAAAGAGCCACACACTCTCCTCTCCCTCTCTCCCCAAGAGCACCCCAAAATGAAAGAGCACTCCCACCAACTAAGCCAAAGAGTTGGCTGAAAATTCTGCCCCCTCCTCCTATATATTGGCCCTCCGGAAAAGACCGAAGTGCCCCTACACTAGGAGATACAATACAAGCCCTCACAGGGGCATTTTGGTCAACACATGAAGTTCACCATCGGACGGCCGCGCATCTATCGAGCCTTCGCGTCCTCCCGACGCAAGCACCTCGATCATGCCACGTGTCGCCCGCCTCGAAGCTTCCCGACGCTCCCGGATCCCCGTCTCTCTCGCGTTGGGCCTTCGGACTTGGTTTTGAGGTCCAAACCAAGAAACCGTCCACCGATGGTTTTGTGGCCAAACCACCAAACCCCGCGTACATGGCCCGGCCTCACCACGCCAAGCGTCGAGCCCGTCAAGCCTTTCACCTCCGGCGCTCGGACGGTCTACTCGGTCTTGCCTCGTTTCTTGACTTGGCCGCCACTGATGCACCGGCTCCATGTCCACGACTTCGTCTTGCTCTTCTTGCACCATGTGGCCCGCGCTTGATCTCGTCGGCCACCGAGTCCCTCGAACCAAGCCTACTTTTCTCTCCATCATCCTGGAGGCCACCTTGGCGTAGACCTTTCACGCTTGTTCTTCACCTGCACCAACGCAAACCAAGCCGCAACCAACACCTGCAATACTAGGCCAAGAGTCAGTCCACACAATGTTGTCAACCACTCCTCACGAGTGCATTGACAACACACCACATAAACATATGAATAAAAGACACACAACCGACAACACAACCCGACGAAACACACTCAACACAAAGTCTCGAAACATCCGGTCAATCGCTCATCATATACAAACCAAGGCACATATCAACTTGGTTTCTCAATCTTCCACTTGATGAGTGCATTGACAAAAGATGGTTTGAAAGCAAAATGAAAACTCATTCAAGTGCCCAAAAAGCCAACAAAAAGCAAACACATGGCAACTTGAAATGAGAAGAGCTCCAACCAAAACTCTCAGAACCAAAGGAAGCACAAAGGCTAAACACCACCGAAGAGTCAAGCAATCCACAAGAGCTACAAGCAATCTCGAAAGCCATCAAACCAATTTCAGCTCTTAACAAAGCACTTGTCAACCGCTCATCACCATCAAATTAAGGTTCATATCAACTTGATTTTCCAAATTTCTCCCCCTTGAGGAGTGGGTTGACAACATGCGAGCACAAAGAAATGGTTTGAGAGGGCAAAGGCCGAACATCTCATCCAAGTGAATGAAAACCACACAAGAGCAAAGAACAAAGTCACTTGGCATGAGAGAAACCACAAAGGCCACCAGCACTAACAATCTCGATCGCCAAAGACATGGGCAACGACTCGACACAACCGAGACAAGAACGCATGATCCCTCAAGAAGAGGTACAAAGGGCTCAACACTGATCATGGACAAACGAAAGCACATGATCCCTCAAGAAGAGGCACGAAGGGCTCAACACCAATCATGTGACGATCGAAAACTCAAATCAACCGCCGGCTCCTCAAGAAGAGGCAAAGGGGCTCAACACCACCGGCAAAAGAGCACAAAACTCACAAGATCCCCCTAAACACATGCACTAGAGCCAAAGAGCATACAAATCTCACCCTAAACACATGTGACAGAGAAAAGAGCACACCAAGCTCACAAGCTCCCCTTAAGCACATGCACTAGGGCCAAAGAGCATACAAAGCTCACCCTAAATGTATGTGATAGAGCAAAGAGCAAAACACCAAAGCACAACTCAGGCAAACAAAGGAAACTCACCAAAGCCCCCCCTACACAAATGCATACTTACCCTGAAAATGTGCATGCAAACTCTAGTTCTCCCCTTGAACTGAGTATCCCTCTGGATGCAACAAATGCATGAAAGCTGAAACATTTTCTCCCCCAAATGCAACGTTTTCTCCTTGTTAACAATGCATGAATCAAGGCAATTTTGCAAGAAATTCAACTACTAGCTTCTCAAATATACAAAGACCACTATAAAATGCTACAAGTGAGATAATGAGCAAGCAAGATAGTTCATAGTTCCATAAAAGCATAGCCATCAAGATAGTAAAGCTATATAGGCATATGACAAAGCCATGATCAAATTAAGCAATTTTGCGAAAAATTTCCCTCTCATGAGCAAAGACCTAAACATGAGCAAAACATGCCAAAGTGAATCTAGATCACACAAACTTCATGCTAGGTCACATATCCTCATCACAAGATCATTACAAACACCCATAAGCATCTCATGTCATGTTAAAGCCACCGAGCCATGTGTCTACTTCTTAAAATGAGACTTCTCATGGTAGACATCATGCAACGGTTTAGCACCTATATTAATTCATATTTAAAGCAATTATGACATGGAACAGGTGAGAGCATAACTTCAAGCAAAACATTTCATACCAATTTCATTTTTAACATTTAAGCATAAAATGATACATGAAGTGCCTTTGCGGCAAAAAGAAGCTTATGCTCCCCCACAAGGTAACACATGGGCTAAACATTCATAATGACAAATGGGTCTTTGACCCCAAGTGAAAAGCACATGATATCCAAGCACAAATTAAGCATGATATAGACCACCAAAGCACACTAAGATCATGCAAGACCTTAAAATCACAAGAGAGAGCCTATCTTAGCATTTTCCAAAAAATAGTCATGTCAACATGCATATATAGCAACACTATCAAGAGCATAGCTATCCATCACCAAATCATATCAAACATGCTCAAAAGCTCACAAATAGCATATCATAGTATTCATGGCATATAGGAGAAGCTCAACCTATCATGCATATGATACAAATGCAACAAAGGTAGATATGTACATCAAATGCAACATGATATATGACACAATGCAAGACACGAGTGTCAAACCTACCAAAGTCTATACATCATGATATATGATACATATGCATTGCAAAATGCATGGGGAGATAAGGAACTTGACTTAACACCAAGAAGACTCACAAGGGGACACACCAACTAAGAACTGCTCCAAGCGAGAGAAGAGCCACCAAAGGTCCCAATTGAGTACCATAGAAAAGATACCAATTGCAAGATCACAAATGACTACCAAAAACCACAACACTCCTTGGAACCAAATTCCCCATCGAAAGAAGCCAAGCTCCCCCTCAACCAAAGACGACTAGCAAAGCAAAAGCTAGGAAAAGAAAGAGCGAGAGAGAAGCTCTAAAACCAACCTAAAAAGGAGAAAACCAAAGAAGGAACAAAACACAACCCGAAGACAAGGCAAGCCCGAAACCCAAAGCAAGCTGAAAACATGCTACACAATGCATTGACAATACCAATCAAGATAAATAAAGCATTGTAACATGATTCCACATATATGAATAAGCATGGGCTAGCAAGCATGTCAACAAGGTACAACCCTATACAAGGATACTAAACCAAAATGATACCAAAGAACAACATGCGAAACATAATACAAGAACTAAGCAAAGGCATGATACAAGTTCATTTGGATCAACCACCAACATATATTACAAAGCTAGCATGACAAGATATACATGGGGACAAACATGCTAACAAGAAAGGATACCATAGAGCTAGACAAAAATGATATGGATGAACAACATGACATATCCAAGCAATCAACCATAAATGATGACATGATGTTCATAAATATCATCCACCACAATATCATACAAAAGATAGCAAGATAGGTATACAAGATCATAAAGCTATCATGAACAAGGTGGCTAGCCTACCATGGTTTACACACAAGTATATACAAGTGAGCACAAGGGGAAAAGGAAACTTACTATACATGTGTACAAAGGCTTTCAAGAGCCATCAAAGCAGTGTGGAGAACCATCTTGTCTTGATCACCTCATGGGCAAAGATCAAGCATCATCGAGCTCATGTTCTCCAACCTTGTCTCCATACCTACACATGAGGAGACAAGAAAGACCGAGCCTTGGATCCCAAAGGGTTAGCAAGCACATACTTGGGAATCCAATACTTGGTCACACGGGGAAGCGATGCACACAACTTATCATGTGGGTTAGCATGATGCAAATGCCGGTTCGAATGAAAAGATTTTCGAACACTCTTGGAACCATGCCTCAAAGGAGCAACTCGCGAAGAAAACCGAGTGCTACCACAAGCAAAAAGGCAAAGGTCCCTCGAGGTTATAGGAGAAGAACTAACACAAGCACCACGGGAAGCATGTCGCGGACCAACACAAGAAACACTAGAAGCATGTCCACGAGCATGGCCTAACTCACTAGAAAGAGTGTCATAAAACTCGTCCACAAATCGTGCCTTCTTAGCCTCACAAGTGTTCATGCCATGAGAAGGGCTATGAACAACCAAGGACCTAGAAGCACCTCCTCGCCGCATTTTCCTTGCCCGACGGTAGCAAAAGCTCTCTTGATGCCCATCCTTCCCACAATGAGAGCAATGGTACAAAGGCTTATCGAGAGGCATGGTTCGAGTGGACGAATCACCATTCTCTTGTAAGTGAGAAGTCCCTTGGGACATAGAGCAAGAAGCATCAACCCCAACACTCGCCTTGGTGCCCACATTAGAATCACACGTGCCATGAGAAAAGCTACGTGGCTTCTTAAAAACTTTGGCACACACACGTCGCTCGTGCTTGACACGGCAAAAGCAAAACTCAATGGTATGCCCATCCTTCTTGCAAAAGGTGCATTGGAACCTCGGCTTGGGAGTATGAGTTCCAAATATGTGGGAGGCACCATTGCCTTTCAAATCACCTTGGGCAACACCGGAAGATCCACCAAGCTTAGGAATAGCTATGGGAGAGCTATCCAAAGCACCACCACACGTGCCACCATCCAAAGACTCACGCTCAAGAGAAAAAGTCAACTCCGGTTGAGAAGAAGCAATTTTAAAAGCATTAACATCGGAGTGACAAGAAATGCGAGAATCCAAACCCTTGGCACAAAGACTCATCTTGTGCGCAAAACCTCATTTTCAAATTTGAGGTGCTCACAAGTACCACATGTCATATTTCGCAAATTATCAATTTCCTTTTCAATGCACTTAGCATATGTGGTACGCAAGAGTTCATTTTCTTTCTCAAGGTTGGCACTCATCTCATCATGCACAACCAACTTGGTGCTCATATCATTGCGCATTCTTTTCAAAGCCAAAACTTCACTTTCCAAATCAATGCATGAAGTGCAAATGAGACCACATGAACAAGTATCATCATTTACAACAACCAAAGCATCATCATCATCACAAGAAGTATGGCAAGCATCATCTATAAGCAACAAAGAGCACTTGCTACAAGGCATGGATTTCATATCAAAATTTCAGCCCTAGCATGCTCAAGTTCATCTACACATGTGGTGTGAGTCAATTTTAATTCTTTAATTTCAGCAAGCAAAGACTCACAAGAAACACATGGCATAGAGGCACTTGTCTCCAACAAAGCAATCTTACTTCTAGACACATCAAGATCAACATTCAAAGCAACACAAGAATTGCAAGGCATAGAAGTACTGAATTTCAACAAGTCATTCTCATCCACCAAACAAGCAAGAGAAGAATTCAACTCTTCATTCTTTCTAAGCAAGCTACTCACATCACTTGCAAATCAAGGTTTTCAACAAGCAAGGCATCACAAGATTTGCAGGGCAAAGATGCATTGTGTTTAAACAATTTAATTTCCGATTTCAAGCAAGCAATAGAAGAGTTCAAAGCATCATTCTTAGCATGCATGGTGTTACAAGAAGTGCAAGAATTCAAAGCACAAGACTTCCAATGAGCCATACCATATTTCAACCAAGCAAGGGAGCATTTCATCTTCTCATTCTTCCTACGCAAGGAATCACACAAATCTATGTTTCTCCTATGCAAATCTCCACAATCACATTCACAATCGTTCAACCTATCGCATAGGATCAAGATGCCTTTGGCAAGCGTACCTTGGTTCATGTCCCTTAGCTCGTGGTAGAGCTCTCCCTTCTTAAGATCACCATCTTGATAGTCCTCGATGAGGGACATCATCTTCTCCACTCCTGCTTCCACCACAACCTCCACACTCCTCCTACTCAAAGAATCACAAGGAGAAGAGCTTGGTGCCATACTCAAAGCACCGGTTAGGATTAGCCAAAAACAAGCTCAAGCAAAAAGCAAAGAATGCACTCGAATTGCTTCAAATCTCGGAAAAGAACTCACGAGTTCAATAGCAAAGAACCTTATCTTTTCCCCAAAATTTTACCACTGAACAAGGAGCACCAAAGATAGAGGCACACAAAAGTTCAGCTCAAACGGAGGTGAATTGCGGTTTAGAGAAATTCAGGAACATCCACGGAAAAGTAGTAAAAGCAAAGAACGAATTTTTTCTTTATGTTCCCGAATTTTTCTGAATTTTTCGAGATCGCCAAACCGACTTTGGTGCTCATCATATACAAACCAAGGCACATATCAACTTGGTTTCTCAATCTCCCCCTTGATGAGTGCATTGACAAAAGATGGTTTGAAAGCAAAATGAAAACTCATTCAAGTGCCCAAAAGGCAACAAAAAACAAACACAAGGCACAAAGACTCTTGCACCTTGTGCGCAAAACCTCATTTTCAAATTTGAGGTGCTCACAAGTACCACATGTCATATTTCTCAAATTATCAATTTCCTTCTCAATGCACATAGCATATGTGGTACGCAAGAGTTCATTTTCTTTTTCAAGGTTGGCACTCATCTCATCATGCACAACCAACTTGGCGCTCATATCATCGCGCATTCTTTTCAAAGCCAAAACTTCACTTTCCAAATCAATGCATGAAGTGCAAATGAGACCACATGAACAAGTATCATCATTTACAACAACCAAAGCATCATCATCATCACAAGAAGTATGGCAAGCATCATCTATAAGCAACAAAGAGCACTTGCTACAAGGCATGGATTTCATATCACAAATTTCAGCCCTAGCATGCTCAAGTTCATCTACACATGTGGTGTGAGTCAATTTTAATTCTTTAATTTCAGCAAGCAAAGACTCACAAGAAACACATGGCATAGAGGCACTTGTCTCCAACAAAGCAATCTTACTTCTAGCCACATCAAGATCAACATTCAAAGCAACACAAGAATTGCAAGGCATAGAAGCATTGGATTTCAACAAGTCATTCTCATCCACCAAACAAGCAAGAGAAGAATTGAACTCTTCATTCTTTCTAAGCAAGCTACTCACATCACTTGCAAACTCAAGATTTTCAGCAAGCAAGGCATCACAAGATTTGCAAGGCAAAGATGCATTGTGTTTCAACAATTTAATTTCCGATTTCAAACAAGCAATAGAAGAGTTCAAAGCATCATTCTTAGCATGCATGGTGTTACAAGAAGTGCAAGAATTCAAAGCACAAGACTTCCAATGAGCCATACCACATTTCAACCTAGCAAGGGAGCATTTCATCTTCTCATTCTTCCTACGCAAGGCATCACACAAATCTATGTTTCTCCTATGCAAATCTCCACAATCACATTCACAATCGTTCAACCTATCGCATATGATCAAGATGCCTTTGGCAAGCGTACCTTGGTTCATGTCCCTTAGCTCGTGGTAGAGCTCTCCCTTCTTAAGATCACCATCTTGATAGTCCTCGATGAGGGACATCATCTTCTCCACTCCGGCTTCCACCACAACCTCCACACTCCTCCTACTCAAAGAATCACAAGGAGAAGAGCTTGGTGCCATACTCAAAGCACCGGTTAGGATTAGCCAAAAACAAGCTCAAGCAAAAAGCAAATAATGCACTCGAATTGCTTCAAATCTCGGAAAAGAACTCACGAGTTCAATAGCAAAGAACCTTATCTTTTCCCCAAAATTTTACCACTGAACAAGGAGCACCAAAGATAGAGGCACACAAAAGTTCAGCTCAAACGGAGGTGAATTGCGGTCTAGAGAAATTCAGGAACTTCCACGGAAAAGTTGTAAAAGCAAAGAACGAATTTTTTCTTTATGTTCCCGAATTTTTCGAGATCGCCAAACCGACTTTGGTGCTCATCATATACAAACCAAGGCACATATCAACTTGGTTTCTCAATCTCCCCCTTGATGAGTGCATTGACAAAAGATGGTTTGAAAGCAAAATGAAAACTCATTCAAGTGCCCAAAAGGCAACAAAAAGCAAACACAAGGCACAAAGACTCTTGCACGTTGTGCGCAAAACCTCATTTTCAAATTTGAGGTGCTCACAAGTACCACATGTCATATTTCTCAAATTATCAATTTCCTTTTCAATGCACTTAGCATATGTGGAACGCAAGAGTTCATTTTCTTTCTCAAGGTTGGCACTCATCTCATCATGCACAACCAACTTGGCGCTCATATCATCGCGCATTCTTTTCAAAGCCAAAACTTCACTTTCCAAATCAATGCATGAAGTGCAAATGAGACCACATGAACAAGTATCATCATTTACAACAACCAAAGCATCATCATCATGACAAGAAGTATGGCAAGCATCATCTATAAGCAACAAAGAGCACTTGCTACAAGGCATGGATTTCATATCACAAATTTCAACCCTAGCATTCTCAAGTTCATCTACACATGTGGTGTGAGTCAATTTTAATTCTTTAATTTCAGCAGGCAGAAACTCACAAGAAACACATGGCATAGAGGCACTTGTCTCCAACAAAGCAATCTTACTTCTAGCCACATCAAGATCAACATTCAAAGCAACACAAGAATTGCAAGGCATAGAAGCATTGGATTTCAACAAGTCATTCTCATCCACCAAACAAGCAAGAGAAGAATTGAACTCTTCATTCTTTCTAACCAAGCTACTCACATCACTTGCAAACTCAAGATTTTCAACAAGCAAGGCATCACAAGATTTGCAAGGCAAAGATGCATTGTGTTTCAACAATTTAATTTCCGATTTCAAGCCAGCAATAGAAGAGTTCAAAGCATCATTCTTAGCATGCATGGTGTTACAAGAAGTGCAAGAATTCAAAGCACAAGACTTCCAATGAGCCATACCACATTTCAACCTAGCAAGGGAGCATTTCATCTTCTCATTCTTCCTACACAAGGCATCACACAAATCTATGTTTCTCCTATGCAAATCTCCACAATCACATTCACAATCGTTCAACCTATCGCATAGGATCAAGATGCCTTTGGCAAGCGTACCTTGGTTCATGTCCCTTAGCTCGTGGTAGAGCTCTCCCTTCTTAAGATCACCATCTTGATAGTCCTCGATGAGGGACATCATCTTCTCCACTCCGGCTTCCACCACAACCTCCACACTCCTCCTACTCAAAGAATCACAAGGAGAACAGCTTGGTGCCATACTCAAAGCACTGGTTAGGATTAGCCAAAAACAAGCTCAAGCAAAAAGCAAAGAATGCACTCGAATTGCTTCAAATCTCGGAAAAGAACTCACGAGTTCAATAGCAAAGAACCTTATCTTTTCCCCAAAATTTTACCACTGAACAAGGAGCACCAAAGATAGAGGCACACAAAAGTTCAGCTCAAACGGAGGTGAATTGCGGTCTAGAGAAATTCAGGAACTTCCGCGGAAAAGTTGTAAAAGCAAAGAACGAATTTTTTCTTTATGTTCCCGAATTTTTCGAGATCGCCAAACCGACTTTGGTGCTCATCATATACAAACCAAGGCACATATCAACTTGGTTTCTCAATCTCCCCCTTGATGAGTGCATTGACAAAAGATGGTTTGAAAGCAAAATGAAAACTCATTCAAGTGCCCAAAAGGCAACAAAAAGCAAACACAAGGCACAAAGACTCTTGCACGTTGTGCGCAAAACCTCATTTTCAAATTTGAGGTGCTCACAAGTACCACATGTCATATTTCTCAAATTATCAATTTCCTTTTCAATGCACTTAGCATATGTGGAACGCAAGAGTTCATTTTCTTTCTCAAGGTTGGCACTCATCTCATCATGCACAACCAACTTGGCGCTCATATCATCGCGCATTCTTTTCAAAGCCAAAACTTCACTTTCCAAATCAATGCATGAAGTGCAAATGAGACCACATGAACAAGTATCATCATTTACAACAACCAAAGCATCATCATCATGACAAGAAGTATGGCAAGCATCATCTATAAGCAACAAAGAGCACTTGCTACAAGGCATGGATTTCATATCACAAATTTCAACCCTAGCATTCTCAAGTTCATCTACACATGTGGTGTGAGTCAATTTTAATTCTTTAATTTCAGCAGGCAGAAACTCACAAGAAACACATGGCATAGAGGCACTTGTCTCCAACAAAGCAATCTTACTTCTAGCCACATCAAGATCAACATTCAAAGCAACACAAGAATTGCAAGGCATAGAAGCATTGGATTTCAACAAGTCATTCTCATCCACCAAACAAGCAAGAGAAGAATTGAACTCTTCATTCTTTCTAACCAAGCTACTCACATCACTTGCAAACTCAAGATTTTCAACAAGCAAGGCATCACAAGATTTGCAAGGCAAAGATGCATTGTGTTTCAACAATTTAATTTCCGATTTCAAGCCAGCAATAGAAGAGTTCAAAGCATCATTCTTAGCATGCATGGTGTTACAAGAAGTGCAAGAATTCAAAGCACAAGACTTCCAATGAGCCATACCACATTTCAACCTAGCAAGGGAGCATTTCATCTTCTCATTCTTCCTACACAAGGCATCACACAAATCTATGTTTCTCCTATGCAAATCTCCACAATCACATTCACAATCGTTCAACCTATCGCATAGGATCAAGATGCCTTTGGCAAGCGTACCTTGGTTCATGTCCCTTAGCTCGTGGTAGAGCTCTCCCTTCTTAAGATCACCATCTTGATAGTCCTCGATGAGGGACATCATCTTCTCCACTCCGGCTTCCACCACAACCTCCACACTCCTCCTACTCAAAGAATCACAAGGAGAACAGCTTGGTGCCATACTCAAAGCACTGGTTAGGATTAGCCAAAAACAAGCTCAAGCAAAAAGCAAAGAATGCACTCGAATTGCTTCAAATCTCGGAAAAGAACTCACGAGTTCAATAGCAAAGAACCTTATCTTTTCCCCAAAATTTTACCACTGAACAAGGAGCACCAAAGATAGAGGCACACAAAAGTTCAGCTCAAACGGAGGTGAATTGCGGTCTAGAGAAATTCAGGAACTTCCGCGGAAAAGTTGTAAAAGCAAAGAACGAATTTTTTCTTTATGTTCCCGAATTTTTCGAGATCGCCAAACCGACTTTGGTGCTCATCATATACAAACCAAGGCACATATCAACTTGGTTTCTCAATCTCCCCCTTGATGAGTGCATTGACAAAAGATGGTTTGAAAGCAAAATGAAAACTCATTCAAGTGCCCAAAAGGCAACAAAAAGCAAACACAAGGCACAAAGACTCTTGCACGTTGTGCGCAAAACCTCATTTTCAAATTTGAGGTGCTCACAAGTACCACATGTCATATTTCTCAAATTATCAATTTCCTTTTCAATGCACTTAGCATATGTGGAACGCAAGAGTTCATTTTCTTTCTCAAGGTTGGCACTCATCTCATCATGCACAACCAACTTGGCGCTCATATCATCGCGCATTCTTTTCAAAGCCAAAACTTCACTTTCCAAATCAATGCATGAAGTGCAAATGAGACCACATGAACAAGTATCATCATTTACAACAACCAAAGCATCATCATCATGACAAGAAGTATGGCAAGCATCATCTATAAGCAACAAAGAGCACTTGCTACAAGGCATGGATTTCATATCACAAATTTCAACCCTAGCATTCTCAAGTTCATCTACACATGTGGTGTGAGTCAATTTTAATTCTTTAATTTCAGCAGGCAGAAACTCACAAGAAACACATGGCATAGAGGCACTTGTCTCCAACAAAGCAATCTTACTTCTAGCCACATCAAGATCAACATTCAAAGCAACACAAGAATTGCAAGGCATAGAAGCATTGGATTTCAACAAGTCATTCTCATCCACCAAACAAGCAAGAGAAGAATTGAACTCTTCATTCTTTCTAACCAAGCTACTCACATCACTTGCAAACTCAAGATTTTCAACAAGCAAGGCATCACAAGATTTGCAAGGCAAAGATGCATTGTGTTTCAACAATTTAATTTCCGATTTCAAGCCAGCAATAGAAGAGTTCAAAGCATCATTCTTAGCATGCATGGTGTTACAAGAAGTGCAAGAATTCAAAGCACAAGACTTCCAATGAGCCATACCACATTTCAACCTAGCAAGGGAGCATTTCATCTTCTCATTCTTCCTACACAAGGCATCACACAAATCTATGTTTCTCCTATGCAAATCTCCACAATCACATTCACAATCGTTCAACCTATCGCATAGGATCAAGATGCCTTTGGCAAGCGTACCTTGGTTCATGTCCCTTAGCTCGTGGTAGAGCTCTCCCTTCTTAAGATCACCATCTTGATAGTCCTCGATGAGGGACATCATCTTCTCCACTCCGGCTTCCACCACAACCTCCACACTCCTCCTACTCAAAGAATCACAAGGAGAACAGCTTGGTGCCATACTCAAAGCACTGGTTAGGATTAGCCAAAAACAAGCTCAAGCAAAAAGCAAAGAATGCACTCGAATTGCTTCAAATCTCGGAAAAGAACTCACGAGTTCAATAGCAAAGAACCTTATCTTTTCCCCAAAATTTTACCACTGAACAAGGAGCACCAAAGATAGAGGCACACAAAAGTTCAGCTCAAACGGAGGTGAATTGCGGTCTAGAGAAATTCAGGAACATCCACGGAAAAGTTGTAAAAGCAAAGAACGAATTTTTTCTTTATGTTCCCGATTTTTTCTGAATTTTTCGAGATCGCCAAACCGACTTTGGTGCTCATCATATACAAACCAAGGCACATATCAACTTGGTTTCTTAATCTCCCCCTTGATGAGTGCATTGACAAAAGATGGTTTGAAAGCAAAATGAAAACTCATTCAAGTGCCCAAAAGGCAACAAAAAGCAAACACAAGGCACAAAGACTCTTGCACCTTGTGCGCAAAACCTCATTTTCAAATTTGAGGTGCTCACAAGTACCACATGTCATATTTCTCAAATTATCAATTTCCTTTTCATTGCACTTAGTATATGTGGTACGCAAGAGTTCATTTTCTTTCTCAAGGTTGGCACTCATCTCATCATGCACAACCAACTTGGCGCTCATATCATCGCGCATTCTTTTCAAAGCCAAAACTTCACTTTCCAAATCAATGCATGAAGTGCAAATGAGACCACATGAACAAGTATCATCATTTACAACAACCAAAGCATCATCATCATCACAAGAAGTATGGCAAGCATCATCTATAAGCAACAAAGAGCACTTGCTACAAGGCATGGATTTCATATCAAAAATTTCAGCCCTAGCATGCTCAAGTTCATCTACACATGTGGTGTGAGTCAATTTTAATTCTTTAATTTCAGCAAGCAAAGACTCACAAGAAACACATGGCATAGAGGCACTTGTCTCCAACAAAGCAATCTTACTTCTAGCCACATCAAGATCAACATTCAAAGCAACACAAGAATTGCAAGGCATAGAAGCATTGGATTTCAACAAGTCATTCTCATCCACCAAACAAGCAAGAGAAGAATTCAACTCTTCATTCTTTCTAAGCAAGCTACTCACATCACTTGCAAACTCAAGATTTTCAACAAGCAAGGCATCACAAGATTTGCAAGGCAAAGATGCATTGTGTTTCAACAATTTAATTTCCGATTTCAAGCAAGCAATAGAAGAGTTCAAAGCATCATTCTTAGCATGCATGGTGTTACAAGAAGTGCAAGAATTCAAAGCACAAGACTTCCAATGAGCCATACCACATTTCAACCTAGCAAGGGAGCATTTCATCTTCTCATTCTTCCTACGCAAGGCATCACACAAATCTATGTTTCTCCTATGCAAATCTCCACAATCACATTCACAATCGTTCAACCTATCGCATAGGATCAAGATGCCTTTGGCAAGCGTACCTTGGTTCATGTCCCTTAGCTCGTGGTAGAGCTCTCCCTTCTTAAGATCACCATCTTGATAGTCCTCGATGAGGGACATCATCTTCTCCACTCCGGCTTCCACCACAACCTCCACACTCCTCCTACTCAAAGAATCATAAGGAGAAGAGCTTGGTGCCATACTCAAAGCACCGGTTAGGATTAGCCAAAAACAAGCTCAAGCAAAAAGCAAAGAATGCACTCGAATTGCTTCAAATCTCGGAAAAGAACTCACGAGTTCAATAGCAAAGAACCTTATCTTTTCCCCAAAATTTTACCACTGAACAAGGAGCACCAAAGATAGAGGCACACAAAAGTTCAGCTCAAACGGATGTGAATTGCGGTCTAGAGAAATTCAGGAACTTCCGCGGAAAAGTTGTAAAAGCAAAGAACGAATTTTTTCTTTATGTTCCCGAATTTTTCGAGATCGCCAAACCGACTTTGGTGCTCATCATATACAAACCAAGGCACATATCAACTTGGTTTCTCAATCTCCCCCTTGATGAGTGCATTGACAAAAGATGGTTTGAAAGCAAAATGAAAACTCATTCAAGTGCCCAAAAGGCAACAAAAAGCAAACACAAGGCACAAAGACTCTTGCACGTTGTGCGCAAAACCTCATTTTCAAATTTGAGGTGCTCACAAGTACCACATGTCATATTTCTCAAATTATCAATTTCCTTTTCAATGCACTTAGCATATGTGGAACGCAAGAGTTCATTTTCTTTCTCAAGGTTGGCACTCATCTCATCATGCACAACCAACTTGGCGCTCATATCATCGCGCATTCTTTTCAAAGCCAAAACTTCACTTTCCAAATCAATGCATGAAGTGCAAATGAGACCACATGAACAAGTATCATCATTTACAACAACCAAAGCATCATCATCATGACAAGAAGTATGGCAAGCATCATCTATAAGCAACAAAGAGCACTTGCTACAAGGCATGGATTTCATATCACAAATTTCAACCCTAGCATTCTCAAGTTCATCTACACATGTGGTGTGAGTCAATTTTAATTCTTTAATTTCAGCAGGCAGAAACTCACAAGAAACACATGGCATAGAGGCACTTGTCTCCAACAAAGCAATCTTACTTCTAACCACATCAAGATCAACATTCAAAGCAACACAAGAATTGCAAGGCATAGAAGCATTGGATTTCAACAAGTCATTCTCATCCACCAAACAAGCAAGAGAAGAATTGAACTCTTCATTCTTTCTAACCAAGCTACTCACATCACTTGCAAACTCAAGATTTTCAACAAGCAAGGCATCACAAGATTTGCAAGGCAAAGATGCATTGTGTTTCAACAATTTAATTTCCGATTTCAAGCCAGCAATAGAAGAGTTCAAAGCATCATTCTTAGCATGCATGGTGTTACAAGAAGTGCAAGAATTCAAAGCACAAGACTTCCAATGAGCCATACCACATTTCAACCTAGCAAGGGAGCATTTCATCTTCTCATTCTTCCTACACAAGGCATCACACAAATCTATGTTTCTCCTATGCAAATCTCCACAATCACATTCACAATCATTCAACCTATCGCATAGGATCAAGATGCCTTTGGCAAGCGTACCTTGGTTCATGTCCCTTAGCTCGTGGTAGAGCTCTCCCTTCTTAAGATCACCATCTTGATAGTCCTCGATGAGGGACATCATCTTCTCCACTCCGGCTTCCACCACAACCTCCACACTCCTCCTACTCAAAGAATCACAAGGAGAAGAGCTTGGTGCCATACTCAAAGCACCAGTTAGGATTAGCCAAAAACAAGCTCAAGCAAAAAGCAAAGAATGCACTCGAATTGCTTCAAATCTCGGAAAAGAACTCACGAGTTCAATAGCAAAGAACCTTATCTTTTCCCCAAAATTTTACCACTGAACAAGGAGCACCAAAGATAGAGGCACACAAAAGTTCAGCTCAAACGGAGGTGAATTGCGGTCTAGAGAAATTCAGGAACATCCACGGAAAAGTTGTAAAAGCAAAGAACGAATTTTTTCTTTATGTTCCCGATTTTTTCTGAATTTTTCGAGATCGCCAAACCGACTTTGGTGCTCATCATATACAAACCAAGGCACATATCAACTTGGTTTCTTAATCTCCCCCTTGATGAGTGCATTGACAAAAGATGGTTTGAAAGCAAAATGAAAACTCATTCAAGTGCCCAAAAGGCAACAAAAAGCAAACACAAGGCACAAAGACTCTTGCACCTTGTGCGCAAAACCTCATTTTCAAATTTGAGGTGCTCACAAGTACCACATGTCATATTTCTCAAATTATCAATTTCCTTTTCATTGCACTTAGCATATGTGGTACGCAAGAGTTCATTTTCTTTCTCAAGGTTGGCACTCATCTCATCATGCACAACCAACTTGGCGCTCATATCATCGCGCATTCTTTTCAAAGCCAAAACTTCACTTTCCAAATCAATGCATGAAGTGCAAATGAGACCACATGAACAAGTATCATCATTTACAACAACCAAAGCATCATCATCATCACAAGAAGTATGGCAAGCATCATCTATAAGCAACAAAGAGCACTTGCTACAAGGCATGGATTTCATATCAAAAATTTCAGCCCTAGCATGCTCAAGTTCATCTACACATGTGGTGTGAGTCAATTTTAATTCTTTAATTTCAGCAAGCAAAGACTCACAAGAAACACATGGCATAGAGGCACTTGTCTCCAACAAAGCAATCTTACTTCTAGCCACATCAAGATCAACATTCAAAGCAACACAAGAATTGCAGGGCATAGAAGCATTGGATTTCAACAAGTCATTCTCATCCACCAAACAAGCAAGAGAAGAATTGAACTCTTCATTCTTTCTAAGCAAGCTACTCACATCACTTGCAAACTCAAGATTTTCAACAAGCAAGGCATCACAAGATTTGCAAGGCAAAGATGCATTGTGTTTCAACAATTTAATTTCCGATTTCAAGCAAGCAATAGAAGAGTTCAAAGCATCATTCTTAGCATGCATGGTGTTACAAGAAGTGCAAGAATTCAAAGCACAAGACTTCCAATGAGCCATACCACATTTCAACCTAGCAAGGGAGCATTTCATCTTCTCATTCTTCCTACGCAAGGCATCACACAAATCTATGTTTCTCCTATGCAAATCTCCACAATCACATTCACAATCGTTCAACCTATCGCATAGGATCAAGATGCCTTTGGCAAGCGTACCTTGGTTCATGTCCCTTAGCTCGTGGTAGAGCTCTCCCTTCTTAAGATCACCATCTTGATAGTCCTCGATGAGGGACATCATCTTCTCCACTCCGGCTTCCACCACAACCTCCACACTCCTCCTACTCAAAGAATCATAAGGAGAAGAGCTTGGTGCCATACTCAAAGCACCGGTTAGGATTAGCCAAAAACAAGCTCAAGCAAAAAGCAAAGAATGCACTCGAATTGCTTCAAATCTCGGAAAAGAACTCACGAGTTCAATAGCAAAGAACCTTATCTTTCCCCCAAAATTTTACCACTGAACAAGGAGCACCAAAGATAGAGGCACTCAAAAGTTCAGCTCAAACGGAGGTGAATTGCGGTGTAGAGAAATTCAGGAACATCCACAGAAAAGTTGTAAAAGCAAAGAACAAATTTTTTTTATGTTCCTGATTTTTTCTGAATTTTTCGAGATCTCCAAACCGACTTTGGTGCTCATCATATACAAACCAAGGCACATATCAACTTGGTTTCTCAATCTCCCCCTTGATGAGTGCATTGACAAAAGATGGTTTGAAAGCAAAATGAAAACTCATTCAAGTGCCCAAAAGGCAACAAAAAGCAAACACAAGGCACAAAGACTCTTGCACCTTGTGCGCAAAACCTCATTTTCAAATTTGAGGTGCTCACAAGTACCACATGTCATATTTCTCAAATTATCAATTTCCTTTTCAATGCACTTAGCATATGTGGTACGCAAGAGTTCATTTTCTTTCTCAAGGTTGGCACTCATCTCATCATGCACAACCAACTTGGCGCTCATATCATTGCGCATTCTTTTCAAAGCCAAAACTTCACTTTCCAAGTCAATGCATGAAGTGCAAATGAGACCACATGAACAAGTATCATCATTTACAACAACCAAAGCATCATCATCATCACAAGAAGTATGGCAAGCATCATCTATAAGCAACAAAGAGCACTTGCTACAAGGCATGGATTTCATATCACAAATTTCAGCCCTAGCATGCTCAAGTTCATCTACACATGTGGTGTGAGTCAATTTTAATTCTTTAATTTCAGCAAGCAAAGACTCACAAGAAACACATGGCATAGAGGCACTTGTCTCCTACAAAGCAATCTTACTTATAGCCACATCAAGATCAACATTCAAAGCAACACAAGAATTGCAAGGCATAGAAGCATTGTATTTCAACAAGTCATTCTCATCCACCAAACAAGCAAGAGAAGAATTCAACTCTTCATTCTTTCTAAGCAAGCTACTCACATCACTTGCAAACTCAAGATTTTCAACAAGCAAGGCATCACAAGATTTGCAAGGCAAAGATGCATTGTGTTTCAACAATTTAATTTCCGATTTCAAGCAAGCAATAGAAGAGTTCAAAGCATCATTCTTAGCATGCATGGTGTTACAAGAAGTGCAAGAATTCAAAGCACAAGACTTCCAATGAGCCATACCACATTTCAACCTAGCAAGGGAGCATTTCATCTTCTCATTCTTCCTACGGAAGGCATCACACAAATCTATGTTTCTCCTATGCAAATCCCCACAATCACATTCACAATCGTTCAACCTATCGCATAGGATCAAGATGCCTTTGGCAAGCGTACCTTGGTTCATGTCCCTTAGCTCGTGGTAGAGCTCTCCCTTCTTAAGATCACCATCTTGATAGTCCTCGATGAGGGACATCATCTTCTCCACTCCGGCTTCCACCTCAACCTCCACACTCCTCCTACTCAAAGAATCACAAGGAGAAGAGCATGGTGCCATACTCAAAGCACCGGTTAGGATTAGCCAAAAACAAGCTCTAGCAAAAAGCAAAGAAGCAAAGAATGCACTCGAATTCATTCAAATCTCGGAAAAGACCTCACGAGTTCAATAGCAAAGTACCTTATATTTTCCCCAAAATTTCACCACTGAACAAGGAGCACCAAAGATAGAGGCACACAAAAGTTCAGCTCAAACGGAGGTGAATTGCGGTCTAGAGAAATTCAGGAACATCCACGGAAAAGTTGTAAAAGCAAAGAATGAATTTTTTCTTTATATTCTCGAATTTTTCTGAATTTTTCGAGATCGCCAAACCGACTTTGGTGCTCATCATATGCAAACCAAGGCACATATCAACTTGGTTTCTCAATCTCTCCCTTGATGAGTGCATTGACAAAAGATGGTTTGAAAGCAAAATGAAAACTCATTCAAGTGCCCAAAAGCCAACAAAAAGCAAACACAAGGCACAAAGACTCTTGCACCTTGTGCGCAAAACCTCATTTTCAAATTTGTCGTGCTCACAAGTACCACATGTCATATTTCTCAAATTATCAATTTCCTTTTCAATGCACTTAGTATATGTGGTACGCAAGAGTTCATTTTCTTTCTCAAGGTTGGCACTCATCTCATCATGCACAAACAACTTGGCGCTCATATCATCGCGCATTCTTTTCAAAGCCAAAACTTCACTTTCCAAATCAATGCATGAAGTGCAAATGAGACCAAATGAACAAGTATCATCATTTACAACAACCAAATCATCATCATCATGACAAGAAGTATGGCAAGCATCATCTATAAGCAACAAAGAGCACTTGCTACAAGGCATGGATTTCATATCACAAATTTCAACCCTAGCATGCTCAAGTTCATCTACACATGTGGTGTGAGTCAATTTTAATTCTTTAATTTCAGCAGGCAAAGACTCACAAGAAACACATGGCATAGAGGCACTTGTCTCCAACAAAGCAATCTTACTTCTAGCCACATCAACATCAACATTCAAAGCAACACAAGAATTGCAAGGCATGGAAGCATTGGATTTCAACAAGTCATTCTCATCCACCAAACAAGCAAGAGAAAAATTCAACTCTTCATTCTTTCTAAGCAAGCTACTCACATCACTTGCAAACTCAAGATTTTCAACAAGCAAGGCATCACAAGATTTGCAAGGCAAAGATGCATTGTGTTTCAACAATTTAATTTCCGATTTCAAGCAAGCAATAGAAGAGTTCAAAGCATCATTCTTAGCATGCATGGTGTTACAAGAAGTGCAAGAATTCAAAGCACAAGACTTCCAATGAGCCATACCACAGTTCAACCTAGCAAGGGAGCATTTCATCATCTCATTCTTCCTACGCAAGGCATCACACAAATCTATGTTTCTCCTATGCAAATCCCCACAATCACATTCACAATCGTTCAACCTATCGCATAGGATCAAGATGCCTTTGGCAAGTGTACCTTGGTTCATGTCCCTTAGCTCGTGGTAGAGCTCTCTCTTCTTAAGATCACCATCTTGATAGTCCTCGATGAGGGACATCATCTTCTCCACTCCGGCTTCCACCACAACCTCCACACTCCTCCTAATCAAAGAATCACAAGGAGAAGAGCTTGGTACCATACTCAAAGCACCGGTGAGGATTAGCCAAAAACAAGCTCAAGCAAAAAGCAAAGAAGCAAAAATTGCACTCGAATTGCTTCAAATCTCGGAAAAGAACTCACGTGTTCAATAGCAAAGAACCTTATCTTTTCCCCAAAATTTTACCAAAGAACAAGGAGCACCAAAGATAGAGGGACACAAAAGTTCAGCTCAAACGGAGGTGAATTGCGGTCTAGAGAAATTCAGGAACATCCACGGAAAAGTTGTAAAAGCAAAGAACGAATTTTTTCTTTATGTTCCTGAATTTTTCGAGATCGCCAAACTGACTTTGGTGCTCATCATATACAAACCAAGGCACATATCAACTTGGTTTCTCAATCTCCCAATTGATGAGTGCATTGACAAAAGATGGTTTGAAAGCAAAATGAAAACTCATTCAAGTGCCCAAAAGCCAACAAAAAGCAAACACACGGCACAAAGACTCTTGCACCTTGTGCGCAAAACCTCATTTTCAAATTTGAGGTGCTCACAAGTACCACATGTCATATTTCTCAAATTATCAATTTCCTTTTCCATGCACTTAGCATATGTGGTACGCAAGAGTTCATTTTCTTTCTCAAGGTTGGCACTCATCTCATCATGCACAACCAACTTGGCCCTCATATCATCGCGCATTCCTTTCAAAGCCAAAACTTCACTTTCCAAATCAATGCATGAAGTGCAAATGAGACCACATGAACAAGTATCATCATTTACAACAACCAAAGCATCATCATCATCACAAGAAGTATGGCAAGCATCATCTATAAGCAACAAAGAGCACTTGCTACAAGGCATGGATTTCATATCACAAATTTCAGCCCTAGCAAGCTCAAGTTCATCTACACATGTGGTGTGAGTCAATTTTAATTCTTTCATTTTAGCAAGCAAAGACTCACAAGAAACACATGGCATAGAGGCACTTGTCTCCAACAAAGCAATCTTACTTCTAGCCACATCAAGATCAACATTCAAAGCAACACAAGATTTGCAAGGCATAGAAGCATTGGATTTCAACAAGTCATTCTCATCCACCAAACAAGAAAGAGAAGAATTCAACTCTTCATTCTTTCTAAGCAAGCTACTCACATCACTAGCAAACTCAAGATTTTCAACAAGCAAGGCATCACAAGATTTGCAAGGTAAAGATGCATTGTGTTTCAACAATTTATTTTTCGATTTCAAGCAAGCAATAGAAGAGTTCATAGTATCATTCTTAGCATGCATGGTGTTACAAGAAGTGCAAGAATTCGAAGCACAAGACTTCCAATGAGCCATACCACATTTCAACCTAGCAAGGGAGCATTTCATCTTCTCATTCTTCCTACGCAAGGCATCACACAAATCTATGTTTCTCCTATGCAAATCCCCACAATCACATTCACAATCGTTCAACCTATCACATAGGATCAAGATGCCTTTGGCAAGCGTACCTTGGTTCATGTCCCTTAGCTCGTGGTAGAGCTCTCCCTTCTTAAGATGACCATCTTGATAGTACTCGATGAGGGACATCATCTTCTCCACTCCGGCTTCTACCTCAACCTCCACACTTCTCCTACTCAAAGAATCACAAGGAGAAGAGCTTGGTGCCATGCTCAAAGCACGGGTTAGGATTAGCCAAAAACAAGCTCGAGCAAAAAGAAAAGAAGCAAAGAATGCACTCGAATTGCTTCAAATCTCGGAAAAGAACTCACGAGTTCAATAGCAAAGAACCTTATCTTTTTCCCAAAATTTTACCACTGAACAAGGAGCACCAAAGGTAGAGGCACACAAAAGTTCAGCTCAAACGGAGGTGAATTGCGGTCTAGAGAAATTCAGGAACATCCACGGAAAAGTTGTAAAAGCAAAGAACGAATTTTTTCTTTATGTTCCCGAATTTTTCTGAATTTTTCGAGATCGCCAAACCGACTTTGGTGCTCATCATATACAAACCAAGGCACATATCAACTTGGTTTCTCAATCTCCCCCTTGATGAGTGCATTGACAAAAGATGGTTTGAAGGCAAAATGAAAACTCATTCAAGTGCCCAAAAGCCAACAAAAAGCAAACACAAGGCACAAACACTCTTGCACCTTGTGCGCAAAACCTCATTTTCAAATTTGAGGTGCTCACAAGTACCACATGTCATATTTCTCAAATTATCAATTTCCTTTTCAATGCACTTAGCATATGTGGTACGCAAGAGTTCATTTTCTTTCTCAAGGTTGGCTCTCATCTCATCGTGCACAACCAACTTGGCGCTCATATCATCGCGCATTCTTTTCAAAGCCAAAACTTCACTTTCCAAATCAATGCATGAAATGCAAATGAGACCACATTAACAAGTATCATCATTTACAACAACCAAATCATCATCATCATCACAAGAAGTATGGCAAGCATCATCTATAAGCAACAAAGAGCACTTGCTACAACGCATGGATTTCATATCACAAATTTCAGCCCTAGCATGCTCAAGTTCATCTACACATGTGGTGTGAGTCAATTTTAATTCTTTAATTTCAGCAAGCAAAGACTCACAAGAAACACATGGCATAGAGGCACTTGTCTCCAACAAAGCAATCTTACTTCTAGCCACATCAAGATCAACATTCAAAGCAACACAAGAATTGCAAGGCATAGAAGCATTGGATTTCAACAAGTCATTCTCATCCACCAAACAAGAAAGAGAAGAATTCAACTCTTCATTCTTTCTAAGCAAGCTACTCACATCACTTGCAAACTCAAGATTTTCAACAAGCAAGGCATCACAAGATTTGCAAGGCAAAGATGCATTGTGTTTCAACAATTTATTTTTCGATTTCAAGCAAGCAATAGAAGAGTTCAAAGCATCATTCTTAGCATGCATGGTGTTACAAGAAGTGCAAGAATTCAAAGCACAAGACTTCCAATGAGCCATACCACATTTCAACCTAGCAAGGGAGCATTTCATCTTCTCATTCTTCCTACGCAAGGCATCACACAAATCTATGTTTCTCCTATGCAAATCCCCACAATCACATTCACAATCGTTCAACCTATCACATAGGATCAAGATGCCTTTGGCAAGCGTACCTTGGTTCATGTCCCTTAGCTCGTGGTAGAGCTCTCCCTTCTTAAGATGACCATCTTGGTAGTACTCGATGAGGGACATCATCTTCTCCACTCCGGCTTCCACCTCAACCTCCACACTCCTCCTACTCAAAGAATCACAAGGAGAAGAGCTTGGTGCCATGCTCAAAGCACGGGTTAGGATTAGCCAAAAACAAGCTCGAGCAAAAAGAAAAGAAGCAAAGAATGCACTCGAATTGCTTCAAATCTCGGAAAAGAACTCACGAGTTCAATAGCAAAGAACCTTATCTTTTTCCCAAAATTTTACCACTGAACAAGGAGCACCAAAGATAGAGGCTCACAAAAGTTCAGCTCATACGTAGGTGAATTGCGGTCTAGAGAAATTCAGGAACATCCACGGAAAAGTTGTAAAAGCAAAGAATGAATTTTTCTTTATGTTCCCGAATTTTTCTGAATTTTTCGAGATCGCCAAACCGACTTTGGTGCTCATCATATACAAACCAAGGCACATATCAACTTGGTTTCTCAATCTCCCCCTTGATGAGTGCATTGACAAAAGATGGTTTGAAGGCAAAGTGAAAACTCATTCAAGTGCCCAAAAGCCAACAAAAAGCAAACACAAGGCACAAACACTCTTGCACCTTGTGCGCAAAACCTCATTTTCAAATTTGAGGTGCTCACAAGTACCACATGTCATATTTCTCAAATTATCAATTTCCTTTTCCATGCACTTAGCATATGTGGTACGCAAGAGTTCATTTTCTTTCTCAAGGTTGGCACTCATCTCATCATGCACAACCAACTTGGCCCTCATATCATCGCGCATTCCTTTCAAAGCCAAAACTTCACTTTCCAAATCAATGCATGAAGTGCAAATGAGACCACATGAACAAGTATCATCATTTACAACAACCAAAGCATCATCATCATCACAAGAAGTATGGCAAGCATCATCTATAAGCAACAAAGAGCACTTGCTACAAGGCATGGATTTCATATCACAAATTTCAACCCCAGCAAGCTCAAGTTCATCTACACATGTGGTGTGAGTCAATTTTAATTCTTTCATTTTAGCAGGCAAAGACTCACAAGAAACACATGGCATAGAGGCACTTGTCTCCAACAAAGCAATCTTACTTGTAGCCACATCAAGATCAACATTCAAAGCAACAGAAGAATTGCAAAGCATAGAAGCATTGGATTTCAACAAGTCATTCTCATCCACCAAACAAGAAAGAGAAGAATTCAACTCTTCATTCTTTCTAAGCAAGCTACTCACATCACTAGCAAACTCAAGATTTTCAACAAGCAAGGCATCACAAGATTTGCAAGGCAAAGATGCATTGTGTTTCAACAATTTATTTTTCGATTTCAAGCAAGCAATAGAAGAGTTCATAGTATCATTCTTAGCATGCATGGTGTTACAAGAAGTGCAAGAATTCGAAGCACAAGACTTCCAATGAGCCATACCACATTTCAACCTAGCAAGGGAGCATTTCATCTTCTCATTCTTCCTACGCAAGGCATCACACAAATCTATGTTTCTCCTATGCAAATCCCCACAATCACATTCACAATCGTTCAACCTATCACATAGGATCAAGATGCCTTTGGCAAGCGTACCTTGGTTCATGTCCCTTAGCTCGTGGTAGAGCTCTCCCTTCTTAAGATGACCATCTTGATAGTACTCGATGAGGGACATCATCTTCTCCACTCCGGCTTCCACCTCAACCTCCACACTCCTCCTACTCAAAGAATCACAAGGAGACGAGCTTGGTGCCATGCTCAAAGCACGGGTTAGGATTTGCCAAAAACAAGCTCGAGCAAAAAGAAAAGAAGTAAAGAATGCACTCGAATTGCTTCAAATCTCGGAAAAGAACTCACGAGTTCAATAGCAAAGAACATTATCTTTTTTCCAAAATTTTACCACTGAACAAGGAGCACCAAAGGTAGAGGCACACAAAAGTTGAGCTCAAACGGAGGTGAATTGCGGTCTAGAGAAATTCAGGAACATCCACGGAAAAGTTGTAAAAGCAAAGAACGAATTTTTTCTTTATGTTCCCGAATTTTTCTGAATTTTTCGAGATCGCCAAACCGACTTTGGTGCTCATCATATACAAACCAAGGCATATATCAACTTGGTTTCTCAATCTCCCCCTTGATGAGTGCATTGACAAAAGATGGTTTGAAGGCAAAATGAAAACTCATTCAAGTGCCCAAAAGCCAACAAAAAGCAAACACAAGGCACAAACACTCTTGCACCTTGTGCGCAAAACCTCATTTTCAAATTTGAGGTGCTCACAAGTACCACATGTCATATTTCTCAAATTATCAATTTCCTTTTCAATGCACTTAGCATATGTGGTACGCAAGAGTTCATTTTCTTTCTCAAGTTGGCTCTCATCTCATCGTGCACAACCAACTTGGCGCTCATATCATCGCGCATTCTTTTCAAAGCCAAAACTTCACTTTCCAAATCAATGCATGAAGTGCAAATGAGACCACATTAACAAGTATCATCATTTACAACAACCAAATCATCATCATCATCACAAGAAGTATGGCAAGCATCATCTATAAGCAACAAAGAGCACTTGCTACAAGGCATGGATTTCATATCACAAATTTCAGCCCTAGCATGCTCAAGTTCATCTACACATGTGGTGTGAGTCAATTTTAATTCTTTCATTTCAGCAAGCAAAGACTCACAAGAAACACATAGCATAGAGGCACTTGTCTCCAGCAAAGCAATCTTACTTCTAGCCACATCAAGATCAACATTCAAAGCAACACAAGAATTGCAAGGCATAGAAGCATTGGATTTCAACAAGTCATTTTCATCCACCAAACAAGCAAGAGAAGAATTCAACTCTTCATTCTTTCTAAGCAAGCTACTCACACCACTTGCAAACTCAAGATTTTCAACAAGCAAGGCATCACAAGATTTACAAGGCAAAGATGCATTGTGTTTCAACAATTTAATTTCCGATTTCAAGCAAGCAATAGAAGAGTTCAAAGCATCATTCTTAGCATGCATGGTGTTACAAGAAGTGCAAGAATTCAAAGCACAAGACTTCCAATGAGCCATACCACATTTCAACCTAGCAAGGGAGCATTTCATCTTCTCATTCTTCCTACGCAAGGCATCACACAAATCTATGTTTCTCCTATGCAAATCCCCACAATCACATTCACAATCGTTCAACCTATCGCATAGGATCAAGATGCCTTTGGCAAGCGTACCTTGGTTCATGTCCCTTAGCTCGTGGTGGAGCTCTCCCTTCTTAAGATCACCATCTTGAAAGTCCTCGATGAGGGACATCATCTTCTCCACTCCGGCTTCCACCTCAACCTCCACGCTCCTCATAATCAAAGAATCACAAGGAGAAGAGCCTGGTGCCATACTCAAAGCACCGGTTAGGATTAGCCAAAAACAAGTTCAAGCAAAAAGAAAAGAAGCAAAGAATGCACTCGAATTGCTTCAAATCTCAGAAAAGAACTCACGGGTTCAATAGCAAAGAACCTTATCTTTTTCCCAAAATTTTACCACTGAACAAGGAGCACCAAAGATAGAGGCACACAAAAGTTCAGCTCAAACAGAGGTGAATTGCGGTCTAAAGAAATTCAGGAACATCCACGGAAAAGTTGTAAAAGCAAAGAACGAATTTTTTCTTTATGTTCCCGAATTTTTCTGAATTTTTCGAGATCGCCAAACCGACTTTGGTGCTCATCATATACAAACCAAGGCACATATCAACTTGGTTTCTCAATCTCCCCCTTGATGAGTGCATTGACAAAAGATGGTTTGAAGGCAAAATGAAAACTCATTCAAGTGCCCAAAAGCCAACAAAAAGCAAACACAAGGCACAAAGACTCTTGCACCTTGTGCGCAAAACCTCATTTTCAAATTTGAGGTGCTCACAAGTACCACATGTCATATTTCTCAAATTATCAATTTCCTTTTCAATGCACTTAGCATATGTGGTACACAAGAGTTAATTTTTTTTCTCAAGGTTGGCTCTCATCTCATCGTGCACAACCAACTTGGCGCTCATATCATCGAGCATTCTTTTCAAAGCCAAAACTTCACTTTCCAAATCAATGCATGAAGTGCAAATGAGACCACATGAACAAGTATCATCATTTACAACAACCAAAGCATCATCATCATCACAAGAAGTATGGCAAGCATCATCTATAACCAACAAGGAGCACTTGCTACAAGGCAAGGATTTCATATCACAAATTTCAGCCCTAGCAAGCTCAAGTTCATCTACACATGTGGTGTGAGTCAATTTTAATTCTTTCATTTCAGCAAGCAAAGACTCACAAGAAACACATGGCATAGAGGCACTTGTCTCCAACAAAGCAATCTTACTTCTAGCCACATCAAGATCAACATTCAAAGCAACACAAGAATTGCAAGGCATAGAAGCATTGGATTTCAACAAGTCATTCTCATCCACCAAACAAGCAAGAGAAGAATTCAACTCTTCATTCTTTCTAAGCAAGCTACTCACATCACTTGCTAACTCAAGATTTTCAACAAGCAAGGCATCACAAGATTTGCAAGGCAAAGATGCATTGTGTTTCAACAATATAATTTCCGATTTCAAGCAAGCAATAGAAGAGTTCAAAGCATCATTCTTAGCATGCATGGTGTTACAAGAAGTGCAAGAATTCAAAGCACAAGACTTCCAATGAGCCATACCACATTTCAACCTAGCAAGGGAGCATTTCATCTTCTCATTCTTCCAAGGCAACACACAAATCTATGTTTCTCCTATGCAAATCTCCACAATCACATTCACAATCGATCAACCTATCGCATAGGATCAAGATGCCTTTGGCAAGCGTACCTTGGTTCATGTCCCTTAGCTCGTGGTAGAGCTCTCCCTTCTTAAGATCACCATCTTGATAGTCCTCGATGAGGGACATCATCTTCTCCACTCCGGCTTCCACCACAACCTCCACACTCCTCCTACTCAAAGAATCACAAGGAGAAGAGCTTGGTGCCATACTCAACGCACCGGTTAGGATTAGCCAAAAACAAGCTCAAGCAAAAAGAAAAGAAGCAAAGAATGCACTCGAATTGCTTCAAATCTCGGAAAAGAACTCACGAGTTCAATAGCAAAGAACCTTATCTTTTCCCCAAAATTTTACCACTGAACAAGGAGCACCAAAGATAGAGGCACACAAAAGTTGAGCTCAAACGGAGGTGAATTGCGGTCTAGAGAAATTCAGGAACATCCACGGAAAAGTTGTAAAAGCAAAGAACGAATTTTTTCTTTATGTTCCCGATTTTTTCTGAATTTTTCGAGATCGCCAAACCGACTTTGGTGCTCATCATATACAAACCAAGGCACATATCAACTTGGTTTCTCAATCTCCCCCTTGATGAGTGCATTGACAAAAGATGGTTTGAAAGCAAAATGAAAACTCATTCAAGTGCCCAAAAGGCAACAAAAAGCAAACACAAGGCACAAAGACTCTTGCACCTTGTGCGCAAAACCTCATTTTCAAATTTGAGGTGCTCACAAGTACCACATGTCATATTTCTCAAATTATCAATTTCCTTTTCAATGCACTTAGCATATGTGGTACGCAAGAGTTCATTTTCTTTCTCAAGGTTGGCTCTCATCTCATCGTGCACAACCAACTTGGCGCTCATATCATCGCGCATTGTTTTCAAAGCCAAAACTTCACTTTCCAAATCAATGCATGAAGTGCAAATGAGACCACATGAACAAGTATCATCATTTACAACAACCAAATCATTATCATCATCACAAGAAGTAAGGCAAGCATCATCTATAAGCAACAAAGAGCACTTGCTACAAGGCATGGATTTCAAATCACAAATTTCAGCCCTAGCATGCTCAAGTTCATCTACACATGTGGTGTGAGTCAATTTTAATTCTTTCATTTCAGCAAGCAAAGACTCACAAAAAACACATGGCATAGAGGCACTTGTCTCCAACAAAGCAATCTTACTTCTAGCCACATCAAGATCAACATTCAAAGCAACACAAGAATTGCAAGGCATAGAAGCGTTGGATTTCAACAAGTCATTCTCATCCACCAAACAAGAAAGGGAAGAATTCAACTCTTCATTCTTTCTAAGCAAGCTACTCACACCACTTGCAAACTCAAGATTTTCAACAAGCAAGCCATCACAAGATTTACAAGGCAAAGATGCATTGTGTTTCAACAATTTAATTTCCGATTTCAAGCAAGCAATAGAAGAGTTCAAAGCATCATTCTTAGCATGCATGGTGTTACAAGAAGTGCAAGAATTCAAAGCACAAGACTTCCAATGAGCCATACCACATTTCAACCTAGCAACGGAGCATTTCATCTTCTCACTCTTCCTACGCAAGGCATCACACAAATCTATGTTTCTCCTATGCAAATCCCCACAATCACATTCACAATCGTTCAACCTATCGCATAGGATCAAGATGCCTTTGGCAAGCGTTCCTTGGTTCATGTCCCTTAGCTCGTGGTGGAGCTCTCCCTTCTTAAGATCACCATCTTGATAGTCCTCGATGAGGGATATCATCTTCTCCACTCCGGCTTCCACCTCAACCTCCACACTCCTCATAATCAAAGAATCACAAGGAGAAGAGCTTGGTGCCATACTCAAAGCACCGGTTAGGATTAACCAAAAACAAGTTCAAGCAAAAAGAAAAGAAGCAAAGAATGCACTCGAATTGCTTCAAATCTCGGAAAAGAACTCACGAGTTCAATAGCAAAGAACCTTATCTTTTCCCAAAATTTTACCACTGAACAAGGAGCACCAAAGATAGAGGCACACAAAAGTTCAGCTCAAACGGAGGTGAATTGCGGTCTAAAGAAATTCAGGAACATCCACGGAAAAGTTGTAAAAGCAAAGAACGAATTTTTTCTTTATGTTCCCGAATTTTTCTGAATTTTTCGAGATCGCCAAACCGACTTTGGTGCTCATCATATACAAACCAAGGCACATATCAACTTGGTTTCTCAATCTCCCCCTTGATGAGTGCATTGACAAAAGATGGTTTGAAGGCAAAATGAAAACTCATTCAAGTGCCCAAAAGGCAACAAAAAACAAACACAAGGCACAAAGACTCTTGCACCTTGTGCGCAAAACCTCATTTTCAAATTTGAGGTGCTCACAAGTACCACATGTCATATTTCTCAAATTATCAATTTCCTTTTCAATGCACTTAGCATATGTGGTACGCAAGAGTTCATTTTCTTTCTCAAGGTTGGCTCTCATCTCATCGTGCACAACCAACTTGGCGCTCATATCATCGCGCATTCTTTTCAAAGCCAAAACTTCACTTTCCAAATCAATGCATGAAGTGCAAGTGAGACCACATGAACAAGTATCATCATTTACAACAACCAAATCATCATCATCATCACAAGAAGTATGGCAAGCATCATCTATAAGCAACAAAGAGCACTTGCTACATGGCATGGATTTCATATCACAAATTTCAGCCCTAGCATGCTCAAGTTCATCTACACATGTGGTGTGAGTCAATTTTAATTCTTTCATTTCAGCAAGCAAAGACTCACAAGAAACACATGGCATAGAGGCACTTGTCTCCAACAAAGCAATCTTACTTCTAGCCACATCAAGATCAACATTCAAAGCAACACAAGAATTGCAAGGCATAGAAGCATTGGATTTCAACAAGTCATTCTCATCCACCAAACAAGCAAGAGAAGAATTCAACTCTTCATTCTTTCTAAGCAAGCTACTCACATCACTTGCAAACTCAAGATTTTCAACAAGCAAGGCATCACAAGATTTGCAAGGCAAAGATGCATTGTGTTTCAACAATTTAATTTCCGATTTCAAGCAAGCAATAGAAGAGTTCAAAGCATCATTCTTAGCATGCATGGTGTTACAAGAAGTGCAAGAATTCAAAGCACAAGACTTGCAATGAGCCATACCACATTTCAACCTAGCAAGGGAGCATTTCATCTTCTCATTCTTCCTACGCAAGGCATCACACAAATCTATGTTTCTCCTATGCAAATCCCCACAATCACATTCACAAACGTTCAACCTATCGCATAGGATCATGATGCCTTTGGCAAGCGTACCTTGGTTCATGTCCCTTAGCTCGTGGTAGAGCTCTCCCTTCTTAAGATCACCATCTTGATAGTCCTCGATGAGGGACATCATCTTCTCCACTCCGGCTTCCACCTCAATCTCCACACTCCTCCTACTCAAAGAATCACAAGGAGAAGAGCTTGGTGCGATACTCAAAGCACCGGTTAGGATTAGCCAAAAACAAGCTCAAGCAAAAAGAAAAGAAGCAAAGAATGCACTCGAATTGCTTCAAATCTCGGAAAAGAACTCACGAGTTCAATAGCAAAGAACCTTATCTTTTTCCCAAAATTTTACCACTGAACAAGGAGCACCAAAGATAGAGGCACACAAAAGTTCAGCTCAAACGAAGGTGAATTGCGGTCTAGAGAAATTCAGGAACATCCACGGAAAAGTTGTAAAAGTAAAGAACAAATTTTTTCTTTATGTTCCCGAATTTTTTTGAGTTTTTTGAGATCGCCAAACTATCACAGTTTGGCGTATGACCGAAATCTTATCACCTAACCGCTATAAAAATTTGAGCTCAAACGGAGCACCGAGCGAAAAGTTGTGCCTATTTCATTGAAGGTATCTCAAGTTATGGTTTTCAAAGGCACAAGACCAAATCGCCGGGCTCAAACTGTGCAAACCAAAACTGCAAGCAAAGCGCCACTTCTCTTTTGTCGCCCAATGGATCCTAGATTTGTTAGAGTCACAGGAATCCGCAACTGGCTCCGATACTAATTGAAGGACCGAATAGGCGACCAGAGAGGGGGGGGGAGTGAATGGGAGCCGATAAAAATTCTTCTCCAAAAAGAGAACTCGGCCTATACCCCGATTGCCACTCGAATCATGTGCACACACAAAAGTGACTCTAAACTAGGCACACACAAGCCTACAAGTCCTAGAAACAACCCTCGAATCAAAGAGCAGAAGTACTAGACAAGAATCGAAGGAAAGGAGGCGAGTCTGCGACAGACCAGGCGGACGGTCCGGCTGGTACGGGCGGACCGTCCGCGAGGCCTGCGCGGACTGTCCGCACGGATGGGTCGGACTGTCCGCAAAAGGCAACCGAGCCACCAGAGACGCACCTCGAAAAATTGGACTGTCCGCAAGGGACCCGCGGACTGTCCGCCACGACACGGACTGTCCGGCACTCAAGTACGGACCGTCCGCAAACCTCTTGCCACCAAAAACTCTTAACCCAACAGATCGAAACACGGGCATGCAAGAACTCGTGAAGAACTCGACGAACACGCGACGAACACTGCCCTCACGGACTGTCCGCCCTGCACTCGCGGACCGTCCGCCCTGCACGTAGAAGTAGAGCCGCGAACCCCGTGAAAACACCTCCAACTTCTGATCGACGAATCTCCCAAACCACTAGATGGATTGAGCCCAAATTTTGGGTAGATGAGAAGCGTCTCTAAGAGAAGCTATGCCCAAAATCTTTGAACCCCAAACCTATCCAATCAACCGAAATCGTAAATCTCATGCGCTCAAAGCATAAACTCGAGTTCATCCAAACCTCACCAAATCGAGCCCGATTCCCGGCGTTTGAGGGGTCAAGATCATCACCAAAGATGCGCAAGACATCCACCCATGATCCCCTCAAAGAAATCCAGTGAGAAACGACCTAGAACTCAATGAACATGGATCGAACCGAAAAGCTCCGAAAATAGCACAAAAACCAACTCGGGAATTTACAAGGAGATAGAATTTGCTCGAGGAATTTGCACAAGATTTGAGGGACTAATTCACTCTGAATATTCATGTCATGTTGGATTACAAGACACTCCAAGAATTGCAAATCTTGGATGGCAAAAAGCTCCAAACAAAGAGCCACACACTCTCCACTCCCTCTCTCCCCAAGAGCACCCCAAAATGAAAGAGCACTCCCACCAACTAAGCCAAAGAGTTGGCTGAAAATTCAGCCCTCTCCTCCTATATATTGGCCCTCCAGAAAAGACCGAAGTGCCCCTACACTAGGAGATACAATACAAGCCCTCACAGGGGCATTTTGGTCAACACATGAAGTTCACCATCGGACGGCCGCGCATCTATCAAGCCTTCGCGTCCTCCCGATGCAAGCACCTCGATCATGCCACGTGTCGCCCGCCTCGAAGCTTCCCGACGCTCCCGGATCCCCGTCTCCGTCGCGTTGGGCCTTCGGACTTGGTTTTGAGGTCCAAACCAAGAAACCGTCCACCGATGGTTTTGTGGCCAAACCACCAAACCCCGCGTACACGGCCCGGCCTCACCACGCCAAGCGTCGAGCCCGTCAAGCCTTTCACCTCCGGCGCTAGGACGGTCTACTCGGTCTTGCCTCGTTCCTTGACTTGGCCGCCACCAATGCACCAGCTCCATGTCCATGACTTCGTCTTGCTCTTCTTGCACCATGTGGCCCGCGCTTGATCTCGTCGGCCACCGAGTCCCTCAAACCAAGCCTACTTTTCTCTCCATCACCCCGGATGCCACCTTGGCATAGACCTTTCACGCTTGTTCTTCACCTGCACCAACGCAAACCAAGCCGCAACCAACACCTGCAATACTAGGCCAAGAGTCAGTCCACACAATGTTGTCAACCACTCCTCACGAGTGCATTGACAACACACCACATAAACATATGAATAAAAGACACACAACCGACAACACAACCCGACGAAACACACTCAACACAAAGTCTCGAAACATCCGGTCAATCGCTCATCATATACAAACCAAGGCACATATCAACTTGGTTTCTCACTAGCAAACAATCTAGTGCAACACTCTAGAACAAAGTACATAGATATTTGACATCATTTCTTAAGGGATCATGAGGCTAAGGGAGATATTACTCTACGTCATGTAAGCACAGAGAGGCAACTTGTCGATATCTTCACCAAGCCTCTAGATGAGCAAAGGTTGACTTGGCTTAACATGTTGCACATACTTGATTGTTGCCTAGATAGGTTGAAAAAGTTTTATTTTCTCTCTTTTTGTGTGAGTTTTTCAAAAGATTGGATGTTTGAGATCTTTTAGATCAAATCTTGATTCAAGTGGCTATAGTTTTGAATGATTGTTTGTTGCTAGCCACCTGTAGTCAAGGGTTCATTACATGTTCACAGGCTATATCTATCAAAATCTCAATCAAAATTCTCTATTCCAAAGTCAAGGAGACCTTTCAGGACAACCACGGGTCACCCGCACCCTCTCGGCGGGTCACCCGTTTCTTCTCTGGTGGACGGCGGGTCACCCGCCCTCTCATGACGGGTCACCCGACATTTTCAAGGACTTAGTTTTTTCTTGCTCTCCAGGCAGGGGTGGGTCACCCGGCCATCAGGGGCGGGTCACCCGTTTCGGTTCTGGAGGAAGTCGGGTCACCCGCCCCCATGGCCGGGTCACCCGCACCTCTCCGTCCTCGGAAAAAAAAATCTCGACCAGGGTGGGTCACCCGGGCCCCTATGTCGGGTCACCCGTTTTGGCACTGGGTGGTGCCGGGTCACCCGGTCCCTAGGGCGGGTCACCCGGCCTCGCGGCTGGGCATATAAGTGGCCCGCGGCTGGCACCTCTCTCTCTATTCTTCTTTCTTCCTCTTCTCCAAACTGCCGCCGCCCCCCAAGAAGCTCCAAGGTGATTTTTGCGCTCCTCCATCTGTTTCTCGAGCTCTTGGGTGCATTGGATCGAGTTCATCTTCAAGTTCAACATCTCCCTCGTTCTCTCCGAAAATCTCGCGGGAAATCAACGGTAAACTTTTTCAAAAATCCCTTTTTCCCGATCTCTCAATGTGGTTTGTTCTAGGAGATTTCCTTTGGTCAAAAGCTTCATTTAGTACCCTAGAACACATGCCTAAAATCTTGTTTCAATTCGTGAAATCCTCCAATCACAATGAGCAATTAGGGTTCATCCCGCCTAGGGCGGGTGACCCGGCCTCCCGCAGGGTGCCCCCTTTTGCTTGTTTCTGCTACCCAATCTTAATATTTCTTTGTATATCTTGCTCAGATGGGTTGAGACAAAGTTCATGGCAAGGGTAAGGAGATTCAAAGCGACCAAGACTCTTCTAGTGAAGATCATGACTGTGCCTCCGATGATGATTTCTCTCATCCCGTTCACTCAAAGATGCCCATGCCCCAAGATCCTCTGGCTCGTGCTCATGGTTGTGGTCGTGGAGATAGTGGCAACCCCATACTCAGGAAGAAGATATTGACAAGTGGCCCTAAGGGTAGTGGTGCTAGAATGAAGAAGGCAAGCACCGGGGATGAAGGGGGAAGATATGATGATGATATTGACATATCCGTTTATGTGAGGATGGTTGTCCCCGTTCATCCACCGGAATGAACAAGAAAACACCCCAAGTTGGTTGATTACTCCAAGCATGCCAATGACATCTCGACTCTCCGGTTCCAAGATCCATGGAAACTTCCACAGAACTTCTTTAGTGATGATCATTTTTGGCGTGCTCATCAAGCCGATTGGTACGAATCCGTCATCATCACTAAGAAGACTATTACTATGGATATGAAATGGATTGATTGGCAACACTTACATGATCTCACCCCTCCACTTGGAGAAATTGCTCAAGCAGTCTATCTTTGTTGTCGTGACCAAGGTATATCTCATCTTATGATGCTTTCTTGCAATTGGTGTGAAGAAGTCGTAGCCCAATTCTATGCCACACTCTATGTTGATGATGATGAGAATGTCATGCACTTTTCACTTGGAGGAAAGAGATTTATGATCACTTTGGTTGAGTTTGCTTCACTCTTTAGGCTTTGTGGTGCAAAAGACAACAATACCTTCAACAATCTTGTTTGTTTGCATGATAGTGATGAACTTGATGTGAGCAAAATGGAGTTTATGTATGACAAGGCCTATGGAGATATTCATTATGGACATCCTAGTGGTCTCACCCCTTACTACAAGTTGATGAATCTTCTTTTCTGTAACACTTTGTGTCCTAGGGGTGGTAATTCCGACAAAATCTCCAAGTATGCACAGAATCTTTTGTTTCAAATGGCTCCTAACCAACCTCAATTCAATGCTTGTAATTTTCTTTGGAGTGAAATAATTGCATGCTCTCATCAAGGATCAGCGTGTCATTATGCTCCTTATGTCTTTCACATGGTCAAGCATGCAACTAAGCTTAATCTTCAATGGGACATTGAGCACAAAAGGTATAACACTCCAAAAGGGAAACTTGAGGAGTCTTTTCATCTTGGCAAACATTGCACTTGGATTGATGCTAAAGGTTCCCTTCCGGGTGCCTATCCCGTGGAAGGCTTAAGTGCTCCTGGTGCTTCATCTTCCCATGCTCCACCTCCAAGTCACTCCTATGGACAGTTACCAAAAGAAGGTCCTTCTCATTTTCATGGTGCTCCTAAGCAAAAGAAGGGTAAATTGGATTTTCTTGCCAAGGGTCTCTTTGCTTGCTTCAACATGGGTCGCCAAAATGCACGTGAGCGTGAAAAGGATAGAAAGTGGCACGCCGAGGAGTATCATAGGGCTGAGGTAAGGGAAAAGGCCATCTTTGCAAAATTGGATATGCCACACTCTCCGATTCGTGAGCCTAGTACTTTTGATCCTCCATCTCTGGTTGCATATCCTTGGGAAGATCTTGCGTCTTGGGTTGAAGAAGAAGATGATGAGGCCACCGAAGACGAGGGGTGACTACCCTTTTTGGTGTTTGTTGCCAAAGGGGGAGTGAATTTGTTGATGTTGATGGATGGAAGCCCCCCCCCCACTTATCCTTTATCTATCTTTGGACTTGTTATTTATGTAATGGCTTATGAACTTGTAATGAACTATGTGTGGTGTGATGCATGTTTACTTAGGATAAGTACTTCAATTAGTCATGATAATCAAGATTAATTAGTCTTTTAGCATGTTTAACATGATGGTGATCATTTTTGCACATAAACCCTTGGTCAAAATCACAATTCATGGTCAAACTCCTAGAGCTTCAAAAGGCTGAATTGGTTTTCTTGCGCATTCTCCAAATTTCACTATAGAAGTTCAAAATCTGCTGATATAAAAGTTCTTCCTTATTTCCGGGAACACATTTTTCATAATTGGCGGACATTCAAATTTTGAGTAGAAATTAGCTTAAATTTGAATTGAAGGTCCTGTCAACAGTAAACCAGGGCCGAGATTTACAGAAAGTTCATCACGATTTTCTCACAATTCTATTCACCAAAACATAGGTCGCCATTTGGGAAAGTTGTAGTGCTATAGCTCCTCTACAACTTTTATTTTTGCAGATTTTTCACTTAATTATCACTTTTTGGGGTTTTGCAATTTCGAAGATGGGAAAAAGAAATGAAAACAGGGCCTTGACGTTGGCGCCACCGCGCTCGGCGCGTCACACGCGCGCGCCACCCGCCGTCCGCGGGCCATCCACATGGCGCCTGCGCGTCCGTCTGGCGTACGGACGTCTTGAAGCCGTCGCGGTGGACCGGGCACCCGCGGTGGAGCCTCTGCCCCGCTTATGTTCGTACACCGCGCCCATTAACGCCAAGGCCACGCATCGTCGCACGCCGTGCCACGCAGCGTACTCGCGCATGCGGCATGAGCCAGCTGGTCCGCCTCGTCTTAAGGCGTTTTGCCCCTCATCGTACGCGTCGTTCTCGTCCACGCGTTGCAAAACTCGAGCCACAATGCGTAGTCGCCGTTCCGCTGTCCGTCGCCGCACTCCATTAACGCCGCCGCCGCGAACCTCCTCTCGCGCCAAACCAAGGCAGCCCGCCTGCTCCTACCCCTCCCACGAGTCCAACCGCACCTGCCCCGCTCGTCACCGCCTTGTCATTTGGCCGTCGCCGTCGGAATTCCGAGCTCCGGCGGGCACCGTTCCTGCGCACCGCCGAGGCTCGCCGGCGTTGTCTCCGGCCTGGTTAACGCCACCACACACTGCGGGTAGGTGCCCTAAGGCCTCCCAGCTGCTCACCCGAGCCGCTCCGCCCCTCCTCCGGCCGCCGGAGATCTCCCCTGCGCTGGCGAGGGCATCTGTATAAGGATTGATTTAGTTGTAGGGTCTTTTCTGCGAAGTAAGGGCCTCTTTGTAATTTCAGAAACTTAAATCAAGGGTCTGGTTGTAAATGATGTTTAAGGTTTTGGCTGAAACTTAGAAAATCCGTTAAAAATCATAGAAAATTCAGAAAAATGTAAATCAAATAGTGTTGGATTCTCTGTGAGCAGTTTTAGAATTTCTAGAAAAGGTGTATAGGGTTTTTCTGGTTAGTTTTGAAATGAAAACTCAAACTCAGATTGATTTAATTTTATTGTAATTCAAAATGTGCTCATGCAATGGATATGAAATTTGGATATGTTGTTCTGTGAGCCATGTTCAGATTTGCGACCAAGTTGGACACATGTTTGTAGTGTAGATTTGTAGTTATGATTTTTGGAAGCTTTATGTTAGATTAAGCTTGATGCTTTTTATAGTACCCTCAAGAAATAATTTCTTTAAGCACCAATGCACCCTCGGTCTTTATCATGATGTTTAGCATCTCTGGAAAAATAATTATGATTTTAGGAGCTTGTTTGAATGATGTTTTGGATTTACACTTGTAAAGGATGTTAAATGAATAACTTGAAAAATATGATAGATCCACTCGTGTGTGTTGGTCGGGACCTTAGATTTGTCATGAATGACCTGTAGGAAAAATTTGAGGTCAAAAAGATTAGTAAATATTTTTGTAGGATTTAATGAATTTAAGCTAGGCTGAATTTTATCTTTTTCATATAATTTAATTTACATATGTTCTGGAGCTGAAACTTGGTATTTAAGCTTGTTGTAGTCACATGCTACTGTGTGAAAAATTTGAGATCTGTTGGAGTTATATTTTAATTAATATGAATTATGGATGAATGGCTAGCTAAGAATTGAATAAATAGATTTATATTTATTATTTAAATCTAATGAAGGTGTTTATGTTTAGTTTCTGTTTAAAATAATTTTAAACACACCCCATGCTGTTTGGTGACATTTGTTAATTTAATTTGCTTAAATATGCACACAATCACCATCAAAGTAATAATTAGTCCATCATCACTCACCCCCTACTGTTAATGAAGTTTAGTAAGATAAGTTGCTTAAATGTGCACACAATCACCATCAAAATAGTAGTTAGTTCACCCTCATCACACCCCCAATACTTTTCGTGAGTTTTCCTAGTTGTTTAGATGAATGTGGCCAACAAGAGTTGGGTTTGGTGGTAATTCTCCCACCTTCACCATAATCTAATGCATATGCATATAACGTGTAGATTTACCCTTAGTCGCTTTTGGCAAAACAAACCCACTAGCCAAAAAGCCTTGCATGTCTAGTTGCACTTTTATTTTGTCGGGTCAGTCTTGCTAAGTATTAGCATACTCAGCCTTGCTTAATTTGTGGTTTTCAGGTAACCCCATCTGGCCTGGCTCTATTCTAGATGGATGGGAGATTGAATGGGAGAATTACGATGATGAGTGACACTTCATGGATGGCCTCCCATGTGTATCTTCCGCTAGTTTTATTTCTGCTGTTTAAACTTTGAAACATCTTTATTTTATGTTTGACAAACCTGGTTTGTAATAATATGAATTTATGGGCTTTTATGTAATGTTGTAATTGTACTCTGGTCCCGCCTTCGTGTGGGCTTTGCGCATATCACGATCATGTTGTAAAGTGTCGGGGTTTGTTACCGCCGGCAAGTAAATTTATACGAACGCGTGTCGGAATCCACAGGTTGCACAAGAGACACTCGAGGTTATACTGGTTCGGCCCTCCGGAGAGTAATACCCTACGTCCAGTCTGAGGGGATGTGTTCTTTATGCTCAAAGGTCTGTAGTAGGGGGTACAGACAGGTCGGGAGAGGGTTTATGCGCCCAAGTCCCTAGTGCGTGTGCGCTAGGTTCTTGTAGCAGAGTTCTGCGTACACGAGCGTGTGTGTGTGGGATGATATGAGATGAGATATCGATACTGAGTGCGTGTGGAGGTGAAAACGGGCGTGTGTTACAAGTGTTCCCCTCCTCCCCTTTTATAGTCGCAAGGGAGAGGTCTATGGGGGGAAGGTCGATAGCGTAAACTAGATTACAGTGTAGGGTGTCCTTCCTCCGCGTCAGGCCGCCATGATGCGGCGAAGTACTGTTACAGGGCCGTAAGTGACGGCGTAGGGCTCTGGGAATTACGCGTCCCGAGTAGTTGCCTCCGGGGCTTCTCGTGCTCTCCTCTGGGTAGCTTGTCGGGCGCGAGGTGTAGGCTTCGTACCCTACTCCTGTCAGTAGAACAGGAACACATCTTTCCTGGTTACTATGGGGAGGGAGTGGTCTATGCCACGGTGTTCGAAGTTTAGGGGGAGGTGTACACTGTGCCATTCGTGGCACAGCGCTCCCCGTGCCGTTCATGGTACGACGCACACTGTGTCGTTCATGGAATAGCAGGCGGATCCGCCCTTTGATGCCAGATCGGCCTGGTTAGGACGACTCGGCGCGGAGGGGTCGGCACGTGGCGGTACGTGGGTTAGCGTGCGCAAATATCACGGGATATCGGTGGGGGGCCCACGTCGCAGTAGCCTTTGTTGTGAAGCTTTAAACTTGTTGGGGGCGGAAAACTACTCGTGCGAGCAGGTAGTCTACGCCACGCCTTTCGATGCTGTCGACCGGGCATTCTTGGGCCCACCACACATGTGGGCCATATCCGGGAGATAAGATCCTGCACACTTGGACTACTCGACTAGTGGGCCACGGTGCAAGATTACCGTGGATCACAAGGCAAGACAAGACGGACAAGGACTTGTACTAAGACTAGGATAGCTTTCCATAACTCGTATAGGCTACTCCGAGTCCTACTCAAATAGTACTGTTGTACCAATCCGACTTGTAACCCTGCCTCCCGTGGCATATAAGGCAGGGCAGGGACCCCTCTCAAAACATACGCAATCAATACAGAGCCACACAGCATACAGGACGTAGGGTATTACGCACATTGTGGCCCGAACCTGTCTAATTGTGTGCCCCGTGTGTCACCATCGTGTTCCTAATCTCGGCAAGCCCCACCGCACAATCTACTACTTCGGGTACCCCGTCGTAGGCTCGGTATCTAAAACACTGATAGCTGGCGCGCCAGGTAAGGGCTCTCATCGTTGATTCGCTGGCGAACTCGATGGCTCTCGTCATCATCAAGCCAACCGTCGCTTTCCAGCAAGGCGACACCTTCGTTTTTGGCTCTTGGGTTTGTGTTGCTGACGGCGCTGGATCATTCCTGCGCTTCTTGGCGCCAACTCCGGAGTCAAGGCTCAAGTCCTCGACGCTTACGCAAGCCTCGATGGAAGAACTCGTCGAAAATTTCGGCGAAATTTCGCTCTCTGATCCGCTCAGAGAACTCGAGTCGGAGTCTGAGTACAACTCGACTTCGTCTCTTATTCAGTCTGAGTTGCTTTCTCCAGCTTCACAGCTTGCGCTCAGCCTGGATAATATCCCAACACCACCTCTCTTCGGCCATCGCCATGTCAGTGCCGCTTACCAAGCCGTGCTGAAGTGCCTCATGTGCCCTGGCTCGAAGATCATGCTCGAGTACTCTTTGGATTAGGAAGTCAACCTCGACTACTTTGATTCGGATTCATTTGAGTTCGAGTTCGACTACGATTCGGATTCTACTGAAGCACAACAACTGACTGGCCCTCCTCAAGGACTGGTGATCACATCGACACCTGAGGGTAGATTCATCTACTGGCCTGAGCATGTGCCTGCTGATCTCACCTTGGATGATCAGGAGCGCTTTATCGTTTGTCTCGACAACTTACCCTTCCAGGAAGGTGTCAAGCTTGTTGATTATGACACCGATACTGAGCTCATTGAGAGTACGGGTACTCACTCGTCTTATCGAGAAGTCTTCGTCATCGATACTCCGACAGGGCGCCGTGCCAATTATCGCTTCCCTGATGATGTATCTGATGATGAGCTCTCTGTCAATGCTCCTACTGATCAAACTGTAGAGGCCAAGATTGCACGTCGTCAACACAATACTGATCGTGCAACCCTTCATCGTGAACTCGCGGAAGCTCTGCCTACCCGTAATCTTCAAGAGGCCCTGGATGCGGTAGCTACTCGTCAATATCATACTCCAGAGGAAGCTATTAATATGATCAACTTGCTTGGTCGCTCTATGCCTCATGACAGGGCGGCTGCTGAAGTCGCAAAGCTGGCTGAACTAGCCTACACTACGCTACATCAAAATACCAGTACTCCTAGTCACCATGGCAGCAGTGGGGGTGCTCATCGCAACACGCACACTCCTCAACGTACACGCCCGGAAGCTAGCAACAGAGACAAAGGTGGCGAAGGTAGTGTCAATAGCAAGTCGGGAGACTCTCACTACGACGCTCGCACAACAATCAACGCCAGATGTGCTGAGCGTGAGAAGCAAAAGGATGTGGATTCTGATTCTTTTCCCGCTTTCTCCGCTCGACTTCAAGCTCTACTTCTTCCGGAAAAATTCAAGCCCTATGGTATTTCGAAATATGATGGCAAGCAAGATCCAAGGCAGTGGTTGCACTGTTATGCTTTGTCCATCACTAATGTCGGGGGCAATGATGATACTAAATGTATCTATTTCCCTTTTTGTCTCGAGCAAGAACCTCTCACATGGTTCGAGTCCCTCAAGCGAGGTTCCATCGACAACTGGGGACAACTCAAGCAACGCTTCACCAGCAACTTCGCGGGTTCACTGGGCCGTCATGGTACTCGGATGGACCTTGCCCTGATCAAGCAAAAACAAGGTGAGACTCTTCGCGAGTACATGCATCGCTTCTTTGAAAAAAGGGTTACTGTTGTTGATGTTACCGAGAAAGAAGTCATTGATACCTTCCAGGATGGTTTTCATGATGATAGGCTTTTCCAAGACTTCGGTCGCGCTCGCCCAGCCAACATCACCAAGCTCAAGGAGATGATCACTCACTGGGCGGACGAGAAAGACAAGGCTTGGAATCGGTTCAAGCATCTTCGCAACAACCAGAACAACAACAACAACAACAATAATGCTGGTGGAAGCAATAGTGACAAGCAACAGCAAGGCAATCGCACAGGTAATAACTACTCGAGCAATCCTAACCGCAAGCGCAAGCCCGACAACACTGTTGCAGCCATGGAAACTACTGCCAAACCTGAAGATGATTCTCACTGGGCAACATTGACCAAGTAGAAATGCCCATGGCACCTAGAGGGGGATCATACTACAGAGCAGTGTTACCAACTTCGCCGTGCGCTGAAGAACACACCCGAACCAACACACCCAAATCCAAGGTTTCATGAACACAAGGGGAAGAAGGCTAACACAGACAAAGACACTGGGTTTCAAAACCCCTCTAACACTGTCAATGTCATATTTGGTGGGATTCCAACCAAGCGCATGCAGAAACTTGCACTCAGGGAGATTATGTCCATCCAACCGACAGCTCCAACTTTTCTAAAGTGGTCTGAAACCCCCATTACCTTTTCAAGGGCAGATCAATGGACTAGTTTCTCTGAGCCGGGACGATATCCTCTCATTCTGGATCCAGTGGTGGCAGGCTCCAGGCTTACCAAGGTTCTTATTGATGGTGGCAGCGGTCTCAATGTCCTGTTTGCCAAGACTTTGAAAAAGATGGGCCTGGATATCACCAATATGCTTACCAAGACCAACTCACCATTCTATGGTATCATTCCGGGCAACGCAGCTGTTCCTTTGGGTTCAGTTGTACTACCCGTTACCTTTGGGACTAAGGATCACTACCGCACCGAGTACATTAAGTTCGAGGTTGCTGTTGGTGGTCGATTTCCGTCAACCAAGAACACTTCTTATGTTATAGTTTGGATTTCATTTTGGAACTAACCCGCCACTAGGCATACTAATGATATAACAAGTTCATCATTGGATGTGTGTTTTGGAGTATAATGTTTACGCATGAATTCATGCACTAAATGAGAAGAAATACATTCGGTTCGGAGGACGATTTACATGATGATCAAGAGGCTCCAACCGTGCGTGAACTTGACTCCAAAGGTGGCAAGGACCAATGTGCTTTGAAGAAGAATCTTCGAGGACCAAGATGAAAAGACCAGAAGATCATGCATAAACACCCCTTGACTTGGTCGCGGAGATAATGATGTCCAAATCCCATATCCGAAGGAGGAAAAACCCCAAAGTGCGAGAAACGACATGTGGCAAAAGACGGAAACGAACCGGGCTGAGGATGGGCCAGGCCGGTCGGCCCAGGCCGGTCGGCCCACCCCCTCTTCGCCTCGGTTCGCCGCCGCCTTTCTTCGGTGATAAATTCGCGGAACCCTAATTGTTTGGGGAGAGGAGCCATTCGCGAAAGACGACCAGAGAAGCCTCGGGAGATCAAACACAAGGAAGAGGGTTGATCGAGAGGGTGAAGATCGAGGAGGATCATCACCTAGGTCAATGGAGGCCACCACGAGGAAGGAGGACGCCGAGGCCTTGCCACGGTGCCGCCGGAGTTGAAGGACACAGAGAGACGGACTCCATCGGAGGTATCCACCATGTTCAATGGTGCCATGCCTAGCATCTTGATGGGGTAAAGTAATCATTTATCCATGGAGTTGTAATGGATCTTGACATGTAGTCACCCACTCTCTTGTTTGGATCTTTATCTATCATATCTTCATGTTGATGATGCTTAATGTTTAAGGTTAGCTACAATTGCCATCGGGGTTGCTCCCGTAGATCACGTCAACATACCGTGTTCATTAGGGTTAGAGACGATTACCTTCGCGTAGTGACAAGTACGAGGAAAGGGAAGCACTTAGCTCTTTGTTCACATCCTTAGATAGATTGGATCGGAGTTTTACCATGTTTTAGGGTGATTGCTTCTCAAGTACCTAGACTCCATGGGCATACGTCTTTCATACTCGTGAACACCTCTCTCTTTCTCTTAACATAATCCAGGGTGAGTTTGTCTTTACTTTATAGATTAATCTTTACATCATAAAGTTCTTAATCGACTAAGTTAGTGTTAGGTTAAACACAAGTAATTCTCTTGCTCCGTGGATTGACAAGAACCTAGGGGGTCCCCTCCCTTGGTGAGAAAGGCACCAAGTCACTCTGTGGACTTGCGGTGAAGTTGAACGCGGTTTTGAACCGTCAACAAGCCCCTTTTCTAGCGCTGTTGCCGGGGAGCAATCTAGTTTACTTCGTTTAATCTCTCATTAATTTTGTTGATTACTAACATCTAACCTTTGTGTTCTAGAAAAACACACTTTTTTGTATTTGTTTTTGATTGTCTAGATGGCGCTCGTCGGAAATCCTTTGGAGGAACCGGAAAAATCACTAAGAGACTATGCTAGCCCTCGATGTGACGACATCAAGGTACAAGAGTCGGATTCGATTCTCGAGGTGACAAGGTACGAAATTAGAGTTCAAATCATCAAGATGGCAGCAACTAATCCATTCTGAGGGATAGAGACGGACAATCCATATAGACATATCCAGCGCTTCATGACATTGTGCAATACAGTGCGACAGGAGGGAGTTCCCGACACTTGGTTTAAATGGAATCTTTTTCCCTACTCACTTGCCGATGAAGCAACAAAGTGGTATTCATTTGCGTCATTCGAAGCCGAGGGAAATTGGGATCAATTGGTAAAGAAATTTTGTGCCAAGTTCTTCCCTATAACCAAGGTTCAACAAATAAGGATGCAAGTGATGACTTTCAAGCAAGGAAAAGAAGAGGGGATTGATCAAGCGTGGAATCGATTCAATGAACTAGTTGAACAAGGACCAAGACTCGGATTACTGGGTGACGTACTATTGCATACATTCTTTTTATCCCTAACCCCTAGTTGCATGGAATACGTTTAAATGTGTGCAGGAGGGGATCTCATAGAGAAAACACTCACAGAAGCTGCCAAACTTCTACAAAAAATAAGTAAAGCGGCAGCCATGCGAAGAGATTGGGAAATACGACTTTCGGGAAAGCCGGAATACGACACAAGTGTGACACCCCTTGCTGCAATTTTCAGAAATACGGCTCCGGAAGAGAAGAAATATGACCAATCCTTGAAAAGGTTGAAGAAGCCAAACATGAGGAAATTAGAACTATCCCGGAGAGTGATCATGCCAAGACAAGCAAAGCAAATGAAAGAACTATGTCAAGCGTGAAGCCACTAAGGGAGTTTGAGCAAATGGATTGGATCCCACTTGATTTTGGAGAAATCTTTGACAAGAGGAGACCGTTCCCTAATAAAAATGGGATGGCAAAAGCTTTGGAGATAGACTTTCCGCCGGAAAAACAAGTGGAACATTCATACAACATAGAGACAACCGGGGAGGTCCTTCAGAAACTCTTTAGCGAAGAAGAAGTTGATCCGGACCATGTGGCCGAAGCTAAAAGAATCATGGGAATCAAGCCCGAGGTGTCACCATTTGCCCGCCTCGCTGAAATTTTTGCCATAGGATCCAGTGAAGTGGAGAAGACATCGCCGCGTATAGATTGCAAGGTTAACAACATTAATTGCAAGGTGTTATGCGACATTGGAGCACAAGTAAGTGTCTTGTCTTCTAAGATTTTTGATGCAATTCATGATCACACCATTGACCTAGTTCCAACCTCTAATAAATTAATTATGGGAGATGGTAGAATTGTTAAACCTCTAGGAATTGCTCGTGACCTAGAAGTTTTAATTTCCGAAAATGCATTCCAACCGATTTCTTTATTATTGATGTCTACTATGATAAGAATGATCATGTAATTCTTGGTAGACCTTTTCTCAAGTTGGTTAATGCCGTTTTAGATGCCGAAAAAGGAAAAGTAACTATTAATCTTGATGGAAATAATCACACATACAATTTCCTTCCCGCTTCTAGAATTGCCTCACCCCTACCTCTTGATGACGAAGAGGTAGGGAGCCTTCGTTTTGTTGAAACTTTCAGGGATCCACTACAAAGAGCTATGGAGAATCAATCTAATGATGAGCTAGATGAAGAGTTAGCAGAAGCAACCAAAGGAATAGAACCGCAAGACGGAAGCTTAGAGGAGGATAAATTTGAAGATCTTGGAGAAATTGTACATGAGGAACCACAAGCACCGGAGGTGGATCTTAAGCCATTGCCCAAGGGATTGAAATATGAATTTTTGGGCCCAGACAAGACTTATCCTGTGATTGTGAGTGATGAATTGAGTCCCGAGGAGAATGATATGTTGCTGAATTTATTGAAGAAGCACAAGAAAGTGATGGGATATTCGATTAATGACATTAAAGGACTCAGCCCAGCATTTTGCACTCACTGCATACCTATGGAGGATCAATGCAAGCCCGTAGTGGACCATCAAAGGAGGCTAACCCATGCCATGCGAGAGGTAGTGAAGAAGGAGGTTATCAAGTTGTTGAACGCCGGAATCATCTACCTGGTGCCGCATAGTGAATGGGTGAGCCCCGTACATTGTGTGCCTAAGAAAGGAGGTTTGACCGTGGTGAAGAATGAGAAGAATGAATTGATACCGCAAAGAACCGTGACCGGATGGAGGATGTGTATAGACTATTGGAAATTGAATAAAGCAACGAAGAAAGATCACTTCCCCCTACCGTTCATCGACGAGATGCTTGAGAGGTTAGCAAATCATGCATATTTTTGCTTTCTCGATGGGTACTCAGGGTTCATGCAAATACCTATTCACCCGGATGACCAACATAAGACAACGTTCACATGTCCTTATGGAACATTTGCGTATAGAAGAATGCCTTTCGATTTATGCAATGCTCCAGCCTCTTTTCAACGATGTATGATGGCGGTATTTTCGGAGTTCATCGAGGAAATTGTTGAGGTATTTATGGATGATTTCTCCATTTATGGTAAATCTTTTGCGGATTGCTTGGCAAACTTGGATAAAGTTCTCACTAAATGTTTGGAGGTTGATTTGGTGCTAAATTGGGAGAAGTGTCACTTTATGGTGAAACAAGGTATAGTGTTGGGACACGTGATATCCGAGAGAGGGATTGAGGTGGACAAAGCTAAGGTTGAAACGGTTGAAAAACTTCCACCCCCAACAGATATCAAATCTTTGAGGAGTTTCTTAGGCCATGTGGGATTCTATAGAAGATTCATCAAGGATTTCTCAAAAATTACCAAGCCATTGACCAATCTTCTCCAAAAAGATGTGCCATTCAATTTCAATGAGAAGTGCTTGGCGGCATTGCAGACATTGAAGAGAGCTCTCGTAACCGCACCCGTCGTCCAACCGCCCGATTGGAATCAACCTTTTGAGATAATGTGAGACGCTTGTGACTATGCCGTTGGAGTGGTGTTGGGACAAAGAAAAGAAGGCAAGGTACATGCTATTTACTATGCTAGCAAAACCCTCAATGGAGCTCAATTAAATTATGCAACAACGGAGAAGGAATTGCTCGCCGTAGTGTTTGCCGTTGAAAAATTCAGATCGTATATTGTGAATTCTAAGGTGATTGTCTACATTGATCATGCGGCGATCAAGTATCTCTTGTCTAAAAAAGATGCCAAACCAAGGTTGATTCGATGGATCCTTCTCTTGCAAGAATTTGATGTGGAAATTAGAGACAAAAAGGGGGTGGAAAATGTTGTGGCCGACCATTTATCAAGGATGAATTGTGAGGATGATAAAGATCCTATTGAAGATAAGATGAGAGACGATCGTCTCTACCACATCCTTGACAAAGATACTTGGATGATCAACATTATTCGAGCCATACGAAAAATGCCACTTGATCATTTGGATAGGAACGCTCAAAGGAGAGTGATAGCCGAAAGCCGAAAATATTATTGGGATGCACCTTACCTCTTTAGACTTGGAGCGGATGGAGTCTTACGAAGGTGTATACCAAGAGATGAAAGAGGCGAAATATTGAGGAAGTGTCACTCAGGCGAATATGGAGGACACTATGGACATTTTAGGACTCAAGCAAAGGTATGGGCTAGTGGATTTTATTGGCCGGAGATGCATGAAGATTCGAGAAGGTATGTTGCTTCTTGTCCGGAATGTCAAAGAACGGGGAATATAAATCAAAGAAATGCTATGCCCTTGAATTACAACTTGCAAATTGATCTATTCGACGTATGGGGGATTGACTTCATGGGACCTTTCACTAGTTCAAGTGGATATGAGCATATTTTGGTTATGGTTGATTATGTATGCAAATGGGTGGAAGTTATCCCTTGTCGAAGAGCTTCAACGGAAGAATCCATATGCATGATCAAAAATACTATATTCCCACGCTATGGAGTCCCGCGAGTACTGATAAGTGATGAAGGAACACACTTCACAGGAAATAGCTTCAGAAAATGCTTGTCCAAGTTGGGGATTAAGAATAGAGTGGCCACGGCTTACCACCCACAAACCAATGGTCAAGCGGAAACTTCAAATAGGCAGCTCAAGAGCATTCTTAACAAGACCGTTGAAAAGAGAGGTAAAGATTGGTCAAAGAAATTGGATGGAGCATTGTGGGCATATCGAACGGCATACAAGACACCCATAGGTAGGACACCATATCAATTTGTCTATGGAAAATCGTGTCATCTACCTTTGGAGTTGGAACATAAATCGTATTGGGCAATCAAAGAGATGAATCTTGACTTTGATGCCGCGGGAATCAAACAGAAAATTCAAATAAGTGAATTAGAAGAGATGAGGCTCAAAGCTTATGAGAGTGCAACCATCTACAAGGAAAGAATGAAGAGGTGGTATGATAAAAGGCTTCGAGCAAAGGAATTCAAAGAAGGTGACAAGGTTCTCCTCTATAATTCAAGGTTCAAAATATTCGAGAAAGGAAAATTGAAGAGCAAATGGGATGGACCGTACATCGTTCACTCGGTCTCGCCAAGTGGAGCGGTCACAATCATGGACGTGAAAGGAGATCAATATGTGGTTAATGGTCAACAGTTAAAGGTTTTTCTTGAACAAGACATCGTGCCCATCGACTACATTGTTATATATCACATGGAGGACGAGCCCAAGCGTCAAGCCTAAGACGTAAAACGAGGTACATTTTCTGTAAATATGTTTTTGTTTTTTGTTTTGGTATTTATTTCGAGTCCTTTTCATAATTTTTAGTTGGACCCTACCACCACCTAGGCTAGTATTCACGAAACACCGAGGGCCGCGAAAGTTGGGCCGCGGGGGCCCAAAAGAGGGGGTAGGCTGGCCGGCCCATGCCGACCGGCCCACCACCTCTCTTCGCCCGTTTTCGCTCGTTTTTCTCTGGGACACGGTTCGGTGCATTTCCTTTTCCTGTCTTCCCTTTTTGGGGGCGACAAAAATAGGTAAGGGAGGGTTTCGGCCGAATCTTTCCAGGAATATTTAAGGATGTCTGGGGAGCTCGAGGTTTGCATCTCAATTGCAATCTCCAACCTCCACGAAAGCACCCAAGCACCCATGGCATCCTCAAGCAGCACCAAGGACAAGGAGGAGGTGAAGGCGACCATGGAAGAAGAAGTATGCCTCCCCTCTCCAACCCCGGCGATAGAGGAGCTTCGCCGGTGCGAGGTGCCAAAACCCAAGAAGCAAGTGAAGAGAACCGCGAGGATTCAATGCGGAGGGCGTGTCTCAAGAGGGCGCATCGCTGGCCCAAATCCCTGGGTTGAGGAGAAGAAGGAGAAGCCCGCTTCTCCCATTCGCTGCTCAGAGAGGCTCCTTGGGAAGAAGAGGAAGGACTACAAGGTGAAGACCCTCGAGCCAGCGGATTTCTACGGAGATAGTGATTACTCCGATGATCGAAGCCCTGGCTCGTGGGGAGCTGGCGGAAGAGACGACAATGATCTCTACGTTTGGGAGGAGGTGCCCAAGGAGGAGCCGGAGGAGCATCCGGAAGGGCAAGGTGAAGGAGGCAACCCAGCCGGCGGTAATGATCCAGACGGTGGAGACCATAGAGATGATGATCCGGAGGAAGAGCACAATGTGTGTTGCGCGGCATGCCACAGCGCCATTGCGGAGCTCTTCTCATCCCTTGATGAGTGTTTCCACACTATCAACGCCTTGCAACAAAGAATTGAGGATTGGGAGCGCATGGCGGAAGATGACTTCAAGTACCTCAACCGTAACATAAGGAAGCTCTTCGGGATGAATAAAAATTTCAAGAAGAAGGAGTGGTGCAACTTGTGCGGAAAGTACCACTAGGTGTCGTAGTTAGAAAGTTCTCTCCCCTTGTGCCTTTTGTAAAGTTACAACGAGGACGTCGTAAGATCTAAGCGTGTGGGGAGGGGGAGCTAGCTAGCTACCTTTTTAAATTTTTGCTTAAAGTGGTGTGAGAGTCTAGTCTTTAATTTTTGAGTCAAGTGTGAGAGTGTGTGTCTTTGTTTTATATTTTTAGCTTGAAAGAGTCTTAAATTAGTGTTGAGTTAAAGAAAAAAGAAATAAAAAGTGTCTTATGCATAGTCTCATGTTTCTTTTCTTGTTATTCTTTAATTTATCTTTCTTATTTGAACACGAGCTTCTTGATTAATTGTTTACCATGGTGCTTAGTGGAAACCTACCTTTGTAAAGTACCCATACTCAAAATTTAATCTAGGACTTTGCTTCATCCATGCTCTTAGTATTGCTAAACTTTGGAGGTTTTATTTCTGAAAATTAAGAAAAACATCTTGCTATGAAGGTTAGCAAGTTCTTTCTCCAAGTTGAGAGTGATTTCTATCCTATACAAAGCCTTACATACGTACATGAGCTCCACCATAAGTGTTGATTAGCATGATGAGTTAAGTCAGGATTTTACTCTCTTGGGAGGTCTAATTTCAAGCAATGGTCATGTCCTTGATATATACCTTTTGTTGCTAGCCTCTTCGTGTATTCGGTAACAGGAATTTCACATTGAAATGCCCCGTACATCGCCGGATTCCTTACCCAAACCTATATACATCTTTTTATCATCCTACTCCTTGAACACAACCCATGTTCAAAGATTCGTTCAATCTCTAGGCATGTTTTTATTTAAAATTCAGATTGTGATCATGTTCGGAAGTTGAGCGCAAAACATGGGAGAAGAAGGTAAAGAGGTTAAAAGAAAGAAAAAAATGTGTGTATGTGTGTAGTGTGCACACAAGAAAAAAAAAGAGAAGAAAAAGAAAAAAAAGAGGAGGAAAGAAGAAAAAAAAGGGAAAAAAGAAGGAAAAGAAAGGAAAGGAAATCCAAGGCAAGGCAAGGAAGGTGTAGTAAGGGATGACAAGTCAAGTGAAGACCAAATGAAGTGCAAAGAAGGATGCCACGATGTTAGGAACGAATCTTATTCCATACCATGTGCAATCTGACATCGAGGACATCATTAGTGCCTTGAAGTCATTATTCTTTTTCCCTTTGCACATGTCCACCAATCGAAATCTTCTCATCCTTGACACCCCTACATTATTGTTAATTCTCATGATCATTGGCTTGGAAGGTTAACAAACACTAGAGGATTCTCTTAGCTTGACAACACTTGTGCTAACTTCACCAGCCACACCTATAGCTCCACTTACATCACATATGAGAGACTTGTGGGAGGTGAGAGCTTATAAAATTATCTAGGATAGCCACCTTATTGAGTGACATGTGAGAACTTGGAGAAGGGCTTTCTCTAATACTTTGTGCAGGAATTTTATTTTTAAAAGTGCAAAAACCCTCCAAAAGAAGTAAAGAAAGCAAGTGTGGATGAAGCTGAAGATCTCTAGTGAAAAGGTAAGAGTTGTGGGGTAAGTCTTGAATTAGTAGTTTCTAAACGCCCATGTTTACATTGTGATTTTTGTTTCATGTCTCTTATATTAAAAATGAATGATTGACTAACTTGAAAGGAAGGATTTGACGAAGCATGTTTTCAAACTCCATGGATGATCAACTTTTGAGCAACTTGCTTGAGGACGCGCAAGATCTAAGCATGGGGGGATGTTGGCGGCCGATTTCCGTCAACCAAGAACACTTGTTATGTTATAGTTTGGATTTCATTTTGGAACTAACCCGCCACTAGGCATACTAATGATATAACAAGTTCATCGTTGGATGTGTGTTTTGGAGTATAATGTTTACGCAGGAATTCATGCACTAAATGAGAAGAAATACATTCAGTTCGGAGGACGATTTACATGATGATCAAGAGGCTCCGACCGTGCGTGAACTTGACTCCAATGGTGGCAAGGACCAATGTGCTTTGAAGAAGAATCTCCAAGGACCACGATGAAAAGACCGGAAGATCATGCATAAACACCCCTTGACTTGGTCGCGGAGATAACGACGTCCAAAGCCCATATCCGAAGGAGGAAAAACCCCAAAGTGCGAGAAACGACATGTGGCAAAAGACGGAAATGAACCGGGCCGAGGATGGGCCAGGCCGGTCGGCCCAGGCTGGTCGGCCCACCCCCTCTTCGCCTCGGTTCGCCGCCGCCTTTCTTCGGTGATAAATTCGCGGAACCCTAATTGTTTGGGGAGAGGAGCCATTCGCGAAAGACGACCAGAGAAGCCTCGGGAGATCAAACACAAGGAAGAGGGTTGATCAAGAGGGTGAAGATCGAGGAGGATCATCACCTAGGTCAACAGAGGCCACCACGAGGAAGGAGGACGCCGAGGCCTTGCCACGGCGCCACCGGAGTTGAAGGACACCGAGAGACGGACTCCATTGGAGGTATCCACCATGTTCAACGGTGCCATGCCTAGCGTCTTGATGGGGTAAAGTAATAGTTTGTCCATGGAGTTGTAGTAGATCTTGACATGTATTCACCCACTCTCTTGTTTGGATCTTTATCTATCATATCTTCATGTTGATGATGCTTAATGTTTAAGGTTAGCTACCATTGCCATCGGGGTTGCTCCCGTAGATCACGTCAACATACCGTGTTCATTAGGGTTAGAGATGATTACCTTCGCGTAGTGACAAGTACGAGGGAAGGGAAGCGCTTAGCTCTTTGTTCACATCCTTAGATAGATTGGATTGGAGTTTTACCATGTTTTAGGGTGATTGCATCTCAAGTACCTAGACTCCATGGGCATACGTCTTTCATACTTGTGAACACCTCACTCTTTCTCTTAACATAATCTAGGGTTAGTTTGTCTTTACTTTATAGATTAATCTTTACATCATAAAGTCCTTAATTGACTAAGTTAGTGTTAGGTTGAACGCAAGTAATTCCCTTGCTCCGTGGATTGACAAGAACCTAGGGGGTCCCCTCCCTTGGTGAAAAAGGCACCAAGTCACTCTGTGGACTGGCGGTGAAGTTGAACGCAGTTTTGAACCGTTAACAGTTGCTGACTTCGAGACTTCTTACCATGCCATCCTCGGCAGACCTGGTCTCTCCAAGTTCATGGCTATTCCACATTATGTGTACCTTGTACTCAAGATGCCGAGCCCCAAAGGAGTTCTCTCATTGCAAGGGGATTTGAAGCGCTCTTACGACTGCGACACTGAAGCCGTAGAACTTGCTTCGACAACTCAAGTACCCAATGCTATGATGGAAGTCTTCACTGCAGCCATAAAGCTTACTCTGAGTGAGTTGGAGGTTCCTGAGAAGACAGATAACAACAAGCCTGCACCGACTAGTGACGTCCTGCTCAAAGCCATTGACCTTGGTACTGGTGACAGCAGCAAGACGACCATAATCAGTGCACAGTTTGATCCGAAATAGGAAGACGCGCTCGTTAACTTCCTTCGGGCTAACCGCGATATCTTTGCATAGAAACCATCTAACATGCCAGGTGTGCCCAGGAGGTCGATCGAGCACTCACTCAACGTCGATCCTAATGCTACCCCCAAATGACAACATCTTCGTGGCTTTGCTGATGACCGTAGGGCTGCTATTAAGAAAGAGCTCGCCAAACTACTCGCGGCTGGCTTCATCCGGGAAGTCTTTCACCCGCAATGGCTTGCTAACCCTGTGCTTGTCAAAAAGAAGAACTCTAATGATTGGAGGATGTGTGTCGACTACACTGATCTTAACAAGCATTGCCCCAAGGATCCTTTTGGGTTGCCGCGGATGGATCAAGTCATCGATTCCACGGCGGGTTGTGCTCTACTCTGTTTCCTAGATTGCTACTCCGGCTATCATCAAATCGCAATCAAGGAATCTGATCAAGAGAAGACCGCATTTATCACCCCGTTTGGTGCTTATTGTTACACAATAATGTACTTCGGGTTGAAAAATGCTGGTGCTACTTATCAAAGAGCTATTCAAGCGTGCTTCATGAAGCAGCTTCACAACAACGTGGAAGCATACATGGATGACGTCGTTGTCAAGACTAGGGATCCAGACATGCTTATCACGGATCTTGAGGAAACTTTTGCTTCGCTACGGGAGTACCAATGGAAGCTCAACCCCAACAAATGCGTCTTTGGCGTATCTTCGGGCAAACTACTCGGGTTCATCATCAGCCATCGTGGCATCAAAGCAAACCCCGAGAAGATTACCGCCATCTCCAACATGCAAGCTCCGACTACTATCAAAGATGTCCAGAAGCTTACTAGATGTATGGCGTCACTCAATCGCTTCATCTCGCGACTTGGAGAACGGGGTCTACCTTTCTTCAAACTACTTAAGTGGTAAGAGAAGTTTACATGGACAAATGAAGCTGATCAAGCTCTTTCTCAGCTCAAGGAGTTCTTATCCAAGCCTCCAGTTCTCACAACTCCTCTGCCCAATGAAGAGCTCTTGCTCTACATCGCTGCGCCTACTAATGTTGTCAGCAGTGCTATTGTCCTTGAATGGCAGGAGGAAGGCCATGGCTACCCTATCCAGAGGCCGGTTTATTTTGTCAGTGAAGTACTCTCAGAATCCAAGGGTCGTTACCCTCTGGTACAGAAGCTACTCTATGAGGTTCTGATCACTTCACGGAAGCACCGCCACTACTTCGACGAGTACAAGATTTCTGTGGTTACTAGCTACCCGCTTGGCGAGATACTGCACAGCCAGGATTCCATAGGAAGGATTTCTAAATAGGCTGTAGAGCTTGGCGCTCTATCGCTCGAGTTAAAATCTCGCACTGCTATCAAGTCTCAAGCCTTGGTTGATTTCACGGCTGAGTGGTGGGAAAATCAAGTCCCAACTCCAATTGAGCGTCCATAACACTGGGTCATGTACTTTGATGGTTCACTCAAGTTGGAAGGCGCTGGTGCCGGGGTACTTTTGATTTCTCCCAAGGGCGAGCAACTCAAATATGTTTTGCAGATCTTCTGGAAGGTCTCAAATAATGAAGCTGAATATGAAGCTCTACTACATGGTCTTCGCCTTGCAGTCTCTCTTGGCATTACACGACTACTTTTCTATGGTGATTCTTTGGTGGTCATCAATCAAGTCAACAATTCTTGGGATCGTAATGCTGAGAACATGGATGCGTAAACTTGAGAACAAATTTCATGGTCTCGAGTTCCATCATGTTGTTCGCGACAACAATGTTGCTGCGGACGTCTTGTCAAAGCTGGGATCTACACGAGCTCCACAAACCATCAATTCCGGAGCAATCATTTGCACCTACGACTACTTCAGTTCAACCTGATCGAGAAGTGCTTATGATTGACGTGGACTGGAGAACTCCTTTCATCGACTACATTAAACATCAGTTGATTCCTGAAGACAAGTCAGAAGCCGAGCGCATTTCACGCCACGTCAAGGCTTATGCTCTAGTCGGAGATCAACTCTACAAGTGAGGCGCAAGTTCTGATGTACTCATGAAGTGCATTTCTCACGAAGAAGGCAAGGAAATCTTGGAGGAGACACACAAAGGAATTTGTGGCAATCACGCTTCTTCCCGCACCTTGGTGGGAAAAGTATTCAGACGTGCTTTCTACTGGCCTATAGCTCTTGCTGATGCAGAGGAACTAGTCAAGAAGTGCCATGGATGCCAATTCTTCGCCAAGCAACAACATGTTCCAGCCTACAAACTCATTACGATACCACCAACTTGGCCTTTCGCTTGTTGCGGGCTGGATATGATTGGTCCTCTTCCAAATGCGCCAGAGGGATTCAACAGAGTTCTGGTGGCTATCGACAAGTTTACCAAGTGGATTGAGGTCAAGCCTGTTACCTGCCCCAAGGCTGATAGAGTCCTCGACTTCTTGGATGAAATCGTACATCGCTATGGGTTCCCTAATCGCATTATCACAGATCTGGGTTCGAATTTCAACAATCACCAGTTCTGGGAGTACTGTGAGAACAGTGGAATTGACGTCCGGTACGTTTCCGTCGCTCATCCTTGTGCCAATGGCCAAGTGGAACACGCCAATGGGATGGTACTCGATGCTCTAAAAAAGTGACTGTATGATGCTGCAAATACCAAGGACGGCAAGTGGATCAAGGAACTACCCAATGCACTCTGGGGGCTACGTACTCAGCCTACTACTCCCACAGGGCAGTCACCCTATTTCCTGGTCTATGGCTCTGAAGCCATCCTGCCTGCTGATGTCATGTGGCGTTCTCCGGTGGTTGACCAGTACGAAGAAGGCGTAGCTGAAGAAACAAGACAGACAAATGTCGACAGTCTCGAGGAAGCTCGCTGCAACGCACTCGTTCAATCAGCTCGATATCTTGAGAAGATTCACCGCTACCATGACCGCAACGTTAAGGAGCACTCCTTCAACGTTGGTGACTTAGTCCTTTGTCGTATCCAGAACACGATAGGGCTACACAAACTCAACTCACCATGGGTAGGTCCTTTCTCTGTTGCAAAGGTCACTGGCCCAGGCTCGTATCGTATACAAACTCTTGAAGGCGAAGAAGTCGACAACTCTTGGAACATCGACCAGCTTTGTTGCTTCTACCCGTAGGGGGTCTCAACAACCCTCTCCAGGCAGCTTCAGTTGCAACCACTCACTAGGCAGCTACGGTTGCCACTACTCGTAGGGGATCAAGACAATCCTCTCCAGACAGTTTCGGCTGTGACTACTCGTGGCTTCAGCTGCGATCATTCATAGGGGATCATGATAATCCTCTCCAGGCAGTCTCATTCTGCGACCTCGTAGGGAGTCATGACAACTCTCTCCAGACGACTTCGTGTCGTATAGAGCAATAAGTGGCACATGCTATCCATGTCTCTATTTTTTATAAGAGGCTTCGGCCTAGAGTAACACCCTTCATAGTAGGGTCTTAGTGGAACTCTCATACAGGTTGCTGCTACAGCAAGGATGAGTTCATCACACTATCTCCTACGGTCTTACTCATTCTTTGGAACATCCTTGCGAGTACTCTCTCACTAGGCTTATAGCCTCAGAGGTACTTAAGGCACTATTACTCAATAGTGTATCCAGATATTGTAAACCCTGTACAATGTGTTCAGTAATAAAGTTGTTATTCTATATATCGACTTGTTACTGTCCTTTGCTTATTTCACAACAAAGCCTTCTTTTACGCTGCTACAGCTAAGGTGTTCAACTCATTGTGATTGAAGGACCGAAAAGGGTGACCAGAGACGGGGGGAGTGAATGGGAGCCGATAAAAATTCTTCCCGAAGGTCGAACACAGCCTATACCCCGATTGCCACTCCGAGTTCTCGCACACACCAAAGAATCTCAAGACAAGGCACAAACAAGCCCACAAGATCAAGAGACACCCCTAGAAGCAAACCGCGGAAGCACTAGACAAGAAACAAAGCACTTGGCAAATTCCGGAAACGCCAGGCGCGGATTGTCCGTGCAGTACGGGCGGACTGTCCGCTAGGGTACGGCGGACTGTCCGCAAGTACGGCTCGAACTGTCCGAAATAAGTAGCAGAACCACCAGAGATGCACGCCGGAATTCAGACTGTCCGCCTAGGCCACGCGGACTGTCCGCCAGTGTCGCGGACTGTCCGTGAAGGTAGCGCGGACGGTCCATCCACCTCGCTGGAAACCCCAGACAAACCTCGAGGCACCCCAGACAAAAACTCGGCCACGCGGACGGTCCGTGAAGGACTCGCGGACTGTCCACCAAACCTCTTGCAACAAAACCCTAGGGCCGAAACGGATCGAAACGCGAGCGTGCAAGAACACGAAGAAGACGCGAAGAACTCAGGACGCGCGGACTGTCCGTGGCCACCGCGTGGACTATCCGCGAGCCACGAACAGAGCCAAAAATGCCCGACCCGCGGGGTCAACTCCACAAACTCATCACCGGATCTCCCAAATGGTTGAAGCTCTTGAGACAAGATTTTGAGAAGATGAAAAGCGTCACACAAGGATGCTATGCCCCAAAAATCTCGACCTCTAACTCCCTAAACCACCGGGAATCGTGGATCACACAAGCAACCACAAAGAACTCGAACTCCGGCCAAAAACTCACGAATCGAAGGCTCTCCCCGGCGTTTGAGGGGTCAAGATCACACACAAAGATGCGCAAGGCATCCACCCATGATCCCCTCAAAGAAATCCGAAGGAAAACGCCCTCAAATCCCCGAATCGGGTGAAGAACGAAACTCCCCAAAAATAGCCCCAAAAATGACACGAAAATCACAGAGGACTAGGAGATCACCGCAACGCTAAATGCTTCCATACATCCAGAGGTCAGAGTCTATACAAGAATCTAGCCTAAGGAATACAGAGGGAAAAGAAGCAGTTCAGAGCAATCTACCGGAGGAGGAAGCCCTAGAGTCCAAGAGAGAGAGAGATGCCATCCACCTCTCCGCTATTTATACGAAGTCCATAGGAGGGAGGTAAATGACCACGCTACCCCTACAACTTGAAATGAAGATACAACCCCTCAGGGGCATTTTGGTCAAGTCTTCATCGGACGGACACGCTTCCACCGCGGCTTTGCTTCACATCGACGCAAACCCCGCGATCACGCCACGTGCCCTCCGCCTCGAAGCTTCTCGAAGCTCCCGGATCACCGTCTCCGTCGCCTCGGGCCTCCGGGCTTGGTTTTGAGGCCCAAACCAAGAAACCGTCCACCGATGGTTTTGTGGGCAAACCAACAAACCCCGCGTGCAAGCTTCGGGCTCCATCCGCTACCTTGCACCGGCCCATGTTCACGACTTCAGCCCGCCAGTCTTGCACCGCACGGCTCGCACTTGACCCCATCGGCCACCGGGTCCATTGAACCAAGCCTACTTACCACTCCATCACCCGGAGGCTGCCACGGCTAAGGCCTTTCGCGCTTGTTCTTCACTTGCACCGACACGAGTCAAGCCGCAACCTGTACCTGCACACTTAGCCAAGCATCAGTCCACACAACATTGTCAATCACTCATCACTAAGGAGCGACCCTCCACTGGTCCTCGGACACACCTGGTCCTCAATCTCCCCCTTGATGAGTGCATTGACAACACCCATAGAAATCACATAGAGAAAAAGAAAAGAAAAACAGCCACGAACACCAACCTCCAAAGCAAGTGATCCAAAGCCAAAGAACAAGCGAAAACAAAATCACCCGCCAATCCAAGTCTCGGCCCCCTAAAACAAGGGCAACGGCTCGACACAGCCGAGACAAAACAAAGCTCACAAAGAGCACATCACAAAGCACAAAACTCAGGAAAAACAAAGGAGCTCCCCCTGCACATATGCAAACTCCCCCTGAGCAAATGCAACCTCTTCTTCTCAATTTTTCTCCTCTCACATGCAACGTCTCACAAATGCATACCAATTTTCCATAAAATAAATCTCCCAATGCATGAAAATTCTCCCCTTATCATACACATTCTCCCCCTTGTTGACAATGCATGAATCAAGATATCATGATGCTCTCCCCCTTGTTTTCATGAAAAATGCATGTCAAAGCATATATACAATCTACCAAGTTTCTCAAATATACAAAGAGCACAAGAAAATGCTACAAATGAGACATAGAGCAAAGAAAGTAGATATGGTGTAGTTAGCACATTGCCATCAAGAAGGTAGAGACATATAAGCATGTGACATGGCTAAAAGCAATTTTAAGCAATTTTTCACAAAGAAACATTCATCTCATGAGCAAGATCCTATCTATGGCAATTTGAGCACAAATACACTAGATCATCCAAAGTTTATACAAGATCACAAAATCTCATCACAAGATCATTATAAACGCCCACAAGCTACTCAAGTCATGCTAAAGCCACCGTGCCATGTGTCTACTTCTTAAAATGAGACTTCTCACACTACTAGGAATTGACCCTTAGAGCACCATTTTTTCGCAACACCACAATTTTGGTTGCAATATTTGGTGTTATAGCAACCAACATATTAATGGGTTGTGATATCTGGATCTTATGGCCACCAAAAATGTGGGTTGCGTCTGTTGAAACATTCGTTGCAACAGGTTGGTGTTAATGCCACGGTGAAAAAGGTGGTTGCCTTTATGGGTTACCTATTGCCACAACTAATTGTGCATTGCGATAGTTAGGATTTTGTGTTGCAATAGATGTGTGTTTGTTGCCACAAACAATTATTTGGTTGCGAATAGGCATGCCTGTGGCCACGCTGAAAGAACGTTGTCTATAACTTAACCTTTGTTGCGATAGCTCATGTGCCTGTTGCATCGCGAAAATCATTCGTTGCATTTGATGTGTCTTTGTTGCCATGAACATTTAGTTGGTTGCGAATAGGCATGGCTGTGGCCACAATGAAAAAACGTTGTCTAAATTGTAACCTTTGTTGCGATAGCTCGTGTGCATGTTGCAACCATAAAATTGTTCATTGCATTTGATGTGCGTTTGTTGCCACGAACATTAAGTTGGTTGCAAATAGGCATGCCCGCGGCCACGATGAAAAAACATTGCGTAAAATTTAACCTTTGTTGCGATAGCTTATGTGCCTGTTGCATCCATAAAAAGTTTGTTGCATGAAGTAAGTTTTATTGCCACCAATGATTTATGTAAATTCATTTAATTTTTGTTGGTTGCCCTAGAAGGAAAAAGTGAAGACGTGATTTGAAGGAAAATAAAAAAGGAAATAATGCAGCCCACCCCACCCACCGGCGCATGATGAGAAAAAAAGGCCCACAACCTTTGTTGCCACGGAAAAAATAGATCCCTCGATCAATTCGGAAAAAAAAGACATCGAGTCCTTCTCAATTCGCAAAATAAAATCGAGTCCATCTCGACTCAGGTAGGTCGCGACTCGCGACGCGTGGTACGCCAGCGCCGGCACTGCCGCCACGGCTCCAGCGAAAAACGGCGACGGCCCGACGGTGTGTCCCCATCCTGCGGTAGTGTGTCCCCATCCTGTGGCTGCTTCCTCAACCCTCCTCTCATTCTCGGCGCCAAGGAGACGCCGACGGCAACGGCTGCGCTGCGGCAAAGAGGCGCCCGCCCCTGTTTCCCTCCGGCCTGTAGTGATCCGGCTCCGGCGACCCCGGGCCTCGGCTGGCTACTAGTGTGCCTCAAACAAGGTGAGCAGGCAACATAGGGTCCTAGTTAATTTTCCTTTGCTTAGTGAACTGTTGAAGAATTCCGAACTCTTTTAGAGAGGTGGTACGACATATCATGGTCATTAGCAAAATAGCTTGTGAATTCATAATGTTAGCTTGATCGTAGGTATTTATTATATGGATTTGTGCTCAATGTAGGGATACTGTGAAGGATGTCAAATGAAGATAACAGCTGGATGCGAATGTCCAGATATACTTCAGAATGGCAGGCAGGATTCAAGAAATATTTACAGAGTGTTTTTGGGGGCACATCTAGTGAAGAAACAGCTCCATGTCCTTGTACTCGATGCCGCGGCATGTCTTATCGAAGTGAAAAGGAGGTTCGAAATCACGTGGCACTGAGAGGGTTTGATGAGAGTTTCATTGAAGGAGAAGGTAATTGTGAGCCTCCGTTAGTTCAGAATGAGATCGATGATGGTGCTACCCTAGATCATGCTGAAAGTTCCCATGAATTAATTCTTCACTGATCAGAGGTGTTATACATGGACAAGTCACAGGAAGAGACGAGGATGAGCAAACTGCGACTGCAAAAAAACTTTTTAGGTTACTAGATGAGGCAAAGAAGGAGTTGTATCCAAGTTGCAAAGAGGTTACAAAGATTTCTTTCATTGTTATGCTATTTCAGATTAAATGCATGGATGGTATTAGTAACAGCAGTCTAGAATGCATACTTCGGTTGTTCTTGCTTGTGCTTCCTGATGGTCATTGTTTGTCAACCTCCTTGGAGAAAGTGGAAAGGGTTATTCATGATCTTGGCCTGCATTACGAAAAGATTCATGCCTGTGTCAATGATTGTGTGTTATTTCATGGGGATTATGCTAAACTAGATAAGTGCCCAACATGCAATGAATCTAGGTGGAAAGAGACAGGGGGTACTGAAAAGGATGATCCTATTGACAGTGATTGTGTAAAGAAGCAGAAGCGTTTTCCACGTAAGATCCTTCGTTATTTTCCACTTATTCCTCGGTTGCAAAGATTGTTTATGAGAGCATCAACTTCGAAGATGATGCGTTGGCATGATGAAGAACTAGTAAATGATGGGAAAATGCGTCACCCAACAGACTCATTGGCATGGAAGCATGTGAATAAAGAGTATAAGGATTTTGCTAAGGAACCTCAGAACATACGGCTCGGTCTTGCAACTGATGGCTTTAATCCGTTTGGGATGTTGTGTCTTGCATATACTACATGGCCTGTCATCCTAATCCCTTACAACTTGCCTCCTTGGTTGTGTTTGAAGCAACCCTATTGGATGATGTCTATGCTGATTCCAGGGCCAAAATCACCTGGTATGAATATTGATGTCTATTTGCAACCCCTAATTGATGAGCTGATAGAGTTATGGGTGAAAGTGTTGAAACATGGGATGAGGATAAGAAGGAAAAATTTACTCTTCATGTGCTTCTGTTGTGGACCATAAATGACTTCCCTGCCTATGCCATGCTATCTGGTTGGAGTACTAAAGGAAAGTTTGCATGTCCATACTGCCACAAAGATACAGAGTACTTATGGTTGAAATTTGGGTCGAAGCATTGTTACATGGGTCATCGTCGATTTCTCCCTCAGAACCATAGGTGGCGCAAGAGCAGAAGTAGCTTCAACAACATGACAGAGATGAGGAAGGCACCTGTTCCACTGACCGGTCCTCAGGTTCTACAGCAGTATAATAGTTTTGAGCAACCAAAATTTGGGACAACAACAAAAAAGAGGAAGCAACGAGAAGAAGACATTAGGTGGCACAACTGGAGGAAGAAGAGTATATTTTTTCAGCTTCCTTACTGGGAAAAATTGCTTATAAGGCATAACTTGGATGTTATGCACATCGAGAAAAATAGCTGTGAAAGCATTATTGGGATGTTGCTTCACATAGATGGTAAGTGTAAGGATAGTGAAAAGGCGCGGCTTGACATGCAACATATTGGGATACGGCAGGATCAACATCCAGTGGTGGAGAATGGAAAGTATACTTTGCCACCATCATTGTACTCCTTAGACAAGGATCAGAAGAAGATGCTATGCACATTCTTAGAAGGAGTGAGGATGCCTGATGGTTACGCGTCTAATATAAAGAAATGTGTGGATGTGAATGGATGCAAGGTATCTGGACTGAAATCACATGACTATCATGTTATTTTGCAGAAATTGTTGCCCTTAGTTGCAAGGCATATCTTGCCTGAAGCTGTTGCTAGACCATTGATTGAGCTTAGCAGGTTTTTCAATGCGCTGTGTTCAAAGGAGGTGGTGAAAAGTGACATGGAAACACTAAGCGCATCAATTGCAGAGACTTTATGTAAGCTTGAGATGATATTCCCACCAGCATTCTTTGACATTATGATGCATTTGCTGGTTCATTTAGCTAAGGAGGCTAGAGTTGGTGGACCAGTGTGTTATCGGTGGATGTATCCAATCGAGAGGTATCTACGTACACTTAAAGGATATGTTAGGAACAAGGCACATCCAGAAGATTCGATAATAGAGGGATATATCTTAGAGGAGTGCATGACATTCTGCTCTCACTTCCTAGAAGACATTGAAACGAAGCTGGATCGACCAATGCGCCATGAGAGGAGCGTGGTAAATGAACCACCTGCTGGGTCTAGCATACTTGGCAGCATCGACTATAGCAAGAAAGGCTGCAAATTACATCATCTTACTAAATCTGAAATGTTGCGGATGCAGCACTATATGTTATCAAACTGTGATGAGGCACTGAGATGGATCAAGTAAGCTGTTTTTAACATTTTTTTTTGTTTTTACATACTTTATAGTTCATTTTATAGTAATATTTTTTTCCCATAAAAATGTATAGTGAGCATAAGGCGCTGTTGAAAAGAACTAGCACACAAGGCGTTGAGAAGCGTCACAAGGAGCATTTTGTTGGATGGTTTGAATGTAAGGATCAATATGGGATTATAGATATTGATACAAGTCGTCGTCGATATATGGATGAGCCTTACGTTCTGGGGACTCAAGTGGAGCAGGTTTTTTATGTTAAATGTGCTAATAAACCCAACTGGAGCAGTGTTGTGAGAATGAAGCCTAGGACCTTGTTTTCCATGCCAGAAGAAGGAGAAACTGAACAGCAGGGACATGGATAGATTGATATTGACTCAGCTGATGTAGGTGTGGAGGACATGGACATTTGTAGCCAGATTAGGGAGTTGACAAATTGGACAAGGAATGACCTCGATGGAGTGACTGGAGATGCCAACATTATTGAAACTGCTATACCTATGCCAGAACCAGATCTAGATGACATACCTGATGATGATGATGAGAATGATGACACCTACATCAACGACGGGCATGTTGCACCTGTCAACACTTTAGGCCAGGGAGAGGAAGATGAGCTATTTAGATAATTGTGACCCTATATGTATTAATGTGATATTTGTTTCTATTTGGTACCTAGTTTGCAAACTTTTGTTTAATTAGGTTAGTGCACTAAACTTGGATATTGATTTAAATTGAATTCTGCAATGTAGATGTGATGGATGGTTGTTTCAAAATTCCAAGTGTTCTGGTTTAAATTTAAGTGCACTTGGTGTAGCTTAAATTGCTAGCGCTAGGACCATTAGAGGTTGGGAACTGGAGAAGGGGTGGTCCCTGGCAACAAGTAGTACGTGAGAGCTCTAGTGAGGAAAAAAAGAAACAAAGAAGTGGTTTGTCTTTTGCTTTTAGATAAAAATCAAATCGAAAGGTAAGGTCGTATTTGGAATGCCTTGGACTAGCTCATAGATATTGGTCATCAAAGCAAAGCAAAGCAATATTTCTTTGAAATGTCTAAGCAAACAAAGCCTTTGGACAGCGAGACAGAGATCTAGTAAATATGTAGATATATGAATATAGATATATCAGCACACAAGACCAGCATACACAACCATACTTAGACGAAGTATTGTTATTACAATATAGAAGTTCGACCTAAGTTATTACTTAGATGTTGCCATACTTAGATGTTCACACATTACAGAACCATACTTAGATGTTCCAAAAGCAGCTTCACCATTAACCTACATCAGCATCACATCCACATAGGACCTGGTTATGCTAAGTACTACGCCTTTACTACTTGTTTCCCTTGACTTTCTGCTCAACCTTGCGGATCTTCTTCCCCATCTCTTCTAACTTGTCAGCAACAGTCTCCATGAATTCCTTTAGGGTCTCTTCTATGCCTTCATGTGTTCCATCAACGTGTAGGCTTAGGTCCTCCATCTGCTCACGCAAATCATCACATCGATACTTCAGCTGCCTAACCATCTGGCGCAAGGGGATTTTCTACAGTTGGCAACACACATAAGTTTTTGACATGACATGCATTAGTAGTCGAAAATGCAGCCATACAATGCAGTCGAAATTCACCTTTCTTTTCGACGGTCCCACAGCTTCCGATGGTGACGGTTTCTTGCTGTTGTCTTGTTCATCATCCAGTCCGGAATGATGATTCTCACCTGATTCACATGATTGTTCACTTGCCTGACCAAAAAAAAAGTTGCATGTTACCAATGATAAAACACTGCTACTCCTTTCATTTTGAGTTACCAATGATTGCATTAGTTAAATAAATGTGCAAAACAGATATACTTATATGAAATTAAAGTATGCCAGATGTAAATTCTATACTGGTAAGCTCATATAATTGGATTTATTCTATACTAGTATGCACAACTAGTACCAAAAGGACAGTGTTGCACTTGACAGACAGACGCAATTTCAAAGTAACATGTGGCAGACATGAGTAAATTTACTAGAAAAATATTGATATACCATGGTGCATGTGCTGCGCACCTCCCTAATACAAGTTAGCATTGCCCCTGAATCTTAGGAGATATGTTAGTCACAAATCTGTTTCTAAATTTAAGTCAAGAACGATGCAGGTTCATATATGGCTGTTTACAAACTTTTAAACATTTTACAAGTACAAAAAAGCATAAAAGAGCCACTTTCCAAAATTCACATCAAACCAAGCTATATTCTAGGCATAATAAAGCTACTAGAAAAAATTCACATCAAGCTGAGCTAAGTACTGCTCCAACATTGACAATTTGTTCACAGCATCTCTAGAACAAATATAGGCTACACACAAATTATCTGATTCATAGAAGATTTGTGCATGCTCTGGGGTTGCAAATTTACACACAACAAGATATGTGTGACGCCCCAGGTTTTTAATTAACCTTAATTGCCGGTCAAACGTGTTGACTAAGGTCAAATCATGGTCAACCTGGGTCATCACCTCAAAAACCTCACCAACACTCACCCATTAGCATCTTAAGCAAGTCTAGCACACTCTCCTTGGTCAAAACCCTAGCTAAGGGGGACAAACCCCTTGATGTCATTGTGTCAATCTGGAACTTTTGCCGCGTTCTCCAAATTTCACCTAAACACTTCAAAATCTCCCAATATAAAAGTTGTCCAGTTTTTCATGGGACACAACTTTCATGTTGAGCGGCATTTCAAATTTTGAGTGGAAAAGGTTCAAAATTGCCAGTCAAACTCAGATTCACTATTCACCCGAGACATGGAATTCTTCGTTTTGGCATTTGAATTTCTCTTTCAATTTGAATCCATTTCAAATTCGGTTTCGGCCATGTTTTAGAGGATCAACTCATCTGCAACTTTCCTATCTACAAGATTTGAAGTTTACATGCAACTTTTTGAGAATCGTGCAAGCAAACAGGGGCACTTGGGACGGACCGGGCCGGAGACGCGCTCGGCGCGACGTCACGCTCGCGCGCGCGCGTCCACGCGTCGCCGCCGCGCCGCCGCCGTGCACCGCCGTACCACGGCTGGCCCTCGAAGTTTGGGCGTGACCTCAGCATGCGTCGGCCTCGCGCGCGTCCCTAGGAGCCGCCTCGGCCGGTGGAGCGCCGAGCCACGCGGCGAGTACGCGCGCACCGCGGCGTCGTCACCTCCCCGCCGCGCATGCACGCCGAGACCGCTGTCGTACCTCGCATTTATGCACCCGAACGCTTAGCCACGAAGCAAGGCTGCCTCTGCGCGTGCTCGGCTATAAATAGTCGCCTCCCTCTCCTTCCGCGCGTGAGCCCGCCGTCCGCCACCCGCCATTGCTGCCGCCGCAGGCGAGCACCCCTTCCGCTCGCTCCCGCCGCCGGCCTAGCAGTCCAGCGCCTCCACTAGGACCTAGTGAAGCCCCCAGCGCCACTTGTTGTCCCGCATTGCACTCACCCTCGCCGGAACCCGAGATGCAGCGGGCGCGCCGCCGCGACCTCGCCGCCGCCGCTCGCCGGTGACCTCCCCGACCGCGCCACCACCACCATTCGGCTCTAGGTGAGGCCAATCGCACGGTTGCGCCGCTTGTTGATCTGCCCCGGCCCCACATCACTGGCGGCGAACTCTCCCCCGCCGCCGAGGGCATGGATGTGAACATCCAGGGGCATATTTGTAAACTAGGGGCCCGATTGCAATAGAAGTAATCTTAGTTTCTTTGCAAGTCAGTACAGTACCTTAGAAAAAGCCTAGAAATTCACAGAAAATTTAGAAAAATGCAAACCCAATTTTGTTGGTCTCAGTGAGAGTAGATCTACAACTTCTACAAAGCATGACCATAGTTTTGACTTATAGATTTTGAATGAAAATTCAAATTCAGTTTGACACCTTTTTGCTGTAATTCAAAATCTAGAAAGGCTATGGAGCTGAATTTTGGATATGTTGCTAGACTTGTCATGATTAGACTCGGACCAAAAATTGCACAAAGTTGTTGAACCGATCTTTTATTATGAATTACTTTGTATTTATGCTATTTCTGCTTTACTGATTTTGTAGCAAAATATAATTTGAATTTTTGTGCTCAACTTGTGGCTATGTTCATGTTGTACCTAGATGCAACTTTCCTGAATTTATCATGAATTTATCTCTGTTAGAATTATTTAATCTTGTTTTATGCTTAGATTTGCATTTAAATGCATAGTTTAAATTTCAAAAATGTTTGTGATGCACATGCTGGTGTTCTAATCTTGTTTTAGGCCAGAGTAGCTGTAGGGTTTATTTTGGATATAGGAGCACTTTATTTATTTATTTATGCATTTCCCTTAATTTAAATAACTAGGAAATGTCACCTTTGCGTGTATAGGTTTTGTAGCTCTTTTAATGTCCAAACTTGATCCAGTGGTTGCTTGGTAGTTTTTAGGCCAGCAAGGACCCCTGTCCTTGTTTGTATAATTTATTTGTGCTTTTAAAAGTTAAGGTGCACATGAGCTTGTTATTAGGAGTTAATTAGGAAAGTGTGTCTTTAACCTTGTGACCCTTGTAACTGGTTGCATAGCTTAATTTTAGGATCTCTAAATACACCTTGCTGTTTTAAGATTTTAAATGGAATTATTTACATAGATGTGCAGACAATTGCTATTAAAAGATTGAATAATAAATCTCACATGAAATAACAATCATGAAGTTAACATTAATTAATTGTTGGTCAAAGATTAAACCCTTGTCCATAATAACCTTAATGAAAAGGAATTAATAATTAATTGTTTGTTAAGGTGAATGTGGCCAACAAGAGTTGGATGAAATAATTAATCTATCACTCCACCTGAACCCTGCATTGCATTCCGTGTAGAACTTCCTGACGGTAACTATGCGCTCGTGCCGGACGCCGAGGAAGGAGGAGCTGACGCGGAGCTGCAGTATGTGGAGGTGATCGACGACACCGAGGACCCTCAGGCTAACCCTGCTGACGAAGGCAAGCCCCGGTGCATTAACCAAGTGTTTTTTTGAAACTTTATGCAACTATCTATGGATGATTGTGCATTTACGTTCAGGAGTTGAAATGAAACCCTAGATGCATGATTCCTAGGTACCTATGTCCTTACTAGTATGATAGGTCAGTAGCTGCTATGCTATAGGACCGTTACAAGTCGAGTGATGCTTGTCACTCGCGAGAATAGGTTCTTATGTTGGAATCATAAGATCTCCTTAAATGGATTGCTCATGTGGTAAGAGCATGGGATGTGGGCTCCGGACCAATGGCTTTCGTGGGTTAAGTGTTTGAATGTACTAAGCACTTGTCGGAAATGGGTACGGTAAGCCTAGTACCTTAACGAGACGGTAAGGGATTTTACTGTGACTAATCTTGGGATGTGTCCCCCGGCTAGCTACCGGTGGTGAATGTGCGATGCTGGGTGCCTTGCGGGGTATACCAGATAGCCTGTACCGAAGACTGTGGCCTTTTATCCTGAACCGAGGACTTTTGGGAACCGCTTGGTGGTTGTCCTCGCGGGGGTACCCTACCGTGTGTTTAGGTCTATCTTGCAAGGTTTAAATCAACTGGTTGTCGGCCTCTCACCGTTATCTGAGACTACTTACTCCACTGGCCATGAGATCCCTAATGATGGAAGTTGATGAATATTATGCTTGATTAATTGTCTTGCACAACTTATGCTTGCAATAGTTGGCTAATTTATAAAAGAATATTCAGCAAAAGAAACCCCATTGGCCAAAAACCTTTCATGTCTAGAGTTGGTGATGTAGTTGTCACCGACGGGTAAGTCTTGCTGAGTATTAGTATACTCAGCCTTGCTATAATCTGTTGCTTCAGGTAATGCCTTTGCTGATGTGTGGCCTGGAGAGATCCCGCCTGGCTGGGAGCTGGAGTGGGTTGAAGACGATGAATGAAGGCATCATGGCAGGCCTCCTGTGATGTTTCCTCGTGCCGTTTAGTTTAATTCTGCTGTTTTCAAAACTCTGAACTCCGTTATCATGTCAAAGACTCGGGTTTGTAATAATTAAGCCCTTCGGGGTAAATTCGGATGTTAATCGTATGTCGTTCTCTGGACTCGCCTTCGCGTGAGTTTTAATGCATATATGTCGATCCTTGTTGCTTCGTAAGTGATTTACCGGGCGTTAACCCGGCAACTAACGACAGGATGATACTTTATTATTGCTCAATGACCAAAGTGGATTGGTTTAGCCTATAGTACAGTATTTTCCTGGGCGGGTTGTCACAATATGATCCAAATTCAGCAGCACACCTAAGATTAGCTCCAGAAGCTCTCGAGATTCATTCATACAAAAGATCAAATTTATGCTTTCAAACACTTTACCAAGCCTGAACATGAATACAATATACAGGAGGCCAACAGTGCAAACTTACAGGAGGCCACTAGTGAGACTTTGATTCAAGCTACCTATTTCCTACGGCGATAAGACTGGGAAATCACTCAGATGCCATGCCAATTACTGTACAACACCATCACTTATGAAGTTCTGAGTTAACATTGGCTAAATGCAGGATAAAGCAATTGTTGCCTATTATGCTATATTTGTAGCAACCACACTTTTCATCAGACATCTACTACTTCTACAGCAATTTGCACACAAAATTTGCCTTTTGGCATGAGTGCTTCAACATCATCCTAGAACTCCACAGCAAGTTCCATCAAAACAATGAAAATGATGGGGTGGAAGAGCTGTTTGCAAAGAGAACTACATACCATCGACCAAATCTAGTTTATCGAGCGAGAGAACAAAACATAGAACAGAACATATCACAAATTACTCGATAGTGGATATACAACTATGGCAGCACACACTGAAATTGGACGCTGACACCAAATCTTGTCATACATGAGTCATGAGTGTGGCACATGGTAACAGTGATGACACTGGCAGTAAATGAGCATATGAGCTAATCATGGACTGATCATACATAAATCCTATAGGAAGATATACACATGGACTGGAGCTAAAATTTAGCACACAACATCTATAAGCATACACAAGGTTTCATACCAAAATTTATGCAGGAGCAATATATAAGTATTTTTCAGTTGAAAGCTCAAGCATACATGTCAACAAATTTGCATCTAGATGTTGGGGAGCAAGAGCACAAACACTTTACCTCACTTCACCTCGGGAATGCTTGCATCCCACTAGTGCCTGCCTCCTTTGACCCGATGGGTGCACTAGGGGATGCTGGCCTTCGGACGACGTGGAGGAGATGGTGGCGTCGTGCATTCCGGATGACGATGAGGAGTTGTAGCAAACATGGCCTCATATGCCATTTGTTCAAAGCTTAATTTTGGTGATTAATGACAACATGATCAATGGGACTAACCATATTGTCTAGCATGTCTTTGTAGACACTTCTAGGTCACAAGGATGAAAAAATACCATATGCCAAAAAGAGAAGATAGTATATTTTTCAAGGGTCAAAACCGAGTAGAAGAAAAAGAGGAATCAGTAGCACTGTCGGATGAACCGATGGTACCGTGGAAGAAGGCGTCGGTGCAATGGCCGGATGATGTAGTACACTGCGGAAGAAGACTCAAGTCAGCATGCGCCACCGGATCAACCGACGCCCCCAGTTTTACATGTGCCGGATGAATTCAAGAGACCAAGCAACAGTCAGCTCGCAGGAATCAGTAGCACCGGATGAACCGATGGTGTAGCAGCAGTTCATCCGATGGCCATGTGTTTACTACCAGAGAGGTTCTGGCGCGAAGTTCTTCAGCACCGGATGAACCAATGGATACAAGGATTGAGTAATGGTTCATCCGATGGCTTCGAAAATGCTACCAGAGAGGTTTTGGAAGCAAACCTATCAGCACCAGATGAACCGACGGCTAGGCAAGAAGACCGTCGGTGTATGCATCGGATGATTTGTGTCAGCAGGGATTCAATAGCTAGATGACGTGGAGGGGCACCGGATGAACCGACGGTGGGAAAAAAGGACCATCGGTTCATCCGACGGTACTAATTTCAGCAGCTTTTAGCCAACGGCTATTTGGATGCCTTGGGCTATTTATACCCTCTCCACTCACTCATTTGGCATGGCTGGATTGTGTGGAAGTGCAGAGGAGTTCAAGACACATTGAAGATCATATCCAATCCATCCAAGTGCTAAATTTCTCATCCATAGACTTGCATATGCTTTGTGTGTGTGCTTAGTGCTAGGCTTAGCTTAGAGTTGAGTGAGTGCAAGGTGTGCCTACCTTGTGAGGTGATTCTTGAGTGGATCAAGTTGTACGAGGTGCGCCAGAAGCCTTGGAGCCTAGGTGGCTCTCCGACAAATGTCTTCGACCCTCCGGCTTGGTGTGGAGTGGCGAGGACACTTTGTGCGGGGGACGTGGAGACCCCCTTCCCTTGGTGGAGAAGCTCCTTAGTGGAGGCGGCATCAAGGTGACCAAGGGAGCTTGGCGAGTGCCTTCGTGGCGAGCCTTAGTGGCAAGTCAAGTGGTGCTCTTGGGAGAGACTTGGTGACCGAGAAGCAATACTCTTGTGTAGAGTGCTTCAACAACGTGAACTAGGGGTGTCTTAGTGCCTACCGATAACACGGGATAAATCGCGAGTCAAGAGTTTGCTTCCTCTCATCCCCCTTTACGTTTCTGCATTACATTCTTACAATCCTTGTTTGCCTTTACTTACCAAGAGTAGTATCTTGATAGGATTGGCTATAGGTTGCAAAACTTGTTTTGGGATGGGAGTTTCACACTAGAACAACCCTAGTTGCACATTTAGATAGTATGTTCTAGTTTATGTTTCATGCAAGTAGTGAAAGCCATAGGATAAGTTTTTAAATTGCCTAATTCACCCCCTCCCCCTCTTAGGCTACGAGCATCCGATTCCTTACATGTGGTATCAGAGCCAGGACTCACTTCCTTCACAAGGATACGCCAATTCGATTGGCAATTTGTGAAAATCGGCTCATTGGATCGGTTAGGCTTCACCGCCTAGTGAGTTGCTCTTTAGAGGATGAAAGGGGTGGATACCTTAGGTTTGGCTCCACATTTCGATGGCACGGGCTACTCTCGTTGGAAGGTCCTTATGGAACCTTATTTACAAGCTAAGGATCTTGATGTATGGAGGGTCACCAATGAGGGTGTTAGAAATGGTACTAGGAAGGAAAAGCAATTTGATGTTATTGCAAAGAGTATCATTTTATCCTCTCTAGATGTAGGTGTTTTCAATAGAGTTTTTACTAGTGAAAATGCTCATGTGCTATGGAATACCATCAAGGAACAAAATGAGTGTTCAAAAGAAGTTGCTAATGAACGCTATGGTTGTCTCCTTGAGGAATTCAATAGCTTTAAGCAACTTGAGAATGAAAATGCCGAATCTATGTACTCACGCCTAAATGTTCTTGTCAATGAGATTAATGCTTTAGGTGTGAAGAACATCACAGACTTGAACATCAACCGCAAGATCCTTCAATGTCTCCGGAAGCCCGACTATGACTTGGTGAAGGCTATCATCTATGATTGGCTATAGGTTGCAAAACTTGTTTTGGGATGGGAGTTTCACACTAGAACAACCCTAGTTGCACATTTAGATAGTATGTTCTAGTTTATGTTTCATGCAAGTAGTGAAATCCATAGGATAAGTTTTAAGTTACCTAATTCACCCCCTCCCCCTCTTAGGCTACGAGCATCCGATTCCTTACAGGAGTTGGCGGCGCCGCGCGTACCGGAGGACGAAGAGGAGGAGGTGCCGCCGCGCGTACCGGAGGACGACGATGTCGGTGGTGTACTAGCTGTGAAACGCCCACGTGCATCGCGCTTCTGCGTGGCGGTGCTGTGGCGCCTCCCTCCGCCGCTGCCGCGCGCCGCGGATCCCTCGGTGCGGCCCCTCCCTCCGCCGCCGCCGCGCGCCGCGGATCCCTCGATGCCGGCCCTCCCTCCGCCCCGGCCGCGCGCCAAGGATCCCTTGATGTGGGCCCTCCCTCCGTGACCGCCGCTCGCCTGGGTTGCGCCGGTCCGGCCCCTCCTTCCGCCATCGCCGCCCCTCGCCGCGGATCCCTCCATGCTCGCCATCTCGAAGTGGATGCGTCGGAGACGCCGAGGTGGATAGGGGGACTGGGGGAGATGGAGGCAGACTCGGAGACGCCGAGGTGGATCGGGAACTGGGGGAAGGAAATAGGAGGCGTCGGACACGAATCGGGCCGGCCCAACAAGATTTTTTCCCCTCTCACCAGCCCATTATGCTTGTTCGCAGCGGCGTCACACTCATCTCCGTTTAGTACCACCCCGGAAACAGAGTAGGGTGTTACACTACTTAAAAGTGCAGGCGTATGGGCACTCTTGAACTCCGATTGAATCATCCATCAGTGCTTGCTTATCCTGCTATGGGGCTTAATGGGCTGGCCGGCCCACTCGGGCTCCCGCTCGCTGGGCTTCACGCTCGCCGGTTGACCTTGTGTGGGCTGGCTTTGGCCCTAAAGCCTCATAGCACAAATTTTTTGTCATCTAAACAAATCCTCTTTTTTTCATTATACCTACAGCCCATAGCATTTTACATATATTTTTTTAATCACATGTTTTTCATAATAACATTTACCATATTAAATCACATTGTAAATTTCCCTCTATTTGTTCTTGTCCTATGGTATGTTTTAAGTATACATACTCAAATTTGTGGCTACTGAGTACACCTATTTATGTTTGTATCTTCTAGACGGCATAATGGCTCTAATTAGCAATACCTCAAAACAAGTTTAGGCCCACATCCTCTATTTTTCATTTTATTCAAAAACTGTTGCATCTAATGTCATAGAGGTTCACTGGTGTCTAGCTACGCATGGCTGGATCTCGCTCTCACACAACTCCTCACTCCGGTGCTCGGGCTACTTCTCGTGTTCCTCGCGACGATGTGCGAGCAAGGACATGACCCAAATTTCCCGAACCACTAGAATTACTCGAACCCGATCCCGAAGTACCTGAACCCGATATTCCCGATCACTAGTTCGGGTATGAAGATGAGAAACCCGAATGTATTTCAGAAAGTTTAGGAACACATCTTCGTTACCCAAATTACCCGAACCACCCGAATTACCCGAACCCGATCCCCAAGTACCTGAACCCAATATTCCCGATCACTAGTTCAGGTATGAAGATGAGAAACCCGAATGTATTTCAGGAAGTTTGGGTATTCATCTTCGGTACCCAAATTACCCGAACCACCCGAATTACCCGAACCCGATCCCGAAGTACCTGAACCCGATATTCCCGATCACTAGTTCGGGTATGAAGATGAGAAACCCGAATGTATTTCAGGAAGTTTGGGTATTCATCTTTGGTACCCAAATTTCCCGAACCACCCGAATTGCCCGAACCCGATCCCGAAGTACCTGAACCCGATATTCGTGAACACTAGTTTGGGTATGAAGATGAGAAACCCGAATTTATTTCAGGAAGTTTATGAACTCATCTTCGGTACCTAAATTTCCCGAAATAACCGAACCCGATCCCGAAGTAACTGAACCCAATATTCCCGAACACTAGTTCCAGTATGAAGATGAGAAACCCGAATTTATTTCAAAATGTAAAATACCGGAATTTCCCGACTCGAATTTCCCGAATTACCCGAATTTATGTCCCGACTCGAATTTCCCGACTAGAATTTATTTGCGCGGAATTGTACATATGAAAAATCGTTATTTTTTAAAGTGGCATATGAAAATTTCGTTACTTTGTATATTGGCATATGAAAATTTCGTTACTTTGTAAATTGGCATATGAAAATTTCGTTATTATGAACATATACCAAGTCCCGTTGTCAAATTTCCCTGTAGTTTTTTTACAGGCCGCCAAAACATCGTTTAGATGCCAAATTACCACGCCTAATCCCCGCGTACCGCGCCTCACAGCCGCGTACCGCGCGCCATCGTGGCCTCGTGGGCCTTTTGCGTTGAATCACATCGCCTAAAACCACGCCCGCCTGAGTCATCGTCTTCGCTAGTTTAGGTCAAGCTACGCTGCCAGTCCTCAAACCGCGGCCCTCCCCCTTCCACCACGACGGTGCCGGCGACGGCGAGCCACCACGGCTTCACACCATGAAGAAAAATAGTGCATCTTCCAACACAGCGACACGCAGAAGCATCAGCTTCTCCACGCCTCCATCCTCCACGCAAGAAACTTCGGAGGATATGCGCCCACATCAACAAGATGAAGATGATGACGAACTTGGTGATGATGACTCAGGGGTAATTCGCTTCCTAGAAACGAGGTACTACATAAATCTGCTACCTACCTTCATTTGGATTGCCCCTAGTTGTTCTTGTTCCTAGGGTTAGCACTTTTTTCGGTTCAAGCCATGACGATCTTGGGACTGTCATCAAGACTAGACGATTTTAGGGTTTAGGGTTAGCACCTTTTTGTTGTTTAAGAATTAATAATTGACCACATATGTTCATGCATTCATTGATCTGATATGTTCATGCATGCACTTTTTTAATTTGGATTGACCAAACATATTCAATGACCAGATATGTGTGCAATTTTTTTTTGTTTAAGAGTTAATAATGGACCAGATATGTTCGTGCATGCAATTGTTTATTCAAATTGACCATATATATTCAAATAACCAGATATGTTTGTGCTATTTTTTTAAGAGTTAATAATAGACTAGATATGGTTCATGCATGCACTTTTTTATTTAAATTGACCATATACATTCAATTAACCAGATATGTGTGCAATTTTTTTTGTTTAAGAGTTAATAATGAACCAGATATGTTCATGCATGCAATTGTTTATTTAAATTGACCATATATATTCAAATAACCAGATATGTTTGTGCTATTTTTTTAAGAGTTAATAATAGACTAGATATGTTCATGCATGCACTTTTTTTTTATTTAAATTGACCATATATATTCAAATAACCAGATATGTTTGTGCTATTTTTTAAGAGTTAATAATAGACCAGATATGTTCATGCATGCATAGATCATAAATCAGCCTTAACTAGCATATACCAGGACTAAATTCAATTTATATTAGCCTTAACAGTTGGTGCATAGATCATCATCATCCTTCCTGTTTTGTTTATTTGAATTCACCTTTATGCAAAACTTAATTGCTGAATGCATGTCCTTATTAAACCTAATAAAATTATAATTTTATATTTAGATCATATTGTGAGAACTCATAGTATAATAAGCAGCACGTGCTAATGTTTGTATGTATTATATGCAGTGAACCATTGACGAATGAAATGTGGAGAATTCATTTCCAATTGAAGGGGCATGCTGAAGAGGAGGACGAAATTATCGACTTTGAAGTCGATAGAGTTCACCTCAGATTCCATAACCTGATCTATTTCAAGAATTTGGCTATGGATCAAGGGACTATTTATACTACAAGAAGCGTAGTGGAGGCGATGTAGCTACAGTTGAGCCCATCGAATATTCACGACACGCAGAACAAATGCTACAAGACAATGCTAAGGAAAGGGAATTCAGGTTGATAATGTCTACTGATCAGAGACTTTGTTTTTTTCCATGTTTATAGTTAGTTTAGTCATATACAGTTCTGAATTCACCCTTTTATACTAGACTTAGTTGCTGCATGCCCTTGTTCTACCAAATTAAATTGTTGTTTTTTAATTAAATCAGGTTGATAATGTCAAAGGAGCCCCAAGTTCAGGGTAATGTCAGCATAACGCCAATTAAACAACGGGAGGGGAAGCGAAGACATGCTGAGACTAGTACAGGTAAGCTGCTTGATGCCTACAAGGTTTGGTTACTACAAATGCAAGAGGAAGACCTAGAAATAGGTATACTCAATATTTGCATAACTCCTTAAATTGGTTAGGATCTGATATAATGTTGTTTTGACAATTGCATTTGGGGATCATGTTTCACAGACTTTAGGGATGACATCAGGGATGAAACAATCGATACATACAAGGAATGGATCAGGCACACTGGCTGGCACCACCATATGCGTAAATAAATTTCTTTCATATCACATCATCACATACTTGTTCATTGAATAAATTAATTGATATATGCTCTTTTTTTTGGTTCTGTGTAGTATCGTTATTAGAAGAACAGACAGATACAGATAATGATCAACAAGGTGAGGAAGGTGAGGGAAATCAGGAAAGGAGGACATCAAACAATAATAATAGGCCATCTCATGCAAGAAAACCAAAAGAAGGGAATGGTATCTGTTTTCCTCTCTTCTATTTAAGATGTACGTTGTAAACTATATATCATGCGTGATATATGTCTCAAATGTGAAATAGGTGCATCCAAAACCTGTCGACATGGATGTCTCAAAGGTTATAAAGCAACTGCAAAGAGAATCAGGAGCGGAACTCAGAAATTAAAATTTTCATTTGATGCATTGACGGGTGGAGTCTGTGGTGACAACAGCCGTACATTTGTGGATGAGATAGGAGTGAAATCTTGGAAGAATGTCAAGCAAATTGTAAAACAACAAATAGTAAAAGAGATGATGGTAAGTTAATTCTGAGCTTTATCCAAATCTAATGAATTAAATGCATCTACTTTACTGTTATATTGATCATTACATTGAAATAGAAAATTTGGGACTTAGACGATGTTAAAGATGCTAGTGAAAAGATATTGACAGTTGCCCAAGAGAGGTACAAAGGATGGAGAGCTTCATTTAGTTCTACATACAAGGCATACTCCACTGATGCTGAACGTATGAAGCATAAGCCTGAGGACTTAGACATCGTCGAGTGGTACTACTTGATCCAATACTTTGGATGTGAGAGCTTCCAGGTTAGTTTGAGACCAAATTCATTATTAATTCCAGTTTTGTAATGCAATTAACCACGCTTTGCTCATACATGTTTTGCAGAAAATTAGCACAAAGAATTCGGGAATCCGAAAGAAACAAAAGACTAAGCATGTCTCGGGAGCAAAACCATTTTCTCAGATTCGTTTCGAATAGGTAATAACTACATTAACTCAGATTACTTTTGGAATTATATGTTCACCACCTAATGCTACATTTTTGCCACCTTAGACAAACCGTGCTAATGGTCAACAACCTATTGATCTGCAACTTTGGTTGACTACTCACACCAATAAGAATAGGGAATGGACATCTGATGAAGCTAGGGATGTTTATGTGAGTCATTGTGTATGTTTCCATCATTAAAATTTCAGCATCTTTACCTTATAATTTGAAACTGTTGAATCTGACATGCTCCTAATTTCTTTGACATGTTACACCTAGGAAAAAGCTTCCATCTAAGTTAACAATGCAAAAAGAGGGAAGGATAGGCCTTTCCTTACGGCTGAGGATGAAAACTTAGTTTTCCAAGTCAACTACTCAAAAACTCTTGGAATAAAATCATCGTACAAGTCTCATGGACATGGATACATGGCGAAATATCCAACACGAATCGCTCTAATGAAACAAAGAGAAGAAGATGCAGCCCGTGCTGAATCTTGTGTCCAAGAAGAAAGAATGCAGCACCAAGAAGAGGTTTGAGAACTGAAAGAACAGCTTGCAAATGAAGCTTCAGCAAGGGAAAAAGATAAGGAAGAAAGTAAGAAACAAATGGAAGAAATGAGGGTAGAATTTCGTCAACTTTTGCAACAGGTACCCCTTTAAAACATGTTTCAACTATTCTTTAACCATTGTACTCCTTTAATTTCCCTCTCCTTCTGTCCTGCACAGGCTATGTCTGGAACCAACCTCCCCACACAGGTTTCAAATCGACCTGGTGAAGAGAACTTCATCACACCACCACGCTTAGAGGCTGATGTTGTAGTACAGGTAATTCTGTTGTACAGTCTGATCCCCACACATGCATCCAAATGAACTGCATTTTGTTTACACCAAAGTTCGTTTGTGGCAGACTGCTGAACCACAAAGCGTGATGACTACAGAAAAGGAAGTTGTTGAACCTCAGATCATAAAACCAAAGAGTACTTCAGCTAGGAATATTTTTTCAAAAACTAATGCTGCTGCTGGATCGGCATTGATGAATTTTGTTACTTCCGATCAACTATTGAGGACTCGTAATCTGAAAAAGAAGGTATGAATAATGTTTTGAATTCAATCCTAATAACTTGATCTGCTCGTGATGTTCACCATGTCATTGCTAGATTTTTGCCTATGACTTGTGTTGTGTATGCCATCTAGTAAAGAAACAAGAGATGTTTACCATGTGTATTTAATAAACTCTGCCATTCCAATTTCTTTACTACCTACAGTTGATTTGCACATTACATTCAAGATGATTTGATGTGGTGTATGGATCTGATCTGTTGCTATTGATAATGTTTAATGTGCGGGGAAAAAATAAACTATATTTCACAACTCTAGCGTCCCATTGGATTCTCATAGAATTTATTTAAATAATGAATTGTTAAACATTTTTTCCCAGCAGTTTTTTGTCCCAGCATGGCTGAATGTGCTTGGAATTGTTTGATCTCAATTGCACTTGTCTAATGATTGCTAATTACTCCATGATTTTAAACATATTTGTTTTCATGAATCACAGAGAAACTCGGACAGCCAAAACAATTAGAGAAAGCTTCTATGGCTGCAAGTTGATGGCCGGCACCAACAAGAATGACAAGTTACAAAGTGATTTAAGATGGTGTAGCTGATGGGCGATGGAGCAACCAACGAACCCATTTTGGGATCAATTTATTGTATGGTAAACAATGCAGTGAACTTAGTTAAATATGATGTCCTTATTTTGTTAGTTGTGGTCATGTTCTTTAAACCAGAATGTTGGTCGTTGTGTGATACTTCAGTTTGAGACAAAATTTAAATTAATGAATGTATCAATTATTATATGTGATATTCTCTACCTGCGAAAATAATTGAAAAACTACTTTCAATTTCTCCTCGTTGCGATAGAATAATAGGCGACCATTGATTTTGGTTGCAATACGCATTATTGCAACGAACTTTAAGTGTTGCGTTATCATATCATCTATTACTACCAACAATTGTTTGTTGCATGTGCTCTCTATTGCCACCAACACAAATTCGTTGCAACTTCTATATATTACCTCGAAGACCTGTTCGTTGCATTATCATATCAACTATTGCCACCAAAAATTGTTTGTTGCATGTGACCTTTGTTACCACCAACACGAATACGTTGGAACCTACGTATATTACCTCGAAGACTAGTTCGTTGCATTAACATATCATCTGTTGCCACCATATCTGATATGTTGCAAAAGCAATGTAATGCAATGGATCACACTTCGTGGTAATATGACCATATGACCACGTAGTTTTGGAGTGGCAATACTTTTCTATTGCAACACATTCATTGGTGGCAACCATGAAATATTGCAGCCAAGTGTTTCATCGCATTAGAACCTAAGGCAACCAATCTAATCGTTGCAATATTTGTTCTTGCAACCAAGTATTGGTTGCATAAAGCTATTTTGTTCGTTGCAATATTTGATCTTGCAACGAAGTGTTAGTTGCATTAGGCAAATTTGTTCGTTGCAATGTTTGTTCTTGCAACCATGTATTGGTGGCATTATGTTTTTTTGTTCGTTGCAATAGAAAAATCTGTTGCAACGCCACAACAAATAGCTGCCTGAGGCTATTACACCGTTCCAATTGCAACCATCTGTCAACCAAAAAACTTAGATGCAATTGATTCCAGTTGCAACCAAAATTGCCATATTGCAACCAAATATAGGCGTTGGCCAAGGCATCATTCCTAGTAGTGTCGTGGTAGACAACATGCTACGGTTTAGCACCCAAGATATGAATTTCAAAACATAAATACAAGACTTAGAGCTCATTTTTCAAGCACAAGGCAATTCATACACCAATTTCATTTTCAAGTTTAAACATGGTACATGAAGTGCCTTTGCGGCAAAAAGAAGCTTATGCTCCTCCCCAAGCAAGCAAAAGGGCTAAACATTTACAATGACAAAAAGGTCTTTGACCCCAAGCAAAAAGAACATGATTCTCAAGCACAAACTAAACATGATATAGGCATTTAAGCACAAATTGAGCATGGACAAGCATCTACTCATGAGAGACATAATTTTAGCATTTTCATCAAAAGGAAGGCTATCTCAACATAAGTATATGGCAAAACCATCATGAGCATAGCATTCACATCCACAATTTACCAAACATGCACATATCACACATATAGCACATTGGTGATCAATGTATATAAGAGAAGCTTTTCCTAGCACAAGTGATCCAAAGATGGCTATCCTACCAGGTTTTGTACAGAAATTAAAATGCATGAAGGAAATGCAACAAAATGAACATATGACACATATATACATGAGTAGCTCCAAGACTCAGCTAGAAAGGAAAGCACATCCCAAGCTCACCCCGCAAGCGAGTGAAAGTGACTTGATCGAGTGGTTTGGTGAAAATGTCAGCTAGCTGATCTTGGGTAGGGACATATGACAAAGATATGTTTCCCTTCTCAACATTGTCCCTCAGAAAGTGGTACCTCACTTCTATGTGTTTTGTTTTGGAGTGGAGGATAGGATTTTTGGCTACGCTTATGGCACTGGTGCTGTCACAGAAAAGTGGAACCTGGGAGCACTCCTCACCAAAATCACTCATGGTGTAGGTCATCCAAAGCACCTGAGAACAACAACTAGCAGCAGCTACATACTCGGCCTCTGTAGTGGACTGGGCTACACTAGATTGCTTGTGAGATGACCAAGAGACCAAAGAAGAACCAAGGAACTGACAACACCCAGAGGTAGACTTGCGGTCCAATCGACACCCAGCAAAATCAGCATCGGAGTAACCGTGAAGTCTGAGTGTCGAGGAGGCAGAATACCAAAGACCAAACTCAGGAGTGTAGTTCAAGTACCTGAAAATCCCCTTGACAGCCTGCCGATGTGAAGTCCTCGGTGAAGCCTGAAAACGAGCGCACATACACACACTGAACTGTATGTCCGGCCTCATCGCCATCAAGTAGAGGAGGGAGCCGATCATGCTCCGGTACTCCTTCTGGTCCATGGGTTCACCATCCTCATCCGCGTCCAAAGCTGTAGTGGTACTCATCGGTGTAGTCAGTGGCTTGGAGTCGTTCATGCCAAACTTCTTCACCATGTCCCTGGTGTACTTCGCCTGATGTACAAACGTCCCGTCCTTGCACTGCTTGATCTGGAGTCCCAAGAAAAATTGCAGCTCGCCCATCATGGACATCTCAAATTCCCTGCTCATGTCATCTGCCAATCTGGCAACAAGATCATGAGAAGAGCCACCAAAGATTATGTCATCCACGTATATCTGAACAATCAAAAGGTCATTCCCATGCTTAAGGAGAAACAGGGTCTTATCAACTGTGCCCATCACAAACCCCTTACTCAGCAAAAATCCTCTCAACCTGCCATACCAAGCTCTAAGTGCCTGTTTCAACCCATTGAGCGCTCTCTGGAGTTTGTATACATGGTGTGGGTATTTCTCGCTCTCAAACCCCGAGGGTTGCCTCACATACACTTCTTCCTCTATCACCCCATTCAAGAAAGCACTCTTGACATCCATTTGGTACAACTTGAACCCTTTAGCCACGGCAAAGGCTAGAAGGATCCTAATTGCCTCCAAACGTACCACAGGAGCAATTGTCTCCTCATAATCTATCCCCTCTTTCTGGTTGAACCCCTGAGGCACCAACCTCGACTTGTTTCTCATAACCACCCCATTTTCACCCTCTTTGTTCTTCCACACCCACTTGGTTCCTATGGGACGACAATTTGGTGGTGGATCGACTAACACCCAGACTTGGTTTCTCTCAAGTTCTCCAACTCCTCATGCATGGAATTCACCCAATTCTCATCAGACAAAGCGTGTCGAATATCTTTGGGCTCAAAAGAAGCGACAAAAGCAGAGTGAGTGAAATGAGAAGTGTTCCTTGACCTCGACCGTGTAGTGCGTTCATGAAGGTCACCTATGATCGTCGTCGGTGGGCGATCAACTTGTACCCGCCGCGGAGCCTCTCGCCTGGACACGATCTCCCCCTCAGCAACAACAACCTCCACTCGAACAGCCTCAGTCGTAATGGGTGTAGGGGATGGACCATCCTCGATCGTCGTCGTAGTAGTGGAAGTAGCGTGTACACGATCAGCCACGGGAGCACCACCATCATCATCGTCGTCGTCTCCATCTCCATCCTTTTCATCCTCAAAGATCCTCGCTCCAATCTCCTCGTCACCTGCACACTCAAAAGCAGAAGAGCTACATGGTTGTGTCTCGTCGAAGGTAACCTCGCAAGTCTCCATGATTCAGTTAGTGTCAAGATTGAGCACACGATATGCTCTAGAGTGAATCGCATAACCGAGAAAGATACCATCCGAACATCTAGACTCGAACTTATCCAACTTGCCCTTCTTCAGAATGAAACACTTGCATCCAAAAGCTCTGAAGTGACTCACCTTGGGTTGTCGCCCATGCATTAACTCATAAGAGGTCTTCTTCTTGAAAGCACGAAGGAAGATGCGATTTGAGACATAGCAAGCGGTATTGACCGCCTCAGCCCAGAAACGCCTAGGAGTCCTATGCTCATCCAGCATCATCCTGGCCATCTCACAAAGGGTCCGGTTCTTCATCTCCACTACGCCATTCGGGCAAGCGACGTATGGAGAAGAATACTGATGAACGAGACCAAGATCACTGCAAAAAGCATCAAAATGAGAGTTCTTAAACTCTGTGCCATTGTCACTACGTATAGCTCGAATAACATCTCCATGTCTCTTATTCTTCAATCTCAAGATCAAGTCTTGAACAAAGCCAAATGTCTCGCTCTTATCCTCCAAAAAGAAAACCCAAGAGTACCTCGAAAAATCATCAACAACCACAAGAACATACCACTTCCCACCAGCAGAGCGAACACGAGCTGACCCAACCAAATCCATGTGTAACAGCTCACAAGGTCGCTCGGTCATGACCGCAGGCAGAGGGGCGTGAGAAGTAGCAACCATCTTTCCATGCCGACAAGAAGCACAAACCAAATCCTTCTCGAATTTCAACTTAGGCAATCCTCGGACAAGATCAAGACCACTCAAGTGGTGAAAGAAACTCAAAGCTCAAGTGTCCCAACCGCCTATGCCATTTCCAAAGCTTGGCCGACACGCCAGCAACAAAGCATCGAGGAGGACCAATAGACTGGGAAAAATCAGCACGAAAGGTTTGACCCTCGGGGACGATCGTAGAGACAAGATCGCCTCGAGAATCAAGCACACGAGAAGCGCCCGACTTAAAACGAACCTCAAAACCTTCGTCCAGTAACTGAGATACTGACAACAGGTTAAAACCAAGTGACTTGACCAGGGCCACACTTCTTAAGGTCACTTTGCTACTCACCTTCACCATACCTTCCGTAAGCACTCGTCCTCTCCCATTGTCCCCGAAAGTGATGTACTCCCTCGTACTCACTGGGGTGAGGCTGGAGAACCATCCACGATCTCCGGTCATGTGTCGTGAGCAACCGGAGTCGATCAACCAAAAGTCCTCCAAGCCTCCCACCTGCAATAAAAAACGAGAACGAGAATGAGAAAGCGACTCAACACTGGGGTTAGTACCAAAGGAATCAAACCAGTGTCGAGCTATTTGCTCAAAAGAAGGGTATGCAAAGTCCATCCTACTAAAAGCTCTAGGCGGAGCGCTCTCACGCCTACCACCAAAGGACCTGTCATGTCTCACTGGAGGAGTACACGCACCACGAGGGGGAAACACATGGCCCGTAGTCCATTTGAGACCCAAAGTTCCGATCGTGCCTCCCAAACTCGTAACGGTCACGAGAAGGAGCACATCGAGCCAACTCACCACGCCAAAACCCAACACGCCTATCTCTCTGAGGAAGACCACCTCTACCTCTACGAGTGGGAACTGTATGCACATACACCTCACCCCTAGGTAGAGGCCCTCTATGAGGCTCAGGCATACCACGAGAAATGTGGTACCTGTCCTTGTTTGCCATTTCCCTAGCAAACCTCTCATCACTCTTCCTCCGGAAGCAGAACTCATCCTTATGCCCATCCCTCCCACAATACTCACAATGGAAGCGGATCGGCTGTGGCTTAGGCGATGGCTTCTCTACAAGCTTCTCTCCAGCTTTCTCTCCAGACTTCCCATCAAAGACACTCCCCTCGGTGCTCACAAACTTGATGGGTTTTTGGTTGTTCTTAGCTTTGTGGGGGAACACTGGTGGATCTGGTGTTGTGTCTAGCTTGTTTCTGAGGTGGTTTGGCTTGGGTGCAACTTTGTTCATTAGTGTGGTATGTGGTGAAATGGGAATCTCTCCAGCTTTGTCTTCTCCCTCACCACTCTTCTCACCACACTTGTCAGCCCCCAACTCCTGACCGTCAAACCTCTTAAACTGAGCCAACATCAAACTCAATTGTGGCTCATGCCCAGACAACCACCCCATCATTTTTCTCAATTCATCATTTTCATCCTGCAGACTATCAACGTAGTGTGCAAGTTTCATGTTTTTCAAAGCATGCATTTCACATGTTGAACATGATGTAGGAAGAGGAGCTTTCAATGCCGCCTCAAGAGAAACAATTCTATTGTGAAACTCATCTAGCCTAGCATGCAAAATAGGACATGAGGTACAAGCACCCAACAAAGCTGGCCTAGACTTCAATTCATCACACTCAATCCTAATCACATCTAGTTCCTCCAAAGTAGAGGCATGCTTCTCCTTGAGAGCAGTCAAATCAGCAAGAAAAATTGAGCAATCACCACAATCCATCTCATCAGACACCACAGGAGCAGATTTCAAAGAGACTATCTCATTTCTAGCATCCACAAGCAAGGATTCAAGCTCGGCTACCTTGTCCTTAGCATCACCCAACAAAGACCTAAATTCCCTCTTCTCCTTGTTGGTCTTTCTAAGCATAGCATCATGGTTATCAAGCAACTCATTCAGCCTAGCATTCTCCTCTAGCAAGAATTTGGGATCGTGTCGTACCTCTTCCTCGGAGTCGGAGTTCGAATCCGAGCTGTGCTTCCCACCCTTCTTGGAGTGTGCCATGACGCAAAAGCCTCCATGTGCGACGAAGCTTAGGCCGGTGAAGTTCTTGCCCGTGTGCCGCTTGTCCTTGCGCTTCTCTTGCTCTTCCTCGCTGCTTGAGTCAGAAGAAGCGTCGCTTGATGTTGAGTCGATGTCGCTCGCTCCGGCCACCATCGCTCGAGCAGTCTTCTTCTTGTACCTGCTACTCTTCTTGTGCCTTCTCTCGCCCTTGTCCTTGTAGTCGTTCCGGGAGTGGTGCTTGTTGAAGTCGTGCTTGGGCTTGCCCTTGTAGTCGTTCTTGATCTCCATGGCTTCAGGGCATTCGGCGATGAAGTGCCCGTGCTTCCCGCACCGATAGCACATCCCCGAGCTCCGCCTTGCATTCTTGCGGTTCTCGTACATCCTGTGACAGAACCGTCCAAATTAAATCCCATTTAACACACATAACCTATCCACTTGGTCATTATGCGTTAAAGAGGCGTTAACTTGTCAATATCTGTCGGGTAAATCACTTATAACAAGGATCGAAGATTGTACACTAAGACTCACGCGACGGCGAGTTCAGAGATAATTAAAACAGCCTTAATACCTCATATTCATCAAAGTCTCATTATTACAAAACAAGTTCCATACAGGCAATTAAACAGATCAGAGTTTGAAAACACAGCGGAAATAAAATACTAAATGTCATAAGAAACATCACGGGAGGCCATCCATGATATCACTAAGCACTGTCATCTTCCCACTCACTTCCCAAAGGGTGGGAGAGAACCAGTCCACGAATACCATCCAACACATCAACACCTGCAAAAGTTATCAACAAAGCAAGGCTGAGTATACTAATACTCAGCAAGACTTAGCCGTCGGGTGATGGGAAATCACCAACTCTCTAGACATGCAAGCTGTTTGGCTAGTGGGTTTCTTTTGCTGAAAAGCAACAAAGAGTATGTCCTTACTTTCAAGTTTTAGCTCCAAATTCTAGTTGATTATCCATTACTAAGTAAGCAGCTACACAAGCATAAGTTGTGCAAACAACTAAGCATACAACAGTATTACTTCTCAATTCCATCATTAAGGGACATAGAGTGTATGGATAAGCAATCTCGAAAAACGGTGAGAGGCCGACGATCGATCGATTAATAACCTTGCAAGGTGGACCTAAACACACGGGAGAATGCATACCCCATCATAACGACCACAACCCCTATAGGGCGGAGTACGCACCAACCAGGTGGTTCCCAATCATCCTCGGTTTAGGATCAAAGCCCACTGGCCCTGGTACAAGTTGGTCAGGTCACGGACTTACACATGTCGCCCGGATCCACACATGCACCACTGTCATGAACCTGGGGACTACTCCCGAGATAGTGGTAGATAGTTCCCTTACCAGATCAAAAAGGTACTAGGCTTACCAGTCCCATTCCCGGCAAATGCTTAGTACGTTCAAACGCTTAACCACAGACCTACTGGCCGGAGTCGGTCCCATGCTCTTACCACATGAGCAGGTAGGTTTAACAATCTTATGATTCCAACATAAGAACCCTATAGCTCGCGAGTGACGAACATCACTCGACTTTTACCATATCCTTAGAGCATGGCAACTAGCAACTTATCAACTAGTATTTGAACATAGGAACCTAAGATCATGCATCTAGGGTTTCAATACAACTCCTGAAACTTAAATGCACAAACATAACAAAGATAGTTGCATAAGTTGAAAACATAGGTTATGCTCCGGGGCTTGCCTTTACTAGCAAAGTTAGTTGGAGATCCTCCGAACTTGGTTCGGGTCTTGTTGCAAAACCAACACGTTCACCTTCTCCTTCAACTAGCTCTCCTTCAGCTTCCGACACCAACACGTAGCTTTCGTCCGGATGTTCTACACGACATGCATATGCATAACTTTAAGTGTTCGTTTTTAAGAAGGAAGAACTTAGTTCATATTTAAAGGATAAACATGGGGTGTATTGTTGTGCGCATTCACCTGGATAAGAATATATCCAGCATACTCTTCCTTTATCAAGGAATTATATGTGTGTTATTTATCTTTCTTATTTGATGGTGATTGTGTGCATATCTAAACTAATTAACTTATTTAACTTCACCAAAATAAAAGGTGATGTTTAGGGTGTGTTTTGGTGAAGCATAGCTATTTAAAACCAAGTCACATTAAAGGTAATTTTGGTTTTCTTTTATTTCTCTTATTAAGCTTGAATTACTTCGAAAATTAATTCTGGATATTTCACACACAAACAAACAGAGACAAAATTAATACAAGCACATATCATGGCAACAAGACTACTACCCAAAATTTAGATCAAACTAAGCCACAAACTGCACATGAAAAATCTAACATTAACTAGCTGACTTAAATATGATTAAATTCTACAGAAAGATATATACATGATCTAGCAACAAGAAATTACATAGAGCATAAACATGACTTTACTGAGCAACTCACAAAATTTCAGATTAAACCAAACTATAGATCTAGCATGAAAATTACAACATTTAAACACTGCTGAAAAGATAAATAAATCATATTGCAATATATAAGCATGCATTGGGCCACAACTTTTACTATAGCCATAACAAAAGTAAAACAAGATTACTCAAAAATTATCATGGCCAGAAACTAATTACAACATGCTTTATTAAAAAGGCTTATATTAAAGGTCTAAATTAATTAGAGCTAGATAAACATGTCAAAAGCTACTGATATATTTACCATAGCTTCATCTAGGCATATACAGGCTACTGCAAAAAGATCAACTTTATTTTCTTAATAAATTATTTAAAACGTAACAGGAACTTAAAAGCTGCCATATATCAAAATTAAATCATAACCAAAGATATATAACAGATCTATGTGCAATTTTTCTACACAAGAGCAATCATATCCATACTAACAACATATTAAAATTTCACAGGCAGATCAGCTCTAGATTTCAAATAATTTAAAATCTATTCAAACTGATCAATTCAAAATTATTTAAAATCTAGAAAGAAATTTACAAAATTCCTTTCTAGGAAAGTTGCATCTGTTTAAGTAGAGCACAGAACAATTGAGTTTACATTTTTCTGATTTTTCTTTGATTCATTACGAATTTTAGAAGGTCTCAGCAATTTAAAACTAGATTCAAAGAATCTTCTTTCATCTGAGTCCTTGACCTGAAATACTTGTTCACAACTATGCCCTTATATTTACACCGGGGTCCCTACATTTACAAAACAACCCTTGCGAAGATCTGATCCATCACAACTTTGCCCTCAGCCATGGCCGCGGCACGGACGGCCGGAATTCGGCTCGCCGGCGGCGATCCAGGGCGGGGGAAAGGGCGGAGGAGGGCCAGGGGATCACCTTGGGTCTGCTCCGGTGCTCAGACGCGGCGGAGAGACGGCCGGCGGCGAGGATTAGCGGAGAGGTGGATCTCCGGCCGCGGGGATGACTGCTCCGGCGAGCTAGGTGGCCGGGCACATCAACAAGTGGCACGAGAGGCTTCAGTTGGGGCACGTGGTCCTGCCTGACGGCTTGGGCGAGGCTGAGAAGCTGCCAGCGGTGATGTCCGGCGGCGGGGTGGATCTCCGGCCGCTGCCGGGCCGTTTTCGGTGAACTGGCCGGTGATGCACGACAACGCGTTGCCCAGGGGGCTTCAGGGGGGCAAGGGGATGCTGCCAGGGGGCTTGGACGGGGACGAGATGTCTTGGAAGTAGGGGCTCCGCGGTGGTGCTCAGGCGGCGAGCTGCGGCAGCCTGGCGGTGCAGTGCGGCGGCGCGGCGAGCTCAAGGGGCTCATGTCCCTTTTGTAGGCGGGCGAGAGGGTGTAAGGCCGCCACAGCTTTGCCCTGCCAGTTGGCCAGCGCGGCAGGGAAGGGCGTGGCGCAGCACGGCGCGGTGCACAGCAGCGAACATGGTGATGGCGCGGCGCGTGGCGACGACAGGGGCAGTGCGCGGCGCGTGTGAGAGCGCCAGGTCACGAGCAACCTCGGGCAAGTGACGGCGGGGCCACCTCGGTGTCAGTGCTAGGTGGCACGGGCGGGATGGCGCGCGGGCACGCGCGGCGGACGGGCGCCGGGGCGAGGCCGAGACGGGGTCGCGCCGCGACGTCGAGGGCCAAGGCGCGCGCACGGGCGACGGGCAGCAAAACAGATTTCGATTTAGGGTACTTTGAACGGCCGGGAAAATTCAAATCCCCATCTGATTCAAATTTTGGCCACAAGCAAAGTTGTAGAGGAGACATTCCTCTATCACTTTCACAAAGGTTGACCGGTGGAAAAATCCACGGATTGAGTAGAAATTCATTCTGAAAATCATGATTTTCTCGGCGTGGTCAAACATAGTGCTCTGGCTTTGACCAAGTTTTTGAGGTATTTCCACTCAAAATTTGAAAATCTGCCAATTAGAGGAAATGTGTCCCATGAAATTTGCACAACTTTTGTATTGGCTGATTTTCAGTGTTTTGGAAAATTTTGGAGATTTGACAAAAGTTCTAGAGTTTGGTATATGAACAAAGGATTTTGACCTTGCTAGAGGGGTTTGACTCAAAGTTTTGGATACTTTTCACTCAAGATCTTAACTTCCACCTTAAAGATGAAATGTTAAGCTTGAGGAATCCATCAACTCTCATATTGGTCGATTTTGAAGTTGCTATATAAAATCTTGAGATTGTGGCCAAGCCATCAAATGAACTCAGAATTTCCTTTAGAGAGTTGACCAACATGATAGGGTTAAACTCCTTCTTCCTTAATTTCCAAAAGTGACAACTACAAGGTTATGTTCCTGAATCTTGGTGAAAATGTTCATATTTGCACAAGTTTAAGCTCTGAGTGAAAATGGATCTCAGGTCCAAAACAAACTTTGCTCCTAATGGTGTTTTAACAAAACTTGCATTGATTGATCCTTCAACACTATAAGCTTAGGTTAAATCCTTGATTAAAAAGAGATAAACACCTGGGTGTTACAACCTACCCCCCTTAAATAGAATCTCGTCCCGAGATTCGACAACAAGCTTGATAGACTTTTCAGGGGAAGGTAGAGATTACATAGAGAAACTAACAGAGCAAGGCTAACTCTCCTAAGATCTAGAACTCAAAGATGATAAAAGATACACGGATTTCATGACAAACTTCCACGTAACTCATGAGGAAGCAGGCGCTGAATGTGCACATGAAAAGCTATAAACAAGCATAGCAGAGGTGCAAAACAAATCAACACCATCAATGCGTCCCAGCAATCTGAATCACATATCTCGAGAGAACGATCCATAGCTGGTGATGTAGGATTGGCTTCTTCTGGTGACCTTCTTCTTCTCGAGGTAGGCACCAAAACTTCAGTGGACGAGCTTCGAAGAATTGCTTGAACTGTCTTCAACTTCTGAAGAGGCTTGATTCTTCTTCACCTTGTTGGAGAAGATGGAGGAAATGCTGGAGGTGATGAAAATGGCTGGTGTGTGCTCAAAGAAAAGAGCAGGAGAGAAGGGAGGGCGACGGGAGGTGATGGCTCCAGTGGATGCAAAGGGTGGGGTAGTGGAAATCAGTGGAAGGTGGTCCATTTATGGATGCTCACCATGGAGTAGTGGCGGTGGTGCTTGCGCCACTTGTGTGGGGGCCGGGGTATGGAGGCATGGAGGTGCGGTGGTAGTGGCATGTGGCACGGTGGTGGCCGGCACGGGATGCCATGGGGACAAGACGGCTGTCGTAGGGTGTGCGTAGGCGGTGATCAGCTGCTGCGGTAGAAAGGTGGCAGAGCGACGGCACAGCACAGATCAGACGGAGCACAGATATGGAGGGGTCAAATTGATTCTCGAGAGAAATTGACCATGAATTTTGGGAAGCACGAGAAGATCCTGGGTATCCACAATTCAAACTAAAACTTATTTTTGTCGGGGAAACTGTCAGAGGCTTTTGTCCATTTTTTCCTTTTCCATTATACCGAGTATGTGGATTTGGTTGAAGCTGAGAGAGGATCACAGATCATTGATTGGTATAAAACTCCTCGTATCTCGACTTTTAGAGAACCTTGACTGCTCATAATCCTTCAACTTAACTTGGTTGATTTTGATACTAGCTAACCTGTGAGATTGAGACAGAAGAAGACCAAATTGAATGGTTACATAGAGATTTCTTATGAAGAAAGGGAAGGCTAGTAAACAAACATCTGATAAATTTGTTTACTGAAATTTCTGAAGTTGCACTAGGAAAACAACAAGATGTTTACTCAGGGTACGTCCTTGGAAGTATCAACTTTCAGTTGACCAAAAGATAAAACTTCTGGAAAAGATGAGGGTCAACATGTACGCCAACAAGATTCTGGCACTTGTGACATTGTTCTCATTTACTCAAATTGTACGAGCAGGGTTAAGAAATATAGAGAGATCGAAAGGTGATCAACTCAAGGATATCAACATCAATGAAAAGCTGAGTGCTTCAGAATGCAAACATACATAGGGGAATTGATACAGGTCAATCGAGATATCATGTTTGCATTACCAGGAGAAAGTTACACACTAAGAGTAAACTCTGAAAATCAAGTCATTAGCAAAGTACTATTATAGTTCATACATAGCACTTGTACATCTCCTTATTTTATTACACTCGTGGCAACATCCAAACTAGATCCACTAGCTAGTCCTAGGTTAACCTTTTATTTTCCTCAAGTTGAAAACAAAGGCTCAGGGTGATGCAGATCCAGACTCTACTCCAGATTCTCCTTGAATCTCGTGGTGATTCTCACCATCTTCAGGTGGGGAAATAACAGGTCCTGGTGGTGGAGCTGCTACTGCTTCTAATTGATTCTCCATGTCTAGAATGTGTAGGTCGGCTTGATGTAGCATATAGTCCTGGTCCTGAATTTCTTTACGCAGTTCTAATATTTTTGCTTTATCCTTGCGTCTTCCTTTCTTAAGGGCTTTTATCATGGCTTGAGCTTCCTTCAACTCATGAGTGGTATTTTCCATTTCCCTAACTTGGTTCCTATAGATTGCATTTTCTATGACCAGCAGTTGGTATGTATCATACATTGCTTTGGAGAAACGAACTGAGGTGATCAGATCAGGGTTGTAGCGTGAGTTTTCCAGAACAGAGATGAAAGACTCCTGCTCAGACCATTGTCCATGGTAATGCTCCTGCAGGGGAATTACCCTGGCTGTAGTGTGAGCTACCAATGCAGAATGCTTCCCACAAAAAGTGGTAAGTGCTTCAAGAGTAGCCTTTTGCAAGGTGTCAGCCCACTCTAAGCCTTGTGCTTTACTCTCCCATGCTTCCCAGCTTGGATTAGCCGGACAAGCTGAAATCTTCACTTTCACTTCACAACTAGGGATTTGTCCTTCGTTCATGCACTCACGGTACATATACTGTGGTTGGGTAGTATATCCAAAGTCCTTCAAAATGGTCCACAAAATCAGGGGAAAACCACTCTCTTGGATGCAACTAACGTGAGTCCATCCTTCTTCATCAACATTTGTGAATCCAGAATTGGCCATCTAAAGAGAGTGACATATGTAAGAAACCAGATGGATGCAATGGCATAAAAGATAGATTTTTTTTCTAGCCATACAAAATTTATCATATTTGGAAAACCGTAAACTAGATGTTCTTGATTTCCACCAGATCCTTATGAAGGTAGAAGCAAGCTTTGTATGTTCCAATTGGGCAAAACTAAGGGTAATATGCTCGAAAAATTTTAGAGACCGATGCTCTATCTTGGCTGATGGACAGCAGGCAGAGGGTTACTAAAAAGTTCATAACTCTCAGCATAAGAGTGCAACGATACTCAACTTTTACAAGCACCCCAACTTGAATTCCAAACCACTTTGGTGTTCCACGGTTGGGCTACGATTGTTGGGAAAAGAGGTGATTGGTCCAAGCTTCAGTTTGCTATTGTTCAGAAATTTTCAGCAGACAGGCAGTTAATCAAATTAGCGTAACTGAAATTCAGCTTAGCCAAAAATTCTGAAATTTTACCAGGTACTTGGTAAGGTTATGAAGTACCAATTTGGTATTCAATGGTAGAGCTAAAGACTAGAGGAAGATAGCCAAAAGAATTAAAACTCCAGTGGCTGTCCCTCAGGAAAAACAGCAAACAGAGCTGCACTATTTTGGTCATAACTCAAAATTCCTTCGACCAAAATTTCTGAAATTTTTACAGCAGATGCTTGACAAGATTTGTAACCACTTTCATATTTAACTTTTCTTCTGAAAACACTGTCTTGGGGTCGACACATTTCAGAACAGATAGGTTCATAGATTGACAGCTAGATCAATCCTTAAGGAAAAGATCATATCTTGAGTTTGGCTGATCCAATGCTTATGAAAATTTTACAACATCTTCGTTGCAAAATTGGAGACAACTTTTGGGTAAAAGATCTCTGGAGAAAACTTCTTTTGCTAGCCCGAAAAATTCCAGACCAGCAGATCTTTCAGCAAACACTAGAAAGACCTTAAGCTACTTGACAAAAACTTGGACGAAAGAGATTTCAAGTTGTACTCATTATCTTTGAGGTTCAGTTTTAATGATTTTAACATGATGCATGCAAAACCTATTCGTCCTCACAGACAATTCCTTGTCAAAATCGAAGTTAGTGCCGGTGGCATGGCACAATATACGACTCTCCCTATAATAGCTAGTCGAATTCTACTCGATCTTAGCACTTACGAATCAAGGTTAGTGTACCTGCAGAAAATCACAGAACAATTCGAACCTTCCGTGCCAGCACTCACGAAAGCGTCCACCAATATTACCGTCCACTATAGAAACGGCACCCATGCATTTAACGCTGCATGGATAGCGTCCAACCTGAGACACGCTCCTTTTGACTGGAGGGCGTCCCCCTTCACATATTTATAATGCGGAATCATGCTCACGTATGGCAAAACGTGGCGAGACATAGACACGACAGTGGGTTCCCTTTGGAGTAGGTCTCATCCATCCTTCACATGACTTTCATGTGGCACCACCACGTATAGCAAAACGTGATGAACTAGTATGGTTGTGCGAGAAAGTAAGTTTTGACAGATAATAAAATGTGTTGGGAGTCAGTTTAGATAAACCATAGAATACTAGCCACCTGAAAGAACCCAAAAATACCACTAGGGTCTCTTGGACTAGTTAATCCTTAGCGTTCCTAACGCATTTTGCAAACACACCTTAATCTTGCAAGTTTTATTCCAAAAACATGTTATTAATGTTGTTTTAACATCTCTGATGTACAGTCAAGCTCTGATACCAGCTGTGACAGAACCGTCCAAATTAAATCCCATTTAACACACATAACCTATCCACTTGGTCATTATGCGTCAAAGAGGCGTTTAGTTGTCGATATCTACCGGGTCAAGCCCGGTAAATCACTTATAACAAGGATCGAAGATTGTACAATAAGACTCACGTGACGGCGAGTTCAGAGATAATTAAAACAGCCTTAATACCTCATATTCATCAAAGTCTCATTATTACAAAACAAGTTCCATACATGCAATTAAACAGATTAGAGTTTGAAAATACAGCGGAAATAAAATACTAAACGTCATAAGCAACATCACGGGAGGCCATCCATGATATCACTATGCACTGTCATCTTCCCACTCACTTCCCAAAGGGTGGGAGAGAACCAGTCCACGAATACCATCCAACACATCAACACATGCAAAAGGTATCAACAAAGCAAGGCTGAGTATACTAATACTCAGTAAGACTTAACCGTCGAGTGATGGAAAATCACCAACTCTCTAGACATGCAAGCTGTTTGGCTAGTGGGTTTCTTTTGCTGAAAAGCAACAAAGAGTATGTCCTTACTTTCAAGTTTTAACTCCAAATTCTAATTGATTATCCATTACTAAGTAAGCAGCTACACAAGCATAAGTTGTTCAAATAATTAAGCATACAACAGTATTACTTCTCAATTCCATCATTAAGGGACATAGAGTGTTTGGATAAGCAATCTCGGATAACGGTGAGAGGCCGATGATCAATCGATTAATAACCTTGCAAGGTGGACCTAAACACACGGGAGAATGCATACCCCATCATAACAACCATAGCCCCTATAGGGTGGAGTACGCACCAACCAGGCGGTTCCCAATCATCCTCGGTTTAGGATCAAAGTCCACTGGCCCTGGTACAAGTTGGTCAGGTCACGGACTTACACATGCCGCCCGGATCCACACATGCACCACTGTCATGAACCTGAGGACTACTCCCGAGATAGTGGTAGAGAGTTCCCTTACCGGATCAAAAAGGTACTAGGCTTACCGGTCCCATTCCCAGCAAATGCTTAGTACGTTCAAACGCTTAACCACTGTCACACCAATTTTTCCAAAGAAAACTAGATGCATAACTATATGTATGCCAAGATCTATTTTCATACATATAGTGACATATAAGTGAATACAGAAACAGTATCTCGTAAGAAAAAGATAGATTATCAGAGATTTACGCTTTATCCTGGAAACGAAGGCTCCAAACATCACAGGCAATCGACTGGGGGCTGCGTACGCCTAGCACCAGCAACATCTTCACAGCAACTACATAGAAGCTTCCTCTTTCTGAGCAACATTGTTTATAGCAAGGGTGAGCACATGTTGTACTCAGCAAGTGTGGGGAAAGTATGAATGCAAAGGCTTATCAAGGAAAGGCTGACAGGTTGACTGCATTAAGCACTTTTAGTTGGTCAAATTTTATTAGCACCTGATTACTAGTAAAGTATAAGTATATACCAACCCACAATTAACATATAGAGATACGCCATAAGCATATGGCTATCATAACCATAACCACGATTTAAGTCCATCTTCAAGTTCAATTATCATGTGAGGGTCTAGGCCGCTCTTGACCGTGAGCACGGCTAATCGATTAGTTTTACACTCTGTAGAGGTTGTACACTTTCACCACAAGTCGCGTAAAAGTTCTAGCAACTTTAAACCCAACCACGCGATGCTGATCAGGCATCATACCACACTACCGAGGTGTGATTGCATAGGGACGCTACGAGGCCTTTACAAAGTTTCCCCAATGTGAAGCAACCCGCGAAGGTTCCGAGTCGTTGCAGAGTATAAAGTCCCCTAGTAGGACCGTGTATTAGCAAAGCACACTCCCTACTAGAGCGAGTCTATACCCCACTGGCGCTCCCCCTTGCCCTTATCAGGTAAGGTCACCCCAACACTAGAGTCCCTAATTAATTAGCCAAGCCAGAGCCATATAGCCTTGTGGTTGCACTGTTGTCCTGGGTGGTCGCTCCATGTTCCAATTAATCATATGATCTTGTATTAACCAGAGATATATAGCATAAAGGTAAAGCAAGTTCATCATTATTGTTGTTCATTAGAACCACCATAACCCAACATAGAGCAACTAAGCATAGCTACCCAACATAAAGGTAAAACCCAGGTTGACAAGGAATAAAGGTAATAAAGACTAGGATGAACCTTAATAGGACCCATCAATATTAATGCAAGCATACGCAATGGTGATTAAACACATTATTGGGACAAAAGATCAAGGACACACTTGCCTTTAACCAAAGTAGTGATGTTGCTCATAATTCTTCATCTTCTTGCTCTTCAAAGCTCTCAAACCACGTTCATTCTACTCGCATCAATCATCGGGCACAAACATACAAAGCAAGCATACAAGCAAACTAAGAACAATGCACCAATCAAAAGAGAAACTTTTAAAAGAACGTGCTAAAGGATAGGATCGATTCTATGGATCACTGAAGCACACAGACCGTGCTGAGATAAGGGAAAGGCTTGGTTAGCTTTATGAAGAACACTGGGTTGGAGAAAGAACTAGGGTCAAAAGATCTGGAGCTTGAAAGAAGATTAGCTCTACAACAGAGACACACTGAGACAGAGCTTTGATAAAGAACGGCTAACATTCGATTTGCATAAATGAGAGAACAAACTATGAGCTTAGGTTTATTTTAATTATCAAAACATATATAAAGGATATTTCAAAAAGAAAATACCCTAAGTTGGAATTAATGCAGCATTATATTTTGCAAAAGACCGGGTAAAGAACTAATCAAGTTTTATTTATAAAGATTCATATATTGATTAAACCAATTAAACATTTAATTTAGAAAAGCTAAACTATATGAATCACCTAAACGTAAGTTTATGATTCGAGTAGATCATATTATTATTAAAAACATCATGGCATTGGTATTAATCAAATTAATATTTATTATAAAAGCAGATGTAAAAGCCTATCAACTTTTAATTATGAAAGTTTAATTAAATATTAAGCAAATTAACATTTGGTTTATGAAAACTGGGTAAAAGATCTAATTAGATTTTATGTACAAAAGCATGTGAAATAATCATTAATCAAATTAATATTGATTATGAAAAACGGTGTATAGCTCTATATAGCTTTTATTTAGAAAAAGCATGTTTAATAAGCATTAATCAAAATTAATATTAAATTTATTTTTAGAAAACAAAACATGATGAAAACTCACCACTAACGCGTAGTTCATGTCATTAGGAACCTAACGTAACTTGAACGGATGAAAACGGAGCTAAAACAGAGAAACTATGGAGAAAATAAGGTGCAGGGACCTACTGGCAAGGTTTGGAAACTTCCAGGGGCTTAACTGCGAAAGACCAGGGGCATATACATAATTATGTATATAAACTCAGGGACTTTCTTGCAAGATTCTCAGGATGGATGGAATCTAGAAAAACTAAAAGTCCTAGGGGGGTTTCTGCAAGAAGGGCTAGACTCATAGATTGGATCCATGGATTTCCAAGAAGTACAGGGGGCCACTCGCAAAAAGGACAGGGGGTCTTCTTCCCCAACTGGACACAGCGGACAGGAGCTCCCGGCGGTCAACTCCGCCGGCGGCTTTGGTGCTCCAGCGACCTAGGTCTCCGGGCGAGCTGCGCAGGAGGATGAGGAGAGCATGGCGACCACGCTGAACTGCTTACCCACGATGGAGACTGCTCGACGGCGGAAAGCAGCGGTGGCCGGCGGCTTGGCGTCTCGGCCTCAGGCGGCTGCGCCGGCGAGGTGCTTCCGGACTCCGGCGTGTCCGGGTCCGGCACGCCCTGCCAGATGGGCCCGGGTGGACCTCGCGGGCGGGCCGCGGTAGGGCCAGTGGAGCGGGCTGGAGTCGGTGCGGGTTGGTACATGGGCCGGAAGAGGAGCTGGGCCGGGCGAAGATAGACAGCGGGAAGAGATCAAGGGTGTCCAGCAGACTTCAAAACAATGGGCCGCGAGGTGGAGCTAGGCTGCGAACGGAGGGGCAATGAGCAAACCGGAAAAGAAGATCAGGGGGCACTGCCGGACCTTGGCTGCTGGGCTGAAAGCTGTTGTGGGCCGAAAGTGAAGAAGGGAAAAGGAAATGATAAAGAATTTCTTTTTATTTTTAGAAATTATTTTCGTGAAAAAGAATAATCCAGAATTAGCTAGATAATTCATGAAAGCCACGAAAAATATTCTAAAAATCTCCAAAATTCCAGGAAAATTCCCAGAGATAGATTGAGACACGAACAACCCAAATAAAATATTTGGAGCTTATGAAAAAGATTTTAGAGCCTTCTAATAAATAGAAAATGCTCAGAGAAAATGAGAATAAACTCCAGAAAAATCTGAAAAATTCTCAGAAGGGTTTGGTCAACACCTAAGCGTGTTTTAAAAACATTTTACACTCATGAAACACTAGATGCATCGGCATGAATGCAACACTCACACAAACATTTTATTTAATTTAGAAAACAAACAAAAGCCTTTTTCCTATTCTATATTTCCTGTAAAGAAAATAAATGTTTGGACAAATTTTTAAATTGAGTGAAAAGTGTTGTTTAATTTTTCTTCTAATTCACATCCTGAAATTGGAAATTTTAGGGTGTGACAACCACAGACCTACTGGCCGGAGCCGGTCCCATGCTCTTACCACATGAGCAGGTAGGTTTAACAATCTTATGATTCCAACATAAGAACCCTATAGCTCGCGAGTGACGAACATCACTCGTCTTTTACCGTGTCCTTAGAGCATGGCAACTAGCGACTTATCAACTAGTATTTGAACATAGGAACCTAAGATCATGCATCTAGGGTTTCAATACAACTCCTGAAACTTAAATGCACAAACATAACAAAGATAATTGCATAGGTTGAAAACATAGGTTATGCTCCGGGGCTTGCCTTTACTAGCAAAGTTAGTTGGAGATCCTCCGAACTTGGTTCGGGTCTTGTTGCAAAACTAACACGTTCACCTTCTCCTTCAGCTTTCGACACCAACTCGTAGCTTTCGTCCGGATGTTCTACACGACATGCATATGCATAACTTTAAGTGTTCGTTTTTAAGAAGGAAGAACTTAGTTCATATTTAAAGGATAAACATGGGGTGTATTGTTGGGCACATTCACCTGGATAAGAATATATCCAGCATACTCTTCCTTTATCAAGGAACTATATGTGTGTTATTTATCTTTCTTATTTGATGGTGATTGTGTGCATATCTAAACTAATCAACTTATTTAACTTCACCAAAATAAAAGGTGTTGTTTAGGGTGTGTTTTGGTGAAGCATAGCTATTTAAAACCAAGTCACATTAAAGGTAATTTTGGTTTTCTTTTATTTCTCTTATTAAGCTTGAATTACTTCGAAAATTAATTCTGGATGTTTCACACACAAACAAACAGAGACAAAATTAATACAAGCACATATCATGGCAACAAGGCTACTGCACCAATATTTAGATCAAACTAAGCCATAAACTGCACATGAAAAATCTAACATTAACTAGCTGACTTAAACACGATTAAATTCTACTGAAAGATATATACATGATGTAGCATCAAGAAATTACACAGAGCATAAACTTGGCTTTACTGAGCAACTCACAAAATTTCAGATTAAACCAAGCTATAGATCTAGCATGAAAATTACAGCATTTAAACACTGCTGAAAAGATAAATAAATCATACTGCAATATATAAGCATGCATTGGGGCCACAACTTTTACTATAGCCATAAAAAAAGTAATACAAGATTACTCAAAAATTATCATGGCCAGAAACTAATTACAACATGCTTTATTAAAAAGGCTTATATTAAAGGTCTAAATTAATTAGAGCTAGATAAACATGTCAAAAGCTACTGATATATTTACCATAGCTTCATCTAGGCATATACAGGCTACTGCAAAAAGATCAACTTTATTTTCTTAACAAATTATTTAGAACTAAACAGGAACTTAAAAGCTGCCATATATCAAAATTAAATCATAACCAAATATATATAACAGATCCATGTGCAATTTTTCTACACAAGAGCAATCATATCCATACTAACAACATATTAAAATTTCACAGGCAGATCAGCTCTAGATTTCAAACAATTTCAAATCTATTCAAACTGATCAATTCAAAATTATTTAAAATCTAGAAAGAAATTTACAAAATTCCTTTCTAGAAAAGTTGCATCTGTTTAAGTAGAGCACAGAACAGTTGAGTTTACATTTTTCTGATTTTTCTTTGATTTATCACGAATTTTAGAAGGTCTCAGCAATTTAAAATTAGATTCAAAGAATCTTCTTTCATCCGAGTCCTTGACCAGAAATACTTGTTCACAACTATGCCCTTATATTTACACCGGGGTCTCTACATTTCCAAAACGACCCTTGCGAAGATCTGATCCTTCACAACTTTGCCCTCGGCCATGGCCGCGGCACGGGCGGCCGGAATTCGGCTCGCCGGCGGCGATCCAGGGCGGGGGAAAGGGCGGAGGAGGGCCAAGGGATCACCTTGGGTCTGCTCCGGTGCTCAGACGCGACGGAGAGACGGCCGGCGGCGAGGATCGGCGGAGAGGTGGATCTCCGGCCGTGGGGATGACTGCTCCGGCGAGCTAGGTGGCCGGGCACGTCAACGTGTGGCACGGGAGGCTTCAGTTGGGGCACGTGGTCCTGCCTGAAGGCTTAGGCGGGGCGGAGAAGCTACCGGCGGTGAAGTCCGGCGGCGGGGTGGATCTCCGGCCGCTGCCGGGCCGTTTCCGGTGAACTAGCCGGCGATGCACGACAACGCGTTGCCCAGGGGGCTTCAGGGGGCAAGGGGATGCTGCTAGGGGGCTTGGATGCAGGGGCTCCACGGTGGCGCTCCGGCGGCGAGCTGCAGCAGCCTGGCGGCGTAGTGCGGCGAGCTCAAGGGGCTCATGTCCCTTTTGTAGGCGGGCGAGAGGGTGTGAGGCCGCCACGGCTTTGCCCTGCCAGTTGGCCAGCGCGACGCGGCAGGGAAGGGCGTGGCACAGCACGGTGCGGTGCATGGCGGCAGACATGGTGACAGCGTGGCGCGTGGCGACGACAGGGGCAGTGCGCGACACGTGTGAGAGCACCGGGTCACGGGCAACCTCGGGCAAGTGACGGCGGGCCCACCTCGTCGTCAGTGCCAGGTGGCACAGGCGGGACGGCGCGCGGGCACACGTGGTGCACGGGTGTCGGGGAGAGGCCGAGACGGGGTCGCGGCGCGACGTCGAGGTCCAGGGCGCGCGCACGGGCGACGGGCAGCAAAACAGATTTCGGTTTAGGGTACTTTGAACAGCCGGGAAAATTCAAATCCCCATCTAACTCAAATTTTGGCCAAAATCAAAAGTTGTACAGGAGACTTTCCTCTACCACTTTCACAAAGGTCGACCGGTGGAAAAATCCACGGATTGAGCAGAAATTTGTTCTGAAAATCATGATTTTCTCAGCGCGGTCAAACACAATGCTCTGGCTTTGACCAAGTTTTTGAGGCATTTCCACTCAAAATTTGAAAATCTACCAATTAGAGGAAATGTGTCCCATGAAATTCTGCACAACTTTTGTATTGGCCAATTTTTCTGTGTTTTGGAAAATTTTGGAGATTTGACCAAAGTTCTAGAGTTTGGTATATGAACAAAGGTGTTTGACCTTGCTAAAGGGGTTTGACTCAAAGTTTTGGATACTTTTCACTCAAGATCTTAACTTCCACCTTAAAGATGAAATGTTAAGCTTGAGGAATCCATCAACTCTCATATTGGTTGATTTTGAAGTTGCTATATAAAATCTTGAGATTGTGGCCAAGCCATCAAATGAACTCAGAATTTCCTTTAGAGAGTTGACCAAACATGATAGGGTTAAACTCCTTCTTCCTTAATTTCCAAAAGTGACAACTACAAGGTTATGTTCCTGAATCTTGGTGAAAATGTTCATATTGGCACAAGTTTAAGCTCTGAGTGAAAATTGATCTCAGGTCCAAAACAAACTTTGCTCCTAATGGTGTTTTAACAAAACTTGCACTGATTGATCCTTCAACACCACAAGCTTAGGTTAAATCCTCGATTAAAAAGGGATAAACACCTGGGTGTTACACATCCGCCCAAACCTCTTGCTCAACAAAGCGAGATCGTCCTCGCTCAGCACCTCAAAGTCCTCATCTGGCAAAAGACACAAGACAAGACAAAGAGAAACCACCAGAGTTAGCGTTAGACCGTGATCGTGAGACAAGAGCCAAACTATGAGGATCAGTGGGGCTCTCACTCTTGGCTCTCAAGCCACGATCAACCTCTGAAGACCTGAGCTTGGAGAACAGCTCATCCAGCGTCAGCGTATCATACACGCTCGACTCATCAATGGCCTCGACCTTGACACTCCACACAGACCTATCCAGGGCATGCAAAAGCTTGATAGCTTGATCATGATCCGTGTATGGGAGCACTGTCACATTGGCCCTCATGTTGTTGACTATGCTAGTGAAGCCCTAAAACATTGCATCGGTCAACTCACCGGGGAGATGAGTGAAGTTCTCGTACTCTCTCCGGTAAGTGGAAAACAAACGGGCTTGCACTTGGGCATTGCCAACATGAGCATTTCTCAACTTGAGCCAAATCTTTCCGGCCACATTCTTTCCGTACACTCGCTCGAACTCCGAGGCACAGAGAGCACGGAATAAGTAATCAACGGTCTTGCTGTTGGCCTCACACATGTCCCGTGATCCTGGAAGCAGAAAACTATCTGGGATGACATAATGAGGATTCTGAGTGACCTCCCAGATAAGAGTTCCCTTCCCTCGCAAAAACGCGCCCATGCGCCTTTCCCACATCGGGTAATTCTTGCCATCAAAGTGCGGAGGACCCGACCCCTTGCCATAATCGTCCATCTTTGGATCTTAGACTAGTTAGAATCAAGAAGATCCGTTACTGGCTCTGATACCAATTGAAGGACCGAAAAGGGCGACCAGAGAGGGGGGAGTGAATGGGAGTCGATAAAAATTCTTCCCGAAGGTCCAACTCAGCCTATACCCCGATTGCCACTCCGAGTTCTCGCACACACCAAAGAATCTAAAGACAAGGCACAAACAAGTCCACAAGATCAAGAGACACCCCTAGAAGCAAACCGCGGAAGCACTAGACAAGAAACAAAGCACTTGGGAAATTCTGGAAACACCAGGCGTGGACGGTACGTGCAGTACGGGCGGACTGTCCGCTAGGGTACGGTGGACAGTCCGCAAGTACGGCTCGGACTGTTCGAAATAAGCAGCAGAACCACCAGAGATGCACGCCAAAATTTGGACTGTCCGCCTAGGCCACGCGGACTGTCCGCCAGTGTCGCGGACTGTCAATGAAGGTAGCACGGACGGTCCGTCCACCTCACTGGAAACCCCAGACAAACCTCGAGCCACCCCAGACAAAAACTCAGCCACGCTGTCGACCGGGCATCCCTGGGCCCACCAACACATGTGGGCCATACCCGGGAGATAAGTTCCTGTACACCTGGACTACTCGACTAGTGGGCCACGGTGTTGGTACCGTGGACCACAAGGCAAGACAAGACGGACAAGGACTTGTACTAAGACTAGGATAGCTTTCCATACCTTGTATAGGCTAGTCCGGGTCCTACTCGAATAGTACCCTTGTACCAATCCGACTTGTAACCCGGCCTCCCGTGGCATATAAGGTGAGGTAGGGACCCCTCTCGAAACATACCCAATCAATACAGAGCCACGCAGCATACATGACGTAGGGTATTATCCACATTACGGCCCGAACCTGTCTAATTGTGTGCCCCGTGTGTCACCATCGTGTTCTTGATCTCGGCGAGCCCCACCTCAAAATCTACTACTTCGGGTACCCTGTCGTAGGCTCGGTGTCGAAAACACTGACAGCTGGCGCGCCAGGTAGGGGATCTCGTCGTTGATCCACTGGCGAACTCGATGGCTCTCGTCATCATCAAGCCGACCGTCGCTTTCCAACAAGGCGACACCTTCGTTTTCGACTCCTGGGTTTGCGTTGCTGACGACACCGGATCGTTTCTGCGTTTCTTAGCGCTAACTCTGGAGTCAAAGCTCAAGTCCTTGACGCTTACGCAAGCTTCGATGAAAGAACTCGTCGAAAATTTCAGCGAAATTTCGATCTCTGACCCGCTTAGAGATCTCGACTCGGAGCCCGAGTACAACTCGACTTCACCTCCTATTCAGCCTGAGTCGCTCTCTTCAGCTTCACAACTTGCGCTCAGCCTGGATGACATTCCAGCACCACCTCTCTTCGGTCATCGCCATGTCAGTGCTGCCTACCAAGCCGCATTGAAGCGCCTCATGTGCCCTGGCCCGAAGATCGTGCTCGAGTACTCTTCAGATTCGGGGGTCAACCTCGACTACTATGATTCAGATTCATCTGAGTTCGAGTTGGACTACAGTTCAGATTCTGCTGAAGTACAACAACTGTCTGGCCCTGCTCAAGGACTGGTGATCACATCGACACCTGAGGGTAGATTCGTCTACTGGCCTGAGCATGTGCCTACTGATCTCACCTTGGATGATCAGGAGCGCTTTATCGCTTGTCTGGACAACTTACCCTTCCAGGAAGACGTTAAGCTTGTTGATTATGACACCGATACTGAGCTCGTTCAGAGTACGGGTACTTACTCCTCGCATCGAGAAGTTTTCGTCGTTGATGCAACTACTCCGCAAGGGCATCGTGCCAATTAAAGCTTTCCGGATGATGAATCTGATGATGAACTTTCTGCCAATGCTCCTGCTGAGGAAACTACGGAAGCTAAGACTGCACGTTGCCAACACAATGCTGATCGTGCAACTCTTCGTCGGGAACTCGCGGAAGCTTTACCTACCCGTAATCTTCAAGAGGCTCTAGATGTGGTAGCTACTCGTGAATATCGCACTCCAGAGGAAGCTATCAACGCGATCAATCTACTCGGTCGCTCTATGCCTCGTGACAGGGTGGCTGCTGAAGTCGCGAAGCTGGCTGAACTAGCCTACACTATGCTACGTCAAAATACCAGTGCTCCTAGTCACCATGGCAGCAGTGGAGGTGCTCATCGTACCACACCCACTCCTCAACGCACACGTCCGGAAGCTAGCAACAAGGGCAAAGGTGATGATGGTAGTGTCAACAGCAAGTCAGGAGTCTCTCGCTACGACGCCCGCACAACAATCAACGCCAGACGCGCTGAGTGTGAGAAGCAAAAGGATGTTGATTCTGATTCTTTTCCTGCTTTCTCTGCTCAACTTCAAGCTCTGTTTCTTTCGGAGAAATTCAAGCCTTATGGCATCTCTAAGTATGATGGCAAGCAAGATCCGAGGCAGTGGTTGCGCTATTATGCTTTGTCCATCACCAATGACGGGGGCAATGATGATACTAAATGTATCTATTTCCCTTTTGTCTTGGAGCAAGAGCCCCTCACGTGGTTTGAGTCTCTCAAATGCGGCTCCATCGACAACTGGGGACAACTCAAGCATCGCTTCACCAGCAACTTCGCGGGTTCTCTGGGCCATCATGGTACTCGGATGGACCTTGCCCTGATCAAGCAAAAACAAGGCGAGACTCTTCGCGAGTACATGCGCCGCTTCTTTGAGAAAAGGGCTACTGTTGTTGATGTTACCGAGAAAGAAGTCATTGATACCTTCCAGGATGGTTTTTATGACGGTAGGCTTTTCCAAGACTTCGGTCGCGCTCGCCCAGCCAACATCACCAAGCTCAAGGAGATGATCACTCACTGGGCAGACGAGGAAGACAAGGCTCGGAATCGGTTCAAGCATCTTCGCAACAACTAGAACAACAACAACAATAATGCTGGAGGAAGCAGCAGTGGCAAGCAACAGCAGGGCAACCACCAGGGTAATAACTACTCGAGCAATCCTAATCGCAAGCGCAAGCCCGACAACACTGTTGCAGCCATGGAAACTACCGCCAAGCCTGAAGATGATCCTCATTGGGCAACATTGACCAAGCAGAAATGCCCATGGCACCCAGAGGGCGATCATACTATAGAGCAGTGTTACCAACTTCAACGTGCGTTGAAGAACACACCCGAACCAACGCACCCAAACCCGCGATTTCGCAAACACAAGGGGAAGAAGGCTAACACAGACAAAGACACTGGGTTTCAAAACCCCTCCAACACTGTCAATGTCATAATTGGTGGAATTCCAACCAAGTGCATGCAAAAGCTTGCACTCAGGGAGATTATGTCCATCCAACCAGCAGCTCCCACTTTTCTAAAATGGTCTGAAACTCCCATTACCTTCTCAAGGGCAGATCAATGGACTAGTTTCTCTGAGCCAGGATGATATCCTCTCGTTTTGGATCCAGTGGTGGCAGGCTCCAGGCTTACCAAGGTTCTTATTGATGGTGGCAGTGGTCTCAATGTCCTCTTTGCTAAGACTTTGAAGAAGATGGGCCTGGATATCACCAATATGCTTACCAAGATCAACTCACTGTTCAATGGTATCATCCCGGGCAATGCAGCTATTCCTTTGGGTTCAGTTGTACTACCCGTTACCTTTGGGACTAAGGATCACTACCGCACCGAGTACATCAAGTTTGAGGTTGCTGACTTCGAGACTTCTTACCATGCCATCCTCGGCAGACCTGGTCTCACTAAGTTCATGGCTATCCCACACTACATGTATCTTGTACTCAAGATGCCAAGCCCCAAAGGAGTTCTCTCATTGCAAGGGGATTTGAAGCGTTCTTACGACTGCGATACAGAAGCCGTAGAACTTGCTTCGACAACTCAAGTACCCAACGCGATGATGGAAGTCTTCACTACCGCTAAAAAGCTTGCTCCGAGCGAGCTAGAGGTTCCCAAGAAGACTGATAACAACAACAAGCATGCACCGTCTGGTGATGTCCTGCTCAAAGCCATTGACCTCGGTACTGGTGACAGCAACAAGACGATCATGATCAGTGCACAGCTTGATCCTAAATAGGAAGACGCGCTCGTCAACTTCCTTCGGGCTAACTGTGATATCTTCGTATGGAAACCATCTGACATGCCAGGTGTGCCCAGGAGGTTGATCGAGCACTCACTCAACATCGATCCTAACGCTACCCCCAAGAGACAACATCTTCGTAGCTTTGCTGATGATCGCAGGGCTGCTATCAAGAAAGAGCTCGCTAAACTACTCGCGGCTGGCTTCATCCGGGAAGTCTTTTACCCGCAATGGCTTGCTAACCCTATTCTCATCAGAAAGAAGAACTCTAACGACTGGAGGATGTGTGTCGACTACACTGATCTCAACAAGCATTGCCCCAAGGATCCTTTCGTGTTGCCACGGATTGATCAAGTTATTGACTCTACGACGGGCTGCGCTTTACTCTGTTTCCTGGATTGCTACTCTGGTTATCATCAAATCGCAATCAAGGAATCTGATCAAGAGAAGACCGCATTCATCACCTCGTTTGGTGCTTATTGTTAAACAACAATGTCCTTTAGGTTGAAAAATGCTGGTGCTACATATCAAAGGGCTATCCAAGTGTGCTTCAAGAAGCAGCTTCACAAGAACGTGGAACTATACGTGGATGATGTCATTGTCAAGACTAGGGATCCAGACATGCTCATCACGGATCTTGAGGAAACTTTCGCTTCGCTACGCGAGTACCAATGGAAGCTCAACCCCAACAAATGCGTCTTTGGCGTATCATCTGGAAAACTACTCGGGTTCATCATCAGCCATCGTGGCATCGAAGCAAACCCCGAGAAGATTACTACCATCTCCAACATGCAAGCTCCGACTACTATCAAAGATGTCCAGAAGCTTACTGGTTGTATGGTGTCACTCAACCGCTTCATCTCGCGACTTGGAGAATGGGGTCTACCTTTCTTCAAGCTACTCAAGCGGCAAGAGAAGTTTACGTGGACAACTGAAGCTGATCAAGCTCTTTCTCAGCTCACGGAGTTCTTATCCTAGCCTCCAGTCCTCACAGCTCCTCTGCCCAATGAAGAGCTCTTGCTCTACATCGCTGCGACTACTAATGTTGTTAGCACTGCTATTGTCGTTGAGCGGCAGGAGGAAGGCCATGGCTACCCTGTCGAGAGGCCGGTCTATTTCATCAGTGAAGTACTCTCAGAATCCAAAGCTCATTATCCTCTGGTACAGAAGCTACTCTATGCAGTTCTGATTACTTCACGGAAGCTCCGCCACTACTTCGACAAGTATAAGATTTCTGCGGTCACTAGCTACCCGCTTGGTGAGATATTGGACAACCGGGATTCCATAGGAAGGATTTCTAAATGGGCTGTAGAGCTTGGTGCTCTATCGCTCGAGTTCAAGTCTCGCGCTGCTATCAAGTCTCAAGCCTTTGTTGATTTCATGGCTGAGTGGCGGGAAAATCAAGTCCCAACTCCAATTGAGCGTCCAGAACATTGAGTCATGTACTTTGACGGTTCCCTCAAGTTGGAAGGCGCTGGTGTCGGGGTACTTCTGATTTCCCCCAAGGGCAAGCAACTCAAATACGTTTTGCAAATCTTTTAGAAGGTCTCAAACAATGAAGCTGAATATGAAGCTCTACTGCATGGTCTTCGCCTTGTAGTCTCTCTCGGCATTACACGACTACTTGTCTATGGTGATTCTTTGGTGGTCATCAATCAAGTCAATGATTCTTGGGATCGCAATGCTGAGAATATGGATGCGTACTGTCAGGAGGTACGTAAACTTGAGAACAAATTCCATGGTCTTGAGTTCCATCATGTGGTCCGTGACAACAATGTTGCTGCGGATGTCTTGTCGAAGCTGGGATCTACACAAGCTCAAGTGTCAGCTAGAATCTTCATCCATGAACTCCACAAACCATCAATTCCGGAGCAATCATCTGCACCTACGACTACTTCAGTTCAACCTGATCGAGAAGTGCTTATGATTGATGTGGACTGGAGAACTCCTTTCATCGACTACATTAAACACCAGTTGATTCCTGAAGACAAGTCAGAAGCCGAGCGCATCTCACGCCGCGTCAAGGCTTATGCTCTTGTCGGAGATCAACTCTACAAGCGAGGCGCAAGTTCTGATGTACTCATGAAGTGCGTTTCTCGCGAGGAAGGCAAGGAAATCTTGGAGGAGACACACAAAGGAATCTGTGGCAATCACGCTTCTTCCCGCACCTTGGTGGGAAAAGTGTTCAGACGTGCTTTCTATTGGCCTACAGCTCTTGCTGATGCAGAGGAACTAGTCAAGAAATGCCAGGGATGCCAATTCTTCACCAAGCAACAACACGTTCCAGCCTACAAGCTCATCACGATTCCACCAACTTGGCCTTTCGCTTGCTGGGGGCTGGATATGATTGGTCCTCTCCCAAATGCGCCAGGAGGATTCAACAGAGTTTTGGTGGCTATCGACAAGTTTACCAAGTGGATTGAGGTCAAACCTGTCACCTGCCCCAAGGCTGATAGAGTCCACGACTTCTTGGATGAAATCGTACATCGCTATGGTTTCCCTAATCGCATCATCACACACCTGGGTTCGAATTTCAATAATCACCAGTTCTGGGAGTACTGTGAGAACAGTGGAATCGACGTCTGGTACGTCTCTGTCGCTCATCCACGCACCAATGGCCAGGTGGAACGCGCCAATGGGATGATACTCGATGCTCTCAAGAAGCGACTATATGATGCAGCAAATACCAAGGGTGGCAAGTGGATCAAGGAACTACCCAATGCACTCTGGGGGCTGCGCACTCAGCCTACTACCCCCACAGGGCAGTCACCTTACTTCCTGGTCTACGGCTCTGAAGCCATTTTGCCTGCTGATGTCATGTGGCGTTCTCCGATGGTTGACCAGTACGAAGAAGGCGTAGATGAAGAAACAAGACAGACAGATGTCAACAGTCTCGAGGAAGCTCGCTGCAACGCACTTGTTCAATTCGCTCGATATCTTGAGAAGATTCGCCGCTACCATGATCGCAACGTTAAGGAACGCTCCTTCAACGTTGGTGATTTAGTCCTTCGTCGCATCCAGAATACGACAGGGCTACACAAACTCAACTCGCCATGGGAAGGTCCTTTCTCTGTTGCAAAGGTTACTGGCCCAGGCTCTTGTTGCCTCCAAACTCTTGAAGGCGAGGAAGTCGACAACTCTTGGAACATTGACCAGCTTTGTCGCTTCTACCCGTAGGAGGTTTCATCAACCCTCTCCAGGCAGCTTCGGTTGCAACCACTCAACAGGCAGCTACGGTTGCCACCACTCGTAGGGGATCAAGACAATCCTCTCCAAATAGTTTCGGCTGTATCTACTCGTGGCTTTCAGCTACGAGCACTCGTAGGGGGCTTCATCAACTCTCTCCAGGCAGTCTCATTCTGCGACCTCGTAGGGAGTCATGATAACTCTCTCCAGACGACCCCGTGTCGTATAGAGCAATAAGTGGCACATGCTGTCCATGTCTCTATTTTTAATAAGAGGCTTCGGTCTAGAGTAACACACTTCTGGTAGGGTCTCAGTGGAACTCTCATACAAGTTGCTGCTACAGCAAGGATGAGTTCATCACACTGTCTCCTACGGTCTTACTCGTTCTTCGGAACATCCTTGCGAGTACTCTCTCACTAGGCTCATAGCCTCAGAGGTACTTAAGACATTGTAAACTCTGTACAATGTGTTCAGTAATAAAGTTGTTTATCCTATATATCGACTTGTTACTGTCCTTTACTTATTCACAGCAAAGCCTTCTTTCACGCTGCTACAGCCAAGGTGTTCAACTCGTTGTGAATAAGCTCTTTTCGAGTACTCTCTCACTAGGCTTATAGCCTCAGAGGTACTTAAGACATTGTAAACTCTGTACAATGTACTACACTTAGCTTATTTCATGACAACGCCTTCTTTTACACTGCTACAGCTAAGGTGTTCAACTCGTTGTGATTAAGCTAACATTCTTCGGAACATATCTACACTTGAGTACTTTTACTCGTGTATCGTATCTCTTTTTGCAGCCATACACTCATCATCCACTCGAGTACTTGGCCAACACATAAGCATACAAGGGATCCAGATAATTGACTTACTCAAGTTTTTAATTATATTACATAAACACTTGTTCGGGATTACACTTGTTTTTCCTAGTGTTTTTTGCTCTACAGGTACATCTAACGGAGATCGATGAACTTGGAGACTGCTTTTGCGATTGGGGAAGTCTGTTGCATCAATTCATTGAGCCTGTCATCGGAGCAATCTCCAGATCTGTCGTTCATAATGACCGTGAGATCCGCCTCTGCGTAGAAAGACTTGATGAAGCTCATGACTTGATTCGGGATTGTGCAAGCCAGCCTCTGAGCGTACTCTAGAATCTTCTTCGGCGTGTCCTTCAACCTCTCCACAAGTGGACGAGGCTGAACTCCAGCAATCCTAGGCTCGAAGAGATTTGCCACTGGCTCGGCTGCTTCTGTCAAGGCTTTCAACTCTGAGCGCAGGCCTTCAGCTTCTTCAATCTTGGTCTTGAGCGACTGCATGCAAGTCAACAAGTCATTCCAGCCCGCTAGGCGAATCTCCATCTCACGCTCAAGTTCGAAGCACCGCACCTTATAATCCACTTCAAGATCCATGCGAGTTGATTCTTCACAATTAAAGGCCAGCTGCCAGTCCAGCACCTTGTTCTTGAACTTCTCAACTTCTCCAGTCAGCTCTGCAGGGGATCAAGGCTACTTATCAGATGTAGTGTGCAAGGACAAAAGGACTCTATGATGAATTCAGAAAGGGGGAATACCTTTATGCTTCTGGCGCAGAAACTTGTTTTTCCCAACAACATCATCCTTTTGAGCCGTCAGTTTTTGGATTTCATTGTGGTACTCGGCGGCGTTTCCATCAAGTTTCTCTTGCAGCTTCAGAGACAAGGCTTTTTGCTGTTTGAGTTCTTCTCTGAGCTGCGAGACCTCTTCGATGTCTGCCGCGTGTTGCTCAAGCAGGCGAATCTTGCGCTTCGACTGCTTGAATACTTCCTGCAACAAGCAAAGCAATTCAAGAGTCAGAGACAAGTTATCTTTGGCTAAAAAGTACTCTACAAGAGACTACACACTTACCGCGAAGAGCTTTTCTACGCTGCGGAACATTTCAGCATGCGCCTGCAAGTTATCCTCATCCAGGCATGAGTCATCATACGGCATCAAATCTTCTACCATGGACTGAGTACTTGTGCTTGCTGCAGAGTATTGCGCAGCGCTACGCAGAGGAGTCGGGTCTTCAATGAGTGGCTCATGCGGCACTATGCGATCCTCCGGGTTGTCTTCCAGCGCCAGCTGTGCATCAATCTGATGCACGGGGGCTTCAGATACTGGAACTTCTTCATGACGCAGCTCGGCTTCTGGATCAGTCTCCAGGCCCTCATTCACCACGGCTTCAATATCCTCGAGTTGCTGAGTCCTGGGCTTGGAAGCTGTCTCCACCGCTGCCTTGACCACGTCGCTCCAGAGGAAGTGCAGTGCTTATGCAGCATCAGCTTCAGCAGGTATTTCTTGGCGCTCTGGAAGCACATCTTCTTGTTGCTCTTGAGGATTCTGCTCTTCCTCAGCGAGACTACTTCTAGAGGCGCCCCACTTCACATCAGTGGATTTTCTATATCAACAAGTTGGTCAGCAAATTCAGAGTAAACAATATTAATAAGTACTCGAATACTTGAGTACTTACAGAGCAGCTCGAGGCACCGAGACTTTCGGCCCCAGCATGTCGAAAAATGAAGGCACCACCGGCACCTCTGGCACACTTTCCACCAGCGGCACACTTCCTGGTACCGCGGCTTCTTGTTGTTCGTGCGCCACCGTCTCCACGGTCGACGCTGGAACCACCTCGGGTTCTGTTGTTCTTGTTGGGCTACTTGAGGGTACACTGGTAGCACTCTCAATAACCTGCGCAAGTCAAAATTCAAGACATTACAGCAAAGGACAAGTATTCAACACGATATCGACTACTTAAAAGTTCTCAAACACTCACCATAATGGATGGGAGGCCTGTGATCTTCTTCACAGCTCGCTTTCCCACCGTGGTCCTCTTCTTCCGCGGCGGCAGCGTCATATCATCTGCGAGAGATGATGCTGGCCTCTTCAATGCTCCTGCGGCGAGGCCACTGGGGACTGGCACCCCAGAGTACCCGTAGCGGCTTTTCACTTCAAAATGTTGTTGAAGTGTCTGGCCGTCATCGTCGCTTAAGGAGGCGTCCTCCACCAAGACTTCTTCTTCTTCCCCTTGAGCAGATCGACTACTCTCGGGGGCTTGAGCCTCAACTCTTGTCGGCTCTCCCTCTGGTACTTGTAGTGGATCCTCGGGACGAGGAGGAGGGTCGGACACAAACTTCAAGACATCCTCCTGTGAAACAAGACAAATGTTAGCTACACGACTACTTATAATAAGTACTCGGGGGCTAGTTCTTGGAAACTTACCAGACGCGGAGGATTGTCAGCACTATATTCCTGGACGGCTGCAGGAATTCCATGAAGATTCTTGAAGATCTTCTGCAGCCTTTCCATCACAAGATCATCACTAATCTCTTCGAAGACAGCCTCGAGCCATCATCAGCTCTAGTGTACTCGAACCCGAGATGCTCTCGCTGCATCAAGGGTTGTACCTGTCGCTCAATGAAGCTGAAGGCTACTCTGTCAGCGGTCAAGCCTTGCGCCTTCTTTTGCGCAATCTTCGCCAGCACCTCTGGTATCTGTATGCACTCTTGCATGGTTGGTTCGTCCTTCCAGAGCCTGTCGTACACTGGCGCGAACATGCTGGGGTTCGGCAGCTGAGGCGGGGCATTGTCAATGTAGAACCACTTGTTCTTCTAGTCTTGATTTTAATCAATCAAGTCGTACTTAAAGTACAACTCCTGTGCCTTCTGGCGCATCTGGACACCGGCTCCACCGACTACTACTGGGAAGTTGGCGTTGGGCTGCGGCTTCAAGCGGAAGATCTTCCTAAATAGAGCCCAATGTGGGCGAATTCCAAGGAAGGCTTCGCAGAAGTGCACATACACTGCAATCTGGAAGATGTTGTTTGGATTGAGGTGTACGTGCTTCAACATGAAGAAGTCGAGGAAGCCCCTGAAGAAATCAGATGACGGTAGCATCAACCCATGCTTGACAAAGTGGCCAAACATCGGGATTTCATCCGGGCTTTTCTCCATTGGCCACGCATCTCCGGCGGCAGAGCTCCAGCCAGCAATCGCTTTCTCGCGCAGCAACCCGCTGGCTTCGAGGGCCTTGATATCTTCTTCCCTCATCTTGGACTTCTTCCAAGAGACGGCCTGGCTTGGTGGCTTTGTGATCACTGCGGTCTTGTACTTCGGCTCCGGCAACTGATTTTTGCCGCGGCCGAACTTCCTCTTTTGTCCCTTGGACGGCGCAAGCTTCATCCTTCCTGTCACAAGGGTCTTCTTTCGCATTGACTTGAGGGCTGTGAGGGGGTGGAGGCGCAAACTCTTGGTGGTGTGGACGCTCAAACTCTACGGCGGCTACGGATGCTAAGGCTTTCTGGATCTAAGGGCGAATGGGAGCAGTGAAACCCTAAGGGATACCCCTTCGGGTATTTATAAAACCAAAACCCTAACAGTTCGACCTAGTGACCCTTCGTATTCAACAGATTGGTTTCACATAGGCAAACTTTTTGGCTAAGTCAGAGGACTAAAATCCAAGACCTGCTCGACTCCATCTTGGGGGCTTGACTACTCGATGGAATTGGATTACACTCAGCTACAGTTCACTGAATTCAGGCCACTATTCTACAGTCAGATTGGATCCTTCAATTCGAGAAAGTACTCGACTCAAGGCTCGGGGGCTCCGTGCCACGTGTCCTTCAGTTTTTCTTAGGATTTTACGAGATATTTGACGAAGACTACTGATTGACCCTCAGCTTGAATTGTCAATTCGAACTAAGGCTCGGGGGCTACATCCATATAGGATGTGATTTTCTGCAAATCACGTTCCTATATTATTTCTTCGGATTTTCTGAGGATTTTTCGGAGCAAGATCAAAGAGTAGATGATTGACCCTCAGCTTGAATCTTGGATTCGACCTAAGGCTCGGGGGCTACATTCCATACGGAATGCGATTTCAGTAATCGCATTTCCATATGGATCTTTAATGCAAAGATTTCAAGAACGAAGCAGGTATTATTGAAGACCTTCAAGGGAAGTACTCAGGGACGCTTGGGAACAACTTGAGAAGACTTCAAGACTACTCGTGGAGTTAGCTGGAGTACCTTCCAACCTCGTGATGATTCAAGTACTATTGAAGATTGAAGCTGGTAGAACTCGGGGACGCTTGGGAACTACTCGTGGAGACCTTCAAGACTACTTGGAGCATCACACTCGACTACAAAGTACCCGGGGGCTTGTCGACCGGGCATCCCTGGGCCCACCAACACATGTGGGCCATACCCGGGAGATAAGTTCCTGTACACCTGGACTACTCGACTAGTGGGCCACGGTGTTGGTACCGTGGACCACAAGGCAAGACAAGATGGACAAGGACTTGTACTAAGACTAGGATAGCTTTCCATACCTTGTATAGGCTACTACGGGTCCTACTCAAATAGTACCCTTGTACCAATCCGACTTGTAACCCTGCCTCCCGTGGCATATAAGGCGAGGCAGGGACCCCTCTCGAAACATACCCAATCAATACAGAGCCACGCAGCATACATGACGTAGGGTATTACGCACATTGTGGCCCGAACTTGTCTAATTGTGTGCCCCGTGTCTCACCATCATGTTCCTGATCTCGGCGAGCCCCACCGCACAATCTACTACTTTGGGTACCCCGTCGTAGGCTCGGTGTCTAAAACACTGACACACTCGGACGGTCCATGAAGGACTTGCGGACTGTCCGCCAAACCTCTTGCAACAAAACCCTAGGGCCGAAACGGATCGAAACACGAGCGCGCAAGAACACGAAGAACACGCGAAGAACTCAGGACGCGCGGACTGTCCACGAGCCACGAACAGAGCCAAAAACGCCCGACCCGCGGGGTCAACTCCACAAACTCATCACCGGATCTCCCAAACGGTTGAAGCTCTTGAGACAAGATTTTGGGGAGATGAAAAGCGTCACACAAGGATGCTATGCCCCAAACATCTCGACCTCTAACTCCCTAAATCATCGGGAATCGTGGATCACACAAGCAACCACAAAGAACTCGAACTCCGGCCAAAAACTCACGAATCGAAGGCTCTCCTCGGCGTTTGAGGGGTCAAGATCACACACAAAGATGCACAAGGTATCCACCCATGATCCCCTCGAAGAAATCCGAAGGAAAACGCCCTCAAATCCCTGAATCGAGTGAAGAACGAAACTCCCCAAAAATAGCCCCGAAAATGACACAAAAATCACAGAGGACTAGGAGATCACTGCAACGCCGAATCCTTCCATACATCCATAGATCAGAGTCTATACAAGAATCTAGCCTAAGGAATACAGAGGGAAAAGAAGCAGTTCAGAGCAATCTACCGGGGGAGGAAGCCCTAGAGTCCAAGAGAGAGAGAGATGCCAGCCACCTCTCCGCTATTTATACGAAGTCCATCGGAGGGAGGTAAATGACCACGCTACCCCTACAACTTGAAATGAAGATACATCCCCTCAGGGGTATTTTGGTCAAGCCTTCATCGGACGGACACGCTTCCACCGCGGCTTTGCTTCACATCGATGCAAACCCCGCGATCATGCCACGTGCCCTCCGCCTCGAAGCTTCCCGAAGCTCCCGGATCACCGTCTTCGTCATCTCGGGCCTCCGGGCTTGGTTTTGAGGCCCAAACCAAGAAACTGTCCACCGATGGTTTTGTGGGCAAACCAACAAACCCCGCGTGCAAGCTTCGGGCTCCATCCGCTACCTTGCACTGGCCCATGTTCACGACTTCAGCCCGCCAGTCTTGCACCGCACGGCTCGCACTTGACCCCATCGGCCACCGGGTCCATCGAACCAAGCCTACTTGCCACTCCATCACCCGGAGGCCGCCACGGCTAAGGCCTTTCGCGCTTGTTCTTCACCTACACTGACACAAGTCAAGCCACAACCTGTACCTGCACACTTAGCCAAGCATCAGTCCACACAATGTTGTCAATCACTCATCACTAAGGAGCGACCCTCCACTGGTCCTCGGACACACCTGGTCCTCAGTGATTAAGCTAACATTCTTCAGAACATATCTAGACTTGAGTACTTCTACTCGAGTACCGTATCTCTTTTTGCAGCCACACACTCATCATCAACTCGAGTACTTGGCATCCACACAAACATACAAGGGATCCAGATAATTGACTTACTCAAGTTTTCAATTATATTACATAAACACTTGTTTGGAATTACACTTGTTTTTCCATAGTGTTTTGTCCTACTGGTACATCTAACGAAGATCTATGAACTTGGAGACTGCTTCTGCGATTGGAGATGTCTGTTGCATCAACTCGTTCAACCTGTCGTCGGTGCAATCTCCAGATCTCCCATTCATGATGACCATCAGATCCGCCTCTGCGTAGAAGGACTTGATGAAGCTCAGCACTTGATTGGGAATTGTGCAGGCCAGCCTCTGAGCGTACTCCAAAATCTTCTTCGGCGTATCTTTCAACCTCTCCACAAGTGGACGGGGCTGAACTCCAGCAACTCTGGGCTCGAAGAGATTGGCTACTGGCTCGGCTGCTTCCATCAAGGCCTTCAACTCAACACGTAGGCACTCAGATTCTTCAATTTTGATCTTGAGTGACTGCATACAAGTCAACAAATATTCCAGCCATCAAGACGAATCTGCATTTCACGCTCAAGTTCCATGCATCGCACCTTATAATCAGCTTCGAGGTCAAGACGCGTTGATTCTTCATGGTTATAGGCCAGCTGCCAGTCCAGCGCCTTGTTCTTGTGCCTCTCAACTTCTTCAGCCAGCTCTGCAAAAGACCAAGACTACTTATAAGGATGCAGTGCGCAAGGAAAAAGTACTCCTTGATGAATTCAGAAAGGGGGAATACCTTTGTTCTTCTGGCGCAGTGACTTGTTCTTCCCAACAATGTCATCCTTCTGAGCCGTTAGCTTCTGGATTTCATTATGGTACTCTGCGGCATTACCATCAAGCCTCTCTTGCAGCTTCAGAGACAAGGCCTTCTACTCCATGAGTTCTTATCTGAGCTGAGAGACTTCTTCGATGTCAGCCGCGTATTGCTCAAGCAGGCGAGTCTTGGGCTTTGATTGCTTGACAACTTCCTGCAAAAGCAAAGCAACTTGATAGTCAAAGACAAGATATCTTTGGCTAAAAGTACTCTACAAGAGAAGTCAACTTACCGCAAAGAGCTTTTCTACGCTGCGGAACATCTCGGACTGCGCCTGCAAGTTGTCCTCATCCAAGCATGAATCATCGTACGGCATCAGGCCTTCAGCTCTGGATTGAGTACTCGCGCTCGCCTCCGAGTACATCGCAGCGCTACGCAGAGAGCCGGGTCTTCAATTTCTGGCTCATGCGGCACTATGCGGTCTACTGGGCTGTCTACAAGCGCTAGCCGTGCATCTATCTGATGCACGGGGGCTTCAGCAACGGGGATTTCTTCATGGCGCAGTTCGGCTTCTGGATCAACCTCCAGGCCTTCATTCGCCACCTCCTCAATATCTTCTGGTTGCTGAGCCCTAGGCTTGGAAGTCGCATCCACTGCTGCCTTGACTACATCGCTCCAGAGGAAGCGCAATGCTTGTGCAGCATCATCTTCAGCGGCTACTACTTGGGGTTCTGGAATTACATCTTCTTGCTCTACTAGAGAGTTCTGATTATCTCCAGTAGGACTACTTCTAGAAGCTCCCCACTTCACATCAGTGGATTTTCTGTATCAACAAGTTGGTCAGTAAATTCAAAATAAGCAATATCAAGAAGTACTCGAGTACTGAGGTACTTACAGAGCAGCGCGAGGTAACACAACTTTTGGCCCCAGCATTTCAAAAAATCAAGGCACCACCGGCACCACTGGCACACTATCCACCGGCGGCACACTTCCCGATGCCACATCTTCTTGTTGCTCATACGTCACCGTTTCAACGGTTGACGCTGGAACCACCTCGGGTTCTGTTGCTCTTGCAGGGCTACTCGCGGGTACATTGGCAGTACTCTCGATAACCTGCGCAAGTCAAAATTCAAATCATTACAACAGAGAGCAAGTATTCAACACGATATTAGCTACTTAAAGTTCTCAAAACTCACCGTAATGGACGGCAGAGCTGTGACCTTCTTCACAGCCCGCTTCCCCACTGTGGTTCTCTTCTTCCGCGGTGGTAGCGTTACATCATCTACAAGGGATGAAGCTGGCCTCTTCATTGCCCCTGTGGAGACACCACTGGGGATTGGCACCCCAAAGTACCCGTAATGGCCTTTCACTTCAAAACGCTGTTGAATTGTTTGACCGTCGTCGTCGCTCGAGGAGGCGTCCTCCACCAAGACTTTTTCTTCCCCTTGAGCAGATTGACTACTCTCGGGGGCTTGAGCCTCAACTTCTATTGGCTCTCCATCTGGCGCTTGTAGTGGATCATGGGGACGAGGAGGAGGGTTCGAAACAAACTTCAAGACATCCTCCTGCGAAACAGAGTAAATTTTAGCTTCACGACTACTTCTAATAAGTACTCGGGGGCTAGTCTGCAGATACTCACCAGACGCGGAGAGTTGTCTGCGCTATACTCCTGGACAGCTACTGGAATTCCATGAAGATTCTTGAAGATCTTTTGCAGTCTCTCCATCACGAGATCGTCATTGATGTCTTCTGCAGACAGCCTTGAGCCATCATCAACTCCCGTGTACTCGTACCCAAGATGCTCCCGCTGCATCAAGGGTTGTACTCGACGCTTCATGAAGCTGAAGGCTACTCTCTCAGCCATCAAGCCTTGCGCCTTCTTCTACGCAATTTGGCCAGCAGCTCTGGAATTTGAATGCACTATTGCATTGTTGGTTGATCCTTCTAGAGCCTATCATACACTAGCTTAAACATGCTTGGCTTTGGCAGTTGAGGAGGGGTGTTGTCAATGTAGAACCATTTGGTCTTCCAATCTTGGTTCGAGTCAATCAAGTCGTACTTCAAGTACAACTCCTGTGCTTTCTGGCGCATCTGAAGACTGGCTCCACCGACCACTACCGGGAAGTGTGCATTGGGCTATGGCTTTAGGCTGAATATCTTCCTAAACAATGCCCAATGCGGGCGAATACCAAGGAAAGCCTCGCAAAAGTGCACGTACACTGCAATCTAGAAGATGTTGTTCGGGTTCAGATGTACGTGTTCCAGCTTGAAGAAGTCGAGGAATCCCCTGAAGAAATCCAACACGGCAGAGTCAACCTACGCTCGATGAAGTGGCCGAACATCGGGATTTCATCCGGAGTCTTCTCCATTGGCCATGCATCTCCAGTGGCAGAGCTCCATCCTGCGATTCTCGCGCAGCAAACCGGCAGCTTCGAGGGCCTTGATATCATCCTCCCTCATCTTGGATTTCTTCCATGAAACGGCTTGGCTTGGTGGCTTCGTGATTACCACGGTCTTGTACTTGGGCTCCGGTAACTGATTTTTGCCGTGGCCGGATTTCCTCTTCTGACCCTTGGACGGCGCAGGCTTCATCCTACCAGTCACGAGGGTCTTCTTTCGCATTGGCTTGAGGGCTACGAGGGGGTGGAGGTAGAAAATCTTGGCGGCGTAGACGCTCAAACTCTGTGGCAGCTACGGATGCTAGGGTTTTCTTTCTGGATCTAAGGGCGAATGGAAGCAGTGGAACCCTAATGGATACCCCTTCAGGTATTTATAAAATCAAAACCCTAACAGTACGACCTGGTGACCCTTCGTATTCAACAGATTGATTTCACACAGGCCAAAATTTTCAGCTAAGTCAGTGGACTTAAATCCAAGACCTGCTCGGCTCCATCTCGGGGGCTCGACTACTCGATGGAATTGGATTTCACTCAGCTACAGTTCACTGAATTCAGGCCACTTTTCTACAGTCAGATTGGATCCTTCAATTCGAGAAAGTACTCGACTCAAGGCTCGGGGGCTCTTTGCCACGTGTCCTTCAGTTTTTCACAGGATTTTATGGGATTATTTTTCGAAGACTACAGATTGACCCTCAGCTTGAATTGTCAAATTTGAACTAAGGCTCGGGGGCTACATCCATATAGGATGTGATTTTTGTAATCGCATTCCTATATAATTTCTTCGGATTTTCTACGGATTTTTCGGAGCAAGATCAAAGACTAGAAGATTGACCCTCAGCTTGAATCCTGGATTCGACCTAAGGCTCGGGGGCTACATTCCATATGGAATGCAATTTTAGTATTCACATTTCCATATGGATCTTTGATGCAAAGATTTCAAGAACGAAGCGGGTATTATTGAAGACCTTCAAGGGAATTACTCGGGGACGCTTGGGAACAACTCGAGAAGACTTCAATACTACTCATGGAGTTAGCTGGAGTACCTTCAAGCCTCGTGATGATTCAAGTACTATTGAAGATTGAAGCTTGCAGAACTCGGGGACCCTTGGGAACTACTCGCGGAGACCTTCAAGACTACTTGGAAGCATCACACTCGACTACAAAGTACTCGTGGGCTTGTCGACCGGGCATTCCTGGGCCCACCACACATGTGGGCCATATCCGGGAGATAAGATCCTACACACCTGGACTACTCGACTAGTGGGCCACGGTGCAAGATTACCGTGGACCACAATGCAGGACAAGACAGACAAGGACTTGTACTAAGACTAGGATAGCTTTCCATAACTCGTATAGGCTACTCCGAGTCCTACTCAAATAGTACTCTTGTACCAATCCGACTTGTAACCCTGCCTCCCGTGGCATATAAGGCGAGGCAGGGACCCCTCTCAAAACATACACAATCAATACAGAGCCACGCAACATACAGGACGTAGGGTATTACGCACATTGCGGCCCGAACTTGTCTAATTGTGTGCCCCGTGTCTCACCATCGTGTTCCTGATCTCGACGAGCCCCACCACACAATCTACTACTTCGGGTACCCCGTCGTAGGCTCGGTGTCTAAAACACTGACAGTTGCTTTGGGAGTAGTGCGCACTGTGCCGTTCGTGGTGCAGTGCGTACTGTGTCGTTCATGGCAGGATGGACGGATCCACCCTCTGACACCAGATCGGCCTGGTCAGGGTGGCCTGTCGTGGAGGAGCGGGTACGTGGTGGCGCGTGGGCGGATGCGTGCGGATATCCTGGGATCTCAACGAGAGGCCCACGCCGTTGTTGCCTTCGATGGGAAGCTTGAACTGGTTGGAGACGGAAACTACTCGAGCGAGCGAGTAGTCGGAGAGGGAGACGGAAACTTGTCGTGCGAACCACCAAGCGGTTGAGGACTTGTCGCATGGGCCGTCATGTACTCGGAGGAAAAGGTGGTGGTGCGCATGGGCCCCTCGATCCCTAGCCCATGACAGAAACTGGTCGTACGGACTGCCAGGTACTCGGGGGCGTAATACTCATTGTATCAGCCACTAAGTATGTTGCGTGTCAGTCCGTACTGCATTTTTTGATGGTCATGGTGGGCCCTGGTCTAGGGCCTCATCAGTAGCCCCCGAGCCTGGTAAGGGAGTCAAGGACTCGCTCCCAGGTTCAATTGCCGAGAAGACGAAGAGGTTGGATATGTTCTTTCCAACGGGGGCACACGAGCGCACCCGCGGGTGATAGCCCCCGAGCCCACGGACAAGTCGGAGACTTGTGCGTGGGGTTAAATGTTAAGATTGCGAATTCGTGAGAGTCTTCATACCATTGCTCGTTGCACAGAAAATGGGTGTCGTGGGGTGGATGGTGAAGATTTCGCGCCGGACGTAGGATTCGTGGGCCCGTCATAGGTGATGTGGCAGCGCTCTTGTGTGCGGTTGGCGCCGGCGGGCACGCCTTTTTAGGGGCGACGCTTCGGCACGTGGGGGGATGTGGCCCGAGTCGGGCCCGGGCAATAACTGCTGAGGGCAGGGCTGTTTCCCCTCATATACTGTGGCCGCCGGTTGAGATTTTTCCCCTACTTCTTTCTTGCTCACTCCACCGCCGTCGCCTCTGCCTTAGCCTGCGCATCCGCCATGCTTTTGCTCTTGCGCCTTCCTCGGCCCCAATCGCAAGCTCGCTTCTTGTTGCCGCCGCCATGTCGAACTGGGCGGCTTCAAGTGTGACCTGGCCCAAACTTGACTACCTTGTCGCCGATGGCATGCTGCCGCGGCAAACCGAGGTGGGGGAGTGGAAGATCCCCGGAGCCGAGCGCGCCCCCGAACCCCGGCGGGATACGTGGTCTCATTCGTGGCCTTCCACGAGCGCGGCTTCTCTGTCTCAGTGGGGCGATTCATCCGCGCCGTACTCGAGGAGTACGGCCTTCAACTCCACAACCTCAACTCGAACAGCATCCAGCAGATGGCGGCATTCAAGGCATTGTGCAAGGGGAACCTGCGCCAGGGAGCCCACTGGGACCTGTTCTGGTACTTTTACAAGTTTGTGTGCCTGAAGGACGACCGCATCACGGCGGCGATTGGGTGCGCTGGACTTCGGGGGAAGTAGGGGAGGATGGACGAGCACATCTCCACCTCCCTGATGAGCTCCAATAGTGGGTGGCACCGAGACTGGTTCTACCTCAAGAATGACCCCGAGCACCCGCTCCCCAAGTATACCGACCTCTGGTTCGACCGCACGCCGGAGAAGTGGAAGCACGGAGCGGAGAAGAAAGACCAGCCCCGGTTCCTTCCGGACGCCCTCAAGGCCCTCCAGACGCTCCGTGACTATTGCGTGGATTTTGTAGCCGTCATCGGCAGCTACCATGCGAGGGGGATCGTTCTGCTCCGGCGGCGCCCCCTACGAATCTTCGAGATGACGGACGTCCGGGCCCCCTTCGAGGGGACAGTGACGGCCAACCCTCTGCCTTCGGGGGAAGAGGTCCAGCGCCGAGTGTCGCAGGCCATCATAATCACCTACTTGTTCTGGCCGCCGCCGGAGCTGCTGTCGATGCTCCCTCACCCGACCACTGTGGCCCTGGTATGCTTTTCTTGACACCTTGTGACTCGTTCTTAGGACTTTCATGGTAGGTACTAATTTTCTCGTATATGTCCAGATGGGGAAGGTAGACATCCTCGCCTCGCGCCCCCTCTGGCGGAGGACGGGCGCTCATCCGGATGCTTGCTGCGAGGGACAAGCTGCGGGCTAACCGCAAGAAGGCCCACCAGCAGAAGGAGATCGAGAAGCGATCGAGGAACGACGGCCACGCTTCACGCTGGCGCGCTCAAGAGGCCGGCGTCTCTGAGAACAAGGATCCCTCGTCGCCACCGCCGGATACGGGGGACTCTGACTCTGAGTTCATGTGGACTGACGTCAAGCCGCCGGTGACTTCGCAGCCACACGGTGGGTCGGAGCCCGCCTTGGCTGCCGCAGGAGCCAGCTCGAGTCGGCCGGCGCTGCCCCGGTCTCCTCGAGTAGACCGGTCTGAGGTGCGCAGCCGCACCTCTGAGCGCGGCCACCGCGAGAGGAGCAGGAGTTCCCCCCGGCGTGGCGACTCCACTCGTCGTACGTCAGAGTGCGAGGCCTCGCGCCGCTCCTCATCGCGCCAGAGGTCGGACTCCCCGTCAGGATGCTTGCCGCGGGAGCGGAGAAACACGCCGGGAGTTTCTCCTCCATCCACAACTCAGGGCGGGGAATCGACCACTGCTCAGCGACGTCTCCCATCCATCATCGTAGCTAGGAACAAGCCTGCGCCCGCCCCGACTTCTGCTCTACCCTCGGGGAGCAAACGAGCGGCGCCCTACCTGAGCCTGACCTTGAGGGGCTCGAAACGTCCTCGCCTTATCGCGGAAAGGTAAGCTCTGAGTTGTCATTTTTCGATCACTATTCCGAAACATATCCGCCGCTTGCTGTCATCATGACACCCTTTATGTTCCAAGAGCCCTGACCTCTGCACGATGGAGCCGGCACCCGTGAAGAAGCTACGCCGCCCAGCTCAGGTGGTCGGGGTTGTGCCGCCGCCGGCCGGTCCGTCACCAATCCTCCCATCGGGCGTGACCGTCGAGGAGGCAAGAGGGTCCAGGACCGAAGAGATGGTCGTCCCGCCGACGGGAGCTGAGAGCCCTGCTTGAAGCGACCTATCGATGTGGCATATGGGATTGGGGGGCGATGCCCCCACAGAAGAAGCGCTTGCGGCCCATATGGCCGAGTTGGAGAAATGCCTGTCCGGGCCTCAGAGCAGCCCCTGGAGGATCCTGCCCATGAAGAGCCTGGAGGAGATGTTGAGCTACCAGCGCCCGAGTCATTGGCGGGGGCAGGCGACGCCGCGGCGGATGTCGAGCTGCCAGCCCCCGAGTCGTTGGCGGGGGCGGGCAGCGCTGCGGCGGATACTGGGACCCCAGCCCTCGAGTCGCTAGCTGGCACGGGAGATGCCATGGTGGTCGTGGAGCAGACCATCCCTGCCTCCGAGGAGATCCCGGCCACGATGATCATTGAAGTGACCGAGGAGGTCGTTCCGATCTCGTCGGCCGTCTCTTCTTCAAACAACGTCGTCCCCCCACCAGACGCCCCAGAGGTTGTCGTCATCCCAGACTTGCCCTCCCCCACTGCCTCTCCTCTCGCGGTGACAAAGGAGCGGGTGCCGCCTCTGACCTCAGAGGTCGAAGAAAGCTCAAGGGGCCTGGGAGCGACCCCATCAGTGCTCGAGGGACAGGAGGAGGCGCCGCTGCTCTTGCTGGTGCCTGTTTCACGAGTCGAGACCTCCATCGACCTCGACGTCAGCGGCGGCGTGGAAGCCGTGGCCCACCGGAACCTGTAGAGGGGCCTGTGCCAGAGCGAGCGGGCGCTGTGCCAATCGAAGCGGGAGCCCATGGATTTGGTTGTGCCTGCCGCGATGGTGAGCCACAGACTTCGTCTTTTCTTCTTTCGTTCGTTCTCTAGACTTGTCGTTTTTATGACTGCGGAACTCATCCGTAACTTAGGAGCTCGTTGGGTGCAACGACGACACGCTCCGCGCCATCGAGGCGCTCCGGGCGGAGAAAGCCCAGCTGGAGGCACAGATGGCCACGACTCACCTTGTCATGGCGGCGGGCGAGGTCGGTAGAGCGATTGAGCATGCTACTTTTGAGGCGAGTGTGAAGTCCGCGGAGGACAGCGCGGCTGCCGCGCAGGCAAAGAAGACCTCCCTGAAGGAGAGGCTGGTCGCGGCGGAGCAGACAGCGTCAGAGCTGCGCTCCAATGCCGAGGCCACCGCCCGGTCCGCCTGCCAGGAGAAGACAGAGCTCGAAGCAAGAACGGGCCGGGACGAGTCCGACCTCCAGACAGCTCGTGAGAGGTGGCCACTCTGGAGGCCCAAGTCTGTGACGTCACCACCACGAAGGACCAGCTTCAAGAAGTCACCAGGAAGCGCGAGGAGGAGATCCTCAGTAAGTGTCCCACGACCTGTCGTCTTTTTGGTTTCTCTTTTCGTGTAGTCGTTCGGTCTTGTGATGTTATTTCGTTTTTGACGACGAGTAGTTCTCTGTACAGCCCGCGATGACTTGACTAAGCAGCTCACGGACAAAGAAAGCGTCGAGGCCACCCAGCTTGTCGAGAACCAGAATCTGGTGGAGCTTGCCCACGAGTCTACCGAGAGGCTGAACAGTAAGAGGCGTAACATTTTTGTGTTTTGCCCTTTTTGAACATGTTGTTTTCCACTAATGTGTATCCTTCTTCTGCTTCAGAGACCGTGACGGAGCTCGAGGAGGCGCGAAAGTCACACGAGGCGACCAAGGAAACCCTCGCGCTGGTGCAGTCGATCCGTGACAAGATGGCCGAAGCCATCATGAAGGCGATGGACGATCTTGGGGTCCCTACTGGCTCCAATTTGAAGGACCGCCTAGGACGGGCCGCTGCGATGGATCGCCGACAATCCCTGGACATGGCACGCGACATCGTCCGCAAGGTGGTGGTGATCTTCTTGTCACACTATCCGAGGCTGGACGGGAGGCTGCTGAGCCAAGGGTGGTGCCCGGGCTATGACAATGACGGCTATGATCGCATCAAGAATGACGCCGTCGACTTCGCCGAGGCCATGATGAACCACGCCCTTCATGATCTGGGCCTGTAAAAGAAACAGAGTAGCCTTGCAGGGGCTTTTGATTATGTCTGTGGTAACTTGTAACAAACTCGTGGGTCATGTGACCGCTTTTCGTTTTAAGTTAAGAATTCGTTTGTTCATTCATTATCTTTCTTTCGTGTAGTTAGGGAACTTGCGAGTCTGAGTAGTACAGCCTAAGACTTCATTGGTGGTGTCTTGTTCCGTAGCCGCAGGGGCGTAGGAACTTGGTGACCCGACCGGACTCAGCCTTGAAGTAGTTCTACTTGGGCAAGTAGCCCCCGAGTACTTTGAGAAGGATAGACGAAAGCGTGTTTTTACAAACAATAAAACTCTTCGGAGTTCATAGTTTAGACGGTTGCCCGACTACTTTCGAGGGAGCAATGGAGTGAAACCTCGGAGTTGCGAACTTTGCTCGTGGGTCTTTGCACCGTAGCCGCAGGGGCGTAAGTACTCGGGGCCCAGACGAGCGCAGGCTCACGACCGCGTGAGTTATCGTCCACCTCCTTTTAGCAAGTGTGGGTGTACCGTGACGATCGTACGAGAAACCGTAGAAGGTTTTTGATCGAAAAAGTTTTCGAAACGTGCGGGGGAAGGGTGCCGTGGCCCCAAGTAGCCCCCGAGCCCATGGACAAGTCGAAGACTTGCCCATGGGATGAGACAAGCTTAAAAAATATTTTACTTGAGTAAAGGACATAAGCTTGAACGAAGACATCATCTCACAAAAAAAGAAAGTAGCTCGAAGCTCTTGCATTATCATAAGATGAAACGAAGGAAATTCTTAACGGTAAAAGCGGCGTAACTGCTCTATGTTCCATGCGTTGGAGATGGCCCTGCCATCCTCGTATTTGAGCTTGAAAGTTCCCGGACGAAGCACTTGGTCGACGATGAATGGACCCTCCCATGGTGGCGAGAGCTTGTGCCGGCCTTCGTTGCTTTGAACTCGGTAGAGGACGAGGTTGCGGACTTGAAACTCGTGTTCCTATATGTTGCACTCATGGTAGCGGCGTAGGACCTGCTGGTACTGTGCCGAGTGGAGGAGAGCAACGCTGCGCGCTTCGTCCAGCTGGTCGATGGCGTTCTCAAGGGTGAGCTGGTTGCCTTCTTCGGTGTAGGCTTGAACTCATGGGCTGCCGTAGTCGATGTCCGTCGGGAGAACTGCCTCCGACCTGTGGACCAGAAAGAAAGACGTGCAGCCGGTGGCCCGACTAGGTGTGGTGCGCAGGCTCCATAGGACGGACGGGAGCTCCGCAGCCCATGTCGCTCGAAACTTCTCGAGGCGCTCGAAAATTCGTGGCTTCGAGCCTTGCAGGATCATGTCGTTTGCCCTCTCCACTTGCCCGTTGGTCCTTGGATGACTGACGGCGGCCCAGTCCACACGGATGTTGTTGTCGTCGCAGAACTTGAGGAACTTTTTGCTGGTGAAGTTTATGATGGAGTTCGGGATCTTGAAGCGGTAGATGATGTTGGTGAAGAACGCAACGACTTCCTCGGAGCAGATGTTGGTTATGGGCTTGGCCTCTATCAATTTTGAGAACTTGTCGATGGCCATGAGCACGTGTGTGTAGCCCCTGGGCGCCTTCCTCAAGGGTCCGACCATGCCAATCCCCAGACTGCGAAAGGCCAGGTGATAGGAATGGTTTGCCGCGCTTGCGCCGGTGACCGCGGTTGGCCAGTAAAAACCTTGTCAGAAGGCTTTTCCGACAATGGTCTTTGGACCGGCGTGGTGCCCGCACGTGTCGGCATGAATTTCCTGCAGCAGCTCTTTGCCCTGGTCGGCCAGGATGCAACGCATGAGTATGCCCTCTGCGCCCTTTTGTCGAAGCTTGCCATCAACCAGTCTGTACGACTTGGCCATACGTGCTATTCATCGGGCTTCCTCCTTCTCGGATGGCAGCTTTCCCTCGACCATCCACTTGAGGATTGGAATCCTCCAGTTTGGGTCTTCGAGATTGGGCTCTCGCGCCTCATCGATCTCCATGACTTCTTGCGTCGAGGGTTCTGGTGGCTTGTCCTCCTCGGAGCGGACAGACGGCTCGTACTGGTCACTGCCGAAGACCTCGTGCGGAACGGGTTTTCGATTCGACACCGCTTTTGCGAGATTGTCTGCTGCTTCATTGTACTTACGCAGTACGTGATTGACCTCGAGACCGTGGAACTTGTCTTCCAACTCGCGCACCGCTTGGCAGTACGCAGTCATTTTCGGATTCAAGTAGTTCTTTTCCTTCATCACCTGTCCCACGACCAGGTCGGAGTCCCCCCGGATCTCGAGACGTCGAATCCCGTGTTCGAGAGCGATCCGAAGGCTGTTGACGAGAGCCTCGTACTCTGCGACATTGTTGGAGGCCGCGAAATGTAGTCGGACCATGTACTCCATACGCACGCCCAGAGGCGAGATGAAGACAAGTCCGACCCCGGCTCCTTCTTTCATGAGCGATCTGTCAAAGTACATCAGCCACGTCTCGTGCTCGATGGGAGCGGGGGGAGTCTGGATCTCCGTCCACTCAGCGACAAAATCGGCCAAAGCCTGCGACTTGATAGCGGTGCAGGGTGCATATGTGATATTCTACCCCATCAACTTGAGGGCCCACTTAGCGATTCTTCCTTCTGCTTCTGGGCTCTGTATGACTTCGCCAAGCGGATATTTGGACACTACCGTGATGCGGTGCGAGTCGAAATAATGCCGGAGCTTCTGCTTGGTGATGAGCATAGCATAGATCAACTTTTAGATTTGTGGGTAGCGTGTTTTTGAGTCGGAGAGGACCTCACTCACAAACTAGACGGGGCGCTGGACCTTCAGTGTCTTCCCGGGCTCATCTCGCTCGACTACCAGCACCGCGCTCACGACCTGAGTCGTTGTGATCATGTACAGGAGCATAGGTTCTTCCTCTGCTGGTGCGGTGAGCACCAGTGGGCTCTTGAGCAGGTTTTTGAGCGAGTCGAGCGCTTCCTACGCCTCAGGCGTCCACGCAAAGTGCTCTGACTTCTTCATGAGTTTGTACAGTGACAAGTTGTGTTCACCTAGTCGAGCGATGAACTTGCTGAGGGCCGCGAGGCATCCCGTGACGCGCTGCACTCCCTTTAGGTTCTTGATCAGACCCATGCTTGTGATTGCAGAGATCTTCTCGGGATTCGCCTTGATGCCGCATTCCGACACGACGAATCCGAGCAACATGCCTCTGGGGACCCCGAAGAAGCACTTCTCGGGGTTAAGTTTTACACCGTGCTCCCTTAACTTCTTGAAGACCGCGGTGAGGTCAGAGATTAGGTCGCCCACCTTTTTCGATTTTACAACGATATCATCTACATAGGCCTCGATCAGCCGTCCGATGAGGTCGCCAAAGACGCGTCGCATGCATCTCCGGAACGAGGTCGAAAGGGGTGATGAACAAGGTCGCGAGCTGGTCAGCCAGGCTCATCACGATTTGGTGGTACCCGGAATAAGCTTCGAGAAAACAGAGGGTTTCGCACCCGGCTGTCGAATCAACTACTTGATCTATACGCGGTAACGGGAACAGATCTTTTGGACATGCCTTGTTCAGGCTCGTGTAGTTGACACACATCCTCCATTTTTCCATTCTTCTTCTTAATGAGTACGGGATTTGCTAACCATTCAGGGTGGTACACTTCACGGATGAAACCTGCACTAAGGAGCTTCTTGATTATCTCGCCGATGGCCTTGCACTTGTCGGAGTTGAATCGACGAAGACGCTGCTTGATCAGCTTCGAGCCAGACTTAATGTTAAGCTTGCGCTCGGCGACCTCCCTTGGAATCCCCGGCATGTCGGAGGGTTTCCATGCGAACACGTCGAGGTTCGCGCAGAGCAAGTCGACGAGCGTGCTTTCCTATTTGGAATCGAGCGCTGTCCCGATACGGATCGTGCGGCCGTCATCGGTGACGGCCACCTCCTTGGCATCCTTGGCGGGCTCGAAAGAGCATGCCGCTCGCTTGGACGACTCGGGGATGTCTTGGTCCTCGGAGGGGGGCTCTGCGGCGAGCTTCTCGGACTGGATCAGTGCCTCAGCGAACTGGAAGCACTCAGCATCGCACTCGTATGCATGCTGGAACATCGTACCCACTGTGATGATGCCCTTCGGGCCGGGCATCTTCAGCTTGAGGTACATATAGTTGGGGACGGCCATGAACTTCGCGTATGCTGGCCTTCCGAGTATCGCTGATACGTCCCCGGGAACCCGACCACCTCGAAGGTGAGGGTTTCCTTTCGGAAGTTGCTTGGTGTTCCGAAAGTAACGGGCAGGTTGATCTGCCCGAGGGGAACCGCCTCCATCCCGGGCACGACCCCGTGGAATAGCACTGTCGATGGCCGCAGTCGGGACCGCAGGATCCCCATGTCGTCGAGGGTCAAGACGTAGATGATGTTGAGGCCGCTGCCTCCATCCGTCAGCACCTTGTGCACGCGTTTAGAGCCAAACAAGGGTGCCACGACCAGTGGGTAGTTGCCTGGTCATGGAACATGATCAGGATGGTCACGACGATAGAACGTGACTGGCGTCTCCGACCACTTCAGATACGTTGGCATGGCACGCTCGACGTGGTAGACTTCTCGCCGGATCAGCTTCTCCTGGCGTCTGGGTGGGCGCGCCTATGATCCCCCGAAGATCATCATGACAGTTCCATCTTCATGGGGGTAGCCAGCTTCGTCGTTGCCCTTGTCCTTCCCCCCGTCGTTGGTCGGAGCGGCGTCACGCTTCTTTAGCGTGCCGGCGAGATAGGCCTTCATCAGGTTGCAGTCCTTGAGCGCATGCTTGACCGGGCCCTCGTGGTTGGGGCATGGTGCCTCCAGCAGCTTCTCGAAGAGGTCCTTGGGTGGATTCCCCCTGGGCCTCGCCGCCTTCCGATCGACGGCAACCACCAGGGTGTCATCACGGTACCGCTTGTCCTTGTTCTTCTTCTTCTTATTAGACGTAGCGGACGGACCCCCATCAGCCTCTGCTGGTTGCTTCCCTTTGTTGCTGGTTTCTTCTTCTTCATCTGCTTGCAGTTGCGCAGATCCCACAGATTCCCTGGCCGGGCGTACGTGCCCTGAAAGTTGCCGATGAAGGCGTCGCGCAGCTGCGACCAGCTGTCGATCCTGCCTCGAGGCAGGTGCTCGAGCCACGTGCGGGCCGAGTCTACAAGGTGTAGCAGAAGGTTCTTGATGATGAACAGGTCGTCCCGCGCACCACCGGCGTTGCACGCCAGTCGGTAGTCTTCTAACCAAATGCTAGGGTTGGTTTCTCCATCATACTTGGGTACGGAGGTTGGAGCTCAAAAACACGAAGGAAAACGTGCACTACGCACGTTCTTTCCAAAGGCTCAGGGCCCTTGGGCGTCAGGCGAATCGCTCCGGCTTCGATCCTCGTCGCTGTCGTAGCGGCCACCGCGCTGTCGGTTGTACTCCTTGCGAGGCTGTTGCTCGTGGTCATCGCCACGGCCCACGTCCACCCTCTGCCGCGCGTTGATGGTGTTGCACGCATCGCGGCCGGGACCCAGGCGGCTTTTGACGGGAATGTTGACCTCCTCAGACCGGCACGGCTGTTGCGACGGTGCCGCAGGTTGTCATGGCTCGGAGTGTCCGCGACCCTGTGAGCGCCGCTGACGAGAAGCAGAGCTTTCCGCCTGCTGCACAGCAGCGGTCTCGAGGAGCGTCTTGATTTGTTGATGCATCTCCTTTTCCTGAGGCGTGGCAGGCTCTGGGATCTTCCGGAGAAGAACTGTTGTCGCCGCCAGGTTTTGTGATGCCCTCTTGAAGACGGGCATGCCGTTGACGACATCTCGGTCGTCATTGATGATGTGTTGCTGGACGTCCCTCGCACGTACGCGAGCGGGTGGCGGGTTCGGGTCTTGCCTGAGTGGTTGGTGGAGCTGAGCCCGCTCGTCATCGAGTTGGCACTGCACATCCTCGAGGCACGACGCCGTTGGGTGGGTCTTGCGCCATAGCTGCGCTATCTGCTGTCGAGCTGTGGGCGGACTGGGCGACACCTTCTGGAGTTTGGGTCAGTGCTGGCGCGACCGGGGCGTTGCCAATAACAAAGCACTCGTGCATAGGGTCGTACCCCTCGGTGTCGGAGTTGTCGGAGTAGCCGAAGTAGTAGTCTGCCACCGTCTTGAAGCGGTTGAAAGCATCAGCGTCCCGGAGCCCTGAGTAATCTCACTCTGAGCCCAAGATGTCGTCCGTGCCGTCGGAGTCGGTGTACAGTTCGTCGGGCGAGGTCGCAGTGAGCCCCCGGTTGCACAAGAGACGATGGCTCAGGAGGTCCTCGTACGCGGCCAAGTCTGTGCCTGACGACGAGGAGTATGTTGTCGTTGCGTTGCGCGTCGCGCGGGGGTATAGTGGTGCTGGTGCTCCTCCCCTGGCATGACGTGCTGTCGAGCTTCCTGATGGCTGGGACTCTTCTACCGCGTCCGTGTGTTGTGTCTCGCCGGCTTCGACCCGCGGTGGGGAGCCGGTGTGTGCCGCCCTGCGTCGTTCCGCCTTGGCTTGCGCGAGCGCTTGCCAGAGTGCCTCTTGCGCTGGGGCGACCGCGGGGCGGGCGCTGGTGCTGGCGACAGCGCAGGTGTGCCGACGCCCCTGTTGAGGAGGCGCATGAGGAAGCTGTTTCCAGTCGCCTGGAAGTCCAGGCTCCCGAAACGAATCTCGTACCCGGCCGGGAGTGGGTCGGACGATCCAATGGGGTAGCTCATCAGTGGTGATGATTTCCGTCGGAGATGACGATGAAGGGGCCGTGTAGACCCTGAAATGAACGTCGAGACACGCGAAGGCCCCTACCTGGCGCGCCAACTGTCGGGGTTTGTTACCACCGGCAAGTAAATTTATACGAACGCGTGTCGGAATCCGCACGGTTGCACAAGAGACACTCGAAGTTATACTGGTTCGAGCCTCCAGAGAGTAATACCCTACGTCCAGTCTGAGGGGATGTGTTCTTTATGCTCAAAGGTCTGTAATAGGGGGTACAGACAGGTCAGGAAAGGGTTTATGCACCCAAGTCCCTAGTGCGTGTGCGCTGGGTTCTTGTAGCAGAGTTCTGCATACACGAGCGTGTGTGTGTGTGTGGGATGATATGAGATCAGATATTGATACTGAGTGCGTGTGGGGGTGAAAACGGATGTTTGTTACAAGTGTCCCCCTCCTCCCCTTTTATAGTCGCAAGGGAAAGGTCTATGGGGGAAAGGTCGAGGGCGTAGACTAGATTACAGTGTAGGGCGTCCTTCCTCCGCGTCAGGCCGCCATGACGGTGCGGCGAAGAACTGTTACGGGGCCGTAGGTGACGGCGTAGGGCTCCGGGAATCACGCGTCCCGAGTAGTTGCCTCTGGGGCTTCTCGTGCTCTCCTCCGGGTAGCTTGTCGGGCGCAAGGTGTAGGCTTCATACCCTACTCCCGTTAGTAGAACAGGAACACATCTTTCCTTGTTACTGTGGGGAGGGAGTGGTCTATGCCACGGTGTTCGGAGTTTACGGGGAGGCGTACACTGTGCCGTTTGTGGCACAGCACTCCCCGTGCCGTTCGTGGTATGACGCACACTATGCCGTTCGTGGAACAGTAGGCGGATCCGCCCTCTGACACCAGATCGGCCTGGTTAGGGCGGCCCGGCGCGGAGGGGTCGGCACGTGGCGGTACGTGGGTTAGCGTGCGCAGATATCACAGGATATCAGCGGGGGGCCCACATCACTGTAGCCTTTGTTGTGAAGCTTTAAACTTGTCGGGGGCGGAAAACTACTCATGCGAGCAGGTAGTCTACCCCACGCCTTTCGATGCTTAGGGAGTAGCGCGCACTGTGCCATTCGTGGCGCAGTGTGCACTGTGCCGTTCGTGGTACGGTGCTCACTATGTCATTCGTGGCAGGGTGGACAGATCCGCCCTCTGACACCAGATCGGCCTGGTCAGGGCGGCCCGTCGTGGAGGAGCGGGCACGTGGCGGCGCGTGGGCGGACGCGTGCGGATATCCCGGGATCTCAGCGGGGGGCCCACGCCGCCGTTGCCTTCGATGGGAAGCTTAAACTTGTCGGAGACGAAAACTACTCGTGCGAGCGAGTAGTCGGAGAGGGAGACGGAAACTTGTCGTGCGAACCACCAAGCGGTCGAGGACTTGTCGCGTGGGCCGTCATGTACTCAGAGGAAAAGGCGGTGGTGCGCATGGGCCGCTCGGTCCCTGGCCCATGACGGAAACTGGTCGTACGGACTGCCACGTACTCGGGCACGTAACACTCGTTGTATTAGCCACTAAGTATGTTGCGTGTCAGTCCGTACTATGTTTTTCGGTGGTCGTGGTGGGCCCTAGTCTAGGGCCTCGTCATAAAGTGATTCACTGGGCATGACCCGGCAGAGGCGACAAAATACATCCTTGTTATCGCTTATGAGCCAAGTGGACCGGCTTAGGTGATAATACGGATTTATTTTGGGCGGTTCTATCATAGCTGGTACCAGAGTGTTGATAAGCACTAGAGTAATAAAAATACCTTAATAACTTGTTTTTGGAATAAAATTTGCCAAGATTAATAATCTTGCTAAGTGCGTAGGAAGTTAAGGTTTAAACTAGTCCGAGAGGCTCTAGAGGGAATTTTTGGGTTCTTTCAGGTGGCTAGTACTCTATGGTGTATTTACTCTGACTTCCAGCACATTTTATTCCTGTCAAAACTTACTTTCTTGCACAACCATACTAGTTCAGCACATTTTGCCATACGTGCTCGTGCCACGGGAAAGTCCGTGAGGGATGGATGGGACCTATTCCAATGGGAACCCGTGTCGTGTTTGTGTCTAGCCATGTTTTGTCATACATGTGCGATCCCGCAATAGGTGGAAAGGATAACACCATTCAAACGGAGGTGTCCGAGGTTGGACGCTGTCCATGCAGTGGCTTTACGCATGGATGCCGTTTCTATAGTGAACGGTAATGAATGCGGATGCTTTTCTAAGTGCTGGCACAAATGGTCATGAATATCTGTGATTTTCTGCAGGTACACTAACCACGGTTGTTAGGTACGGTAATTAAGAAACGAATAGTTTCCGACTAGCTATTATAGGGAGAGACGTATTTATATGCCTTGCCACTGGCACTAACTTCGATTTTAAGCTTGATAAGCTTGGTGAGGACTCATAGGATGTTTTTGCATCATGCTAAAAGTTACCAAACTGAAAATGAGTTTAAATCATTTGTTATATGGTCTCTACCTAGTTTATGTTGCTTAAGGACCCTTTCATGATAGATTGATGGATTGTTGTGATAAGCAAAGATGTAACTAGTTGCTGTCCAAATTTTTCTAAGGACTATCTAGAAAATTTTTGACTAGGTGCTCTTTAGGGAAATTGTTCATCAGCTAGTTAAGCTTCTTCCATGAATTTTTCATGATTTTAAGATGATTAAAACTGAAGATATGATTAAATTACTATGCATAGGTCATGCTGAAATTCTGTCAAAATTTCTGAGTAAGGCTGAAACCTCAAATTTTAAAATATAGTTCCAAAAAGAATTTGACCATAGGATCTGTAAAAAAATGTTCCATGTCTAGCCTAGTTTATGCTGTAAAAATTTCATGGTCATTGGGCACTCAGTTTTTAAGTTATGATCTTTTTAGGGAAGCTCTGTCCTGCTGAAATTTTCTGGGCAACAGCACTCTGAAAATGGATCTGTTAGACCCTTATCCAATCTGAGTTGATTCAACCTTTGAATATCAAAAACGTGAGTTATAACTTTGTCGAGATGCTCACAAAAATTTGGAATTTTTGGGGTACTGGTTATTCAGTTATTAATTTTTGTTCAGAACTGCCAGTTTTTTTCCATTGGCATGTTAAAACTCATTTTGGGGTCTAACATGTGATTGTATGTGTTAGGCTGACCAAGAATATGCACCTTGTGTGGCTAGAAGCTACATGAAAATCCTTGATGTAACCCTATGGATGCACAACTTTAAGCAGTAATCTGCGTGAGGAATAAAGTTAAGCTATTTGAGATCACGATGGGGTCTGGTGTTGAATACCAAAATGGTTCATAATTTTGTGATGGTCATGCTTACAAAAATTCAGCATTTTTGCATGTGGAGATTGAGAAATATCGAATTTTTAGTAAGCTCCTATTTGCTGTCAAAACTGCTAGGAGCTTTGGTAAATGAATTTTTCGACCCCTGTAAAAGTTGAATCTGTCCTGGTGTTGAATACCAAAGTTGAAGCTTATGAAATTCTACACATGGTGACCAAAATTTGGAAATGTTTGACCTTTGTACAGAAAGATATGAATTTTATGCTCAGGGCTGTTATCCTGTCTAAATTTTCAATAGTTTGAAGTTTCGTATGCATATTCTACTTGTATTATGTTGAGCAAGCTTTGAATATATATCTAAAGAAAGTTCAAATTTTCAGATGGCAGATAATGCACATAACAATCCTGGGGGTTCTGGAGTTCCTAGTGGTGGTGATCCTCCTCCACCCCCACACATGACTCCTGCCGAAGCGTACCTGGCTGCGCAGATAGAGGTGTTGAGTCAGATTCTCAACACCCAGAACCAAATTGCACAAAGGCTGCAGCAGCCCTTCAACAGTCATGGCCATAATCAAGAGGGGCTAAATGCAGTCATGTCTTATGAAAAGTTCAGGACAATGAGGCCTCCTGAGTTCACTAGAGCGGAAGAGCCCCTAGAGGTGGATGCCTTCATCAGGGCCCTAGAGGCCAAGTTCTCTATGTTTGTACTGCCCTGCTCAGAGGAGAATAAGGCAGGCTTCGCCGTCCAACAGCTTACGGGTGAGGTGCTGATTTGGTGGGAGCATTTCAAGTCAATGCAACCACGGGGCCATCAGATCACTTGGGATGAGTTCAAAAAGGCTTTTAAAGAGCATGACATCCCAAGGGGTCTTACTGATACAAAGATGAGAGAGTTGATGAATCTCAAGCAAGGTTCTGACTCAGTATACCAGTATGCTCAAAAGTTCAATAGCTTGTGTCAGTATGGTGATTATCATGTGGACACTGACAAGAAAAAGATGGAGCGATTCCGTGAGGGTCTTGATGGTGAACTCTATGAGAGGTTGAATTTGATAAAGATTGACAGCTATCCTGATCTGGTTAATTTGGCAATCTCTCAGGAGGATGCCATGAAAAGGGCTCAACAGGAAAGGAAAAGGAAGTTTAATCAAGCTTCAGGCAGTGGGCAAGCAAAAAATTTAAAATTGTTAAGAAGAATGTGTAGGGTGCCACCCAGCCATCTTCATCAGGACGCTGGGTGATGAAGCAGTCCCAGTCTAAGCCTGCTAGCAACTTCAGCTTCCGCAACACCCAGCAGTCAGCTTCCAGGCCTAGTGCACCCCCACCTGCCCGCAACAATGATGATCGCCATTGCTATAATTGCGGACAGCTGGGGCATTATGCCAACAAGTGTACACGTCCTAGACAGCAGAATTAGCAGAGTCAGGGGCAAGGTTCTAAGGCTGGGAACCAAGGCAAGAAACAGACTATGCAAGTGAAGCAGGGTCGTCTGAACTTCAACACAGTTGTTGACCTTCCAGAGGGAGCACTAGTGTTGACGGGTACTTTTTCTATCTGTGGTCGTCCAATTACTATATTATTTGATTCTGGTGCTACTCGTAGTTTTATTAATGTGAAAACCATGAGTAACTTGGATTTGAAGTGGAGTCATACTAATCAGGCCTATATGATTGCCACACCGGGTGGAAAGGTTGCTTCCCACCACGTAGCCTCCAGGGTACCACTTGAGATAGGTAGCAAGACTTTCCAAACAAATCTTGTCACATTGAGTCTTGATGGGGTAGATGTTATCGTAGGTATGGATTGGATGACTAAACACAAAGTTGTCCTGGATATTTCAGAAAGAATGATAGAAATCAACTCACCTAATGTCAGAAATTCAATTCTTTACCTTTCTCCCAAAGGCTATAAAGGCTCTTATGTTTACACAGCCATAACTACTCAACTTGAGGACATTCCAGTGGTATGTGAGTACATGGATGTCTTTCCAGATGATTTGCCTAGCTTGCCACCAGACAGAGATGTTGAGTTTGTCATCAAGCTACAGCCTAGCACTGCCCCTATTTCTAAGAGATCTTATAGAATGCCACCCAAAGAACTTGCTGAGTTAAAGAAACAACTTCAAGAGTTGCTTGATAAGGGCTATATCCATCCAAGTTCTTCTCCTTGGGGCTATCCCGCCCTGTTTGTGAAAAACAAAGATGGTAGCCTGAGGTTGTCTGTGGACTACCGACCTCTCAATGCGGTGACTATCAAAAACAAATATCTATTACCCCGCATTGATGTGCTATTTGACCAGTTGGCTGGAGCTAAGGTCTTCTCTAAGATCGATCTTCGGTCTGGTCATCATCAAATTAAAATCCGGCCTAGTGATACTCCCAAGACGGCATTTTCTACTCGCTATGGCCTATATGAATTCTTGGTCATGTCTTTCGGTCTTACAAATGCGCCAGCTTACTTTATGTACCTTATGAATTCCGTATTCATGACGGAGTTGGATAAATTTGTGGTGATTGATGACATCCTTATTTATTCCAAGAATGAGGAAGAGCATGCGGATCATCTTCGCATTGTTTTACAACACTTGAGAGATCATAAACTCTATGCTAAGCTCTCCAAGTGTGAGTTTTAGCTGGATAGTGTTAAATTTCTGGGGCACACTATTTCCAGTGAGGGTATATCTGTCGATCCAAGCAAAGTGCACGAAGTTATGGATTGGCAACCCCCTAAATCAGCTCATCAAATCCGCAGCTTTCTAGGCTTGGCTGGTTATTATCGCCGCTTTATTCCGGATTTCTCTAGAATTGCAAAGCCTATGACTGAGCTGCTAAAGAAGGGCGTAAAATTTGTGTGGAGTGAGGCTTGTGATAAGATATTTCATAAATTAAGAGAACTTTTAACTTCAGCCCCAGTGCTAGCACAGCCGGACAATTCTAAGCCATATGAAGTCTATTGTGATGCTTCAGGCACGGGTCTTGGTTGTGTCCTCATGCAAGAAAACAGAGTCATTGCCTATGCCTCACGGGCGTTTCGCCCTCATGAAAAGAATTATCCCACACATGACTTAGAGCTAGCAGCGGTTATTCATACTTTGAAAATTTGGAGGCATTACCTTATGGGAAACCGCTGCAATATCTTTACTGACCACAAAAACCTCAAATACATTTTCACTCAAGCCGATCTGAACATGAGGCAAAGAAGATGGTTAGAATTGATAAAAGACTATGATCTTGAGGTTCATTATCATCCTGGAAAGGCGAATGTAGTTGCAGATGCTCTTAGCCGCAAGGCTCACTGTAATTGCCTATCAGTGGAATCTTATAATGACACTCTATGTTAGGAGTTGAGAAGGCATAACTTGGAAATTGTTGAACAAGAAGCCTAAATGCTATCTCCGCTGAGTTTGATTTATTTGATAGAATTGTCAAGGCTCAACTTCAGGATGAGGGCATTCTTTTGATAAAGCAAAAAATTGTTACAAAAAGATCCTAAATATGATTGCTTCCGTAAGGATGAGAAAAATATAATCTGGTTTGGGCAACGCCTTGTTGTTCCGGATAATTGGGATTTGAAAAAGAAAATCTTTGATGAGGATCATCTCTCTAAATTCTCTATCCATCCTGGGAGTAGTAAAATGTACCAAGATTTAAAGGAGAATTTTTTGTGGTCCAATATGAAGGTGGACAAAGCCAAATACGTATCGGAATGTGGTACTTGTCAAAGAATTAAAGCAAGTCATTTGAAAGCTTCCGGTACTCTCCAACCCTTACCCATACCTTCATGGAAGTGGGATGACATAAGTATGAACTTTGTGTCCGGATTGCCACTCACATCTAGGAATCATGATTTCGTCTGGGTTATCGTGGATAGATTGACAAAAACAGCCCATTTCATTCCAGTCCACACTACTTATGAAGCCAAAGATTATGCAAGTCTTTATGTTGAGCACAACATTCACTTGCATGGTGTTCCCAAGACCATCATTTCAGATAGGGGATCTCTTTTTGTGTCACGCTTCTGGGAACAGTTACATAAATCACTTGGCACCAAAATTATACGGGGTTCAGCTTATCATCCTCAGACTGATGGTCAAACTAAGAGAGTGAACCAGATTCTAGAGGACATGTTGCGAGCCTATGTTATTCATTTTGATAAAAGTTGGGACAAGTGTCTAGCTTTGGCAGAATTTTCTTACAACAATAGCTATCAAGCTAGCTTGAAAATGGCACCTTTTGAGGCTCTTTATGGACGGAGATGTCGCACTCCATTGAACTGGTCACAGACCGGTGAGAGGAAATTCTTTGGTCCAGCCTTAGTAAAGGATGCTGAAGAAAAAGTGAGGCTAATCAAAGAAAATTTGAGAATGGCTCAAGAAAGGCAAAAGAGTCACTATGACAAGGGAAAGGAACCTAGAGAATACAAAGTTGGTGACTTTGTGAACTTAAAAGTTTCACCAACTAAGGGTGTCCAAAGGTTCGGTGTGAATGGAAAGCTAGCTCCTCGCTACATTGGCCCCTATGAGATCATTCACGTCTGTGGACCAGTAGCGTATCGTATTCGGCTTCCTGAGCGGTTCTCTGTCGTACACAATGTGTTTCATGTCTCACAATTGAGAAGATGTGCTCATGAACCGGCCCGAGAAGTAATTGAAGAAGCTAATGATTGGATTGAACCGGATCTCTCTGTCGTTGAACATCCTTTGAGATTTCTTGATGTAAAAGAAAGAAAAACTCGAAGGCAGTCCGTAAAGATGTATAAAATCCAATGGAGTCATCATCTTGTCGATGAAGCTACCTGGGAAACTGAGCATTATCTCAATGAGAATTATCTGGGTTTTCTTCAATCTAGACACTGTAAGTTCCTTCCCCTACTTTCATCTTTTAATTCCCAATCTCGGGACGAGATTTATTTTAAGGGGGTAGGCTGTAACATCCCTGATGTTTACTTAGGATAAGTACTTCAATTAGTCATGATAATCAAGATTAATTAGTCTCTAAGCATGTTTAACATGATGGTGATCATTTTTGCACATAAACCCTTGGTCAAAATCCCAATTCATGGTCAAACCCCTAGAGCTTCAAAAGGTTGAATTGGTTTTCTTGCGCGTTCTCTAAATTTCACTATAGAAGTTCAAAATCTGCCAATATAAAAGTTCTTCCTTAATTCTGGGAACACATTTTTCATAATTGGCGGACATTCAAATTTTGAGTAGAAATTAGCTTGAATTTGAATTGAAGGTCCTGTCAACAGTAAACCGGGGCCGAGATTTGTAGAAAGTTCATCACGATTTTCCCACAAATCTATTCACCAAAACATAGGTCGCCCTTTGGGAAAGTTGTAGTGCTATAGCTCCTCTACAACTTTTATTTTTGGAGATTTTTCACTTAGTTATCACTTTTTGGGGTTTTGCAATTTTGAAGATGGGAAAAGAAATGAAAACAGGGCCTTGACGCCGACGCCGCCGCACTCAACGCGTTGCACGCGCGTACACGCACCCGCCGTTCGCGGGCCATCCACATGGCGCCTGCGCGTCCGTCCGGCGTACGGACATCTTGAAGCCGTCGCGATGGACCGGGCGCCCGCGGTGGAGCCTCCGCCCCGCTTATGTCCGTACACCGCGCCCATGGAACCGCTGCGGCCTGGTGGCGGGCCCGCCAAGGCCACGCGCCGCCACCGCCATGCCGCGCAGCGCACTCGCGCATGCGGCACGAGCCAGCTGGCCCGCCTCGTCTTAAGGTGTTTCGCCCCTCCTCATACGCGTCGTTCTCGTCCGCGCGTTGCAAAACTCGAGCCGCAGCGTGTAGTCGTCGTTCTGCTGACCGCCGCCGCACTCCATTGACGCCGCCGCCACGAACCTCCTCTTGCGCCAAACCAAGGCAGCCCGGTTGCTCCTACCCCTCCCACGAGTCCAACCGCACCTGCCCCGCTTGTCACCGCCTTGTCATTTGGCCACCGCCGTCGGAATTCTGAGCTCCGGCGGGCGCCGTTCTGTGCGGCGCCAGGAGGCTCGCCGGCGCTGTCTCCGGCCGGGTCAACGCCACCACACGCTGCGGGTAGGTGCCCTAAGGCCTCCCAGCTGCTCACCCGAGCCGCTCCACCCCTCCTCCGGCCGCCGGAGATCTCCCTTGCGCCGGCGAGGGCATCTGTATAAGGATTGATTAGTTTTAGGGTCTTTTCTACGAAGTAAGGGCCTCTTTGTAATTTCAGAAACTTAAATCAAGGGTCTGGCTGTAAATGATGTTTAGGGTTTTGGCTGAAAGTTAGAAAATCCGTTAAAAATCGTAGAAAAATCAGAAAAATATAAATCCAATTGTGTTGGATTCTTTGGGAGCATATCTACAATTTCAAGAAAAGGTGTATAGGGTTTTTCTAGTTAGTTTTTATATGAAAATTCAAACTCAGTTTGTAATTTTATTGTAATTCAAAATGTGCTCATGCAATGGATATGAAATTTGGATATGTTGTTCTGTGAGCCATGTTCGGATCTGTGACCAAGTTTGACACATGTTTGTTGTGTAGATTTATAGTTATGATTTTTGGAAGCTTTATGTTAGATTAAGCTTGATGCTTTTTATAGTCCCCTCAAGAAATAATTTCTTTAAGCACCAATGCACCCTAGGTCTTTATCATGATGTTTAGCATCTCTGGAAAAATAATTATGATTTTAGGAGCTTGTTTGAATGATTTTTTGGATTTACACTTGTGAAGGATGTTAAATGAATAACTTGAAAAATATGATAGATCCACTCGTGTGTGTTGGTCAGGAGCTTAGATTTCTCATGAATGACCTGTAGGAAAAATTTCAGGTCAAAAAGATTAGTAAATCTTTTTGTAGGATTTAATGAAGTTAAGCTAGGCTGAATTTTATCTTTTTCATATAATTTAACTTATATATGTTCTAGAGCTGAAACTTGGTATTTAAGCTTGTTGTAGTCACATGCTGCTGTGTGAAAAATTTGAGATTTGTTGGAGTTATATTTTAATTAATATGAATTATGGATGAATGGCTAGCTGAGAATTGAATAAATAGATTTATATTTATTATTTAAATCTAATGAAGGTGTTTATGTTTAGTTTCTGTTTAAAATCATTTTAAACACACCCCATGCTGTTTGGTGAAGTTTGTTAATTTAATTTGCTTAAATATGCACACAATCACCATCAAAGTAATAATTAGTCCATCATCACTCACCCGCTACTGTTAATGAAGTTTAGTAAGATAAGTTACTTAAATGTGCACACAATACTTTTTGTGAGTTTTCCTAGTTGTTTAGATGAATGTGGCCAACAAGAGTTGGGTTTGGTAGTAATTCTCCCACCTTCACCATAATCTAATGCATATGCATATAACGTGTAGATTTACCCGACGGGACTTACACACTCACTCAGGAGGAGGAGGGATCAGCTAGTGGGGAGTTGACCCAGACCATTGTGCATCAAGACCTGGACCAAAGTCTAGAAGAGCCCAAGGCTAGTTGTGAAGTAGAGGAAGGCAAGCACCGGGTTTACATATAACCTTTTTGGATAAAATCTCACATCTTTTACCTTTTCAGTATTTATGTTTTACTTTGTGCATTTAAGTTTCAGGAGTTGTTTTGAAACCTAGATGCATGATCCTTAGGTTCCTATGCTCTTATACTAGTATGTTAGGATGCTAGTGCCATGCTTTAAGGACACGGTACAAGTCGAGTAATGACTCATTGCTTGCGAGATATAGGATGCTTATGTTGGAATCATAAGTTGGTTAAATTGACTCGCTCATGTGGTAAGAGCAATGGGTTCGGTCTCGACTAAGTAGCATGGTGCTGGTTTAAGCTATTGAACGTACCAAGTGCTTGTCGGGAATGGGACCGGTAAGCCTAGTACCTAATGAACTAGTGCGGGGACTTTATCGCTACTAATCTTGAGTTGCGTCTCCTAGTTTGATTCCGGTAGTGCAAGTGTGAATCTGGACTTGCCTTGTGAGGGCGTTCCAGTAACCTTGTACTTAGGACTATGGCGCATGTCCCTAATCTGGAGAATGACGGGAACCGCCTGGTCGGGGTAGACCCCGCATTTGTTTTTCTTTGGATTCGTGGGTTCTACCTTCTTCTGTGTATCTCGGGTTTACCTTGCAAGGATATAAATCGATCGATCGTCGGTCACTCGCCATTATCTCGGCTTGACCACTGGCTACCCTGTGATTATTTATGAAACATTTTGGATTAATATTGTTGATTGATTAATCTTGTTTGCACAAACACGCTTTTTTAGTTAGGTGCTTACCTAGAATGGTTAACATACTAGAACTTGAGCTAAAAATGGAAAGTAAGGATCAACCCTTAGTCGCTTTTGGCAAAACAAACCCACCAGCCAAAAAACCTTGCATGTCTAGTTGTACTTTTATTTTGTCGGGTCAGTCTTGCTGAGTATTAGTATACTCAGCCTTGCTTAATTTGTGGTTTTCAGGTAACCCCATCTGGCCTGGCTCTATTCCAGATGGATGGGAGATTGAATGGGAGAATGACGATGATGAGTGATACTTCATGGATGGCCTCCCATATGTATCTCCGCTAGTTTTATTTCTGTTGTTTAAACTCTGAAACATCTTTACTTTATGTATGAAAAACCTGGTTTGTAATAATATGACTTTATGGGCTTTTATGTAATGTTGTAATTGTACTCTGGTCCCGCCTTCGTGTGGGCTTTGCGCATATCACGATCCTATTGTAAAGTGATTCACCGGGCATGACTCGGCAGAGGTGACAAAATACATCCTTGTTATCGCTTATGAGCCAAGTGGACCGGCTTAGGTGATAATACGGATTTATTTTGGGCGGTTCTATCACATTTTATTTATGTAAGACTTATTTGTGGTACTCTATTATGCTAATGTGATGTAATGAACCTTAATTATCGTGTGTGATTCATGTGTTGGTTGATGATATGTTATTTCTCACTTTATTGTTGTGATATACTTTGTCATATGCATCACGGTATATTGCTTATCTCACTTGTGCACCATGTGGTGAATGCGAAGATCTAGTGAAAGCTCTTGTTATTTGTGTGCAAAGGCATTTGAGGCCTCTTCTAGTTGAATGATGCACACATTTAGGGGGAGCCTTTCACTATATTGTTGCATAGACACATCTCTTTTATTTAACCAAATTTTGTTGTCATCAATCACCAAAAAGGGGGAGATTGAAAGTGCATCTAGGCTCCTAATTATTTTGGTGATAATGACAATACAATTTGAATGGATTAATGCTTTGTATGAGATGTGTGCAGGCTTAAAGAGAATAATATTTGTGTTTGATCAAAGGAAGCCCCTCATACCTTCTATTCGGTGTTGAAGCTCAAATGGTGTTTTAATTGAATTTATCTTTTGAATTTGAGTATAGGAAACACCGTACTATAAAGAGGGACGTGCTTGATAGATCAAAGTTAGTTACAAGTGCTTAAATTGAGATCTAACAACCTTTGAGAGACACTTTGCACTCACGAGCACTGGTTTTCCACCTTTACTGGGCAGGGCGGGTGATCCGCCCCCTGGGGGCGGGTGACCCGTTTTGGTTCTGGTAGGTGGCGGGTGACCCGCCCCCTAGGGCCGGGTGACCCGGCTTGGCCGCAGGGAACCCCTAACGACCAGTTCGGGCGAAGGGGGTATAAATACCCCTTCTCCCTCCTTTCTAGGGTTCCGCCTTCTCCACCATTGGAACACCTCCCAAGCTTGGTTCCCTCTCTCACAACTCCCTTCCAAGCACTCCTAGCAAGGATTCAACCTAGGGTTTGGGTGTGAGAGACATTTGAGGTGTGAGATTAAGCCCCTTTGTGAGAGCTCTTTGCTTGTTCATCTCAAGAAGCACTTGTGGCGGCTTTGGTTCATCGATTCGCGTTTATTACTCTTGAAGCTTGCTTCTAGACGGTTAGGCGTCGCCCGTTGAGTGCTCTCTTTGTGTGGAGCACCCGGGAACGTTTGTATTACCCTCTCCTTTGTGGAGATTTCTTAGTGAGCACTATTCTTCCTTTGTGGGGATTGGGTGAGGCAAGTGGCTCTTCGTGATAGCCCTCCCTTTGTGGGAACCTCAACGGAGACGTAGCTTCCTTGGTGGAAGTGAACTTCGGATTAAATCTTTGTCTCTTGCTTGTTGAAGGACCGATTAGGCGAACCAGAGAGGCGGGAGTGAATGGGAGCCGATAAAAATTCTTCTCGAAGGAGATGAGAACTCCAACAAGACGAACACGGCTTCCAACTCACGTCTCTGACTCAACTACCCAAGTTGGTCAAGACCACACAGCCACTGGAGTGCTACTGGTCCTAGGAACCAACACTCAACCTTCCGAGCCAAAACTCACCAAACCACACAGCGGAAACTTGCACGGCTTGCTGCCTGTGCTACACCGGTCAGACCGATGGCCTGCGCCAGTCAGACCGGTGACACCGGTCAGACCGGTGGACAGAGCCGGTCAGGCCGGTGGCTACAGCAGCCGCACAGCAAACGTTCCAGGAAGCCTCAGTGACTCCTCTAGGCCCTGGAACAAAAACCACCACGAAACACAACCTGTGAGGAAGAAGAAGCCCTCACAAAACCTAGCAAAACAACTCCAAACACGCCAAGAACTGATCAGCAGGACCACGGGACAAAACCACACGGACAAGGCTATTCCCCGAGACAAAAACCCACCAAGGGCTAGCACCGGTCAGACCGGTCAAGAGCACCGGTCAGACCGGTCGCGCCTGGGCAGCTCGGGATGAACAGCGCCCGCGAGTCAACTCCCCCAAATCCAACTCCCGATCTCCCGATTCACTCCACGGTTTTGCACAAGACTTTGGGGATAGTAGGAACACCTCATGGGTACTCCATAGCCAAGATTTGGTCCACCAAAACTTGTCAAATCAAGAGGAATCGAAGAAATCCCACCAAGAACGCCTCTAACCCTAAAGCCACGAAAACCCCAAAATCGAGCCCCTTTGCTCACGGATTTGGAAGGGGAATCAAAGGGAAAAGAACCACGAAGGGTTCATGCATACATCCCCCACCGAATCCCAAAGAGAAAGGCCTCGAAATCGCTCCAAGAAAATCGCCAAGAAAGGGCTCCGAAAATCACCAAAAAGGAGAAACGGGAAAGACACATCCAAGCCTTGAGGAACCACGCCGAATCATCTATACATACCAAAGAGGTTCATACAAGGTCTAGCTTGCCGCCCGATCATCCTTCCCTCTCACAAGATCTCACCATGAAGCTCTCAAGCTAGTCCTACGAAAATCCTAAGAAAATAGGAAGGAAAATAGGAAAACCAAATGAGCTAGGGTTCCAAGAGATGGCTGCCATCCTCTCACCCCTTGGGTTATATGGAGGCAACCGAAAGACTAAAATACCCTTACTAGCTAACTAGGGATACATGCCCCTCGAGGGCGAAATTGGAAGTCTTTGTCTTCGCACCATCGGACGGATGCCCAGCGACCGCAAACTTGCTTAGCCTCGACGCAAGCCTTACGATCCCGACGCGTGTCCTCCGCTTCGAAGATTCCGGACTACGTCGTCGCACACCGGTCAGACCGGTGCTCCTCACCGGTCAGACCGGTACCCACCGGTCAGACCGGTCAGACCCACCGGTCAGACCGGTCTGGAGCTGCTGCACCTCCGTCTTCGGTTCTTCGGCCTTGGCTTTGTGGATCAACCAAGGAACCCAGTGGTTTTCTGGTGAACCACCGGAAACCCCGCAAACTCGGTGTAGCCTCCGCCAATCACCACTCATGACTCGGCTCCCACGTAGTCCCGGCTCGACCTTGGTTTTGAGGCTCAACCAAGAAACCGTCCATGACTTCATCTTGCCGTTCTTGCCACCATGCGGCCCGCACTTGACCCCGCTGGCCACCGGGTCCCTCGAACCAAGCCTACTTGTCTTCTCCACACCTGGAGGCCTCACCGGCAACGACCTTTCACGCTTGTTCTTCACCTGCACCTGCACCAGTCAAGCCGCAACCTGCACCTGCAATACTTAGCCAAGAATCAGTCCACACCACGTTGTCAATCACTCATCACACCAGGAAGCGACCATCCACCGGTCCTCGAACCACACCTGGCTCTCACTCGTTCGTGTTCATCTCCTCCTCTCTAACCCTAGAAGCTTAATTTGTGCCGATCTACTTTTGTGTGTTGTTGCTTTGTATATCATCTTGTGTAGGTTGTCTACAACATCCTTGGCGAACTTTTTATTCAAAGGGTTTCGGTAAAATCACTTTAGTCTTGAGTAATTCATCTTCGTTTTCCTGTCGCAGGGTGACCCGCCTTGTTAGTCAGGGTGACCCCCCCGGGTGACCCGGCCATAGGGTGCGGGTGACCCGGTATTTGATCCGCTGCTCAGTTTTTCAGGAAAATTTGAAGTGATCCTATTCACCCCCCTCTAGGCATCACAAGGTCCTTTCAATACTCCTAATAGACCTTGAAAGAGGACCTAAAAGTTTCACTTCACGAACTAAACAGGACCGAAGAGGAACGTAGCGCATCGAATATTTGAAACAACAAACCTTCGTTCTTAGCTGGTGTCTGGTGAAGGTTTTCTCGGCCACGCCTCTCTCTTCCTTCCGAAGGAAGAGACCGCATCCTTCCTCTCTCCTCCACCGCTCTTCAGCCCCCTCCCGCCCCCTTCTGGCGAGCTCGCCGGAGCGCGCTAGGAGAGAGGCCACCGCCACCAGTAGCATGTAGATAGCTTTTAGTAGTACTGCCTTTATGGCTTGTGCCCATTGTGGTCTTCACCGCTTGGGAGCCGCCGCCGTCTTCGTCGCTGCCGGAGTTTGCTCTGGTCTCCTCGTAGCCGTCGGCCTTGCTCTTCAGGTGAGTCGTAATAAAATAAATCCCACTCCGTCGCCGTCTCCTGCAGCTTCTTCTCCGCCTTCCTTCATCCCCTGCTGTCGGAGATCTCTACCCGCCGCCCCAAATCCGGCCGGCGTAGAGGCTGCTTTGCGACTGTCTCCTACGGATCGGGTAACCCATGAGTGGATCTGGTCCCTAGGACCATCCCCAGCAGCTTCTCCCTCTTGGTTGCGCTCTCCACCTCCTCCAACTATATGCTTCCAGCGGCGCCGCCCACCACCGCCTTCGCCCTTTGCCGCTGGGATCTCCAAGCTGCCTTCATTGCCTCCTCCACCACCCACTACCAAGCAGCTCTGCATCAAGCCTGCTCAAGATGCTCCGTCATCGGTTGGGTAGTGAGCCACCCACTGGCTCTGAGGACGGCGGCCTTCTACCCGTTGGCGACAAACTCGACAATATCTTCGGTTCGCCGGTAAAGTTCCTCCCTGACGCGGCTCTCAACCACCTCAAGCCTATGCTCGGCGAGGCCCTTCCGCACTGGTCCCATGCATCTGTGACGCCTTTGGAGGCGACTGTCGGTGCTCTGCACTCCGGTGATGAACTTGGATCTGTGTCCTCTAGGGACCTTGATGTAAGTGGCTCCTTTGTAAAGGGCCTTGTTGTAAGCTTGCTACTTTAATATAATGTATGGTATTTGTTTATTAAATTTAAGGGTGTGTCTAGACGTCAAATGCTTGAAATCAAGGTTTCTATCAATCACTTTTTTGTCCACCGTGTATCTTGGATCCAACGGTTGTTTTTATATACTACACAGAAAAAGTGATTGATTTTTAATCTCTCATCAGTTACTTTTTTGGTTCCCGTGTCTTGTTCAACAAAAGTGACCAAAAACTTTTCCAATCTCAATCACTTTCCAGGGTGGTGCGGGCATATCATGAGAAGAGGTGAGGAGGAGGGGAGTACGCCGACGTCCCGCGAAGAGAAGAGGAGGGGTGGTGCGGGCATGCGGCATTGTTGCAGGGAGAGGAGGATGATGGTAGCCAGAGGGGTGGCGGCAAGGGCGATGGAGGAGAGGGGGTAGAGGCGGTGGAATCAGATTGACCCGTAGGGCGGCAAGCCAGGGGCAAAAATGAAATGTGTAGACACATGGGCGCGTGGGGGAGGATAGGAAGATCCATCGTGGGAGGGCGAGGTATACTCAGGGTTTTTTCTCCCGACCGTTACCGGTCCGGATACCGTGGTAACCGTGGTAACCGCTGTTACCGGTCCGGACCAGTAATGGTACCGGTCGGTTGGTAACCGCTCAAATTCAAAATTTTAAAATTTGAATTCAAATAATTGAAAAATGAAAGAAAACTTCTAAAAACACTTCAAGGTGCGTAGAATCTAATGGTGTAAAAAAATTCAAATATTTTTAGGAATTTTTCTTTATTTTTCAATTTTTTAATTGAAATTTGAAAACATGCCAAATTCTTCATTGATTCACAACCGGCCGGTTAGCCGGTGCTACCGTTTGAACTGCGTGGTTTGATTCGAAATTTGAATTTGTCTGGTATCCACTGGTAACCGGTCTAACCAGATCGGTTAGCCGCTACCGCCGGCCGGTGGTAGCCGGACTTGGACCGGTAAAAAAACCCTGGGTATACTGCGATGTTTTTGTCTCCTTTCTAAATTTTTCAGAGTAGAGATAGGGAAACAATTATGCATGCAAATTTTAAGCATGAAAAACACTTATGCAAGTAGAAACAAAAAAGAAATTAACAGTTGAATAGTTAGGAATGGAAGGAGTATTATTCATGCTTAAATTTTAGGAAAAGATATATCTCACTCATGTGATAAAGCTCTTTCTCACATGAATTTTTAGGGGTGGGCGTTCGGTCTATTCGGTAATTTCGGTTCGGTCTATTCGGTGTTTGGGAATTTCGGGTTTTGAAAAAGTGAGGACCGAAATTTTAAAAACAGTAATAGGAACCGAACCCGAATAGACCAATTATTTCGGTTCGGTCTATTCGGTCCACCGAATTACCCGAATTTTCATAGGTATCCTTATCATCTCTCAAAACTCTATAGTAGAAATTCAAATTCCCAGCTCATTTCAAGTCTACGGATTTAAGGACTACTCGACTAAAACAAGTAACTAACAAGTTTATGAAAAAATTCAAAAAATAGTTTAAAACACAAAGTTGTAACATCATAGTTTGAATCAAAATACGCAACTATATTTAATTTCGGGTTGTTCAGTCTATTCGGGTTACAGACCACAAGAACCAAAACCGAACCCGAACTCCGAATTATAAATTTATCTGGACCGAACCCGAATCTCGAAACCCGAATAGACCAACAATTCGGGTTATTTGGGTTCGGTTCGGTTTTCGGGTTTCGGGTTCAAAGTGCCCACCCCTACGAATTTTTCTTCACCTCCTTCTTCTCCAACTCCGACGAGGCTAGGGTTCAGGGTTTTCGGGGGTGGGGGCTGCTGGTGTTGTCACTGCCGGCTATAGAGGGAGGGTCGGCGGCGGAGGAGGCTAGTTGGGGACGGCAAGGCGCGGCGGCGGGAACGCCGCCTACCGGGCGGCGGAGGACGGCGGTTGGGGTGAAAGTCGGGCGGGGGAACTCACCGGCGTTGGAGAAGACGATGACGTCTCCAGCAGTGGCAGACCTCCGTGGACGGGACGACAATAGGAGGGGCAGGGTAGGGGCTGCAGGCGGGGCGGTCAGCGTCGGCGGACGAGGGTCTGTTGGAGCTTCGCATCGACCGGGGTGGCAAAGGGGCTGGGCGGGGGTGGGGTCGGGGACAGGATTCGACGTCGCGCTCGTGACGGCCCCGTGGGAGGATAAGGCCGGGGAAGGAGGGTGGATGGATAAGGTGGAGGTTGGTTAGATTTGGGCCGTCCATCTCGGATTGGACGGTGCAAAATTTTGTATGAGGATGAGAGACATGGGTACCCATGGGTCCCTGACAGAGGAGGGTTCCTAAATCACAAGGATGAGCTTCTCCCTAAACAATTCGTGTGAAGCTCATTTATATTTTTGTTAATTTTCATGCAACGATTTTGATGTTATTTTGTTTGGGTAACACGGTAAGACTGACCGCACTGGGGAACGGGATAGTCTCTGCCACCCTTTCCCGTCGATGTTTTCTGGAAACAGCCCCGCAGCGGGGGACTCGAAAGGGTACACGACGCAAGCTGATGCTTCCATTTCCGGAAATCTAGCGAAGGTGGCGCGCCTCCGCGACGCTGACGTGGTGTGCGGTCTGTGGGAGTGTTATTCCTCCACGCCCTGACCAGGAAGGGAGGGAGAGAGGAGGAGGATGGGCGGCGGAGCAGGGGAGCTGCCGCGGAACTGCCGACGTCATCCACCACCGCGTCGTGTCCATGCTGGAGCTCCTCCATTGCCGGCCTCTCGAGATGCCACTGCAGCTCGAGGACGAGGGGCCAGAGGAGAGAGGAGGCCGGCCCTTGAGGTGTGCCACCGCATCGTGAGCACCCTCCTTTGCGGCGGACGCCGCGCAGGAGGTAGGAGCCGGCCCTGCGCCACCACTACCGAATCGAGGATGCCGGGGATGAAGGAGCTAGCCGGGAGATGGAGACGAGCAAGGTCGAGGTCGTCGCGCCTCCCAAGATCCCCCTGTCGCGCCCATGCTCCTCCGCGCTCCAGTCCCCGAGCAGATTGAGCCTGCAGGAACCGAGGCGGGCGTTGTCATCCTCGCGCCGACCGCCGTGCTGGAGTGGGAGGAACGGCGGTGAGGCCGGGCTCCCAAACTCGATCTGTTCGCACCACCGGAGGCCGTCACCGCCGAATCGAACGACCGGAGGAGGGAGCAGGCCGCCGCGAGCAGGGCCGGTGGCGCCTTGCGCCGGGTGCGGGGAAGAAGATGAGGATGGCGGAGAGGAGGGGTCGCCGCCGCCGCGCCAGACTCCCATAGCCCTACCGAAGCCGTCGAGGGGCGAAGAGGAGAGGGAGGGCCGGGGGCGAGCCCGCCGACGGAGGAGATACGAGCCGGGAGAGAGGCAGGGGAGGAGGAGACAGAAGGGGAAGGGAGAGGGAGGAGGCGCAGCGCGCCAGTGCCGGCGCTGTCGCCGGTGAGGGCGGCGACCGGCGGGAGGAGGGCCGGGTGCCGCGGGACGGTGGGCGGAGGAGACGAGGTGGGTGGGGGAGAGAGAATGGCCGGCGGTGGAAAATAAATGATAGAGGGGGAGGGGTGATGGTAGTTGGAGATGGTGAAATAAAATATAGAATAAATATGATAGAGTTTGAGATATAAATGATGACGAGTGCCAAAAAAAAGTTGTATAAAGGGAGAATCTTATGACTAAGCAGAAATATTCTTTTTTAAAGGAGACTAGCAAAATGCCTGTGCATTGCTACGATAAAATGATATGCCATTGGCCTCCATCCCCTACACGCCCGCACCGTCGGCCCCCAACCATGCTCGGCACCTCTGCTCCACCATCGCCCCCGCCTCTAGTCAGGGATTTTGGAAACTTCGTCATAAGAGCTTGTTTCATTTTGGAGCGTTTGGTTGAGATTCGGCTCCGACCAATGGAGAAGCTAAAGTCGGAGTCCTACGAAATGCAACCTTCGTATATGGTCTAACCTAGCAACTGCTAGTTTAAGTGCAACATACATGAATTAGTAGGCGTGTACCTATTGTATTTCTCAACGCATGTGAGTGGCGCTTATCAGTCCGCAATGACATAGTAGCTTAGCATGTGATATTTTGGCACGTGTGGATGCATGCGTATCATTTGTGGGTCAAGAACTTTTTTATATATACCAAAATATTAATCGGAACATGACATATGACAAATTTTTGTGGTGGTTTGGTGTGTAACATGCAACTTTCAAAATAGAGTACAATGTGCACCTTCTTCACAAGAGAAGTGCAGTCCGAGTGGTCCTCAATTAGACTGAGTTCTAACACCGTTAATTTCCTCTTACTGCGGACCAGCATGTCAGGCTCCTTTTCCAATCTTCTCCTTCCTCTGTTCTTCCCCTTCCTCTGTTCTTTTTTGTTTCCCCTTCCTCTGTCACAACTGCTTACCAATCTTGGATGAAATTTATCATCTATATTGAGTATCATCTCAATCACTTACAATCATAGCTACATTGATATCTCACGAACCAATTTTACTACTCATTCTCAAGAATCGATGAAGGAACAAGCCAAATCAAGATTTTCTTGCCTCCGCTGTCGGGACCTGGTAGCACCAACCGCCGTGAGTTCCTCCGGGGGCCCGCTCGCCTTGACCGCCGCGAGCTCGACCAGGCCCCACTCGTCCTCGCCGCTGCGAGCTCCGCCCGGACCCTGCACGGAGGTCGCCCGCCTGGAGCTTGACCGCCGCGAGCTCGGCAAAGAACGAGCAAAGGGAGACCATGGACGCGCCGCCAGCTGACCCCGCCCGGCCATGTCCGGGCCGCTCCGAGATCGTCACTGCTCATCCCTGTTGCTGGCCGCCCGAACTCGTCCTCGCCGGTGGCCTGCTGCTTGCCACATGAGGTCGCCCTCGCCGGTCGCCGCCCAACTGCCCAAGGTTGCCCCTACGCACTCGTCGCCCAAAGCCCTGGGGCCGGAGCTCGCGCGGAGGAGCAGGCGCGCCAGCGGCCGAACCTCGCGCGGTGGAGCAAGGACGTCGTTGCGCTAGATGGAGGATAGGGATGGCAACGGGGAATTCCCCGCCGCAGATCGACCGCCCATCCCCGTCCCCGCGGGGAAAAATTTTCCCCGCCCCCCGCCAACATTCACGGGGGACAATTTGATACCGCCCCACGTCCCCGTCGGGGATTACGTCCCCAACAGGGTCCCCGTCCCCGCATAGCATGTACAGAGTCCATTCACAAGGCAAATCTCCATTACTCAAATCACAAGGTCAATTCAGCATTTCAGCATTGTTGTTGCGCATCACAAAGTGCACAGCCACAAAATAAATAAGTTCTAGCAATCTAGCCACAGCTAGCAGCCACCTAGGCATAGCGATTAGTATTTAGTACAACACAAATCTCCAAAAGCAAGGCCATAAGTTTACATCATCAGTGGCATCACAGATCACATAACTCAAAAAAATAAAGATGCAGCAGTAAGCAGCTCAGGTGATCAGGTCCAGCCGTGCAGCATACAATCTTCAAACTTCAAAGCCATCAATCCTCGAGCAATGCAAGCCCCTAGATGCAACAATGGTATAAACATATTAGTGAAGCATTTGTTAGGACAACTTTCAATTAGCAGCAATGGAAATGAGCCAAGTACAATGCAATGGGCAATTTTCAGTTTGCACATGATACCTCCATTCCATCTTGGATGGCAATTTTCAGTTTGCACATGATACCTCCAGTCCATCTTGGATCTCTTGAAGACAGCTCCAAAAACTTACAGTTTCTTCATTGTCACCACCTAAAAAAAAGATAATTGCAATAATTATTTAGAAGCATGACTGTATATATTTATTGTGACAACCCGCCCAGGAAAATACCGTACTATCGCCTAAACCAATCCACTTTAGCCATTAAGCGACCGTAAAGTATCATCCTGTCGTTAGTTGCCGGGTTAACGCCCGGTAAATCACTTGGAATTCACACAGAGGATCGAACATATGCATTAAAACTCACGCGAAGGCGAGTCCAGAGTACAAACACGATTTAAATTCAAATTACCCCTAAGGGTTCAATTATTACAAATCCTTGTTCAAGACAGGAAGTAAAGGTTCAGAGTTTGAAAACAGCGGAAATAAATAAACTAGCGCAACGGTAAACATCACAGGAGGCCATCCGTGATGTCATCACTTGTCGTCATCCACCCGGTCAACAACACCTGCAACAACAGTTTTAAAGCAAGGCTGAGTATACTAATACTCAGCAAGACTTAACCGTCGGGTGATAACTACATCACAAAACTCTAGACATGAAAGGCTTTTTGGCCGGGGGAGTTCTTTTGCTGAAAAGCGACAAAGAGTACGTCCTTACTTTCAATATTTTAGCACAAATTCTAGTTGATTACCATTTCTAAGTGAGCCAACTAAGTCAACCAATAGTTTGTACAATACAATTAATTCAAGCAGTAATATTCACAATGTTCCATCAATAAGGGATATCATGGCCAGTTGATTAAGCAGTCTCGGATAACGGTGAGAGGCCGACAATCGATTGATTTATGACCTTGCAAGGTGGACCTAAACACACGGAGGGTACATACCCCAAGAACTACAACAAAAACGAAACGGGGTATACACCGACCAGACGGTTCCCATCTTTCTCCGGATCAGGATCAGACCTACAGTCCTCGGTACAGGGCTTACTGGAACGTCACGCCGGATCGCCCAGATTCGCACAGGTACCCCACTGTTGCAGGCAGGGGGACACACAAGGTGTCCTAAGGGTAGTAGGGAAAAGTTCCCTTGCCGTGTCCATCAGGTACTAGGTTTACCGGTCCCATTCCCGGCAAGTGCTTGGTACGTTCAAAAGCTTAGCCTACGAAAGCCACTGGACCGGAGCCCAAATCCCATGCTCTTACCACATGAGCAATCCATTTATAAAGATCTTATGATTCCAACATAAGAGCCTATTCTCGCGAGTGACGAACATCACTCGACTTGTACCGGTCCTATAGCATAGCAGCTATCGACCTAGCATACTAGTATAAGAACATAGGTACCTAGGGATCATGCATCTAGGGTTTCAAATCAACTCCTGAAACGTAAATGCACAATCACAGCAAAGGTAATTGCAAAATTTTCAAAAGAAGGGTTAATGATCCGGGGCTTGCCTTCGCTGGCAAGGTTGGCCTTGGGCCCTTCTGGACTTTGGTCCAGGTCTTGCTCTACAGCAACGTAGTGCACGTCTCCGTCAGCTCCTTCGTCTCCTCCTTCCGGCACAGACGTACGGCTACCGTCGGGAAGATCTACACGGGATGCAATGCAAGATTTAATTGACGGTTTTCAATTTGATTAATTACCAAACAACAAATGACAACCATGGGGTCCATGGTTGACCACATTCACCTTGACAAACACACATTTGGTTTAAACTTTCTATTAAAGTAATTTCCTGTGGTGTTTTATTATTTATTCTTTTTTATAGTAACTGTGTACATATTTATGTAAATAATTTCAGTTAATTAACAAACAGCAAGGGGGTGCTGACATTTAGCCTTTAACATGATTTACCACATGACATGAGGTCATTAGGTGAGTAGTTGATGATTTTCTCATTTAATTTAATATTAAGCTTTAATGGCCTCTATTGCTTTTATTCATGAAATAAATTAATAAAATTAAGTGAGGTGTTTTATGAAGCATTACAAACCTATACAAACCACTGCATACACATGCACACTTAGGAGAGCTATGAAATTAATTATGCCGAAAATAACAAAGCTTGCTACCAAAACAAGATAAATGCATATAAAAATAAATACACATCAAAATGATTCCAACTTTCTCACACATGATTTCTGGTCCAAAACTAAGCTAGGCATGCAACATATACACCTAGAGCTACTATAGATCTTGGGTTATGCATTTACAAAGATAATCAAGCATATTTCAAGAATAATTATTTCTGACAAACACAAAATTGTGATTAATTCACCATAGGTGCATTTAGGCATAAAAAGACAGCATGCAGAAGTTGGGCACAAAAATCTAATTATTTTTAGCTACAAAAATCATTTAGACAGATTCTGCATAAATACAAAATAAATCATATAAAAAGATTTACTCTGTAACTTTGTGCACTTTTTGGTACAGAACACATGTAGATTTTGAGATACAACAGATCTAGGTTTATCAAACTTCTGTTTTTCATGCAAAAACTATTAGGAAAAACTATGGACATGCTTTACAGAAGTTGTAGTGTTTTTCACCAGGAGTCCAACAAAAATGAGCTTGCATTTTTCTGATTTTTCTTTGATTTTCTACGGATTTCCCAAGTTTCAGCTGAAAGGGGTTTACTATTGAAGATGTGGTTTTACACCGAGGCCCCTGGATCTTTTCAAAAGTTCACAAGTATGCCCTCGGTTCACAGAAAGGTCCCTAGAAAGAAACACAAGCTTGCAATTGGGTCCCTGGACCAAGGGGCGGTGCGGGCTCGCCGGAATTCGCCGGCTCCGGCGGCGGGGACGGCCGGGTAAGGGGCGGAGCTCGACCAAGTGCTCACCTAGGGCTCGGTGGTGGCCGGAGTTGGGGCGGAAAGAACGCCGGCGGGGCGGGCGGCGACGCTGCGGCTCGGCGGCCGCGGCGGCTCGGCTCCGGCGACGGAGACAGCCCGGCCTAGACAACAAGCAGCACGAGGAGCACCAGTGAGTCCTAGGGAAGGGTCAAGGGGTGGTTGGTTGCGGCGGAGAGGCCGGAGGAGGCGGCTCCACGGCGGCGGCCGCGCTGGCAGGGACGGCGGGCTCGGCGCTCACACGCGTGAGGGCAACCGCGCCATTTATAGCCAGGAGAGGGGGGTGCGGCTCCAAGCCTTCGTTGTGAACGATTCCCGGCGTTAATGGCGTAGTACGGCGGCCGTGCCTTGGCATGCGCGCGCGGCAGAGCGGACGTGGACGGACCGGCGGGTCATGACGGCGTGCGCGCGGGTGGCGAGTGCGGGAGCTCCACGTGGCAGGGAGGCGCGTCCCGAGGGGTGTGGTGCTCGGACCGATGGTCGCGGGCCCGCCTTGGTACGCGTGTACAGTGGCGCACAGCGGTACGGCGGCGGAGCGGCGCGGTGCGCGGCGCGGGCGACGTTGCGGCGCACTCTCGCATTCCGGCGCAACTGTTTCAGCTTAGGCTACTTTGACCACATATTACTCCCAAAATTTGAACTGAAGTGCACCGAGGAGTAAAAAGCAAAGTTGTAGATCTCACTACCCTCTACAACTTTTACAAAGGCTCTATGGTGTTTTGATCAACCTTTTGAGCATGAACTGCAGGCAAAGTTGCTGGTTTTCATGGCACCGATGAATAGTGAGAGCTGCAGTTGACCAAGTTTTTCACCCTTTTCCACTCAAAATTTGAAATGCCAACCAACATGGAAGTTGTGTCCCTCAAAAAACTGGACAACTTTTATATTGGGAGATTTTGAAGTGTTTAGGTGAAATTTGGAGAACGCGGCAAAAGTTCTAGAAGGACAAGGAGTGACAAGGGTTTCGACTAGGGTTTTAGCTAGTGTTTGACCAAGCTTTGACCACAAAAGTGTGTTGACTTAATTAGGAGAGTCATTAACACTAACTAATGGTATTTAAACACCTGAGGTGTTACAGCCTACCCCCCCTAAAAAGGAATCTCGTCCCGAGATTCGGAAATTAAAGACAAAGGTAGGGGTAAGGTTCTTATTGTTTCGCGATTGAAGAAAACCCGGATACTTGGTGTTGAGGAAGTGCTCGGTCTCCCAAGTAGCTTCTTCTTCAGTATGGTGACTCCATTGTATCTTGTACATCTTCACGGTATGTCTCCTGGTCTTTCTTTCCTTTTGATCTAGCACTCTCAACGGATGCTTGACAACTGAAAAATCTGGCTCGATCCAAGCATTTGCTTCTGTGATTACCTCTGTCTCAGGTACCATCACGCCTTTCTTCAATTGTGTCACATGAAACACATTGTGCACAGCCGAGAATCGATCCGGAAGGCGGATACGATAAGCGACTGGTCCACATACCTCGATGATCTCGTATGGGCCAATGTAACGTGGGGCTAATTTCCCTTTGACTCCAAACCTCTGTACACCTTTGGTCAGTGAAACTTTGAGGTATACGTAATCACCCACTACATAGTGTCGGGGTGCTGTCCCTTTGTCATGGTAACTCTTTTGCCTCATTTGAGCTAACTTCAAGTTTTCTCTGATCACCTTCACCTTCTCTTCTGCGTCTTTAACTAAATCTGGGCCAAAGAGTGTTCGCTCTCCGGCTTCTGACCAATTCAAAGGAGTTCGGCATCTTCGTCCATAAAGAGCTTCAAATGGTGCCATCTTCAAACTCGCTTGATAACTATTGTTATAAGAAAATTCGGCCAAAGATAGACACTTGTCCCAACTCTTGTCGAAATGCATGATGCTTGCTCTCAGCATGTCTTCCATAATTTGATTGACTCGCTCAGTCTGACCATCGGTCTGAGGATGATAACTTGAACTACGAATCAATTTGGTTCCCAAGGATTCATGCAATTGTTCCCAGAAACGAGCCACAAATTGAGTACCTCGATCAGAAACAATGGTCTTGGGGACCCCGTGCAGGCGCACGATTTGATCGACATAGAGTTCTGCATAATTTTGGACGGAGTAAGTGGTGTGCACTACGATGAAATGAGCAGTCTTGGTCAGTCGGTCCACTATAACCCAGATAGAATCTTTCTTTCTGGCGGTCGGGGGTAAACCCACAATAAAATCCATACTTATGTCATCCCACTTCCACAAAGGTATGGTCAATGGTTGAAGTACACCGGCTGACTTCAAATGGCTGGCTTTGACTCGATGACAAGTATCACACTCTGCCACATATTTAGCTATGTCTACCTTCATGTTTGACCACCAAAAGTTTTTCCTCAAATCTTGATACATTTTGGTGCTTCCGGGATGAATGGAGAATTTGGAAAGATGAGCTTCGTCGAAAATTTCCTTTCGGAGTTCCGGATCAGCAGGAACTACAAGACGTTGCTCAAACCACACTACATCTTTTGAATCCTTATGGAAACAACTATATTTGGGGTCCTCTTCAGCTAATTTCTGTTTTATTAGCTGGACGCCTTCATCATTGAGTTGAGCCAAAACGATTCTGTCATATAGATTGAACTCAGCAGAAATAGCATTCAAATTCCCTTGCTCTACAATTTCCAACCGAAGCTTCCTCAAGTCTTCACATAAAGTCTCACTATACGATTCCACAGTTAAGCAGTTGCAGTGAACCTTACGGCTAAGAGCATCTACAACAACATTGGCTTTTCCGGGATGATAGTGTACTTCTAGATCATAGTCCTTTATCAATTCCAACCATCTTCTCTGTCTCATATTCAATTCTGATTGGGTGAAGATATACTTAAGACTCTTGTGATCGGTGAAGATATTACAGCGGTTTCCCATAAGATAATGCCTCCAAATCTTGAGAGCATGAACAACCGCTGCTAACTCAAGATCGTGGGTCGGGTAGTTCACTTCATGGGGTCGAAGCGATCGTGAGGCGTAGGCAATGACTCGATTCTCTTGCATACGAACACAACCGAGACCAGTGCCTGAAGCATCACAAAAGATTTCAAACGGTTTGGAATTATCTGGCTGCACTAGCACTGGGGCTGTGGTCAAATGTTGCCTCAATGTGTGGAAGGCTTTTTCACAATCTTCGCTCCACACAAACTTGACTCCCTTCTTTAATAGTTCAGTCATAGGTTTAGCGATCCTGGAAAAATCCGGAATGAAACGACGATAATAGCCTGCTAAACCCAGAAAACTGCGGATTTGATGTACGGTCTTGGGTGGTTTCCAGTCCATAACCTCTTGTACTTTGCTAGGATCCACAGATATGCCATCCTTGGAAATAGTGTGCCCCAAAAATTTCACACTATCCAACCAAAATTCACATTTGGAGAACTTTGCATAAAGCTTGTGATCTCGCAAACGTTGTAAAACAATTCGAAGATGTTCTGCATGTTCTTCTTCATTCTTGGAATAGATTAAGATATCATCAATGAATACTACTACAAACTTGTCCAGTTCCGTCATGAATACGGAATTCATGAGATACATGAAATAAGCAGGTGCATTGGTAAGACCAAAGGACATCACCAGATACTCATAAAGACCGTATCGGGTGGAGAAAGCTGTTTTGGGAATATCACAGGGCCTGATCTTTATTTGATGATACCCTGACCGAAGATCAATCTTGGAGAAAACCTTGGCTCCAGCCAACTGATCGAAAAGAACATCGATGCGGGGTAATGGATACTTATTCTTGATTGTTACCGCATTGAGAGGTCGGTAATCCACACATAACCTCAAGCTACCATCTTTCTTCTTCACAAATAAAGCTGGGCAACCCCAAGGCGAAGAGCTTGGGCGAATATAACCTTTATCTAGCAACTCTTGAAGTTGTGTCTTCAATTCTGCCAATTCCTTGGGTGGCATACGGTAAGGTCTTTTGGAGATAGGAGCTGTGCCAGGCTGAAGTTCGATGACAAACTCGACATCTCTGTCGGGTGGCATACCCGGCAATTCATTGGGGAAAACATCCGCAAACTCTTGAACCACTAGAATTTCTTCCAGCTGAGAAGTGATTGCCACATATGAACAAGGGTTCACACCATCTCTGAAAGGTAGGTATAGAGTCGTGGCTCCCACAATTGGTGAGTTGATCTCTACCATTCTCTCGGAAATATCCAAAATAATTTTGTGCCGGTTCATCCAGTCCATCCCTAGAATAACATCAATACCTTCCAAATCTAGGATGATAAGATCTGAATGAATCGTCTTGCTACCCATCACCAAGGGTACCTTTCTCGTTATCTGATTGGAAACAACTTCACCCCCTGGTGTGGTTATCTTGTAGGTCTTATTAATGGAGTAGGCTTCAAGCTCTAACCTTTCTCGAGTCTTCCCATTAAGAAAACTATTAGTGGCACCAGAATCAAACAAAACTTTTACCGGCTTGTCCCGGATAGAGAACGTGCCCATCATTACTGGTGCTCCTTCTATAATATTAGCCTCAGATGTGAAATTGAGCTTCCCTTTCTGGAATTGGATCTTCTGTTTCTTGCCTTGTTTGTTGGGCTTAGGACCTAGTCCCTGATTTGACTGTTTTAGCTTGCTCTGTTTGCGGGTCGGGCATTCCCTAGCAAAAAGTTTTGGGTCACCACATTTGACACAACGACGTCCACTGCTCACAGGTGGAGGTGTAGGTCTGGTAAGTGGCGGGGTCAATCGTTGGGGGTTAGGGAAATTGAAAGTCTCTTGAGATCGATCCTGGGACTGCTTCGTCCATCTTCCCGAATGTAAAGCTTGCTGAAAATCCGGTGGAGTCTTCTGTACCATGTGAAACTTGCGAAGCTGCGCATTATTGGGCATGGAGTTAGCCTTTCTTTTCCTCTCGGCTTGGGCCCTCTTCATGGCATCTTCTTGTGAGATAGCTTTATTCACTAGCATGTGGTAGCTGTCAAATTGTACCAGATTCAGCCATCCAGACAATTCACTATTCAGGCCTTCGCGAAAAAGCTCCATCTTCTTCATGTCTGTATCCACATGATATCCTCCATACTGGCAGAGGTTATTAAACTTCTGCGCATATTGGTACACTTTGTCTGACCCTTGCTTGAGAGCCAATAACTCTCGCATTTTCCTGTCTGTAAGTGCTTTAGGAATGTGATGGTCTCTGAAAGCCTTTTTGAATTCTTCCCACGTGATTTCATACTCAGGCTGTTGCATGGATTTGTAGTGTTCCCACCACATTAAGGCAGAACCACGAAGCTGCAATGTCACGAATTTAGCCTTGCGTCCTTATGAACATGGCAAGGTAAACACCGCGAACATGGCTTCAATGGCCCGAATCCAAGCATCAGCATCCAGGGGTTCTTCCGCTTCAGTGAACTGCGGTGGATTCATCTCTAGAAAGTGCTTGTATTCAGTCACTTGACTTTGGGCATCATTTCGATTCCCATGGGGCTGCTGCTGCGATTGCGGCTGCAGGTATAAAAGAATCTGGCGCATCATCTCGGTTTGAGTAGCCACTGATGTCGGGTCCGGTGGTGGCGGCGGCTGGTTGCAGCCACTGGAATCACTGAAACCATTCGGAGTGCTGCGTGTCGAGCCCACCATCTGAAAAATTTGAGTTTTCATTAGTCACACATTCGTAAGCTTGTTCAACAAGTAGAACATGTACGACGAAAACTCAAATTGACCAAATAGTCAGACTCGAGACAGCCGCACTGCATCGAAATGACAATTCCAAAATTCCAAAACCAAAGTTCCCAAAATTTTTACAATTTTCTGGCAACTTGGTAGGTTCATGGAACCAAGATTTTGGTACTCAAGGGTTAAGCTAGATGGTTTAGGAACAAGGTGCAAAGGTGCAAGATACGGAGTGACGTGTTCCGGAAAAGACGGCAAGACCTAGGTTTACTAGCTGAGCATAGCTTGAGATCTGAAAGCTTATGATCAAGAAAAGATTTCTCAGAAGACACTTGGATAGCTATGGAGCACTTGGGTATAGATCACCTATACGGAGACTGCAGAACGGGTCTGAGAAAAGGTCACGACAACAGGGTCAACTAGACGGTCCAACAACAACACTTTAGATTTGGTTTAAAGATTGTTACTGTTGTTATTATTATCAGTATTTAAGGGGAACAACACATGTGATCTTTTTAACATTCAACAGGTTTTTAACATGATGCAAGAACGACCTATTCGTCCTCACCAAGCAATTAAGCCAAAAATCGAAGTTAGTGCCGGTGGCAAGGCAACAATTACGTCTCTCCCTATAATAACTAGTCGAGACTATCGGTACTCACTTAGCGACTTACGACACGTGGTTAGTGTACCTGCAGAAGATCACAGAACACAACGAACCTTTCGTGCCAGCACTCACGAAAGCGTCCACATACATTACCGTTTACTATAGAAATGGCACCCAAGCGTTTATCGCTGCATGGACAGCGTCCAACCTTAGATACGCTCCTTTTGAATGAAGCGGATCCTTGCCTCGCATATTCACAATGCGGAACGTCCACGTGTGGCAAAACGTGGCGAGACACAGATGCGACGGTGGGTTCCCTTTTGGAATAGGTCCCATCCATCCCTCACATGACTTTCCTGTGGTACCACCACGTATGGCAAAACGTGATGAACTAGTATGGTTGTACAGAAAGTAAGTTCTAACAGGAATAAAATGTGCTGGGAGTTAGCAAAATAAACCATAGATTAATAAGCCACCTGAAAGAACCCAAAATTCCCTCTAGGGCCTCTCGGTCTATTTCCATCCTTAACGATCCAACGTATTTTGCAAACACAACCAATCTTGGCAAGTTTTATTCAAAAACATGTGATTAAGGTTGTTAATTAAACTCTGGTGCATATAATCGCTCTGGTACCAGCTGTGACAACCCGCCCAGGAAAATACCGTACTATCGCCTAAACCAATCCACTTTGGCCATTAAGCGACCGTAAAGTATCATCCTGTCGTTAGTGGCCATTAATCGCTCAAAGGAATAGTGATGTGATTCCTAAGTTCCTGCGAACTATTTCGAATCTAAGATACGACGAAGGAAAATCGGCAGAAATGAAATCGGCAAGGGAAGAGAAGTTTTAAGATACCTCAGGAATTGAATCAAGAGTCACCATCGGAGCGGTTGCGGGAGCCGTTTGAGAGGCACTGCCAGCGGAATCTGACATGGAGGTCATCAAACCAATGAGAAAATCTGATTTAGATCTGATGTGGCTACGGAGATTGCGAGGGTGGAGAAAGGACTGTAGCAAGAGGTTGAAGAAACAAAGGGATGACAGGAAGGGTTGTTTTTATAACCTTGGGACCTCAAGTTTGTTTGGAGAATCTTCCCGTTGGTTATAGGAAGCGAGAGAATTTCGGAGCAAAAGATATTTACTCAGAAACTCAGGGGCGTGTGTTGACACTGTTTTTTGACATGTCAACTAGAGACGGAAAGGCACAAGGAAAAACTATGAAACCGACTGAAGAGAAGAGGAAGGAACGCTCAGCCGATGTGAAACAAAGTCAAAGGAGCCGGCCGATAGTCAAAGATAAGGATCGACCAAAAGAAAGAAGAGAAGGCGGCAAAAGAAGAAATACGCCAAGGAAGAAAAGAGGAGGCTTAGGCGGGTCAACGACAGTTGATGATGGGTCAAAAGTAGTTAGTAAATCCGCCTCTTGCACGAGTCGATTATTTTAGCAATTATAGTTTCTTTTAGTTAGGAAAGGTCTTCTCGTAATCGACTAGAAGTTCGTAGTGTTCAAGGGTATAAGTAGTGACCCTGCGCAGTCGAGAAAGATTGTACACACGAACAAACACAAACCTTTACTTTTCAAGCAATTTACCTTTCAAGTCGGCGACTTCGCCAAAAAGTTTCTTTCTTCTTGTTTTCTTGTTTCAAGCGCCATCCTTCGAGTTCACCGGAATGCATCGATCGACCTCTGGCAAGCTTGTGAGTACCTCTTTATCGAGTAATTTCTAGACTTTAACCTCCGGGCGCATCACTATGGTTTCGTCTAGATTTATTCATAATTTATCGATATCAGCTGGATTCACAAGTCTTTTCTTGTTTATTTAGCTTTTATCACCAACTTATCCCGCTCGAGGTTCGATCGTATCGGCTAGCTCTCGCTGCGTCGTTAGACGCACCGATCTCACAGCCGATCCAGACCCACCTCGTTGCTGATGTCATCAGACCGGCTGACCTTAGTCGTTCTAAACATACTTGCACTTCGGCTGCCTTCGATCTCGCAATGGCCAATAGGGCTGTTGCGCTGTGTCCACGTGGAAGATATCTATCGGTTCTCTAGCCGATCAACCCCGTATTTAACATCTTATCCTCTTCCGTGCCGATCAACAGGTCAGGTCAGCTGGCACCCCTTGTTACATCTCGGGGATCCGTTACGTGCTGCCACGGAGGACTTTATTCTGTTTTCTGCGTCAACAACAGTAGGGGGTTGAGGCAGTTTGGTTGAGGTGGAGGAGCACGGAGGAGGCTGGTGGCGGAAGAGGAGGGAAGGGTAACCTCACTTGGGCTTTGCAATGGGTTAGCCCACTCAACATATGCAGGCTGCCAATCACAGATTAACCAGACCAAAGGTTGCTATGCAGGCTGCCAAACGCGGGTCAAATGAGTGGAGATAGCCTGGGTTGGGCTGGTCTGGGCTACCTTTCTAACCAGGCCGGGCCTATGCAGGCTGTCAATCACCCTCATAGGAGCCACCACCCACCGTCTGGCACTGGCACACAGATCCTCTTGGCAGTCAGGCTGGACTCAGCACGAAATGGGCTCTCGGGCCGTGCGTCGGTTGTTGGTGCAGCCCGTGGGCGAGCACAGCCTGCCCGGGAATCCTATACATCTTTTGGAAGTTTTTTCCAATGAAACTTCCACTTTAAGATGAGTGCAAACATGGGATCCAACGGCTCTTCACGTTTTTTCTTCCTCCGTCAGCTTTCTTCTCCTCCGCCTTCATTTCGTGTCCGTGGTTGTCATCGGGGGACAGGGGGAGGTCCTCACCCCCGGCGCCCGGATGGGTGGGAGGTGGGCGGGGGTGGCCGGCGGCGAGTCACCGCTGGCCGTCGGTGGTGGTCGAGGCGACGGTTCTTAGGGTTAGGGTTTCTGGGGGTCCGGGTTTTGGGGTGCTCCATTGGTCCCTAGATCTTAGAAAGGAGAGGGTTGGGGGGGAGGTGGAGGACCAACGGTGGCAGCGGATCGGCCGGCGGCGGAGGCGAGGTGGCGCTAGTTGGATGGCCGGTGGGCCGGTGACTGGCGGCGAGGGCGGTGAGAATAGTTCGGGTTAGGAAGGGCGGGGTAGGGGGCGGCGGTGGAGGGTGGGCATACGTGTAAGCATCTAGGCCTTAGCACACCTTTGGTAAGGGTGTGTTTCAGTGATAAATGACAACCGTATACTTGTGACTAACCTTTGTTTTGTAGAGGATTTAATCTTGGGTTATTGTCATGAGATATAAGTGAAATGATACCCCTCAATTTCAAAGTATGGATGATCAATGGACAAATACTACAAGGCTAAGGACATTATTAGTTCCAAGTGTCACAAGGAGATGAAGGACACTTGGATTTGCTAGTTTGTAGTGTTTGACCGTACTATTAAGAGGGGTTCACACACTAGTAGCTTGACCATGCCAAACGCTATGCTATATTCATGCACTATCAAGCTCCTTGGTTGCTAAACAGCTCAAATTACTCATGGGACTACATTAGAAGCAAAAGAATTGAAGAAAAACTCAAAGGCGATTGAATTGGTTGAGTTGAACTGCAAAGGGTAGCGTCGGATGAACCGACACCCCTATTCCTAGTTGCGTCGGATGATTTCAGTGGCAGTTTCAGAGAAAAAGCACCGCTGGATGAACCGATGGTGCATCAACAGTTCATCTGGTGACCTAGGGTTTGGTAACAGTAAGGTTTGGAGTCAATTGCCTTCAGCACCGGATGAAACAGCGGTCAGAGCATCAGTTCATCCAGCGCGTGCATTTAAATCATACAGAGACGCACCGAGAGGAGTTGCTTTAGCACCAGATGAAACGACGCTACTCAGAGTACTCAACAGTTCATCTGGCGTCTATGTTTAAATCATACAGAGATGCACTGAGTATTATGCTTCAGCACTGGATAAACTGACGCAACATCGGTGCATGCGTCGGATGAATTGGTACAGCGACTAGATTCAACGGCTATATTGTTTGCGACAGAGTGACCGGATGAACCGACGCTATGGCCAGGGGGAACCATCGGTTCATCCGATGGTACTACTTTCTGGAGCACTTTTCTAACGGCTAGCCTCCCTTGCTTAGCATATATAAGTGACCCCCTGCATCTCTTGAGCTGCCTTTGCCACTCTGAAGAACCACAACAGCCAAGGGGAGAAGGATTTAGTGCTTTGTTCATTTGGAATTCATCTTCCTTACCAAGAGGAATTCTTTCTTGGTGATCAAGGGTTTCAAGGTGCTTTCTATGGCTAGCTGAGTGCATTGGTCAGTGAAAGTGTGTGAGCTTGTTACTCTTAGAGTTTGACGGCTCCTAGACGGTCTTGGTGTTTGGAGGTTCTTGGTGAGCTCTTGGAGATTGTGGGAGCCCCGGGAAGTGCTTGGTGTAAATGGATTGAGACCCACCATTCCGGAGATGGAGAACGGGTACTCTTAGTGAGCACTCAAGTCTAAGTGGCTTGAGGGGGAGCAAAACTCTTTGTGAATGCTCCAACATGGACTAGGGAGAAGCATCAACTTCTCGATACCACAGGAAAAAATTTGGTTGTCTCTAGTCCTCTTGCTCTAACTTCGTGCACTTAATTTCAGCATTTAATTTCAGTTCTTAAGTTCCTTTGTCCTAGTTTTCCTTGTGTGCTTTGCTTGTCTCATATCTTGACTAGGGTGCTTTTCTCTTGTTAGGGTGCATCTTGCTAAGGAACTTTGTTGCTAGTGTGCTTAGTTGGTAGAAAGAAGCCTTTTTAGATGGGCAACACTAGAGGTATAGGTTAAGGTTTGTTTCTTGTTCTAGAAATTTGAAGAAGGCCCATATTCAACCCCCCTTCTATAGGTCATCGATCCTACAAGTGGTATCAGAGCTTTGGCTCTCTTTTTGGTGGCTTAACCGCCTAGAGAGATGGTCAAGAGTAGTGGCAATGGCCCTCCCAAGTTGGCAGGGAAACGGTTCACTTTTTGGGCACATAGAATGGCTAGCTATCTTCAAGCACAACACCATGATGCATGAATCACTACCATGTATCCTTTGCCAAATGAACCCACCGAAAGTGAATCAAAGTGGAACTATCGTGCTAGAAACTATATGTTTGAGGCTCTTGAGGAGGATGTGTTTGATAGGGTGTTTACCTTGGAGACCGCTCATGAGGTTTGGATGGAGCTCAAAAGAATTCATGTAGGCAACAAGAAAATCCGTGAGGAGAAGTATGAGTTGCTTAAGGTTGAACTCAATGAGTTTAAGATGAAGGATGATGAGGGTGTAGAGGAAATGTACTCTAGAATGGGTGTTCTTATTCAAAATATAAATGCTCTCGATGTTGCTAACGTGTCCGAGTAGGAAATCATTCGGAAAATCCTTCAAACGCTTCCCAAGCCCAAGTACAACATCATCAAGGCACTCATCTTTGAGAAGGACTTCGAAACTCTCACTATCACTGAAGTTGTCAACAAGATTGGATCTCATGAGATGTTCTTGATGGGCCAAATTAAATCATCTTCTTCCACATCAAGCTCCAAGAAGGATCTTGCACTCAAGGCTAGTGACAAGCCCAAGCCCAAGCTAAAGTCAAAAGCAAAGCCTCCTCCTTCTTCAAGTGAAAGTGAAGACAAGAGTGACTTAAGTGATGATGATGAAGGTGAACTTGCTTTTCTCATGAGGAGGACTACCAAATTGCTTTCCAAGATTGACAAGAAAGGCTACAACTATGGTCCTAAGAAGAACAAGTTTCGCTCATCAAGAAGAAGTGGTGAAGGTGGCAAGAGGAAGTGCTACAATTGTTCAAGCTATGATCATCTATCATATGATTGCCCCAAGCCCGACAAGCGAGTGTCAAGCTCAAGCAAAAGAACGACGATGATGATGATAATGAGAAAGATGACAAGCACTCCAAGAAGAACTCATTCAAGAAGAAGTCTTCTAGCAAGCCCTACAACAAGAAGAAGGGTGGTCATCATTCTCTCTTGGTAAATGAATGGATGACGGATGGTGAAACTTCAAGTGAATCAAGCGGTAGTGAAGATGAGAAGAACAAGAAGTTTGCCGGTCTTGTGATCATGGATGATGAAGAACCTCCTCTTCCTCCACCACCTATGTGCTTCATGGCTAAACACTCCAAGGTGAGCGATAGTGAAAATAGTGATTCCTTGGATAGTGATAATGAACTTTCACCTCATGCTCTTAAGGGACTTCTTGATCAATACACCGACATGATTAAGAAACAAAAGAGTAAGCTCAAGGCTCTTGACACTACAGCGATTGGAACATATGACGACACATTCAAACCATCGCAACACGGGGGTTTTGATCGCGATATGGGTCGTGTAGCGACTATTCGAGTCCGTCGCCAGGCGTCGCAATAAAACCGGTCGCAATAGGTCTTTGCGACGCCTCACAATTCACGTCGCTATTATGGTCTATTGTTGCGACGGCACCTGGCATAGCAATTGGTTTAAGTCGCGACGACTTGTGTCGTTGCGATATGGGCTTTTGCAACGCAATGCGTCGTTGCGATAGTGGTATTTGCGACCACTCCGGTCAGTTGCAAACAAGCGCTATTACGATCAAATCATTGTGTCGCAATACGACACCTGTGCTGTTGCAATAGCAGCGGAGGATATCACATCGAACGCGTAGCCGTCGCCATATTTTTGAACCAAATCGCAACACTAAATGCCATTGCTATACACGAAGAGGGTCACACAATGAACCATGGGTCGTCGTGGTATGCCTAAACAAAATAGCAATGCTCGGTGTCGTCGCTATACACGAAGAGGGTCACGCTACCAGATATGGTTCGTCGCCATATAATTGAACTAATTCGCCACGCTAACTACCGTCGCTAGACAGGTTGATGGTCAGGCAACCAAGTACATGTTGTCGCTATATTCTTGAACCAAATCGCAACGCGAACGACCAGTTGCTATACACGTTGATGGTGACGCAACCAAAGATGTGTCGTCACCATATTCTTGAACCAAATCGCAACGCGGACGACCAGTTGCTATACACGTTGATGGTGACGCAACCAAAGATTTGTCGTGGCCATATTCTTGAACCAAATCGCAACCCTAACTACCGTTGCTATACATGTTGATGGTCACGCAACCAAAGATGTGGGGCGTCGCCATATTCGGGGACAAAATCGCAACGCCAGTTGCCATCGCTATAGAAGAAGAGGGTCACGCAACCAAAGATGGGTTGTCGCCATGTCGTCGACCCAAAGCGCAATGCTACTTAACGTCGCTATATGCGTAGGGGTATCCCAACAAAGTTTGTGTCGACACTATATGCTCAAATGATAGCGCATCAGATCAATCTTTGGTCACCATATGCATATAGTATGTCACAACAAACTATATGGTTCGTCGCTATTTGTGTAGAGGATAGTGCAACGAAATTTTGGTCGCCAGGCTACACGCTGGATGCCCGCCGTCGCCAAATTTCATGCAACAAAATTTTCAAAACATAAACTGATGCAACCCATGTACAAACAAATCAATAATGAAATCGATCCTTTATTCATGACCAGCATTCATCATATATTTCAAAATAAGAACTCTTGTCCATCGATCACAGTAAAAAAATTTGTAAAGAATCTATATTGTTCTTACGCACTGCTACAATCTGGATATCACTCCTACACTTGCATTGATCATCAATTTTTAGGCTGGAGCGGAAGTTTCTTATTGGTAGGTTTGTTGTTGCTGGTAGGTGGGACTCTATTTGCCGTTCTTGAGATTCTTTTCACCGCCGGACCATCTTCCATGCCATCCTGAATGTAAACGAATTAGAGAATTTTAGCATATGAACTGGAAGTGGAAAATATTAATGGCATTATGAGAGGACAATTCCAGTTAGTACATACCTCGTGTGCTCTCTTCTTGCCTGATCGCGTTTTAGCCTCCCTCAGCAGGTGTTGTGGACCAATAACTCTGGGAGCTGCAGTAGGTGCATCACATTTTTGATGTTTCTCAGGAAATAGTCTCTTTGAAATGTGGGCACTTGAATCATTGATGTTAGGTGCCACATTTTCCTTATCTTTTGTCACAGTGCTTGTTGGATCAATCTGGATTATAAAGTTAATGGAACAATGTCAACTGTAATTCAAAGTACACCATGCATCATGATTAGATAGCTTGTTTGATGTCGTTAATACCTGGTTCGCTGTTACATGATCCTACAGTACTGGTGTTACGAGAACCTTTTGGACACTCCTCGGAGGTACAATTTCATTTGAATTATTGTTGATGGTTCCAGGGGTAGACTGCACATTGCAAAAGAGGCCATGCAAAAAGATTAGTGACATAAATTTGTTTTTTTGCCAATCACAACCAAGTGTCGTCGTTACCTTGTTCACCATTGCTTGACTCTGTGCTACTTCATTACCCTGCGCTACTGATTTAGTGTTGTTGATGGTTTCAGAGGGAGTCTGCACATTGTAAGAGAGGGCAGGCAAGAGATTAGAGACATAAATATATATTTAGTCAATCACAACCAGGTATAGTCATTACCTTGTTCGTTGTTTCTTGACTCTGCACTAATGTTGTTGCAGCAGTGTCATCCTCATTGACCGTAGCTTCAACGTCAGCTGTAGTGTTGTTGGATTGAGGTGTACTCTACGTATTTGAAAAGAGGGAAGGTAAGGTATTAGGTGCATTGGTCAAGTTACGATCACAACAGGTACAATATTCTGGTTACCTCAGAAGATTGTAATAATAAGCGTTTATAAGGCTGAAACATCTTTTCAAACTTATCCTGCATTTTTTGTTCAATTGCTTTGGCCATTTCTTGTTGCTCGGCTTCCTTGTCAGCTTCATGCTTCTTAAGTCTTTCTTCAAACTCACGTTCTCGTGCTTCGACCTTCTCGATTCTCTCCTGTAACATCCTCTCCTGAATATCTTTGTTGCTTATTCGACTCGCCATGTAACCATGGCCACGTGACACGGAGGATTTGACTCTTGTCGTTTCCTTGTATGTTTCCTAGAAACATTGCTCTTCCCTAACAGCCTCAGAAGTGATACTTGGTGTTCCTTCTTCCATTTCATCTGAATTTGCTAGCAGAGATAATTTCCTGGCGGTACGACTCTGAGGACAGGAAATCATTGTAAGATGGAAAACCGTGGCCATGGTTTGATGCAGAATTAAACCAGTGTTATGTGCAAGCAAGGTTACGATGGAATTTCTACTCACATAAATACTCTCAGCCACGTCAGATATCCATTTTCCTTGCTTCGAGTGAGTAACCTTCCAGAGTTCCAACTGGCGTGGCTCAGCACCAGTTTCGGGATCTCGCTATGATTGCAACATTGCACAACATTAATATATGATTGTCTAATGCAGATAGTGAAAGATGAGAATATTGTAACCAAAATTTACATTTTCCCAACTCCACTGAGAGTAAGGTTTTGAACCACCTGAATGGTTGTTAACCATTTGGCCGCGATTGCCAGAGTTTTTGATGCTCATTCCCTGCAAGGATTGAAAGAGTGTTGTTAAGCGATGAAAGGTTGAACTCATATCTATACAACTCTCAATGTTGTACTTAAGTAGGAAAAGAATGTACCCTGAAATAGTTAGTTCCAAAGTACTGGCACAAATAGTGCCACTCCACAATGTTCAACTCATCAGGCTTGTGTTTCATTCTCTCATCATAACTCTCGTATGACTTGTATGTAGCACTCAAGTCACCTCGCCAACCTTTGTAGCGTTCGTGGGCAATCTTCAAAATCTTGCTCTTTGGATCTTGAATGCCCTCTAAATCCCATCCTTCCTGGTGGGAATGAAACTTGTTATGCATGCATGATTCAATCATAGCATTGTGTACGAAGAAAATAGATGCATGCGGTGGATAGTGATGTCTTTCTTGACATCTTTACTAATATCTTTCCAAAATCTGACTCCAATCACTGGACAATTCATCCTTATCTGTAAAATGATCTCATCAACAAAGGCACGTCTATTTGGTCCACAGGCACCACCCAACTTTCCTAAGAACTGAATTTTTAGTTTGTTGCCACCAGATTTTGCTCTCAAGGAACTTGCAGATAGGCCTTTCAGGTTTCCACGGCCAACTTTCTTGCCACCTACTTGCATTCACATCAGAGAACATAACAGTTACTACTGAACAATAGCTGTTTCAGAAACCAATGAACAATACAAAGTGAAGTTCCTAGAGGTGTGAAGCTTCTATAACCTCTTGTCTTCTTTTCTCTCCTAGCATGCGATGGATATTGTCGTGGCGGCGTCGTTTCGGGTGGCGGCGTCATGTTGCTGTCATTGCTCTCATCACGTGGGAATACGACTACTTCTTTAAGTTTATCTTGAGCTTTAGTAAAAGCCATTGAAAAAATGGAAAGCACTTATACTTGTTAGTAGGTTCACTTTTCTCATCACAGATAAGCTGCAGTCGACAAGGAAAAAGTATTTACGAATTCGTTTCAGAAGTCCAACATGTTGTAACCATGCTTGGTACGTCTTTTGGGTGGCCTCCCTGAAGTCATCGTATAGTTCTGCAAATTATAAACACTGGTATGTGAGTAAAATGTGCAATCAAGGGTACATGTGGACAGTGTAGAACAAGCAACATACGTACCACAGTTTTTGGGTTGCTTAGCAAGCCAACCTTTGTATGCAACACACTCTAAGTAGTCGTCGTAGTCATCATCATCACTATTAGCACTCTGCCAAAACCCCCTACTCTGTGGTTTCAGGGGTGAAACGAGGACATCTTCACCATCCCGATCTGCTCTTGATAGTACCAACCTTAATATCTTCTCGTTGGTTGACTCCATGTGATCACGCATGGCTGCTACTTCTTTTTTACTCTTAATTTCCTCAAGAACCGCTGATCTGTCATCTTCTTCATTATTTCTCTTCATGTAGTACATGTAGTCCCGGTGTTGATAACGACACTCATCTCTAATGTGTATCAAGAAGGGAAGGTCTATACCACTTGTCCACTGTACAAGAGATGTATCTTAATTCTTCATCAGGTTCGTCGCGGCATTCGATTAGTATATTCCAAAGCTCACCTGTCAAATCGCTTTCTCTACATGTGCACATAAATATTAATACGCCAACATGAAAAAATTTAGTTGTAGTACTAATAATGGTATATGCATATATGTATATATACACTAGTAGTAGATAGTATGTGAAAAACAAATATTCTGTGGTCAAATAGCACACTGCCTATTCAGAGTAATTTTTACAACAACAACAATTAGGTTCTGTTACAAATTTTAAGATTGAGATAGTCCTGCATGTGCACATAATTATGAACATGTATTTCTGATTAAGGGAAGGAAGAAACAATTGACGGATGTTTAAAATAACTAAAGTAATTGATGCGCATATATATGTGTACTAGTGAAATCAATTGTTCATGTAAAAAACAAATGCAATTAATGGGGCGGAGCTACATTTTGAGTTTGTGGTTGCGGTCGCACCCACAAAATTTCGGTAATCTCTTATCAAACCTAAAATTTGTCCATGTTAATTTTACTCTATACCGCCAATTACGATGGTGCCGCACCCCCTTTCACTTCCTTCTAGCTCCGCCCGGCCCTACCCCCATGGATTCAATGGAAGCTCCTCCTGGAAAATTCATCCATTGATGAATAGAAGGAAGAAGGAAAAGAGAGATGGGATGAGAGAGGAGGAAGAAGAAGATGAGCTCCCCCTAAACTTTGATACTAGATTCGCCCCTGATTCATTGATCGAGAAACCTAGATGGGCTAAGAGGTATATCAAATCGATTACATGGAGGGAACAACGAATCTATTGCACACATGTTTTCTCCAGTAAGAGGCGGCCGATACGCACCTGATATTGTTTTCGGCGTACACATCGGCTTCCTCGACTACGACCCCATTCCGTGTTACTACTTCGGTGGGTCGTAGCTTGCCGGACATGGTGAACTCGATAGGGAAGAATAGAACCGTCCTCCACCTCCGGTCGCCTCCTCTCGTTCCCTCCTTTGGTCATCGATCGCCTTCCCGATCGAAGACCTGATTTCGTAACAATGGTCGTCGGATAGCCGCCGCGCGTGGTTTAGGTGGATAGCTGCCGCGAGTGGTTTTGGGGGACGTGGGGATGAGGCCGATATATCTGAGGGTTAATCTGGCGGGATGTGAAATGTTTTTGGATGAATACGTGCTGAGTTTTCCCTCTTGCTGCATCCAGTGTGGGTCCCACATGTCGGGCCAAAAGGAGAACACGTGAGGAACACAACCAAGCTAGTGTAGGTTCATTGTAAAGGTGCATGTCTTTGTCGGTGGTAAGCGACAAAGTTAATTTCGGTCAAAGTTGTTGAACTCAACAACCAACCTTTTATTTAAGACATTAATCCATTTCACAAAGTTTGAATAATCCAAATTTTGGATTTAAAATTCTTTTGTTTCTGATCAAGTGGCACGTACATTGATGATGGAGTTGTGTTGCACCAGTTGCTTCTGTGGTACAAGGCCGAGATGATGACTTTTTTGTTTCATACATACTCAATTTTGTTTGGCATCTCAAGAGACAATTTACTGTCGTGACAACTGTTGTGAACCAGAACTAAATCATGCAATGAGGTATAATTGTGGTCACTTTTTTGGGTGCTTTTCATACAGTGATACACTTTACACCATTCTATCGTATGTAGCTAGCGATTCTTTACACGATAGAAGAATTCAAGGCATTCGTAATGAAGCCTACATTCATCGCTACAGAAATACATGGCAAACCCCTTCCGGTATGGATCTTTTCCGCATGATCTTCGGCCTATGCAATGTTGAATGTTGCCTCGCGCCACCGCCGGTGGGAGCGTCGGCCGGTGGAGACCCAGGCGGAGGGCGATACCCCTCATTTACCAAGCCAGGTGAACCCCACGACACTGGTAAAATAGAGATTGCAAGTTGTCGATCCATTGCGGACGCCACTACCATAAAGGCTCGCCCTCAACCTGTCTCATGTATGCAATTGCAGTGGTGTCGTCATCGGCCCTGTAGAGGAAGACAGCCACGACATAGGCCGCCCCTCTGTTCCCGGTCTCGGCAGCGCGGAGTAGCTCGTTGAGGGAAGGCCGCGCACTGCGGTTCCTGCCAAAGATGTCGTCCATCCCGGTGAGGAAGCAGGCCTCCGGGTTGCCGGCTACAGCTAGGCTACGAACAAAGACGTCGTAGCCCTCGGGGTTGTCATTCTGCATCTGCACGACTCGAACCCGATTTAGTGCCAGGCACCTACCGACTTCTCTGTCGCGGCAGGGGCCGAGCATGCTCTTGCAGGTGGACCGTAGGCTCCTAAGGTCCTCCATTGGCCAATTCGACATCGCACCGACTCGGCCAGCGATGATTGCCTGCAACTCAGTCGGGAATTCCGCGAGCTACCGCGGGTGCTCCCTCAATGCCATGAGTGCCGGTGTTGAAGGGAAGTCACGCGGCGCGGAGTGTGAGAGTTGGGCGGAGAGGGCACGGCAGAGGAGCGTGACAGTTTCCAATACCCGGCGGCGGCTTTCAAGGTTCCAATAACCGGCGGCCGCCTCTCCAGTTTCCATTAACAGGCGCCTTTCCAAGACGTGGGAGTCTCCTCCAAGACCGGGGTTCGAATCCCATCTCTGAGTATTTTATTTTTTATTTCCCTAGAGTCTGCGTGGCGTAGTGCGGCACGGTGCGGTCGGCCGCTGCGTGGCCGCGGCCGGCCGTGGCTGGGGTGCGGCCGGCTGCCGCTAGGGGCAATGGCTGGGCGTGGCCAGGCGTGGCTGGGCCGCGGCCTAGCGTGGCTGGGTGTCTTTTTATGTAGTGTGGTCTCATAGAACCTATATCTGAAATCTTTTTAAAACTGTATTGAGAAACAATTACTGATACAGTATTAAACATGTCAGCCATCAGGCAGACCGTGAAAGATACAACCTCCCACAAAGTACTAGTTTAACACATACTGTAAAGTAGTAAAAGGTAGTTGCCATTGTGACCATAAGAAAGCACACATAGCATCCAATAAAACGGATTCCACTACATATGGATAACACCAAGAGACAAGCATCTAGATATGCATAATAATACGCCACTGATGCCCTTGCAATGCGACAGTCATCGTCTTAGACAAACAGCTCAATCATCAATATCTTCTGTGCGGTACTGACCAACCTGCACTCTTCATTTGGCAGCTCTGCGAAACTGTTCCGCCATCCGTCGTATCTGACATTTTACAAAGGGTGCATTAGCAACTGGAGAAGAAGAATTATTTAGCACATTAATTGAAAGGCAAAAAATAGAATGATGATTAATTACTTGGGTTTGAGAGATATGTTTTCAGATAATAAACCAGAGAACAAGTCGCCACCAAGTTATTATGTGACTATATATATATTTGTTTTTCCACAAACAGAAATGAATTTTCATTAGCTAATAAATACTAAAAAATAGCTACACTTCAACAAACTGAGTTAATTAGTAACATCACCTACACACCAGACAGAACTGGATCATTGGAAACCTCGTCATCGCTATCAGCACTCATAGCAAAGTGACAGGTTATCTTGTGGTACACAATTTCATACTTCTTTGAGTTCTTTCCTCTTGCTTCATTTTTTTTAAAAAAACAGGATCACAATGATGCATGATGAAAAACTTCCATTGCACATTTACATTGAGTATACTACTACCAGTACTTACCCCAATTGAACTAGCACAAAAAAACCAGCAATATCTAAGTAGGCTAATCAATGCACTCACCAAAGCAATTGCAGGGCAAGCAGGCACGTTTGGGAAGTCGTACTGAACTTCAGGAGACTCCAGGGTAACAGGATCACAAGTGTACATGTGGTGGGTTCACCGGAGCTACGAGGAGATAACAAGTTTTAACATCTAAAAGGTATTATGTAATGTTGCACTCATAATAGTGTGACTGGCATTAATTAAATGAAGGTATCATGACCTTCCACAGCCTCAGTTCAGTCTAGCACCAACAGACCAAATGAAATATAAAAAAAGGAAAAAATATAATTTTTCCTCCCTTGACCGGTCACCTTCTTATTGATTCGTGATGGGACGGCGACGGTGGTGCTTGCACCAACCGCTGCATCACCTTGGTTCTTAGGGGTGGCGACGCTTGCTCCCACTTCATGTCCTTTCTTCCTGGCCGCCGCCCCGGCGATTGCTCCAAATCCCGTGGTCGATTTTGTTCTGCGACTCCTTGTCGTCAGCGCAAAGGTCGCCGGACTTCACATGAAGCGACCTCGTTCGCCGCGCAGCTGCCTCCAGGAAATGCAGTTGTTGCGTTTCACCATCGTCACGGTGCAGGTGGACGAGAAGGATACGGCAGGCGATGGGAAGGGAGGAAACCCTAGTGGTTTGATGGCTGGTTTTGGGGGAGGAGGCAAAAAGGAAAGAGGATGGCAGATCGCCTTTTTCAGGAAAGCTAGATACACCGGTTGTTTCCATCCTAAAGGGGCCACACTGCTTTTTGTCGCGTTCGGCTTACTAGTGGGACCCATCGGTCGGCGCCCGGACCTGGTCAAATGTTCTTGTTCTGTTTTTTACCTTGATTCTTAGATAACAATGTAAACTTGTATATATTTCTCAATTGTTCTCCAAATCTGGTGGTTCTTTTTTCTAATTTTTTATGAAGGGTTTAGCTATCTGATGGAAACCATTGATTTGTATTTCTCGAGATCTTTTGTGTACTGCCATTTATAAAACATCTTAGCATGCATTGCACTAATTTGTTAACATACTTGCACATTATAAAGTAGCAGAGTACTTGACTACATCGAAGCGTAATTACATATATTCATACATACACATTGACTTGATTTTAAGCTACTTCATTACAACACAAGTTTACATAAATTGGTAACCATGCTTGACCACAAGTTGATTCGCAATCTCAAATGACAGAAATGCATCCTGGGTTGCGTAATTAACTTGCCAGGTTTCCAAATACCTAAGACCCCAAAGGGTGTGATCAAATGTATAATCCTTTTTGATAGGTAGGTTAAGAACCCGAGCACCCAACTTCTCCAGTGCTGACCTCTTTCCATTTATGCCAAGAATGCTATACCCATTAACTTGAGGTACTATCTTTTGAAGGTCTTTCGGATTAGTAATCGTGATGCCGCAGTCCTTCTCTAAGCGTGCAACATCGTTGGTTATATGAGCTCCGACAAAGACGTGGTCTTCCTTTGTGAGGAACTCGATTAGGATGTTAGGGAGCTTGTAACCAGCATGGAGCACCTGGAACAGAAGGCAACATGGCCCAACGCACAATTGCAACAGTGCGGTCTTGTACCCACCGCCCTTGGGAAGTTCAATCCACTTTGTGTCCAACCCGACGATCAACCGTTTAGCAGGGGAGGTACCTCGGATTTCTTGGATGAACTGCTCCACCACAACCACGTCGCAAGTGATCGTCGTATGGATGGTGGGATACCGCCCCTTGAAGAAGAGGACCTCGTGTTCCGAAGTTTTCGGTACCACCAGATCCGGCGTTGAAACAGATAATCTTGCCTTACCGGCGGGGCGCCATGGATCCTAGTCGCGGTGGCTTCCTCGAACTGCCACTGAATCAGCATTGCAATCCCAGACGTTGCAGCCTTCTCCAGCATTGGATGCATTTTCATCGGCGTCCAACTCCATGCTGGGGCGGCACTTGCCACGCTACAGTACCGAATCAAGAAATAGAGTTAGGAATCTTAATCTAATCCGATCCATGACTGTATGTATATGGAGATGCTGGCTGGGATTGGCTCACCTGGTAACTGATGCGTCCTGCTGACGCGACGGCACTTGCGCCCAGTGCATCTCCTTGGTTCTTGACATAGGGAGCGGTGGGGCTTGCTGCGAGTGTGGCGTCCCATTGGTTCTCGAATGCTGCAGCGCTGCATCAGACTGCAACGCCTTGGGTCGATTCGGCTGGGATTCTTGCTTCAAAGCAAGGTAGCACGCCCATGGCGGCACTCCGACGATGGGAATGGAAGACCCGGTCACCGGCGATGGGAGGAGGCAAGAAAACCCCAGTTATGATGGAACGGATTGGGGCAAAAGGCAGAAATGCAATATTATATGATGTCGGTTCCGGTTTAAAAGGAAGTGCGGACACAGTTTCCATGAAGTAGCCACTGACACGTCGGACCCGCAACCAGTCTACGTGTCGCGCTCGTGCTGCTGGTCCAACGTCCGGGATGACGATGGGATTACGCAAATTGCTACTGAATTTTTTTTGACAACAAAATTGGTACTGATTTCAAAAATCAAAAGAACTTTTGTTTTGAATTAGATATTTTTTTGCACTCATGATTTCTTGATTAGTTTTAGAACTAATTGACATGCACAACTATTATTTTGATAAGTTCCCCATGCGAGTAATTTGATTGAAAGAATAAAACTTGAAATTTGAAAATTTGATACTACATTTTTAGGGTCATAATGTTGTCAAATGAAAAAGTCGTGAATACCAAACTTGTAGAACTCGTCAAGACCAACAATCTTTATTTAACCCAGTAATCCATTTGACAGAGTTTGAATGGGACAAATTTCGAAATTCAAAAATTGATTTCTAGAATCGATATTTTTGAAAACCGGATGATGTCAAATGGAAAAGTGGTGAATACCAAAGTTTAATAACTCATCGAGATCTACGAACTTTGTTTAAGTCGTTTTTTCATTTGAGAAAGTGGTAGTACACATTATTCATTAACTCTAGATTCACTCATAGTTTAAGAAACTATGTTAGAGACTTGTCAATTTTGTACTACATGTAGTTACCACTTTTGAAAATGACAAAACGACCTAAATAAAGATTGTAAATCTTGTTGAGATATGAAACTTTGGTTTTCACAAGTTTTCTATTCGACATCATCTGGTGTTTAAAAATATCGATTCTTGATATCAATTTTTGAATTTCGAAATTTGGATTGTTCAAACAATGTCACATGGAGAGCAATGCACTCCATGAGATAGATTATTGTTTTCTAAGAATGTAGGAAAAAGCACCTAATTTGGACATCATACGTGAAATATAAACATGTTTTAAGTTTTGATTATGAATCAAAGAAACAAGGTTAGGAGGTCCATCATGAACTCAAGAACACATCTGAATCTCTGCGCCGACACGTGGGAACCAAGGAGACGATGTGGCGTGCGCGCAATTATGGTATAATAAAAAAACATGGAGGCAATAAACCAAATAGGATTTAGTGGTCTAATGGTAGTTGTTTTCATCCCATAGCTTTGATTTCTAGGTTCGAATCCCAACAGTAACTTTTTTTGCCTATATTCTCCTACACAGTCGTTGAAATGTATTAATTTCCCCATGCAAGTTAGATTGAAAGATAAAAATTTGAAAAACCTTCACAAATTGCTACTGTTTTCAAAAACCTTAAAAAATTGATAGAACTTTTGTTTTGATTTAGAAATTTTTTTTGCACTCATGATATCTTGATTAGTTTTAGAACTAATTGAGAAGTACATACAACTATTATTTTGGTAAGTTCCCCATGCGAGTAATTTGATTGAAAGACAAAAATTTGAAATTTGAAAAGTTGATACTACATTTTTAGGGTCATAATATTGTCAAACGAAAAAGTCGTGAATACCAAACTTGTAGAACTCGTCAAGACATACAATCTTTATTTAAGGCAGTAATCCATTTGACAGAGTTTGAATAGGACAAATTTCGAAATTCAGAAAATGATTTCTAGAATCGATATTTTTGAAAACCAGATGATGTCAAATAGAAAAGTGGTGAATACCAAAGTTTAATAACTCATCGAGATCTACGAACTTTGTTTAAGTCGTTTTTTCATTTGAGAAAGTGGTAGTACACATTGTTCATTAAGATATCAAAAATAATTTCTAATCACAAAGTTGTATATACAGAAGTTATACAACTTATCGAGATCTACAACTATATTCATCACTTTTCCATTTGACCTCATTTTGTGTGACAAAATCTTGCTTGAGTTTGTCATTTTTTCAAAATCATAAGTGGTCATGATATCAGAGTCATAGACATGTGGGTCAGGCTGTCGAATTTGCATTGAAGCTGCACCCTGTGTGGGCCTAGATGTTGATGGGTCCACACGTCATTGAATTTTGTGGAACCGTCACCTCCCCCTTTCGTGTCGCACTTCTTATAGAGACGTCACGCCCCTGCCCCTTCGTCTCGCTTCTTGTCTCGCCCCTTCCCATTCGCCTCTCTACAGTGGAAACCACCCCACCGCCGCCCAACTCCGATCACTTTCCAAACCACCCCACCGCCGGACCCGCACACCAAGATGGAGTCAGAGTTGTCAAAAGAGTCAAGGGCTTCGCTTCGTTGTTCCTCGTCTGAGGCCGCATTGGCGGCATCCTCGAGGAGCCGGGAGGCGGGGGCAGCGGCGGCCTTGAGGGGACCGGTGGCGGATGTAGTGGCGGCATTAGCAGCGTTGCCGAGGTGGTTACCTAGGCCTCAGAAGCGGACGCTGAATCCGCTAGGATGCCTCAGAAGCGGAAGGCCGACGATGATGGTTTTTAGCACCCTGACACCAAGAAGTCCAAGCCGGCGGAGGAGTCCAGCGAGGAGGAGTACCCCCACAAATTTCCTGATTTCGATTGGCAGCGTCCGGTAAGTCATCTTACTCGTACCAAATTTAATTTCCCCCTTTAGTATTCGAGAACTCTGTCTTTAATTCCTCTGTTTGCTTAGTACATTGAAGTGATTATTTTTGTGTGATTGCGAAATTGTTTCTGAGTTGTAATCAATTCTAGGACGTGCAATTTAGGATTTCTTGGCTAGTATACCATTTCTGGCATTCATGGCTACCGACTATGGAAATGTGAAGAACTTTGTCGAAAATAGTTCTGAACAAAAATTGCTGAAACTGATAGGAACCATCTCAGGAATTCAGTGACTGGTACGTTGTCAGATTGCCAAATTTGGCCAGCAACTCAGACTAGGGTACATATGCAACATTTTTGGTAGAGATCATGTAGTTAAGAATCAGTGAGTTTGTTTGTGAGTGGTTTCACCTTTGCTAAATTTGATTGTGCAATGTTTTGCTCAGTTTGATGCAAATTTTAGTCAGTAGCATTCTTGGTACAATTAGGATATGAATTTTATGTTGGTCAGTTTCATACAAATTTTTGATCACCTCTGATTGCAACATAATTAATCTTAAGTTCACAAGTGGAATTTTGCTGTTCATGTCTCGATTTCTTAATTCAGGATCTTGGGCCGAAGGTGACTTATGAGCTCAACTTCCCACGAGTTAGGATATTCGTGGAATGCAATGATGATAGCGACGATGTGTTCTGCCTCCCAGGCCCCTCGCGAAGGCGTCCTCCTAATGCCGAGGTATTACCTTCATTCCCTATGTTCACTATGTTCAGTTTTATTCAAATTTTGATGTACTTATCACTGATAATGCATTGTAAAAACATTTCAGATTGAGGCTAAGGTGGAGGACCTCCGGCTGGCGATCAAGCGCTAGGCACTCCCGTAGGCACGCCTCCAAGGAATGTTAATTAGATACCTTTTGTGTAGTGAACTACTCCCTCCATTATGTCATGTATTAGGAAATGGAGGTACTAATGAACAAGTAGGATGTCATGAACAATTAGGTTTGATGAATGAGACTTTTGTGTAATGACCTTGTATAATGGCATTACTTAAGTGGGAATATATGGTCGCTAGTGAATGCTAGTATTATTATTACCCTTGATCATTCTTGTGATTGCACATGTGTTCTCCATTTGCTCACAAGAAATTTGCTCTTATTATTGATGTGTTCATGTACATTTTATGTGGATTTCTGATTGACAAGTATAGAGCAAAATAATTATAAAACATAGAAACAACAAAATTAAAAGGAGGACGAGAACATCTCATGGACGAAAAAAGAAAATCATCTCATGAACACAACCATTCAGCAGAGATATACATAAAAGGTATATAATTTTCATACATATATTAGTTGTCCATAGGGCACAAGTAAGGCTTGCGCACAAAAGCATCATACATCAGATCAAGAGTACTACATAAGTCCATCAACCACAGCAAGCTCAAGGCTTCTTAACAAAAGCTAAAACTAAACAAGTGCAAGCATAAGTACTACATAAGTCAACCACGAAGCTCTTGTTCATGTTTAGGCACCATCTTCAGGGGTTGAAATATTTCCGCTTCAGAAGGATGCGAAGCTGCTCACCCATTCCCTTGAGCTATTAATTGGCATTACTGAAGTTAGCATGTATAAGCTGGGAAATTAGGAATGACTACAGAACGGACCGCCATATCTGACCTCCCTCCTCGACGCCAGTGGCCCTTCTCCAGACTCCTCATCGCTCTTGTGTGAGAACATGTAGTGAATCGAGACCTTATCGTTGACCACGTAGACATGGTCGTGCTGAGGAGTCTTCACTGCCAAAAATAGTTATCAATATCAGAATCATGAATGCAAGGACTATCGTTATATCAATCAATTTCAAATTAACATGCAAGTTTATCTTTGGCTGCCCATCCACAATAATGTTCTAACAAGTTACAATCTAGTTGTGGAATAATTTTATCTAAAACAATGCAAAAATATTTAGAATCATTTTAATCACATATTTAGTCAAGGTTGATGACAGGAACAATATGTACAGTCTAGACTGATCACATTCATCTAGGTTTACCACAAATCCATGTCTACAATAGATAACCCCAATTGCAAATCGATCCTAACAGAAATTAAAAACAGAGGATCGATACTAAACGGGGGGCCGGGAGGAGGAGGAGAGGCTCTTAATCCATCCTCCGACTCGAAGATGACGACCGGCACCGCCTCTTCGTCCTCAGCGTCGGAAACGACGGACACGTACCTGGTGGGTGGCAGCGGGTTCCTAGTGCGTGCGCTCCTCACGAATCTTCCTCGCGAGTCACGCCTCTGCTGGGTGGAGTGGTGCTCCACTCGGGGCGACGCAACATTGGTGCCCACTGGAGGGGAGGCGGCAATGCGGGTGCGACCCTGGTTGATCCAGGCCTCTGCACCCGGGGTGGAGGCGGGAGCGTAACTGCGAGAGCGGGTGGAGCGAACCATCACTGACGATGGAGGAAGCCGACGGCGAGAGCGAGGCGGAGCGCGAGCGATGGACGAAGCCTGGAACAGAGATTGGGGAGAAATCTGGAGGAAAGGGGAGAGATGTTCGGTGGAATCCGCCGGCACCGCTACTCTTACGAATGTAAAGGGACACGATCTTGCGATCAGACACTAACTCTTGGGCCCCAGCATCATGGGACCAACTCATCAGAGAGTCCAGTTGGGTTTGTCTTTACTCGTCAAGAGGAAGGGGCCAAGTCGTGGGTCCCACCAACCACATACACCCTGTCCGTCTGGCTGTCGGCTGGTGGTTGGTGCTAATTTGTTCTGACAGAAAAGTACTGCTGGCCAGATTCTGGTGTGTTCTTGAGATCTTCATGTGAGTATGTTTAAACAAGCATAATTTTGAAATTAAACAATTCAAAACAAGAATCAAGATTTTGAAACACTAAATGAAGTCAAATGGAAAAGTGATGAATACCAAAGTTGAATAACTTGTCAAGATCAACAATCTTTAGTTAGGTCAGTTTTTCATTTGACAAAGTGGTACTACACATTGTTCATTAATCCTAGGTTCACTCACATAGTTTAAGAAACTAGGTTGGAGACATATCAATTTTGTACTACATCATAGTACCACTTCTGAAAATGACAAAATGACCTATATAAAGATTGTTCATCTCGATGAGCTATGAATCTTTGGTATACAAAGACCCCAGTTGTGATGGGACAGTTTGGGGGAAGAGGCAGAAAGGCAATATTCTATGCTGTAGCTTCGTGTATAAACAAAAAGGAAGTGGGGACACAATTTCCATGAAGAAGCCGCATACAGGTGGGACCCACAAGACAATGTAGAGGATCTACTTCCAGGAAAAGTAGTGGGGACACAAAGAAGACGCTGACAAGTGGGACCCACTAGGTAGTCAACTCGTTTGCGTTTACTATTAGTTACTAGTCACCGAAGTGAACTAGTGTTTAATTTCTTTTAATGATTTGAAGTGTATTTAAATTCTAAGACATAAAAAAAGAGTTCAAACGAGAAAGTTGTAAATACAATAGTTTTATTACTTATCGAGATCTATTACTTTTGTTTTGGGCATTTCCCCATCCGAGTTACCTTCAACTATTTAAATTTTAGATTTCATCAATTTTGAAATTCTCAAATTTAGCTGGGGCAACAAATGATTTCAAATGAAAAAGTCATGAATACGAAAGTTGTTGAACTCATCAACATCTACAAACTTTATTTAAGTCACTACTCCATTTGATAGAGTTTGAACAATCCTAATTGTGAATTTCAATAATTCTCAACTTCAAGCAAGATTTTTCATACATAAATGATGACAAGTGGGAAAGTGATGAATACCAAAGTTTAATAATTCATAAAGGTCTACAATCTTTGTTTAGGTCACGTTGTCATTTTCGAAAGTTGTAGTATACATTGGTCATTAATCCTAGATTGACTTAGATAGTTGAAGAAACTATCTAAGAGGTCTGTCAATTTTGTACTTCATGTTATTACCACTTTAGAAAATGACAGAAAGACCTAAATAAAGTTTGTAGATCTTGATGAGTTTTGAAGCTTTAGTATTCATCACTTTTCTTGTTGACTTCATTTTGTGTGTACAAAAGTTTGCTTGTTGTTGTCAATTTGTTAAATTGTTGAAACAGACCAATATGAGTAGATTTTTCAAAACAGTAGCCTTAACAAGTTGATAACTTGATACAACATGATTTTACAAATTTTTAGGAAAAACAATGATCTAATTTGTAGTTCATATGAGGGAGAAATACTAGATACAAGGTTCATGTAGAGATTAAAAAGAAAAAAATGTTCTTGTTCTTCAAGAAGTCAAACACACTTCTGAATCTGGGGCCGATAGGTGGGACCCACCGAGACTTTGTGAACAGCGCAGAGGACGTGGTTTTGGGGGAGGAGAGGCAAAAAGGAAAGAGAAGAGGGCAGTTTGGCTTCTTGAGGAAATCTAGATACACCGCGCTTGTTTCCATCCTAAAGGCAATGACATGTAGGCCCAGGGAAGCAAGGGCCCACACTGCGGACAGGTGCGTCCTTCGTGGTGGTCTCCATTTGACAACCGCTTGGTGGTGGAAACAACTTCCCTACTTTTCTTTAAAAAACTAACGAAGGCAAACAGTCTCGCCGCCTACTACTACCTAGTCGCCTACTCCGCGGGAACTGTCCCATCAACCGCTATGGTTTTCTTCCTCCCTCTTGCTCCGGACGCATCGCCGCCTAGATTTCTCGCTGCCCATCGCCGATTGCATCGTCGTCCAACTGCATTTCCCTCATGCCACGCTCGAAGATCACCCCCCAGAAGCGGGCGCACGCCGACATCGACGTGAACCCTGCCCCTGCCCCGGTGGAGGGGCAGGAAGCAGTGCACTCTGGTGGCGTCGAGCCTGTCCCTGCGGTGGCCCAGCAAGTAGTGCACTCCGGCGGCGTCGACATCAACGTCAACCCTGCCGCGGTGATGGCCCAGGGAGCAGTGCACCCCGGCGGCGCCGCCCTCATATCATTCCTATCCCGGTGGTGGCCGTGGAAGGAATGCACCCTGGCGCAGTCGCTGGAGCAGCGGAGCACCGCAAGAATAAGGTGAGCTAGACCCCTATTTCTTTTAGCTTAGATTCTGAGATGTGAGATAAAACGTAGGATTTTGTTGATTCCTTCAGGTTTGTGGATTTATTTGGGTTTTTTTGGATTACATTAATGACGGATGTACTACCTCTGTTCCTGAATACTTGACATTTAAGACAGCAGATTTGCACTAGAATCTAGTCAAAAATTTTGTCTGAAACGTCATATAAAGAAAAATAGAGGGAGTACTGATTACATGCAACGAGATAAAGTGTAATGAGGGATGTACTGATTAATTGAGGGGGTTTTCTTGGATTGGATTTCATAGTTACTTTTTAAATGCATCTGAAAAACTCTGAAAGCAATGTTTTGATGAACTTTAGCATGTGAGTAGATAAATCAACGTATGAAGTTTCCATGTCAGATCAATGGTAAGAATTTTGGTGATTCCACCAGGTTTTCTTGGAGTGGATTTAAAATTTAGGGTTAAAATGCATCTTCTAAATACGACTTTGTTCTAGAAAAGACAGTTGGCAAAATAGGTAATTCAGTCCCTGAACTTTACACAAAGGGTCAAATTGGTCCCTCAACTTTCAAATAGGTCAAATTAGTACCTTAACTTTCATTTTAGGGTCAAACTCATTCTTATGCTTATGTAATGCTATATTTTAGTATGAGACTAATTTGAAAAGTCCATTTTACCCTTAACTCATATAGGTCACATGCATATACTTATAGTCAGCAATATATATATATTTCTCAACTGATATATAAAAATGCATGCTACATGATTTACTCCATGGATCATTACATGTTTCAGTTCTATTGTCTAGTCATTGCGAAAAGCTTCAACTAGCACTGTTTTGTTTTATGTGAAGTGATAGCAGCACTAGCAGAGGATGCATTCATCTCTAAAGTTTTTATCATATTTAGAATGATAAGTGTACATTTTGTATTGCCTTGATAGCTGGTACAAGTAGATAAGTGCTGTCATGTCATTATTTTGGTTAAATCGACATGACACAAACAAAAGGGTGACATTCCAGCCCAACACGTGCCTCCCTCCTGTTCAATCTTTGTTTTTCAATTACTCGATGCATGTTCTATATACTGATTTGTTCTAGAAAAAGGCACGCCACATCTTCACCGAGAGCAATTATACAGATGAAGATGGGAAGTCATTTGTAGATTGCAAAAAGTTTCTAGGAACCTTGGATGAGGTATGTTCCTTGTTTGTAGATAAATTTATTCATCTAGTTAACTTCAGTTCTTTACAGTAAGCTAAAAATGACATGTTATTGATGTGGTATGAATTTTAGACCTGATTCATCTTTGGATTTTCCTGTTTTGTTTGTAATGCAGTCTAAAGGCAGAAAGTATGAAATAGTTCTGTCAAAGAAGTGTTCAGTCACGATGATGATAGACTTGTGGAGTGATGACAACGACCACGATGGACCAACTAAGTCTAACGCGGAGGTGATGTCCTAACCATGTTAAATTTAGCATTAGTTTGATATTTGTAAATGCAAGATCATGAGAATTCAGATTGTGAAGTAATCGAGTCGCTTCTAAAATGTCAGCTTCGAGCCATGGCATCGACGTTCTGCACAGAGGTCAAGCGGAAGATCTTGAAGGGCGAGCACTACTATTTGGACTCTGATGAGGAAACAGATTCCTCAGACTCTGACGAGGACTGAAGTGGAAGCTGAAGCTCTTTTGTGTAGTTTGTCTATAGATGCTTTTGTGTAGTTTCTATGATGGGGCTGTATGCAGTGATGTGGTCAAGTACTCTGCCTGTTATGCAGTGATGTGGTCAAGTACTATGCTTGTTATGCTCTGTTCAGGTGTGAACCTTAGTGTTTTATGTAATGGAATTCAGTTGTGGCTCCTGCTCATCGACTGCTTGGGATTTATGTGTCCCTGTTAAACTCTAGTAACTGGGCCTATTGTATCTGTCATGGTTGGAATACGTTCTGATGAATTTACTTTACTTTTGATCAAGTAGCGTATTCAATATCTTACTGGTCCTTTTGTTGTGTTTTTAAAAATCGGATGAAAATTGAATTGAGTGACTTGTTGTTCACATCTGTACTCCTCAGCAACTTCAGGTACAGTCAATTGAAGGTCTGTCCAATTAGTGATTGTGATGCCGCAGTCCAACGAAGATGTGGCCTTCCTCTGTGAGGAAGTGGGGACAAAGTTTCCATGAAGAAGCCACATACAAGTTGGACCCACTAGACAATGTAGAGATCCTACTTCCAGGAAAAGTAGTGGGGACACAAAGAAGCCGCGGACAAGTGGGACCCACTAGGTAGTCAACTCGTTTGTGTTTACTATTAGTTACTAGTCACCGAAGTGAACTAGTGTTTAATTTCTTTTAATGATTTGAAGTGTATTTAAATTCTAAGACATAAAAAAAGAGTTCAAACGAGAAAGTTGTTAATACAATAGTTTTAGTACTTATCGAGATCTACAACTTTTGTTTTGGGCATTTCCCCATCCGAGTTACCTTCAACTATTTAAATTTAAGATTTCAACAGTTTAGAAATTCTCAAATTTAGTCTTCTCAAATTTCAGATTTCAAATGGAAAAGTCAGTTTAGAACTCATCAACATTCATAAAGGTGTAGTATACATTGGTCATTAATCCTAGATTGACTTAGATAGTTTCTATCTAAGAGGCATGTCAATTTTGTACTTCATTTTATTTCCACTTTAGCAAATGACAGAAAGACCTAAATAAAGTTTGTAGATCTTGATGAGTTATGAAGCTTTGGTATTCATCACTTTTCTAGTTGACTTAATTTTGTGTATTAAAAATATTGATTGTTTTTCTCAATTTGTTAAATTGTTCAAACAGACCGACTAGAGTAGATTTTTCAAAGTATTAGCCTTAATAAGTTGATAACTTGATACAGCATGATTTTAGGAATTTTTAGGAAAAACAATGATCTTTTTTTGGAGCAAGAAACAATGATCTAATTTGCAGTTCATATGAGGGTGAAATACTAGATACAAGGTTCATGCAAAGATTAAAAAGAAAAATGGGGCTTGTTCTTCAAGAAGTCAAAACACATCTGATTCTGGGGCGGAGGACCTGGCGTGTGGGCCCTTCGTTCTGGGACCATTTGTCATCTGAATGGGAATGTGAACTATACTAGTTCTAGAATAGAAGGCAAACGATCTCGCCGCCTAGAAATTCGCCTTCTTTCCCCAAAGTGTCGACTCTTGACGCGCAAAACCACCGCCGTCGCCGCCGGCTCCATCTACCCCCATCCCTTGCCGCAGCAAGCCAAAGAGAGGAGCGGAGCAACGACGATGGCTGAGCGGAGGGAGCACAACTCTAGGAGGCAAGCGCGCGCCGCAAAAGGGCGCTTCACGCGGTCCCCGGCGACCTCGATGCCTCCGTCCACACGTGGGCCGGCGACGCTGCTTCCTTCTCCAATCCGCCGCCGCTCTACCACCATGGGCGCATCTACAGGCAACCGCGCGGAAGGCCGGTACAGCCACTCGCTACCCCGCATGGTGGTCGATGAGAACGTGCAGCATGAGGATCCTACTGCGCTACCAAGCAATGTAGGATTCACCCCAGGCCCATGCAGGGTCGATGAGGTAAGTGTGCTAGGTTCTCTGAATCTAGATGAAGATTCACTTTTGGTAGACAAAGATTCACTTTTGCTTGGTTCCCTGATACTAGATAAAGATTCACTTTTGGTAGGTATATTGCAGATGCTAGATAACTTAGTTTTCTGAAGCATGAAACAATCTCAATTTACGCATTTGTGAGTACTTTTTTGGTAGATTCTTGTTTCTTGTGCTAGATCTCTTGTTATGGTTACATGATTCAAGCACTATTTCTGTTAGATCGAACCTCCAGTGTTTCCTGCCGCTTGGTTGCGAGGGGACAAGTGCACCTGCTCTGGAAGCATTAGCATTGATGATGAGATCGACCTGTCCCGTTGTTCATATTGCCACGAACTCTGGGAAGCAGGCTTTCAAGTTAGAAAGGTGCAATGAGGAGGGGAAGTAGCAGAAGAAGGTGAACTAGTCCCCCCTGGAACCATCGTATTGTTAATTCCTCATATTTTGTTTAGGTCTGTATAGCTCTGCATGATGTATTTTTAAGTGCGAGTTAACTTAATCGTAGGTTGTTATAACATAAACTAGCTCATATGGTTAGCTTGTTCTTTGGTCAAATAGAAACTAGTTCATATGCTGATTTAGTTGGTAGTTTTTATAACAGAATCATCGTTTGTTTTCGGTATTTTCTGTCAATAACAATAGAAAATGCTGAATGCTAGTCTTGCACACATTGTTTAGGTAAAAAAATAGGCTTTTAGGCATTATTCATAACTCAATTTGATGCCAAAGAGTTCATGCAGGACATGATGAAGAAGCATTAAAGCTTTGTGATAGCTAGAGGAATAAGAAGAAGAATGATGAATGGCTACCTTAACTTTTGTACAGAGAGAACTTTGGCTTATCTTAAGTATCATGAGAGACTTGGATTGTAATAATCTATCTTATCTATGTGTTAGACTTGAGAACTTTATTGTAATGTGTGATATTGTGTGTAATGTCTATCTGTAATGCACTAAGTGACTGAATGCCAGTGTGTGATGCATGTTTATTTGATGACTTCGTCTACCACTATTGATATGGTCATTTCTATATGACTGTTTTTGGTAATTATTTTATATGACTTTGTTTGGTCAGTTCTAATGCTGGCTTTTGTGTAGTGACCTACTCCCTCCATATATTAGCAAAAGGAGGTAGAGATGAACAAGTAGGTACTGATCAACAAGTAGAAACTGAAACAAAACCCCCAATGTAACTTATTAATTTACCTCTGAATGTAACTTATTTACCTCTGAATTTGAATTGAGTCACATTGACTCACATATTCTCTCACAGGACGCACACACTTTTTCCACAATTCGTCAAATTTGCGCGGACGAACTGAACATAAGATAGCTGAACATTTTCCAACCGTCTGGCCCCCTAGTTGCATTTTTGCCGCCCTGCCATTTCACGTCCCAAAATTCACGCACGCGATCTTCCCCCTCGCCGCCTATCTACCTTCCACCCCTCCCATCTCCGACGCTACCATCTCATCCACCTGCATTGTGACGATGGCTCGACGCACGCACCCCTCTCGTAGGTAGCCACGCGACACTGATGGTCGCTTCAAGCGAAGTCTGTCATCCACATCGGTGACTACGTCGAGCCGCCGCAGTCTGTCATCGACATCGGTGACTCCGTCGAGCCGCCGCAGGCCCTCATCCACCCCACGACCACAAAGTAGGCATCGGATTGCCGTGGAGGCGCGGGTCGATGTCGACTTGGAACACGCTGTGAATGTCGAAGTCCCATTCGTCCCAACGGGCTACCGATCAAGCGATGCCCATGCCCGCAAAGCCGCCAGGAAGAATGGAACAAGAGTAATAGTCGTCGAAGCCTCGTCGTTGCGCAGCAAGAAGAATAAGGTGAGCCAAACCCTTTCTAGTGCCTTTGTAGTCTTAGATTATTTGATCTGTTAGTGAAAATTGAAAAAATAGTTTTGATGTAGAAAAAGAGCCGCCACTTGTACACCCAGGCTTGGCCCACAACTGAATCAGACACGGACATGAGAATCGATGATTTTGGCCTACCAGCACGCTTGGATTAGGTGAGGGCAACACTACTAGTTTACTTCAAAGTGAGCAAATTTGCTTCGCAATTATTATGTGTGTGCATTATGTTCTGACCCAGATTTGTATGTAATTCAGTCAAAAGGAAAGAAGTATGAGTTGTGTTCCCAAAGATAAAATGCAAGATGATGGTAAATTATGACAGCGACGAAGAAGAATACAATGGACCTACTAAGTCTCTTCGTGAGGTGATATATATTTCTACCCTTTAAGCTTAGCATCAGTATGAGTTTTTCTGAAAACATAATTAGCAACTGCCATGAAATGCAGTTGATGATCTTCTGTAAATGATTTCTGAGAGCCCCTTGTAAAATGTCAGATATTTCAAAAGGCGGAAGGTCTTCACAAAGAAATCAAACGGAAGCATGCGAGGGGTGAGTTCTACTCTCAAGAATCTGATCAGGAATGAAGCGGAGGATGAAGCGATCTGAACTGAAGAAGTAGATAGGATATCTTCTTCTTTGTCTTTTGTCTGTTGCTTTTGCTTTCCTAGTGTTGGGAGCACGATGCTATGTTAAGAACAAGCAGATGTGGCTTAAGTATATTCGAATTATGCTATCTTATACATATGCTACATATATATTATCTTTGATTCACTTTTTTGCGTTTCTGAAGCTATGCATTTTCATGATAATAATGTTGTGATATACAAATTAAGCCCAATGATGCTGTAATCATAATATTGACTGCACAGAAAGACATCAGAATGAAGCCAAACTTGCAAATAACTGAAATCTTCACCACAAATTATTTATTGCTCACAAATTTTGGACGTATTATAGTTCAATACAAGTAAACAATGCAACCCCTAATTATGATTACAAACCGTCTTCCTCATGTCCTTCTTCTGAATATCCTGGAGCAATCACTCCGTCACCAATGTAGGTCTCATCACCATCGTCCTCATCTTCAGGTATGTCTGCGTGATCCGGTTCAGCCATGGGTTTAGCATGATCAACAAGGGAAGCATCAACACTTGTCCCTTCCACATCTGCCCTCCTCCATGTTGTCAAATCCTCATGGTGGTCCTCAACATGAATATTTTCAACACCTAAAACAACTGAGTCCAATTCAGTATCACCAACATTTATGTCATTGCTATTATCAATGCCTTCCTCTCCTTCAGGCATGGAAAACAGGGCCCTAGGTTTCATTCTGAGGATGCTGCACCATTTGCTGCCTTTCTTCCCGCTTTTCACATAGCACACTTGCTCTGCTTGTGTTGCCAGGATGTATGGCTCATCATGTGAATACCGAAGCAGAGAGGTGTCAATATCGATAATCCCATATTTATCTCTTCTGTACCCTTTTGATTTGCTTTGTCCTTGTTGAGGCATATCAAACCAGTCACACTGGAACAACATGACTTGCTTTGATTCAGGAAAATCAAGTACGAAGATTTTTTTAATCACTCCATACCATTCCATGCCCTGCACACCCCTGACGACAACACCACTGTTCTGTGTTGTTAGATTATTCTCTATATGTGATGTCCGAAAATAGAAGCCATTGATTGAGCACTTATTCTTCAAATAAGCAATTCTTTCAGGACCACGAGATAGCGCATACAACATCTTATCTGCTTTCCCCACAAAATTTAGATTCCTCATCTACACTCACATAAGTAAAGATAATATGTTAAGAGCACATTCAAATTTGACGATTTAAATTTGAAAGAAATGTATATGACTCACTTTTCGCTTGAACCATGCTACAAAGTGTTCCTTGTGCCTGCTTTCAACATTCAGTGAGCTGACTTTTGCCAATTCTGCCTTATGCTCACTGCAACATTTAAAAATATATATATAATCACAGTTAGATATATAGTCTAGACAATGAAACAAAATTCGTATAATTTTCATGTGTTGCTTACTTTGCAAATTCAATGGCCTCATCACAGTTTGATAATATGTAGTGTCTCATCATCGAGAATTCTTTATCTTCTAGTATATGGGAATTATGCCTAGAAACACTTTTCTTTTGCCCACTGTCCATGCTCGCAAAAACACTAAGACCGGCAGGTGGTTCATTAACAGCGCTATTTTCTTGACGCTCTGGCCTATTAAGCTTTGTACTAACACCTTCAAAGTACCGAGAACAGAAAGTAAGGCACTCCTCCGAGATATATCCCTCTGCTACAGAACCATCTGGGAATGCTTTGTTCCTCACGTATCCTTTGAGGGTACATAGGTACCTTTCAACTGGATACATCCACCTATACGAAGCAGGGCCTCCAATTTCAGCCTCCCAAGCAATATGAACTGGTAAGTGCATCATAATATCAAAAAATACTGGAGGGAAAATCATCTCAAGCCAACAAAGAGTCTCTGCAATCGATCTGCTGAGTTCTTGCATCTCGATCTCGTCAATCTCCTTTGAACATACCGCGTTATAGAACCTACTGAGCTGGATCAATGGGATCACTACAGCATCCGGCAATATGTCACATGCCAGAAAGGGTAGGAGTTTTTGTAATATAATATGGTAATCATGACTTTTCAGATTTGAAACCTTGCGCCCATTGACATCAACATTTCTCCTGATATTTGCAGCATAACCATCAGGCATCTTAACACCTTATAGAAAGTTGCACAGGATTTCCTTTTGAGAATCACCTAATGTGTACAATGCTGGTGGCATATCGTATTTCCCTTTCTCATTCAGAACTGGATGCTGATCCTTCCTTATAACCAATTCTCTCAGATCAAGTCGAGCCTTCTCAGTGTCCTTAGTTTTACCTGCTAAATTCAGCAAAGTCCCAATCAAGCTCTCACAAATATTCTTCTCAGTATGCATCACATCAATATTGTGGCGTATAAGCAATGAATCCCAATATGGAAGCTCAAAGAAAATACTTTGGTTCCTCCAGTTGTGCCATCTAGAATCTTCATCACGCTGCTACCTCTTCTTCGAAGTAGTGGCTCCAAAAGTGACTTGTTGGAAACTCGTGTACTCATCCCGAACTTCTTGACCGCTGAGTGGCACTGGAGGGTCCCTCGTTTCAATAGTGTTGTTAAAGCTAACCTTGAGCCTTCGCCACTTGTGGTTATTAGGCAGAAAACGCTGATGCCTCATGTAGCAATGCTTTAAACCAAATTTTAACCACATGTAATCAGTGTCCTTGTGACAATAAGGACAAACAAACCTCCCTTTCATGCTCCAGCCAGATAATATCGCGTAAGCAGGAAAGTCGTTTATTGTCCAGAGTAACATAGCACGCAGGGTAAAATTGCGCTTCTCCTTGGCATCCCAAGTATCAACTCCATGTTCCCAAAGCGTTTTGAGTACATCGATAAGAGGCTGCAAATACACATCAATGTTAATTCCTGGAGACTTAGGCCCAGGAATTGGCATCGACATCATCCAGAAGGATTGTTTCAAGCACAACCAAGGAGGCAGGTTATAAGGAATTAGGATAACTGGCCAAGTAGTGTAAGTGATGTTCAACATCCCGAATGGATTGAAGCCATCTGATGCAAGTCCAAGCCTGACATTTCGTGGTTCATATGCAAATTCTTTTTGAAACGTGTCATTCACGTGCCTCCACGCCTTTGAGTTAGCTGGGTGTCGCATTTTGCCATCTTGAACCAATTCTTTATCGTGCCAACGCATATACGTGGATGTTTCCTTGTTCATATATAATCTCTGCAGTCGAGGAGCCAACGAAAAGTACCTCAGAATTTTTACAGGAAACCGCTTCTTCTTTGCTGCATCAGTGCCAGCCTCGTCAGTGCCCTGTGAACCTGTATTTTTCCACCTACTCTCCTTGCATGTTGGACAGTTGTCCATGCTCGCGTACACTCCACAGAATAACACACAGTCATTGACACAAGCATGTATCTTTACGTAGTCCAAGCCAAGGTCTCGAACCACCCTTCGAATTTTATCCAGGCTATCTGGGAGACAATGCCCTTTAGGCAGCACAAGAGAGAACAAGAATAGTATTTGCTCCATTGCAGTGTTGCTTAAACCACACATGCACTTGGTCTGATATAGCCTGACAATGAAAGAAATCTTAGAAGCCTCCTTGCGACCAGGGTACAACTCTATCCTTGCTTCTTCCATTAATTTGAAAAACTTGCTTGCTGCCTCATTTGGCTCCTCATCTTCGTTACCATCATCTCTGACTCGACCATGTATGGCACCACTGATCAGAGAGGAAAACAAACTATTGGTGGCCTCCCGATCGTCAGCATCATCAGCACCTTCGTCGTCGTCATCCACAGCCATAGGTTCACAAGCATGAAGATGACGTTCTTGTTGCTCTTTTATGTAAGCCCTGTCAAACCCTTTTGTAACCAAGTGATGTTCAACCTCTTCTCTTCCTTGAAATGCCATGCGACGACATCTAGAGCATGGACATTGCACTTGCTCTCCATCAAATTTGCTATGAAAGAGATCCTCAATAAACTTGTCGAATCCGTGTTGCCATGCAGAATCTGAAGGCTCCAATTCCATCCAACTGCAATCCTCACTTGCCATTGCAAAGAAAAAAACCCAACTACAATAGATAATACAAAGGGTGCTGGATCAGTATAAGATAATATGGTATTAAACTAAGGTGTATATACAAGCTAATTAACAAAATAAAATTCCATGCACATGGATCTCATAATCGATTATACCTTGGCTGATGGGATCCGAAGAACAGACTTTTTCTCGGTCGTTCGAAGTCGTGATGCAGATGATCGGTGCTTGGCAGCGTCACCCCGGCGGATCGCGAAACGGCAACAACGATGTGTTTGGGTTTTTTTCCTTCGTATTACAGGTTGATATATATAGTTGGGCTAGGGTCGGTCAAACAATATAGAGTTGGGTTAGGACTCCGTGTACAAAGATGGACAGTTCTGTGCGGGCCATGGTCCAGGCCCACAGGCCATTGAACGGGCCCACGGTAGCCTGGTGGCACCCACAAACACATCAATTGCGACTGACAGTTCTTTCAATAGCAACGACGCTATATTGTCGCACTAACATTATCTCTATTGCGACGTTTTTTTGGTTCGATGCTACATATGCAATCGGTTACAACTATTCGTGTTACCATTGCCATACCTACGAGCAATTTGCAACACTTTGGATCCATGTCGCCATACCAAAGAATTCAGTCGCAACGAGTGCATTTTCGTTGCTATCCCAAAGACTTTTTGCAACACACAGCACCTGTCGTTGCTATATGTAAGACTCTTTTGCAACAAACGACACCACGAATAATAACATGTCATAGTCATTGCAAAATGGGCAACAATTGCAATAATTACGAAAAACTGTGGCAATACCATAGCCAGAATTGCGACACGAGTCCATGCGTCGCCATAGACCCTTACCTATAGCGACCACCACAATAAATAATGCAACGGTCCACAACTGGTCGCAACATTCCCACCTATCGTGACCATTATGGTATACTGTCGTAGTAACCCCGGTGTATAGCAACCAAAACCACCTGTTGCTATAGAAAAGGGTCGCAATATGTACAAAACGTTGTAGTGTGAAGAGACCCATGAGAAACTTAAGCTATCTAATGATGAGTTGCTTGTGAAACACAATGACCTTAGCAAAGAACATGAAGCTTTGGTAGTGTCTAACAAGTCACTTAGAGATGACCACAACAAGTTGCTTGATAAGCACAATGAGCTAATCATCAAACATGATGATATAACCGTGCTTAACAAGTCACTTGAGTCAAGTCAAAAGATGCTTAAGAAAGATCATGTGATCTTAGAGATGAAGTATCAAGAAATTGAGCTTGCATATGAGGCTATTTGTTCTAATGGGCAAGAAATTGCTAGAGACATCACTAAAACAAATGCTTCTACCTCTTGTGCTGATTTAATTGAAGAACCTAAGATCTTGCTAAATGATGAGAATATTGCCTCCTTTTCAAAGACTAACCATGCTAGGGTGAATGCCCTTGAAGAGGAAGTAAGAAGCCTAAGATCATGTGTGAAGAACTTGGCCAAGGGTGAAGAAATGCATAAGGAGATCCTTTATTACAATGCAAGAAAAAATGGCTCTAAGGGACTTGGCTCCTTTCCTCAACCCATCAAACAGACTCCCAAGTCAAAGGAACTTTATGGGTGCTTTGTGAAGGAAGTTGAATCTTATTGCCAACATTGCAAGATCACCGGTCATCACACAAGGGAGTGCCATATACCTACACGTCCTTTGCCTATCTTACCTTACAACTATTGTTCCATGTTCAACAATAACCATTTCTTGTTGTTGAAGAATAGCAAAGGCATGGTGGCGGCAAAGTTCATAGGGGCCAAGGCTAAAGTGAAACCTCCTAGGCAAATTTGGGTTCCTAAAGCTTTAGTAACTCATGTGATTGGACCCAAACTTGCTTGGGTTCCTAAATCTTCAACTTGATCTATTTTTGTGTAGGTGAACTACAAGGCCGGGGGGAAGTCATTGGGTCCTTGATAGTGGATGTACTCAACACATGACCAGCCAAGTTAAAATGTTCACCTCTCTAGTGAATGATACGGGAAATCATGAGCAAGTTACTTTTGGTGATAATTCTAAAGGAAGGGTCACCGGTTTGGGTGACATAACTATAGCAAAAGATCTCTCTCTTTCCAATATTTTATTTGTGGATTCTTGTAGTTATAACTTGCTTTCCATTGCTCAATTTTGTGATCTTGGTCTATCTTGCCTATTTGATGATGAGGGAGTGATCATTACTAAGAAGAAATCTAATGAAGTTGTGTTCAAAGGTTTTCGCCATGGAAACATCTATCTTGTAGACTTCTCCTCTCATGAAGCAAATTTGACTACTTGTCTATTCACCAAGACATCCAAGGGTTAACTATAGCATCGTCGTATTGCTCATATAGGCATGAGTCAACTCAAGAAGGCTTTCAAAAGGGGTTTAGTTCTTGGTGTGAAGGATGTCACCTTCGAGAAGGACAAATTATGTGGAGCGTGTCAAGCCGGCAAGCAAGTAGCAAGTCACCATCCTATGAAGGCTTATGTTTCTACCTCAAGACCATTGGAAGTCATACACATGGACCTCTTCGGCCCTACAACCTACAAAAGTCTTGGTGGTAATCTCTATTGTCTTGTCATTATTGATGATTACTCACGCTACACTTGGACTTTCTTTTTGGAGGACAAGAGCAAGACGTTTGGGATCTTCAAGAACTTTGCTACAAGAGCTCAAAATGAATTTGAGTCATCTATTGTGAAGATCTGAAGTGACAATGGATCGGAATTCCGGAACACTCAAGTGGAAGAATATTGTGATGAGCTAGGCATCAAGCATGAATTCTCTTCAACCTACACACCACAACAAAATAGTGTGGTAGAAAGGAAGAACAAGACTCTCATCACCTTAGCTCGAGCCATGTTGGATGACTATGGTGTCTCTCAAAGGTTTTGGGCAGAAGCTATCAACACGGCATGTCATGCTTCAAATAGGGTATATCTCCACCGACTATTGATGAAGACACCTTATGAGCTTCTCATTGGGAGGAAGCCCAACATCTCCTACTTCCGAGTCTTTGGGTGTAAGTATTTCATTTACAAGAAGAGGAAGCACATAGGGAAGTTTGAGAGTAGGGTAGATGAGGGCATATTTGTTGGTTATGCATCCAACTCCAAGGCATATAGAGTATTCAACAACACTACACGTGCCGTTGAAGAAACATGTGACATGGAGTTTGATGAATCTAATGGCTCCCAAGGAGATGGCTATTGTTGTGATGATGTAGGAAAAGAACCTCTCCGAGAAGCAATGAAGAAGATGGCTATTGGGGACATCAAGCCAAAGGAGGAGTATGATACACCTTCTACTTCCCACAACCATCAATACTCCTCCTCTTCCGATGATAATGATGATGACCATCAAAGGCGTTCAACATCATCCCGCACAAGACAAGATAGCCCATCTTCCTCACATGGACCACCTCCTACATCACAAGACACTCAAGACCAAGAAGAAGAATAGGAAGTAGTGCAACCTCAAGATGATCCAACTTCTACCACACTTGGAAGGCGTACAAGGACTTCATCAAACCATCCCATCGACCAAGATCATCAACGGGGAGCTTTTCATTTGTCAAATTTATGTTGATGATATCATCTTTAGTTCTACTAACCTCAAAGTGTGCAAATATTTTAGTGATCTTATGACTAGGGAATTCGAGATGCCTATGATTGGAGAGCTCAACTTCTTCTTTGGGTTTCAAATCAAGCAATTGAAGGAAGGGACTTTCATTCATCACGAAAAGTACACTAATGATATTCTCAAGAAATTCAAGATGGATGATTGCAAGCCAATCAAGACACCAATGCCTACCAATGGACATCTTGACTTAGATGAGGAAGGTAAACCGGTTGACCAAAAGCTTTACCGTTCTATGATCGGTTCCCCTCTTTACCTTACCGCATCTAGGCCCGATATCATGTTTAGTGTTTGCATATGTGCTCGGTTTCAAGCCAACCCTGAAGAATCTCACCTAAGTGCTTTGAAAAGGATCCTTAGATACTTAAAATACACTCTAGCATCGGCTTGTGGTACCCCCATGGTGCTTGTTTTGAGCTCTTGGTTATTCGGATTCGGATTTTGCCGGATGTCGAGTAGACTGCAAGAGCACTTCGGGTGGGTGCCATTTGCTAGGTCGATCTTTTGTTGCTTGGTCCTCTAAGAAGCAAAACTTCGTGGCCTTATCCACCGCGGAGGCGGAATACATTTCTGTCGGGGCTTGTTGTGCTCAAATCCTCTATATGAAGCAAAGCCTCTTGGATTATGGTGTGGTTCTAGATAGGGTTCCTCTCCTTTGTGACAATGAAAGTGCCGTAAAAATTGCTAACAACCCGGTTCAACATTCACGCACTAAGCACATTGATATCCATCATCACTTCTTGCGAGACCATGTTGCTAAAGGTGATATTCTCCTTTGTGGTGTTCGCTCTGAGGAGCAATTGGTGGATATATTCACTAAGCCTCTTGATGAAAACACCTTTTGTAGGCTAAGGAGTGAATTAAATGTGCTTGATGCATCCAACATCATGTAATGCTTGTCATATAGTTTGCATTTGCATATGTACATGTTGTAGGAGCTTGTCTAACCTTGTTAAGATAGTGGTGAGTATGGCTCTTGCTTGAGCCGATGGTTCCTAAGTTTCGCTCAAGGCATGTTGAAAGGCTCACCATGAGTAAGCTTAACAAGGGCTCAAACTTGGCAAGATAGTTTATCTTTCCGCTTTGCATCTTTGCTTGTCATATAGATTGCATTCATGTTTATCTTCATGCACTTGTTCTTGCATTGCATTGCATGAGAGGTGTCACAAAGGAAAATCACACTATGAGAAAGTTGCTTTATGTTCAAAGCAAATCAACAACTCCAAAGTGTGATGAGACAAATGATTGTGCTTAATGCCTATTGAGTTATGTCCTAACGAGCTTAAAGTGTCTATCTCTAAGTTCAAAGGCAAATAACTCATACATTCCCTTTTTGGAGTTCTCTCCTCCTTTTGGATCTTAATTTGCCTATTTTTCTTAAAAATTATAAGGTCTATCCCTTGTAGGGAATCTATGGTTTATATACTTGTATTTTGCAAAGGAGTGCTTGAGGGGTTTGGTTGTCACTCAGAATAGGTCCAAAAATGTGCTTGTGTTGGCTTGTGTGTGACATTTGTTGGATCAAAGATGAGCTCTAGATCAGCATTCTGAAATTGTCACCGTCAGATGAACCGCTGCTATGTAGGTTCCAGGCGTCGATTCATCTGGTGGCCGGGTCAGTTTGAAATTTCTTTACGCGCCACTAGTTTCACATTGTCTGATGAACCGACGCTCTCCTGTGAGGAAGCAGCGGTTCACCTGGTGCTACTGAGTTTAGTTGCCATTTCAGACCCGCGAAAAATTCATCCGGCGAATCTAAAATCCAGGCCATCGGTTCATCCGGTGCAGCCTTTCTCTGATCAGCTCATATCCTCCGGCGGTTCGACCGACGTTGTGCCTTTCCTTGTCGTCGGTTCATCTGGCGCTTCTCTGTAGGATGGCCCCACCTATCATAATCTTCCTCGGCCGTTTTCTTCCCCCAAAATCAAACGTGCGCGCCTCCTGTTCTCTCCCATACGCCGTCCGTTCGCCATCTCCAGCCACCACAGCCGCGTGCCGCCACATCCGTGTGCCGCTGGCCCCCTAACCTTGCCACTGACCACCTCCGCCGCCGCGCCGCCACCCTCTCCGCCCGGAATTGTGCGCGCGCCGCCCACGAAACCCTAGCTAGGGTCCCGCCGCCGCTGTCGATTCCGGCTGGTCGCCGCCACCGCAGCTCGTCGGCCGTCGTCCAGGGGCGCGTAGGAGCCGTCTCCACCACCCTTGCTTGTTTCTCCTTCCAATTTTAGCAGGAGTGAGCACCTTCTATTTCCCTCCCTCTCCTGTTCATGGAGTTCATATTTTTTGGGGAAATTAGTTGATGTTTTTGTGGCCTAATTCTATGATTATGAGCTATGTTTCATCTATCACCATCCAATTGCTCATTTTTCCATAGATTTTGCTATAGTTCTTGCTATATCTAATGGAGATGGAGTATTTTGTGCTACTATTTGTGCCTTTTTGTACTAATTTCTTTAACAGTAGCATAGCTGAGCACTCACACACACATCTTGTTGCACCTAAGGACGTTCCGAGGCTCTATCTTCTTTATCTTGTGACATGTTCATCTACTAGAATTCATGTTTGGGCTCCATCTTTTCATTTGCTTTGCTTAAGGACCTCTCACCCTTAGTTATTTATCATATTTACATACTCTTCTTGTCATTCTATAATCTTCCACCGTTTCTTTGACAGATGGCAGAAGACAAGAGGAAGGGCAAGGCAGTTATGGAGCCGAAGAAAAATAAGAGCAAGCAGGACAAGGAGTGGGAGCGTGTGCTGAGTATACTGGATACCTAGGGACAGCCACAGAGGGGCATTCATATCGGTAGCAGTGCGCAGAGTCAGGGGGAGCAGCCCCAGGAGCAGCCTCAGCAGCAGTGATGGTGTTCAGGCCGTACACGTCCGACAGAGACTGAGTTTCCCTCCTCTGCGCCACGTACCGGTCCTCGGACTCGTGGTGGACACACTCAGCCTACTCCGAGGCAAAGGAGGACAGCAGCAGAGCAGCAGGTTGAGCAGGAGCAGTAGGATCAGCCTCAGGAGGGCCCTGAGATTTAGATTGGCTCACGGAGGTCCGAGGCCTTTGGGGTCTATCTCCGTGACTTGAGGAGCTTATCCGGGCTGAAGATCCAGAAGTTGAAGTTTGTCGAGGAGGATGAGTGGTTCCCTCGTTGCAGAGAGGAGTGTGATCCCCGGTTCTGGACGATCCTTCAGGAGAGCTTCTACGCTTCTTATGTCAAGAAGGGGTCACAGCTCAGTCAGCACAGGATGCTTCAGTGGACAACACTTAGAGCAGCAGCAGCTAGAGTCCTGATTCTCCCCCACTTTGACTTCATTCCGGGACTTGCAGCTTTGGTCAGTGACAAGCCGAAATACGTGCCAGAGTGGGTCCGTGTCTTCTACGCCACAGTCTATATTGAGGACGGCTGACTCCCGATGAGGTTTATGTTTATGGGACAGCAGTTTCGACTCACCAGAGAGAGTATTGCTCAGCTGCTTGGGGTGCCAGTCGACGACACGTCTATTCACTACTTGGCTTACCTCGACATTGAGGCTCCTCATCGTGCTCACACTCCGATTGTCCCGTCAGATGAGGAGATCAACTTTCTGTTCCAGCAGCCGTTTCTCCCCGGCACTCCTCGGACCCCTGACCGTTTGACTCGTGAGGCCTACGTGGTCCACTTTGCTCTCAGGAGGTCCTTGCTCTTCAGGATGGGGAACGCCGAGTCGATCACCGGTGTCCAGCAGTGGCTTCTTCTTTATATCATGACTCACCAGACATTCGACATAGTAGATATCATGCTTAGTGAGATCGAGGATGCGATCATGGATGTTATGGGGATGACTCGTCAGTTTCCGTTTGCTCACTGGATCAGCTGGATCCTATCTCGCTTGGAGACTCAGCGCTACACCACAGTCTTGGAGCGATCCAAGTATGTTTTCAAGACATATCAGCCTCCGATGCCAGGGGACAGGAGGCAGGGGCCCAGAGGACAGAGGAGAGCAGTGGAGGACTTTCAGGGTCGTGCAGCAGCCGAGGCAACTACGGATGAGGCAGCACGTCAGGACGAGCTACTTGCACTAGCCGAGGCACCTCTACCTCAGTACCTTGCTACCGACACCGAGGATTCCAGTGAGGACGAGGACTTTGAGCCTGAGCCACAGCCCATCTTTCGTGTCCGTCGTACCCATGACGACGAGGCTGGCGGTTCGAGTTTGCCAGGACAGCGAGAGGCCGAGTCACCGGTTCCCCAAATCACCACCTCTCAGGTTACTCAGCCGGACTCTCTTACTATAGTGATCCAGTCCTTGGCAGACCAGTCTAGAGCCACGATGCAGATTCAACGAGAGATGCAGCCTCCGTTTCAAAGGCAGCAGGAGGCTCAGCAGGTGATCCTTGATAGTATCCGACAGCAGCAGGAGGCTCAGAGGCAGCAGATCCAGCAGCAGCAGATGATGACAGCCCAGATGTTCTCTTTCATGTCCAGCTGCATGGGTCAGTTATTTCAGCACACGGGGCTTCAGCTACCTACACTTCCTACCCAGCAGTTGCTCCAGCCAGATCCGACAGCCTCTCTTCCTCCAGCTAGTGGTCTTGTGAGCCTCCCCATCCCAACTGTCCCGATTTCACCTCTACTTCAGACGGGGACATTTGCTACTCAGCAGATCACCACTCCACAGACGACAGTCTTTCTTGAGCAGCTCAGGGCGGGTCAGTTCTCTCAGATGACTACTCCTTCGACCGAGCTGATGTCTCCGTTTCTGACAACACCTCTTGTGCTTGAGACTCCAGCTCGTCCTTCCTTGGGTGTCTGCTCACCTCTTCCGTCTATGACCACTCCTCGGACAGAGGGCCTCGATCAGGAGGATAGCACTCTTCGCACTATCACTCAGCAGATTGAGACAGAGATGGCAGAGGATCCGCCAGTGGTGAGCTCTCAGGCTCTTCCTACTTCTACCACCGGCACTGACACAGCTCTTGCTTCTTCACCAGTACGTTCTTCAGAGCTGTCAGGTTTCGAGTCCGAGGATGGTGACACCTCCGTTTTCCACGTCGCGCCTTCGCAGACTCTTACTTCCTCGACGCCGTCGTCTTCTCCTCCACCTCAGCAGGACTAGGTCCCTTTTTGGTGCTCGTTGCCAAAGGGGGAGATAGATAGGGGAGTGTAGAGATAGGGGAGCTTGGGAGTGTGCTTTTGGAGCTTTTGTGCCCCTTTGTTGTTTTGTGGAGTTCATGATGAGACATGTATTTGGATCTTAAGCTTGATGGTGGTTTACAAATCTACTCATGCTTGTGTGCTTGTTTAATTAATGCATGTATACTTGTTTATATCTTGTCCTTGCATTAGTTGTAGAGTTTATGCTTTAATTTCAAATTCTCGTATATCTCTACTTGTGTTGTCATCTATCCCCCAAAAGGAGGAGATTGTAAGCATCTAGGCCTTAGCGCACCTTTGGTAAGGGTGTGTTTCGGTGATAAATGACAACCGTATACTTGTGACTAACCTTTGTTTTGTAGCAGATTTAATCTTGGGTTATTGTCATGAGATATAAGTGAAACGATACCCCTCAATTTGAAAGTATGGATGATCAATAGACAAATACTACAAGGCTAAGGACATTGTTAGTTCTAAGTGTCACAAGGAGATGAAGGACACTAGGATTTGCTAGTTTGTAGTGTTTGACCGTACTATTAAGAGGGATTCACACACTAGTAGCTTGACTATGCCAAACGCTATGCTATATTCATGCATTATCAAGCTCCTTGGTTGCTAAACAGCTCAAATTACTCATGAGACTACATTGGAAGCAAAAGAATTGAAGAAAAACTCAAAGGTGATTGAATTGGATGAGTTGAACTGCAAAGGGTAGCGTCGGATGAACCGATGCCCCCATTCCTAGTTGTGTCGGATGATTTCAGTGGCAGTTTTAGAGAAAAAGTACCACCGGATGAACCGACAGTGCATCAACGGTTCATCTGGTGACCTAGGGTTTGGTAACAGTAAGGTTTGGAGTCAATTGCCTTCAGCACCGGATGAAAGGGCGGTCAGAGCATCGGTTCATCCGGTGTGTGCATTTAAATCATACAGAGACGCACCGAGAGGAGTTGCTTCAACACCGGATGAAACGATGCTACTCAGAGTACTCAACGGTTCATCCGGCGCCTATGTTTAAATCATGCAGAGATGCATTGAGTATTATGGCTTCAGCATCGGATAAACCGACGCAACATCGGTGCATGCGTCGGATGAATTGGTACAGCGGCTAGGTTCAACGACTATATTCTTTACGACAGAGTGACCAGATGAACCGACGCTATGGCCAAGGGGAACCGTCGGTTCATCCGACGGTACTACTTTCTGCAACACTTTTCTAACGGCTAGCCTCCCTTGCTTAGCCTATATAAGTGACCCCCTGCATCTCTTGAGCTGCCTTTGCCACTCTAAAGAACCACAGCAGCCAAGGAGAGAAGGATTTAGTGCTTTATTCATTTGGAATTCATCTTCCTTACCAAGAGGAATTCTTTCTTGGTGATCAAGGGTTTCAAGGTGCTTTCTATGGCTAGCTGAGTACATTGGTCAAGTGAAAGTGTGTGAGCTTGTTACTCTTGGAGTTTGACAGCTCCTAGACGGTCTCGGTGTTTGGAGGTTCTTGGTGAGCTCTTGGAGACTGTGGGAGCCCGGGAAGTGCTTGGTGTAAATGGATTGAGACCCACCATTCCGGAGATGGAGAACAGGTACTCTTAGTGAGCACTCAAGTCTAAGTGGCTTGAGGGGGAGCAGCTCTTTGTGAGTGCTCCAACGTGGACTAGGGAGAAGCGTCAACTTCTCAATACCACATAAAAAAATTGGTTGTCTCTAGTTCTCTTGCTCTACCTTCGTGCACTTAATTTCAGCTCTTAAGTTCCTTTGTCCTAGTTTTCCTTGTGTGCTTTGCTTGTCTCATATCTTGACTAGGGTGCTTTTCTCTCGTTAGTGTGCATCTTGCTAAGGAACTTTGTTGCTAGTGTGCTTAGTTAGTAGAAAGAAACCTTTTTAGATGGGCAACACTAGAGATATATGTTAAGATTTGTTTCTTGTTCTAGAAATTTGGAGAAGGCCCATATTCAACCCCCCTTCCATAGGCTATCGATCCTACAGGACGACCGACGGTGGGCGGAGGACGAGGAGGCGGGGGTGGTGCTGGAGGAGGAAGAAGGTGAGGAAGAAGATGAGTAGTTAAAGAGCCTAATCTATACTATAAGGAACCCAAAACAATTGAAAACTTTTATCACACAATTCGAACCCACCTTACCCCTCACGCCGGACCCACCTGTCAGGTTGCATGATGACAAAAAAGGTAGAACAACCATAAAGATCGCAATTTGAGAAGCGTTTCTGCCAAAAATATATTTTTTTAACCCACCCCGCATCTACCCACCCTCCATACCTGCTGGACCCATCACCCATCTGCGACCGGCACCATCCAAGGTCACCGTCGCGGGTGCCCGAGCGTGAGCCGCGGCCGCCCACGCTTGCCGTCGCGGTGCCCGTGCATGAGACACGGCCGGCCGCGCTCACCGTCTTGTCAAACCCTTTGGCCACATCCCGTGCCGGACCACGGACGCACCGCTCGCTTCCACTCCGGGCCCGTGCAGACCCAGCCTCAGGGCGGCGTCATTGAAGCGGTGGTGGCGGTAGCTGTTTACGGCGTGCGACGGTAGGGTGCGCGGCATGCTGTGCGACGGTAGAGGAGGGGCACCGGCGTGCGGTGGCGCTCGGGTGGCTGCATTTGCACGCGGTGGTCGTGGTGCTTGAGCTCGCGGGCGCGTGCGTGTCTGTGCTGCAGCGATGCTGACGGCGAGCACTGCACACTACAGCGGTGCGACGGCGCCGGTCTGTGTGGCGGCGCGGCAGGGAAGCGCTGGTGGTGAGTCGAGCTGGCGAGGGAGTAGCACGGCTGCTGCACCAACGCTTCCGCGCTCTGCTGAGCTGCTGCGGTCGCAACACTTGAGCGCGCACGTGGCCTTCGCTTTAACTCCGCCCATCGACGTTCCCTGCCTTGCGGGCTAATCCTGCAGTTTTCCTTAGCCCATGCGGCAAGCCACCACCCCTCCAGTGCCCATACCAGACTGCCAGGAGCTCTGCCAACCGCTACCCAGCAGCCATGACCACCACCCGCTCTCCTGCCGAATTCATTGGCCACACTTCCTCTCAGCTTGATTCCTCTCACCCGCAGCCGCTACACTTCCCAAGCCTCGTCCTAGAGCAACCCCGAGCACCGGCCGCGCTTCCTTTGGCCAGGAATCGAAGATCCCGCGCTCGCCATGGCCGTCCCCGAGCCAAGCCACCCCGCACGGCAACGCCCATCCTGCAACCCTTCTCGTCCTCAACCGGCTGCACAACAAAACCTAGGTGAGCTCTTGATCGCCATGCTCACGCCCGTTCGTTGATTTAGTCAAGTTTCCGTGGTTGATTTCGACCATGCCGCCGGTCGTACGCCGCCCCTAGCCGCGGGATAGGAGAGGGATCGGGTTACAGAAGGGTGAGGAGAGGGATGGATGCGCGGGAGCGAGAGGATCGTTTTGGAGTAGCCCCTAGCGTGGGAGACAGCGCCACCTCGCCGGCGCCGGCGCGCCACGGCCGCCGCCCGTGCTCTACATGACGTCTGGAGGTAGGAGATATAGCCAGCCAGCTAGGGATCCGATTGCAAGGGAGAAAGAAGGTACATAGGGTTATCCACAAAAGGTTGGATTTAAGTGTGAAGATGGAATCTTTCCGGGGGTGGGGGGGCGAATGTAGGATGCAGGTGGTCACTTGCATAAGGACGGGCAGATCTATGAGAGAAGTTTGTTTCCAAGGACCATCTTGCAAATATGTGATGTTCCTTCTTTAAAGGGTTTTCAGTGAAATTTAAAAATGCATAAAAAGTTACAAAAAATCAGAAAAATGCAAACTCAATTTCTTTGTGTTCCTGGTGATGTGTATTACCTTTTCTAGAAAGCATGTATATACTTTTGATGCTTAGTATATAATTTACATTTACATTTCAGTTTGAAGTAATTTTGTAATATTTCATAAGTACAACTGATCTAATGCTCAATTTTGAATATGTTATTACAATTATCATGTTTAGTTATGTGTATAAATATTTCACAAAGATTCATGTTCTAGCTTCAGATATGATTTAATCTTAGTAAAATTAAAAGTGATCATACAAAGAACACTGTAGAAACAATCTGTACCTGTGCTCCTCATCCAAAACCGCTAAAGGTTATAGCAGATGGTGCAGACCGTAGCACATCATATCTTTGAGCAATTACGAGGGCAGTCCGTAGTTTGTCACAACTGTCAATATGTCAAGCACACATGCTCCACGGACTCCATGTGAATAGAAGTTTATTCTTGAAACTTACATTAAGATTTTTTATGGTTATATAAGATTCAGATTCTAACTATTTCGAATAACTAACACGTAGATACAGAATACCAAATAAACACATGACTATAGCTCGTCAATCCATTTGGTTCCTGAAAGGCAAGTTTAACCATCCTTTTGCACAAGTTCAATACTAAACTTACATCTTGCTCTATGTTTCAACACAAGCTCAAAGTATCTTTTTTTGGAATGGTGCTCTAGACAGCACTAAATGTGAAGAACTCAAATCTCAATTTAAGCTGATACTGAACATGTTCCTCTTAACAGGCTCTACCCATAAAAACTGTGAGTTAGAAAATGTTTCTGTCCAAAAGTTAATGTTTTCTCACCGTGGTCGCCCCTACCCGTTCACTATACCCACTTCTAGACCCACCCGCGAATCACTTACCAGCTTGTCTCCTCGACCCACAAAATCACCCCCTTCAATTCTTTTCCAATCGCACACCGCATCTTATATACGTCACCGTCACACGCTCGCGTGCTAGGCCGACCTCACCGTGCTCGCCTCCTCCCCCTACTACGACAACCATCCCGGTGCCTTTCCTTCCAACGTCCCAAGACACCTACTCCCTTTAGGCCTCTCTTCCCCTCCCCTGCAGGGGTTGGCAGTAGGGACAATTTGGTGGAGAGGGTGTCGCATATGGAGTTCGCCGAACGGTTTGTTTTTTCTTCTTCTCGTTTTCTCATTAGCAAAGCGAATAAAGATCATGAAATAGATCAATATCCGGAGAGAGTCATCAGCGTAGTTGTGTCGTACCTAACTTTTTTTTATTTAGTTGCTATCACGTGCATGTAGCACGTGCATCTGCACTAGGAAGCTTTAAAGGTTCAATGTTTATCCACGTTCCACGGGAGCCCACAGCCTGCCACACGGTGAAAGCGTAGTACCGGACCTGGCCCCAGCATGAAGTACACGGTGAAAGCGTATACCGACGCGGTTCTACCCCTTCTTCTTCCTGTCGACTGCGCACGTCAAAAACCAACCGGATCTTCTCCTACGGTAAGGTCTTTCTCTCCTCGGTCCCCTCCCAGGCTCCCACGGCTTCCTCTGGTCTGGTGTCGACTGACGCCGTTCTACCCTTCTTGCTGTCGGCTGCGCTGCCGAAGGATCTCTCGAAATATTCAGACCCGCATCAGCCTCGCTTCTCCCTGCGGTTCTTGTTCCAGGATCTGTGCCGTGGTAGCGTCGACCGGCGCTCAGATGGACGGCGGCGGGGGCGACCTGCGGAGCACCATCAAGAAGTGGAACGTCATCTACCCGGTCTACCTCAACTCCAAGAAGACGGTCGCCGAAGGCCGCCGCATCGCCGCCAGCAAGGCCTGCCCCGACCCCACCTGCATCGAGATCGCCGACTGCTGCTCGCACCTCAAGATCCCCCACGCCATCGAGGTACCCACCCGGATTCCTTCTTCCATTTTTTCTTTTTGCGGTCTAGCCATTCCTGCTTAATTTGCACATCTGATGGGCGTTCTTATGCGGATTGGTTGCTGTAGCTGGATAAGGCGTACCCTCGGGATTTCTTCCAGGTGGGGAGGGTCAGGGTGCAGCTCAAGAAGGATGACGGCTCCCCCGTCAATCCTGCTATTAAAACGAGTGAGTGCCGAAATATTGACATAATTCTAATCCTGGTAGCAACTTGCTTTCACCTATGCTGAATTTGGAATGGGACCGCAAGCATTTCCTATGGATTAAGCTAAGAAGAACAAGTGTGCTGTACTCTGTGTTTCCTAATCATAGTATCACATCAAGGAAGGGAATGCACACTCATGTTGATATTAGTTAGATAATAAAGTGGTACATGCTAATATCTTAGATACACATGATTTTTATGAATCGCTTCTTACTGACAGTAATCTCACTTTTGTTGATCTAGATATTATGATTAGTCCTTATTGTTATGTCCATGCCTTGATGTTGTTATTTTTTAATGCATACATAGTCTTCTTGTTATAGTTCTAGATATATATACATATTTTTCTAAGCCAATTTTTTTCTGCTATTTGTTTGGTTTGGCATTTACTAGATTCATGTTTAAATCACTGCAAAATCAAGGAAAACCTATGTGTCTGGTGGTCTTCCTTGACATGGTTCAGTGTCTATTCCTGTCTATCAACCTCAATGTCACAATAGTTGCATGAAACGCTTTGTGGTTTTATTCCCCATCACAGAGCTAGTCATTCACATTCAAATTTTTTGTAATATGGACCTATTTTCTTAAAAAAATACTAGGTTTTTCGGATGTGTGGTACCTCCTCAATCAGTTGGCTCTTGTTTGTGGAATTGACACAAAATGATTTCTTTAACTGACTTTGTGCATCTATCTTCCAGTCTTGCACATCCAGCTGAATATTTTGCTTTGGTTTAGCTCTACAATTCTTTTTAGGGTGCGTTTGGTTTGGGAAAAATTTTGGGAGAAAATTTTAGGGACCCTTTCAAGGTCAAGTAGGGGCAATAAACATAGACTAATTACAAAACTAATTACACGGATGGACGGGAAATTGCGAGACGAATCCATTAAGCCTAATTAATCCGTCATCAGAGATTGTTTACTGTAGCATGATGTTGTCTAATCATGTCATAATTAGGCTCGTGAGATTCATCTCGAAAATGGGGGGGGGGTGTTATGGAATGGGTTTTGTCATTAATCCATGTTTAATACTCCCAATTAGTGTCCGAAGATTGATGTGACAGGTAGTTGGGGAAAATTTTGGAAACTAAACAGTTCTTACTACTCTTCTTTTTTTCTTGCTAGATTTTCTTTTATCACTAAAATCGAGGTTTCGATGAATGGAGTTGTTTTACCACTAATTCACTAAGTTTAACAGTAATAATTTCAGAGATTGTGGCAATTAGCTCATTACTTTCCACCTTGTTGGGTGTACTCCTTGAATCTGGGTCACTTGGTAACAACAGAAACAAATCCACTTTTGGTTTTACGTCAAGCAATATGTAGAGTAACTCCCAATATAGGAGTAAAAACAAGACGTAATAAAAAAAGATCGACGCGGAAAGTTCCGATTGAAATAGGATCTAAACAAGGAAGAGCACTTGCCATTCATTGGTTATTAGAAGCATCCCAAAAGGCTTTGGCTCAGCACTTTCCATCTTGCTGTGTGAACTCCTTGAATCTGGGTTACTTGAAATTTTCAGCTGTGAACCATCCCTTAGCTGGGTAGACTTTCAATTACTACAATCTTCACGCCTTTGTTGGGCTCTTCTCGTGTCCATTTGGATTAAGTAATTGAGGGTCTTTATACTTTTGTCACCTACTTTTACTGAATCTCCTTGCTATGTGCCCTGCATGTCTTTTCTTTTGTATATCTGTTGATAATCTAGGATCATAGTTAGTGAATATCCAATGAAGTTCTGGACATTGCTGCTACTGTTAGTCATGGTAAAGCCTTCAATACATTTAACCCACTGGTGTACCATTTAGGAAAAAGAAATGATTGATCGGTGCAATGCTTATTTCTAATTTGATTAAATCGCCAAACATTTTCGGTTGTCTGGAGAAGCAGTTGTTGCAGTATTATGAGGCCAAGGCTATTTATTTAAGAGAAGCATATTTTATATTATTTATTTTTTCTTATTGAAACAAGTAATATGTGTGCTATTTGAAGTCAGTGGCTAGTTATTTGCACCTTATTTGTCTTATATAGACTTACTGTCATGTTCTATTTGACCTTTGACATTAGCTACTAGGAAAAAACACTTGTAGTGGATATAAAGAAACTAGATTTAGAGGAAAGTTTCCTTGTTGACATGGATCTTTTGTGTCATCTATCATGTTGACAAAGATGCTCTGTGAACTTCTGTTATTGTTAGTTCGAGGTGCCATGATTCTTATCCTGACTTGCTAGGAAAAAAATTGCATTACAAGAGTCCGAGATGTTACTTGCATTAAATTGTTAAGTAAACATAGCATGCCTCTGTTGTTCATATGTTGGGTTTAAGGGAAAGTGTCTTATCTATCTCATCAATTGTTCTTTTTTTTATTTATTTCATCGTGTTTGATGTGATATGTCGTGCTTCTTTTCTCATTAATTAGCTAGTGTCTTAGCGAAATTTTCCGTCCTGTGTAGCTTTTTTTGTTGGCCAAATGCATCTTTGAAGTATGCACAGCTGAATGAGTTATCTCTGAACTCTTTTGGATGCTGCATGATCTGATAAAGATCTTGATATGAATTTCCGGTATATTATAACTTGCAGTACTACTGCCGAACAATCATTAGATCAACGCAATTGTGTCAAATGGATGGTGGAATAGTTGTTTTACATGTTTTTTTAGTGTTGGATTGGTTATACCTGATTTTGTAGCATCTTGGCTACATCGATATCAACTATCACCTGGAGGAGGTTTTCATTAAGCTGAATAGCGGTTTTAAGGACTGTCCATAAAGACTTTAAAGGCTGATTGCAATGATATGATGCTGTATTCCATTAATCTTGAAATTCGATGCTATATTTTGCTAGCATGCACTGCCCAAGGTTTGGTCTTTAAAGAGATAATTTTAGACTTGTATCTATTGACATGCCTTAACATGTTACAGAGAAGCAGCTGTTGATCCAAATAGCAGAGCTAGTTCCCAAGCATCATGGAAGGACAAAGAAGCAGGAATCAGCACCCAGTTCTTCAGCCGGCGGCAGTTCGAAGAACACAAAAGGCGGGAAAAAGAAAAAGTGATGGCAGTATCATCCTGTTGTTTTTTTCTGTTAAACCTCATGTCAAGTTTCTGTGGAAGTTGTCTTTCTGAGGCCTGAAAAATCATTGCGACTTTTGGTGGGGTTTGGATCCATTTGGTAGTTTCCATACCCATATTGCTTGTAGTCACCAGATTCAGATGGTACACCTAAAAATGTGTCATCCATGACCCGGTACCAATTTACAGATGCTGCTGTTTGATAAAACTTTTACTAATCCAGCTGATAAGCTTTACTAAATTTTATGAATAGAATCGAGCAGGTTTGTGCATCCGGGACCCGTAGATATTTAGGGCATGCTTGGGAGCACTCCATAAACATATACCCAAACACCTCAACTAGCTTCACTCCACCTTTTTCTTGGAGCTTCTCAAAAGTTGCTCTACCAATTTTTGGAGCTAATAGAGTTGGTGGAAAATTACCCACCATGCCATCTGTTATAGAGAACGATTTGCTTCCTATTTCTAGCACTGGCCGGTTGGTCTTCCCCGTGACCTTTCCCCATCGCCGCCGCTCCGCGCTTCACCTCGCGCTGTCGTAGGTGCCGGAGATACCGACTGTGCCTCCCAACATCGATGTCTCGCCGCCGCAGCCGCGGAGGTGGAACCTCCCAGACCGCCGGCAGAGGTGGAGCTGCCCAGACCGCCGCCTGAGGTCGACCCGCTGAGGCCGCCGCCCGAGGTCGTGCCGTCGGGCGCCATGACGGTGCTGCCTCCCTTGGCACTACGCGCGTCGCAGGAGAACACGACAGCCTGGCCGGCGCAGAGGGCGCCTCGGGCTCCGGCTCTGCGTTCAGGTTGAGGCCGGCGGGCGGCTGCGGCGGTGGGGGTGGAGCGCTCGGCAGCTGCGGCGGTTGGGACGGCTCGTCCTCCAGCCGCGCCTGGGACGGCTCGTCCTCCAGCCGCGCATGGGCGGGCGGCGGGTCGGCGAAGTCCTCCTAGCTGGGTCGCCACGCCAGGACGCGCGGCATCGCGCATGCGCTGGAGGACGACGTGCGGCCGCCCGCCAGAGGTCTGGTGCCCCATCACGCCCCACTGGGCTCCTTGATTCGCTGCCGGAGCCGCCGGATCCCTCATCTCCCTGGTTGTCGGGCCCCCGTTGCCCGCCACTGGGGCTCGTCGCCTCCATCCCCACCGCGTCGGGCTCGGTGGGATCCTGCCTCCTACCGCTGCCTGGTTAGTGTGGAGAAGGCTGAAGATAACCTGACAAATAGGGCTCGCGTGGAAGTGAAGAGAGTTTAAATGGGCCGAGTTGGGTCTCTACTTGCACACTGGGCTGCGGGTGGAGGGAAGTGGGCCTTTAGGATTTGTGGAGTGGAGCTCTCCAAACACTATTATTTAAATTGCTGAAGTGGAGTGGAGTTTATGGAGTGAAGTTTGTAGAGCAGAACTGTTTTTCTTAAGGTGGAAGTCTCCCAAACAGGCCCTTAGACCAACTCCAAGAGTCTCTCTAAAAATCACTAGCTAAAATCTTGATTTAGCTAGTATGTAAAATGAAATAGCTAGCAAAAAGTTGTTGAAATCCAACTGTCTCTCTAAACTGAACTCTCAGTTAGTGGGTCCCGCCTGTCATACTCATGTCGTATCTTCCTCCAGTCCTTGCGCTCGACTGTCGCACGCCGGCCTCCGCCGCGTTGGAGTGCAATCGGTGGGAGGTGGCAGAGCGGCGAACCGACGGGGCAGCGGACCGGCGGGGCCGACGGGAGGCTGCGAGACCAGCGGGGTAGCAGGGCGGCAGGAGTGACCGGATGGTGGAGCGGCGGGGTAGCAGGGCCGTCGGGGCCGCCAGGAGGCGATGTGACCGCCGGAGCGGCGGCGAGGATGCCGGCCAGGAGCTCCGGCTGCCACTGCGCGGGAAGGAGCAACAGGGAAGGAGGAAGGGGAGGTGGGACCGGAAGGGCGCGAGAGAGGGGATAGCTAGCAGGACTGGCTAGCCAAAGACGACTAGCGAAGCCGCCGGTTTAGCTAGTGGAGGATAGCGAGGGCAACTTGGCAACTCCAAGAGACTAGCTAAAATGACTTGACTAGCTAAATTTTGGAAAAAATCTCAAAAACACTCTTCCAACAAACTAGCTATCTGCCCAACTAGCTAAATTCGTTGCCCGCTAGCTATCTTTGGCTAGTGGCTAGTGACTAGCTATCCTGATTTTCATAAGTATGACAGGCGGGATCAACTGACGGTGGAGCATATAGACAGTTCAATTTAGAGAGGCTGTTGGATGTCAACAACTTTTTGCTAGCTATTTCATTTTACATACTAGCTAAATCAGGATTTTAGCTAGTGATTTTTAGAGAGGCTATTGAAGTTGCTCAGCTAGTCTGTTAGATTGAGTTTTTAGACAATTTTTTTATTTTTTAGCTACTAAATCCAAGATAGCTAGTCTCTTGGAGTTGCTCTTGTTCTTGGTAAGGTGACGTGTGGACGTCGTTGTCTTTTTCCGATAACAAAGTTACTGTGTGTTTACTTTTCTATATGTTTCTAACATCGCAGCAAAGAGCTGCCTTTTGAGGCTGTTCGTTCCGTGGGTTAAATTAATGACTGTAACTAATGTAATGTGCACATGTTGAGGTTATTTACCTGATTTTGCTATGTTAGCTAAGAAAATCAGTCCGATCTTGTGCAATACGTGTCGCTGTAGTGCTCATTTTGGATGGTACCATTGAAGTTAGCACATTCGTCATATCCTCGAGAGCAGTGGCGGAGCAAGGATAGAAATATAGTTATGGCGAACTAATTACTACTAAATTGTAAAAAAATGCACACATGCTAACCATAGGTATATATGTATATATGAGTTTACTAGAGACAAGCTGCAAATCACAATTATTTGAAAATGCCAAACATTAGTATGTGGACAAGAACAATATAATTGAATCAACAAATAAGCTCGCTTAACTGGATCTCTAATATTAGGATGGAATGTTTTAATTGGAATACAAAGTCCTGCACTAGAAAGCCGTCGGTCTCATCGTCTTTGTGTCTGTCGATCCATATTCTTAAAGTGGGCCGGTCCATTTGAGAAGGCCCAAAAGGCAAAGGGAAAAAAGAGAAAAAGCCCAGCAGGCCCGCAATGTACTTCTTCTGCGATTGGGAGGGATGCCGGACGCATGGCCCAGATGCCCATCGGCCAGCGCTGTACCTTCGCGGCTCCGCTGCCCGGGTGCGCCGGGGAGGGGGCGGCCGCCAGACGGCCAGAGCTCACCATACTGGTGACTCCGCCCGCCACTGCTCGAGAGTCCGAGTAGTGAAAGGCATTGGTACTGAGTTGCATAAGAATTAATGTTGTTATTTTTTAGAGGGTGCATTACATAGGGGACACGCAATCACGCACATCACACTCACACATACGTGTGCATTCATACACACATTAGAGAAGAGATTGTAGAGATCACCATCCTCATTACACAGGAAACACATAGTAGCACCGAAGGCACACGCATGTGTACTCAAGCAACTCAGAAATAAATCTCAAAAATCCCACCAAAATTCATCCCCACTAGAAATTGAACATGTGACATCTTGGGTCAGGGGTGCTGCTGAGGTCTTGATGACCAACTCGTCTTGTTTGCAAAATTATTCTTGACAGTGCAATGCGGTTGTACAATAGGCCTGAACTAGGAGTTTTACAATGGTCCCCTTAACAATTTTTTTGAGATGCCAGTTTTACAAGTCTCCCTCTGTGATTTGTAAAAAATTGGTTGGGCTTCGCATACCAACTACGGTTCCCTGCCTTCTGTTGGGCTGCTGCCTGAGGACGACGTGGGTGGCGGCAACGAGGATTTGAGCAGCGAGGACCGAGGAGGAAGGAGAGCACTGCGGCAATGAGGACGACGCCACACACACAATCGTACTTCTACAAGCACTTCGGAAAGATTAAATCAGTTAGTTTCTAAAATAAATCTAGAAAAATGTGCCCACTAGTGCTGAGTGAGGACTCTGATACCTTGTAGGCAGATTCAGCACATCAATCCTTGCTAGTTGAGCTCATTGTCAGCCGGAACGTCTCTTGGCGTGCACGAGCGGCGCGAGGTAGAAGACGATGAACAGACACATAGATTTTTGGTGCGGGGTAAAATTGCTTCAGTTTTTCTTGATTAAGTTGCTCCTACTTATGTAGGAGAGCTGCTACTTACAGGAAAGGAAAGAGAGGAGCAGCGGGGCTATTCCCACGCCCTCCGCCATGCCCGCCACGACCCGGCGAGTGCGCCATCCCACACTCGGTCGTACCGTGCCGGCCAGACCACGAACGCGTTCTGGTGCGCGTCATGGCCGTGAAAACAGGACACACCCGGGAGGAGGTGTTCCGATCCGGGCTCTCTACCACAACTGAAAAAAGGGGAAACAACTAACTAACTAACTACACACATGAACTCAAGATTACTTGATCACATTTTCTGGCATGTTCTGGCTCTTCAGGAGGCTGCACGCCATCGTCACCACCATCTGGTTCCTTCTCTTGATAACGCTGCTCTGCTGCGGCGTGTATGGTGCGGTGTGCTAGCGCGTGACGCCACGCTCGGCGTAGTAGCTCTTGAACTCAATGGAGGTGAATTCACCCCCATTGTCCTTACGCAGAACACGGAGCCGACGCCCTGTCTCCACCTTCACACGGGCCTGGAACATCTTCACGGCCGCGAGAGCGTCACTCTTGGTGGCCAACATGGCCAGCCACATATATCTGTTGTGATTGTCGACAAGAAGCAGGAAAAAGTTCTTACCGCCGGGCGTCTTTGGCGTGATGGGGCCGCACAGGTCGCCATGTACAAGGTCCAGGAGTCCCTCAGCCTGCTGCTTCAGCTGCGACGGGAACGGGCTGTGCTTGAGATTGGTGGTGATGCAGTCACCTCAGAGCTAGTGGACGTGCTCGACATGAGGGAGCCCATTCACCATTTCCTTCTGCTGGAGCTTGTGGAGGGCGTCGAAGTGGAGGTGGCCGTACCGCTCGTGGCACAGCCACGCACTGTCGATGCAGTGCGCGGCCAGGCGGAGCAGCCGCCCAAGCTTGACCTGCAGCAGGTACAGGCAGTTCGCCGTGCGCTTGACCCGGATGATAAGGCGGTCGTTGTCGTCGCAGATCCGGAGGACGCCGTGCTTAATGTTGTATGATCTAGGATACCGACTAGAGGGGGAGGGGGGTGAATAGGCGGTTTAAAATCTAAAAGTATAACACTAGAGAAATTTAATTAGAACCACAAGAAGGATTAAATTTCTAGCTACTCTATGCCTATATTGAGGGTTTGCGACCTAGGGTGACAAGATATAATTCAATCTCTCGAATGTAAATGCGCAAAGTAAATTGCTTGAAAGGAAATTGAGTAAAGAAATGACCGAGCACAAGAGATGAATTTTATCCCATGGTATCGATGATTTGTCGGTCACCCCTAATCCACGTTGAGGTGGATTCAATGTTCAACCATTCCTCTATCAAGGCACCGCTTGATCTTGAGCTGGTTAGAACCAAAGAACAACTCCACACCTCGATTCCACTAGAGTTACTCTTCACCGCTCTAGTGAGGTGAGCACAAGACCTCTCACACCAATCTTCCAAGGCAACTTCACAATCTTGTTGAAGTGCTCAATGGAATCACGATGAGGACCAGGTGTGTCTGAAAACCAATGGAGGGTCGCTCCTTAGTGATGAGTGATTGACAACGTTGTGTGGACTGATGCTTGGCTCAGTGTGCAGGTACAGGTTGCGCCTTGACTCGTGTTGGTGCAGGTGAAGAACAAGCACGAAAGGCCTTAGCCGTGGCGGCCTCCGGGTGATGGAGAGGTAAGTATGCTAAGTAGGCTTGGTTCGATGGACCCGGTGTCCGATGGGGTCAAGTGCGAGCCGTGCGGTGCAAGTCGAGCAAGTTGAAGTCATGTACATGGGCCGGTGCAAGGTAGCGGTTCGAGGCCGAAGCTTGCACGCGGGGTTTGGTGGTTTTCCCACAAAACCATTGTCAGAGGGTTTCTTGGTTTGGGTCTCAAAACCAAGGCCGAAGGCCCAAAGCGACGGAGACGGTGATATTGGAGCGTCGGGAAGCTTCGAGGTGGGATACACGTGGTGTGATCACGGGGCTTGCGTCGAGGCTAAGCGAGTCCGCAGTGGAACCGTGTCCGCTCGATGGGAATATGCTTGACTTGGACCAAAATGCCCCTGAGGGGTGTGTATCTTACATTTATGCACTAGGGGTAGTTGGGTCATTTGCCACCTCCAGGAGACTTAAGTATAAATAGAAGGTAGAGGAGGATGGCTAGGGTTAATCGCTCTGGATGGATTTTTCGCAGTATTTTTCCTTAGGCTAGAATATTGTATAGACTCTGACCTCTGGATGTATGGAAGAATTCGGTGTTGTGATTCCTTCCATCTCTTAGCTCTTTGTGATTTTCGTGTCATTTTCAGAGCTATTTTTGGTTGCTTTTGTTCTTCGCTTGATTCGTTGATTTGAGAGCGTTTTCTCTCGGATTTCTTTGAGGGGATCATGGGTGGATGCCTTGCGCATCTTTGTGTGTGATCTCGACCCCTCAAACGCTAGGAAATCCCTTCGATTCGCGATTTCTTGGAGGAACTCGAGTTCTTGGAGGTTGTTTCGTGTGATCCGTGACTCACGATAATTTAGTGAGTTAGAGGTTGAGATTTTTGGGGCATAGCTTCACCTAGTGACGCTTCTCATCTCCCCCAAATATTATCTCAAGAGCTCAAGTGGTTTGGGAGATCCGGTGATGGATAGGAGGGGTTGACTTCGCGTTCTCGAGCTCGAGCAGCTCTGTCCGCATATAGCGGATAGTCCACAAGGACCACGCGGACAGTCCGCGCGGCATGAGTTCGTCACTGTTCTTCGCGTGTTCATGCAAGTTCGTGTTTCGATCCTTTTAGTGCTTAGGGTTTTGTTGCAGGAGGTTTTTCGGACAGTCCGATGGTCAATGACGGACGGTCCGCATGGGCATGTTTGAGCGAAGCTTTTCTGGAGTTTGGCCGGACGGTCTGCAAGCTCTGCACGGATTGTCCGCGTGCCCAGGCCGGACCGTCTGAATTTCTGGGTGCGTCTCTGGTGGCTCTGTTCCTATTTTTGGACAGTCCGCGTGGTCCGTGCGGACAGTCTGCCCAGGTGCTGCAGACGGTCCGCCTGTACACCATGGACGGTCCGCACCTAGCCTCGCAGATTTGGCTAAGTGCTTTGATTCTTGTCTCGTGCTTCTGCTCTTTGATTCGTGACTTGTCTCTAGGCCTTGTAGGCTTGTGTGTGCCTAGTTTAGTGATTCTTTGGTGTGTGCGAGTGATCCGAGTGGCAATCGGGGTATAGGCCGAGTTCATTCTTCAGGAAGAATTTTTATTGGCTCCCATTTACTCCCCCCTCTCTGGTCGCCTATTCGGTCCTTCAATTGGTATCAGAGCCGGTTATGGATCTTCGTGATTCTAACCAGTCTAAGATCCAAAGATGGGCGACTATGGCAAGGGGTCGGCTCATCCGCACTTTGATGGCAAGAATTACCAGATGTGGAAAAGGCGCATTGGCGCGTTTTTGCGTGGGAAGGGCACACTGATCTGGGAAGTGACTCAAAATCCTCATTATGTCATTCCCGATAGTTTCCTTCTTCCAGGATCACGGGATATGTTTGAGGCCAACAGCAAGGCCGTGGATTACTTGTTCCATGCTTTTTGTGCCTCGGAGTTTGATCGAGTGTACAGAGAGGATGTGGCTGGAAAGATTTGGCTTAAGCTTAAGAATGCTCATGTTAGGAATGCTGAGGTGCAAGCTCATTTGTTTGCCACTCACCGGAGAGAGTACGAGAACTTCACTCATCTCCCCGGTGAGTCGATTGATGTGATGTTCCAGCGCTTCACCAGTATTGTGAACAACATGAGGGCCAATGTGACAGTGCTCCCATACACAGATCATGATCGAGCTATCAAGCACTTGCACTCTCTTGATAGATCCGTGTGGAGTGCCAAGGTCGAGGCCATTTTGGAGTCGGGTGTGTATGAACCCTGACGGTGGACGAGCTGTTCTCTAAGCTCAAGTCCTCGGAGGTTGACCGTGGCCTGAGAGCCAAGAGTGAGAGCCCCACTGATCCTCATAGTTTGGCTTTTGTCTCAGGATCGAGGACTAACTCTAACCCTGCCGCTATGCAGTTTTCTTTGTCTTGTCTTGTGTCCATGCCAGATGAGGACTTTGAGGTGCTGAGCGAGGAGGATCTCGCCTTGTTGATCAAGAGGTTTGGGCGGCTGTACGAGAACCGCAAGAATGCGAGGAGGAGCTCGGGGATGTGCTATCGGTGTGGGAAGCACGTGCATTTCATTACCGAGTGTCCGGAAGCCATGGAGATCAAGAACGACTACAAGGGAAAGCCCACTCATGACTACAACAAGCACCGCTCCCGGAATGACTACAAGGACAAGCGCAAGGACAAGGGTGAGAGAAGACCAAGGAAGAGCAGCGGGTAAAAGAAGAAGATGGCTCAAGCGATGGTTGCCGGAGCGAGTGACATCGACTCCACTTCAAGTGACTCCTCTCCCGGTTCGAGCAACGATGAAGAGCAAGATCGGCACAAGGACAAGCGGCACACGGGCAAGAACTTCACCGGCCTCAGCTTTGTTGCTCAAGGTGGTTTCTGCGGCATGGCGCACTCCAAGAAGGGTGGGAAGCATAGCTCGGATTTGAACTCTGACTCCGAGGATGAGGTACGTCATGATCCCAACTTCTTGCTAGAGGAGAATGCTAGGCTGAATGAGTTGCTTGATAATCGTGATGATGTGCTTAGGAAGACCAACAAGGAGAAGAGAGAGTTTTGGTCTTTTCTAGGTGATGCTAAGGACAAGATAGTTGAGCTTGAATCCTTGCTTGTTGATGCTAGAATTGAGATATATTCTTTGAAAGCTGCTCCTGTTGTTTCTGACGAGATTGATTGTAGTGATTGCAATGTTTTCCTGGCTGACTTGACTGCTCTCAAGGAGAAGCATGCCTCCAGGGTTGGAACTAGAATTGCTTAGGGTTGAGCTTGATGAGATGAAATCTAGACCTGCTTTGTTAGGTGCTTGCACTTCTTGTCCTGTGTTGCATGCTAGGCTAGATGAATCTCATGACAGGATAGTTTCTCTTGAGGCAGCTTTGAAGGCTCCTATTCCTACATCATGCTCTACCTGTGAAATGCGTGCTTTGAAAAACATGGAACTTGTGCATTATGTTGATCATTTGCAGGATGAGAATGATGATTTGAGAAAATTGACGAGTTGGTTGTCTGGGCATGAGCCTCAGATGAGTTTGATGTTGGCTGAGTTTAAGAGGTTTGATGGTCAGGCGTTGGGGGCTGGGAAGAGTGGTGAGAAAAGTGGTGAGGGAGAAGAGAAAGTTGGAGAGATTCCTATTCCACCACACAACATACCCATGAACAAATATACAGCCAAACCAAACTACCTCAAAAACAAGCTTGACACAACCCCAGATCCACCAGTGTTCCCCCACAAGACAGAAAACTATCAGAATCCTGTGAAGTTTGTGAGCACCCAGGGGAATGTATTTGGGGAGAAGTCAGGAGAGAAAGCTCTTGAGAAGCCCACAGAGAAGCCACAGCCTAAGCCACAGCCAGTCCGCTTCCATTGTGAGTATTGTGGGAGAGATGGTCATAAGGACAAGTTTTGTTTCAGGAGGAGAAGGGATGAGAAATTTGCTAGGGAGATGGCAAACAAGGATAGGTACCACCCTTCTCATGGTGTGCCTGAGCCTCGTAGAGGGCCTCTACCTCGAGGTGATGGGTTTGTGCGTACGGTTCACACTCGTGGTGGTGGTGGTTTTCCTCAGAGAGATAGGCGTGTTGGGTTTGGGCGTGGTGAGTTTGCTGGACGTGCTCCTGCTCGTGACCGTTACGAGTTTGGGAGGCATGATCGCAGTTTTGGTTCTCAGAGGGACTACGAGCCACGTTTTCCCCCTTGTGGTGCACATTCCCCTCCAGTGAGACGTGAAAGGTTCTTTGGTGGTAGGCGTGAGAGGGATCTGCCTAGAGGCTTTGATAGGATGGATTTTGCTAACCCTTCTATTGAGCAAATGGCTCGACACTGGTTTGACTCTTTCGATACTAACCCTAGTGTTGAGTCGCTTGCTCATTCCCGTTCTCGTTTTTGATTTGCAGGTGGGAGGCTTGGAGGACTTATGGTTGATCGACTCCGGTTATTCGCTCCACATGACCGGAGATCGTGGGTGGTTCTCTAGCCTCACCCCGGTGAGTACGAGGGAGTACATCACTTTAGGGGACAATGGGAGAGGACGAGTGCTTACTGAAGGTATGGTGAAGGTGAGTAACAAGGTGACCTTAAAGAGTGTGGCTTTGATCAAGTCACTTGGTTTTAACCTGTTGTTAGTATCCCAGTTGCTTGACGAGGGTTTTGAGGTTCGTTTTAAGATGGGTGCTTCTCGTGTGCTTGATTCTCGAGGCGGTCTTGTCTGTACGGTTGTCCCCGAGGGTCAAATCTTTTGTGCCGATTTTTCCCAGTCTGTTGGTCCTCCTTGATGCTTTGTTGCTGGTGTTTCAGCTGTGCTTTGGAAGTGGCATAGGAGGCTAGGACACTTGAGGTTTGAGTTGCTTTCCCACTTGAGTGGCCTAGACCTTGTCCAAGGATTGCCAAAGTTGAAATTCGAGAAGGATTTGGTTTGTGCTCCGTGTCGGTATGGAAAGATGGTTGCTGCTTCTCATGCCCCTCTGACTGCGGTCATGACCGAGCGACCTTGTGAGCTATTGCACATGGATTTGGTTGGGCTAGTTCGTGTTTGCTCTGTGGGTGGGAAGTGGTATGTGTTGGTTGTGGTTGATGATTTCTCGAGGTACTCTTGGGTTTTCTTTTTGGAGGATAAGAGCGAGACATTTGGCTTTGTTCGGGACTTGATCTTGACATTGAAGAATGAGAGACATGGTGATGCCATTTGAGCTATACGTAGTGTCGGGGTTCTCAACCGCCGGCAATAGATTTGTATCGAATCGTGTGTCGGATCCGGATGGTTGACACGGGAGACACAAGGGTTTTATACTGGTTCGGGCCTCCGGAGAGTAATACCCTATGTCCAATTACGAGTACTCGTGTTCCTATGCCGGGAATGTCTGTAGTAGGGGTTACAAACTTGGTGACCGGTCAGCCCCTCCGTCGATTGCACTCCTCCCCCTTTTATAGTCACAAGGGAGAGAGGCAAAGAGGGAAAACGAAAATAAGCTACAGTGCTATGGCGTTGTGAAGTCTTTTCCGTCATTGATGTCCGTCAGGCGGCGTGGGAGGTCGCTGAGCTATGGTATCGTCGGAGGCCGCCGCGTGTGCTGTCATCACTATTGATTCCGGGCACTTGGCACCTCCTCCGAGTAGTTCACATGGTGACTCAGCCCTCTTGAGTGCGTCTTAGGCCTGCCACGTTATGGCCTAAGTGCTGATAGATGGTAATCGAGTGTGCGTTCTGACGGGGTGGCGTGCAGCTGGCGTTGGATGTGACGGCATGTCGGAGGTCGTGGGGGTGCACTGTGCGCCATTACAGCCCTTGTCAGACCTGGCCGTCCTCCCATCACGCCAGCTGTGGTCTTTGCATGGCATGGAAAACGGCGTCACGCGTGTCGTTGCAAAGAAGCTTGGGGGGCTGGGGTGGCGCGACGTTCGTGTGGGGCCCCAGTCCCACGCTCCGGCTTCCCCGTGTGGACCCCGCCTCAGTCGGAGACGGAGATTACTCTTGCGAACGAGTAGTCGGAGGCGAGGCGGTGTGTACTCAGAGATGAAGCGTTCTCGTGCGAGGCGGAGAGCACTCGGGCGAAGCGGAGGGTGCTCGGAGACGAGCCGTACTCGTGCGAGGCGGAAGATACTCGGAAGTGGGGAAATCTTGTCAGTGAGAGTCTTGACGAAGATCTGCATCCCTTCCTGTCCTGGATTTTAGCCTTCACATTGTCAATGGTGTCAGAGGATTCCATCTTTAAGTTCATTATCTTGTTGCTTAGGGGGCCCTAATCCAGGCTCTCGTCAGTAGCCTCCGAGCCTGTGGTGGGAGTCAAGGACTCGCTCGCAGACTCAGCGTCGGGAAATGTTGTAGTTTTTTGTTCCTCGATTTACTCGGTGGGTGCGCGCGAGCGCATCCGCCGGATGTAGCCCCCGAGCCTATGAAGGAGTTGTAGACTCGTTTATGGGGTTTTGAATTTTGAAATGTTGTCATTGCCTCGAAACTCCGGTCGTGGCGGCCGCGGCCGTATCGGTAACTACGTCCGCTCCGCTGGTCGTGGCTAACGTGGTGATCATGACGATTGGAGGGGACGGCGCGATGTAGGTTCAGTTCTGTGGGCCCGCCCGGTATCGAACCGTCACGCGGGTGTGCCTCTGTCGCCTCGGGGGATGCGCCCACCAAGCGGGCGGTTTTACGGCGTAGTGGGGCCGACATTAAATGCTAGCAGCCACGTTCGCCCCTTATAAACCGCGCACCAGTTGAGCTCTGTACTTTTTCCCCTCGATTCCTTGCCTTTGCCAGCACCGCTTGCTCGTCTGCTCCTAGCCCTCGCACTACCGCCACTGCTTCTTCAATCCGCTTCACGCCCTCGAGCTCGACAGGCGCCATGTCGAACTGGACGCGCTCCAATGTCTCCCGCTCGATCCTCCAGCGACTTGTCGCCGCCGGCCAACTGCCGGTCCTCACCGCCGCCGATGAGTGGAAGGTTCCGGGCAACGAGTCGGTGCCGCACCCGCCGGAGGGCTATGTCATCTCGTTCGTGACATTCCACAAGCGGGGCTTCACCATTCCAGCCGGCCGGTTCATCGCGCCGTCCTTGCGGAGTACCGGCTGCAACTCCACCACCTCAACCCCAACAGCATCCAATAGATGGCGGCGTTCGAGGCGCTGTGTGAAGGGTACTTGGGAGTGGGCGCCCACTGGCACCTCTTCCGGTACTTCTTCAAGTTGGTGTGCCTGAAGGACAAGTCGTTCCCGGCCACCCTTGGGTACGCCAATCTTCGGATGAAGACGAAGAGGAGCGAGGAGTACATCTCCGGCATGCTGACGAGCTCCAACAGCGGCTGGCACAAGGGGTGGTTCTACCTCAAGGACTGCCCCGAGTACCCGCTGCCGAAGTATACCGGCTCCTCAATCGCCGAGGCGCCAGCGAACTGGAGCTATGGGCCCCCGGAGACGGAGCAGGAGAGGTTGCTCGGGGATTGCTAGGTGGTGATGGCCAAGCTACGCGACGCCGGGGTCGACTTGGCGGCCGTCATCGGCCAGTACCACGCGCTGGGGGTCATCCCACTGCAGCGGCGTCACCTACGCATCTGCCAGATGACGCCGGACAAGGCTCCCTTCGTCGGGACCGTGTCGGCGCCTCGGCTCCCTTCGTTGGATGAGATCCAGCGTCGCGTGGGGCAGGCAATCGGGAAGGCCAGCTACTCGTGGCCGCCACCCCGACTCCTACCCCTGCTCCCCCAAGGGGGGACCAAAAAATATGTAAGTCCTTCTTTCCTCCGACTAATGCTCCGACTATCTCGCATCCTTTGTGTTAATTCTCGTCTCTTCCCTTGCTCTCAGTTGAGGCCCGCGGACCCTCTCCCCGCGAAATCGCCTCTTCCTAAGGATGCGATGCCGAATCGCGCCCAGGCCGCCGCGGATAAGAGGAGGGCCGCCCGTAAGGCCCAGCACAAGGACAAGGAGATCGCGAAGCGCGAGCGGAACTACGGCCGCACCAAGCGTAGGAAGATGAAGGAGCCCGCTGTCTCCTCGGATGAGGATCCCTCATCGTCGCCGCCATGGTCCGGTGATGGTGGTGATGCCGGTGTCGACTGGAACGCGCTGTCGTCTCCGTCGCCTCCTCCCCAGCGGCAGGCCGTGGGGTCCAGCTCGAGGCAGCGGCCGCAGCCCATTGCCCACGACCAGGGAACAAGCTCCAGCTCGCGCCCGCCTCCGCGCCCGGACCAGGAGGATCGGAGGGTGACTCGCTCCCGGTTGAGCCCTGGCGGCCAAGAGCAGCAGAGGAAGAGGAGGAGGTCCCCGCGACGAGACGACTCGTCCAGGCATTCGGTGGACCGTGTTCCGTCCGCTCGCCATCCCTCGGGCGACTCATCACGGCAGGGGTCGCGCTCCCCGAGGAGGCGGTCGCCCCCTACGGCGAGATCGATGACGCCAGCGCCTGCTCGGACCGCGTCGCACGGGGTGAGTGTGGATGCTCCCCCGCGGCGTCTTCAGTCGTTGGTCATCCGCGGCGGCGGGGTTCCGCCCGTGCAGGTCCCCCTCACCTAGAGTGACAGTCGAGGCCCGGCCTCCGACCTGTCGGGGGGCAAGAGGTCAGCCCTTGAGTCGTCGAGCGTAGCCTAAAGACCTATCAAGCGGGCTTGCATCACCTCCTCCGTGTAAGTGTCATTTCGCGCTATTTCTTTGTTTTGTTCTTCGATTTTTGTTTTCCTTATTGATTTGCCATTCTCGTGTCAGTCGTTCCAACATCGGTGCGCTCAGCCTTGCGCCATGGAAGTGCGCGGCCCTGAATGCGCGCACTCCCTCGTCCGCTCCCTGCTCTTCAACTCCCCCGTCCGTGCCAGAGATAGCCCCCGAGCTAGCAGCGGCGGCGCCAGAGACTCATGAAGTGGCGGCGCCCCCACCTTTGTTGGGGGACGGAGGCATGGTCGGGGGGCAAACAGCCCCCCAGCAAACCGAACCCCCGGCGGCGCCTATCGTTGACCAGGGCGCCGCCGCGCAGGCGGCTTTGGAGGTGGGCCTGCCCCTGGCGTCGGGCACTGGTGACGGCGAGAATGTGGAGGTGGAGGCCCCCTCGTCATCTTCGCAGCTCCCAGAGGCCACTGATATGGTGGGGGGGCAAACCTCCCAGGCGGTGATGCAGCCGCCTACGCGGCCAAGCTGGAACGGTGCCTGCTGGCATCGGAAGAACTGCCAGCTGAGGCGCCCGTGCCGCACGCCCCGGAGGTCGTCATGACGGTCGAGGAGGTCGTGGCGAGCCTGTTGACATTTCTAAACGTCGATCACTTAAGAACAGATTGGAAATCCATCCTTAGTGTCAGCGCTAGAAATGCTTGTTGGCATTTCCCAATGTCACAACTAATGGCGCAGTTAGCGTGAACATCGAGACTTGCCATTGGTTAATCTAAACGATCATGAACGAATCCGCAAGCGCACAGATAAACCATTGTAGCATTTCCCCAAGGAAAGAGAGTATTCCAAGGGTATCGAATCCAAGGAAGGCAATGGCGGATATCTTAGACTTATGCTTTTGCTCTGAATGTAAACCAAGAGATAGATATAGGGAAAACACACTCAAAGGCAGGGGTAAGATAAAAGATAATAGGGGTAGTGTGACACACACACCTCAAATCTACCTCTACTCTAGCACACTACGGCTTAGGGGGAACATACGAGTTAGCTCTAGGTTCTAATGTACTAAACATACAAAGCTAGAAGATACAAGAGATAAGCATGAGTATTGCATGAGGGAGACATGGTTCAGCACCCAGGTACAAACAGGGAGCTAGCCCGCGACGACCAGCACTCTGCGAAACTAGACTTTAGACTCCTACAATAGGTACCCCAATGCGAAGGTTGCCCTAGGATCCAACAGGGCTGTCACCACCTGAGGACCGACCTCTCATTACGGGGGGTATGCTCATAACTATCGTAGCCAGACAACCCAGGCACCATGCCTACGTTGCTGCTAGACTTCACCCGACCCGGGCTATTGTGACCCAGGGTGAGAGCCACCAGAAGACTGGTCAACTAGACCGAGTACCGTAGCTTGAACACAGACCCCATGCAACACTCTCATGCTATCTAACAAGATCAACTAAGGCTAGACATACGAACAGATATGAACTCTCTTATGTCTAATCAACAAGATCAAAGGGTCATGTTCGTGAAGAACACGAGCCTCTAACTTATGAACAAACACATAAGGAAGGAGTTTATCATCCTTCAAGTGGATCAAAAGGTAGTGTTCACGAAGAACACAAGCCTCTAAATGATGAACAGAGGATGAACTCAAGAACACATCAAGAATATGATCTACCATGACTTTATATGAAATAGCTGAATAACTGAAGTAGATCAAAGTCATACAAAGAAATAAAGATAAAAGAGAACTCATACCTAAACTTCCAAGAGGACTTGGAACCTGAAGAAGAGCTACTCTAGCCTACCCCCTAGCCTTGGAAACTAAAAGTGAGAGGAGAATGAGAGAGTGGTGTATGAGAAATGGGAGCCCCTCCCCTCCTATTTATAGAGGGACACAAGGCTTGCTCGGACGCCCAAATGGCCCCTAAACACCCGGGACTGCAGCAAGTGACCAATGAGGAGCAACCACGTGGAAGGCCAGGATGGGACGCCACTAAGGTGGTTCGGCCGATCCTAGGATCGGCCGACCCCCTAGGGCGGCCCCACCTGGTGTGCTTCCTCTGGTTTACTACCTTGTGGGCCCTCTGATCCATGCCCGGTGCATGGCTTGATTTGGTATCCGAGGTGGGCCCTTTAATCCATGTGGCGTCCTCTGATTCGTCAGTGAGTGCCTCCCCTGGATCGATGACGTGTCTTGCCATGTTTCCTTTGGTGGCAGCCACCTCCTCAGCTGAGTTGACATGGTTTCTTCATAGGAGTTGAGTTTCCATCTCTTTTAAGGGGTAAATCACCTACATACAAATAATCTCCAAGGACAAGTGGAACTACATTATTCAATCCTAAATGCTAGTAAATAATGCATATGCCTCCATTTATGTGAGAATATTGAGGGTTGGAAATGGTGAATTTCCACCGTCAACAAACTCCCCCAAGCTAACCTCTTGCTCGTCTCGAAGCAAGACATTAGAGACTTAGGTTGGTTGATTAGGAGTTGCTACAACATTGTATTCTCAACTTATGGTAAACATACAGCAAAATACTCTACCAAGAGTTGAACAAGTTGGCAATGTTCTTACCTTTCGCCTGATACGTGGGACATATAGCTTCACCTGCCTTGGGCAGTTGAGAGACAGAATGGTTATATAGAGAACGCATAATCACTCATACCTTGATCAGCTTAGCAATCCGGAGGTTTTGCAAATTTTTCAAAAGAAAAATCAGAGTTCCTCAAATGATACTCTCGGATCGCTCAAAGGTGTATGATTCCTCACTAAGGCATCAATGTTGCATTTCTTCACATCCTATTCCTAATAGGCTTTATGTGGAGCTGTAGGTAGGGAAGATGTGGCATACTTGTCTCTCATGTTTTGCTATGTCAAAAACCGGATCCTTGGAAGAAACAAACATACATCCTAATCAAGATGTGCATATGTGTGTGATGGATATGAGCATGGCAAGGTGGATACTAGGCCCGGAAATGGGTGCTAGGTATTGCCATGTTTTATATGAGGAAATGAGGGTTGATGGTAAGGTGAACACTAGCCGCGGAGTAGGTACTAGTTATTACCATCTATATGGTGGAACTCTTTCTCTTGCACATATCAATCCCTTTTTCTCCTTTGAAATTTTTCCGAGACTTGGGCTTGCTCTCTTTATTTATTTTTGCCATGCTTTTGAGCATGCTTTTCTTTCTCTCTGTTTTTTTAGCTAGCCCCTTTGTCTCTATTGGAGATATTTGGAGAGGGATGAACAATGCAAAGATACATAGAGTTTTATTTGTGGAAGAATGCATAAGTAGTATGGAGTAAATGATGAATGCTTAACTTCCAGTGGAGAAGTTTTAGCATGAACGTGTACGTGATCTTGATCAGGGGAGTATGAGTTCTAACAAGGGTCACAACAATTTGATAAAGCTCAATGAGAGAACAAGCTGCACATGTGGAGGCTAGGAACTAGGATCTACATATGGCCTTGGATGGGAAATTCTCATCATTAAGGAACTCATCATGTTTTGATTTTTCAAAAAGGGAAAACTCCGGATGTCAAGCATCACTAAGCACAAGATCATAGCACTCTATTCTACCATATCATGTCTCACAACAACTTAGGCAAGGATCATGCTTTCTGCTACCCACAGTTTTCAAGCTAAGGTTTGAACATACAAGCCAACAACCTCAAAACTTAGGCAGGATACAAAGTTGTAAGCAAGACATACAAGGAGAATAAACAGAGCAACTATTCATCATTTCAACCATAGAGGCAAAGCATTCTTACTATGCATATCAAACCAATCTAAGCAAATGATGAAAGCAAATAAATATTTTTGGTCTTTTTATTTTGCAGATTTTTTTGGATTTTCATTTGTAAGATATTCTGAAAATGAAGGAAGATACAAGTTACCTCAGAATGGGGGTCCTCCCCCAAGCTAGTTTCAGGCTCACTGCGGAGGAGGGTAGAAGAAACCCTGACTCGCATAGTAAGCCCTCTGCGCCTCCATGTACTGCCGCTGATCTTGCTGCATGGCTGCTATCTTCTCACTAGCCTGACGCTGCCACGCAGAGGTATATTCGACGTGGGTGTTCAGCGTCTCCTCCAATCCCGTGACCTGGACGGTGAGCTCTCCCATCTGCTGTGCGAGCTGAGCATCGCGTGCAGAAGCTGAAGAGTGTCGCCGGAAGGACGAAGACGGAGGTGGACCACCGGAGCTGGAACTAGCGGGTGTGGCCCACTGAGCTCTGCTCGCGTCCGCCCAAGCCATGCCACTCGCACTCGGCTGGTAGGTGGGCTGGTCCCAACTAGGTACATATCCAGGGGTAACCCCGGACATGTACCCCGCAGGGGCCCCTCCTGCCACCGGTGGTGTAACAGGCTGTGGCTGAGGCTGTGGTGGTGGTGTCGGCTGTGACTGCTGCTGCTGCTGCATGTGTGCTCTCTTTGCCGCGCTCCTGGTGGACCTGCCCGAAACACTAGCACGACGGCTTTCCTCTTGTGTAAAAAGGGGAATGGTTAGTGACTCTGAGTTATACAATCCAAACCCCGGGTTAGGTAACGGGATTTGGTTTGCATAACCCGGAAAGAAGAAAGTCAAAGAATCATTTGGGCCCCTCTTGAGTATATGCCCCTGGATCAAGTATGCCTCATCAATGAGAACTCGGGGCATCCCGATGAAGGGTACAGGATTCCCGCTAAGAACCCCGAGTTTCAGAGCAATACGAGTCACCAAAGCCGTACACTCAATAGGACCTATCATCTTGAAATTCGTCATCCACTGCCGAATCATTGCTTTAACGGGAGAGACCTTGATCTGGTTGACAGCGGCGTATAATAGCATCATCTCATCACTGCGCACGGGCCGAACAACCTCTCGTGGAAGGAGAGTAATGGTGAGCCACTTGTGCCACAGGCGGAGAGTGGGATGCACAATATCGTTGCACCGAGGTACAAACTTGCAACTGTAAACAAGACTAGAGATATTTGCCCAGAAAGATTCCCGAACAGAACCCTCACAATCTCGCTTCAAAGAGACATCACAACGAGGACTAAAACCAAGGAGACGACTAAGATCCTTCCAAGAAAGACGATAATCGATCCCGAAAAGACGAAACTCAACGCCATCCGGGGTCTCCGTAAGAGAGCAAAGAAACTGGATGGTGAGGGGCCGAGAGCCAAGCTCTGTAACCGGCGCAAACTCCTCCCAACCAAGAGCGTGCCAAATGGAAGTGAACTCAAGATTCATACCTGTCTCCTCCATGAGAGTCAGGTCGAAGTCCCTGGTGTGGCCGAAGACTCGGTCCTTCAGGAGAGCATAGGCCTGCTCCTCTCGAGCGCCCCGCAAGCTGAGGTAGGGGGTGTCGTCGACGACCTCCTCCGCGGCTTGTGGCTCGGCTTGCTCTTCTTGCTCTTCTTCATAATCCATCGTTGACGGGCTCAGCGTCGGCTCGGCGGGGGTGGATGCACTCATGCTTGCCCGCGAACAGGAGTGTGAGCGTGTCACCCTCCGGAGAGTGTTCGCTGCCCAATTCATGCTAGCACAACAACAACAAGAGCAACTCCGTGATGGGTTTGTAAAATCGAATGAAGTTCTTACCGAGTTTGCTCCACCAACAACAATATTTTCAGCAACACACTAGAGAGACCACTTGATGATCCAATCTTGAGCAAGAAATCCAAGAAAACCAAGAGAGCAAGGAGTAGAGAGGGGAGTGTGAATGAAATGAGTTGCATGGGTGAAGAACACCCCCTCTTGGGTCCAATTTATAGAGCAAAGGGGCAGCACACTGCGGGATAGCTGTTGGGCAACGGCTAGGAGCCGTCGGCCAAAGCTGGCCCCACATGACCGTTACCAGGGTTCGGCCGGCCCGGTGGTGGGCCTGGTGCTGGCCCCCTTTGGCAGGTGTGCCACCAACAGCTCTATGAAGAGATGCCAAGGTGCACCGGCCAATGTTTACTCCAGAAATTTCCCAAATGAATTTTCTATGGTTTTCAAACTCAGAAATTATTTTCAGAAATTTTATTTGGAAAAAGGAAAAGGGCTAGATAAATCTAGCATGCAAATGCAGAGTTTTGGAAAATCAAATATGCAATTTTGGAAATAAAATTTTGGAAAGGGAAATATGAGATAAATACCAGCTTTAACCTTTTTGGTAGAAAGGACCCATCATTTTTAGTTTGACGAGTTGGACTCTTCTCAGTGATCAGTTCCATTCAGCACCCCACTCCTGAGAAGTAGAGGTTGGTGCCATCTCAATCTTCCGCCATTCTTTCCGAATTTTCCTTAACCTCTTTGACGGAGATTTCTTCCTTGGGGGTGAAGGCCCCGTCCTTCCCCTAAGCTGCTCAACACTATCTTGCACCAAATAGCATTGCTCTTCCTTGTCCTGAAACTTGAACTTCAAGTTCCTCTCCCCAATGCGGAAACGGATGATACCAGAACCCACATTGATTCTTGCTCGGACATCACTAAGAAATGGTCGCCCAAGGATGAGCGGCATTCCTCCCTCGTCATCCATGTCAAGGACCACGAAATCCGCGAAGACATAAGAGCTCTTTACCTTAACCAATAAACTCTCAGCAATTCCTTCTGGGTATCAGATCGTTGAATCGGTGAGTTGGATAGTCCGTGCTATTGGAGAGAGAGCTGGATATCCCAGTTGCTCGAACATGGCCTTGGACATGAGATTAACACTCGCACCAAGGTCACAAAGAGCATGCCTGATCTTCTTGTAATAGATTGTGCACGTGATAGTTGGGTAGCCTAGATCTTTCTTGTGCACCACTGCTGATTCCTCCCAAGGATCAAGAATTTGTTGAATGGGCTTTCCTGCATAGTCAGAGGCACGTGTCTTCCTAGGTGGCTTACCCCACCTGGTTGACACTACACTAACATTTTCACAAGAGGATACAGGTTGCCCCGGGATCCTCCCGTTATCAGGAGATGGAACCAAAGCAGCCAGTTGAGCCAACTGGGTTTCTAACATTTTGTTGAAATTCAGCTGACTCTTTTGGGTAGAAGAAAAACTATCAAGCTTAACGTTGAGGCTTTCCACAGTTTTATCAAGGGCAGCTAGCTTCTTTTTAATACCTTCATTCATCTTAGCTTGCCCAAAAACAAGACCTCTCAAGGAAGGTTGGTTAGGATTGTAAGAATTACCTTGGTTACCTCCTTGATAGTAAGGGTGTTGTTGATTCTATGATTGGCCTCCTTGTTGAGATGGACGATAACCATTGTTATTGCCATTCATGTACATCACTTCCTCCTGAGTCTCCGGACAATAGTTGCCTGAGTGCCCAGTGTTGCCACAGACTTCACAGGTCATGTGAGAGTCCATAGGCAAAGAAGTAGTGGCCATGGCAGCCTTCTCACTGGTGTAGTCATCCAATCTCTTCATAAGAAGATCCATCTTGGCAGTAATCATGTCTGCTTCCTTGACAGTATGAGTACCCCTCGGTCGTGGTTGGAGTCTTTCATCACTCCACCCTTGGTTGGAGACCATCTTCTCCATGAGTAATTTAGCATTATCAACAGTGAGTGAGAAGAATGCTCCTTGAGCAGCAGCATCAATATGGCCTCGGGCTGTCGGAGTCAACCCATTATAGAAACTTTGAAGAATGAGCCAATCTTCCATCCCATGATGAGGACAGGCCAGGACATACTCCTGAAGCCTCTCCAAAGCCTCTAGGATAGATTCACTTGCTGCTTGCTGAAAACCAGAAATCCTTCCACGAAGAGCATTGGTTTTACCCAATGGGAAAAACTTCTTGAGAAATGCCTGTGAACACTTGCTCCAAGTGTCAATAGATTCCCAGTTCGCGTAGAACCATTGCTTAGCCTTTCCCAAGAGGGAGAATGGAAATAACCGTAAATGAACAGCATCCATATTTGCACCCCTGATGACGAAAGTGCTGCACAGCTCTAGGAATTGCTGCAGATGAGCATTGGCATCCTCATTTGGCTTGCCATAGAATGGGCTAGCCTGTACCATCGTGATTAAACCCGTCTTGATCTCGAAATTTTCAGTCCCCATTGCCACCTCAGGGCCTTGCAGCACCTGGTCAGCAGAAGGAGCTGAGTACTCACGAAGTGTCTTCTGGGCCATAGCATTGGACGTGGATGGTACGAAGGAAGCTGGTTCGCCCTCCGGACGAGTACGACGAGGTGAGCCGAAATGAATTCGAGCTTTCCTCACAAGTGACTCGAGATCTTCAGTAAAATTTCCTGGTAGGTCGAAACCAGTCATACACTACCTGTCTTCATTATCCAAAGATAAAAGAAGACAATCAAGGTTAGCCTGCATTGAGGGTTGTCCTAACCTACTCAGAGTTTATAAACAGATGCAAAGCATAGTCATGATAATCCTGTGCCTTCCCCGGCAACGGCGCCAGAAATGCTTGTTGACATTTCTAAACATCGATAACTTAAGAACAGATTGGAAATCCATCCTTAGTGTCAGCGCTAGAAATGCTTGTTGGCATTTCCCAATGTCACAACTAATGGCGCAGTTAGCGTGAATATCGAGACTTGCCATTGGTTAATCTAAATGATCATGAACGAATCCGCAAGCGCACAGATAAACCATTGTAGCATTTCCCCAAGGAAAGAGAGTATTCCAAGAGTATCGAATCCAAGGAAGGCAATGGCGGATATCTTAGACTTATGCTTTTGCTCTTAATGTAAACCAAGAGATAGATATAGGGAAAACACACTCAAAGGTAGGGGTAAGATAAAAGATAATAGGGGTAGTGTGACACACACACCTCAAATCTACCTCTACTCTAGCACACTACGGCTTAGGGGGAACATACGAGTTAGCTCTAGGTTCTAATGTACTAAACATACAAAGCTAGAAGATACAAGAGATAAGCATGAGTATTGCATGAGGGAGACATGGTTCAGCACCCAGGTACAAACGGGGAGCTAGCCCGCGACGACCAGCACTCTGCGAAACTAGACTTTAGACTCCTACAGCAGGTACCCCAACGCGGAGGTTGCCCTAGGATCCAACAGGGCTGTCACCACCTGAGGACCGACCTCTCGTTACGGGGGGTATGCTCATAACTATCGTAGCCAGACAACCCAGGCACCATGCCTACGTTGCTGCTAGACTTCACCCGGCCTGGGCTATTGTGACCCAGGGTGAGAGCCACCAGAAGACTGGTCAACTAGACCGAGTACCGTAGCTTGAACACAGACCCCATGCAACACTCTCATGCTATCTAACAAGATCAACTAAGGCTAGACATATGAACAGATATGAACTCTCTTATGTCTAATCAACAAGATCAAAGGGTCGTGTTCGTGAAGAACACGAGCCTCTAACTTATGAACAAACACATAAGGAAGGAGTTTATCATCCTTCAAGTGGATCAAAAGGTAGTGTTCACGAAGAACACAAGCCTCTAAATGATGAACAGAGGATGAACTCAAGAACACATCAAGAATATGATCTACCATGACTTTATATGAAATAGCTGAATAACTGAAGTAGATCAAAGTCATACAAAGAAATAAAGATAAAAGAGAACTCATACCTAAACTTCCAAGAGGACTTGGAACCTGAAGAAGAGCTACTCTAGCCTACCCCCTAGCCTTGGAAACTAAAAGTGAGAGGAGAATGAGAGAGTGGTGTGTGACAAATGGGAGCCCCTCCACTCCTATTTATAAAGGGAGACAAGGCTTGCTCGGACACCCAAATGGCCCCTAAACACCCGGGACTGCAGCAAGTGACCAATGAGGAGCAACCACGTGGAAGGCCAGGATGGGACGCCACTAAGGCGGTTCGGCCGATCCTAGTATCGGCCGACCCCCTAGGGCAGCCCCACCTGGTGTGCTTCCTTTGGTTGACTACCTTGTGGGCCCTCTGATCCATTCCCGGTGCATGGCTTGATTTGGTATCCGAGGTGGGCCCTTTGATCCATGTGAAGTCCATGTGGCGTCCTCTGATTCATCGGTGAGTGCCTCCCCTGGATCGATAACGTGTCTTGCCATGTTTCCTTTGGTGGCAGCCACCTCCTCAGCTGAGTTGGCATGGTTTCTTCATAGGAGTTGAGTTTCCATCTCTTTTAAGGGGTAAATCACCTACATACAAATAATCTCCAAGGACAAGTGGAACTACATTATTCAAACCTAAATGCTAGTAAATAATGCATATGCCTCCATTTATGTGAGAATATTGAGGGTTGGAAATGGTGAATTTCCACCGTCAACAGAGCCCTGAGGCGTCCAGGACCCAGACGGCAGAAATGGTGCCGGACTCCATCGTGCCGCCGGAGCCGCCACGCCAGCCCTCCGACGTTGTCGTAGAGGTGGTTGAGATCGCGGACTTGTCACTTCCTGATATGCTGGCGGCCGCTTCCCTCGAGGACGCGATGGGCAGCGCTTCTCCGATCACCGTCCGTGAGGTTGGTGAGAGCTCGGGAGCCCGTACCTTCTCGGCCCCTAAGGGGGGCGAGCATGACCTTGGCCTCGGGCGTGCCTCGTGGGCCGGAACCCATGACGCCGAGGCGCACGACGGCGAGGACGAGGAAGCCACGGCACGTCACCGCCTCGTGTGGGGTTTACAGTGGGCGGAGCAGGCGATCAATGAGCTTGTCGTCCCGGCCTCGTCGGTGAGTTTGCCGAGCCCAATCCTTGATTTTGTGTTTTGATTTCTGGGTTGTTCCTACGGTTGACCTTCTTCTCGACCCAGGTGCTCGCCAGCTGCAGTGCCAGGAAGACGTGCACCATCGAGGAGCTCCAGGCCAAGAAGGCCCAGCTGGAGATGCAGCTGGTCCCCGCCTGACTGGCGGCTGTAGGAGTGGTGGTGGGCGAGGCATCGGTGAGGACCGCTCTTGAGGCTGCGGCAAAGTCGGCAGAGGACCGTGCAGGCGCCGCGCAGTCTGCCGCGGATGCCGCCGTGTCGGAGAAAGCAGCCCTCGAGGCCAAGCTTGCCCAGGCGGAAGCCACCGCCACGGAGCTGCGAACCGCTGCCGCAACTGCTGCCGAGACAGCTCGGAACGCTGCTACCGCCGAGGTCGCGTCCCAGACCGCTGGCGAAGAGAAGGCGATGCTTGAGAAGAGGGTGGCGGACCTGTAGCAAGACCTGGTGCACTCTGAGGCAGACCTGAAGACGGCGAACAATCAGGTTTGTAACCTCTCCACCAAGCTGCAGGAGGCCACCAACGAGGGGACCCGGCTCCGTGAGGAGAACAGCCAGATGGCACGAGAGATCCAGGGTGAGCATCTTTGCGTTCTCAACTTTCATGATGTTTCCTTCCCTGCATTAATCGTTGCGGATGCTGCTTCACTCTTTGGTTTCAACAGGGGTTCGCACAGCTCGTACTGCACAGGCTGTCAAGCTGGCGGAGAAGGCTCAGGAGGTCATCGCCGCTGAACTCAAGCTCCACGAGATGTCTGGGATGGCCAAGAACTTGGCGGACCAGCTTTCGAGTAACGTTCTCTTCATCCCGGCCCCTTACTCCTTCTTGACTGTGCTTCTCATGGCTCAACTCTGACTCGTTCTCTGTTTCCAGAGGTCAAAGCCAAGCTGGAGGATTCTCGGAAGGCTCAGCACGAGACGGAGGAGGTGCGCAAAAAGGACATACTGGACCGCGCCAAGCTCGGCCGACATGTTAACAAGATCTTAACAGAGATTGGCGCCCCGCCAGTGCAAATGCCCCCCAGGTGCTTGGCGACCGGATCAACCTTCTACCGGGCTTCGTTAAGGAGAGAGAGCTGTCGACCTCTCGGCAGGTGGTGCACCGGGTCATCTCCATGTTTAGCTCGCACTACCAGGGGCTGGACCTTCAGGCGCTGTGTGGTGGTTGGGCCCCCGGCTACTCGAACGAGGAGCTCGACGAGATCGAAGAGGATTGCGCCACCCTTGCCCGAGCCATGGCCGACACCGCGATGAAGGACCTGGAGCTGATCCCAAAAGATACACCAGAAGACGGCTCTGGGCCTTCCCATTAGATGCATTAAGTTGTATAACAATTAAACAAAATTTGTATGTGTGCCGTGCTGAACAGCTCTTTTTTTTTGTTTTGAAACCGTCGCCTCCTGAAGCATTCCCCGAGTACTCACAAATGACTGTAGAACGACGTAGCAGTACTTAGATACTCAGGCCGATCGAACTTTTCTCTGGAGCCGCGGGGGCGTAAGAGTCGGAAAGCTCGACCTGAGTCGTGAAGTGATGCCACGAGTTCGCAGCCCCCGAGTACATAGAGACGTTTAGGATATGTTTTGCGTATTTTTCATAAAAAATGTTTTGAGCCGGAGCCCAAGCGGTTACCCGAGTACTTTTGAAAGTAGTCGGACGTAAACCCGCGGGTCCAAGCTGCGCTCGCAAGTCTTCGCACCGTAGCCGTAGGGGCGTAAGTGCTAAGAGGCTTGGACAAGCAACAACATTGAGACGCTCGCAGATCGGCATTCTTCCCTTTCGCAAGATAAAGGTGTTCCGCCAAAAAGGAACCGCTCGCTCGTGCGATTGGTCACGACAAATTTGTCGGAGAGTTTTGTTTTGAAAACGGAAAAACGAAAGGGGGGCATCGTGCCCTGGGTAGCCCCCGAGTGGTAAGTGTTTCTGCATGGGCGCAAAGACACTTGCCACTCAGCCTTTATACAGCGTTGAAACATATAAAAGATGCTGACACAAGTATATCGAGAAGCTTATGAAACGAGAACAAAAACACATGGCATCATTCATTGATCATAAGCTGAAACAAAGAACGTTACTCAAGGGTAAAAATGTCGTAGATGTTCTATGTTCCAGGCGTTGGCGATGATCGTGCCGTCGTCGTGCCGGAGCTTGAATGTTCCTGGTCGGAGCACCTGGTCGACGATGTACGGTCCCTCCCATGGGGGCGCAAGCTTGTGCCGGTCCTTGTTGCTCATGACCCGTCGGAGTACTAGATCTCCGACTTGGAACTAGCGCTCGTGGATGTTGCGCTTGTGATAGCGCCGTAGAGCTTGCTGGTACCGTGCTGAGTGTAGGAGCGCCACGTCGCGAGCTTCGTCAAGTTGGTCGATCGCATCCTCTAGTGCGACTTGATTCCCTTCTTCAGTGTATGCCTGGACTCTTGGGCTGCCGTAGTCGATATTCGTCAGGAGAACCGCTTCCGACCCGTGCACCATGAAGAATGGTGTTGCACCGGTGGACCGACTCGGCGTGGTCCGCAGGCTCCATAGAACGGACGGTAACTCGGCGACCCATCTTGCTCGGAACTTCTCGAGTCGTCTGAAGATTCGGGGTTTTAATCCTTGTAAGATCATCCCGTTAGCCCTTGGGTGTGCTACAGCAGTCCAGTCCACGCGAATGTTGTTGTCGTCGCAGAACTTGAGGAACTTCTTTCCCATGAACTTGCTCTGGAATTTGCTATCCTTTTGATCCTTCTGAAGTGCTCTGGAATTTGCTAAGTGAATTATATAATATTTTCTGACTTTTCAAATTTATCCTTTGCAATTGGTTCGATCTCGGAAAATAGACTAATTCATTTGGATTAAATATCTGGGAGCTCCTTTCAAATTATGGCAATATTTTCCGGCCCTTCAAATTAATACCGGGCTATTTAATTTGATTCCGGAAAATTAGCCTAAGTCTTTTGTTCTAATTCTACAAAATAAATTGATAATAATTTATTTTGCGAGATAACATGTTTCGGCCCAAAACCTTAGTCCATCTAAGAGCCTGCTATCAAACCTACCTCTAACCCTAACCCCTTTCTATAAATACTCTCACCCCTCTCCTTCGTCTCCACTTCTCTCCCTTTTCTTCCCTGCCGCCGCTCCACACCCTGCCGCTCCCTTCTCTATTTCCAAGCACCAGCACCTTCTCTCCCACAAATCCTCCACCAATCAGCAACCGTAGCCTCCATCCCTGATTTCTTTTTCTTCCTATCTCCTGCGGCATGCAAGAACTAGTACCAGGAGTTTGCCTCCAGGGAAATCAAGCAAAACAGCAGCCACGCACTCAGCAGCCGCTTGATCCCTTCTGAATTTCTTTTCTCCACCGAGGCAAGACAGCAAGCAGCTCAGCCGCTGCCCCTATCCTGCCGTGCAGCATGCGGGTGAGAGCTCACCCTGCTGGGCTCCTTAATGCCACGCAAGGCCGTTGCACGCCTGTGGAGGCCGCCATCAGGAGAAGGCTCGCCACGATGCCACCATCACCTTGCGAACGCCGAGGAGATGAACACCGTGGAAGCACTGGAGCACCGCCGAGCTGCGTCCTCGCCGCCAGGAACGACTACGCTGAGCTGAAGCCGTCGCCGTCGCGCCGTCCACCTTGAAGCCGCGTTGAAGGCGCACACCTGAAGCTGCTGCACGTCAACATGAAGCCTTCGACCTGTTGAACGCAGCTGCCGTCCACCTCGCCCACCACCTATTCGACGGAGTGCGTGACCCGCGACATCGCCCGCACCACCTCGCCATGGCCTCGACCTCTCCCTGCCTCGCCGGGATCTCCGTCGAACCCCTGGTGAGCAACTCTCATCCAAGCCACCCTTATCCCCTGCTCTGTTATCCAGCCACCGTTCCGTCGCGCCGCGGTGCCCTGTACCGTGCTCGCCGCTGTTGTGCTCTGTCCGGCCTTCGTGCCGCGTTTCCGTGCAGGTGCCGCCCTGCCGCTCTCACCGCCGCGCTGCTGCGCTGCCGTCTCGGTGTCGCTAAGCCGAACCCGCAGCCGCCGAGCCTCGCTGCCCTTGTGCTCTGTCCGGCCTTCGCGCCGCGTTCCCGTGCAGGTGTCGCGCTACCGCTCGCGCCGCCGCGCTTCGTCACTGAGCCGAAACCGCGCCACCGCCTCCGTGCAGCTCGCCGCCACCGCCGCTCTCGCCGCTCCGTCTTGCTGCGCCGCCCTACACCGTAGCCCAAGCTAGGCCGCGGTCGGGACACCTTTTCCCACGCATGCGCCACTCGCCGTCGCTGTCTGCTGCGACGTGCGCTCCGCCCTGCGCCACACTGCCTCGCTCTGCCTCTCGCCCTGCAGTCTTGCACCGCGCCGTCCTGCAGTTGCCGCCGCTCTACCAGCCGCGCCGCCGCTCTACCAGCCGGGCCGCCGCTCTACCAGCCGCGCTGCCCTACTGTCTTGCGCCGCGCCGTCCTGCAGCTCCCGCCGCTCTGCCAGCCGCGCCGCCCTGCTGCTTTGCACCGCGCCGTCTTGCAGCTGCCGTCGTCGCCGCGCCGCGCTCTGGAAGCTAGCTGGCCACCCAGCAACTTGCCGTCGCCGTGCTATGTCGCTCAGGCATAACGTCGAACACCTGGTGCGCGGGCGGTTGAATAGGAGGATCCTCTGCGCATCCCAGATTAGTTGAGGGACCCTTTCTAGACTTCTGCAAAAGAACCCTTGATGGGCTTCTCGGCCCACGGAAGCCTGTTGAGCCCAAGGGATGACCAGGCTGGATCAAATGATAGTTGAGGGTGGCCCTCTAGACTTGAACGGCCTTGGGACGAACTGGGCCGGCCCATTGGGCCACTGACACTTTGGGCCTACTAAGGGCCCACTAAAAGACGACCTAGCCCATTGCTGATGTCATGCTGACGTCAGCAGGTTTTTAAATAAAATCCTTTTTAATTAATAAATGATTTTATAAAATATTTTATAAATCTTTTTTTCTTTAAAAATTCTTAACTAATTATCTGGAGCTCCGAAAATTATGAAACCAGTTGCATTGGTTTCATAATTTCGAGGTGCTCACTGCTACCCTATCCTTTTCTGCTCTTTCCCTTGAATCGAGCCCCTTTTGCCCCGTGTTCTTGGTGTAGAATTTGTGGCTATTGCCCGCCACTGCGCTATTGTGGGTCTGGGACGCCGGAGCCTCGCAACTAGCCACTAGTTTGCTGCAGATAGGAATAACTTCCCCAAGTTGTGTTCACACCGCTTTCCTTGCTTGCACCGCTTCCATCACTTTGTGCCGCAACCCGCATACCCGCTCTCGCTCAGCTCCGCTTAGTGTAGCGATGCGCGTACCGCTCTGCGAGCTTGTAGCTAGGATGTCGTGTGTGATGGACGGCTGTGCCGTGAGCAGAGGCCTCTGCTTGACGAACAGCAACCCCGCGCTGCAACTTAGCCGCCTAGCTGTGGATGTCACAACATCGCTCGCACCGATCCCTTTTCGCTCTTGAGCACGCCTTTCTATATCACTGCCCTTTATCGGCCACCGGTCGACCCTTTTCTTCTCTTTGTGATGCCACCACACACCTTGACCTTGTAATGCTCTGCATAGCTTGTCTTTGCCTCGCTCTGCTTTCATCATTCTTTGAGCTTCCGCCTTGTTGCAACTATTTGTTGCGCTAATACCTTGCAAGCGCAATCACCAAGCCCTTAGCCTTTGATCGGCAACCCGACCTTGAACTAACCCTTCTCCCTATTTTGTTTTCTAGTGTATAAAGCTAATTGCTTAAAACTACTTTTATTATAAAACTAATTGCTTTAATTTCCTTAAATTAAACTGTGCTGCTTGTAGCTAGTTCGGATTTATTTGGTTCTTCTAAATTGATGTTCTTTGGATTTATCACCGAGTTGTCTGTCATTATTTATTTCCGCGTCGTATCTCGTGTAGGCTTGTAATCATGTTTGAAGACCCGAGCTGCGACGACGACCCGAGCTGTGACGATTGGGAAGACCCTCGACCCGAAGGAAGGCCTCAACCTCTACTACTCTACGACGACTACCGTGCAGGTGTCATGTCACTCCCGACCATATAGATCCCATGCATGCTTACTAGATGCTAGTGCTTAATTACTATTTTTGGATGATTTTGAAATGCATAGACAATCTTTTAGCCAAGCCTTGATTTGTATTATCCTGTACCTTGAATTTCCCACCTTTGGAACTAGCTACAGACTCCTAGTTAGTTCCCGATACTTGCTATCCATATATTTTACCCTTTGATATGGATGGATCTCTAGTTTGGACTGAGATTGGGATATCTCGGTATTCTAGCGTGTGTTTTGGGTGAGTGTGTATCCTTGACGTGTTACCGTGGGAGCGAGCCGCTTTGGTTACTAGTGAAGGCCTGTCTAGGGGAGATGCGACCTGGCCTCCCGCCCTAGCGTCGTGTCGTTCGGATGGAGTTGGTGAGTGCTCACTCATTGCAATTAAGGACCGATCGACTATGTGACCTTGATCTTTGGGCTATTTTCGTACAAACCGTTCGTCTTGTTATGGGCGAGGTTCGGTCCGAGAACTAGTAGGTGGATAGCATCCAGCCTGTAGGCGGATCGGTGTGATCGTGTTAGGGGGACGGGTTATACCCCCCGAGTAGACATCACCCCGGCTCCTCCGGGGATGGTTTCACAGCTTGGAGGCCCTGCTGGCAAGTTTCACACCCCAGTTCAGGACGAGTCAGGCTCGGAGAGGTAGGAGAGTGCTATCCACTGCTAGGTCTCCGGCCGTTAGGTAGGGATGTGGAATAGAGGCATCCGTTTCTGCCCTATCCGACGGGTCCAGTTGTACAACCTCTGCAGAGTGTTAAACCTATAGCTATAGTCCGTGTCCACTGGTATGAATAGCCCTTTCGATCTCTCACCTGGCAAGTATTTTTTGTGCTGCTTTCTCTCCCCTGTGTGTGTTAGCCCGACTTGATGCCGTTGAGATGTGGGGTAGGAGTTGGTGACCCCACATCACAAATGAGAGTGGGACACTAAGTCTTGGTTGAGATTCGGTGCTTTGGTGTACTTTCCTTGGTTGGGGTGTTGACCCCGGAGGTGTTGGCCTCAGAGGAGTGGATCTCCTCAGAGATGGTGACCTCTCTGCATTTCTGCTTACCTTGATGTTGCTACCGCTGCATGCATAACCTTCTATAGCCATATATAGGCTTATCCATGTATACTAGAATTCATCCACCGCTTTTGCTCTTTGTTGGGAAGCTGACATGACCTACCCGCTTATCAGGTAGATGGTGGACTTTCAGACTCAGAGTCCGACTACGACCTCGACGGCAAAGGATGGGAAGACTAGAGCTGGTCCAACACTCAAGTTTTCCTGTGGAGCTGGAGACGCTTCGCTTCGATAGATCCGCTGTGTAGATGTTTTACCTTTCTTGTTTAGTCTAGTTGGACTTGTACCCGGCATGTGCCGAATAGATGTACTCTGATGTTATAATAAAAATTATGTAATGTTCCCTTTATTCCTGTGTTGTATGAATTTGTACCACTTGAGACAGGGATTGCATGTGATAGCCACTTCCTGGAACTATCACAAAGGTGTAGAGGATCGGGTTTCCAGTTTCAGAAATCCGGTTCGTTTCAGATAGGGCTTTGCTCATGAGATGAATTTTGTTTGTGAAAATTGCTTAACATTGCTTTTGGTCATGTCACATGTATCTATGTCTCTACTTTCTTGATGACAATGCGCTAACACCACCATGTCTACTATGCTTGCTCTATGTCTCATTTGTAGCATTTTATTGTGCTCTTTGTATATCTAAGAAGCTTGGTAGGTTGTATATGCTTTAACATGCATTTGTGTACTTTCATGGTAGCTTGATTCATGCATTGTCAACAAGGGGGTGAAATTTGTGGAGAAAAATGGTAAGTTTTGCATGTGGGGAGAAAAAAATTGAGAAAAGATTGCATTTGCTCAGGGGGAGTTTTTATATGTGCAGGGGGAGCTCCTTTGGTTTGCCTGAGTTTTGTGCTTTGTGGTGTGCTCTTTGTGAGCTTTGTTTGTCTCGGCTGTGTTGAGCCGTTACCCTTGCCTTGGGGGGCCGAGACTTGGTCTGGCCAGTGATCTTGTTTTCGTTTGTTCTTTGGCTTTGGATCACTTGTTGGAGGTTTGTGTACGTGGTTGTTTCCTTTTCGTTTTTCGCTACGTTGGTTACTATGGGTGTTGTCAATGCATTCATCAAGGGGGAGATTGAGGACCAGGTGTGTCCGAGGAATAGTGGAGGGTTGCTCCTTAGTGACGAGTGATTGACAATGTTGTGTGGACTGATGCTTGGCTCAGTATGCAGGTACAGGTTGCGGCTTGACTCGTGTTGGTGCAGGAGAAGAAAAAGCGTGAAAGGCCTTAGCCGTGGTGGCCTTCGGGTGATGGATAGGCAAGTAGGCTTGGTTCGATGGACCCGGTGGACGATGGGGTCAAGTGCGAGCCGTGCGGTGCAAGACGAGCAAGTTGAAGTTGTGGACATGGGCCGGTGCAAGGTAGCGGTTCGAGGTCAAAGCTTGCACGTGCGGTTTGGTGGTTTGCCCACAAAACCATCGGTGGTGGGTTTCTTGGTTTGGGCCTCAAAACCAAGGCCAGAGGCCCGACGTGACGGAGACGGTGATCCGGGAGCGTCGGGAAGCTTCGAGGCGGGGGGCACGTGGCGTGATCGTGGGGCTTGCGTCAAGGCTAAGCAAGTCCGCGGTGGAAGCGTGTTCGCTCGATAGGAATATCTGAAGACTTGACCAAAATGCCCATGAGGGGTGTGTATTTTAAGTTTAAGTTGTAGGGGTAGCGTGGTCATTTTCCTCCTCCGGTGGAATTCATATATATAGCGGAGAGGTGGATGGCATCTCTCTCTCTGGCTCTAGGTTTTCCTCCCACGGATAATCCGCTCTGGACTGCTTCTTTTCTTTGTATTTCCATAGGCTAGATTCTTGTATAGACTCTGACCTCTGAATGTATGGAAGCATTCAGTGTTGTGATGATTTCCCTCTCTTAGCTCTTTGTGATTTTTGTGTCAGTTTCAGAGCTATTTTTGGGTGTTTTCGTTCGTCGCTTGATTCGTCGATTTGAGGGTGTTTCTCTCCGGATTTCTTTGAGGTGATCATGGGTAGATGTCTTGTGCATTTTTGTGGATGATCTTGACCCCTCAAATGCCGAGATTTGCCCTCGATTCGTGAGTTTTTAAATGAACCCTAGTTCATAGTGTTCTTGGCCAAGATTTGCGATTCCGCGAGATTGAGTGGGTTTGGGGCTATGAAATTTTAGGAATAGCTTCTCCTAGAAGCACTACTACTTGTCCTAAAATTTGGCCGCAATCCATTGGGTGATTCGGGAGATCCATCGATCAGAAGTTGGGTTCGAACCCGCGGGTGATTTTTTCTGGGCTCTACCGGATGATCCGGCACTACACCGGATGATCCTGCCTAGTTGACTTTTTCTGTGCTAGTGCTTCTCTTGTTCTTGTCCTAAATCACAAAGTTTTTAGTGAAGTCATGATCTTTTGAGAAAGATCTTTTGGTTAAGGACTCACTAGGTTGTTGTGACCCTATGGTTAAAATTTCATGATTTTAGGAGGTCATTTGATTGAGTTTTGGATTTTTCTTTGTCCGTTCAGCAGACTATTTTTGTGTATCTCGGATGATCCGGTATAACACCGGATGATCCGGTGGAAGATCCGATGAATGTCCCGGAATTCTCTGTTAATGTCCCGGTAATTAACTCGGATGATCCGGTAGGTGCCAGAAAGTCCCTGTTTTGGTCTCTCTCTTCCGTGTTGGCTTCCATTTCGCTTCTGTGTGGTTTCTTAGCTTCTCTAGAATCATTCCTAGGGTCAGTAGGTCTGCTGTGACCATGTGATCTTGGCGATTGGCTTGCGCTTTGTTCTCCCTCACATGTGCGAGAGTTTTGGAGTTGATTTTGGGGCATAGTCATGTTCGTCTTCTTAAGTGAATTTTTATCGGCTCCCATTCACATGCCCCCCGTCTCTGGTCGCCTAATCGGTCCTTCAGATGGTATTTTTCTCGGTTATGTGATTCACTCTAGAGCATATCATGTGCTCAATCTTGACACTAACCGAATCATGGAGACTTGCGAGGTAACCTTCGACGAGACACAGCCATGTAGCTCTTCTGTTTTTGAGTGTGCAGGTGACGAAGAAGTTGGTGAGAAGATCTTTGAGGATGAGAAGGATGGAGATGGAGAAGAAGATGATGATGGCGATGATGCTCCCGCGGCTGATTGTGTACATGCTACTTCTACTACGACGACGACGACGATCGAGGATGGTCCATCCCCTACACCCACTACGACTGAGGATGTTCGAGTAGAAGCTGCTGCTGAGGGGGAGATTGTGTCCAGGCGAGAGGCCCCCCGACGTGTACAGGTGGATCACCCACCATCGACGATCATAGGTGACCTTCATGAACGCACTACATGGTCGAGGTCACGGAATACTTCTCACTTTGCTCACTCTGCATTTGTTGCCTTGTTTGAGCCCAAAGATATTTAACACTCTTTGTCTGATGCAAACTGGGTGAATTCCAAGCATGAGGAGTTGGAGAACTTTGAGAGAAACCAATATTGGGTTTAGATGATCCACCACCAAATTGTCGTCCTATAGGTACCAAGTGGGTGTGGAAGAACAAGGAAGGTGAGAATGGGATGGTTGTGAGGAACAAGTCAAGGTTGGTGGCTCAGGGGTTCAACCAGAAAGAGGGTATAGATTATGATGAGACATTTGCTCCTGTGGCCCGTCTGGAGGCAATTAGGATCCTTCTACCCTTTGCCGTGGCTAAAGGGTTCAAGTTGTTTTAGATGGATGTGAACAGTGCTTTCTTGAATGGGGTGATAGAGGAAGAAGTGTATGTGAGGCAACCCCCGGGGTTTGAGAGTGAGAAATATCCACACCGTGTATACAAACTCTAGAGAGCGCTTTATGGGTTGAAACAGACACCGAGGGCTTGGTATGGCAGGTTGAGAGACTTTTTGCTGAGTAAGAGGTTTGTGATGGGCACAGTTGATAAGACCCTGTTTCTCCTTAAGCATCGAAATGACCTGTTGATTGTTCAGATTTACGTGGATGACATAATCTTTGGTGGCTCTTCTCATGATCTTGTTTCCAGATTTGTAGATGACATGAGCAGGGAATTTGAGATGTATATGATGGGTGAGCTGCAGTTTTTCCTAGGGCTCCAGATCAAGCAGTGCAAGGACGGGATGTTTGTACATCAGGCGAAGTACACCATGGACATGGTGAAGAAGTTTGGCATGAACGACTCCAAGCAGCTTACTACACCGATGGGTACCACTACGGCTTTGGATGCGAACGAAGGTGGTGAACCCGTGGACCAGAAGGAGTACCGAAGCATGATCGGCTCCCTCCTCTAGTTGATGGTGACGAGGCCGGACATACAGTTCAGTGTGTGTCTGTGCGCTCGTTTTTAGGCTTCACCGAGGACTTCACATCGGCAGGCCGTCAAGAGGATTTTCAGGTACTTGAACTACACTCCAGAGTTTGGTCTTTGGTATTCTGCCTCCTCGACACTCACTTCATAGTTACTGCGATGCTGATTTTGCTGGGTGTCGTTTGGACCACAAGTCTACCTCGGGTTGTTGCCAGTTTCTTGGTTCTTCTTTGGTCTCTTGGGCGTCTCGCAAGCAATCAAGTGTAGCCCAGTCCACTATAGAGGCCGAGTATGTTGCTGCAGCCAGTTGTTGTTCTCAGCTCCTATGAATGATCTACACTATGAGCGATTTTGGTGAGGAGTGCTCCCAGGTTCCACTCTTTTGTGGCAACACCAGTGCCATAAGTGTAGCCAAAAACCCAGTCCTTCACTCCAGGACTAAACACATCGAAGTGAGAGATCATTTTTTGAGGGACAATGTTGAGAAAGGAAACATTTCTTTGTCTTATATACCTACCCAAGATCAGCTAGCCGACATATTCACTAAACCACTTGATCAAGTTACCTTCACACGCTTGCGAGGTGAACTAGGAGTGTGTTTCCCTTTTTAGCTGGATCTTGGAGTTTCTCATGTATATATGTGATATATGTATCATTTGTTGCATTCTATGCATGCATTTTCCTTTTTTTGTATAAAACATGGTAGGATAGCCATCTTTGGATCATTTATGGTAGGATGAGCTTCTCTTATATACTTTGATCACTATGATGTACAATATGTGAGATATGTGTATGCTTTGGGAATGGTGATGTGAATGCTATGCTCTTGATGGTATTGTCATATGTTCATGATGAGATAGCTTCCTTTTTGTGAAAATGCTAAAAATGCTTCACTCATGAGTAGATACTTTTTTATGCTCAATTTGTGCTCAAATGCCTATATCATGCTTAGTTTGTGCTTGAATATCATGCTCTTTTCACTTGGGGTCAAAGACCCATTTGTCATGGTAAATGTTTAGCCCATATGTTCACTTGTGGAGGAGCATAAGCTTCTTTTTGCCGAAAAGGCATTTCATGTACCATGCTTAAATTTGAGAATGAACTTGGTGTATGAATTGCCTTATGCTTGAAAAATGTGCTCATAATCATGTCTTTATGCTTTTATGTATATATCTTGGGTGCTAAAGCACAAGGAAGATCCGGCCGCTGTGGTGTAGGTCGAGCGCGTGCAGACTCCATGCTCTGACCATCCCCGCCCAAGCCACTATGCCACCACCTCTTCCGCTTCCCTAGCACCCTCCTCAGCCATTCACCGTCGCTGCCTATCCACTCTACTGTTTGGGAATCGGAGTTTCCATCCGCCTCCATCAGGCCACCACACTCCATCCGCCGCCGTGATTCACCGTCCACAAGCCGCCGACCGTCGATTCCTTACACCAGCACCAAGCCAACTCTTTCTGATACACCTTCGACCCACTGGCACCACCCACCGTCCATATTGCACCCGCGAATCAAAGCCCCGACGCAAGCCATTAACGCCACCGCGTCGAGCTCCTCCTCACCATCGACTACACACCTCCAGTCACCATCTTCACCAAATGACTGAACAAATCACATCCCGGTGGTACTCTGGTCGTCTTTCCCTCTATATTTCTTTGACGTAGCTTAGTTGCCACGCTCAACTTAGAAGTTCGCCGCCGTTGTGCGCCACTTGTTGTTGCTGGATAGTTTAGGGCTTAGTTTTCGAGTAAATAAGTAGGGGAGTGGATACACTTGAACGAAGGGAAGCCATACAGCTAGTACTTGGCGTGGGGGAAGTCGCCCTCGCGCCGGCACCGCCGCACCACTGCCGGTCGCTAGAGACACGCAGTGCATCTAAAGGTAGGAGAAGGAGGGAGGGACCCGATTGCAAGAGGAAGAGAAAGTATTTTCCATAACAGTTTCAGGTTTAAGTGTGAGGTGGGAATCTCTGCAGGGGCTTATTCATTAGATCTGCTAGCTGTTAAGATCTGGCGTCCTGAATGTAATGATAGTTTGATCTTTTTTTAATAGGCTGAGAACTTTGAAAATGTGTAGAACAGAAAAATGGAAAAAGTGTAAGATAAAATCTTTTAGTATCCTGACGCAGAGTATTTTCCAATAAAAATGATATTATATGTGTCATTGTTGTAATTTTTTGTATGATAATTAACTCTGTGAAATCTTAAATAATGATTAGTAAATTGTATACAATTTTATATAAGACAGTTAAATTAGAAAATCTTCAGTTGAAAAAAAGAGCTTCAGTTGAAACATGTTGCAGCATCAGATTTTACATGGAAAAAGAAAAAAGGCTTACAACAAAAACCCATTGCAAGTCCCACTAATTTACAAGTCGAGAAGCACTTCAATTGCAAGGTCACAATTACTTCAGTTGCAACTCCACAAACGCTTCAGTTGCAACTACAAAAAAGCTTCGGTTGCAACTAATTGCAACTCGAGAAGCACTTCAATTGCAAGTCCACAAATACTTCAGTTGCAACTCCGCAAAACGCTCAGTTGCAACCACAGAAAACTTCAGTTGAAAAAAAGAACTTCAGTTGCAACACGTTGCAGCATCACATTTTACATGGAAAAAAGAGAAAAAAGAGGCTTACAATAAAAAAACTATTGCAAGTCCCACTAATTGCAACTCGAGAAGCACTTCAATTGCGAGTCCACAAGCACTTCAGTTGCAACTCTGCAAACACTTCAGTTGCAACCACAAAAAAATTTCAGTTGCAACTAATTGGAACTCGAGAAGAATTTCAGTTGCAACTCCACAGACAATTCCGTTGCAACTCCGCAAACACTTCAGTTGCAACCACGAAGAAGCTTCAGTTGCAACTAATTGCAACTCGAGAAGCACTTCAGTTCCATGCTTGTTTTGTGATGCCATAAGCTCCGCAATAGTGTCATAAACCAACTTTTGTCCCACATGTAAGTATTATTTTAAAAATAGAGTGTTCCAAGTCGTCATAAAATTCAGTAGGGTCTCACATGTAAGCATTCTTTCGAAAATAGAGTGTTCCTGGTTGCAACTGCAATGATACACTGCTTGCAACTATAATAATACACTGGTTGCAACTCGTCAAGAAGTCAAAAATAATTGCAAGATTAGATATTTTTTAGAAAAACGCAAGTTGCAACTACGATTACTTTCCAATTACAACTCTAAAGATACATTAGTAGCAACTACGAATGATACACTGGTTGCAACTCATAAAAAAGCACTTCAGTTGCAACCGTGAGAAAAGATTCAGTTGCAACTCGTCAAGAAAGCCAAGTGATTGCAACATTATATATTTTTAAAGGGCAAGTTGCAACTACGATTACTTCCAGTTACAACTCTAAAGATACACCGGTTGCAACTAAAATATACATTGGTTGCAACTTGTAAAAAAGCACTTAAGTTGCAACGAAAAAAGATTGAGTTGCAACTCATCAATAAAGCCAAGTAATTGCAACTTTTGATTTTTTTAAAGGTAAGTTGCAACTACGATTACTTCCCAATTACAACTTTAAAGATACAATGGTTGCAACTGCAACAATACACTGGTTGCAACTCGTCAAGAAAGCCAAGTGATTGCAAACATTTGATATTTTTAAAATGCAAGTTGCAACTTGTGTGGGTTGAGCTCCGATAAAAAAAGATAAATTATACAGTTGCAACTTGTGCCATGAATCGGTTGCAACAATAAATCTAAACTGATTACTACTATATATGGACACAGTTGCAATGCAAATGAATGTCTAGATTGAGTTCCAATAATAATAAAAAATCAAAGTTAACCGAATTGCCACTTGTGCCATGAGCCAGTTGCAACAATAAATCTAAACCAATGTCTACTGTATATGAGCACATTTTCAACACACATGAGTATGTGGGTTGAATTTCGATAAAAAATGAAAGTGAACCAAATTACCACATGTGTCATGAGCTAGTTGCAACAAAATTACTAAAATAATTACTACTTTGTATATGAGTTCAATTGCAATACATGTGAACATGTGTGCTAAGCTCTGATAAAAAAATTCAAAATAAATCAAATTGTATCTTGTGCCATAGTCCAGTTGAAACAATAATCCTTGCACTGCCGTCGCCTTGCAGCATCCGTAGTTGGTTGGCACGGAAGGAGATGGACCACCTTCTCATCCTTATCTCTTTTATCTTCCATCCCCATCCTGTGGCGAAAGTGGCGCAAGGAGCTGATGCCGGCTTGTGCGACGCCCACGGTCGAGCACGGCGCCCGGGGCCGGGGACTCGGCGAGCCAGCGCAGCACCCGCGGCCAGGGACAGGGAGCTCGTCGGTTCGGAGCCCCTGCACGCGAATCTCACCTGGCCGGCGTGGAGTTTGGGGATAAGAAGCTCGCCGCCTCACCGAACCAGCACGACACACGTGGTCGGGACGAAGTTCACCTAGCAAGCTGCGGTGGTGCGGCAACTGTGGCAAAGGCAGAGCAAGCTGTGGCGGCGCGGTGTTGACACTTCTTAACGCAATCACCTAAGATCAGATTTGGAATCCGTCCCCGGCAACGGTGCCAGAAATGCTTGTTGCTATTTCTTAATATCACCACTACGGCGCCAGGATAGCGTGAGCGTGTAAGAATCACCCGGGTATACTAACGGGTGCGAACGAATCCGCAAGCGCACGGATACACCGTTGTAGCACTTCTCCCTAGGAGTATTCCAAAGGGTATCGAATCCAAGGAATGATGTGCACTACCTTCTATCCTAGACGAACGGTCCAAGGACACCAGACCCCTGCTAAGGTTGAGAGATGATGAGGCGCTTCCTATGAATACTGATCCCAGAGGAGAAGAGCAGGCAATTATACTTGCTTCGGACACCAGCCCCTCCTGGCTATAACAGTTGGTTCACGGCAAATGGTTACCTACACGCTGTATCCGAATGTGGGGGATTTCAGAGGGTCCAACGGCTGTCACTACCGCGGCCTACCCCAAGACAAACCGTGGGATACAGGGCAAACGAAGGATAACCCGTAGTCTAGACACCACGTCTACACCACTGATTACTACTATAGCACGACTACGTCTGAGCTCCCGTAGTAACACTATAGCACTCCGTATAAATACGGAGCGATGAACCCGTGAGGTTCGAGCTAATCTCACTTACCACAGGATCACACAGATGATAGGAAGAACGAATGCCAGCGTATTAATGTACTCCAACAAGATCTAACGGGATAATTCACACAAACGGAATGCAAACTTATGCACTTGTAACAAAAGATCAAAGGTCGTGTTCGTGAAGAACACGAGCCTCTAACTTATGAACAAATGCAAAACTGTGAGTAACTTGTTCGTCAACTAGATTGAGGAAGTGTGTTCATGAAGAACACGAGCCTCTAAATGATGAACGAACGAAGAACTCAAGAACATATCACTCATGCATGAATAAAACTTTAGTCTAATTGGAAAATACAAGAATACTCACTTTGCTCTAATCGAAGAACATGACACCCTCACCAACACCACACTCAACCTAGCACCTACTCTCACCTACATGGATCCACACTTGACCTTTGCTCGTCCCGAGTGAAGGGAGTCTGATCAAGGTGAAACATGATATCCATAGGTATGAAGCGAGCATAAGAGATATTCCAAACCATACCTTGTACTTGTGAACTTGTGAAGTGTCTATCATGTTATCTCGGGTAGTTGAGGAACGGAACGGTTATGAATCAAATTACTCTTTCTCATCATGTCAAGTAACTTGGGGTTTTGCAATAAATTTTCAAAACAAACCTTGCTTAGCTCCTCATTTGATTCTCTCAGATTGCTCAGTGTGTATATGTCCTCACCAAGGCATTAAACTGCCTTTATTCACCCTACTTCTAATAATAGCTTATGTGGAGCTCAGGGTAGGTATGACTGATAAGGCATACTTGCATCACATATGTTGCAAAGTCAAAGACTGGATCCAAGAGAAAAGCAATTCATACAATCAGATCAAGATGTGCACGTGCATGGATATGGTGAGTATGGTAAGGTGGATACTAGGCCCGGAGTGGGTGCTAGATATTACCATACATATATGATGAATGTTGGTTGATGGTAAGGTAGACACTAGCCCCGGAATGGATACTAGTTATTACCATCTAAGTTATGGAACTCCTTTTTGCATGATTTTTCTCCGCTCTCCCTTTTTTGAAATTTTCGAGATATGGGCAACTCTCTTTTCTTTTTTTTCTCTTTTTTTTAGATCATGCCTTTTTGAGCATGTCTTTCTCTCTTTTTTTATATATAGTCCAATCTCTTTTAGAGATATTTGGAGAGGGATAAATCATGGAACAATGCATGAAGCTTTATTTTTATGAAATGAATGAATGATACAATGCTAACTTCCATTGTAGAAATATAGCAAGGGGAAAATGGGTGTACATGAATCTTGATCATGAAAGTAGTGAAAAGACTTCTCGCAAGGGTCACAGAATTTGACAAAGCTCATTGCAATGACAAGCAGCATATGAGTATAAGGTTTTCAATTGGTAGCATCATATGGCTTTGGTAAGACTGTGGCATATCAAAGAGGAGCCTTGCAAAGGGTTTAAAAAAAATAAAATAAAAACTCCCAAGCACTCAAACATTAAGAGCGAAGATCATATCATCAAACCATATCACAAACACCAACTACTCAGATAAGCATGAGTTTCCTAATGATATTTGTTCACAAGTGTCAAGATGATAAGTAAGGAATAAAACTTATGCAAGCCAACCACGGGAATCATGTAGAGCAAGCAGAGCACCATTATTTGAGTTTGATTTACTGGATAAGAATTGAAGATCATTCAAACTCATAGGTAGAGAGTGAGATGAAGGGTTCACATACCATTGCTCCTAAAGGATATGAGGAACAGGGAAGACTAGTGGTGATTCGACTGACCCATGGGGTAGCCATCTCACTCTAGTTTACCTTGTGCTTGTCATGAAGGCATAGTCGATGTCGTATATCCCTTTGTGTGGGAGTTCTCAAATGGATACATTGATGATGAGCTTGAGAGAACTCCCCCACACTGGTGCTTGTATGGTGCTGTTCTTCAAACAAGTGAGAGCAAAAGATGGACTCTACTGGTTCGAGAACCATAGAGCCTTTATTCAAATTCAAATATTTTTGTTGTTTTTATTTTATTTTATTTTATTGTCACCATGTCATTTACTCAAGCAGGGTTAGATCAACACTGCACTTCATAAACAAAGGATAATATACTTACCTTGGACCTTTGAAAGGTCATATGTGCCACCTTTGTATGTTGTGCAACATGAATCTGACACCTCAACTTACCTTCCCATTTGAGTTTAGCTCAATGACTTACCCATTCAAATTTGACAATTTTCTGCAGGGGTTAGTCAACAAATATGAAACCAAGATCTATGAAAAATATAACTCTGAGGTTCATCAATCAAAACTCGACACCATGCCTTGTTTTGACTGAAGAAGACAAATTTTAACCTAAGCACCATGCTTAATTTAAAATAGCCTATGAATGAGTGTCGACCATACATTCAAACCAGGTTATACGGACATTGATAAAGGAAGCATTTAAGCATGATCAAGCTATTTTCAAAAGGGACATAAACATGAGCAAAAGATGGTGAACCTCGGGCAACCTCCCTGGAGGGCTTTGTTTAATGTCAAAAGCAGGACTTACCTAGCTAGTGGGTAAGATGCAAGAGCTGACATCATCTTCACACCAGGATAAAATTTGGTAGAGGAGGAACTTTACTCAGGATGCTCACATACCTCCCCCACACTTGAAGTTTGCATTGCTAGGCAACAAAACTCAAGTGTGTGGTGATCAAGCTTCCTTTTGTAAATGTTCCCTCACCAAAGCTTATCGAGGTGTTGCATCTGATGTGGCTCACATGTTCGTAGGCATCACCTGTCCATCTTTCTTTTCAATCTCCACCTGCAAGGTTAGTGACCAAAAATACCCGAAGGACAACTTATCCTAAAAACATGTTCTTGCCTTTATTCAAAAGGGAAATGAAACCTATGCTAATCCAGGCTATCTCCTGGTAGTGCTTTGTTTATTTAAGGTTATAAGCTCGACCATGGGAACTTCGTCTTGCAGCTATCATTGGTGGAGCCATTCCCGTTCACACCACCAATCCTTAATGTATCAGTGAAGCTTTAGTTGCAAGGTTAGTGCCACAATGCACACACGAAATCTGATATGCTTATGATAGACATATACATCAACAACCAACCTTCTGAACTTTCTACAAAAGAGGACCATAAGGTGATTGCAGCCCTCGAGCGTGCTGAGCGCATTAAGCATGGCCGGTTCTGTATAGGCTTGATGCAAGCATGGTTCATGTGGTGCATCAAGAATGAAACTACCATGCTTATCTGTGTAACCTTTGCCCATGAATTCTAGAGTCGGTGCCTCACAAGATTCCATGGCCCATGAGTTCTCTATCTCAAGAGATGCATCGTGGAGGTTCGATGTTGACTCTCGACCATGATCGAAAGCAACATGATACGGGCTAGCGGGAAGAGGCTGAAACTCGGTCGAGAATGGTGACGATCGGTCGCCTTCACAAAGGTGAAGAGAGTCTCTTAAGTTACACTCATGAGGAGTAGAAAATTCTACACCCTCAATGAGAACAAGCTTGGATGACACGAACGGAGATATACACGTCGTCTTCTTGAGCGGGTTTTGCTGGGGAAGAGGCTTCGCCATAGGATATCCCAGACAAGGGTTAGTAATGGCAGAAATAGCTTCCCTAAGCTTACCATCTAGGCTCCCTAAGGATGTATCAAAGAACTGTTGTAAAGGAGAGCCTAGGTGAAGATCGAGATTAGGGACATCGGAGATGTGAAAGTCTAAGCTAGCCTCGATCTTGTCTATGATCAGCGGCATGACACTTGCGATCCCCCGACATTAAAGAACATGTCCAAAGGGACAAGTCTTGATGAGCATGTCGAATGGTGTTGGCGGAACTTTGCCCAAAAGAGTTTCCTCTAAGTGCCATGGCAAAATGTTAACCTCTATGATGGGGTTACAATGGGCCTCTACGATAGTGCCTCTACTAGAGCAAGAAACAACCAGAGAAGGTGAACTATTCCAAGCTGCCTCAGAAAATCGTGTCACTCCCTCTGACCATTCCTCCCTCATGGCCTCCCCAGGGTATGCTTCGTCAGGAGGATCAGGAGGTAGAGGAGGCACCACAGGCCTAAGGGAAGGTTCTATCAAAAGATTTCTAGAATGATCGGTGTGGACAGAATAAGGTTCCTCCCCTGATTGGGCATCAAAAGAATTCGAGGTATCTAAAAGATTTTCTGATGGGTCATCCTCGAATTTGCGAGTGAACACCAATGGTTGAATTTCTTCTTCCTTTGGCGTTCGGGGTTCAGGAGAGGGCTCAACAGACAAGTCTTGGGATTCAGAAGATGAAGACTCTGACTTGGATGTTGAGGGACCCTCATGGCTCGACTCGGATTCTTGGTTGGGTTTGTTGTGATCAATAGGGACAAAAGAGTTTTCTAAGAGGGAATCTAGGATCTCTCTTCCTTCCCTTGTAGTTTTTTTCACAAACAAATCTCCAGCAATAACGTCTAGATCGAGGGCAGAATCCATGTCTAGACCCATACAAAAGATGTACAATTACACATCGATGGGTAAAGGCGGACCAGGTGTCGACACCAAAAGGTGTAGGAACCTAGCCCATGCCGCTCCTAGGGACTCCTCTAATTTCTCGAAATCGAGGATACTTATTGGAAGAGAAGCTACACGAGTGTACCATTGCTCCATCCTTTCCATGAGAGAGAATGAGTGGCAAAAGTTATCTCGAAGTTCTCCCCAGCCACCGTTCACACTATCTACAGTGCGGGCGTACCATTGTTCCGCCTCTCCTATGAGGGAGAAAGGAAACAGCTTCCACCTCACGGTGTCCTGTGTCATGCCTGGCATAGCCAGACTAGAACACAGTTCCTCAAATTCCTCCAAATGGAGGTAGGGGTCTTCATTGATTGCACCAAAGAATGGTTGATCCTGAACCATGGCTAAAAAGCCAGGGGGGAGTTCATAGCTAGATGATGAAGATGATGATGGCTCTTTGAACTCTCCCCTTGGGGTAGAGAAGCTTTGACAGGAAGGCATCTCAAAGGGTAACGGGGGTAAAGGTAGAACAAAAAGGAAAAACAAAAGATACGAGGACCACTAGGTTCGAAGATAGGCACAGCAACCGTTCCCCGGCAACGGTGCTAGAAATGCTTGTTGACACTTCTTAACGCAATCACCTAAGAACAGATTTGGAATCCGTCCCCGGCAACGGCACCAGAAATGCTTGTTGGTAACATCACCACTACGGCGCCGGGATAGCGTGAGCATGTAAGAATCACCCTGGTATACTGACGAGAGCGAACGAATCCGCAAGCACAGGGATACACCGTTGTAGCACTTCTCCCTAAGAGTATTTCAAATGGTATTGAATCCAAGGAATGATGTGCACTACCTTCTATCCTAGACGAACGGTCCAAGGACACCAGACCCCTGCTAAGGTTGAGAAATGATGAGGCACTTCCTATGAATACTGATCCCAGAGGAGAGGAGCAGGCAATTATACTCGCTTCGGACATCGGCCCCTCCTAGCTATAACAGTTGGTTCACGGCAAATGGTTGCCTACAAGCTGTATCCGAACGTGGGGGATTTCAGAGGGTCCAACAGCTGTCACTACCGCGGCCTACCCCAAGACAAACCGTGGGATACAGGGCAAATGAAGGATAACCCGCAGTCTAGACACCATGTCTACACCACCGATTACTACTATAGCACGACTACGTCTGAGCTCCCGTAGTAACACTATAGCACCCCGTATAAATACGGAGCAACGAACCCGCGAGCTTCGAGCTAATCTCACTTACCACAGGATCACACAGATGATAGGAAGAACAAATGCCAGCGTATTAATGTACTCCAACAAGATCTAATGGGATAATTCTCACAAACGGAATGCAAACTTATGCACTTGTAACAAAAGATCAAAGGTCGTGTTCGTGAAGAACACGAGCCTCTAACTTATGAACAAACGCAAAAGAGTGAGTAACTTGTTCGTCAACTAGATCGAGGAAGCGCGTTCATGAAAAACACGAGCCTCTAAATGATGAATGAACGAAGAACTCAAGAACATATCACTCATGCATGAATAACACTTTAGTCTAATTGGAAAATACAAGAATACTCACTTTGCTCTAATCGAAGAACATGACACCCTCACCAACACCACACTCTACCTAGCACCTACTCTCACCTACATGGATCAACTCATTTGATCCATGAGAGATCACATGAGGGAGGAAATAAGTGTTTCTAAAGAGGAGGAGGAGAATGGGATGTCTCTTTCTTTACCCTCTCCACTTCTATTTATAGGCCTGAGCATCGGCGTGGAGGCACCCCAAACACCCTAGGAATGAAGTTAGGAGCCAACCAGGAACCACCATGTGGAAGGCCAGGATTGGGCGCCACAAGGTCGGTTCGGCCGACCTATGGGGTCGACCGACCCCTTGTGGGCCCCACCTGCCTTGTGTTTTTTCCTTGTGTATTCTAGTGTTGATGATCCTTTTATATTTATTTTATGAAGGTATTGACGGTGTAAAAGTAGCACTTAGCAGCTGTCAACACGCAGCAACCATGACCGGGGGGAGGAGCTCGCTGTGCTAGCGCAGCGCCTGGGGCGGGAGGAGCTCGCCGGGTCGGCGCGGCACCTTGGGCCAAGGCAGGAGCTCACCGAGCGGGGGTGGTGCCTGGTGCCGGGGATCTCACCAGGCTTGCATGCGTGGCATCCACTGCAAAGGGGCGAAGCTCATGGGACTGCGCACGATGACAAAGGCTGATGGCGGAGCACGCTGTGGCGGCAAGGTGCCGGGGCCAGGTGCGGGGCAAGCCGTGGCGGCGCGACAACAGGAGCAACAACAGAGCTCTCGCTGTGGTTGCACAGTACCGGCCTAGGTTTGGCGCGGAGTGAGCACTACCCGATTGGCTGGACTAGATGTGGCAGTCAGCGTGTCTGTACCGGCGGATTGGTTCGGTCGGTTGGCTGGGTGCATTTTGTACACTGAATGCACCCAGGTGCATAATATACATACAAGACCAATTGCAATCGGATCAACTAGTTGCAACTAGGTGCTGAAGCTGTGTGTAAACCAATTGCAACCGCGAAACTAGACCAATTACAACAATGATACTGTACTAATTGCAACAATTTTGACCCATTGCAACTTCCAATTAAATACCAACCAATTGCCACTAGACCAGACCCGGTTGCAACCCAAGACGAACCAATTGTAACTAGAGTCAGTCTAGTTGCAACTGAGTAAGAATCAATTGAAATCAAGGTGGGTGCATTCTCTATACAAAATGCATCTAGGTGCATTATAGCAAAACACTATATATATTATGGTAAAACTTCGTTTAAAACGATGTGGTAGAAAGCAACGTGCGACTTGAAGGACATGATCGACTGTGGATTTTTCTATCCATCATTTTCCATAGTAATGAAAATGTTCTTGGCTCGACATAGTCTGTTCTATTTGTCCCGAACCTAATTTTCGTTCGGTTGTTTGTAAGTAAAGAGTACACGATGGAGCTCGAGAGGACATAATTTCTTTTTTATCAAGGGAAAGAATCTAGGGTTAGTGAAAACTAATAAATTAGGCCAACTTTGTCAGTCTATTCTTAATATAGAAATAAAAAGGTTAAAATAAGAAAAAAAAGTCAAATTTTGGAAGATTGGAAAAACTTTTTCGATTAAAAGTCTATCTGAATCAATCGTAAATAATTGATTTCTATAGAAGAGTGAAATGCTTTATCGAAGGAAATAAGAAAAAAGAAAGGGTATGTTGCTACTCTTTTGAAAGAAAAAAGAATAGGAATTGCCGAAGTAATGTTTAAACCCAAGGATTTCACAAATCAAAGATAAAGGATTCCTGAACAAGTAAACACGATTTTCAACCGTCTCATCAATAGAATTAGATCAGAATAAGGAATAAAAGTAAATTTGTTCGAGATGAGATAAAGAAAAGAGTTTAGAGACGACTCAAAAAATTTCGAAGGGTTTTTCTTTTGAAGCCTGTCAGTCAAAATTAGCCAACTTGAGTCATGAGTATAAATGAAATTTGGTTTTTCTTTTCTTTAAGGAAATTAATGCAAGTCATAATTGAATTTCTATCTACTTATATTATAGATTGAAATTTGAATTATTATAGACAGAAATTATCATTTTCTCGAGCTGTATGAGGAGAAAACCTCCTATACGTTTCTAGGGGAGGGGTTGTTTATCTACATCTATCCCAATAAGCTATCTCTCGAATCGTTGCAATTGATGTTCGATCTCGAAGAGAAGGAAGAGATCTTCAAAAAGTGGGTTTTTATGATCCAATAAAGAATCAAACTTGTTTAAATGTTCCAGCTATTATCTATTTCCTTGAAACGGGTGCTCCACCCACAAGAACAATTTATGATATTTAAGGAAAGCAGAATTCTTTAAAGATAAAGAAAGAACTTTGAGTTACTAAATGAATAAAAAAGTCGGAGGGGGTCGCTAGTACCTCTTAATTATTTAGACACAACCTCTTTCTTAGTCCTATTTTTTCGTTGCATTTATGTCATGCCAATCCAACAAAAGTCCTTATTTTATTTCCTTTTTGTATCTAATTGCATTGTATTTCCATTGACAAAGGTCTATTAAAAAATAGAATTTGTAGATAGCTGGATCTCTTTATCGTCATTCCATATTAGGTATTTCTGTCTACACTTCGCTCAAATGATGGGGTTGCCCCACTTGCATGTACTCTCTATAGAAGATTTCTTTATTTAAAGAAATCTAAATTGCTAAAAAATGACAATTTTGCCATTGTGATTGGGGCCGCTCCTTTTTTACCCTTAGTGAAATTGAATGGGATCAGTTCATTTTGGTATTTGCGTGTTTTTAATGGGCGATAAAATCCTTCTTTTGATGTCTTGCTAATTCAATGTTTTGACAGAAGCGTCCAGTGTAATTCCAACGATTTTTGGATTTCGATTGTGTCTAAGAGATCCCATTTTATCTGGGTTGCTAACTCAATGGTAGAGTACTCGGCTTTTAAGTGTGACTATGATCTTTTACACATTTGGATGAAGCAACAAATTCGTCCAGACTCTTGGTAGAGTCTAGAAGACCACAACTGATCCTCAAAGGTAATGAATGGAAAAAATAGCATGTCGTAATAAAAATAATTTCTTTTTTTTGAATAATTTTTTTTGATTTTCTGGGTCTAGCGAATAAATGGATAGAGCCTGGCTCTAATTCTGATAATATAAAAAGCAATGAGCTTAACTTCTTAATTGGAAGGATTCCCCAATCTAATTAGACGTTAAAAATATATTAGTGCCTGATGCGGGGAAAGGTTAGGTTTTCCTATGAGTGGACCCTTTACTTTGTGTTTTTTAGAAATCCTAATTATTCTTGATTATAGATTGAAAAGGGATGCTATGAATTGAATGTATAAAAGAAATAGTATATTGATAAAGAGATTGTATTCCAAAGTCAAAAGAGCCATTGGCCCGCAAAAATAAAAGATTTGTTCTTATTTGTTTTGTAATTAGAACAAACATAAACTAATAGGATAGAAAAGGAGCAGAAAAAGGTCTATGGATTAGATTTCCTTTCTTTCCAGGGTTTGTATTATAAAACACCTTGTTCTGACCATATTGCACTATGTATAATATCTGAAGGACCGATTAGGCGACCAGAGAGAGGGGGGGGGAGTGAATGGGAGCCAATAAAAATTCACTTCAAGAAGATGAACTCGACTATGCCCCAAAATCAACTCCAAAACCCTCGCACACGTGAGAGAGAACAAAGTGCAAGCCAATCGCCAAGATCACATGGTCACAGCAGACCTACTGACCCTAGGAATGATTCTAGAGAAGCTAAGAAACCACACGGAAGCGAAATGGAAGCTAACATGGAAGAGAGATACCAAAACAGGGACTTTATGGCACCTACCGGATCATCCTGCAAAGTACCGGATCATCCGAGTTAATTACCGGGACATTAACAGAGAATTCTGGGACATTCATCGGATCTTCCACCAGATCATCCGGTGTTACCGGATCATCCGTGATACACAAAAACAGCCTGCTGAACGGATAAAGAAAAATCCAAAACTCAATCAAATGACCTCCTAAAATCATGAAATTTTAACCGTAGGGTCACAACAACCTAGTGAGTGCTTAACCAAAAGATCTTTCTCAAAAGATCAAGACTTCACTAAAAACTTTGTGATTTAGGACAAGAACAAGAGAAGCACTAGCACAGAAAAAGTCAACTAGGCCGGATCATCTGGTGTAGTGCCGGATCATCCGGTAGAGCCCAGAAAAAATCGCCCGCGGGTTAGAACCCAACTTCTGATCGATGGACCTCCCGAATCACCCAATGACTGCGGCCAAATTTTAGAAGTAGTAGTGCCTCTAGGAGAAGCTATTCCTAAAATTTCATGGCCCCAAACCCACTCAATCTCGCGGAATCGCAAATCTTGGCCAAGAACACTATGAACTAGGGTTCATCCAAAAACTCACGAATCAAGGGCAAATCCCGGCGTTTAGGGGTCAAGATCATCCACAAAGATGCACAAGACATCCACCCATGACCCCATCAAAGAAATCCGGAGAGAAACACCCTCAAATCGACGAATCAAGCGACGAACGAAAACGCCCAAAAATAGCTCTGAAACTGACACGAAAATCACAAAGAGCTAAGAGAGGGAAATCATTACAACGCCGAATGCTTCCATACATCTAGAGGTTAGAGTCTATACAAGAATCGAGCCTAAGGAAATACAGAGAAAAGAAGTAGTCTAGAGTAGATTATCCGGGGGAGGAAAAGCTAGAGCTAGAGAGAAAGAAGCCATCCACCTCTCCGCTATATATATGAATTCCACCGGAGGAGGCAAATGACCACGCTACTCCTACAACTTAAACTTGAAATACACACCTCTCAGGGGCATTTTGGTCAAGTCTTCGGATATTCCCATCGAGCGGACATGCTTCCACCACGTACTTGCTTAGCCTCGATGCAAGCCCCGCGATCACGCCACGTGCCCCCCACCTCGAAGCTTCCTGATGCTCCCAGATCACCATCTTTGTCACGTCGGGCCTCCGCCTTGGTTTTGAGGCCCAAACCAAGAAACCCTCCACCGATAGTTTTGTGGGCAAACCACCAAACCCTGCGTGCAACCTTCAACCTCGAACCGCTACCTTGCACCGACCCATGTCCATGACTTCAACTTGCTCGTCTTGCACCGCACGGCTCGCACTTGACCCCATCGGCCATCGGGTCCATCGAACCAAGCCCACTTGCCTCTCCATTACCCGGAGGCCACCACGGCTAAGGTCTTTCGTGCTTGTTCTTCAGCTGCACCAACACGAGTCAAGCCGCAACTTGTACCTACACACTGAGCCAGGCATCAGTCCAGACAACATTGTCAATCACTCATCACTAAGGAGCGACCCTCCACTGGTCATCGGACACACCTAGTCCTCAATATCATCATTTGATAAACCGAGAAATGCTTTTTTCTCTGATTCATGTAGAAATACAAATGGAAAAATTCGAGGGGTATTCAGGAAAAACAGAAATCTTGTCAACAATATTTCGTCTATCCCCTTCTCTTTCAGGAATATATTTATGCATTTGCCCATGATTATGGATTAAATGGTGCCAAACTCGTGGAAATTTTTGGTTGTAATAACAAGAAATTTAGTTCAGTACTTGTGAAACATTTAATTATTCGAATGTATCATCAGAATTTTGGGATGAATTCGGTTAATCAACCAAACCAAGATCGATTGTTGGATCACAACAATTATTTTTATTCTGAGTTTTATTCTCAGATTCTATCTGAGGGGTTTGCGATCGTTGTAGAAATCCCACTTTCGCTAGGGCAACTCTCTAGTATGAAAGAAAAAGAAATACTAAAGTTTCAAAATTTACAATCTATTCATTCAATATTTCCCTTTTTAGAAGACAAATTTTTGCATTTACATTATCTATAACATATATAAATACCCTATCCTATCCATTTAGAAATCCTGGTTCAACTCCTTGAATACCGGATTCAAGATGTTCCATCTTTGCATTTATTGCGATTCTTTCTCAACTATTATTCGAATTGGAATAGTCTTATTACTTCAATGAAATCTATTTTTCTTTGGAAAAAAGAAAATAAAAGACTATTTCGATTCCTATATAAATCTAATGTATCAGAATATGATTGTTTCTTGTTGTTTCTTCGTAAACAATCTTCTTGCTTACGATTAACATCTTCTGGAACCTTTCTGGAATGAACCCACTTTTCTGGGAAGATGGAACATTTTTGGGTAATGTACCCAGAGTTTTTTTTGGAAAACCATATGGTTTTTTATGGATCCTCTTATGCATTATGTTCGATATCAAGGAAAGGCAATTCTTGCATCAAAAAGGAACTCTTCTTTTGAAGAAGAAATGGAAATCTTACCTTATTAATTTCTCGCAATATTTTATCTCTTTTTGGACTCAACCACAAATGATCCGCCTAAACCGATTAACAAATTCTTACTTTGATTTCCTGGGGTACCTTTCAAGTGTACCAATAAATACTTTGTTAGTAAGGAATCAAATGCTGGAGAATTCTTTTCTAATAGATACTCAAATGAAAAAATTCGATACCACAGTCCTTGCTACTCCCCTCGTTGGATCCTTATCAAAAGCTCAATTTTGTACTAGTTCAGGGCATCCTTTTAATAAACCCGTTTGGACCGATTTATCAGATTGGGATATTCTTGATCATTTTGGTCAGATATGTAGAATCTTTTTCATTATCAAAGTGGATCTTCGAAAAAATAGACTTTGTATCGACTAAAATATATACTTCGACTTTCATGTGCTAGAACTTTAGCTCGTAAACATAAAGTTACGGTACGAACTTTTATGCAATGATTGGGTTCAATATTTTTAGAATATTTTTTTACGGAAGAAGAGCAAGTTTTTTCTTTGATGTTCACCAAAACAACTCAGTTTTCTTTCAATGGATCACCCAGTGAGCGTATTTGGTATTTGGATATTATCCGTATCTATGACCTGGTGAATCCTCTTACTCTTAATTAATCATTAGACAAAACTAATAAACAAGAAAAAATTGATATCAAGATAAAACTTGCACATGTTCCATTCTGAAATGTTCTATAGTAGGTGGATCAATTTACTAATTAACTAAGAAAATTAGTGGCCTTCCTCTTTGGAATAGAAATTGGCTATTTCTACATAGGGAAAGTCGTGTGCAATGAAAAATGCAAGCACGATTTGGGGAGGGGTTTTTGGTAACAAGGAAGAATTATCTACTTCATCCGACTAGTTCCGGGTTCGAGTCCCGGGCAACCCATATGCAAAATAGAAAAGAGAAATCTGAGTTTTGAATTTTTACTCAGTTCATTTCCAAATTTTTTGGATTTGGTAAATGAAGTTATATGGAAATCCAATTGTTGGGGCTGGCTTGGTTGACTATGGTATACTGCTAAATAACAAGCCTTCTATTATCTATATTCTTTCTAGTTAATACATGTGCTTGGGAGTCCTTGCAATTTGAATAAACCATGTGTCGGGCATACACCCCGGGTACCCCTGCAAGGAAGGATGAAGACAGACTCCTACTAGAATTCCTCTGTAATCCTATTAGGACTCGTTCCGTGTAATCCTACTAGGACTCCTGTCTTGTAACCGACTAGGAACCCGGCCCTAGACTATATAAAGGAGGGCCGGGTACCTAGCCGGACATCTCAACCCAACACCCAAGCGCAGGGCGCCATACTTGATCCCCAAACAGGACGTAGGGTTCGCCACCTCGGCAGCCCGAACCTGTATAAATCTTGTGTCTCGTGTCCCTTGCGCATACCTTCGAGTTCTCGGTCTCCCGATCACGATCCTCCACCGCATAATCAACTACCTCGGGTACCCCCTTGGTAGGTTTGCCGGTCTAAAACACTGACAGCTAGCGCGCCAGGTAGGGGTGATCATCACCACCGGGCGAATTCGAAGGACCTTTTTCATCATCAAAATCAATCTACACGACGACAAGCAAGTCAAGTCGCAATGCAAAGCAAGTCGCCGAGTTCTGTCGAAAAACGGAATCGATTTCCGTACTCTGTTCGCGCATCGGCAGAACACGCTGAACTATGCTGCGTGGCCGGGTGCCTCGCCACGTCGCGCGGCACGTCGCGCGGCTCGTCGCACGGCTCATCATCGACTTCTCTTGCGCCATGTGCCGCCGCGACATCGTCTTGCGGCCACCCCGGCTCGTCATCAACTACTTCGCCTACGTTGTGCGTCCAGCCTCGTCGGCTCGTCGCACGGCTCGTCGTCGACTTCTCTTACGCCGTGTGCCGCCGCGACATCGTCTTGCGGCCACACCGGCTCGTCGTCGACTACTTCGCCTACGCCGCACGTCCGGGTGCCTCGGCACATCGCGCGGCTCGTCGTCGATTTCTCTTACGCCGTGTGCCGCCGCGACATCGTCTTGCGGCCACACCGGCTTGTCGTCGACTACTTCGCCTACGCCGTGCGATCGGGTGCCTCAGCACGTCGCGCGGCTCGTCGTCGACTTCTCTTACGCCGTGTGCTGCCGCGACATCGTCTTGCGGCCACACCGGCTTGTCATCGACTACTTCGCCTACGTCGTGCGTCCAGCCTCGTCGGCTCGTCGCACAGCTTGTCGTCGACTTCTCTTACGCCGTGTGCCGCCGCGACATCGTCTTACGGCCACACCGGCTCATCGTCGACTACTTCTCACGCAGCTCGTCGTCGACCACGCGCCGTCTCGCCGCTCGACTTCTCGTCGGTCGGTCGCACTGGCTCTCGCCGTGCGCCCGGTCGCTCCGTCTCGTGGCTCGACTACTCCGTACGCCGCCGCTCGACTTGTTGTGTGGTCACACTGGCTCTCACTGTGCGCCCGGTCGCTCTGTCTCGCGGCTCGACTACTTCGTGCGCCGCCGCTCGACTTGTTGTCCGGTCGCACTGGCTCTACTTCAGCCACGCCATGCGTCGCGACTACTTGTCTCGCGGCAACACCGGCTCTACTTCGAAGTACGCCGTGCATAGCCGCGACATCGTCTTCCGGCCGCATCGCGTCGACCACTCATCTTGACTAGTTTTCCAAACTAGTCGAGAGCGACAGAAACGCCCCAACAACTAGTCGGAATCAACTCTGACTGGTCAAACTTCAGCAACAATCGTCGCGGCTCCATCTCCGACCGCCACGGCTTCATCTACAAGACCGCCCTAGCGGTAACAGCTAAGTCATTTATTTAAATGATTGTTTTTTCTTCTTTGGCTTGTCTTCCATGCGCAGGACAAACACGCCAAGGACTACCCGTCTGTGCATGCTTCTACACGGGAACTACCCTTCAGAACTGCACAATCTCAAGTCCACTACGGCGGCACAAGTCGACACCAATGGTCGCAATCTAAAGTCCGCTACAGTGGCACAACTCGACTCCGGTCGCATCAATAGTCTGCCCAGGCAGTAAGAGCTAAGTCATTTATTTAAATGATTACTGCTTTCTTTTCTTGGCTTGTTCTCCTCATCATGTAGGACAACATGCCGACTACTCATCGGTGTACGCTTCTCGGCGGGTTTTTCACGAGGGCTACACTCTGCTGACTACTCTTGGGGTATATCGATCAAGTCACCACGAGCCTATTTCATCAACTCGGGGGCTATCCCAAGGAGGCAGCTTCTAAAGTCTGCTTCGCGCGGCAACTTAAAGATGACTCCGGTCACACCTTCGCCTACTTCGGCGGCATACTGCGTGTGTAAGCTTCGATGGAACCTAGGTGTAAGTGGCCCTTGCGTCCTGGCGACGATGGTACCTAGCTGCACGTGGTTTTCATACCCTGTACCATGGGTTTCGTACCCTAAGTACTCGCGCTATGTACCATGGGTCTGAAATCCATGGCCCAGGTACTCAAGTTGACTCCGGTCGCACCTTCAAGCCCGCTCCGGCGGAAACCGTACCATGGGTCTGAAATCCATGGCCCAGGTACTCAAGTCGACTCCGGTCGTACCTTCAAGCTCGCTCCGACGACAACCGTACCTTAGGTCTGAAATCCATGGCCCAGGTACTCAAGTCGACTCCGGTCGCACCTTCAAGCCCTCTCCGGCGGCAACCGTACCTTGGGTCTGAAATCCATGGCTCAGGTGCTCAAGCCCGCTCCGGCGGCACAACTATTCATTTTCTCTGATTTTTCGTTTGATTTTGCATTCCGGAAGTGCTTTTTGTTTTTTGCATCTTAAAGTCCACTCCGCGTGGCACAAAGTTGACTACTATAGTCGCATCTAAAGTCCGCTCCGCGCGGCAATCCAAAGTCGATTTCTGAAAGTCGCATATCAAAGTCCGCTTCACGCGGCAACTAAAGTCGACTTCGGTTTTCAAGTCGCATCTCTTATGTCCACTCTGCGTGGGACAAAGTCGACTTCGGTCGCATCTCTGAAGTCCGCTCCGCGCGGCACAAAGTCGACTTCGGTTTTCAAGTCGCATTCTAAAGTCCGCTCTGACGGCATCTAAAGTCGACTTCGGTCGCATCTAAAGTCCGCTCTGACGGCACTGCTACTTCTCAAGCTCCACGGCTCGACGTCAAATTACTACTCAGAAACTCTCCAGTTTGGGGGCTGACACTGCAAGAGTACTCAGATGATGGCTTTCGCGAACACTGAAGACCCTTGGATTGATTACATAATCATTTCAAGGCTCGGGGGCTACTATGCTACACCCATCATTCAATTTTTCAAGACGGAAGATTCGGAATCAAGACTGACCCTCAGCTAGAGTCTGCGACTCAACCCAAGGCTCGGGGGCTACTCCATATGGAGTGCGATTTTGCAACCGCACTTCCATATAATCTCGACTTCAAGACTGATGAGCTGGACCACCTTCCAGCCTCGCGGCAGTTCAAGTACTATTGAAGACTTCTCCAAGCAGTACTCGAGGACGCTCAAGAACTACTCGAAGAGGCTTCAAGACTACTCGAACTACTACTCTCGACTCCAACATGCTCGGGGGCTTGTCGGGCATACACCCCGGGTACCCATGCAAGGAAGGATGAAGACGGACTCCTACTAGAATTCCTCTGTAATCCTATTAGGACTCGTTCCGTGTAATCCTACTAGGACTCCTGCCTTGTAACCGACTAGGAACCCGCCCCTAGACTATATAAAGGAGGGCCGGGTACCTAGCCGGACATCTCAACCTAACACCCAAGCGCAGGGCGCCATACTTGATCCCCAAACAGGACGTAGGGTTCGCCACCTCGGCAGCCTGGACCTATATAAATCTTGTGTCTCGTGTCCCTTGCGCATACCTTTGAGTTCTCGGTCTCCCGATCACGATCCTCCACCGCATAATCAACTACCTCGGGTACCCCCTTGGTAGGTTTGCCGGTCTAAAACACCGACACCATGATCTTACCATGACTACAATTTTAGAGAGACGCGAAAGTACAAGCCTGTGGGGTCGCTTCTGCAACTAGATAACTAGCACCGAAAACCGTCTTTACATCAGGTGGTTCAGTGTTTTGATGATCCCTACCTTATTGACCGCAACTTCCGTATTTATTATCGCCTTCATCGCTGCTCCTCCATTAGATATTGATGGTATTCGTGATCCTGTTTCTGGTTCTTTACTTTATGGAAACAATATTATTTCTGGTGCTATTATTCCTACTTATGCGGCGATCGGATTGCATTTTTACCCAATTTGGGAAGCTGCATCTATTGATGAATGGTTATACAATGACGGTACTTATGAGCTAATTTTTCTACACTTCTTACTTGGTGTAGCTTGTTATCTGGGTCGTGAGTGGGAACTTAGTTTCCATCTGGGTATGCGCCCTTGGATTGCTGTTGCATATTCAGCTCCTGTTGCACCTGCTACTGCTATTTTCTTGATTTATCCTATTGGTCAAGGAAGTTTCTCTGATGGTATGCCTTTAGGAATATCTGGTACTTTCAACTTTATGATTGTATTCCAAGCAGAACACAACATCCTTATGCTTCCATTTCACATGTTAGGTGTAGCTGGTGTATTCGGCGGTTCCCTATTCAGTGCTATGCATGGTTCCTTGGTAACCTCTAGTTTGATCAGGGAAACCACTGAAAATGAGTCTGCTAATGAGGGTTACAAATTTGGTCAAGAAGAAGAGACTTATAACATTGTGGCTGCTCACGGTTATTTTGGTCGATTAATCTTCCAATATGCTAGTTTCAACAACTCTCGTTCTTTACACTTCTTCTTGGCTGCTTGGCCTGTCGTAGGGATCTGGTTCACTGCTTTAGGTATTAGTACTATGGCATGGAACCTAAATGGATTCAATTTCAACCAATCCGTAGTTGATAGTCAAGGTCGCGTTATTAATACTTCGGCTGATATCATCAACCGTGCTTATCTTGGTATGGAAGTAATGCACGAACGTAATGCTCACAACTTCCCTCTAGATCTACCTGCTCTTGAAGTTCCATCTCTTAATGGATAAGGTTTTTCTACTAAACATATAGAAATTTTTGAAGGAAGGAAAGCCGAAAATACCCAATATCTTATTGGAACAAGATATTGGGTATTTCTTTGTTTATTTTGAATCTTTCTATTCTGAATTCAGTTAACAATGAGATTTCGTATCCTTTCTTGCACTTTCATAACTCGTGAAATGCCGAGTGGGCACGAATTCCCCCAATTTGCAACCTACCATAGGATTTGTTATGTAAATAGGTATATGTTCCTTTCCATTATGAATCGCGATTGTATGGCCAACCATTGGGGGTGGAATGCTAGATGCCCAGGACCACATTACTATAATTTCTTTCTCCTCCTTCATATTTCGATTTTTGCCAATAAATGACGAGCTACAAAAGGATTCGTTTTTTTCGTGTCACAACTGATTACTCCTTTTTTCATTTTAAAGAGTGGCATCCTATATCCACTATCTCGATCGAGGTATGGAGGTCAGAATAAATAGAATAATGATAAATGGAAAAAAGAGAAAATCTTTTAGCTGGATAAGGGGCGGATGTAGCCAAGTGGATCAAGGCAGTGGATTGTGAATCCACCATGCACGGGTTCAATTCCCGTCGTTCTCCATCGCATTATTGCAAATTCCAAAAATGCATTTTTCCATATTCCTAGTTACATATTTACTTACGGTGATGAAGAATAAAACTACCACTATATTTTTTTCCTTTTCCTAGTTCTTCTTCCAAGCGCAGGATAACCCCAAAGGGGTTGTGGGTTTTTTCTACCAATGGGGGCTTTCCCTTCACCGCCCCCATGGGGGTGGTCCACAGGGTTCATAACTACCCCTCTTACTACGGGGCGTTTACCTAGCCAACACTTAGATCTGGCTCTACCCAAACTTTTTTGGTTCACCCCAACATTACCCACTTGTCCGACTGTTGCTAAGCAGTTTTGGGATACCAAACGGACCTCCCTAGATGGTAATCTTAAAGTGGCCAATTTACCCTCTTTTGCAATCAGTTTCGCTACAGAACCTGCTGCTCTAGCTAATTGCCCACCCCTTCCACGTGTGATTTCTATGTTATGTATGGCCGTTCCTAAGGGCATATCGGTTGAAGTAGATTCTTTTTTTCTCAAAAAACCCCTTCCCAAACTGTACAATCTTCTTCCAAAGCATACAGCTTTTTAGATGTATATGACGATCTATAGACAGATGGATCTTATATGAATCGTATGATGAAGTACCACATGAGTGGATATATAGAAAAGGAATCCAAATCTGCCGAATCGCTCATGTTATGATCTTCTACATCCTAGGTCTCCGTGTTCCATCATCTGGCTTATGTTCTTCATGTAGCATTCAGATCGAATGACTATGAAAATACGTCGATACTTCCACATATTATGGGTAACGTAGGAGACATCCCTATTTTCACCCGGGTGTCTTAATTACCACTGCTTAGCTTTCAATTCTCCTCTGACCATCAAATTAAATGTGAATAACCCGTCCTCCTCTCTTTGAAACAAGGGGCACTTCCGGTTCTGTGCGTGCTTCAAACAATTTTGTCTTCTCCATATTACCATATCTGTAGAGTCAATAATTTTCTATGAGGAATTGCTAAACTCAATCACTTGCTGCCGTTACTCAACAGTTTTCTGTTGAGGTCTATCTCATGGAGGTAGTCAAATTGGATCCGCGATCGATTTCTAGGTTTCGTCGTAAACCTAATTGGTTACTTCCAATTACGTAAATCAATAGTTCAAACCACACTCAAAGGTAGGGCATTTCTGATTGATATAGGAACTTTTGTACCAGAAACAATAGTATCTCCAATTATAGCCCCTCTGGGATGTAAAATATATCTCTTCTCACCATCCCCATAGTGTATGAGACAAATGTATGCATTTCAATTAGGGTCGTATTCTACGGTTACGATTCTACCAGATATGTCTTTTTGATTCCGTCGAAAATCAATTTTACTCTATAGGCGCTTATGACCTCCCCCTCTATGCCTTGTGGTAATGATTCCTCTAGCATTATGACCATTACCACAATGGTGCCGTCCATGGATCAATTTATTTCGTGGATTGGATTTCACTTGCCTGTCTACGGTTCCCTTGCGTGTGCTCGAGGTAGGTGTTTTGTATAAATGTTTCGCCGTATTATTAAGTATTCTCCTTTAGTTCGTTTCTCTATCTAGAAGTGCAATAGAATAACCCGGTTGAAGGGTAATGATCATACGTCTCTAATGCATTTTATGTCCTAGACTAGGTCCCATTCTTCTACCCTTTCCGGGTAGTCGATGGCTATTCACAAATACTACCTTAACACCAAAGAAGAGTTCAACCCAATGCTTTATTTCTGTCTTAGCGAATCCCGATTCGACATTAGAAGTATATTGATTCTTTCCCAATAAATGAACACTCTTTTCTATAAATACTACGTATTTGATTCCATCCATAAATCGACTTTCCCTCCTATCCTTTGAGTTCTAGTATCGATAAGAATTCGGGTTCTTATTGTTCTTATGTTATGGTATGAATATACCATACCAATTCGTTATGTATGGATGATGGATGAGATTCCACAGATAGAGAGCCAATTCCGATAGACTTATGGAACGTTCCCGTTCGTGTCCATCCAGCAGGAATAGAACCCGCAAATTTACCAATTATGAGTTGGGCGCTTTAACCATTCAGCCATGGATGCTTAACAGGGATCATCGTACAACGTAAATAACCAATTTTCATATAGAAAGACATATCATAGAAAAGTGAAATCGAAAATATTCGGAGATGGCAAATATTCGGAGATGACTATGAAAACACCTATCTGGATCCTCGAATTGAAAGAGAGATTGAGAGGGATCGAGAATCCTAATTCTCACTATTTGGAATGGATCCAATTCTATTGAGTCTGACCCATAGTGATCACTTCTCTTTAGAAAAGAATGACCTTGGTTATCAAAGGATTGAACAACCGGGATCCATTTACTTATGATGCCTAGTTGACATTGCTAACAAGGATCTAATGAATTATGAGTTTAATACATGCTCTTTAGCAGGAAGATGTATATTCCTTGCTCATTATCAGACAATCACTTATTCCCAAACCTCGTGTGGGGCTAATCGTTTTCATTTACCATCTTATGGAAAACCCTTTTCATTCCACTTAGCCCTATCGGGTATTTTACTGATGGGTTCTATAGGAACTGGACGATCCTATTTGGTCAAATACCTAACAAAAAATTCCTATTTTCCTTTCATTAAGGTACGAGGGCTTCTTATTCCACAAGAACAAAAGCTCCTTTTCATTCTTTCATATACTAGGGTTTTTACTTGGAAAAGACAATGTTCCATACTAAAGGATTCGGGTCCATAACCATGAGTTCCAGTGCACTTGATCTTGTAGCACTTAGCAATGAGGCCCTATCCATTAGTATTCCACATAAGAAATCCATTATAGAAACTAATACAATTTGATTAGCTCTTCATAGACAAACTTGGGGTTTGCGAGCCAAGATAAGACCGGCTCGGGATCATGGGACCCTTTTCTATTAGATAGGAGGGGGTCTTGTACAAAATAGACTTCTAAGTGATAACCCCATGGATCCTATATCTATCTATATAAAGAGGCAATCGTCTCAGGAAGCGGCTTTTTCTTTGGCCAAATAGTACTTCGAACTTGGAATGAGCATGAAGAGATTAACACTACTTCTTTCTCTTTTGAGTTTTTCTGGCAGACCAGTCACGCAACATCTTTGGTCTTCCCCCGGAACCAATGAAAAAGTGAGTTGCTTCTTATGGACTTGCTTCTAATCTATAGTTCATGGCCTATTAGAAGTAGAAGGTGCTCTGGTGCAATCCTTACCGATAGAAAAAGATTGCACTCGGGTTGATAATAATCGAGTGCCATTACTTCGTTGGTCCGAACCAAGGAATCCATTAGAAATGTATTGAAATGGATATTGTTCTCTCTTTGATTAGGGATTGCTATATGAAAAGAAGTGGGATTTTAAAAAGGGAACAAAATGGTCAAACCGGAACTGCTAGAGGAACGAATTTTCAATAGCATAACTTGGGCTCCTAGAATATGGGGCCCTTGGGAAAATCTTTTTGATTGCAAGGATAGGTACGCTGAATATGACTGGGGATTTGCCTATGGGTATTGGAACGGGTCCAAGCAGATTAAAGAGGATGAGTTGTCAGAGACTGCTATTTATTCGAATTGTTTCTGGTCTTTTCATTCTAATACTCTATCCGAGAGTTCTCAGTATTTAGCAAAGCTGTTCCTATCTAACGGAAGGCTCCTGGATCAAATGACAAAGACATTGTTTGTGGAGAAAGAGGTGGCTTTTCCTGGATGAAACATTTGATTTGTGTAACAGGAGAAAGATTTCCCACTCCTTGGCCGTAAAGATATGTGGCCAGGAAAAAGGGAGGGGATTCGGTGGAACAGGATTGGCCAGTCGGTAGAGTTGTGGAAACACTTGTTGATTCCTATTTTGGACCCTAGCTCCATGGAACAATATGCTACTGCAGAAACATGGAAGAATTGCAATCTTCGATCAAAACACTATGTATGGGATGATATGAACTGCCTAAATAAGAATTCTTGAGCGTCGAACAACCTGAGTACTAACTACATCAAACAATTTGCATTAATGAAACGGTGTAAATCCACCGGATAATCAAAAATATGCATGTCTGATGAAATGGTTGTTGCTATCTTCTTCCATAATGAATCCTCGGTTTAACTGAATAAGTAAAGAAAATTTTCCCTTTCTCTTCATCTCAGATCGATGAATCTTCTCGATTGGAAGATCTCCCATATGGATAATACACATTCCCGTTGACCGAGCCTAATGCTAATTGTTTTGTTCCGAAGCAAAGATATCCGCGGAGGCCGGTTCGTTCGTTCTATTCTGATATTCAGGACCAAGAGGTCCTGGATTCTCTTTCAGATAGGCCCCGAAAGGAGAAGAGAAGCTGAAATGCCAACGGACCTCTATCTATTCTCTAATTCACCCGATCCGATAGTATCCGTTTTGGAACGTCTAGTGCCAAAGTCACTGAATGGGTAACTCACCAATCCAATCCCTTTGACAAATCGGGTGTCATATTAGATATCATATTCTATATCTACAGAAATATCATAGAATAGACATATAGAATTTTTGGTTGGAAAATTCGAATGAATCATTGAGTGAAAAAGGAGCAAAGAATGACAGAAGATGAGACTCTACTAGTCTTCACTCTTGTGGTTTCCTCGGTTTCTGTATTCTTATTCAGGATCTCGCTTTTCATGGTTCTCATCTCTGCAGCTAGCGATTTTCGCGAGATAACCAAATCCAAGGTAGTGAAGATCATGATTTGGGCTGGCATAGTAGTTATTACCTTTGCAATTGTGGTTCGAATCTATCCGATCTTTATCTTTTTGCTCAAAGAACGAATAAAACCCCTTGTTGAAGCCCTTTATGATAAGCTTCCCAGGATCTGGTAAGTTTCTCTTTCATAGTGTTGGGATTGTTTGATCGGTTTCCTTGATCGCTACTTAATGGGCGTGCGCTCAAAGGATACAAACAAGGATTCACAAACAAAAAGGGGAATTCGTAGTCACTTTTTCCTGTCGCGTAAAAAAAAGGCTTTACGCGAGAGCAATAGAGGTTGGGATACATCTATCTCTTCTGAGCAACCTCTTTTGGATTCTTAAGACCACCCTTGCAGTAGGATACCGTCTGCTTTAGGTTCTTTATTATCTCTTTCGAGGGGTTTTAGGATCATTCAGGCTATATTTAGTCTATTTTGGCTTTTACTGTCTACTTTTCTCAGGGAGATGGTTAAGGACCTCAGAAGATAGAGGAGAGCGCCGGGCGCAGATTTCCGGAATACTTCTACAGGGAATGCTCATTGAATGAGCATTCTTCATATTATGCCTTGAAGAGGACTCGAACCTCCACGCTCTTTCGCAGGAGATTTTGAGTCTCGCGTGTCTACCATTTCACCATCAAGGCATCTTGAAAGTGAATCATATTCCATGAATATTGTACCTATCGAATGTGATATATGGAATATATGACAAAGGTGGAGTCTTGGAGTATTTCGACCGATCGGTCATATAGGCCTGAGTCAGACATCAAATAGCTTCGATTTGCATTATCCGTAGGGCACCTTATATGTATCAAAATCAATATAAAAAAGATGTACAATCCAATTTGTCGATTCAATAGAAGCCCAAAGAGGTGCATATGGTACCCAAATAAGGATAGGATAGATATGTCAAAAGCAGGTCTGATTACACCTATTCCTAATCCTAAATAGAATGTAAGGACATAGGGATTTCTATGTAAATAGTGAAGGACTGAATAGGGCGACCAGAGAGGGGGGGGGAGTGAATGGGAGCCGATAAAAATTCTTCCCGAAGGTCGAACTCGGCCTATACCCCGATTGCCACTCCAAGTATTCGCGCACACAAAGGAAGCTCCAAACAAGGCACACACAAGACTAGAAGATCAAGAGACAAGTCTAGGAGCAAAGAGCGGAAGTACCAAAGCAACAAACAAAGGACTTAGGCAACTCTGCGAAGTCCCTGGCGGACCGTCCGGGAAGACCAGGCGGACCGTCCGCGTAGAGGGCGTGGACCGTCCGAGAGGTCACGACGGACTGTCCGTAAAAGCACCTCGAACCACCAGTAGCGCACCCCGAAATTCGGACCGTCCGTGGAGGTCACGCGGACTGTCCGCCAGTGTCACGGACCGTCCGTGAGTCCTAGGCGGACTGTCCGCCAACCTCGCTGAAAACCCTAGACAAACCTCAAGGCACCCTAGACAAAATCTCGGCCGCGCGGACCATCTGTGTAGCCCTCGCGGACTGTCCGCCAAACCCCTCACAACCAAAACCTAGGGCCAAAATGGATCGAAACGAAGACGCGCAAGAACACGAGGAACACGGGACGAACCCTAGGCGCGCGGACCGTCCGTGGCCACCACGCGGACTGTCCGCGAGCCATGTACTAAGCCAAAAACGCCCGACCCACGGGGGTCAACTCCAAGAACTCATCACCGGATCTCCCAAACGGTTGAAGCTCTTGAGACAAGAATTTGGGGATGCTATACCCCAAAAATCTCGACCTCTAACTCCCTAAATCACCGGGAATCGCGGATCACACAAGCAACCACTAAGAACACGAACTCCAGCCAAACTAAGAAACCGTCCACCGATGGTTTTGTGGGCAAACCAACAAACCCCGCGTGCAAGCTTCGCGCTTCAACCACTACCTTGCACCGGCCCATGTTCACGACTTCAGCCCGCCAGTCTTGCACCGCACGGCTCGCACTTGACCCCATCGGCCACTGGCTCCGTCGAACCAAGCCTACTTGCCACTCCATCACCCGGAGGCCGCCACGGCTAAGGCCTTTCGCGCTTGTTCTTCACCTGCACTGACACGAGTCAAGCCGCAACCTGTACCTGCACACTTAGCCAAGCATCAGTCCACACAACGTTGTCAATCACTCATCACTAAGGAGCGACCCTCCACTGGTCTTCGGACACACCTGGTCCTCAATCTCCCCCTTGATGAGTGCATTGACAACACCCATAGTAACCAAGATAGAGAAAAAGAAAAGAAAACAACCACGAACATAAACCTCCAAAACAAGTGATCCAAAGCCAAAGAGCAAGCGAAAGCTCGATCACTCGCCGATCCAAGTCTCAGCCCCTAAGACAAGGGCAACGGCTCGACACAGCCGAGACAAAACAAAGCTCATAAGGAGCACACCACAATGCACAAAACTCAGGCAAACGAAAGGAGCTCCCCCTGCACATATGCAAACTCCCCCTGAGCAAATGCAACCTCTTCTTCTCAAATTTGTCTCCTCACATGCAACATCTCACAAATGCATACCAATTTTTCCAGAAAACTCCCAAAATGCATAAAACCACCCCTTCTTATACATAACTCTCCCCCTTGTTGACAATGCATGAATCAAGGTATATGAAACTCTTCCCCTTGTTTTCATGAAAAATGCATGTCAAAGCATATATACAGTCTACCAAGCTTCTCAAATATACAAAGGGCACAACAAAATGCTACACATGAGACATAGAGCAAGCAAAGTAGACATGGTGTAGTTTGCACATTGCCATCAAGAAGGTAGAGATATATAAGCATGTGACATGGCCAAAAGCAATTTTAAGCAATTTTCAAAGAAGCATTCATCTCGTGAGCAAGACCCTATCTATGCCAATTTGAACACAAAGGCACTAGATCATCCAAAGTTTATGCAAGATCACAAATTCTCATTACAAGATCATTATAAACGCCCACAAGCTACTCAAGTCATGTTAAAGCCACCAAGCCATGTGTCTACTTCTTAAAATGAGACTTCTCATGGTAGACAACATGCTACGGTTTAGCACACAAGATATGAGTTTCAAAACATAAGAACATGATTAGGAGCTCATTTTTCAAGCATAAGGCAATTCATACACCAATTTCATTTTCAAGTTTAAACATGGTACATGAAGTGCCTTTGCGGCAAAAAGAAGCTTATGCTCCTCCCCAATCAAACAAAGGGGCTAAACATTTACAATGACAGAAGGTCTTTGACCCCAAGCAAAGAGAATATGATTCTCAAGCACAAACTGAGCATGATATAAGCATTTACGCACAAATTGAGCATAGACAAGCATCTACTCATGAGAGAGGCAATTTTATCATTTTCACAAACAAAATGCTATCTCATCATACATATATGGCACAACCAACAAGAGCATAGCATTCACATCCACAAGTTACCAAACATGCACATATCTCATCCATAGCACATCAGTGATCAATGTATATAAGAGAAGCTTTTCCTAGCACAAGTGATCCAAACATGGCTATCCTACCAGGTTTTGTACAGAAAGTAAAAAGCATGAATGAAACGCAACAAAATGAGACATATGACACATATATACATGAGAAGCTCCAAGACCCAGCTAGAAAGAAAAGCACACCCCAAGCTCACCCCGCAAGTGAGTGAAAGTGACTTGGTCAATCGGTTTGGTGAAAATGTCAGCTATCTGGTCTTGGGTAGGGACATAGGACAAAGATATGTTTCCCTTCTCAACATTGTCTCTCAGGAAGTGGTACCTCACTTCTATGTGTTTTGTTTTGGAGTGGAGGACAGGATTTTTGGCTACGCTTATGGCACTGGTGCTGTCACAGAAAAGTGGAACCTGGGAGCACTCCTCACCAAAATCACTCATGGTATAGGTCATCCAAAGCAGCTGGGAACAACAACTAGCAGCAGCCACATACTCAGCCTCGGTGGTGGACTGGGCTACACTTGATTACTTGCGAGATGACCAAAAGACCAAAGAAGAATCAAGGAACTGACAACACCCAGAAGTAGACTTGAGGTCCAATCGACACCCAGTGAAATCCGCATCAGAAAACCCATGAAGCCTGAGTGTCGAGGAGCCAGAGTACCAAAGACCAAACTCAGGAGTGTAGTTCAAGTACCTGAAGATCCGCTTGACGGCCTGCCGATGTGAAGTCTTCGGTGAAGCCTGAAAACGAGCGCACAGACACACGCTGAACTGTATGTCTGGCCTCGTCGCCGTCAAGTAGAGGAGGGAGCCGATCATGCTCCGGTACTCCTTCTGGTCCACGGGTTCGCCGTCCTCGTCCACGTCCAAAGTCGTAGTTGTACTCATCGGGGTAGTCAGCGGCTTGGAGTCGTTCATGCCAAACTTCTTCACCATGTCCCTGGTGTACTTCGCCTGATGTACAAAGGTCCCGTCCTTGCACTGCTTGATCTGGAGACCCAAGAAAAACTGCAGCTCGCCCATCATGGACATCTCAAATTCCCTGCTCATGTCATCTGCAAATCTGGCAACAAGATCATGAGAAGAGCCACCAAAGATTATGTCATCCACGTATATCTGAACAATCAGAATGTCATTCCCATGCTTAAGGAGGAATAGGGTCTTATCAACTGTGCCCATCACAAACCCCTTACTCAGCAAAAACCCTCTCAACCAGCCATACCAAGCTCTAGGTGCCTGTTTCAATCCATAGAGCGCTCTCTGGAGTTTGTATACACGATGTGGGTATTTTTCACTCTCAAACCCCGGGGGTTGCCTCACATACACTTCTTCCTCTATCACCCCATTCAAGAAAGCACTCTTGACATCCATTTGGTACAACTTGAACCCTTTAGCCACGGCAAAGGCTAGAAGGATCCTAATTGCCTTCAAACAGGCCGCAGGAGCAAATGTCTCCTCATAGTCTATCCCCTCCTTCTGGTTGAACCCCTGCGCCGCCAACCTCGACTTGTTTCTCACAACCATCCCATTCCACACCCACTTGGTTCCTATGGGATGGCAATTTGGCGGTGGATCGACTAACACCCAGACTTGGTTTCTCTCAAAGTTTTCCAACTCCTCATGCATGGAATTCACCCAATTCTCATCAGACAAAGCGTGTCGAATATCTTTGGGCTCAAAAGAAGCAACAAAAGCAGAGTGAGCGAAATGAGATGTGTTCCTTGACCTTGACCGTGTAGTGCGTTCATGAAGGTCACCAATGATGGTCGTCGGTGGGTGATCCACTTGTACACGCCGAGGAGCCTCTCGCCTGGACACAATCTCCCCCTCAGCAGCAGCCTCCACTTGAATAGCCTTAGTCCTAGTGGGTGTAGGGGATGGTCCGTCCTCGATCGTCGTCGTAGTAGTGAAAGTAGCACGTACACGATCAGCCGCTGGAGCATCACCACCATCATCGTCGTCGTCTCCATCTCCATCCTTCTCATCCTCAAAGATCCTAGCTCCAATCTCCTCGTCACCTGCACACTCAAAAGCAGAAGAGCTACATGGCTGTGTCTCGTCGAAGGTTACCTCGCAAGTCTCCATGATTCGGTTAGTGTCAAGGTTGAGCACACGATATGCTCTAGAATGAATCACATAACCAAGGAAAATCCCATCCGAACATCTAGACTCGAACTTATACAACTTGCCCTTCTTTAGAATGAAACACTTGCAACCAAAAGCTCTAAAGTGACTCACCTTGGGTTGTCGGCCATGCATCAGCTCATAAGAGGTCTTCTTCTTAAAGGCACGAAGGAAGATACGATTTGAGACATAGCAAGCGGTATTGACCGCCTCGGCCCAGAAACGCCTAGGAGTCCTATGCTCATCGAGCATCGTCCTGGCCATCTCACAAAGGGTCCGGTTCTTCCTCTCCACTACGCCATTCTGACAAGCGACGTATGCAGAAGAGTACTGATGATCGAGACCAAGATCACTGCAAAAGGCATAAAAATGAGAGTTCTTAAACTCCGTGCCATTGTCACGGCGTATAGCTCGAATGGCATCACCATGTCTCTCATTCTTCAACCTCAAGATCAAGTCCCGAAAAAAACCAAATGTCTCGCTCTTATCCTCCAAAAAGTAAACCCAAGAGTACCTCAAAAAATCATCAACAACCACAAGAACACACCACTTCCCACCAGCAGAGCGAACACGAGCTGGCCCAACCAAATCCATGTGCAACAGCTCACAAGGTCGCTCGGTCATGACAGCAGTCAGAGGGGCGTGAGAAGCGGCAACCATCTTTCCATGCCGACAAGAAGCACAAACAAAATCCTTCTCGAATTTCAACTTAGGCAATCCTCGGACAAGATCGAGACCACTCAAGCGGGAAAGCAACTCAAAGCTCAAGTGTCCCAACCTCCTATGCCATTTCCAAAGCTCGGCCGAAACACCAGCAACAAAGCATCAAGGAGGACCAACAGACTGGGAAAAGTCGGCACGAAAGATCTGACCCTCGGGGACGATCGTACAGACAAGATCGCCTCGAGAATCAAGCACACGAGAAGCACCCGACTTGAAACGAACCTCAAAACCTTCGTCAAGTAATTGAGATACTGACAACAGGTTAAAACCAAGTGACTTGACCAGGGCCACACTTATTAAGGTCAACTTGCTACTTACCTTCACCATACCTTCAGCAAGCACTCGTCCTCTCCCATTATCCCCGAAAGTGATGTACTCCCTCGTACTCACCGGGTTGAGGCTGGAGAACCACCCACGATCTCCGGTCATGTGTCGTGAGCAACCGGAGTCGATCAACCAAAAGTTCTCCAAGCCTCCCACCTGCAATAAAAACGAGGATGAGAATGAGCAAGCGACTCAACACTAGGGTTAGTACCAAAAGAGTCAAACCAGTGCTGAGCCATTTGCTCAAAAGAAGGGTTAGCAAAATCCATCCTCCCAAAACCTCTAGGCGGAGCCCTCTCACGCCTACCACCAAAGGACCTGTCACATCTCACTGGAGGAGTACGCGCACCACGAGGGGGAAAACATGGCCCGTAGTCCATCTGAGACCCAAAGCTCCGATCGTGCCTCCCAAACTCGTAACGGTCACGAGAAGGAGCACGTCGAGCCAGCTCACCACGCCCAAACCCAACACGCCTATCTCTCTGAGGGAACACACCTCCACCTCCACCTCCATGAGTGTGAACTGTACGCACATACACCTTACCCCTAGGTAGAGGCCCTCTACGAGGCTCAGGCACACCACAAGCAAGGTGGTACCTGTCCTTGTTTGCCATCTCCCTAGCAAACCTCTCATCCCTCTTCCTCCGGAAACAGAACTTATCCTTATGCCCATCCCTCCCACAATACTCACAATGGAAGCGGATTGGCACTGGCTTAGGCAGTGGCTTTTCTGTGAGCTTCTCAACCGCTTTCTCTCCTGACTTCCCCTCAACGACATTACCCAGGTTGCTCACAAACTTGATGGGTTTCTGGTAATTCTCTGTTTTCTGGGGGAACACAGGTGGGTCTGGAGTTGTATCAAGCTTGTTTCTCAGGTGGTTTGGCTTGGGTGCATATTTGTTCATGGGTATGGTGTGGGGTGGTGTAGGTGTCTCTCCAGCCTTCTCTTCTCCCTCACCACTCTTCTCACCACTCTTGTCAGCCCCCAATGCCTGACCATCAAACCTCTTGAACTGAGCCAACATCAGACTCAATTGTGGCTCATGCCCAGACAACCAACTCATCAATTTTCAAAGCTCATCATTTTCATCCTGTAGACGGTCAACATAGTGTGCAAGTTCCATGTTTTTCAAAGCATGCATTTCACAGGTTGAACATGATGTAGGAAGAGGAGCTTTCAATGCCGCCTCAAGAGAAACAATTCTAGTGTGAGACTCATCTAGCCTAGCATGCAAAACAGGACATGAGGTACAAGCAGCTAGTAAAGCTGGCCTAGACTTCAATTCATCACACTCGATCCTAATCACATCTAGTTCCTCCAAGGTACAGGCATGCTTCTCCTTGAGAGCAGTCAGATCAGTAAGAAAAATTGAGCAATCACCACAGTCCATTTCATCAGACACCACAGGAGTAGATTTCAAAGCATCTATTTCATTTCTAGCATCCACAAGCAAGGATTCAAGTGCAGCTACCTTGTCCTTAGCATCACCCAACAAAGACTTAAATTCCCTCTTCTCCTTGTTGGTCTTTCTAAGCACATCATCACGGTTGTCAAGCAACTCATTCAGCCTAGCATTCTCCTCTAGCAAGAAGTTGGGATCTTGTCGTACCTCTTCATCGGAGTTGGAGTTTGAATCCAAGCTGTGCTTCCCACCCTTCTTGGAGTGCGCCATGCCGCAAAAGCCTCCTTGTGCGACGAAGTTGAGGCCGGTGAAGTTCTTGCCCGTGTGCCGCTTGTCCTTGCGCTTCTCTTGCTCTTCCTCGCTGCTCAAGTCGGAAGAAGCATCGCTTGATGTCGAGTCGATGTCACTCGCTCCGGCCTCCATTGCTCAAGCGGTCTTCTTCTTGTGGCTGCCACTCTTCTTGTGCCTTCTATCGCCCTTGTCCTTGTGCTTGTCCTTGTAGTCGTTCCGGGAGCGGTGCTTGTTGTAGTCGTCCTTGGGCTTGCCCTTGTAGTCGTTCTTGATCTCCATGGCTTCAGGGCATTCGGCGATGAAGTGCCCGTGCTTCCCGCACCGATAGCACATCCCCGAGCTCCGCCTTGCATTTTTGCAGTTCTCGTACATCTGCCTAAACCTCTTGCTCAACAAGGCAAGATCATCCTTGCTCAGCACCTCAAAGTCCTCATCTGGCAAGGACACAAGACAAGACAAAGAAAAGCCAACAGAGTTAGCGTTAGTCCTCGATCCTGAGACAAGAGCCAAACTATGAGGATCAGTGGGGCTCTCGCTCTTGGCTCTCAAGCCACGATCAACCTCTGAAGACCTGAGCTTGGAGAACAGCTCATCCAGCGACAGCGTGTCATACGCGCTCGACTCCTCAATGGCCTCGACCTTGGCACTCCACACGGACCTATCCAGGGCATGCAAAAGCTTGATAGCTTGATCATGATCCGTGTATAGGAGCACTGTCACATTGGCCCTCATGTTGTTGACTATGCAAGTGAAGCGCTGAAACATAGCATCGGTCGACTCACCGGGGGGATGAGTGAAGTTCTCGTACTGTCTCCGGTAAGTGGAAAACATCCGGGCTTGCACTTGGGCATTGCCAACATGAGCATTCTTCAACTTGAGCCAAATCTTTCCGGCCACATCCTCTCCGTACACTCGATCAAACTCCGAGGCACAAAGAGCACAGAACAAGTAATCAACGGCCTTGCTGTTGGCCTCAAACATGTCCCACGATCTTGGAAGCAGAAAACTGTCTGGGATGACATAATGAGGATTATGAGTGACCTCCCAGATCAGAGTTCCCTTCCCATGCAAAAACACACCCATGCGCCTCTCCCACATCGGGTAATTCTTGCCATCAAAGTGCGGAGGACCCGACCCCTTGCCGTAATCGCCCATCTTTGGATCTTAGACTGGTTAGAATTAAGAAGATCCGTAACCGGCTCTGATACCAATTGAGGGACCGAATAGGGCGACCAGAGACGGGGGAGTGAATGGGAGCTGATAAAAATTCTTCCCGAAGGTTGAACTCGGCCTATACCCCGATTGCCACTCCAAGTACTCGCGCACACAAAGGAAGCTCCAAACAAGGCAAACACAAGACTAGAAGATCAAGAGACAAGTCTAGGAGCAAAGAGCAGAAGTACCAAAGCAAGAAACAAAGGACTTAGGCAACTCTGCGAAGTCCCTGGCGGACCGTCCGGGATGACCAGGCAGACCGTCCGCGTAGAGGGCGCGGACCGTCCGAGAGGTCACGATGGACTGTCCGTAAAAGCACCCCGAACCACCAGTAGCACACCCCGAAATTTGGACCGTCCGTGGAGGTCACGCGGACTGTCCGCCAGTGTCGCGGACCGTCCGTGAGTCCTAGGCGGACTGTCTGCCAACCTTGCTGAAAACCCTAGACAAACCTCAAGGCACCCCAGACAAAATCTCGGCCGCGCGGACCGTCCGTGCAGCCCTTGCGGACTGTCCGCCAAACCCCTCACAACCAAAACCTAGGGCCGAAATGGATCGAAATGAAGACGCGCAAGAACACGAAGAACACGGGACGAACCCTAGGCACGCGGACCGTCCGTGGCCACCACGCGGACTGTCCGCGAGCCACGAACAGAGCCAAAAACGCCCGACCCGCGGGGGTCAACTCCAAGAACTCATCACCGGATCTCCCAAACGGTTGAAGCTCTTGAGACAAGATTTTGGGGAGATGAAAAGCGTCAGACAAGGATGCTATACCCCAAAAATCTCGACCTCTAACTCCCTAAATCACCGGGAATCGCGGATCACACAAGCAACCACTAAGAACACGAACTCCGGCCAAAAACTCACGAATCGAAGGCTCTCCACGGCGTTTGAGGAGTCAATATCACACACAAAGATGCGCAAGGCATCCACCCATGATCTCCTCAAAGAAATCCGAAGAGAAACGCCCTCAAATCCCCGAATCGAGCGAAGAACGAAACTCCCCAAAAATGCCCCGAAAATGACACGAAAATCACAGAGGATTAGGAGATCACAGCAACGCAGAATGCTTCCATACATCCAGAGGTCAGAGTCTGTACAAGAGTCTAGCCTAAGGAATCCAGAGGGAAAAGAAGCAGTTCAGAGAAATCTACTGGGGGAGAAAGCCCTAGAGTCCAAGAGAGAGAGAGATGCCATCCACCTCTCCGCTATTTATACGAAGTCCATCGGAGGGAGGTAAATGACCACGCTACCCCTACTGCTTGAAATGAAGATACAACCCCTCAGGGGCATTTTGGTCAAGTCTTCATCGGGCGGACACGCTTCCACCGCGGCCTTGCTTAGCATCGATGCAAGCCCCGCGATCACGCCACGTGCCCCCCGTCTCGAAGCTTCCCGAAGCTCCTGGATCACCTTCTCCATCGCCTCGGGCCTCCGGGCTTGGTTTTGAGGCCCAAACTAAGAAACCGTCCACCGATGGTTTTGTGGGCAAACCAACAAACCCCGCGTGCAAGCTTCGGGCTTCAACCGCTACCTTGCACCGGCCTATGTTCACGACTTCAGCCCACCAGTCTTGCACTGCACGGCTCGCACTTGACCCCATCGGCCACCGGGTCCATCGAACCAAGCCTACTTGCCACTCCATCACCCGGAGGCCGCCACGGCTAAGGCCTTTCGCGCTTGTTCTTCACCTGCACCGACACGAGTCAAGCCGCAACCTGTACCTGCACACTTAGCCAAGCATCAGTCCACACAACGTTGTCTATCACTCATCACTAAGGAGCGACCCTCCACTGGGCTTCGGACACACTTGGTCCTCAAATAGAGTATCCTATTTCCATAGGCTCAAATGACCCCTTCTCATAATAATAATGTGCACGGTCTAGTCCGGTATGGAATGAACTTATAATCTGATGATCGAGTCGATTCCATGATTATAAGTTCATAACCCTAGCACCCATTCCCTTTTTGGGCGGAACAGATCTACTAATTCTTTTATTCCAGTTAGTAAGAGGGATCTTGAACTAAGAAATAGTCCTAGCAACTAAAAGAGGGTATCCTGAGCAACTGCAAGAATGGGGTCCATTGATATTCCTGGTATAGTAGATGCTATCACACATACAGTCATACTCAATTCGATGGAATTGTTTGATCTTAAAGGGGACCTTCTATAATTTCGCACATAAGGAGTTATTTCTTGGTTTCGTCCGGTCATTAATAACTTGATTATTTTTAGATAATAGTAGATAGAAAGAACGCTCGTAAGGAGTCCTATTGAATCCAAGAAATATAGTCCTGCTTGCCATCCACACTAGAATAGATAGAGTTTTCCGAAGAAACATGCTAGTGGAGGAAGGCCTCCTAAGGATAAGAGACATAGGTCTAAAGAGAGAGAGCCAAAAAAGGATCTTTCGTGTATAATCCTGCATAATCTCGAATGTTATCAGTTCCGGTACGTAGACCAAATAATACAATGCAAGCAAAAGTTCCTAGATTCATGGAGATATAGAACAACATATAAGTTATCATGCTTGCATATCCATCATTTGAGTCTCCAATAATTATTCCAATAATGACATATCTGATTTGCCCTATGGACGAATATGCAAGCATACGTTTCATGCTTGTTTGAGTAATAGCAAGGAGATTCCCCAATATCATGCTAAGAGTAGCTAGGATTTCCAGAAGAAGATGCCATTCATTTGATGAGAAATAAAAAGGAATATCGAGAATTCGCGTGGCTAAAGCTGAAGTAGCTACTTTCGAAGTAACAGAAAGAAAAGCAACGACTGGAGTGGGGGAGTTAGAGTCGAAAAGAGGATTCCTTGCTTCTTTCTCTCATGCAAAACCGTGCATGAGACGTTCATCTCGCACGGCTCCTAAGTGATAAAAGAAAGAAGACCAGTTCTTCTTTCTTTTTTGATTACCTTCCTCACGTATGTATAAGACCGAATCCATTCTTTTTCGAAATGGATTTCGAAAAAGAACTACTAATCCTTAAAATTTTGAGGAATCCTTCATCAGTGGTTTTGAATGAGTGACTTTTTCAATCCTTTCGACCTTCGTTCCGTAGGAGCAAGTCAGAAAGGTTGAGAAATAGAACCATCTGATTTGATTCGTTCCCAATAGCCATGAGATGATCATCTTAGGGTGATCCTTTTGTCAACGGATGATCCCATTACACGTAATATCTGAGGGATGAGAACCCACTATGTAGCATCTACATTGATAATTCAAGCATTGTATATGTGACAACCCCACCCGAGGTGAGTCCGTACTACCTCCTAAACCAATCCACTTTGGTCATTAAGTGATAATAAAGAATCATCCTGTTGAGTGTTGCCGGGTCAAAGCCTGGTAAATCACTTGAATCAACACACAGAGGATCGAGCACGCATACATTAAAACTCCCATAAAGGAGAGTCCATAGTACCTTACAATTTAAGGCTAATCTTCCCCGTAGGGTCAAATATTACAAATCATAGTTCATAATATGATAAACCATGGTTCAGAGTTTTAAAAGATAGTGGAATTAAACTACGATAACTTGGAATCATGGGAGGCTACCCATAACACCATTATTCTTCGTCATCCACCCATTCCTGCTCCCAGCCGGGTGGGATTTCTCCAGGCCAAACATTATCACCTGAAAACAACATTTATAACAAGGCTGAGTATACTAATACTCAGCAAGGCTTGTCCGTCTAAACTAAAAGACTTAACCTCTAATCATGCTTGGCTTTGGGCTAGTGGGTTTGTTTTGCCAAAAAGCGACTAAGGAGTTAATCCTTACTTTCAATATTTTAGCACAAGTTCTAGTAGATCAAGTTATTACTAGATAAGCAACTAATGCAAGCATAATTGTGCAAACAGTTAATCAAACATCAAGTTTCTCAACATTTCATCATAGAGGGATTATCATGGCCAGATAATTAAGCACTCCTGGATAACGGTGAGAGGCCGACGATCGATCGATTAATCTCTTAACCACTGGACCGGAGCCCCAAATCCCATGCTCTTACCACGTGAGCCATCCAATTTAACAATCTTATGATTCCAACATAAGAACCTATTCTCACGAGCGAAGTACATCACTCGACTTGTACCGGGTCCTTAGTGCATAGCAACTAGCGACCTAGCATACTAGTAAAAGATCATAGGTACTTAGGGATCATGCATCTAGGGTTTCCAATCAACTCCTGAATGTAAATGCACAGAGATAAACAATCATAAATTCAGAAATTTAAGAAGGAAACACCTAGGTGAATGTTAAACCGGGGCTTGCCTTCGCCAGCTCCAGCAGTCAGACAATCTTCCGGACTTTGGTCCAGGTCTTGATCAACGGTCACGAAGTGTATGTCTCCTCCTGCTCCCTCGTCCTCGTCAGCCGGCGCGAGCGTAGAGCTACCGTCAGGGACTTCTATACGGGGAAATGCATATGCAGGAACTGATTGGTGATGATGGTATAAATAAACACAATAGCACACATTAACCTAGGGTGTCATGTTGACCACCAACATCTAGATAAGAATATATTCAGCATACTCTTCCTTAAAGATAAATCAAGAAATCATTTATTAATTATTCTTTTGATAGTGATTATGAGCACAACTATACAAATAATTTAGAAACACTTCACAAACCACCAAGTTATTTTTCAGGGTTCCAACAGTAGCATTTTCTAAAGTGAAGTACACACAAGTCTCTAAAGAAGTGATTTCTTTAATTCTCTTTTTACTATACTTAGTTTCTTCCAAAAATTATTCTGGTTAAACCAGGCACTAAATTACAGTAAGAATTTTTCTACAAGCACACAGTACTACAACAGAGTTACTGTTAAATTTTCATAACCAACACATCTATATACTGGGCATGAAAAATACGGCAAGTTATTCTTAGCAAAAGCAAGAATATTTAATACAAAGAAAACTACACATGTACTGGAGTTCAAAATTTACACAGAGCCTCAATGGATTATATCTGGACTACACACCAAAAATTAGCTCCGGAAACTAAATCTATCAAGCTACACAAAAATAATCATTTTCAGCCTAGTTAATCCTAAAGAAATTATACAGAAATTTATATAACTGAAAGGTGGCCCAAATTTGTCCTATAGCACAATCATGGCACAAACATCTACTGGACCAAAGATAAGCATCACTGGTTCAACAGAAACTGAGCTATGGATTTAACTTTATAAACAAGCATCATTCACAAACAGATATATAGACAGTTCATAAATACATGGTAAATTTACCAAGAGCACATATGAGCCTAAGAAGATGATATCCATAATATTAGCCACAGAAAGCATACCTATGAAGCTATACAAAATATATACACAGATCTAGCATAGGACAAAATAAATCATATCTAGAGATTCACTCAGTAACTTTGTGCAAAAACTTAGATCTAGCTTATAATAGCGAAGACTAACATTATATCCAAAGATCAGTCCTAGCACAGGAGTACAACTCAAGTTATGAGCAAACACATACAAACTGGATTTGAATTTTCATTCAAAATCTACTCATCAAAAGAATATATAGCCTTTCTAAAAGATGTAGATCTACTCATAAGGAGACCAACAAAATTGGTTTTACATTTTTCTGATTTTTCTGTGAATTTCTGACATTGACAGAGTTTTTCTCCAAAAATCACAACTGAAGTGCCCCAAGTGACCTATACCAAAGTTGAAGATCATGTGATGCTCTACAACGTTTACAACGGTGGTACAGTGTTTTGATCAACAGATCGTGCAGAAAAGGCATGCCAACTTGAGGATTTTCTCGGCCCCGGGAAACAGTGGACAGAAATTTTGACCAAGGTTTTACCCATCTTCCACTCAAAATTAGCAATACCACCAATTATGAAAGTTGTGTCTCCTAAAAAGATCAACAACTTTTATTTTGGCAGATTTTGAAGTGTTTAGATGAAATTTGGAGAACGCGGCAAAAGTCCTAGAAAGGTGTAGGTGTCAAAGGGGTTTAAAGGGGTTTTGACCATGGTTTGACCAAGGTTTGACCATTAGTGAAAGTTGGTGAGGTTTCCGAGGTGATGACCCAGGTTGACCAAAGTTTGACCAAAGTCAACATGTTTGACTTGGTTGACCAATCATTAGCGTTAATTTAACCCTAATTGAAAACCTGGAGCGTCACGGCCTACCCCCTTAAAAAGAATCTCGTCCTGAGATTCAACAATCAAGATTAGGGCGATACCTTCCAACAAGACAAGGGTTACAAAGGGAGAAAGACATATCTGATTACACTTCTCAACATTGGGAATTCAATTAGGGCAAAAGATACATGATGCTTTCCTCACTTGTCTCCATGCCGCTCATGAGGAAGCGGGCGATGGATGTGTACATGAAAAACTAAGAGTAGACAGATTCTGCCTGCGATGCAGAGATACATCCCCACCAGCATCTAGCGAACCGACTCGAACACTTCTGGGAGGTGATCCATGGTGGGTAGTACAGCTTGGGGTCTTCTCCTGACCACTCCCGAGCTTCTTCTTGGTGTCGTCGAAGAAGACGAAGCGAGAAGCTTGCTCGGCGAGGAATGGAGCAGACGGCGGAGATGGGCTGGTGGCGGGTTGCTAAAGAACAGCCAGAGGAGAAAGGAAGGGTGATGGTGATGTCGAACTCAACTAGAAGGCGAGATTTGGAACTGGCAGTATCGAGGAAGGGCTTCCTTTTTATGCTGCTGCGGAATTGCAACGGTTGTCCAAGATCATCTGCGGCAGGGGTCGGCGGAGTGATCCAATGGTGACGGCATGTATCTCGATAGTATTCGGCACGAGAGAGCTCGATGACGTGATCACGGCTGTTGAAAAGAGATGGTAGGGCGACGCTACGGTGTCGTGCGTTCGTGGCGCGGAAAAGGATGAAGTTCAACGGTCCGAAGAAACGACCGTGATGACGGAGGGAACAGGAAGAGCTCAGGATGTCCACCATCTGGGTTTGAGATTGTGGTGAATAGAATTTTGCTAGAGACTCTACTTGTCCTTTGTTAGTTGGTCTTTTGCTTCCTAAGATTTGGAGGGTATGATCAACGGATCATAGATTGAGGAGTGATGGAAACTCTCATATTATTGACTTTTAGAGAACCTTGACTCCTCAGGAAAACACTACTCCTTCTCATCCCACTTAGCCGGTTGATTTGAATTGCTGCTCCAAGATCTTTGAGATTGGACGGAGGGGATCAAATTGACAAGTTCCATAGTGATTTTGATGAAGAAAAGGAAGGCTAGTAAACAATGTTTGTCAAGTTTGTTTACTATGATTCCTGAATTTATTTTAGAAGAGCAATAAGGATGATGACGGATCAAGGTTTCCACCATCATAAGTCCAAGGTCGATTGTCCATAACAACACTGAAAGATGGCAAGGTCATTGAGAGCGGTTACAAGGAGTTGTTCACGGTTATCAGACGTCAACGATTTGGAAATGATAGGTTGATACGGAAATTTCAGAAGATGCTTGCTCACAGGTTACTTAATCGATGAGTTTTGATGACATCATTTCTTGCATTACTGATGCAATGATTTTCTTAACTTGATGATGATGCACCAAAAGAACATATGATTGTGACACTAAGGCATGTGGGATACGTGGTGCACAATGGAATGGTGCACATGTTGATGCTCATGACGTGGTGCATAGGGTAGAATGCACGTGTTGGGTGAGCATATGATGCTTATGCATATGGCATATGGTGCATATGACATGATGCATAGTGCAGGATGCACATGATGGGTGCATGATGTGTGTGGCATGATGCACATGTTTATGAATGCATAATGTACATGTTCATGAGATATGGTGCTCATGACTAGCATGACTTGTTTTCTTTTAAAACCCGTCAAACAGGGGTTTGACGCAGATTTGAGAATATTTTCTGTAGTGTGTTGCATTCTCACAACTAAGATACCTAGCATGCGCCTAATGGTAATCACATGGCTGCAGCACACATGATACCCTAGGTTCCGTCGCGACACCTTTGGTCATGGAATAACAACGTTACCAACCAAAAAGGGGATAGGGTTGTCGACCAGGCATCCCTGGGCCCACCACGCATGTGGGCCATACCCGGGAGATAAGATCCTACACACCTGGACTACTCGACTAGTGGGCCGCGGTGCAAGTTTACTGTGGACCACAAGGCAAGACAAGACGGACAAGGACTTGTACTAAGACTAGGATAGGTTTCCATAACCCGCATAGGCTACTCCGAGTCCTACTCAAATAGTATTCTTGTACCAATCCGACTTGTAACCCTGCCTCCCGTGGCATATAAGGCAAGGCAGGGACCCCTCTCAAAACATACGCAATCAATACAGAGCCACGCAACATACAGGACGTAGGGTATTACGCACATTGCGGCCCGAACCTGTCTAATTGTGTGCCCCGTGTCTCACCATCGTGTTCCTGATCTCGGCGAGCCCCACCGCACAATATACTACTTCGGGTACCCCGTCGTAGGCTCGGTGTCTAAAACACTAACAGCTGGCATGCCAGGTAGGGGATCTCATCATTGATCCGCTGGCGAACTCGATGGCTCTTGTCATCATCAAGCCGACCGTCACTTTCCAGCAAGGCGACACCTTCGTTTTTGGCTCTTGGGTTTGTGTTGCTAACGGTGTTGGATCATTCTTGCGTTTCTTGGCATCAACTCCGGAGTCCAAGCTCAAGTCCTCAACGCTTACGCAAGCTTCGATGGATGAACTCGTCGAAAATTTCGGTGAAATTTTGCTCTCTGACCCGCTCAGAGAAATCGAGTCGGAGTCCGAGTACAACTCGACTTCATCTTCTATTCAGCCTGAGTTGCTCCCTCCAGCTTCACAGCTTGCGCTCAGCCTGGATAACATCCCAACACCACCTCTCTTCGGCCATCGCCATGTCAGTGCCGCTTACCAAGCCGCGCTGAAGCGCCTCATGTGCCCTGGTTCGAAGATCGTGCTCGAGTACTCTTCGCATTCGGAAGTCAACCTCGACTACTTTGATTCGAATTCATCTGAATTCGAGTTCAACTACGGTTCAGATTCTACTAACGCACAACAACTGACTGGCCCTGCTCAAGGACTGGTGATCGCATCGACACCTGAGGGTAGATTCGTCTACTGGCCTGAGCATGTGCCTGTTGATCTCACCTTGGATGATCAGGAGCACTTTATCACCTCTCTCGACAACTTACCCTTCCAGGAAGGTGCCAAGCTTGTTGATTATGACACCGATGCTGAGCTCATTGAGAGTATGGGTACTCACTCGTCTTATCGAGAAGTCTTCGTCGTCGATACTCCAACAGGGCGTCGTGCCAATTATCACTTCCCTGATGATGTATCTGATGATGAGCTCTCTGTCAATGCTCCTGCTGATGAAACTGCGGAGGCCAAGACTGCATGTCGTCAACGCAACATTGATCGTGCAACCCTTCATCGTGAACTCGCGGAAGCTCTACCTACCCGTAATCTTCAAGAGTCTTTGGATGCGGTAGCTACTCATCAATATCGCACTCCGGAGGAAGCTATTAATGCGATCAACCTGCTTGGTCACTCTATGCCTCGTGATAGGGCGGCTGCTGAAGTCACGAAGCTGGCTGAACTAGCCTACACTATCCTACGTCAAAATACCAGTACTCCTAGTCACCACGGCAGCAGTGGAGGTGTTCATCGCACCACGCCCACTCCTCAACGCACACGTCCGGAAGCTAGCAACAGAGACAAAGGTGGTGAGGGCAGTGTCAATAGCAAGTCAGGAGACTCCTGCTACGATGCTCGCACAACAATCAACGCCAGACGTGCTGAATGTGAGAAGCAAAAGGATGCTGACTCTGATTCCTTTCCTGCTTTCTCCACTCGACATCAAGCTCTGCTTCTTCTGGAGAAATTCAAGGCCTATGGTATTTATAAATACGATGGCAAGCAAGATCCAAGGCAGTGATTGCGCTGTTATGCTCTGTCCATTACTAATGCCGGGGGCAATGATGATACTAAATGTATCTATTTCCCTTTTTGTCTGGAGCAAGAACCTCTCACATGGTTTAAGTCCCTCAAGCGAGGCTCCATCAACAACTGGGGATAACTCAAGCAACGCTTCACCAGCAACTTCGCGGGTTCTCTGGGCCGTCATGGTACTCGGATGGACCTTGCCCTGATCAAGCAAAAACAAGGCGAGACTCTTCGCGAGTACATGCGCCACTTCTTTGAAAAAAGGGCTACTATTGTTGATGTTACCGAGAAAGAAGTCATCGATACCTTACAGGATGGTTTTCATGATGACAGGCTTTTCCAAGACTTCGGTCGTGCTCGCTGTTGACACATCTTATCCTATATATTTATAAGTCAACTAAACATGAGAAAAGGGCATAAATGTTAATATCAACTTAGAATAGGGTGCCACTAACAATTTTTCTGGAGATTTGGTAAATTATATAAATCCAGGAACCATTCGGGAAAAGTGCTAAAAGAATCGAATCTAGAAGACTCCAGAAGGCTCCGGAACTCAACGAGACGTGGCACCGAAGAAAGAAGCATCTAGAAGAAGCGACGGACCACCCGGCCGAAGTGGGCCCCGAGGGGGGCCCACCCCAGCCCGATCGGCCTGGTGGTGGGGCCGGTCGGCCTCCCCCGGGCGCCACCTCAGCCCTACTTCCAGAAGGTTCTTCCACCACCTATGAGGATCAATCTAAACCACTCGTTAGGTCGGTTTGATCAAACGGCGCATGTCTACCCCTCAGGGCTATATAAGCAGCCCCCCTGCCCCCTGGCAGAGGCATCTGGAAACCTGAGTTTGCATACACCAGATCAAGTCATCAAGTTAGAGATACTACGCCCTAGAAACACCATATAGCAGAGTAGCTAGCTAGTCTAGATCTAGGAGGAGGCAAGGCGTCTACTTGGCTCCTGATCGTCTAGAGGCTGATCGAGATACTGATCTAGCTTCGCTCTTGTAAGTTCTTATCTAGTTCCTTACATTTGTTATACAGACATATGTTCTTATCAATGATTATATTCGACATTATATGCTTTGGTGTTTATTATGATTACATGTTTAGCATAGTTGATTTGCCTTTATATTTATGTATGGAGTCGTATAGCCCTCACCTAGATCATTTGTTAACATGGGTGAACGGTAAAGACAGTGTAAGCGTGGTGCTTATATTGTATTTATCTGCGATTGCACCCTATATGCCAGGTCGTGTGGTAGATCGTGGTGGTGATAGCACTATTGAGTCCTTCGCAGTCCACCCCCCGTGTATAGGACTAGTGGAGCCTTATACTGTTTGGGTTGTTTCAAGTTTTGGCCTTGATCCTCCTGGATAGTCTCCCCATGCATTAATATAATAGTTCTTCTTCCATGATTGTTAAATGTTTGCACTAATCATAGTTTGCATTGACATATAGTTTAGAGTTACCGAGGAGTATCGTCTCTAACTAGACTTTGCTATGTTTCTCTTGCTATAATGACACTTTCTAGCTGCTCATGATGTTATGACTTGAACAATGCTATCAATATCTTTACCTTTATGTGACTTACCCCTGTTTATAGCAATTGATATATTTTGGCCACTCTACATTATTAAACTGAGAGATGAGCATGTATTAGCTATTATGGATTAGAAAGACTTCTTTCCCTGTGGTAGAATATAAATACGATACCTGGTTTTACTCTTGGTTAAAATGCTACAATGGTATATTCATATCTGTGCGCTTGCGGATTCCCTGTTTATATATATCTTCTTTTCTAGAGATCCAAGGCATATGTAAGAGTACCATATCCATGCGTTTTCTGGCACACCAGTCAGGGCTGACAACCTATATCGAGTTGTGCTATGAATCGTGTCGGAGTTCACCTTTTAGTTTAATCTGAAAGCAACATCTGATATACACTTAGCATCATGTTAAGATATACCTTTGCATTTCTGGTGCCGTCGATATAGATGGATCTTATATCCGTTTCTAGTCGATGACGTTAGCAATGTCAACAAGCATTTTTGGCGCCGTTGCCGGGGAAAGAAAGTCTATAGCCTAGATGAAAAAGTTTCATTAATAGCATGCATGCCTCTCTCACACATAATGTATCGAGAACCCAAATTATCATTGCTTAAACAGGCTTACCCTTGTTCTTTCCACTTTTGTCTATCTTATTTCAGGGTAATGTATGAATAAGAATCGTCCAGAAAACTTCGTTTTAGATCCAGAGAAAATCTTAAGGAAGGCAAGGTCAAAGCTCAGGTCTCCTGATTCTCGGCCCACGACTTCTGCCTTGGGAGATTCAACAGCGCGAAGCTTAACACCCACGTTTGAAGTAATGGCAAACAAGTCCCTACGCGAATACTCCGCACCGACCCCGGACAACATTCGTACTAGTCCGACAGTCGCTGTAGGAAATGCTGCTTTTGAGCTCAAGCCTGCACTGATCAACATGGTACAAGCAAGCCAATTTTGTGGAAAAGCTCATGAAGATGCCAACAAATACCTTCAACATTTCTTGGAGATATGTAGCACCTTCACGATCAAAGATGTGCCAAGTGATGCAGTCCTACTTCGTTTATTCCCATTCTCATTATTGGGGCGAGTGAAGCAATTGTTTTACTCCAACAAAGACAAATTTACAACTTGGACATTGTGTTCTACTGCCTTTCTGGCAAAGTTCTTTCCTAAAGGCAAAACCAATGCCTTACGGGGGAAAATTTCGAGTTTCCAGCAGCAACACGAGGAATCTATTCCTGAAGCATGGGAGCACTTTCAAGACTACATTTCAGAATGCCCACATCATGGAATGGAAAACTGGTTGCTCTTGCAGACCTTCTACCACGGGCTCTCTACCAACACCCGTGAAACGATGGATGCTGCAGCTGGAGGTGCTTTCCTGTCCCTTACACTTACTCAAGCTACTAACCTTGTGGAAAAGATGGCCTCCAATCAAGCTTGGAACGAGGAACATCAACCCCGCAAGAAAGAAAGAGGAATGCACCAGCTCAAAGAGGTAGACATGCTGTCTGCCAAAATGGATTTTCTGATGAAGAGGCTTGAAGACAAAGCCCCTGAGAAGAAGGAAGTCATGCAACTCTTCGAATCCCGCATGACCTGTGAAGAGTGTGGAAACACTGGACACTCAGGGAGTCAATGCCCTCAGCTGGAGGAGGACGTGAACTACATCAACAATAACAACCAATATCGTCCCCAACAGAATCAAGGATGGACTCAGCAGAGGACCAACTACCCAGGTAACTATTCAGGTAATTATCAAGGTAATAATACTTCCAATAATTTCTCACCTTTAAGAGACTTAGTCCAAAACCAGGGTAGAATTATGGATAATCTGTCCAAGAAGTTAGCTTCCAATGATAAAATGCTAGAAACTATTAGTAATAAAATGGAAAGTTTTTCTTCTGCCATCAAGAACCAACATAGCTTTAATAAAATGCTAGAATCTCAGATTTCTAAGCTGGCATCATCTGTTCCCACGGCTAACCCAGGTAAGATTCCGGGCCAGCCGAAAGAATTAGAATCTGCAAATCTTGTCGATAGCTATTCTGCAGATCTGTGTTCGAGTAAGACAGAAGAAGGCCCAAGATGGATTGACTGGGGCATGCCCGCCAAAAGAGGAGATCCAGGAAGGCCCATCATCACCATCACTATTGGAGCCTACACCTTCAAGAATGCACTTTGTGACTTTGGGTCTAGCGTCAACATAATGCCTAAGGTAATATATAAGAAAATCAATGGTTCACCTTTATTGTATACAACCATGTGCTTGCAGCTTGCAGACCTGTCACTATGCTACCCTGAGGGCATCCTAGACGACGTATGTCTGGGGGTAGGACGCTCCTACGTGGCTGCCGACTTCGTTGTTGTCGAGACTGGGGGAAGTGAGAACGCTCCAATCATTTTGGGACGTCCTTTCCTTGCCACAGCCAAAGCCATCATCTACGCCGACGCCGCTAAGATCGTCTTCACCATCAATGGGAGAAAGGAGAGATTCAATTTCAAGAACAAGATCCTAAAAGCTCCTGCACACCCCCGATATCCTTACCCCCAAGAACACGAGCCAGTTGTCGAGAAGAAGAGAAGAGATAGAAGGAGGAATAAGAAGAACAATCGACCTCAACCGCATGTGGAGGAAGTTTGGATGATCAACACGATTCAATCAGAGAATGAGAACCTGTTCCCTTCACCATTACTGCCAAAGCTTGAAGACCCTGGAGTTCCATCAATCCGCTGCTCCATCAATCAATGGAACTTCCAGCGAGTTGTCTGCGACACGGGATCAGGCACCAACCTAATGTCTAAGGTAACCTACGAATTAATATATAGTGACCTGCCTTTGTATTCCACATATATAATATTGCAGATGGCGGATCAATCACAACGGTTCCCGGAAGGAATTGCACGAGATGTACCTGTCAAGATAAAGGACCACTATGTCATGACTGACTTTTTAGTCATAGACATGGGAGATGAGCAAGATCCTCCCATCGTGCTTGGAAGACCGTTCCTGAACACAACAAGAGCAATCATCTACATCAGGACTGGCGAGATCCACTTCCAGTTCAGAACTGAAAAGGTACGCTGCTACTTCAATACTTATACTGATCCTGAGCAGCCCAAGAAGAACAAGACGTGGAGACGCCTTCAGAAATTACAACGCAAGCTGAACACAAAGTTGACGGATGTCAAGAACATTGAAGAAGAGATTTAGGAGAAGTCCGCTCAGCTTCTACCAGCCCAATATTCTGAACCTGTTACTCCAGAAAGGTCTCCACCGAAGAAACAAGTTTGGAGGAAGAAAGATCAAAGTACACCTTCGGAAGACCAATCACTACCCGCGTCATCAACTGATCAATCAATGACCACTACATCTACGCCATGGGAGTAAGTACTCTAAACTCTCGCCGAGAGGTAACTCGGTATTTATCTTTATATTCTGCATTGCATTTTTAGATTAGCATGTTTATTTCCCTATACTTGCATTGAAAAAAATCATAAAAATATTTTCTGCTTTTGCATTCTTTAAGGCCCCATGTACTCCGTACCGTGGCGGCATAATAAATATATTTTTGCATTCACATGTTTTTGCGTTTAGCATCCCTTTTGCATATAAAAAAACCCAAAAAGAAGTGGGCACATGAAGGCTCACAGCATAATCCTAGAATTTGTTCCTTCGGGTATGTGCGAGACTAATATTTACAGAGAGAATTTAATAAGGACCTGAAGGCAAACAAGTTCCAAGGATGAATCAAGAATCACTTCAAGATCCAGCTTGGGGGAGAGCACCCCCAGTTATCACGATAAGTATCACTATCCTATGTTATTAGCTAGTTATTTGAGTATTAGTTAAAAATCTTAGTTTGAATAAAATACTAGAGTCTGCTAGTTGGCTTTTCTCTTTAATAATGATCTTGATGATATATGCTTGGAGATGATGAATAGTTGCTCTGCCGTAATTCCTTTTAAAAGTGCTTAGTTTTCAGACCTAGATTCTCCTGAAGCTTAAATGCTTAATTTGTTCTAAACCCAAAGCCTATGCAAGTACATGCTTAATCTGAGTATAGGCTTTGAAAGATGATTCATGAAAAGGTGAGTTGCTATTGATCATTTTCCTAGAGAAGCTTGATTCCTGGATTTATCTTAAAAATCATGAAATTTTATATGATGAGTTCCTGTGTCTTTGATCCTTAAGAGCTTGTCATACACATCAAGATCATTCCATTCCACCATTTATGCTGCTTCTGACATGGAAGTACGCATTTTCCATCAAGCCATATAGCTCATGCAACTCTAGGATATATCTCTCTCAATGTTAAAAAGGATTCTGGGGCTACATTCGAAAAAAAAGAGAGAGGAAAAAGTGAGAAGAGAGAGGGAGAGAAAAGGACAAGTGTCATACTAGGCGAGAAGGGCCTACCTCCCTAAAAAAATAAATTTAGAGATGAATAATGGACACGTGTCCGAGGGCGAGTAGAGCCCACATCTCTAAGGAGAGAGAAAAATGGACAAAAGTCCGGGGCAAGTAGAGCCCACCTCTCCAAGAATGGAAAGCCCAGATCTTAAAAATCTTAGAAAGAGAGATATAGTCCAAGAGCTAGGCTAAAAGGCTTACCACCTTTCACCCTCATCCATCCAACACTATCATCCATACATATCTTGCCAAGTGTGACTCCATGCTTGAGAAGGTCATACACAGGATCTCTGAGTTTTATCTGAAAAATGTGCAAAACCCCAGGATGATAGATGATCAAAGAATTTGAGATATACTACTTGACTTGATTGTTTTGCCTTTTATTTGCTCAAGATTTATGAAAAGGCTGAAGGTAAGAGAGAGCAATCTTGTTGAGGAGAATTGGTTTTTGAAAACCATAGTACTTTTGAGGTGTGAAAGCGTTGTAGCAACTCCTGATCCTGCTAAAGCATATCTTTGCTAGGGACTAGCAAAGGGTAAGCTTGGGGGAGTTTGTTGACACATCTTATCCTATATATTTATAAGTCAACTAAACATGAGAGAAGGGCATAAATGTTAATATCAACTTAGAATAGGGTGCCACTTATAGTTTTTCTGGAGATTTGGTAAATTATATAAATCCAGGAACCATTCGGGAAAAGTGCTAAAAGAATCGAATCTAGAAGACTCCAAAAGGCTCCGGAACTCAACGAGACTTGGCACCCAAGAAAGAAGCATCTAGAAGAAGCGACGGACCACCCGGCCAAAGTGGGCCCCGAGGAGGGCCCACCCCAGCCCGATCGGCCTAGTGGTGGGGCCGGTCGGCCTCCCCCGGGTGCCACCTCAGCCCTACTTCCAGAAGGTTCTTCCACCGCCTATGAGGATCAATCTAAACCATTTGTTAGGTCGGTTTGATCAAACGGCGCACGTCTACCCCTCAGGGCTATATAAGTAGCCCCCCTGCCCCCTGGCAGAGGCATCTAGAAACCTGAGTTTGCATACACCAGATCAAGTCATCAAGTCAGAGATACTACGCCCTAGAAACACCATATAGCAGAGTAGCTAGCTACTCTAGATCCAGGAGGAGGCAAGGTGTCTACTTGGCTCCTGATCGTCTAGAGGCTGATCGAGATACTGATCTAGCTTCGCTCTTGTAAGTTCTTATCTAGTTCCTTACATTTGTTATACAGACATATGTTCTTATCAATGATTATATTCAACATTATATGCTTTGGTGTTTATTATGATTACATGTTTAGCCTAGTTGATTTGCCTTTATATTCATGTATGGAGTCGTATAGCCCTCACCTAGGTCATTTGTTAACATGGGAGAACGGTAAAGATAGTGTAAGCGTGGTGCTTATATTGTATTTATTTGCGATTGCACCCTATATGCCGGGTCGTGTGGTAGATCGTGGTGGTGACAGCACTATTGAGTCCTTCGCAGTCCACCCCCCGTGCATAGGACTAGTGGAGCCTTATACTGTTTGGGTTGTTTCAAGTTTCGGCCTTGATCCTCCTGGATAGTCTCCCCATGCATTAATATAATAGTTCTTCTTCCATGATTGTTAAATGTTTGCACTAATCATAGTTTGCATTGACATATAGTTTAGAGTTACCGAGGAGTATCCTCTCTAACTAGACTTTGCTATGTTTCTCTTGCTATAATGACACTTTCTAGCTGCTCATGATGTTATGACTTGAACAATGCTATCAATATCTTTATTTTTATGTGACTTACGCCTGTTTATAGCAATTGATATATTTTGGCCACTCTACATTATAAAACTGAGAGATGAGCATGTATTAGCTATTATGGATTAGAAAGACTTCTTTCCCTGTGGTAGAATATAAATACGATACCTGGTTTTACTCCTGGTTAAAATGCTACAATGGTATATTCATATCTGTGCGCTTGCGGATTCCCTGTTTATATATATCTTCTTTTCTAGAGATCTAAGGATTATGTAAGAGTACCATATCCATGCGTTTTCTGGCACACCAGTCAGGGCTGACAACCTATATCGAGTTGTGCTATGAATCGTGTCGGAGTTCACCTTTTAGTTTAATCTGAAAGCAACATCTGATATACACTTAGCATCATGTTAAGATATACCTTTGCATTTCTGGTGCCGTCGATAGAGATGGATCTTATATCTGTTTCTAGTCGATGACGTTAGCAATGTCAACACTCGCCCAGCCAACATCACCAAGCTCAAGGAGATGATCACTCATTGGGCGGACGAGGAAGACAAGGCTCAGAATCGGTTCAAGCATCTTCGCAACAACCAGAACAACAACAACAACAACAACAATAATGCTGGTGGAAGCAACAGTGGCAAGCAACAGCAGGGCAATCACACGGGTAATAACTACTCAAGCAATCCTAATCGCAAGTGCAAGCCTGACAACACTGTTGCAGCCATGGAAACTACTGTCAAGCCTGAAGATGATTCTCACTGGGCAACATTGACCAAGCAGAAATGCCCATGGCACCCAGAGGGGGATCATACTACAGAGCAGTGTTACCAACTTCACCGTGCGCTGAAGAACACACCCGAACCATCACACCCAAACCCAAGGTTTCGTAAACACAAGGGGAAGAAGGCTAACATAGACAAAGACACTAGGTTTCAAAACCCCTCCAATACTGTCAATGTCATATTTGGTGGGATTCCAACCAAGCGTATGCAGAAACTTGCACTGAGGGAAATTATGTCCATCCAACCAGCAGCTCCAACTTTTCTAAAGTGGTCTGAAACCCCCATTACCTTCTCAAGGGCGGATCAATGGACTAGTTTCTCTGAGCCGGGACGATATCCTCTCGTTCTGGATCTAGTGGTGGTAGGCTCCAGGCTTACCAAGGTTCTTATTGATGGTGGCAGTGGTCTCAATGTCCTGTTTGCCAAGACTTTGAAGAAGATGGGCCTGGATATCACCAATATGCTTACCAAGACCAACTCACCGTTCTATGGTATCATCCCGGGCAACGCAGCTGTTCCTTTGGGTTCAGTTGTACTACCCGTTACCTTTGGGACTAAGGATCACTACCGCAACGAGTACATTAAGTTTGAGGTTGCTGACTTCGAGACTTCTTACCATGCCATCCTCGGCAGACCTGGTCTCGCCAAGTTCATGGCTATTCCACATTATGTGTACCTTGTACTCAAGATGCCGAGCCCCAATGGAGTTCTTTCATTGCAAGGGGATTTGAAGCGTTCTTACGACTGTGACACTGAAGCCGTAGAACTTACTTCGACAACTCAAGTACCCAATGCTATGATGGAAGTGTTCACTGCAGCCAAAAAGCTTGCTCCGAGCGAGCTGGAGGTTCCTAAGAAGACGGATAACAACAACAAGCCTACACCGACTAGTGATGTCCTGCTCAAAGCCATTGACCTTGGTACTGGTGACAGCAGCAAGACGACCATGATCAGTGCACAGCTTGATCCTAAATAGGAAGACGTGCTCATCAACTTCCTTCGGGCTAACCACGATATCTTTGCATGGAAACCATCTGACATGCCAGATGTGCCCAGGAGGTTGATCGAGCACTCACTCAACGTCGATCCTAAAGCTACCCCAAGAGACAACATCTTCGTCACTTTGCTGATGACCACAGGGCTGCTATCAAGAAAGAGCTCACCAAACTACTCGCGGCTGGCTTCATCCGGGAAGTCTTTCACCCGCAATGGCTTGCTAACCCTGTGCTTGTCAGAAAGAAGAACTCTAATGATTGGAGGATGCATGTGTGTCGACTACACTGATCTTAACAAGCATTGCCCCAAGGATCCTTTTGGGTTGCCGTGGATTGATCAAGTCATCGATTCCACGGCGGGTTGTGCTCTACTCTGTTTCCTGGATTGCTACTCCGGCTATCATCAAATTGCAATCAAGGAATCTGATCAAGAGAAGACCACATTCATCACCCCGTTTGGCGCTTATTGTTACACTACAATGTCCTTCGGGTTCAAAAATGCTGGTGCTACTTATCAAAGAGCTATCTAAGCGTGCTTCAAGAAGCAGCTTCACAAGAACGTGGAAGCATACGTGGATGACATCATTGTCAAGACTAGGGATCCAGACATGCTTATCATGGATCTTGAGGAAACTTTCGCTTCACTACGGGAGTACCAAAGGAAGCTCAACCCCAACAAATGCGTCTTTGGCGTATCATCGGGAAAACTACTCGGGTTCATCAATAGCCATCGTGGCATCGAAGCAAACCCCGAGAAGATTACTGCCATCTCCAACATGCAAGCTCCGACTACTGTCAAAGATGTCCAGAAGCTTACTGGATGTATGGCCTCACTCAATCGCTTCATTTCACGATTTGGAGAACTGGGTCTACCTTTTTTCAAGCTACTCAAGCGGCAAGAGAAGTTTACATGGACAACAGAAGCTGATCAAGCTCTTTTTCAGCTCAAGGAGTTCTTATCCAAGCCTCCAGTCCTCACAGCTCCTCTGCCCAATGAAGAGCTCTTGCTCTACATCACCGCGACTACTAATGTTGTCAGCACTGCTATTGTCGTTGAACGGCAGGAGGAAGGCCATGGCTACCATGTCCAGAGGCCGGTTTATTTCGTCAGTGAAGTACTCTCAGAGTCCAAAGCTCGCTACCCTCCGGTACAGAAGCTACTTTATGCGGTTCTGATTACTTCACGGAAGCTCCACCACTACTTCGACGAGTACAAGATTTCTGTGGTTACTAGCTACCCGCTTGGCGAGATATTGCACAACCGGGATTCCACATGAAGGATTTCTAAATGGGCTGTAGAGCTTGGCGCTCTATCGCTCGAGTTCAAGTCTCGCACTGCTATCAAGTCTCAAGCTTTGGTTGATTTCATGGCTGAGTGGCGGAAAAATCAAGTCCCAACTCTAATTAAGCGTCCAGAACATTGGGTCATGTACTTTGATGGTTCACTCAAGTTGGAAGGCGCTGGTGCCGGAGTACTTCTGATTTCTCCCAAGGGCGAGCAACTCAAATATGTTTTGCAGATCTTCTGGAAGGTCTCAAACAATGAAGCTGAATATGAAGCTCTATTGCATGGTCTTCGCCTTGCAATCTCTCTTCGCATTACACGACTACTTGTCTATGGTGATTCTTTGGTGGTCATCAATCAAGTCAACGATTCTTGGGATCGTAATGCTGAGAACATGGATGCGTACTGTCAGGAGGTACGCAAACTTGAGAACAAATTTCATGGTCTCGAATTCCATCATGTTGTTCGCGACAACAATGTTGATGCGGACGTCTTGTCGAAGCTAGGATATACACGAGCTCAAGTGCCAGCTGGAATCTTTGTTCATGAACTCCACAAACCATCAATTCTGGAGCAATCATCTGCACCTACGACTACTTCAGTTCAACCTGATCGAGAAGTGCTTATGATTGACGTGGACTGGAGAACTCCTTTCATCGACTACATTAAACATCAGTTGATTCCTGAAGACAAGACAGAAGCCGAGCACATCTCACGCCGCGTTAAGGCTTATGCTTTAGTTGGAGATCAACTCTACAAGTGAGGCGCAAGTTCTGATGTACTCATGAAGTGCGTTTCTCGTGAAGAAGGCAAGGAAATCTTGGAGGAGACACACAAAGGAATCTGTGGCAATCACGCTTCTTCACGCACCTTGGTGGGAAAAGTATTTAGACGTGCTTTCTACTGGCCTACAGCTCTAGCTGATGTAGAGGAACTAGTCAGAAAATGCCAGGGATGCTAATTCTTCGCCAAGCAACAACACGTTCCAGCCTACAAGCTCATCATGATACCACCAACTTGGCCTTTCACTTGCTGGGGGCTAGATATGATTGGTCCTCTCCCAAATGCGCCAGGGGGATTCAACAGAGTTTTGGTGGCTATCGACAAGTTTACCAAGTGGATTGAGGTCAAGCCTGTTACCTGCCCCAAGGCTGATAGAGTCCTCGACTTCTTGGATGAAATCGTACATCGCTATGGGTTCCCTAATCGCATTATCACAGACCTGGGTTCGAATTTCAACAATCACTAGTTCTGGGAGTACTGTGAGAACAGTGGAATTGACGTTCGGTATGTCTCTGTCACCCATCCACGCGCCAATGGCCAAGTGGAACGCACCAACGGGATGATACTCGATGCTCTCAAAAAGTGACTGTATGATGCTGCAAATACCAAGGGCGGCAAGTGGATCAAGGAACTACCCAATGCACTCTGGGGGCTACGTACTCAGCCTACTACTCCCACAGGGCAGTCACCATATTTCCTGGTCTACGGCTCTGAAGCCGTCTTGCCTGCTGATGTCATGTAGCGTTCTCTGGCGGTTGACCAGTACGAAGAAGGCGTAGCTGAAGAAACAAGACAGACAGATGTCGACAGTCTCGAGGAAGCTCGCTACAACGCACTCGCTCAATCAGCTCGATATCTTGAGAAGATTCACCGCTACCACGATCGCAACGTTAAGGAACGTTCCTTCAACGTTGGTGACTTAGTCCTTGATTGTATCCAGAACACGACAGGGTTACACAAACTCAACTAGCCATGGGAAGGTCCTTTCTCTGTTGCAAAGGTCACTGGCCCAGGCTCGTATCGTCTACAAACTCTTGAAGGTGAAGAAGTTGACAATTCTAGGAACATCGACCAGCTTTGTCGCTTCTACCCGTAGGGGGTCTCAACAACCCTCTCCAGACAGCTACGGCTGTAAACAACCCGTAGGGGGTCTCAACAACCCTCTCCAGGCAGCTTCGGTTGCAACCACTCACTAGGCAGCTACGGTTGCCACTACTCATAGGGGATCAAGACAATCCTCTCCAGATAGTTTTGGTTGTGACTACTCATGGCTTCAGCTGCGATCACTCGTAGGGGATCATGATAATCCTCTCCAGGTAGTCTCATTCTGCGACCTCGTAGGGAGTCATGACAACTCTCTCCAGACGACTCCGTGTCGTATAGAGCAATAACTGGCACATATTGTCCATGTCTCTATTTTTTATAAGAGGCTTTGACCTAGAGTAACACCCTTCATAGTAGGGTCTCAGTGGAACTCTCATACAAGTTGCTGCTAAAGCAAGGATGAGTTCATCACACTATCTCCTACGGTCTTACTCGTTTTTCAGAACATCCTTGCGAGTACTCTCTCACTAGGCTCATAGCCTCAGAGGTACTTAAGGCACTATTACTCAATAGTGTATCCAGACATTGTAAACTCTGTACAATGTGTTTAGTAATAAAGTTGTTATTCTATATATTGACTTGTTACTGTCCTTTGCTTATTTCACAACAAAGCTTCTTTTACGCTGCTACAGCTAAGGTGTTCAACTCGTTGTGATTAAGCTAACGTTCTTCGAAACATATCTAGACTTGAGTACTTCTATTCGAGTATCGTATCTCTTTTTACAGCCACACACTCATCATCAACTCGAGTACATGGCTTTCACACAAGCATACAAGGGATCCAGATAATTGACGTACTCAAGTTTTCAATTATTTTACATAAACACTTGTTTGGAATTACACTTGTTTTTCCATAGTGTTTTGTTCTATAGGTACATCTAACGAAGATCTATGAACTTGGAGACTGCTTCCGCGATTGGAGATGTCTGTTGCATCGACTCGTTCAACCTGTCATCTCTCGTTCATGATGACCGTCAGATCCGCCTCTGTGTAGGAGGACTTGATGAAGCTCAACACTTGATTGGGAATTGTGTAGGCCAGCCTCTGAGTGTACTCCGAAATCTTCTTCGGCGTATTTTTCAACCTCTCCACAAGTGGACGGGGCTGAACTCCTGCAACTCTGGGCTCGAAGAGATTGGCTACTGGCTCGGCTGCTTCCATCAAGGCTTTCAATTCAGCACACAGGCATTCGGATTCTTCCATTTTGATCTTGAGCGACTGCATACAAGTCAACAAGTCAGTCCAGCCGTCAAGTCGAATCTGCATTTAATGCTCAAGTTCCATGTACCGCACCTTATAATCAACTTCGAGGTCAAGACGCGTTGATTCCTTACGATTATAGGCCAACTGCCAGTCTAGCGCCTTGTTCTTGTGCTTCTCAACCTCTTCAGCCAGCTCTACAAAAGACTAATGACTAATTATAAGGATGCAGTGCGCAAGGAAAAAGTACTCCAAGATGAATTCAGAAAGGGGGAATACTTTTGTTCTTCTAGCGCAGTGACTTGTTCTTCCCAACAATGTCATCCTTCTGAGCCGTCAGCTTCTGGATTTCATTGTGGTACTCTGCGGCATTACCATCAAGCTTCTCTTGTAGCTTCAGAGACAAGGCTTTCTGCTCCTTGAGTTCTTGTCTGAGCTGTGAGACTTCTTCGATGTCAGCCACGTATTGCTCGAGTAGACAAGTCTTGCGCTTTGATTGCTTGAGAAATTCCTGCAAGAGCAAAGCAACTCAAGGGTCAAAGACAAGATATTTTTGGCTAAAGTACTCTACAAGAGATTACAACATACCGCAAATAGCTTTTCTACGCTGTGGAACATCTCGGAGTGCGCCTGCAAGTTGTCCTCATCGAGGCATGAGTCATCATACGGCATCAGGTCTTCAGCTCTGGATTGAGTACTCGCGCTCGCCTCCGAGTACATCGCAGTGCTACGCAGAGGAGCCGGGTCTTCAATTACTGGCTCATGCAGCACTATGCGGTCTTCTGGGTTGTCTTCAAGCACTAGCTATGCATCAATCTGACGCACAGGGCTTTAGCAACTGGGGTTTCTTCATGGCATAGTACGGCTTCAGGATCAACCTCCAGGCCTTCATTCACCACTGCTTCTATATCTTCAGGTTGCTGAGCCCTGAGCTTGGAAGCCGCATCCAGTGCTGCCTTGACTACATCGCTCCAGAGGAAGCGCAATGCTTGTGCGGCATCAGCTTCAGCGGCTACTTCTTGGGGTTCTGGAAGTACGTCTTCTTGCTCTACTGGAGAGTTCTGATTATCTCCAGCAGGACTACTTCCAGAAGCTCCCCACTTAACATCAGTGGATTTACTGCATCAACAAGTTGATCAGCATATTCAAGATTAAACAACAACAAGAAGTACTCAAGTACTCGGGTACTTACAGAGCAGCACGAGGCACCACAACTTTTGGCCCCAGCATGTCAAAAAATGAAGCGCCGCCGGCACCACTGGCACACATTCCACTGGCGGTACACTTCCTGGTGCCACACCTTCTTGTTGCTCATGCATCACCATCTCAATGGTTGACGCTGGAACCATCTCGGGTTCTGTTGCTTTTGCTGGGCTACTCACGGGTACATTAACAGTACTCTCGATAACCTGCGCAAGTCAAAATTCAAGTCATTACAACAGAGAGCAAGTATTCAACACGATATTGGCTACTTAAAGTTCTCAAAACTCACCATAATGGACGGCAGAGCTGTGACCTTCTTTACAGCCCGCTTTCCCACTGTGGTTCGCTTCTTCCGCGGCGGTAGCGTTACATCATCTGCAAGGGATGAAGCCGGCCTCTTCATTGCCCCTGCGGAAACACCACTGGGGATTGGCGCCCCAGAGTACCCGTAACAGCCTTTCACTTCAAAATGTTGTTGAAGTGTTTGACCGTCATCGTCACTCAAGGAGGCGTCCTCCACCAAGACTTCTTCTTCCCCTTGAGCAGATCGACTACTCTCAGGGGCTTGAGCTTCAACCTCTGTTGGCTCTCCCTCTGGCACTTGTAGTGGATCATGGGGATGAGGAGGAGGGTTGGAAACAAACTTCAAGACATCCTCCTGCGAAACAGAGCAAATTTTAGCTTCACGACTACTTCTAATAAGTACTCGGGGGCTAGTCTGCGGATACTCACCAGACGTGGAGGGTTGTCAGCGCTATACTCCTGGACAGCTGCTGGAATTCCATGAAGATTATTGAAGATCTTTTGCAGTCTTTCCATTACGAGATCGTCACTTATCTCCTCTGCAGACAGCCTTGAGCCATCATCAGCTCCCGTGTACTCGTACCCAAGATGCTTCCACTGCATCAAGGGTTGTACTCACCGCTTCATGAAGCTGAAGGCTACTCTCTCAGCCGTCAAGCCTTGCGCCTTCTTCTACGCAATCTTGGCCAGCAGCTCTGGAATTTGAATGCACTCTTGCATTGTTGGTTCATCCTTCAAGAGCCTATCATACACTGGCGCAAACATGCTTGGCTTCGGCAGTTGAGGGGCGTTGTCAATGTAGAACCACTTGGTCTTCCAATCTTGGTTCGAGTCAATCAAGTGGTACTTGAAGTACAACTCCTGTGCTTTCTGGCGCATCTGAAGACCGGCTCCACCAACTACTACCGGGAAGTTTGCATTGGGCTATGGCTTCAGGCAGAATATCTTCCTAAACAAAGCCCATTGTGGGCGAATACTAAGGAAATCCTCGCAAAAGTGCACATACACTGCAATCTGGAAGATGCTGTTTGGGTTCAGGTGTACATGCTCCAGCTTGAAGAAGTCGAGGAATCCCCTGAAGAAATCTGACGACGGCAGTCAACCCACGCTCGACGAAGTGGCCGAACATCGGGATTTCATCTGGAGTCTTCTCCATTGGCCACGCATCTCCAGTGGCAGAGCTCCATCCTGCGATTTCCTTCTCGCACAGCAACCCGGCTGCTTCGAGGGCTTTGATATCATCCTCCCTCATCTTGGATTTCTTCCAAGAAACAGCTTGGCTTGGTGGCTTCGTGATTACCATGGTTTTATACTTGGGTTACAGCAACTGATTTTTGCCGTGGCCGGATTTCCTCTTCTGTCCCTTGGTCGGCACATGCTTCATCCTTCCTGTCATGAGGGTCTTCTTTCGCATTGGCTTGAGGGCTGCGAGGAGGTGGAGATGGAAACTCTTGGCGGCGTGGATGCTCAAACTCTGTGGTGGCTACGAGTGCTAGGGTTTTCTTTCTGGATCTAAGGGCGAATGGAAGAAGTGAAACCCTAAGGGATACCCCTTTGGGTAGTTATAAAATCAAAACCCTAACAGTTCAACCTGGTGACCCTTCGTATTCAACAGATTGGTTTCACACAGGCCAAAATTTTCGGCTAAGACAGTGGACTTAAATCCAAAAGCTGCTCGGCTCCATCTCGGGGGCTCGACTACTCGATGATATTGGTTTTCACTCAGCTACAGTTCACTGAATTCAGGCCACTATTCTACAGTCAGAATGGATCCTTCAATTTGAGAAAGTACTCGACTCAAGGCTCGGGGGCTCCGTGCCACATGTCCTTCAGTTTTTCTCAAGATTTTATAGGATTATTTGACAAAGACTACAGATTGACCCTCAGCTTGAATTGTTAATTCGAACTAAGGCTCGGGGGCTACATCCATAAAGGATGCAATTTTTTGAAATCGCATTCCTATATATTTTCTTCGGATATTCTACGGATTTTTCGGAGCAAGATTAAAGGCTAGAAGATTGACCCTCAGCTTGAATCCTGGATTCGACCTAAGGCTCGGGGGCTACATTCCATATGGAATGTGATTTTAGTAATCGCATTTCCATATGGATCTTTGATGCAAAGATTTCAAGAACGAAGCGGGTATTATTGAAGACCTTCAAGGGAAGTACTCGGGGACGTTTGGGAACAACTCGAGAAGAATTCAAGATTACTCGTGGAGTTAGCTGGAGTACCTTCTAGCCTCGTGATAATTCAAGTACTATTGAAGATCGAAGCTTGCAGAACTCGGGGACGCTTGGGAACTACTCGTAGAGACCTGCAAGACTACTTGGAAGCATCACACTCGACTACAAAGTACTCGGGGGCTTGTCGACCGGGCATCCCTGGGCCCACCACGCATGTGGGCCATACCCGGGAGATAAGATCCTACACACCTGGACTACTCGACTAGTGGGCCGCGGTGCAAGTTTACCGTGGACCACAAGGCAAGACAAGATGGACAAGGACTTGTACTAAGACTAGGATAGCTTTCCATAACCCGCATAGGCTACTCCGAGTCCTACTCAAATAGTACTCTTGTACCAATCCGACTTGTAACCCTGCCTCCCGTGGCATATAAGGCGAGGCAGGGACCCCTCTCAAAACATACGCAATCAATACAGAGCCACGCAACATACATGACGTAGGGTATTATGCACATTGCGGCCCGAATCTGTCTAATTCTGGGCCCTGTGTCTCACCATCGTGTTCCTGATCTCGGCGAGCACCACACAATCTACTACTTCGGGTACCCCGTCGTAGGCTCAGTGTCTAAAACATTGACAAGGGTAAAGGTTGGAATCCCTGGTGCATATGCATGTTAGTCCTCCAAGGGTTACCGTGCATATGGGGTGCAATGCATGATCATGCTTGTGAGTGGTTTCATTAAGAGTGCAACACATGCAAGAGATGATGATGATCCTACAACTTAAACGACTTTGGGTGCTCTTTATCCATGTTTTATTTATTCGAACATTTTTGTGAGCAAACTAAGGATAGAAGCTCAAGGTTGATAAGATCAAACGGAGGCACGACAAGGAAATATCATCAAGGAAAAGCTGAGTACTCCTAGAATATTTAACCCAAAACTCTCATTTTCGGTTAGAGATAAAATCCTTCACTTGGTCTGACTTTGGCCTTCAACTTGATTCGAGAATTGATCACAACAAGATTATTCATTCAGCCGTCAAAAAGCTGCGATAAGGGTTCATCCAAACATTACATCAATCCTGAGTTCGGAATTACCACCACATAACACATGGGGTTACAATGCAGTCTAGCTGCGCAAAGTGTACTCCTAGGTCAGCCTACCACAAACCATCCAAAAGCGGCTGCACATCCTAGAGTATGTCCTTCCACTACAACACTTATACACCTCCTTACTCTATTACGAGCATAAAGGCGTCCACTGGAATCAACTAGCCTTAGTTTCACCTTCTCTTATTCGACCTACTTAAAGTGAAGCAAGCTCAAGGTGAGGCAGGTCCAGACTCTACTCCAGATTCTCCTTGAGTGTCCTCAGGGTCTTCTTCCTCTTCTGATTCAGGAATGGCGGGAGGTGCTACTGCGGCTTCCAGTTGATTCTCCAGATCAAACATATCTTGGTCATTGTGCTGTAACATGAAATTCTGTTCGAGTATGGTTTGACCCATTTCCCACATTCTTCTCTTATCCTTGTGTCTCCTCTTCTTGAGCGTAGCTATCTATGCTCGGGCTTCTTCCAACTCTTGTGTGGTATCCTTCCCTTCCTTAATGTGTTGCCTATAAAGTTGGTGTCTATAGAACACACCTTCTCCCACCATCAGTTGATAGGTGTCATACATGGCCTTGGAGAAACGGACTGAGGTAACAAGATCAGGATTATAGTGAGCATTGCCTTGAGCGGGGAGAAAAGCTTCACGTTCAACCCATTGCCCAGGGTGTTCTGCTCCTATGGGAATTACCTTGGCTGCAGTACCAGCTACCGAGGAAGAATGCTTCCCACAAAAGGTGGTGAGAGCTTTAAGAGCGGCCTTTTGTACGGTGCTAGGCAGTGTCAAGCATTGGGCTTTACATTCCCATGCTTCCTAGTCAGGATTCATCGGGCAAGTGGGAATCTTCACCTTCACTTCCCAAAGAAGGATTTGTCCTGAGGTCATGAACTCACGTCCCATATACCCTGGGTATGTGGTGTATCCAAAGTCCTTCAGGGTGTCCCACAGAAGTGCAGGAAATCCACCTTCCTCGAGGCAGTTCAAGTGAGTCCACGCCGGCGCATCAGCGGTCATGGATCCGGAGTTGGACATCTGGATAGAGTGTCGAATGTAAGTATTCTGATGAAAGAATGTGCACAAGGATAGATTCTTATAGCTATAAAAGTGAGTTGCATGCAAAAACCATATTAAGGATTCTAACTTTCATCAAAACCCTAGGTAGATACCGAGGAACAATTCAGATTCTCATGTGGGTAAGGTTGGGGTAGCCATCTATACAAGGTACAGAGTATGCCTAACTCAAACGAGCGTGACATACAAATGACATAAAGTTCTGTCAGTTGTGAACAAAAATTCACAACTCAGAAACTACAGCCCCAAAAATTCCCAAATTTTTGTAACAACTTAGCAAGATTATGAGGCATATTTTTTTGGTATTCAAAGGTTGACCCAAAAAGATTTGGAAGGTGCTCAAAGAGTACAGTTCAGAATTGAGGTCTCCAGGAAAAAAACAGCAAGACAGGGTGTCACTATCTCGGTCATAACTTGAGATCTATAGAAGCTATGACCACGAGATTTTGGCAGCAAAAACTAGATTAGATAAGGAGAAACTTTGGTATAGACCATCTAGTCAAATTAGTTTTACAACAGGGGGTAAAAATTAAGCAAACTGACGTATCATCTTGATGACTAAGCGACAAGCAAGCTATACATGCAATCTATACTAAAACATCAAAATAACAAGGTAGCACCTAGAGAGCATACAAACTTGATTGATTGCAACATTTGAGGGTTCAATAATTTTTACATGATGCAAAAAGAGTTACATACGACCTCACAAGGCGATTAAGCCAACAATCGAAGTTAGTGCCGGTGGCAAGGCTTATATACTTCTCTCCCTATAATAACTAGTCGGAGCTACACTTTGGTCACGCAACGTGGTTAGTGTCCCTGCAGAAAAGAACCTTCCGTGCCAGCGCGTCACGAGAGCGTCCACATACATTACCATTCGCTATAGAAATGGTATTCATGCATTTTGCACTGCATGGACGACGTCCAACCTGAGACACACCCCTTTTGAATGGACGGTGTCCCCCTTCGCATGTTCGTAATGCGGGATCATGCACATGTGTAGCAAAACGTGGCGACATCACAACCCATGATATGTTCATCTTGAATAGAACACGCCATCCTTCGTATGACTTGCATACGGTAGCACACGTATAGACACGTGCACATCCAACCGAGAAGATAGGATCCGTGGAATAGATTGCCCTATCAACCCTCGCATACTCGTTATGCGACACAACACATGTATGAAACACGTGGCTTAAGAAGTGCTGGAAGTTAGCATAAATAAACCATAATTACTTAGCCACCTTAAAAGACCCCAAAAAATCCCTCTAGGGCCTTTCGGTCTAATCATTCCTTAACAATCCAACGTATTTTCAAAATCCAATCAACCTTGACAAGTTTGAATTGTAAATCATGTGATTAGTATTAAACTAATTACTCTGGTGTATACGGATGCTCTGGTACCAACTGTGACAACCCGACCCGAGATGAGTCTGTACTACCACCTAAACCAATCCACTTTGGTCATTAAGTGATAATAAAGAATCATCCCGTTGAGTGTTGCCGGGTCAAAGCCCGGTAAATCACTTGAATCAACACACAGAGGATCGAACACGCATACATTAAAACTCCCACAATTTAAAAGTTCCTAGATTCATGGAGATATAGAACAACATATAAGTTATCATGCTTGCATATCCATCATTTGAGTCTCCAACAATTATTCCAATAATTACATATCTGATTTGCCCTATGGATGAATATGCAAGCATACATTTCATGCTTGTTTGAGTAATACCAAGGAGATTCCCCAATATCATGCTAAGAGTAGCTAGGATTTCCAGAAGAAGATGCCATTCGTTTGATGAGAAATAAAAAGGAATATCGAGAATTCGCGTGGCTAAAGCTGAAGCAGCTACTTTCGAAGTAACAGAAAGAAAAGCAACGACTGGAGTGGGGGAGTTAGAGTCGAAAAGAGGATTCCTTGCTTCTTACTCTCATGCAAAACCGTGCATGAGACTTTCATCTCGCACGGCTCCTAAGTGATAAAAGAAAGAAGACCAGTTCTTCTTTCTTTTTTGATTACCTTCCTCACGTATGTATAAGACCGAATCCATTCTTTTTCGAAATGGATTTCAAAAAAGAACTACTAATCCTTAAAAGTTTGAGGAATCCTTCATCAGTGGTTTTGAATGAGTGACTTTTTCAATCCTTTCGACCTTCATTCCGTAGGAGCAAGTAAGAAAGGTTGAGAAATAGAACCATCTGATTTGATTCGTTCCCAATAGCCATGAGATGATCATCTTAGGGTGATCCTTTTGTCAACGGATGATCCCATTACACGTAGTCTCTGAAGGATGAGAACCCACTATGTAGCATCTACATTGATAATTCAAGCATTGTATATGTGACAACCCCACCCGAGGTGAGTCTGTACTACCACCTAAACCAATCCACTTTGGTCATTAAGTGATAATAAAGAATCATCCCGTTGAGTGTTGCCGGGTCAAAGCCTGGTAAATCACTTGAATCAACACACAGAGGATCGAACACACATACATTAGAACTCCCACGAAGGAGAGTCCATAGTACCTTACAATTTAAGGCTAATCTTCCCCGTAGCGTCAAATATTACAAATCATAGTTCATAATATGATAAACCATGGTTCAAAGTTTTAAAAGACAGCGGAATTAAACTATGATAACTTGGCATCATGGGAGGCCACCCATAACACCATTATTCTTCGTCATCCACCCATTCCAGCTCCCAGCTGGGTGGGATTTCTCCAGGCCAAACATTATCACCTGAAAACAACATTTATTGCAAGGCTGAGTATACTAATACTCAGCAAGGCTTACCTGTCTAAAATAAAAGACTTAACCTCTAATCATGCTTGGCTTTTGGCTAGTGGGTTTGTTTTGCCAAAAAGCGACTAAGGAGTTAATCCTTACTTTCAATATTTTAGATCAAGTTCTAGTAGATCAAGTTATTACTAGATAAGCAACTAATGGAAGCATAATTGTGCAAACAGTTAATCAAACATCAAGTTTCTCAACATTTCATCATAGAGGAATTATCATGGCCAGATAATTAAGCACTCTCGGATAACGGTGAGAGGCCGACGATCGATCGATTAATATCCTTGCAAGGTGGACGTAAACATACGGGAGAAAGTACTCACAATGAGTCCATTCAACCAAACGGTTCCCGTCATTCCTCGGATTGGGATCGGATGCCACAGTCCTAAGTACAAGGCTAGTTGGCATGCCTCACACTAGCATCCAACGTCACACATGCACTACCGGAAGCCAGCTGGGGGCCGCAACCCAAGATTAGTAGCGCAAAGTTCCCGCACTGCATCATTCAGGTACTAGGCTTACCGTACCCATTTCCGACAAATGTTTAGTACATTCAAATGCTTAATCTCTTAACCACTGGACCGGAGCCCCAAATCCCATGCTCTTACCACGTGAGCCATCCAATTTAACAATCTTATGATTTCAACATAAGAACCTATTCTCGCGAGCGAAGTACATCACTCGACTTGTACCGGGTCCTTAGTGCATAGCAACTAGTGATCTAGCATACTAGTAAAAGATCATAGGTACTTAGGGATCATGCATCTAGGGTTTCCAATCAACTCCTGAACGTAAATGCACAGAGATAAACAATCATAAATTCAGAAATTTAAGAAGGAAACACATAGGTGAATGTTAAACCGGGGCTTGCCTTCGGCAGCTCCAGCAGTCAGACAATCTTCCGGACTTTGGTCCAGGTCTTGATCAACGGTCACGAAGTGTATGTCTCCTCTTCCTCCCTCGTCCTCGTCAGCCGGCACGAGTGTAGAGCTACCGTCAGGGACTTCTATACGGGGAAATGCATATGCAGGAATTGATTGGTGATGATGGTATAAATAAACACAACAGCACACATTAACCTAGGGTGTCATGTTGACCACCAACATCTAGACAAGAATATATTCAGCATACTCTTCCTTAAAGATAAATCAAGCAATCATTTATTAATTATTATTTTGATAGTGATTATGAGCACAACTATACAAATAATTTAGAAACACTTCACAAACCACCAAGTTATTTTTCAAGGTTCCAACAGTAGCATTTTCTAAAGTGAAGTACACACAAGTCTCTAAAGAAGTGATTTCTTTAATTCTCTTTTTACTATACTTAGTTTCTTCCAAAAATTATTCTGGTTAAACCAGGCACTAAATTACAGTAAGAATTTTTCTACAAGCACACAGTACTACAACAGAGTTACTGTGAAATTTTCATAACCAACACATCTATATACTGGGCATGAAAAATACGACAAGTTATTCTTAGCTAAAGCAAGAATATTTAATACAGAGAAAACTACTAATGCACTGGAGTTCAAAATTTACACGGAGCCTCAATGGATTATATCTGGACTACACACCAAAAATTAGCTCCGGAAACTAAATCTATAAAGCTATACAAAAACAATCATGGCACAAACATCTACTGGACCAAAGATAAGCATCACTGGTTCAACAGAAACTGAGCTATGAATTTAACTTTATAAACAAGCATCATTCACAAACAGATATATAGACAGTTCATAAATACATGGTAAATTTACCAAGAGCACATATGAGCCAAAGAAGATGATATCCATAATATTAGCCACAGAAAGCATACCTATGAAGCTATACAAAATATATACACAGATCTAGCATAAGACAAAATAAATCATATCTAGAGATTCACTCAGTAACTTTTTGCAAAAACTTAGATCTAGCTTATAATAGCGAAGACTAACATTATATCCAAAGATCAGTCCTAGCACAGGAGTACAACTCAAGTTATGAGCAAACACATACAAACTGGATTTGAATTTTCATTCAAAATCTACTCATCAAAAGAATATATAGCCTTTCTAAAAGATGTAGATCTACTCACAAGGAGACCAACAAAATTAGTTTTACATTTTTCTGATTTTTCTGTGCATTTCTATGATTTTTAAAAGGTACTGGACCTAATCAAAAGAAACCAAGAATCTTTTTGCACCCGGAACCCTAGGAAGATTTTGTCCTTCATAGAAACACCCCTGGTTTACGGAAAACACCCTATGGGAGGTTTTGGCCTTACAATGTGGCCCTTGGGTGCGGCTGCCGGCGGGGATCGCCGGATTCTGGCGACGGCGGCGCCGGTCTTGGCCGGGGAAGGTGCTGTGTGTGCCTAGGAGGCTACCACGGAGCGTCGGGTGGCCGTAGTTGGGGTCGGGATGGCGCCAGTGAGGTGGCTCGGTGACACCTTTGGCGGCGGCCACTGCGAGCAAGGTCCCAGCGAGTTAAGGGCCGGCCAGAGCAAGGTGAGGCTCTGGTGATCTTCAGGTGGTGTTGGAGGAGATGGAGGCGGATTTAGCCGGCCGTTTCCTAGGCAGGGAGGTGGAGCTCACCGTGGGGTGCCCATGGTGGACACAGCGGCGGCGTGCAGGGCAGGCAGCGGTGTGCACGCGTGCTTGTGAGCTCGGCTCCTCTTATAGGGGTCGAGGATGGTCCAGTCATCGACACAGCCACGGCATTGGCACGAAGGTGGTGGCGACGCGCTGCGCGTACGGCAGCAACAAGGGTGGTTGGCCGGCGCGGTGGTCGGTGCGGCGGCCCTGTGCGCGCGTGGGGTGTGGTGGTCGCTGGGTGGCCTGCATGCCCAGGGGTGTGCTGGGTCCCACCACGCGTGCACTGACACGGTCCTCGGTGTCTGGGCCCAGTGGGGACTGCGGTGGGGGAAAGGTTCCTGGCGCCGTCCGGCGTGGGCGCTGGCGCGACGTCGTGCTCCGGAACGCGCCAAGGGGCAAAACAATTTGGTTTAGCCGACTTTGACCAAGTTTTTCTCCAAAAATCACAACTGAAGTGCCCCATGTGACCTATACCAAAGTTGAAGATCATGTGATGCTCTACAACATTTACAACGGCGGTACGGTGTTTTGATCAACAGATCGTGCAGAAAAGGCACGCCAACTTGAGGATTTTCTCGGCCCCGGGAAACAGTGGACAGAAACTTTGATCAAGATTTTACCCATCTTCCACTCAAAATTAGCAATGCCGCCAATTATGAAAGTTGTGTCTCCTAAAAAGATCAACAACTTTTATTTTGGTAGATTTTGAAGTGTTTAGATGAAATTTGGAGAACGCGGCAAAAGTCCTAGAAAGGTGTAGGTGTCAGAGGGGTTTAAAGGGGTTTTGACCATGGTTTGACCAAGGTTTGACCATGGTTTGACCATTAGTGAAAGTTGGTGAGGTTTTCGAGGTGATGACCCAGGTTGACCAAAGTTTCACCAAAGTCAACATGTTTGACTTGGTTGACCAATCATTAGCGTTAATTTAACCCTAATTGAAAACTTGGGGCGTCACAGTATACATCATTAGTCCGATTCTTTGTAGGAACTACCCGTAATAACGAGCTTGCAAAATGGATTTGTTTATCATAAAGAGCTTCGTTGTTCCTGACCCTGCTTCACCTTAATTGTTATTTGAACAAAAAGATCACAATAAACTTTTGGTAAAAGTTTTGTCTTAGTCGGAGTGGGGATAGCATTTCTCTTATGCATGTCCATGGAGTTTTGCAAAACCCAAACACCTCAGAGATAGATATAGAGGTAGGAATTTATCGAACGAACCACACTCCTTCGTAGATGTTAGGAGTCCGATGTCAATTGATGAAAAGGGGCTGGGGAAAGCTTGAACCCAAGTCCTACAGTGATGAATAAAAGCGCAATTGAAATTCCTTGGGAGTTATACATTTGTGTATTGATAAGACCATTCACAATTTCTTGAAGCTCGATCTCCCGCCCCCCAAGATGAACCATATAGCCAAGAGAAACCATGAACCAGAATAGAAGAGCTTGCCCCACCCATGAGTAAATATTTCATAGTAGCCTCGTTAGACTGTAGATCTCTCTTGGTATATCCAGACAATAGGTAGGAACATAAACTGAAACATTCTAGAGCTACAAAGATAGTTAATAAATTTTTACAACCACATAAAAACATTCCCCCTAGAGTAGCTGTTAATATGAATAATAGAAAGACTATTATAGCCATTTCTGTACATTCATTGTACTCTACATAGAGAGGAATACCTAAAGTTGAACATAATAAAATAAGAAATTGAAAGATTTTGTTGAAATTGTTCGTTTGGAAATTTCCCAAAAAGCTAATTATAGGTTCTTCTCTCCATCGGAACAATAGGGTTGTTATGCTTATTACTAAACTTGTTGAAGAGATGAAATAGAACCAAGGTCTATCTTTTTGATCAGAGGTTAAATTGATCATCAGAAGAAGAATCAGGCCAAAAATTAGGATACATTATGGGAAAATGAAACTTCCATGGAAGAGAAGCAAATGAAATGCTTTCATAAAAATTCTCGTAGAATCGAGAATGAAGTTTTTATTCTGTACATGCCAGATCATGAATTAGTAACTGTAGCCAATCTCCAAAAAGTCTCGATTGTTTCGATTTTTGGAATGGGATATTTACGGAATCCCCATGAATAGGATCAAACCTTATTCCATGCTATTTCCATAAGATTCCTCTTTCTTATTCTTAAGCAAGCCCCCGAGAGGGCTTAGTGGATCATGATTTCTGTTTTCTCTTTCTTTTTCTATTTATTTGTTTCGAAAAAGATATCGTCCGATTCTCCTAGATTCTGTTCATGGATTAACGAAAATGTGCAAGAGCTCTATTTGCCTCTGCCATTCTATGAATCGCTTCCTTTTTGCGTATGGCACCCCCACTCCCTTTGGCAGCATCTACTAATTCGGAACTTAATTTGAAAGCCATATTTCGACGGGGACGCTTTTGGGATGCTTCTAATAACCAACGAATGGCATGTGCTCTTCATTGTTTAGATCCTATTTCAATCAGAACTTTCCGCGTCGATCCTTTTTTATTACGTCTTGTTTTTACTCCTATATTGGGAGTTACTCTATGTATTGCTTGACGTAAAACCAATAGTGGATTTGTTTCTATCTTTTGTTGAATCTTTTTCATGGCTCGATAGAGAATTTGATAGGCCAATGATTTTTTCCGTCTTTCATAATACGGTTAACCACCATGTTAACTAATCGATTACGAAAAATTGGATCGGATTTTTTGGTTATTTTTTCTGGAGTACCTCAACGTGACATGAGTGTGAAAGAGGTTCAAGAATTCGTTTTCTTTTTATAACGGCTAAAAATGAATCACTTATTTTTTTGGCTTTTTGACCCGATATTGTAGGGTGGATCTCGAAAGATAAGAAAATCTCCCTCCAAGCCGTACATACGACTTTCATCAGATACGGTTTTCCACAGAATTTTATAGGGATCTATGCGATCGAGTATGGAATTTTGTTTACTCACTTTAAATTGAGTATCTGTTTCCCTCATTTTCCCGCTAGGATCGGAAATCCTGTATTTTCCATATCCATACGATCGAGTCCTTAGGTTTCCGATATAGTGTAATGGAAAAAGAAGTACTTCGAATCATTACTATTTGACCCAGACCTGTTCTGAAAAAGTCGAGGTAATTCGAATTGTTTGTTGACACGGGCAAAGTAAGGGAAAACCTCTGAAAGAATTTCCATATTGACCTTGGACATATTAGAGATCCGAATCGAATCTCTTTAGAAAGAAGATCTTTTGTCTCATGGTAGCCTACTCCAGTCCCCTTACGAAAGTTTCATTATTGGGTTAGCCATACACTTCACATGTTTCTAGCGATTCACGTGGCATCATCAAATGATACAAGTCTTGGATAAGAATCTACAACGCACTAGAATGCCCTTGTTGACAATTCTTTACTGCGACGACATCTAGGGTTCCTCGAATAATGCGACATCTTACACTGGCTAAATCCTTAACCCTTCCTCCTCTTACTAATACTACAGAATGTTCTTGTAAATTATGGCCAATACCAGGTATATAAGTAGTGATTTCAAATCCAGAGGTTAATCATACTCTGGCAACTTTACGTAAGGCAGAGTTGGGTTTTTTGGGGTTGATAGTGGAAAAGTTGACAGATAAGTCATCCTTACTGTCCCTCTATAGAACCGTACATGAGATTTTCACCTCATATGGCTCCTTGTTCAATTATTTCGGAGGGATCCTTTTCCTCGTTCGAGAGTCTCTGTCCTTCTTCCACTCCGTCCCGATGATTAACTAAGACCAATTGAGTCACGTTTTCATGTTCTAATTGAACACTTTCCATTTATGATTAAAGGAGAAGATCGTTCTTTTACCAAACATATGTGGATCAAATCACGTCTTATAATAAGAAGAAATCTTTCTCTGTATCAATCCCCTTGCCCCTTATTCTTTGAGAATAAGAAGGATCCTTTTCGAGTTTCCATTTCTTCATTTTGAATCTGGGCTCTTCTATCTTCGACTTATTTTTTGGCTTTATTTTTTATTTATTTCATTTTGATTTTTTCCTCTTCCTGTATCCCTATCCTCTAGGTACAGTGTTTGCATCAATAGAAAACTTTTTCCTCTGTATGAATCGATATTATTCCATTCCAATTTCTTCCCAAAACTTCCCAAGAAAAATCCCGAATTGGACCCAAAATTGACGGGTTAATGTGAGCTTATCCATGCAGTTAGGCACTGTTCAAATAGGAATCCATTTTCTAACTGGCTTTCGTGCTTTGGTGAGTCGTCCGAGATCCTTTCGATGACCTATGTTGTCTTGAAGGGATATCTATATGATCTGATTGATTGCATAAGACCTGCAGTAGCAATAGAACGGGGAAAGTATACAGAAAAGACAATTCTTTTCAATTTTGATTATCTATATATTAGTTTGTTTCTATTTCTATATATTAGTATTAGTTAGTAGTACTATTCTATTAGTTAGCGATCCCAGATCTGTGAGTTCTTTCTTCTGTGATGAACTGTCGGCATCAGTCCTACATTTTTTCTCTATGGACCGAGGAGAAAGGGGGCTCCGCAGGAAGAGGATTGTACCATGAGAGAAGCACAGGGGTCATGTCAAATATGGAACATGGATTCTGGCAATGCAACGGAGTTGGGTCCTCATATCAATTCGAATGAATCAGTCTTTCTACAGAGGTCAATCTTTGCCTATTAGGCAAGAGGATAGCAAGTTCAAAATTCTTTCTCGGTAGGACATGGATTTCTATTACTATGAAATTCATAAATGAAAATGAAGTAGTTAATGGGAGCGCTACCATTATCCTTTTTCTTGTATGTGTTCCGAAGAGAAGGAATTTGTCCATTTCATGTTTCGAGGTCTCAAGGGTGTGGAAACAGATAGAAACTCTTGAATGGAAATTGAAAAGAAATTTAGCCCCAGTTCCTTCGGAAATGGTAAGATCTTTGGCTCAAGAAGAAGGGGCGACCCATATCATCTTGACTTGGTTCTGCTTCCCCTCTTTTTTTAAGAATACCCAGTCAGGTTCTTCTCCGACTAGTATCAAATAGAACATGCTGAACAAGATCTTCTTCATGGAAACTCGCTCGATTTAGATCGCGAAAATCGTACAGATTTTATGAAACTGTGTGCTATGGCTCGAATCCATAGTCAATCCTATTTTCGATAGGACTGGTTGACAATTGAATCCAATTTTCCCATTATTTGACTATCCATAAGAGTGCAGAAAGAAAGCTCGGAGGAAGAGTGGCCTTGAGTTTCTCGCCCCTTTGCCTTAGGATTCGTTAATTCTCTTTCTCGATGGGACGGAGAAGGGATATAACTCAGCGGTAGAGTGTCACCTTGACGTGGTGGAAGTTATCAGTTTGAGCCTGATTATCCCTAAACCTAATGTGAGCTATTTTGACTTACTCCCCTACCACGATCGAACGAGAATGGATAAGAGGCTTGTGGGATTGACGTGATAGGGTAGGGTTGGCTATACTGCTGGTGGAGAACTCCAGGCTAATAATCTGAAGCGCATGGATGCAAGTTATCCTTGGAAGGAAAGAAAATTCTAAATCCGCTTTGTCTACGAATAAGGAAGCTACAAGTAATGCAACTATGAATCTCATGGAGAGTTCGATCCTGGCTCAGGATGAACACTAGCATCATGCTTAACACATGCAAGTCGAACGTGAAGTGGTGTTTCCAGTGGCAAACGGGTGAGTAACGCGTAAGAATCTGCCCTTGGGAGGGGAACAACAACTGGAAACGGTTGCTAATACCCTGTAGGCTAAGGAGCAAAAGGAGAAATCCGCACAAGGAGGTGCTCGCGTCAAATTAGCTAGTTGGTGAGGCAATAGCTTACCAAGGCGATGATCAGTAACTGGTCCGAGAGGATGATCAGCCACACTGGGACTGAGACACGACCCAGACTCCTACGGGAGGCGGCAGTGGGGAATTTTCCGCAATGGGCAAAAGCCTGATGGAGCAATGCCGCGTGGAGGTGGAAGGCCTACGGGTCGTAAACTTCTTTTCTTGGAGAAGAAACAATGACGGTATTTGAGAAATAAGCACCAGCTAACTCTGTGCCAGCAGCCGCGGTAAGATAGAGGATGCAAGCGTTATCCGGAATGATTGGGCGTAAAGCATCTGTAGGTGGCTTTTCAAGTCCACCGTCAAATCCCAGGGCTCAACCCTGGACAGGCGGTGGAAACTACCAAGCTGGAGTACGGTAGAGGCAGAAGGAATTTCCGGTGGAGCGGTGAAATGCATTGAGATCGGAAAGAACACCAACGACGAAAGCTCTCTGCTGAGCTGACACTAACACTGAGAGATGAAAGCTAGGGGAGCAAATGGGATTAGAGACCCCAGTAGTCGTAGACGTAAACGATGGATACTAGGTGTTGTGCGACTGTTGGTATTTGTTAAGCCTACAGAAATATTATGATGGATAATCCGCAAGAGCACGGATACCGGTGAGCATTCCACCCGGGAGAGGGTTTTAAATATCGAATCCACAAGGAGAATAGTAAAGAGAGTATCTGAGGTATATAACTAATCACTGAGTAGCTATGAAGGACTTGACAGAAAGAGAGATAAGGAAAACTTAAGGATGTCTGGTTCTTATTCTCACAAGCTACTGTTGATGCTCACTAACTCTTATTTTTATGCATCAACAATACATGAAAAAGGACCAAAAAGATAAATCAACAGTAGTATAGGGCCTTGGACTAATGAATTCCACGAGTTTTGGTGAATTATATATTTTCAGGGACTATTCAGGAAAATGCGAAAAGAATGAATTCTAGAAGGCTCCAGAAGAATCCCGAACTCAACCGAAGTGGGCTCCAAGAAAATATGAATCTAGAAGGGACAAGAGGCCCACACGCGAAGGCGGAGCCCAGCCGGGGCCCAGCCCAGGCCGACCGGCCCTATAGGGAGGCCGATCGGGCTCCCCCTGGCCCCGATCAGGCCCTGTTTCGGGAAGGTTCCTCCACCGCCTCTTAGGGTTAATCTAAACCACTTGTTTAGGTCGGTTTGATCCTACGGCGACGGATTATCCCTCCGGGCTATATAAGCAACCCCAGACCCCCCCCTAGGGCATGGTATGCATCTCTCAGAAGATCATCATCATCAGGCCAAGACAGGAGAAGAAGAGGATACATCAGAGATAGGATAGCTACTTCATAGTTCAAGATCTAATTTCCAGATCAAGAACCTAGTTCTAGATAGAGAGTCAGATTCGAGTAGAGTTGAGCTTTGCTCTAGTTCCAGATCTGTAAGTTATCAAGATTCAGTTCTTATATTGTTTCTCAATAACTTTATGCTATTTCAATGTTATGTGTGCAATTGCTAAGTTCTTACTTTATTCTAGTAGTATATTTGATATAGTCATGATTAATGATAAGTCTACGCACTTATTCGTAGAGCTCCTAGTATATTACGCGCATATGCTAGGTAGTAGAAAGTATGTAAGCATGGTGCTTAGATATAATTTACTTGCGGATTCACCTTATACTCCGGGTCATGTGGTAGATCGTGGGCGTGACAGGCCTATTGAGTCCTTTGCAGTCCACCCCCTGAGTATAAGACTAGTCGAACAATGATTCTTGGGAGGATCAAGTTTCGTCCTTGATCTTCTTGGGTAATCTTCGCGGTGTTCACATTTATCCATGACTATGCTATATGTGATGATATGCTACATTAGAATAGATGAATAACTCAGTCTTTGTATGCTATATAGAATTGTGCCTCTTAAGTAAATCCAATTCTAATCTAGACAAGGAATAGTATGTTCTATGCTCCACATGTGCCTCTGCCTGTCTGATTTATCATTACTTTATCATTTGGCTTACCCCTGTTAAAGTATGTGCCATTCCATCAAAGTCCATAAAGTAGTCTATTGCCATCCCTATGTCTGTTGTTGCATCCATCCATCGTCCCTGTGGATACGATATTTTAAAACCCATCACCCCAGGTGAAATGCTCACCGGTATCCATGCGCTTGCGGATTATCTACCATAATATTTCTGTAGGGTTATCTTATACCAACCAACATTTCTTGCGCCATTGCTTAGAATGGATTCTAGATCTATTCTTTGGAAGTTACGTTAAGAAATGTCAACAAGCATTTCTGGTGCCGTAGCCGGGGAAGATTGGATGGCTACCTTTTGAAAATCGATGGCTAGATACTTTAATGAGACTTCGTAATTTGGCACCTCTACTTAAACAGAATTACCCTTGTTTGTTTTTTGTCTATCTTACTTGCAGGGTATTAACAGGTTTGATTGTGATTCACCACACTTCAATTATTTTAGTCAAATCAACCAAGGAAGCTTTACACCAAGTTCTGAAGCCATGGCTGAGAAGACGTTGTTGGAATTCTCTACTCCAAACATCAATAACATTCGCATTGGACCAACAATCGATCATGAATTCGAGCTTAAGCCTAGCCTCATCAACATGGTGCAAGCTGATCTATTCAGTGGAAAGGTACATGAAGATGCAAGTGCTCATCTCCAAAACTTTTTGGAGAAAGGCACCACCATCTCCATCAAGGACATTCCCAAGGAAACGATCCTACTCCGCTTATTCCCATTTTCACTAAAGGGAAGGGCGAGACAATGGTTCTACTCCAATGAAATCAACACATGGGAGGAATGTTCTACAACCTTCCTATCAAAGTTTTTCCCCACAGGCAAAACCAATGCTTTACGTGGAAAAATCACCAATTTTCAGCAGCAGAAAGGCGAGTCAATTCCAGAGGCATGGGAACGTTTGTAAGAATATATATCAAATTGCCCTCACCATGGAATAAAAGAATGGATGCTCTTACAAAGCTTTTACCATGGATTAAATCAAAAAGCGTCTGAGCACCTAGATGCAGCTGCTAAAGGATCATTCTTGTCACTCACTACGAGACAAGCCAATACACTTATGCAGAAGATATCTGAAAATAAAGGCTGGACCCAGAAGAACACTCAACACTGTCATCAGAGTGAAGAAGTACAAGAAGATGAAGAGTTGAAAGAACTATCAACTAGTATGGACGTGCTGTTGAACAGGCTTGAGGAACGAGCCAACTTCAAGAAGGATCGACAAGCTTTACAAGATTCGATGAATACTTCAAGAAATTCAAGCTTGGTGGTCCACAAGTCAGCACCAACCCAAGAAAAAGACCTACAACCACGACCGACTTACGCAGGTAAGTATACAGGTAATAATTCCAAACGACCTTCGCTACGAGAGTTAATTGAAGAACAGGATAAAATAACCAATAATCTCCCTAAGAAGCTTGTTGCTAATGATAAGATTCTAGAAGACATAAATGTTAAGATGGATAATTTTTCTGAAATCTTAAAAGATCAAGCTATCTTTAATGCTGAACTAGAATCAAAGTTATCAAAATTGTCTGTTGTTGCACCTGTTGCCACTAACCCTGAGCAGGTATTTAATGTCCGAACAAGAGGTGGCAAGCAAACAACAGATCCACCATATCCCAAGGGCACAGCAAGACCACCGGCTAGAACACCCACAGCACCTGCAACATCTGCAGTACCTGTAGCACCAGCCGAAGCTCCAGAGAAGGATAATGACGTAGAAGAAGTCGTGCAAGAAGAACAAGACTCAGCAAGACAAGATTTCCACGACACCAACTTCATACCATATCCAAGAAGAGTGAGAAAACCTCAAGTTGATGATCAATTCGGGAAGTTCATCAAAGTCATCCAGAAGCTTTATGTCAACATACCTCTATTGGATGCCATGCAAGTCCCGACATATGCCAAGTACATCCGAGACATCCTGAATAAGAAGAAACCTTTGCCAACTACGGAGATCATCAAGTTGACCGAAGAATGTAGTGCGGCAATCCTGAACACATCGCTCATCAAGAAAAAGGATCCAGGATGCCCCACTATAGAGTGCTCCATTGGAAATCAATACTTCAACAATGCACTCTGTGATCTTGGAGCAAGTGTTAGCGTGATGCCCAAGGTTGTCTTCGACAAGCTCAAGCACCCTACCTTGGTTCCATCGTCAATGTGTCTCCAATTGGTAGATCAATCAGTTCGCTACCCATCAGGAATCGCCGAGAATGTTCCAGTGAAAATCCGAGAGTTCTTGGTGCCAGTTGATTTCGTGGTATTGGATATGCACCCAGACTCCAGGGTTTCACTAATTCTCGGGCGACCATTCCTGAGCACTGCCAATGCACGCATCAATGAGGCAGAGGGGAGATCACATTTGAGATCAATGGAAAGGAGGAGAAGTTTGCCTTCAGACCCAGACCAGAGCTCAGCATCAACGCGAACATGATCGATCAAGAAAAGACATCATCAGAAGGACTATTATCTCTGAAGACGGAGGATGCACCTGAATATTAGAAGACTTGGAAGTCCCGTTCGAGGACTCAAACAACGAACCCTCGTCAAAGGTAACCGGTAAAAACACAAAAATATATTTCTGAATTTCATATTTACTACAGTAAAAACTTTTTCACGCCCCATGGTAAATAATTTTACGGTGTGTCAAAACCCGTATAATGATTTTTCGTGGTGGCATAAAAATAAATATTTTTACTACTATATTTTTGCTGTTATATTTGCCTTTACCCTTACGCATGGGACCCACATGCCATAGGGATACACATCAAGTCTTTACCTACCTTATCTTATCACTTCATCCACCAGCACCTTCTTTTCCCACTCACAAGGCACTTTTTCTAGCGTTGGAAGACAGCAGGAAATGGATGGAGGAGAGGGCACCCGAGTGGAGGCCAGGTGGGGCCGACCGGCCCCACCACCAGGCCGGCCGGCCACCCTCCTTGGGCCTATATAAGCAGCCACCTCCTACCCAGTTCTTCGCACACATACCAACCCAGAAAACCTCACCTTCGAGCTTTTGCAGTGCTGCCTCAAGAGAAAGAAAGCTTAGGAAGAGAGTGGAGAAGAAATCCAAGGGTAGCCTAGCTCTAAACTTTTCTCTTACACCCTTGAAAGCCTCAAGACACCATGTTTGGGAGAATCCTTAGACACTCTAGCTCCAGAGCCAACTCCTAGCGGTCGATGAGTGTAGACTCTCAGGAGTCTCCCTCACCGGTCTCTAACCCCTCTCCTTCGGCATCGCAATCACAAGGAAAGATCCTAACCAATGATGTGCATTTGCACATCAGGAGAGGAGAAGAGAAGGAAAGGTATGAGAAACTGAAGAAACGTTCTTTTGTCCTTACACCCATGTTTAGCGAAGAATTCATGCAAGAAGTAGGCTTGAACTCTGAGTTCAGCCAGATTTTTGCTCTGCTGGGGTGGACCTCTTTTTATCACACTTCTGAAAGGGGTTGCCGTCTCCTCACTTTAGAGTTTCTTTGCACTTTGAAATCCTCTAACGATGGGGTAACCTTTCGGTTGTTCCGTCAAGAGCACACTCTATCTTGGAGAAGGCTGAGTAACGCCTTAGGGTTCGCAGAAGGATGTGCCTTAGATTTAGACTCATCTCTTGAAGATTTTGATAGGCTACACCTCTGGACGGATGTTACAGGGAAAGAGAACGCACACAAGCCACGCACCAATGATATTCAGCATCCCACTCTCCGTTTCTTTCACAAGTGGATAAGCCTTGTCCTTTTTCCACGCAATGATAATATCAGCGTGAGAGTAGGGGACATGCAGTTGATTTATGCTGCTCTGAAAAGAAAAGTTGTGTCCCCTGTTAAGATGCTAGTAGAGCACTGGCTCTCGTTCCCCAACCTAGTTGGAGACGTAAGTTGCACCTCTCTGATCACCCGGATAGCCGATGACTTGGGCATCCTTGGAGATGCCACTTTCATCAGCATTGATACTCCGCGTGAGATCATCGGCTACGATTACTTCCGCCAAGGAAGATGGGTTAAGAAAATTCAAGAAAAATTGCACTATATCCACAATAAGAGCGCAATCCCGTTACCTAACCCGGGATTGGGTATATATTTTGTGCAATCTTTTCTGATCAATGAGCAGGCACAACCGGTCCAGCAGCAACCTCCACGAACGTCAGCTCGGGCCTCATCGTCAAACTACGCCGGAGCTGACCCACTGTCCGAAGACGCCGCGTATCGATCATATGAAAACTTCGTGCCAACATACCCTCGTCGCGCGTACCAAGGAGGAGATTTACCATCGCAAGGACCGAGCAACCTCGGAAGATAGGAGTTTGGAAGTGACAGGTTTTACGCATCATCTTCGAATTTTGTACCTGCCCGTAACTCTTTTTCAGGATTCGACCATCAGTACTCTGCGACATTCTGCCAAGGTGTCCATGACAACATGAGGACGCAAATGAGCACTCAGGATACCCACACCAACATGCTACGCCAACAACAACAGTGGATGGACCAGGCAGGACAACGATTAGAAGATATACAAGAAACCGCAGACGCAAACGCTGAACTACTGGCAAGCAAATTTCGCCAGTGGGGGATGTAGAATCAAGCAGCTTGGGGGAGAAGCCCCCAAGGTAAGTATCAACTATCTATTTATATATTTTTATTTTAAGTTTTGTTTGATAAGTTTGAAATAATAATAAAATAAAATAAAAATTTCCCTTGTTTAGAATAAATAAAGAACTAGAGAAGTATGCTAAATGGACATGATAAACAAATGCTCTTCATTGCTGCAAATGCCTAGCTTACCATCTTTAAAGTTCTCCCAAGACATGGATACAATGGTTTAGATTTTGAAACATGCTTTGAGTTTGAGATTCTTGTGGGAGCAATTTCTTGATCTAAGTCTAGGTGATTGATTGATTGACATGATTAAGTTGAGCTGCTGTTTATCTTGTTCAAAAGTAACACTAAATTCTGGAGATTCACTTTTTAATCATAAAAGAGCCTACCTGAAAATTTGCCTTGTTGAAAAGTGACACAAGACTTTATGTCCCGTTAAAAGAGCCTTGTTGAAAATTTGCTCAGAATGTTCCAGTTTTATATCTCTCTATGCCTTCAAAGAGACTTGGGCATGACATAAAAAAAAGAAGAAAAAAAGAGGAAAAAGTGAGATGAGAGAGGGAGAGAAATGAACAAGTGTTCTACTAGGCGAGAAGGGCCTACCTCCCTAAAAAGAATAAATTAGAGATGAATAATGGACACAAGTCCGAGGGCGAGAAGAGCCCACATCTCTAAGGAGAAAGAAAAATGGACAAAAGTCCGGGGTGAGTAGGGCCCACCTCTCCTAATGTCATGTAACCCAAGGTTCTCTTAAGATTATTGCTAGAAAGAGAGATATATTTCAGGAACAAAAAAAGCAAAGGCAGGCTAAAGTTGAAAGTTTTTATGTTTTATCATATCAAGTTGTCATACAGGAGTACTTGAGCTTTAACTTGAACATCTTTTGCAAAACTCCAGAATTTTAGTGAAACCAAGAACTTGAGACATGGTGCTTGACTTAATTGTTATATCTTTCAACTGCTCAAGACCCAAGTACAGATAAAAGCCCCATGTTCTCAAGCAGATATAAGCAGGTTTTAAAAGTCTGACTTTTTCATCCTACCTTGGAAAAGAATTTATTGTGGTAACACTGAGTCTTGCTAAGAGACTAGCAAGAGGTAAGCTTGGGGGAGTTTGTTGATGCTCACTAACTCTTATTTTTATGCATCAACAATACATGAAAAAGGACCAAAAAGATAAATCAACAGTAGTATAGGGCCTTGGACTAATGAATTCCACGAGTTTTGGTGAATTATATATTTTCAGGGACTATTCAGGAAAATGCGAAAAGAATGAATTCTAGAAGGCTCCAGAAGACTCCCGAACTCAACCGAAGTGGGCTCCAAGAAAATATGCATCTAGAAGGGACAAGAGGCCCACACGCGAAGGCGGAGCCCAGCCGGGGCCCAGCCCAGGCCGACCGGCCCTATAGGGAGGCCGATCGGGCTCCCCCTAGCCCCGATCAGGCCCTGTTTCGGGAAGGTTCCTCCACCGCCTCTTAGGGTTAATCTAAACCACTTGTTTAGGTCGGTTTGATCCTACGGCGATGGATTATCCCTCCGGGCTATATAAACAACCCCAGACCCCCCTAGGGCATGGTATGCATCTCTCAGAAAATCATCATCATCAGGCCAAGACAGGAGAAGAAGAGGATACATCAGAGATAGGATAGCTACTTCATAGTTCAAGATCTAATTTCTAGATCAAGAACCTAGTTCTAGATAGAGAGTCAGATTCGAGTAGAGTTGAGCTTTGCTCCAGTTCCAGATCTGTAAGTTATCAAGATTCAGTTCTTATATTGTTTCTCAATGACTTTATGCTATTTCAATGTTATGTGTGCAATTGCTAAGTTCTTACTTTATTCTAGTAGTATATTTGATATAGTCATGATTAATGATAAGTCTACGCACTTATTCGTAGAGCTCCTAGTATATTACGCGCGTATGCTAGGTAGTAGAAAGTATGTAAGCATGGTGCTTAGATATAATTTACTTGCAGATTCACCTTATACTCCGGGTCGTGTGGTAGATCGTGGGCGTGACAGGCCTATTGAGTCCTTTGCAGTCAACCCCCCGAGTATAAGACTAGTCGAACAATGATTCTTGGGAGGATCAAGTTTCGTCCTTGATCTTCTTGGGTAATCTTCGTGGTGTTCACATTTATCCATGACTATGCTATATGTGATGATATGCTACATTAGAATAGATGAATAACTCAGTCTTTGTATGCTATATAGAATTGTGCCTCTTAAGTAAATCCAATTCTAATCTAGACTAGGAATAGTATGTTCTATGCTCCACATGTGCCTCTGCCTGTCTGATTTATCATTACTTTATCATTTGGCTTACCCCTGTTAAAGTATGTGCCATTCCATCAAAGTCCATAAAGTAGTCTATTGCCATCCCTATGTCTGTTGTTACATCCATCCATCTTCCCTGTGGATACGATATTTTAAAACCCATCACCCCGGGTGAAATGCTCACCGGTATCCGTGCGCTTACGGATTATCTACCATAATATTTCTGTAGGCTTATCTTATACCAACCAACATTTCTTGCGCCATTGCTTAGAATGGATTCTAGATCTATTCTTTGGAAGTTGCGTTAAGAAATGTCAACAGCTATGTCTATATTGTTCTTATGGGGTGATTGTCTGAAGGCACACTTAGGAAAGGGAGCCTCCCGAGAATCTATAGGGGGGTCCTTCGGTTACTATAGACGGGGGGTGGACTGCAAAGGACAGACGGGAACAAGGTCACTTCCCGCTTCTACCACACGATCCGGAATATAGAAGGCATTCATAAGCTAGCTAGTCTAAGCACCACACTTACACTAAACATGCAACTTTAACTCAAGAGCGACAGGAATTAAAGTACTCAAAGAGTTATGAACCGTAAGAACAATAAAAACAATGTTACTCACTTGAATAAGAAGTCGATCTTTCCACAAGGTCTCAGGATCAGGCTCCAATGGAGTTGATCCCAGAGGTAGAAGATGAAGAGGAGACACCGACAGGTCCGGGCCTTCCTTCAGGTTCGCCTCGACCGCTCTCTAATCCTCTCGAACAAGATTAGCTAGATCTAAATAGATCGTGGCTCTAATCTCTAAACTTGATACTAACTCTCCAACTCTAATTCTAATCTAGAGCTCTAATCTCAGATAGGCATGGAGGATCTGATAGAATGAATTGTTGTCTGCCCTGGGGTCAGGGAGTCTGCTTATATAGCCCGGAGGAGACGACGTGCACCGTACGATCAAACCGACCTTAACTTGTGCTTTAGATTGATCCTCATAGGCGGTGGAAGAACATTTCGGAAGCTGGGCCCATTTGGCGCCGGGGGGTGGGGGGCGACCAGCCCCACCACCAGGCCGATCGGGCTGGGGTGGGCCCCCCTCGGGGTCCACTTCGGCCAGGTGGGTCCTTGATCCTTCTAGATGCTTCTTTCTTAGGTGCTAAGTCACGTTGAGTTCCGGAGCCTTCTGGAGTCTTCTAGAGTGGTTTCTTTGCATATTTTCTGAATAGTCCCTGTAAATTCATAGATTCACCAAAACTCATGGAAATTGTCAATATAAACCCTAATAAGGTGATCTAATTATATTTTAGTCCTTTTTCCAGTAAATGTGAGGGGAAATATTTATAGATAAAATGTGCCAACAAACTCCCCCACACTTAGGCTTTTACTCGTCCTCAATAAAAGGATGGTTTACAACCGTAGAGACAAGAATCAACATAATTATACTCCTTAGTCATATCTGTACTTAGGGGATATCTGAGCATAGTTAGAAACAGATCACCTTTATTTCTCAAATCAAGTCAATGGAGAGATTTTGAATAAGTTTTGAAAAGAAAATGCAGCCTTGCTTACTCCTTTGTGATACTCTCAAAAATATGTGAAGTTTTTAGAATGTAAAGATGTAGCAGACTTATCTTGCATATATTGCTAGGTCAAAATCTGTATCCATGAAGAGGCCTGTCATAGGTCGTAGATCAAGATATGTGCGTGTGTCAAATTTTAAAAACCACTGCTCTGACTTTAGAATCTTCTATCTTTTCCCATTTTTTAGAACAAGGTATTCAGCTATTTTGTGGAGAGTTGGGTTCTACTCACACTCGGACACGCGTCCATTATTACTCTCTCACTTATTATTTTAGAGAAGTGGGCCCTACTCACCCTCGGACACATGTCCATTATTCTTCTCTTTTTATGCCTTTTTTCTGAGAGGGGGGTTCTTCTGACCCGTAGAACACTTGTCCATTTTCTCCTCTCTCTCATTTTTCTCTCCACTCATAATAATTTTTTTTCTTTTCTTTCTTTGGCTTTTTCTCTCTTCTTCTTTTTTTTAGCTGTACCTTTTTTCATGATATGGGAGACAAAGATCAAAAATCTTAGAGCATAGATACTTTAGTGAAAGCAGTGTACGTGATCTTGATCATAGACTTAGACAAAACTTCAACATAGCTCTAGATTTGACAAAGCTCAATACAAGTAAGCAGCATTTAATCAAATTTATTTTCAATGAAAGCTCTGTTGGGATATATTATTGATCACAAAGGAGAAACTTAGCTAATGATTTTTAAAGCACTCTCCATAGACAAGATAAAAGAAAGATGGTTCTCATTATTCTAACCTCATTCTAATCATCCCAAAAGCAATAAATATTTCTAAGAGCATAAACATGTGAAACTTTATCTTTTAGTCAGGACATTTTAGCAGGGCATCTTTGTTCAAATTCGAAACGGAAAGCAAATTGCAAAAATTTAAAAAGTTCAGGAAGCAAACCGAGTGGTGGACGAGACGTGGCCGAACTGGGTTCTGCCGTGGTTCGTCGTGCGAGTCGTTTGTTTTGTGCTTTTCCCGTTTTTCTTGATTTTGGTCGTGGAAGATGCCGTTTGGTCGTCTGTTCTTCTCCCCCACACTTGTTTTCTGTTATCTTGCATGCACAGTATGGTGGAGATAAAAACATATCCAGAAAATATATATATAGGCAAAAATATCTCAACTTGTGGAATACTTCTTTATTAAAGGAGAGAGCACTGTATTAAACAACTCTAACAACTAAAGCAAACTAACTAACTCGAACTAACTATCACTAATGTGCTCTCTAACTAAGGTGTTTACAAAGGGCGCTTGCCCTTCTTAAGGTCGCGGCTATGGTCTTCCTCATCGTCCCTTCGCTTCTTTGATTCTAACAATTTGAGGACAGTCTTGGTGAGGGAAGTGTTGATGCGGTGGATCTCTTTGCAAGTTTCTGCCAGGCTTGCTACTTCCTGCGCTAGCTCAGCTATGGTCTTCCAGGTCTTCTGTTTCTGCGGCATCCGCTGGCTGGCTTCGATGACCGAAATTCTCTTGATTTGAGGTTCTTTGGCACGAACTCCGTCGATGGTGACACGGCTTGAGGAGGTGGTGTACTTATGCACCCTTGTGTTGCCATGCTTGTCCATGCACACATCAGCGAGTCGCTCACCATCCCTTGGTTTCTTCAGATCCATGTAGCTAGGAACACGGATCGGCTTCTTCTGAGCTGCTTCACGACGGCGATCGTACGGCTGAGCGTACATCGCCTGCTTGCTTTCTTTAGGCTGTGGCGGTAAACGTGGACGACTAGGCGGGAACATCGAGAGAGGGCTGAGATCAGGAGGCAAGGAGGCTAGCGGCTTTGCTTCCTTCTGGAAAGGAACAACTGCCTTGGCTTCAAAGCTAAAGGGGATAAGCTGCTTGTCGGCCATTGCTGCTACTTGGAGGCTTTGGGATGAGAAAAAGGTGGAGGTCTGCCCCTGCTTATATATCAGTCACGGACTTGTAGAGGGGGTTGACCTAGCTTGGAAAGGCTACGAGATATCTCGTAAAAGATCCCCGAACAAGTTTTTCCAAAACTGAGCACCTTAGAGATAGCGTGGGCGAAAGCTGGCGACGCGAGGCGGCGGGCAGGGCCCGATCGGCCCAGTGAGGAGGCTGGTCGGCCCCCCACCACGTCGTCTCGCGACGATCTTCGGCGCGGGGTGCTCTAACCATGTGCTGATCCTTAAAAACCCTAAGACGGCCCATTACGGCCTAAAATTAATATTCATGGGAAAACAAAAGAAATCTATTTCATCTAAATCCTCAGACTCTTTATTGGGCTCTAAAAATATTTTAAGACGTTGACCATTTACCTTGAATAACGTACCTTCGTCGTCTTGAAGAGTGACGGCTCTGTGTGACGATGAATTCACCACCTTGTATGGTCCGTCCCACTTGCTTCGTAGCTTCCCGTGCCCAAAGAGTTGTACCCTGGAGTTAAAAAGTAATACCTGATCGCCTGGGTTGAATTCTTTCTTTATGATTCTCTTGTCGCGCCATCTCTTGGTTCTTTCCTTGTAGATCTTGGCACTGTGATACGCCTTCTCGCTCCATTCTTCTAGCTCAGACAGTTGCATTTTCCATTTTGTTCCGGCTGCTTCAAAGTCCATGTTCCATCTCTTTATTGCCCAATGAGCCTTGAATTCTAGCTCAACCGGCAAGTGACATGTCTTCCCGTAGACCAGTTGGTAGGGAGACATTCCAATGGGGGTTTTATAAGCTGTCCGATAAGCCCAAAGTGCTTTGGGTAGCTTGTCTTTCCATTTTATCCCCATTTGGTCCACCGTCTTCTGTAGAATGTTCTTGATCTGCTTATTGGACGTCTCTGCTTGACCACTTGTTTGCGGGTGGTAAGGAGTAGCGACATTGTGCTGGATCCCATGGTTCATGAGGTATTTCTCGAAGCGCCTGTCGATGAAATGGGATCCTCCATCACTTATCACTAACCTTGGCGTACCGAATCTCAGAAATATTGTCTCTTCAAACATTCTTATTGAGCTTTTGTGGTCAGCAGATCTACATGGCAGGGCTTCAACCCATTTGGAGACATAGTCAACTACCACTAAGATGTACTCGAATTTTCCGGATTTTTGGAATGGTCCCATGTAGTCAATTCCCCAGACATCAAAGAGCTCGATCTGAAGGTTGTCAGTGGCATGGCATTTCTGGAATTGATGTTTCCGTGCCTCTGACAGGAGTTGCACCTTCGTACGAAATATTTTGTTTCTTGATACATGGTTGGCCAGAAAAATCCGCTTTGCCAGATCTTTGCATGTGTGCGGAAAGCTCCATAACGACCTCCATATGGTGATGAGTGGCACTTCTCAATGATCTTCATTCCTTCTTCTGCCGGTACACACCTCCTGAGTAACCCGTCAGAGCATACTCGAAAAAGGTATGGTTCATCCCACAGGTGATGGTGACTCTCGTAAATAAGCTTTTTCTTGTCGGCTCCTGGTCGTACATACCCTGCAACCATAAAATTAACAATATCTGCGTACCAGGGGTCTGACCGGGCGATCCGATAGAGCATGTCGTCCCTCATTGCGTCATTGATGGGTAATTCCTGTGGTTTCTCAAAATACATTCTAGACAAATGATCGGTAACAGAATTTTCTACTCCCTTCTTATCTTTTATTTCTAAGTCAAATTCTTGGAGAAGCAGAATCCATCTTATTAATCTAGGTTTAGCATCTTTCTTAGTGAGCAAATATTTTAAAGCAGTATGATCAGTGTAAACAATAACTTTTGCTCCTACTAAGTAAGATCTAAACTTGTCAATGGCATAAACAACAGCTAGCAGTTCTTTTTCAGTTGTGGCATGATTGAGTTGAGGTCCTGTCAAAGTTTTACTAGCATAAGCAATGGCATGATGTTTCTTGTCCTTTGTTTGTCCCAAAACAGCCCCCACAGCATAATCACTTGCATCACACATAATTTCAAAAGGTAAAGACCAATCAGGGGGTTGTATAATGGGTGCAAAAATAAGAGCATTTTTTAGAGTTTCAAAAGATTTAAGACAAGCATCATCAAAGTCAAAAGGAACATCTTTGGCAAGCAAGTTTGTAAGAGGTCTAGCAATATGAGAAAAATCTTTTATAAACCTTCTATAGAATCCAGCATGGCCAAGAAAACTTCTGATTCCCTTGACATTAACAGGTGGAGGTAGTTGTTCAATTACTTCTATTTTAGCTCTATCTACCTCAATTCCTCTTTCAGAAATTAGATGGCCTAGCACTATTCCTTCTCTAACCATGAAATGACATTTTCCCAATTAAGGACTAAGTGCTTTTCTTCACATCTTTGCAAAACCTTATCCAAGTTTTCTAGACAATCATCAAAGGTTTTTCCATAAACAGAAAAATCATCCATGAAAACTTCCATGATCTCTTCAATCATATCAGAGAATATAGACATCATACATCTTTGAAAAGAAGCTGGAGCATTACATAGCCCAAAAGACATTCTACGATAAACATAAGTTCCATAAGGGCATGTAAAAGTGGTTTTGCTCTGGTCCCTGGGATGGATTGGGATTTGGTGATATCCAGAATATCCATCAAGAAAGCAAAAGAAAGAGTGATTTGCCAACCACTCTAACATTTCATCAATGAAGGGCAATGGAAAGTGATCTTTCCTTGTGGCTTTGTTGAGTTTTCTATAATCTATGCACATACGCCAACCAGTGACGGTTCTCTGAGGAATTAATTCATTCCTCTCATTCTTCACAACTGTCATGCCTCCCTTTTTAGGCACAACTTGCACGGGGCTTACCCACTCACTATGTGGCACAGGATATATAATCCCGGCATGTAAGAGTTTCAGAACTTCTTTCTTCACTACCTCTCTCATCGCATTGTTGAGTCTTCGTTGTGGCTCTCTAGATGGTAGAACATCAGGGTTTGTAGGAATGCGATGAGTGCAAAGGGCAGGACTGATGCCCTTAAGGTCTTGGAGCGAGTAGCCAAAGGCTGAGCGATGTTGTTCTAAGATGGTTATCAGCCTATGAGTCTCTTCCTGAGTGAGTTGGTCATTAATGATCACAGGAGACTCAGAATCATTGTGCAAAAAGGCATATCTAAGACCAGGTGGTAAAGGTTTAAGCTCAATGGGAGGTCTCGAGGGTTCCTCGATTTCATCGAGGGGCTCAGATTCTGTAGGATTTTCTTCTTCCTCCTCGATGAAGAATTCAGTGACATCTTCTTGATTGGATTCTACGAAATGTTCCAGAGATGCTTCATTCACCTCTCCCACTGGGTCAGGTTCAGGACTAGGTTCGGTCTTAGTATGGATCGAATGTGAGTAGTGTAAGAGAACTTTAATGGTTTTGCCTAGGCAAACATCAAGTTTCCCTGTGTGTCCTTCTTTAAGGAGTTTTTCTAAAGGATAGCCTATTAAAAGATCAAACTCCTTAATATCACAAATGTGAAAGCTCAGGTGAATTGACATGTCGTAAACTGAAATAGGTAAGACATAGAAAATTCCCGAACTTTGAATAATTTGTCCTGAGGAGCACTTTAATAATTTCGTTGTGGGAGATAATGGCTTGTTTTTAATAAACTGATGGAAAAAGGATAAGGCCATTATATTGATTCCCACAACTGGATTATAAAGGGCATCAAAGGAGGTTCCATTGATTGTACATTGAATTGGTATAGAAGCTGAATCCAAATGGACTACATCATAGGAAATCTCTGACTCTTCTAACCATTCCCCACTCATGATGGATGCAAGCTCCACAGTGTGTTCTCTTGAGAAGGTTTGCTCAAAAGGGTCTATCTTCTCATGTGAAGAAGATGTGTGCTTTCGAGGCCTCCTCTTTATGATATTTCGAGGTGTTTCCATAATCGGAAAATAAATCATCCTCGATATCATTTATAAAATCAGGTAGAGGAATTTCTTCCTGTGGTGATTCTATATGTTGGATAGCTATAAGTTGAGATGTTTCTGGCATAGGTTCTGGTGTAGCTATCTCTGGAATCTCTTCTTCTAAAGTTTTCTCTTCTAAAGGACCATCATTAGTGCTGGCTAGAATGTTGTCTAGGACAGTTCTAGCTTCACTAGATGTAAGGTGTATGAATGATCCATGAGAGGAGACATTCAAATAGGCTCTAGATTCCTTATTAAGACCAATATAGAAATGCTGAAGGAGAATATGGTCTTGAAGGCTTAGATCTGGTCCGGATTTGCAAAGGAGTTCAAAACGTTCCCAGGATGAACTCATAGACTCATTATCCCCCTGTTTGAAGGATATGATCTTGATTCTGAGGTCGACTACTTTAGATAAGGGATAAAAATCCATGCAAAAATCTACACGGAGAGTTCCCCAATCGCCTTTCATCTTCTCTTTGGTCTGGTCGTACCATTGGCGAGCTTTTCCTTTCAAAGTGAATGGAAAAAGCTTCCAACGGTTAGTCTCGTCTGACATACCCTCAATGTGCAGGCACTCACAAGTTTGCTCAAACTGCTGGAGATGATGATAAGGGTCTTCTTCTTCTATTCCTAAGAAAGTGTTGGTTTGGACCATCTCTATTAACCGTGGGCGCAGCTCATAGGCATCAGATAGGATTGGTTTCGATGATGGCATAGGCCTAAGGCTGAGCTCTGAGGGTGCCGAAAAGTCTTTAATGAGGGTAGTGTCCATAAGGACAGTAGGTAATCTAAAACTAAAAAGAAAAAAGAAAGATACAAGATTAGTTATACTTGAAGAGTTTTCTCTTAACCGTTCTCCCCGGTAACGGCGCCAGAAATGCTCGTTGGTATTTGTTAAGCCTACAGAAATATTATGATGGATAATCCGCAAGCGCACGGATACCAGTGAGCATTCCACCCGGGAGAGGGTTTTAAATATCGAATCCACAAGGAGAATGGTAAAGAGAGTATCTGAGGTATATAACTAATCACTGAGTAGCTATCAAGGACTTGACAGAAAGAGAGATAAGGAAAACTTAAGGATGTCTAGTTCTTATTCTCACAAGCTATGTCTATATTGTTCTTATGGGGTGATTGTCTGAAGGCACACTTAGGAAAGGGAACCTCCCGAGAATCTATGGGGGGAGTCCTACGGTTTCTATAGACGGGAGGTAGACTGCAAAGGACAGACGGGAACAAGGTCACTTTCCGCTTCTACCACACGATCCGGAATATAGAAGGCATTCATAAGCTAGCTAGTCTAAGCACCACGCTTACACTAAACATGCAACTTTAACTCAAGAGCGACAGGAATTAAAGTACTCAAAGAGTTATGAACCGTAAGAACAATAAAAACAATGTTACTCACTTGAATAAGAAGTCGATCTTTCCACAAGGTCTCAGGATCAGGCTCCAATGGAGTTTATCCCAGAGGTAGAAGATGAAGAGGAGACACCGACAGGTCCGGGCCTTCCTTCAGCTTCGCCTCTACTGCTCTCTAATCCTCTCGAACAAGATTAGCTAGATCTAAATAGATCGTGGCTCTAATCTCTCAACTTGATACTAACTCTCCAACTCTAATTCTAATCTAGAGCTCTAATCTCAGATAGGCATGGAGGATCTGATAGAATGAATTGTTGTCTGCCCTGGGGTCAGGGAGTTTGCTTATATAGCCCGGAGGAGACGAAGTGCACCGTACGATCAATCCGACCTTAACTTGTGGTTTAGATTGATCCTCATAGGCGGTGGAAGAACATTCCGGAAGCTGGGCCCATTTGGCGCCGGGGGGGGCCGACCGGCCCCATCACTGTCACACCCTGAAATTTCTAATTTCAGGATGTGAATAGAAAGAATAATTAAACAACAATTTCCTCATAATTTTAAAACTTTTCCAACATTTATTTTCTTTACAGGAAATATAGTATAGGAAAAATCCTTGTTTGATTTTCTAAATTAAATAAATGTATGTGTGTTGCATTCATGCCGATGCATCTTAGTGCTTCTTGAGTGCAAAAGGTTTCAAAAAAGCGCTTAGGTGCTGGCCAAATTCTTCCGAGAATTTTCCGAATTTTTTCTGTAATTTATTCACATTTTTCCTGAGCTTATTCTATTTTATTAGAAGGCTCTATAATCTTTTCAGATGCTTCAAATATTTTATCCGAACTCCTCCATCCATCTTTTGTTTTCTACTAGGTCATCTGAACATATTTTCTACCTTATCAAAATCCCATACGACAATATCTATAGTTATTTAACTCTCCTTGCACTATCTGGTGTTGTTCCCTTCCTATTTCTTTTACTCTATTTCTTTCCTTTATTTCAATCCATGTGAGACGTCGAGGGTGCCATTCCATTTGCCACGGCAGGCCTACCTGCAATCAGCTTGCCGTCTCCAACTCGACGAAAGCTCCAACTCGAGGTTGACCTGGACTCCGACACCTCCCACAACTTAATTTGATTGGGAGCTAAGCACGTTCAGACCAGGCCCAACACGGCGCAATGTCCATCCACATTATGGTCTCCTTAAAATCAGTTTTGCACCGGCAACCCTGTGCCCTAGCTTACCTCGATCGTCCAGCCGCCGCCACCGTCACGCGTCCTGTTGCCGTTCCACCCTAGGGCACCGCACCTATAGAAGACCCTGCGCCGCTAGCAGCTGCCGTCTGCGCCGAGCCGAGCGCCGCCGCCGGCGTTGCCATCGCCGTCGCCGTTTCGCTGTGCCCGCCACGACGGAGCGCTGCTGGGCGACGCCGTCACCACCTGGAGACCCGCGGCGTCGAGACGCTCCTTCGTCGCCGTTTACCACCCTCTGTCCGGCACCGGAGCATCGTCACGGTCTGGAGGCCGAACCACAACCGTCCTCATCGAGTTTGATCTGAAACCCGTCCTTCATCTTTTGCTTCGGGTGAGAACACTAGCACGTTGCCAATCTCCTCCTCGTTTCGTTTTGCATCTTCTCTCGTGATCCGTAGCTTGCCTATCAATCTACACCCATAACTCATCTAGTTTCTGTTTTCCTCCGGTTGTTTCCTGTCAGGGCGAGCTATCTGATCTGCTAGCCACTGCATGTCACTCCGTGCAGTGGCGGACCGCTGTCAGCCCGACGCCTAGGGCCACTATATGGACCGGCTTCGAGTTATGGGACTAAACCTTATACTACAGTGTGCTACAGTAGTGCTACAGTATACAAATCGTGGGCCGACGCCTAGGGCCACGGCCCGGGTGGCCCTAGGCGTCTATCCGCCCCTGACTCCGTGCTTATACATCACCTGCGTCGCCGAGCCAACGTCGAGCCCGGCCGTTGTTGCCGCTGTGTTGCCTGCGGTGCTAGTTAGCTTGCCGCAAGCCGTGCAAGCGGACGCTTTACTCGTCGTCGTCCGTCTCAGCATCATGGCCGAACCCGCCATGGTCACACCTGGTGAGAACCCCCCTGCATGCACTCTTCCTTGTCCGTCCCCCTCTCACTAGTCAGTGCAAGCTTTCATGCACGTACGTATGTACCAATGGCAACATGCTTGTTAGCTACGTACATGCACGTCTATCCATCTTTTTCCGTACTGCCTATGGCCGTGCCTTGTTGATCCTTCGTGTCTCCCGGCTGAAGCCATCTCGTGTGTCTCCTTGCAGCGTTTGCTAGCTATCTGGTGCAAAGCACACGCATGGGGGCTCGAGCGAAAGGAAGTCACGTGTACGTACAGAAGCAAAGAAGCTGCCATACAAGGATTACATCATGGTGAGATCATGCGTATGCAACAATCATTTGGATTTTCTTTTCCCAAAATCATTAGAATGGTTATTGCCATGTACCAACACTTCATGAATCTTGTGGCCATGACAAAAGCTCTGTTAATCTTCTGTCCTTGCTTATCTTTGATCCATAGAATAATCATTATCTATTTATGAAATCTTTGCTCATGTCAGAACGAGTCTATCTATCGATTATTGCTTCATGGTACATCATGTTCAATATATAGCCATCCTTTTATTCTTTACTTATACCCATATCTTTTTCAGTTGAATTCCAATTTCAGTGTTTCTTGCATCAATCATCCATAGAATTGATGTCTATCTTTTAGTGTGCCCCTTTCAAATCTCTTCTTTGATTGGTGTATTGTTCTTAGTTGCACTTGTTTGTTTGCTTTGCATGTTTGTACCTAATGATTGATGCGAGTAGTTAGAGTGAACGCTGTTCGAGAGCTTTGGAGAGCAAGAGGTTGAAGATTCTGAGCAACATCATTACTCTCTGGTTAAAGGCAAGTGTGTCCTTGATCTTTTGTCCTAAGAACTATATTTAATCACTTTGCATATGCCTGCATTTAATATGATGGGACCTATGTTTAAGGATTGACTAGTGTTGTTTATCCTGTGCCTTGATCAACCGGGTTTTCCTTTATGTTGGGTAGTATTGCTTAGTTGCTATACTTTGGGTTATGGTGGTTTTAATGAACATTAATGATGAACTTGCTTTACTTTTATGTTATATATCTCTGCTTAATACAAGATCACAATGATTAATCGGAACATGGAGCGACCACCCAGGAAAACCATACAACCACAAGGCATATGGCTCTGCCTTGGCTAATTAATTAGGGACTCTAGTGTTGGGATGACCTTACCTGATAAGGGCAAGGGGGAGCGCTAGTGGGGTATAGACTCGCTCTAGTAGGGAGTTGGGCTTTTCTAAGACACGGTACCTACTAGGGGACTTTATACTCTGCAACGACTCGGAACCTTCGCGGGTTGTTTCACATTGGGGAATCTTTGTAAAGGCCTCGTAGCGTCCCTATGCAATCACACCTCGGTAGTGTGGTATGGTGCCTTGCAAACACTGCATGGTTGGGTCCAAAGTTCTTCAGGACTTTTACGCGACTTGTGGTGAAAGTGTACAACCTTTGCAGAGTGTAAAACTAATCGATTAGCCGTGCTCACGGTCAAGAGCGGCCTGGACCCTCACATGATAATTGAACTTGAAGATGGACTTAAATCGTGCTCTCTGGTTATGCTTGCCATATTCTTATGGTGCATCTTACCTTATGCTTAATGTGGGTTGGTATAAACTTATACTTTATTAGTAATCAGGTGCTAATAAAATTTGACCAACTAAAATGCTAAATGCTCATAGCCCAGTCCACTATAAAGCCTTTGCATTCATACTTTCCCCACACTTGCTGAGTACGACAAGTGCTCACCCTTGCTATAAATAATGTTGCTCAGAAAGAGGAAGCTACTCTGGAGTTTGCTGAAGATGTTGCTGAGTTCTAGGCGTACGCAACCCCCAGTCGACTGCCTGTGAAGTTTGGTGCCTTCGTTTCCAGGATTAAGCGTAAATCTCTGATAATCTTCCTTTTTCTTACGTGATACTGTACTGTTATTCACTTATGTCAACTATATGCATGAAACTTGATCCTGGCATGCATATAGGTTTGCACTTGGTTTTCTTTGGAAAAACAGGTGTGACAACCACCAGGCCGATCGGGCTGGGGTGGGCCCCCCTCGGGGTCCACTTCGTACAGGTGGGTCCTTGATCCTTCTAGATGCTTCTTTCTTAGGTGCTAAGTCACGTTGAGTTCCGGAGCCTTCTGAAGTCTTCTAGAGTGGTTTCTTTGCATATTTTCTGAATAGTCCCTGTAAATTCATAGATTCACCAAAACTCGTGGAAATTGTCAATATAAACCCTAATAAGGTGATCTAATTATAATTTAGTCATTTTTCCAGTAAATGTGAGGGGAAATATTTATAGATAAAATGTGCCAACAGCGACTTGCCCCGCCTGGGGAGTACGTTCGCAAGAATGAAACTCAAAGGAATTGACGGGGGCCCGCACAAGCGGTGGAGCATGTGGTTTAACTCAATGCAATGTGAAGAAACATACCAGGGCTTGACATGTCGCGAATCCTCTTGAAAGAGAGGGTGCCCTTGGGAACACGGACACATGTGGTGCATGGCTGTCGTCAGCTCGTGCCGTAAGGTGTTGGGTTAAGTCTCATAACGAGTGCAACCCTCGTCTTTAGTTGCCACTATGAGTTTGGAACCCTGAAGAGACCGCTGGTGTTAAGCCAGAGGAAGGAGAGGATGAGGACAAGTCATCATGCCCCTTATGCCCTAGGCGACACATGTGCTACAATTGGCGGGACAAAGGGTCGCGATCTCGCGAGGGTGAGCTAACTCCAAAAACCCATGATCATTTCGGATTGCATGCTGTAACTCGCCTGCATGAAGCAGGAATTGCTAGTAATCGCCGGTCAGCCATACGACGGTGAATATGTTCCCGGGCCTTGTACACACCGCCCGTCACACTATAGGTGCTGGCCAGGTTTGAGCTCATTACCCTTAACCGTAAGGAGGGGGATGCCTAAGGCTAGGCTTGCGACTGGAGTGAAGTCGTAACAAGGTAGCCGTACTGGAAGGTGCGATTGGATCACCTCCTTTTCAGGGAGAGCTAATGCTTATGCTTATTAGGTATTTTGGTTTGACACTGCTTCATGCCCAAAAAGAAGGCAGCTACGTCTGAGCGAAACTTGGATATGGAAGTCTTCTTTCGTTTAGGGTGAAATAAGACCAAGCTCATGAGCTCATTATCCTAGGTAGGAACAAATTTGTTGATAGTGATAGGATCCCCTTTTTGACGTCCCCATGTCCCCCCGTGTGGCGGCATGGGGATGTCAAAAGGAAAGGGATGGAGTTTTTCTCGCTTTTGGCGCAGCAGGCCTCCCTTTGGGAGGCCCGCGCGATGGGCTATTAGCTTAGTGGTAGAGCGTGCCCCTGATAATTGCGTCATTGTGCCTGGGCTGTGAGGGCTCTCAGCCACATGGATAGTTCAATGTGCTCATCAGTGCCTGACCAGAAGATGTGGATCATCCAAGATTAATTTGCATGGCATACTCCTGCTGTTTGAATCAGAGTTAAGTTCACACTCGTGCATGGTTTTTGGAGTTTATTGTTTACACATGAATCAATAGCCTAAATGAGGACTTCCGGGTAAAGTTCGTCAAGGGTTTTACAAGAAGATCGTGGAGCCCGGTACAAGTCAAGATACAAGATGAACATGACTCCAAATGAACCAAGGACTAAAGTGTGAAGCCGAGAAGTATCGAGGATCTAGACGGAAGATGCGGGAGTTCATGCGCCAAGCACCCTTATCTAAACTACGAGGAAAATGACGTCAAGGACCCACATGCAGCTCGGCAAAAACTCAGGAAGTCGCGAGAAGCTTCGGGAAGAAAACCGGGGAAGAACCGGGGCGAGGACACCCTGATAGAGGCGGAGTGCCTGATCTTTCGGTGAGTGAAGATAAATTCGATTTGGTGGTTGTCGACCCTCACGATCCGACTACGACGAGCGAGCTCGAAGCACCAATGCAATCGGTGAACCAACTCCCGATGGTTACCAACCTTGCCGGTGCAAAGTTAGCCTGATCATGAAGATCATTTCCTACACGCAATCAAAGAACGAACAAGAAAAAGAGGCAAGCAATCTTACTATCACTTGAAGGTGGAGTTCTGAATCACAGAGGACAACATGTATTTGTGCGTGTTCTGGTGTAGCTAAAGCTAGATGTAAAACAAAACTCGAGTTCTAAACGAAACAGGACTACGACTAATAAAGGGAAAAATAAAAGGGGGCGCAGCCCCTAGGGACGGCGCGACCCAGGGGGTGGTCGCACGCGTGCCAAGGGGGGAGGCCGCGCGTGGGTGCCTCCAACCCTAGGCGCCCCTCCCAGGCCTCCTGATGGGCCAGCCGCTAGTCTTCTGGGCCCTAGTTTTTCAATAACAAGATGTAGTTCAATTCCCTCGCACGGGCCCGGGTGATTGGCCCAGACGATGGCGCTGAAGAAGGTGCTGCCGGCGCTGGAGTAGGAGAAGGTGCTGCTGGTGTAGATGTACTTGTGGTGTGTGCATCATCCTCCCCTTCTTGAACTGAAGTCATCCTCGACGGCAAGTCCTCATCTTCGCCCGCATACGGTTTCAAATCTGCAACATTAAAACTAGTGGAAACACCAAACTCCGCAGGCAGGTCAAGGATATAAGCATTATAATTAATCTTGGTTAGCACTTTAAAAGGACCAGCAGCACAAGGCATCAATTTAGAACGGTGCAAATTAGGAAAATGATCCTTTCTCAAATGCAACAAACCATATCACCAGGTTCAAAAGTAACAAGTTTACGACCTTTACTACCAACAACCTGATACTTAGCATTAGCAACAGCAATGTTTTGGTGAATTGGTTCATGCAGGTTAACCATTTGTTCAACATGTGCAACAGCATCTAAGTGTGGGGCGTCTTCAGCATCAAACGAAAACAAATCAATAGGCACTCGAGGGATGTAACCATACACAATCTGAAAAGGGCACATCTTTGTAGAGGAATGCATTGCATGATTATAAGGAAACTCAACATGAGTCAAGCAATCCTCCCAATGGTTCAAATTTTTATCTAAAACAGCCCTAAGCATGGTGGACAAAGTTCGATTAACCACCTCAGTTTGTCCATCAGTCTGAGGGTGACAAGTTGTGCTAAATAGCAATTTAGTTCCCAATTTATTCCATAGAGACCTCCAAAAATGACTGAGAAACTTAGCATCATGATCAGAGACTATTGTCTTTGGAATACCATGCAAACAAATAATCTCTCTAAAAAACAATTCAGCAACATTGCTAGCATCATCAGTCTTATGACAAGGTATGAAATGAGCCATTTTGGAGAATCTATCAACAACCACAAAAATGTTGTCCCTCCCCTTCTTAGTTCTAGGCAATCCCAAAATAAAGTCCATAGAAATATCAAGCCAAGGGGAAGTAGGAACAGGCAAAGGCATATACAAACCATGGTTATTCAACTGTGACTCAGCCATCTGACAAGTAGTGCAGCGTGCAACAAGGCGCTCAACATCAGCATGCATCCGGGGCCAAAAGAAGTGGGCAGCCAGCACCTCATGCGTCTTGTAGACGCCAAAGTGTCCCATGAGACCGCCTCCATGCGCTTCCTGTAACAACAACAGACGAACCGAGCTAGCTGGAATACACAACTTGTTAGCGCGAAACAGGAACCCATCCTGTATCTGAAATTTGCCCCATGGTTTGCCATTAATACAATGGGCAAAAGCATCTTTAAAATCAGCATCGTCTACATATTGATCTTTCACAGTTTGCAAGCCAAAGATTTTAAAATCTAACTGCGACAGCATGGTATAGCGATGAGACAAAGCATCAATAGTAAAATTGTACTTCCCGTTCTTGTGTTTAATTATGTAAGGAAAAGACACAATGAATTCTACCCATTTAGCATGACGACGGTTCAGATTTGTTTGGGTACGAATATGTTTCAAAGCCTCATGATCAGAATGAATTATGAACTCGCGATGCCAAAGATAGTGCTGCCATGTATGCAAAGTGCGCACTAAAGTGGAAAGCTCCTTATCATAAGCAGAATATTTCAGACTAGCACCGCTTAATTTCTCACTAAAATAAGCAATTGGTTTTCCTTCTTGTAACAAAATAGCACCTAGCCCAATACCGCTAGCATCACATTCAAGCTCAAACACTTTAGTAAAATCAGGTAATTGCAAAAGGGGAGCATGGGTTAACTTATCTTTCAAAGTGCCGAACGCTACCTCCTGCGAATCACTCAAAGCGAATGGCACATCTTTCTTTGTAAGCTCATGTAGAGGCGCTGCAATGGAACTAAAATCACGAACAAACCTACGGTAGAAACCTGCAAGTCCAAGAAAACTCCGAATCTATGTGACCGTCGTCGGTGTAGGCCACTCCTGAATGGCAGCAATCTTGCTGCTATCGACCTCAATGCCCTGTGGAGTAACAACATAACCAAGAAACGAGACATGTTGTGTGCAAAAGATGCATTTATCCATGTTAGCAAATAAGTGGGCAGCACGCAACACATCAAAAACAACACTCAAATGTTCCAAATGGTCTTCTGTAGATTTGCTGTAAATAAGGATATCATCAAAATAGAAAACCACAAACAATCCTATGAAAGGCCTCAGAACTTCATTCATCAATCGCATAAAAGTGCTGGGAGCATTAGTCAATCCAAACGGCATAACCAACCATTCATATAAACCAAATTTCGTTTTAAAAGTCGTGTTCCATTCATCACCCAATTTCATTCGAATCTGTTGGTAGCCACTACGCAAATCAATTTTAGTGAAAATAATGGCACCACTAAGCTCATCTAGCATATCATCAAGGCGTGGTATAGGGTATCGATAACGAATGGTGATGTTATTAATAGCACGACAATCTACGCACATACACCATGACCCATCTTTCTTTGGAACAAGTAATACATGAACTGAGCAAGGGCTAAGAGACTCACGAATGTAATCCTTACCAAGCAATTCCTGCACCTGGCGCTGAATCTCCTTCGTCTCATCCGGATTGGTACGGTACGGTGCGCGGTTTGGAAGCTGTGCGCCTGGAATGAGATCGATCTGGTGCTCAATGCCACGAAGCGGTGGGAGACCCAGTGGCAAGTCTTTGGGAAACACATCAGCGTACTCCTGCAAAATGTTAGCGACTGCGGGGGGAATATCCAAAGATGGTGCATCATCAAGTGAAACGAGCACACTAGAGCATACAAGTGCAAAGCATGGAAAATGAGCGGCGCGTAGATCAGAAAAATCAGCATGTGTAGCAAGTAAAACAGGATCATTCAACTTGATTTTAGTATTAACAGATGGCGATAGATCAAGTTGTTTAGTAGTTTTAGCAGCTTGAGCAAGATCATCTTTAACAATTTGTTCAGGTGTCATCGGATGTATGATTATTTTCTGACCCTTAAACATGAATGAATAATGATTTGAACGACCATGATGTAAGCTATCAATATCATATTGCCAAGGTCGACCAAGTAATAAAGAGCATGCTTCCATGGGAACAACATCACAATCGACAAAATCAGAATAGGCACCCATGGAGAAAGGAACACGCACGGAACGGGAGATTTTTATTTTACCACCCTCATTAAGCCATTGAATGTAATATGGGTTCGGATGCTTACGAGTGGGTAACGACAATTTTTCTACCAGCATGGTACTCACCAAATTGTTGTAGTTGCCGCTATCGATGATGATACGAATCGACTGCTCCTGCACAACTCCCTTTGTATGGAACAAAGTGTGTCGCTGATTCTTCTCAGGCGGGGCGACCTGGGCACTAAGAACACGCTGCGCAACAAGACTTTCATACCTATCAGAGTCGCCCGGGGTGACATGTACCTCCTCCTTAGCTGCATGGTCAGTGGCAAGCAATGCATGTTCCATTTCTTCAGAATCACTAGTAGAAGAGTACTCACCATCGTCACGAATGAGCAAAGTGCGCTTGTTCGGGCAGTCCTGAAACACGTGGCCAAATCGTCTGCAGTTATGACACTGAATGTCCCGTGTACGGCCTGGGGAAGGGGCTGTGCCTATGGGTGGGCAGCGCCTGCCGTTTTGGCCGTCTTCTCACGCGGTGTAGTGGTGGACGTGGATGGCGCAGGGGAGACAGGTGCTGGTGTGGATGTCGAGCTTCGTCCTGCAAAAGGGTTAGAATATGTCTTCGAGCGTCGTCCCTGCACTTCAAGTTCAGCTTTGCAAGCAAATTCAAATAATTGAGTCATATCATGATATTCCTTATAATCAAGTATATCCTGGATTTCACGGTTTAAGCCACCACGAAAGCGTGCCATAGTAGCGTCGTTAGTCTCCAATATCCCACAACGAATCATACTTTTTTGTAACTCTTGGTAATAGTCCTCAACAGATTGAGAATCTTGCTGAGAACGCTGCATCTTATTAAGCAAATCGCGAGCATAATATCAAGGCACAAATCTATGGCGCATAGCAGTTTTTAATTGATCCCAAGTGGTCGGAATGGTAGTGGGATGTTTAATTTTATACTCACGCCACCAAATTAAAGCAAAATCAGTAAATTCACTAATAGCAGCTTTAACTTGAGAATTTGCAGCAATATCATGGCATGAAAAATTTTTGTTCAACCTCTAAATCCCAATCAAGATATGTAGTAGGATCATATTTGCCATTAAAAGGTGGGATTTTAAATTTAATCTTAGAAAAAGAATCATTACCGGGGCGGCGTGGCACACGGCGGGCACGGCCGCGACTGTCTCCGGCTTCCTGCTCTGAATCACCGCCATAGTCCTTCTGCAAATCTGTGATCGTTGTGTGCATGGCGTCGAGTCGGGCCACAAGAGCGTCGAGTATGGTCTTGGTGGCCGTCTGGGCGAGGTCGAGCTGATCAAAACGGTCGGTCGACGTAGTGATCGTTGAGTCCAGCCGTTCATGTACTATCCGAATGTCCACGGCTAGTCCTTCAATTTGTGCTCGCATGTCTTGCAGCGGATCAGCCCCGGCGACGCCGTCATCTGCCATGGTTAGCGCAAACACAAAAACAAAATGATGACAAAAACAGGGGGGAACAGCTCACAAGGCGCTCACACTAGTTCTGTTATCAAATTCTTATCCGTTCTTACCACACACACAGGGGCGACCTACAACCAACCAGTGGAACTCGCGAAAGATTGGAGGAGCGATTGCCTGGAGAAACAAAAATCTGCTCGTCGTAGAAATATGTGGATTTCTGGGTAGGCTGCACTCAAGTCAAGGATTAGCACAATCAAACAATAATGCAAAGTTGAATTATAGTGCTAAACACGAAACAAACGATGCTGGAAACAAGTGCGAGTGGAACAAGGAAAAGGTGGCAAAGGTGGAGAGGGCGCCACAAATTGCTGTTTTTTTGCTTCTGTTTTTTTTCAGGAGTCCTCAAAACTGATAATATGAACACAGAGGATCTAAAACAGTAAGTTGCGACACTCTCTCTCTATCTCTCTCTCTATAGTAAGGCTAACCTCATAGTATGGTACCAGAAAGAGAGATACGGATATGGAGAGCTGGCACGACGTGGAGGGGGAACTCGCAGCCAGGAGAGGGTAGGGCACATTGTGGCCTAGGGATCGCGAGCCAGGGGTAAAGGCGAGGTAGCAGGGGGAGGCCGGCGCACGGTGGATTTCCACCGAACCGAAGCCTTCTCCTGGTTGGACTTCTGTTTTTTTGTTTCTTTTTTGTTTGTTTCCTTTTTTCTTTCTTTTTTCCTTTTTTTGTTTTTTAACTTTCCAACCAACCAGGGAGAGGCGATCGCGGGGGGAAGCACGCGGCTAGGGTTTTCACGTGGTGGCGACAGGAAGATGGTGATGGCGGCTAGGGTTAGAGAGAAAAGGAAAACAAAAGGTAGAACGCAAAGTAACCAGCAACAATTGAACGAGTAAGCACACAAATTCAACAAAGACACTTTTTGAAAGAATGTGCAAGGCAAAACAGTTGCTGGGACAAGGATCTAACCTGAAAGTAAAATTTTTTGTTTGGTTTTTGCGGACTGTAGGAAGGGAAAAAACACTCGATAAAACTCACCGATCAATCTGGAAAGCTAATACCACTTGATAGAGGCGGAGTGCCCGTTCTTTCAGTGAGTGGAGATAAATTCGATTTGGTGGTTGTCGACCCTCACGATCTGACTACGACGAGCGAGCTTGAAGCGCCAATGCAATTGCTGAACCAACTCCCGATGGTTACCAACCTTGCCGGTGCAAAGTCAGCCTGATCACAAAGATCATTTCCTGCACGCAATAGAAGAACAAACAAGAAAAAGAGGCGAGCAATCTTACTATCACTCGAAGGTGGAGTTCTGAATCACAGAGGACAACACGTATTTGTGCGTGTTCTGGTGTAGCTAAAGCTAGATGTAAAACAAAACTCGAGTTCTAAATGAAACAGGACTCTGACTAATAAAGGGAAAAACAAAAGGGGCGCAGCCCCTAGGGACGGCGCGGCCAGGGGGTGGGCGCGTGCGTGCCAAGGGGGGAGGCCGTGCGTGGGTGCCTCCAAACCTAGGCACCCCTCTTGGGCCTCCTGATGGGCCAGCCGCTAGTCTTTTGGGTCCTCGTTCTTCAATAACAAGATGTGGTTCAATTCCCTCGGACAGGCCCGGGTGATTGGCCCAGAAGATGGCGCTGAAGAAGGTGCTGCCAGCGCTGGAGTAGGAGAAGGTGCTGCTAGTGTAGATGTACTTGTGGTGTCCGTATCACACACTGGATCCGATTTCTTGCGATCGAGTACCTTTGTTTATGATTCTTGTTCTTGCTTGGTTGTTTTCTTCCTCAATCTATTCTCAAGATAGATTGCATGGGATGTTCTTATAGCCGTGGTGGCTAGAGGTGCATACCCGATCTACCAAGTAGTTCAACACACTCCTTGTGAGTGAGCTCTAAGGTTCGACCATGACGAAAGGGGAACATCGTGACAGGATGTTGACAATGAGTACAGCGGGGCGACTTAGGGGGTTTGACCGAAGGTCAAGGTTTAAAGACGCTTTTAATGAGATTCGTTTTGCTTTCTTCTATCTTGCTCGGAACTACAACATAAGCGAGATCTAAGCCCCTCTAGATCAGTTACCTCTATGCCTTCTCTTGCTACCTCTCATGATCTTAGTACATTAGATGCATTCGAAAATTCTTCAAGATGCAAGTGTTTCTCGGTTATTAGATTGAGTCTTGCGTTGCACATGTTCCACGGATTCGATACCTTGGGTGATACTCGAGGGAAAAAGGTACTACATGATCCGTAAGCTTGTGGTGAACCTTGGTGCATTATTGAACCATCAACAAGCCCTTTTTCTGATGCCGTTGCCGGGGAACAAGTAATCAAGATCCAATCTAGTATCTCCTTTGTAAGTATTTTCAGTTTTCTTTTTGATTTTCTTTTGCATCTATTAAACTTTGTTCATCCTCAAAAACCAATATAATCTAGTTTTTGACTAACCCCTTCTATAGTTTTCTCTTTTTAGATCTTTTGTATATTTTGTTTATCGCTAACCCTAACAGGAGATGGACGGCTACCTCTCCAACAAACCGAAAAATTTTGTGGATGATCCAGAAAAACTTTACAGGCAAAGGAGATGCGAAGCACAAGCTAGGAAGCTGGAGATTGTAGATCCAAAAGCCAGAGCCGAAGGATCGTCAGGATCTCCAAAGGAATCATCACCTACAAGTCCGAAGAAGGAATCACCACCTCCGAGTCCGAGGAGAGATCAATCTCAACCGCCACCAATGGCACAAGAGAGGAAGATTGGGGAGCTTTGCATCCCGGAGCTCGTTGATCTTCCCATCCTCAACCTAGCCGACATCAGAAGGCCGTTCGAAATCAAGACTTCAACCATCTGCATGGTGCAACATACACCTTTCACCGGTAAAGAGGATCCTAACCTTCACATTCAAGCGTTCATTGAACTTTGTCGGACATTCATGATGGAAGGGCTGGATCAAAATCAATCGAGGGCAAGACTTTTTCCGTTCTCACTACTTGGAAAAGCCTTGCAATGGTTCTACACTCTACCGGTGGAGATGGTGCAAAATTGGGAAGCGTTGATGAGAGCTTTCATGAAGGAGTATTATTCGCCGGTAAGACTCAAAGCTTGCGTAATAAGATTGCTACATTAGCCCAATATCCAACAAAGACTATCGCAGAAGCTTTCGAGCGTTTTAATGAGTACACCCGAGCCATGCCACATTACAAGTTCCCGAAGGAGGACCTCGTTCAAAAGTTCTATCAAGGGCTTAATCTAGCATCGAGGACTGTAATTGACGCATTGGCAGGAGGATCTATCATCGAGCTTACTCCGACGGAGGTATTCACTCTTTCCAAGAAGGTTGCGGATAATGATACATGGGCGTCATCTGGATGCTTACTTCCGGTTCAACCCACGGGCAATGTTAAAGGTATTTTGCAGGTTGAAAAGGAGGAACTTCTAGAAGGAAAAATTGACTTACTCATGAGGAGGTTGGAGAAGATGGAGCTAGAAAAGAAAGCAACCCAAGATCTAAAGGCCGCCGAAGCAAGATCCATGTGTGAAGAGTGTGGGGAGTACAACCATGTCCAAAAAGATTGTCCGAAGGAAGCAAAGGTGCGCTACTACATGAGGAAAGGGGATTTGCCAAACTTCCGCTATGGGCAAGGCAGACCTCAATTTAATGCAAGTTCATCTATTCAAAATACGATGCCTCTTCGTATACAATTAAAGGATTTCATGGACGAGCAAGCAAAGATCAACAAGGACACCATCACTAAGTTCAAGGCTATAGATAAGATATTGGAGAACATCGATGGCAAGGTGACGGAGGTCGGGAGCTCCAACCATCAAGTGCTCAACATGATGAAGATGTTGGAGACGCAAGTGGGACAACTTGCCGGGCGCCTAACCGCTAATGAAGATTGCCGGGGCAGCCCCAAGGTCCCGAGAAGGTGAAGGCTATTCAAACTCGCTCGGGAAAGGAGACGGAGGATCCCGAACTTCCAGCCGGAGCAAGGAAGCCTAAGCCAACCGTCGAAGCGGAGGACCACACTAAGGAGAAGGTGACTACTATTCCAGAGATTGCTACCGAAGAGCCGGAATTCGAGATGCCAAGTGATGACACAAAGATGCCTACACTTAAGACATGCTACTTTCGAGGTAAAGTTGATAGTCATTTTGAAAAGTTTGTGGAAGTGGTGCGCAGGTTAAGCATCAACATGACGTTATTGGACGCTCTCCAAGTTCCTACATATTCTCTCTACTTCAAAGACATACTTGCGAACAAGTATGAGATGGCAACACTTGGGGCAGATCACGTCAAGATGTCCGAACAATGTAGTGCCGCCATTGCAAATCAAGGGCCCGAGAAGCAAATAGACCCTAGATGTCCGACCATCTCATGTTCTATTGGCTCATTCACGTTCGAGAAGGCATTATGCGACCTTGGAGCAAGTGTGAGCATCATGCCAAGAGGTGTGTTCGAGAAGCTACGCCTACCACTAGAGCCTATGGGTATGTGCTAGGAGTTGGGCGACAACACTATTCGCTATCCCATGGGAATCGTCGAAGATGTGCCTGTGAAAGTTGGAGATCACTTCATCCCTGTTGATTTCGTGGTGCTCGAGATGGGAGAAAGGGAGAAGCCGCCTCTCATCCTAGGGAGGCCTTTCCTCAAGACTGTCGGGGCAACGATCGATGTTGGCAAGGGAGAGATCAAGTTCGACGTCAATCGCACAAGGAGCATATTCAAGTTTCGTCCACGTTTCGAGGTATGCAACATGATCAATGTTAAATATGTTCCACCTCATCGTCGCTTTAGCAAGGAAGAGCCAAAGAAGAAGGAAGAGCCCAAGAAGAAGGAAGCGAAGGTGATCAAAGAAGTCGTTGCATCCGTCAAGACCAAAGAACAAAAGCCGCCTGTGAAGACCAAAAAGATGACTAAGTCGGAGAATAAGCCCGCGCCCACGATGGTGCGGAAGTGGGTACCCAAGATTGCAACGCCCGCAATGATCGTTGATCCTAAGTGAAGAAGAGAAGAAGTCTTGCCACTAACTATAAACGAAGCGCTAGGCGGGAGGCAACCTGATCGTAGAGTCAAGAATAAGCTACCGGGAGGACAACCCGATGAAGAATAAAGTTGCCGGGAGGGCAACCCGGAATATTTCCGATTTCAAGTAAGTTGGTCTTAGAATTTGCTACGCAAGACTTGGTATAAACTCTTAAGTGGTTGAACTTATTTTTGGGACATTTAATTTGCTCGGATGTTTCATTTGGATTTTATCTGACCATAAACCTATGATATGAGCCATCCTACGATTTATTTGCCTCTTATCGAGAAACCAGCACCAAAAATTCAGAACCTACCCACAACTTTCATCCTCTTCATGATGACAAGGTTGGTTTGTTTTACATCATAAAAACACACGAGTAGAGCCCTGCATTGTTCCTTAATGATTTTTAATCTTTGACGCATGCTAGGACTCCCGTGAACCTAGGAAATTCAATTTTTTGTTTCATTTAACTTGATATCCACCGATTTCTCTAGAGTTAGAATTTTTCCTAGTCCCATTTACTTTTGTTTATTCAAAACATCTCTCTCATGTTTGGAAAAAATTAGAACCTAACCCATACCCCCACGGTCAAGCCGGAGGAGCTTGATATCAATAAATGAAAGCAAGTAATCCCGGTGTAACCAAAATCAATGTAGTCGGAAAATTTCGACTTACAAATGTTTTGATGCCTAAAAACTCCTCTAAAAATACATTTGAACACTTTGATATCTCTGAGTTAATTTTTAAATTTTGAAATTAGAGGAGTAATTAGCATCTAGACATGATCAAAGGAAGGTTTTGAGCTTAATTGAACTTCTAGTGCTCCATGATGCATCACGGGAAGGCCTCATCATTAAGGCATCTTGGGCACATGCAAAGACAAGCATGGGGGGGCAGCAAGGTTTGATTTTTGCAGGATATGAATGAAAGCATGGGAGGCAAGGAAGTGTGAAAGTGACACAAAGTAAGTTATCAAGATGGAGGACTTCATCATGCAAGAAAAAGGAGTGGCTGGGAGAATTTGGACGGTGAATGGCGTGGAGCACGAGTACACAGAACAATGATGCATCCAACAACAAGTGGGAGAAAGAAGGAGCCAAAACAGGGGGCAGGGACCCTAGGCTGGTCGGCCCAGGCCGGCCGACCTGTCCTATTTCTTGCCCCCCCCAGTGCTCATCTTCTTCAGGTAAGTCATTTGCTCCATTGCTAGTTCATGTTCTTGAGCTCTTAGTCCAGAACCTCCAGAAACACCTTCGAAAAATTCGTTCTCCAATCTTGAGTCCAAAAATTCAGAAAAAATCGTCACAATCTTTGCCCTTCCATATACTTCTTTTGTGTGTATTTCTACCAGCAAGAAACCTCCGGGAGAGTTTGTTTGTGACTTTATGCAGCAAGGAAAAATGAGGAAGGCTTTTAGCAAGGCCTTTGGGAGGAAGGCACAATCGTCATCGTCGAAGCCACCATCAACAAGTTCTTCGCGGAGGCGCTCAATCTCCGAGTCACTGCGAAGCATGGAAGAGGACGTGGCACCATCAAGGAGTGAAACCATGCTCCTTAGTGGAAGAAGAGACACGCGAAGCTCATCCATGCGGTACACCAAATCGCAAGGGCGCACGGAGGAGCCACCCGTCCAACCTCGTCGCTCGACTCGTTCATCCGCTCCACCACCATACACTCCATGGCATTCCAAGTATGGATTTTTCATGATGACGGAGGAGGAGGAGGAGGAGAGGCTTGGTCGCCTCGAGAAGAGGATTGTGCCCAACATTGACTTCGACGATGATGCTCTCCAAGTGTTGGGATTTCTTCCGGATATTTATCAAATGATGAACCACCTTGGTTGGGGGCAATTTTCCGATGGAGTAGGGGTGAGCTTTCATTTGGAGCTTGCCTTGGAAGTTCTTATGACGATGGCACCGGTTATTAATGAAGGGGTGCCATCCCTCTCATTTCGACTCAAGGATGAAGAGCAAGTAATTCCTTATGAGCAAATTAGAGAATTGCTCGGTTTCAAGAAGGAAGCCCCGGAGCAAGTGGATGTTATGAAAGTGTATTGGAAGGATTTTAGAGTATGATTTCGGGAGAAGATAACCGGCAAAGAAGTAGCATCCAGAATCCTATCATCCGAATATTTCACTCTTGGATGAGCAAAAGGATTTTGGGAAGAATGAAGCAGTCCAAGATTACCGACATGGAACTTAATTGGCTTTATTCAGCTATGATTGCAAGGCAAGCCATTGATCCCTCATATATCATGATCAATAGGTGGTGTTGTGAGGCAATGTCGGGAACCAGAGATATTGGTTCGGGATGCTACCTTTCTATGATAACAATTTCTGTGAAGCCGGGAATTTCAATGAACCCAAAATTCCTACTTACGGGGAATTCCCTTGGAACTAACTATATGAAGCAAGGAAAGTATATAAGTGGAAATGAAAAGAGAGGGTACAAGGTGGCAAAAGTTAATGTTCTTCTCCCAAATATGAGGCTGAAATTATTTATTGAAGGGAGAGAGAATTGGTTAGAAGAAGGAGTTCTTATGACGGCAAAGAAGAACAAAAGAGGAAGAATTATAGAAGAGGGATCGTCTTCCTCAGCCCAAGATCAAGGAGGGGCTGCATATCATCAACCATATGGAGGGATTCCTATGCTACCACCCTACTACAGAAGTGTGCCAATGCAAGCATGGGGGAGTGGTGCAGCCATGCCGCCACCTCCTCCAACATATTGTTCACCAACTTTTGTAGTGCCAAATGAAGCGTTTGTGGCACCTTATGCAAGCATGCCTCAGCCCCAACAAAGTGCAGCCATCATTGGGGCGTATATGCAAAGGAACGTACAAGACGTCAAGAGGATCCGGACTCATGTCGATCATTGGCATGAAGGAACGGCGGGGATCGCCCAGCAACTAGAACGCCTTCAAATTGTGCCACCGGATCAATTTCATGGAGGGGGCATGTGTTGGCGGTCGATTTCCATCAACCTAGCCACATGTTTACCTTCTATGTTGGTATTAATTTGTTATTCACACTAACGATCCTAATCCTCATTATATGTCAAGTTTGCACTTGCATGTGGTTTTTTGAGTATATTGTTTACACAGGAATCGAGAGCCTAGATGAGGACTTCCGGGTAAAGTTCATCAAGGGTTTTATGAGAAGATCATGGACCCCGGGACAAGTCAAGATACAAGATGAACATGACTCCAAATGAACCAAGGACTAAAGCGTGAAGCTGAGAAGTGTCGAGGACCTAGATGGAAGATGCGGGAGTTCATACGCCAAGCACCCTAATCTAAACCGCGAGGAAAATGACGTCAAGGACCCACATGCAACTCGGCAAAAAGTCAGGAAGTCGCGAGAAGCGTCTGGAAGAAAACCAGGGCCGAACTGGGCCTAATTGGGCCCAGGCCGGCCGGCCCAGCCCACTTCGGGTTCGATTCGGCGCCTCCTTTGGCCTAGCTATTCCTCGGGCTGAATATAGCCCCCGTGCCTCGAGCCACGCAAAAAGCAATTCGTCATTCGCCGCTGAGGAGCAGAGAAGAGAGGGACACCCTTCCGGAGAGGAGAGGGTCGATATGGTTGACTAGTGTTTCCCTAGCCTACGTGGGAACCTTGCATGGAAGACCACGTCAGAGTTCTAGAAGCTAGGATCAAGATCAATGTAAGATCCCGGTGGTGATCTTGTCCATGTACTATACTTCATGTTGAATTTGGAAGATTGAATCTGATTTCTAGCGATCAAGTGCTTTCTCTTCTATTTTGTCTTCGCTTGGGTTTTCTTATTCTCCAATCTATTCCGGATAGATTGCATAGGATGTTCTTGTAGCCATGGTGGCTAGAGGTGCATACCTAACCTACCGAGCGTTTTCAATGCATTCCTCATGAACGTGCTCTTAGGTTGACCGACACAATAAGTGGGACATCGTGTCAGGATGTTGATCACGTGTACAGTAGGTGCCTTTGAGGGTTGGAATGGAAGCCATGATTTAAAGAGGCTTTTAATGAGATTCGTTTGCTTTATTCTTCTTGGCTTTGGAACTTCAACAAAAGACCCGATCCAATCTCTAGATTGGTTTTACCTCCCTTCTCTTTCTCTTGCTACCTCTGGTGTTGAGTTGATTAGATGTGTTTTCATGATTCTTCCATAGATTAGATGCAAAAACCCTTCTCAAGATCAAAGTGTTTTCTGCTTATTAGATTGGATCTTGCATTACACATTGTTCCACGGATTCGATACCTTGGGTTCACCACTGAAGGGAAGAAGGGTCCCTTGACTACGACGGAGGATTTGTCCGCTTGCAAGTCCAAATGAACTTTGCAACGATAATCAAACGTCAACAAGCCACTTTTTCTGGCGCCATTGCCGGGGAACAAGTAATCAAGATTCAATCTAGTATTGCATTTGTAAATATTTTTAGTTTTTCTCTTGATTTTTCTTTTGCATCTCTTAATTTTGATCATCCTCAATAAAAAAAACCAATCTAGAGTTTTGCTAAACCCTAGTTTCCTTTTAGTTTTTGTACATATTTTGCTAACCCTAACGAGAGGTGGACGGCTACATCTCCAACAAAAAACATGTATTTTGTGGATGGTCTAGAAAAATTTTGCAGGCAAAGGTGACGTGCAACACGAAGATCTAAAAGCGGAGGCTGGACATCGTCGGAATCTCCTAGAGAGACTCCACCTACAAGATCAAAAGGAGATCAACCTCATCCTCCACTCATCCTAGGGAGATCGTTCCTCAAGACCGTCGGAGCAACAATCGACATCGGCAAGGGGAAGATCATGTGATGGCAAGAGGAGTGCATTCAAGTTAACCATGATTCAAGGTATGTAACGTGGTCAATATAGAATACATTCTACCTCATCATTACATCGGAAGAGAGGAGCCAAAGGAGAATGAAGTGGAGACACAAAAAGTTGTTGCATCCGTCAAGACCAAGAATCAATGCCCGCCTGTGAAGACCAAAAAGATGACTAAGCCAAAGAATAAACCTACACCAAAGCCAAGGATGGTGTAGAAGTGGGGTCCCCAAGATTGCAACACCCACAAAGAGCGTTGATCCCAAGTGACGAAGAGAAGAAGTCTAGCTATAGACTATAAACGAAGCGTTTTGCGGGAGGCAACCCGTTCGTCGAGTCAAGAATAAGCTACCAAGAGGACAACCCGATCAAGAACAAAGCTACCGGGAGGGCAACCGGGAAGATTTTCGAATTTCAAGTAAGTGAGTCTTAGAATTTGCTACGCAAAACATTTTACTCTTAAGTGGTTGAACAAGTTTCGGAGAACCTTTTATTTGCTCGGTCGTTTTATTTGGATTTTTCGATCATAAACCAATGACATGAGCCATCCCATGATTTATTTGCCTCTTTTCAAGAAACTAGAACCAAAAATTCAGATCCTATCCAAGCCTTTCATCCTCTCCATGATGTTAAGGGTGGGTAGTTTTACATGATAGGAACACAAGAGTAGAGCCTTACCATGTTCCTTAATGGTCTTTAATCTTTGACGCATGGCCGGACTTGTGTGAACCTTAATTTTTGGTTTCTTTCAACTTGACATCCATCAGCTTCTCTAGAATTATAATTTTTCTAAGCCCCATTATTTATTTTTATTCAAAATCTCTCTCTCTCTCATGTTTTGCCCAAAATTAGAACCTAAACCTATGCCCCCACAGTCAAGTCGGAGGAGTTTGCTATCAATTAATGAAAGCAATCGATCCTGGTGCAACCAAAATAAATTTTACAATTGTTTCAGATGCCTAAAATCTCCTCTAATGATATATTTGGACTCATCGCTAGCGCTGAGTTAATTTTTAAATTTTGAAAATTAGAGGAGTAATTAGCATCTAAACATGATCAAGGGGAGGTTTTTGAGCTCGTTTAACATATAATGCTCCATGATGCATCTTGGGTAAGCATCAATCGTTTGGCATCTTGGGCATTTGCAAAGGACAAGCATGGGGGAAGCAAGGGCTTTGTTTTACAGGAAATTATTGGAAGCACATGAGGCAAGGGAGCAAAGAAGTGACACTAAGCAAAATAATGGAGGTGGAACTCTAAATCATGCAAGCAAAGGAGTGGTTGTGATCGTTTGGGCGATGGAATCTCATGGGTCACACGGTAAGTATTTTCCATTTGTTAATTCGTGTTCTTGAGTTCATAGCCATAAGTTCAAGAAACAACCTAAAATTTTTTTTTGAGTTCCATGGGGTTGTAGGATCTTATCATGTACTCGCCGATCCTTTTGTTTTCGATCTATTGTTCATGTTGATGATGCTTTGATGATTAAGGTTAGCTACCTTGCTTTTGGGGTTGCTCCCGTAGATAACGTGAACATATCTTGTCACACCTCAATAGATTGGCTTCACCTTGATAGGCGGTTGCATGTTCAAGTATTCATAAACCCTTTCGGCAAACATCACTCCTATCTTGTGCACCTCAACTCCACCCTCCATATTCTTTGTGTGTTTTTCCACCAACAAGAAACCCCCGGGGGAGTTGTTTGTGACTTTGTGTAGCAAGGAATGATGAGAGAGAACATGAACATCATCCTCGGAAGGAAGACACTATCATCATCATCGAAGGTCATCATCAAGCTCTTCGAGGAGGCACTCGGTCTCTGAGTCTCCCCGAAGCATGGAGGAAGACGTGGCACCACTGAGGAGTGGCACGGTGCCCCTTGGTGGCATAAGGAGTACACGAAGCTCGTCCATGCGGTACACCAAACCGCAAGGACACACGAAGGAGCCATTCATTCCACCACGATGCTCAACTCGTTCATCCACTCCACCACCATACACTCCGAGGCATTCCAATGGATTCATCATGAAGAGGAGAAGAGGCTTGTTCGTCTTGAGAGGAGGCTTGTGCCAAATGTTGACTTTGATGATGCCCTCCAAGTGTAGGATTCTACTCGGATATCAAGTCTTGAGCAACCTTGGATGGGTGCAATTCTTTAATGGAGTTGGTGTGACTACTCTCAAGGAGCTTGCCTTGGAAATTCTCATACATTGGCACCGGTCATTAATGAAAGGGTGTCATGCCTCTCATTCAGCCTTGAAGATAAAGAGCAACTAGTTCCTTATGGATATATTGGAGAACTACTCGGTTACAAGAAGGAAGCCCCGGAGCAAGTTGATGTCCAAGAAAATATGTTAGAAGGAATTTTGGGGAATAATTTCGGGAGAAGATAACAAGGAACCCAAAATTTCTCCTTGTCGGGATTTCTTTGGGATCGAGTACATGAAGCAAGAAAAATTCATTAGTGGAGATGAGAGGAGAAGGTACGAGTTGACAAAGATTAATGTTCCTCTTCCCAACATGAGGTTGAGATTGAATGAAGATAAAATTGGTTAGAGGAAGGATTTCTTGTACCGGCAAAGAAGATTAAGAACAAGGTAAGTCAATGTGTCAATTAAAATTTGAAGACTAATGTTTTGTGGAGATTTTTTTGTTCAAGCAATAGGTATTGGAAGCAATCACGATACCCCCGAAATCACAAGATCAAGCTCTTCAACATCTTCAAAGTCTGTTCGCATCAAGTTTTGCACAGCCTCATGGGAAGAACAACAGGATATCTTTGGATATTTAGAAGCCCCACGAAGTTACGCTTCCAATGAGTCAAGAATCAAATCGATCGGAGGTTCCTACAAGCGGATATGGCCGAATCACCGATGATTGCACGTCCTGAAAATTTCTGGACAGCAAGCAAAGCTGAAGTGAAACAGCCATAACTCCCTCATTTGGACTCCGATCAAGATGGATGAGTACCTATTGGAAAGGTAATTTTATAAATTTTTTAATAGAATCATATTTTGGTATATGTTCTGTTATGTATACAGGGGGAAATCCAAAGAAGAGGCAGCTGTAATATGATGAGAACAAGATGGCGAAGGTGAGGACGACATCAACGAAGAGGAGCCTAGGGAATGCTTCCATTAGACCACTCATGAAGAAATTCAGAGGCTTGGAACAAAACAAAGAATCCTGGAGCATTGGCAAATGAAGACACGAGTTGGCGGCATCCGACGCAAGGAGATGTTTGAAGAAGACCACAATGGACTACACACATAAGACAACATCCAATGGCGCGGATATTTTTGGGCTCTCACATGAAGGATCATGGAACCACATGAAGACATTTAAGACATGTGTGAAGCCCCGCAAATAAAGAAAAAATTGTGGGAGAGACATCATCCTCCGTGGTCCAAGACGAAGGAGAGGACGCACATCAAGATAATGAACAACCACATGGAGGGATTCCGATGCCACCACCATGGAGGAAGTATGCCAATGCAAGCATGGGGGAGTGGGGCAGGCACGCCACCACATCCTCCACCATACATGGTGCCTAACGAAGTTTTCATGGCACCCCTCCAAACCAATGCAAGTCAAATGGAAGAAGAGACCGCAAACATTACCTATCAAATTGGTCGACTTCACATATCACCGCCGGAATAATTTCAAGGAGGACCGGCGCAACCATGCTACAAGCAAGATCATCAATATCAACCACCGCAACATGAAGAATGGAGAAGGAGGAAGAAGAAAAATAATAATGATGCCTTCAACTTCGGTTCGATTTTCCCTCTTTCCTTTTCCTTATTTTCAGCTTTTATGCAAGTTTATATATGCGTAGCTTTTTCTATTTTTATTTATTTTCAGCATGTGTGTTAGTAGTAGTGTTTGCTTTAAATCAACATGAATAAAGTTTGCCACCATGATTATCACCTTTAGTGAGGTTAATAAGTTGATGCCATGTTGATATATGATGAAAGTTGCCGCTTTGCTCATCTTTGTGCTTGTTTCATGCATGATTAAGCTAGTGCTCTCTTTTAATATAAATCTGAAATTTAATTAAATGCTAGCCTAATCTTGTGTGGAGGTTATGATAACTCAAGTCCCATAGTTCTTTCTCATTGCTCTCAATTTTGAATGAATCAAAGAACCTTTTTATTTCCAAAAAGTTATGCTAACCTTGTCATGAGTACCGCTTGCATTTTGCTCTACCCTTCCAAAGCTCAAACTTACTTGAGTGCAAAACATTAGTATATACAAGATTTATTTTTGGGTGCATTAATTCAAGGCCTGATTTCACTGGCCCGAGATTAAGAAGCTGGTCATTCCGTTTTTGCGTATCGTTCTTTATGCTAGCCTCTTCTATCCGAGCATTGTGAGTTTCCACATTGGGAATTTCGCAAACCTCGCCGGATATCCAACCACAAAACGCAAATATATCTTTTTTGTGTTCACCTCCTTAACCACAACCCAATATATGAGTATGGATGAATATTTTGAGGAAGATTACAAGGAAGGTGCTTCAAGTAAGGGAGACTTCCAAAAGGATCCCTAGAAGATTTTTCGAGTATCTCTCTCTAAGAAAATATGAGAGCTTCAATTTCCACCTTGGCATATTTATCACCTCTTTTGCCCGAGGACGAGCAAACGTCTAAGCATGGGGGGGGGTTGCCAAGGAAGTGCTAGTATAGTCTAGAGTTCAAAGGGAGCAAATTAAAAAAAAGAAAAAAAGAGAGAAAAAAGTATGATGAAAAAAATGATAAAGAAGAAAAAGTATGATGAGAAAAAGAAAGAAAGAAAGAAGAAAAAATAATAATAAAGCTCCCCGGTTCTCTAGCTATGTTTAGTGCTTTTTGAGTTTTCAAGAGGATTCAAGATCAAGACCCATACTCATCTTTCCAACCATGTGCAATCCGATAACGAGGACTTCGTTTGTGCCTCGGGATCACTCTTTGCCATTTGCACATGTCCACCTATCTAAAAGTGTGTATTCATCTCTCCCACCTCCTTGATAACATTATTTTTCCAATGACCTTTTTGACGAGTCTCGGTAAGACCATGAGAAGCTAGTCTTGTTTTAATAATATCTCAACTATAATATCTTGGTAGGACTAAACTTTCCTATAGCTCCACATAAAACCTTCCACAATATATTTTGAGAGAGGAAAGGAGTAGAACAAGTAGGCTTGAGAGACAAGATGAGATGAGAGTACATGAGCAAAGTGCAAGATGGTTATTTTTTATCTTGGTAAAGCAATTTTTCTCTTTATCTCATTCTTTATTTTTCAAAATTTCTGAGATTTATTTAAAAGTTTGAGAGCATGATCAAGTACTTGTGGAAAGAGCTTGAATGATATCTACCCTCCATAAAGATAAAAGTTAGTGCATTATGGAACTTTAATGAATATAAAACTAGAGAGCATTATGTTTTCTCATGTATGATCAAGTGCAGGGTATGAACATTGAAAGGCAACACTGATATCCATTGAAGGCTTACTCGAGGACGAGCAAGGTTTAAGCATGGGGGATGTTGGTGGTCGATTTCCGTCAACCTAGCCACATGTTTACCTTCTATGTTGGTATTAATTTGTTATTCACACTAACGATCCTAACCCTCATTATATGTCAACTTCGCACTCGCATGTGGTTTTTGGAGTTTATTGTTTACACAGGAATCGAGAGCCTAAATGAGGACTGCTGGGTAAAGTTCATCAAGGGTTTTACGAGAAGATCAAGGACCCCGGGACAAGTCAAGATACAAGATGAACATGACTCCAAATGAACCAAGGACTAAAGCGTGAAGCCGAAAAGTGTCGAGGACCTAGACGAAAGATGCGGGAGTCCATACGCCAAGCACCCTTATCTAAACCGCGAGGAAAATTATGTCAAGGACCCACATGCAACTCGGCAAAAAATCAGGAAGTCGCGAGAAGCGTCTGGAAGAAAACCGGGGTCGAACTGGGCCGAATTGGGCCCGGGCCGGCCGGCCCAGCCCACTTCGGACCCGGTTCGGCGCCCCCTTTGACTTAGCTGTTCCTCGGGCTATTTACAGCCCTCGTACCTCGAGCCACGCAAAAACCAATTCGTTATCCGCCGCCGAGGAGCAGAGAAGAGAGGGACACCCTTCCGGAGAGGAGAGGGTCGATATGGTTGACTAGGGTTTCCCTAGCCGACGTGGGAACCTTGCATGGAAGACCACGTCGGAGTTCTAGAAGCTAGGATCAAGATCAAGGTAGGATCCCAGTGGTGATCTTGTCCATGTACTATACTTCATGTTGAATTTGCAAGATTGAATTCGATTTCTAGCGATCAAGTGCTTTCTCTTCTATTTTGTCTTTGCTTGGGTTTTCTTATTCTCCAATCTATTCCGGATAGATTGCATAGGATGTTCTTATAGCCATGGTGGCTAGAGGTGCATACCTGACCTACCGAGCGTTTTCAACGTGTTCCTCATGAATGTGCTCTTAGATTCACCTACACAATAAGCGGGACACCGTGACAGGATGTTGATCACGTGTACAGCAGGTGCCTTTGAGGGTTGGAATGAAAGCCATGATTTAAAGAGGCTTTTAATGAGATTCGTTTGCTTTATTCTTCTCGGCTTTGGAACTTCAACAAAAGACCCGATCCAATCTCTATATTGGTTTTACCTCCCTTCTCTTTCTTTTGCTACCTCTGTTGTTGAGTTGATTAGATGTGTTTTCATGGTTCTTCCATAGATTAGATGCAAAAACCCTTCTCAAGATCAGAGTGTTTTCCGCCTATTAGATTGGATCTTGCATTACACATTGTTCCACGGATTCGATACCTTGGGTTCACCACTCAAGGGAAGAAGGGTCCCTTGACTACGACAGCGGATTTGTCCGCTTGCAAGTCCAAACGAACTTTACAACGATAATCTAACGTCAACAAGCCCCTTTTTTCTGGCGCCGTTGCCGGGGATCTAGTATTTTGCTCGGAACTACAACATAAGCACGATCTAGGCCCCTATAGATTGGTTACCTCTATGCTTTCTCTTGCTACCTCTCATGATCTTAGTAGATTAGAAGCATTCAAAAATTCTTCAAGATGCAAGTGTTTCTCGGTTATTAGATTGAGTCTTGCGTTGCATATGTTCGACGAATTCGATACCTTGGGTGATAATCGAGGGAAAAAGGTACTACATGATCCGTAAGCTTGCGGTGAACCTTGGCGCGTTATTGAACCGTCAACATAGCCATAAGAGGAATGCTTGGCATAAATAAACCACTTCTTGGTCTTCGACACCCTAAGTCACTACGAGCGACCCGGATCAGTGCAATGGGATGTGGCTGTTTATCTATCTCTTGACTCGAAATGGGAGCATGCAGGTTTGAAAAAGGATCTTAGAGTGTCTAGGGTTGGGCCAGGAGGGTCCCTTAACCCCTTCCTTTTTCTGTCGATCGGAGTTATTTCCCAAGGACTTGCCATGGTAAGAGGGAGAAGCACACTTGAAGAGCGCAGTACAATGGGGAGTTGTATGCTGCGTTCGGGAAGGATGAATCGCTCCCGAAAAGGAGTCTATTGATTCGCTCCCAATTGGTTGGATCGTAGGGCAAATGATTTACTTCACAGGCGAGGTCGTTGGTTCAAGTCCAGGATGGCCCAGCTACGCTAGGGAAAAGAATAGAAGAAGCATCTGACTCTTTCATGCATACTCCACTTGGCTCAGGGGGGATATAGCTCAGTTGGTAGAGCTCCGCTCTTGCAATTGGGTCATTGCGATTACAGGTTGGCTGTCTAATTGTCCAGGCGGTAATGATAGTATCTTGTACCTGAACCGGTGGCTCAATTTTTCTAAGTAATGGGGAAGAGGACTGAAACATGCCACTGAAAGACTCTACTGAGACAAAAAGATGGGCTGTCAAAAAGGTAGCGGAGGTAGGATGGGTAGTTGATCAGATCTAGTATGGATCGTACATGGACGATAGTTGGAGTCGGCGGCTCTCCTAGGCTTCCCTCATCTGGGATCCCTGGGGAAGAGGATCAAGTTGGCCCTTGCAAATAGCTTCATGCACTATCTCCCTTCAACCCTTTGAGCGAAATGTGGTAAAAGGAAGGAAAATCCATGGACCAACCCCATTGTCTCCACCCCGTAGGAACTACGAGATCAGCCCAAGGACGCTGAAGGACCGGATTGGCGACCAAAGAGGGGGGAGTGAATGGGAGCCGATAAAAAATTCTTCCCAAGAAGAACCTCGGCCTATACCCCGATTTCACTTTCGAGCAATCCCACGCACACCTTGCCAAGACCACGTAGCCACTGGAGGTGCTACTGGTCCTAGGAGCAAGTATCTCCACCCAAACAAGCAACGAACACCGCAGTGGAAAACGATGTTGCCTGCTGTCTGTGCCACACCGGTCAGGCCGGTGGGGCGCACCGGTCAGACCGATGGCAACAGTTAGGCCGGTGTGTTGCACCGGTCAGGCCAGTGTGCACAACAACACGCACAAAAACATTCCAGAGAGCCTCAACGAGATCTCTAGGCCCTGGAATAAAAACCACATCAAACCAAGAAACCACCAGCGACAAGAAGCTACTCTAACCAAGACAAGAAGGGGCAAACCAAGGAGAAACTCACCAAGTACTGACCCTGGGAAAACACCGGCCAGACCCTACTGAACCACACATTCCCCCGAGCAAATGACCCACAAGAGCTTGCACCGGTCAGACCGGTGAGAGGCACCAGTCAGACAGGTCAGGCCTGGGCAGCTCGGGAAGAACTCCACCCGCGGGTCAACCCCTTGATTCCCTTCGCCCGATCTCCCGATTCGCTCCACAGATTCAAGAGAAACTTTGGGGAAGGTAGGAACACCTCATGGACGATCTCTAATTCGAAACATATGCTCCAAATCTCTCTAGAATAGGAGGAATCGCAAATCTCGTGCTCTAACCCCAAGAACACAAGGAACTCCGAAAACCCCAAAATCGAAGGCCTTTCCACGGATTTGGAGGGGACAAATCACCAAGAAAAGAGGCACGACATCCTCATGCGTGAATCCACCAACATTCCCGTGGGAAAACAGCCCCAAAATCTCACCACGAAAATCCAAAGAAAGGGCTCTGAAAATCACCAAAAAGGAAAAACGGGAGGAACAATAAGAGCACTTGAGGAACCACGCTGAAGCTTCTAAACATACCATGAAAGGTTCATACAAGGTCTAGCAAGCTTCCCGATCATCCATCCCCCTCTCTAGATGCAACATGAAGCTCTCAAGCTAGCCTAGGAAAAACTAGGAAAAGAAAAGAGCAAATGGTCTAGGGTCCACACCAGTCAGGCCGGTCAGGCCTACCGGTCAGACTGGTCCGGTGCAGAACCGCCGCGCTCCGAACTCGGGCCTTGGCTTTGTGGCTCAGCCAAGTAACCTAGTGGTTTTGTGGCCAAACCACTGCAAACCACGCGTGCAAGCTTCAGTTGCTAGCTGCTACCTTGCACCAGCTCCATCCCTCTCGACGTCGTCTTGCTCTTCTTGCCAGCGTACAACCCGCACTTGATCCCGTCGGCCACCGGGTACCTAGATCGAAGCCTACTTGTCTCTCGGCTCCTGAGAGGTCACACAGACATATACCTTTTGCACTTGATCTTCACCGGCACCACGCGAATCAAGCCGCAACCTGCACCTGCAATACTAGGTCAAGAGTCAGTCCACACAACATTGTCAATCACTCATCACTAAGGAGCGACCATCTACCGGTCCTCGGACCACACAGGTCCTCAATCTCCCCCTTGATGAGTGCATTGACAACACCCACACATAGTAGCCATCATAGGAAGGAAAAGAAAAAGAAACTAACACAAACCCAACAAGTGATTCAAAACCAAACAAAACAAACCTTGATCACTTGAACCCAAAGTCTCGGTCCCCTAAGGCAAGGGCAACGGCTCAACACAACCGAGACAAAAACCAAAGCTCACAAAGAGCAAATTACCAATACAAGAAACTCAGGCAACACAAGGAGCTCCCCCTGAACACATGCAGGCTCCCCCTGAGCAAATGCACACTCCCCGTGAACACATGCATGCAATGCGAGCCATGCAAAACAGAGTTGCTCAGCTCTGGCCATCACCGGTCAGACCGGTACCCTCCACCGGTCAGGCTGGTGGGCAACAATCTCCAGCACGATCTACCTCACCGGTCAGACTGGTGGCACACACCGATCAGGCCGGTGGACAACAGAGCCCAGAAGATGCTCGAAACCACCTGAAAACTTTCTAAATGCATCCATAACCACTTTTCCTTCACAAACTTCTCCCCCTTGTTGAAAATGCATGAATCAAGCCATTTGTACAAAAATTTCAGCCTAGAGCTTCTCAAATAGACAATGAACACCACAAAATGCTACAAGTGAGCAAATGAGCAAGCAAGACATTCCAGAGATTCGTATGAGCATTGCCATCAAGATAGTAAAGCTATATGAGCATATGAGCAAGCCATGATCAAAATACACAATTTTGTGAAAAATTTCCCTCTCATGAGTTAGACCAAAACATGAGCAAAGTCTACCAAAGTGAATTTAAATCACACAAACTTCATGCTAGGTCACATACCCTCAACACAAAATGATTACAAACACCTATAAGCATCTCATGTCATGTTAAAGCCACCAAGCCATGTGTCTACTTCTTGAAATGAGGCTTCTCATAGGAGACATCATGCAATGGTTTAGCACCCAAACTATTGCAATTTTAAAGCATTTATGACATGGAACGAATGAGAGCACAACTTCAAGCATAAGCATTTCATACCAATTTTATTTTTCACATTTAAGCACAAAATGGTACATGAAGTGCCTTTGCGGCAAAAAAAAGAAGCTTATGCTCCCCCACAGGGTAACACATGGGCTAAACATTCATAATGACAAATGGGTCTTTGACCCCAAGTGGAAAGCACATGATATCCAACCATGAATGAAGCATGACAAAAACCACCAAAGCACACTAAGATCATGCAAAGCCTTAAACTCACAAGAGAGAGCCTATCTATCATTTTTCAAGAGTTAGCCACCCCATTATGCAAATATAGCAAAACTATCAAGAGCATAGCTATCCATCATCAAGACATTTCAAACATGCTCACAAGCTCACAACTAGCATATCATAGCAATCAATGTATATAGGAGAAGCTCATCCTACCATATGATACAAATGCAAAAGCAACCTAAGATACAAAGATGACTATACATCATGCTACAAATGCAATGCCATGCAACAAAGTAAATATGATACATATGCTACAAAGGAGCTCCCACCACCAACTCAAGAAAGCAAACACACACCGAGCTCACCCCGCAAGCGGGTGAAAGTGGCTTGGTCAAGTGGTTTGGTAAAGATATCGGCTAGTTGGTTTTGGGTGGGCACATGGATCAAAGCAATCTTTCCCTTCTCCACATTGTCTCTCAGAAAGTGGCACCTCACCTCTATATGCTTGGTTTTGGAGTGAAGATCTGGGTTCTTGGCTACACTTATGGCACTGGTGCTATCACAAAAGAGTGGAACATGGGAACACTCCTCACCAAAGTCGCTCATAGTGTAGGTAATCCATAGGAGCTGGGAACAGCAACTGGCTGCAACAACATACTCGGCCTCTGTAGTGGACTGGGCTACACTAGACTGCTTGCGGGATGACCAAGAAACCAAAGAAGACCCCAGAAACTGACACCCACCAGAGGTAGACTTACGATCCAAATGACACCCAGCGAAGTCAGCGTCCGCAAACCTGTGAAGGTTGAGTGTCAAGGCCGCAAAATACCAAAGACCAAACTCAGGGGTGTAGTTCAAGTACCTGAAAATCCTCTTGACGGCCTGCCGATGTGAAGTCCTCGGTGAAGCCTGAAAATGAGCGCACAGACACACACTAAACTATATGTCCAGCATCGTTGCTGTCAAGTAGAGAAGGGAGCAGATCATGCTCCTGTACTCCTTCTGGTCCACAGGCTCGCCATCTACATCCGCATCCAAAGCTGTAGTCGTACTCATCGGTGTAGCCATCGACTTCAAGTCATCCATCTTGAATTTCTTCACTATGTCCTTGGTGTACTTGGCTTGATGCACAAACGTCTCGTCCTTGCACTACTTGATCTAAAGCCCGAGAAAGAACTGCAACTCACCCATCATGGACATCTTGAATTCCCTACTCATATCATCTGCAAACCTAGCAACCAAAATGTGAGAAGAGCCACCAAAGATTATATCATCCATGTACACCTGCACAATCCAAATGTCAACGCCGTGCCTGAGGAGAAAAAGAGTCTGATCTACTACCTCTATCACAAACCCCTTAATGAAAAGAAACTTCCTCAACCTGCCATACCACACCCTGGGAGCTTGTTTTAGGCCATATAGTGCTTTTCTGAGTTTGTATACCCGATGGGGAAACCTCTCACTCTCAAAACCCAGGAGTTGCCTCACATACACTTCTTCCTCTAAAAACCCATTTAGAAAGGCACTCTTCACATCTATTTGGTACAATTTGAACCCTTTAGCAACTAAAAATGCTAGAGGATCCTAATTGCCTCCAAATGGGCCACCGGAGCAAATGTCTTCCCATAGTATATCCCCTCTTTCAGGCTAAACCCCTGAGCAACCAACCACGCTTTGTTTCACACCCATTTTCTCCCTCTTTGTTCTTCCACACCCATTTTGTCCCAATAGGTTTGCAATTTTGTGGAGGCTCAACCAACTCCCACACCTGATTCCTCTCAAAATTATCAAGCTCCTCATGCATAGTGTTCACCCAATCTGGATCAGAAAGTGCATGTCCAATATCTTTGGGCTCGAAAGAAGCGACGAATGCAGAATGAGCGAAATGAGAGTGCCTCTATGACCTGGACCGTGTAGTACGTTCATGAATGTCACCTATGATCGACGAAGGTGGGTGATCCACATGAACACGCTGGGGAGCCTCACGTCTGGAGACCACCTCCCCCTCAGCATCAGCATCCACTCGAATAGCCTCAGTCATCGTCGGTGTAGGTGAAGGACCATCCTCGATCGTCGTCGTCGTAGTGGAAGTAGCATGTACACGGCCAGCTGCGGGAGCACCACCACCATTATCTTCTTCACCATATTCCTGTACCTCCTCCTCAAAAATATCCTCGCCAAACTCCTCATCACCTGCACAATCAAATACCAAAGAGCTACGTAGTTGTGTCTCGTCGAAGGTAACCTCGCAAGTCTCCACGATTTGGTTTGTTTCCAAATTGAGCACACGAAATGCTCTAGAGTGAGTAGCATAACCAAAGAAAATACCATCAACAGACCTAGCCTCAAACTTATCCAACTTTCTACCTTTCTTAAGAATGAAACACTTGCAACCAAAGACATGAAAGTGACTCACCTTGGGCACTCGCCCATGAATTAGCTCATAGCAGGTCTTCTTCTTCAAAGCTCGGAGGAGGATCCGGTTTGACACATAGTATGCGGTATTCACCGCCTCGGCCCAATACCTCCTTAGAGTCATGTGCTCATCGAGCATCGTCCTTGCCATCTCACACATGGTCTGATTCTTCCTTTCCACAGCTCCATTCTGAGGAGGGGTGTACGGAGTCAAAACCTGATGCTCAAGACCAAGATCACGACAAAAGGTCTCAAAACGAGAGTTCCTGAATTCCGTGCCATTGTCACTGTGTATAGCTCTAATGGCATCCCCATGTCTCTCATTCTTCAACCACAAGATCAGGCCTCCAACAAAACCAAACGTCTCACCCTTATCCTCCAAGAAAAACACCCAGGCATAGCGAGAGTAATCGTCTAGAACCACAAGGACATACCACTTCCCACCCACCGAGCGAACTCGAGCAGGCCCAACAAGGTCCATATGCAACAGCTCTGTCGGACGCTCTGTCATGACAGCAGTTAGGGGTGGATAACGCAACCTAGGCAATCCTCGAACAAGATCGAGCGCACACAAGTGGGAAAGCAGCTCAAAGCTCAAGTGCCCCAACCTCCTATGCCACCTCCACAACTCGGAAGGACCAGCAACCAAACACCTCATGGGTCCAAAAGATTGAGAAAAATCAGCGCGAAAAATCTGTCCCTCGGGCACAATCGTACAAACAAGATCGCCTCGAGAGTCAAGAACACGAGAAGCCCCCAACTTAAAATGAACCTCATAACCCTCGTCTAGCAACTGAGATACTGACAACAGGTTATACCCAAGTGACTTGACCAGAGCAACACGCTTTAAGGTCACCAAGATGCTCACCTTAACCTCACCTTCTGAAAGCACCTGTCCTCGTCCATTATCCCCGAAAGTGATGTACACCTTTGACACCACTGGGGTAAGGCTGGAGAACCACCCCTTGTCTCCGGTCTTATGTCGTGAACAACCTGAGTCAGTCAACTAAATGTTCTCCATGCCTCCCACCTGCAAATCAAAAATGAGAACGATAATGAGCAAGCGACTCAACACTGGGGTTAGCACAAAAGGAATCAAACCAGTGTCGAGCCATTTGCTCAAAAGTAGGGTTAGTAACATCCATCCTATCACGACCAAAGCTACGACCACCATGCTATACCACCTCACGCCTCGCTGGAGGAGAACGACTACCACGAAAAGGAAGGCGTGGCTCGTAGCCCCTCTGAAACCCAAAACTGCGACGACCTCTCCCATCTTCATATCGATCACGAGGTGGAGAACGTCCAGCAAACACACCACCACCAGAAACAAACCCTCTACTGCCTGTACCATGACCATAGGAACCACCACGATCATGAAACCCGAAACGGCCATCTCTCTAGGCTCCACTGGTCTAACCGGTGCCCCTGACCGGTCTGACCGGTGCACCCCGGCCAGCACCTCTGTCCCGATCAACAAAGCTCCTAGAACCACAAGCTGGAATAGACCTCACCACAATCTCTCCTCTAAGTAGTGGCATACGAGGCTCAGGTGTATCACGAGAAGGATGATACCTGTCCTTGTTAGCCCACTTCTTAACCATCCTCTCATCCCTCTTCTTCTTATAGCAAAACTCTCCAAGGTGACCATCCCTCCCACAATACTCACAATGGAAGCAGACTGGTTTTGGCTTTGGCTGTGGAGCTTCTCTCGGTTTCACTTTCTCTCCTGGCTTCCCCCCAAACACATTCCCAAGGGTGCTCATAAACTTCACTGATTTCTAGAAGTTATCTGTTTTGTGGGGGAACACTGGTGGATTTGGAGTGCTGTCTAGCTTGTTTCTCAGGTGGTTGGTCTTGAGAGCAAATTTGTTGATGGGTGTAGTTTGTGGTGGAATAGGTATCTCTCCAATTTTCTCTCCTCCCTCACCACTACTCTCACCAATCTTGTCAGAGCCCAACGCCAGACCATCAAACCTCTTAAACTCAGCCATCATCAAACTCAGTTGTGGCTCATGCCCAGACAACCAACTCATCAATTTTCTTAACTCATCATTCTCATCCTGCAAGTGATCAACATAATGTGCAAGTTCCAAATCTTAACAGAATGTAGTTCACATGTAGAGCATGATGTAGGAATAGGAACTTTCAAAGCAGCCTCCAAGGAAACAATCCTATCATGAGATTCATCTAGTCTGGCATGCAACATAGGACAAGAAGTGCAAGCACCTAGTAAAGCAAGCCTAGATTTCAACTCATCAAGCTCAACCCTAAGCAAGTCTAGTTACTCCAACTTAGAGGCATGCTTTTCCTTATGCACAGTCAAATCAGCCAAGAAAGCATTGCAGTCATCACAATCAGGAGCATCAGCAACAATAGCAGCAATCTTAAGCGAATCAATCTCAAGTCTAGCATCAAGATTCACATATTCTAGTTCAACTATCTTCTCCCTAACTTCTTCTAGTGAGGCCCTAAGTTCTTTCCTAAGTTTCTTGGCCTCTCTAAGCATGCTATCACGGTTATCAAGCAAAGCAACCTACTCATCATTCTCCTGGTGCAAAGAAGAGAGCTCATCACATACCTCATCCTCGGATTCTGATCTTGAGTCATCCTTCTAGCTTTTCTTACTGTCGGAGCTATGGGCCATGCCGCAGAAGCCATCCTCTTGTGCAAAGCAACTCTGCCTACTGAGGTTCTTGGAACTGTGCTTCTTGCTCTTGTGCTTGTCATCGTCGTCGCTGTCGCTGGAACTCGATGAGGTGTAGCAGGAACTAGAGTCGACGTCGCTCGCTCCCACCATCGCCCGAGCCTTCTTCTTCTTGTCATAGCCGCCCTTCCTCGACCTCCGCTCATCCTTGTCCTTGTACTTGTGCTTGTGCTCACGCCTCGAGCGGTGCTTGTTCTTGATCCTTGGGCGGTGCTTGTACTCGTTCTTGGGCTCGATCTCCTGCGGGCACTCAGCGATGAAGTGTCCCTGCTTGCCACATCTGTAGCACGTACGAGTGGTCCTCCTCATGTCCACGCGGTTCTCGTGCAGCCTCTCGAACTTTTGGGTCAGCTAGGCCAGCTCGTCCTCTCCAAGCTCGTCGAACTCTTCATCTGGCAAGGACACAAAGGAAGATAGAGAAAACATCCTCGAAGAGGAGTTAGTGTTAGTCCTTCCACCAGATTCAAACACGAGAGCAATACTATGTGACTCAGTTGGGCTCTCAGCCTTGGCTCTCAGGCCATGATCCACCTCAGACGACTTGAGCTTAGAGAATAGCTCATCCTCAGTCAACGTCTCATACATACCGGACTCCAAGATGGCCTCGACCTTGGCACTCCACACAAATCTGTCAAGTGAGTGCAAGAGCTTGATAATTCTATCTTGATCCGTGTATGGGAGCACCGTCACATTGGCCCTCATGTTGTTCACAATGCAGGTAAAGCGCTGGAATATGGCATCAATTGACTCGCCGGGGAGATGAGTGAAGTTCTCGTACTCTCTCCGGTGAGTGGAAAATAAGCGAGCCTGCACCTGAGCATTCCCAACATGAGAATTCCTCAGCTTAACCCAAATCTTGCCGGCCACATCCTCTTCGTACACGCAATCGAACTCCACAGCACAAAGAGCACAGAACAAGTAATCCATCCACGACCTTGCTGTTGGCCTCAAACATGTCCCGAGCACCTGGAAGGATGAAACTGTCGGGAATGACATAGTTTGCATTTTGTGTCACTTCCCAAATCAGTTGTCCTTTCCCACGCAAAAATGCGCCCATGCGCCTCTTCCATATCTGGTAGTTCTTTCCATCAAAGTACGGAGGACCCGACCCCTTTTCATAGTCGCCCATCTTTGGATCTTAGACTGGTTGGAATCAAGGAGATCCGTAACCGGCTCTGATACCAACTGAAGGACCGGATTGGCGACCAGAGAGGAGGGGGAGTGAATGGTAGCCGATAAAAAATTCTTCCAAAGAAGAACCTCGGCCCATACCCCGATTTCACTTTCGAGCAATCCCACACACACCTTGCCAAGACCACGTAGCCACTGAAGGTGCTACTGATCCTAGGAGAAAGTATCTCCACCCAAACAAGCAACAAACACCGCAGCGGAAAACTGTGCTGCCTGCAATCTGTGCCGCACCGGTCAGGGTGGTGGGGCGCACCGGTCAGACCCATGGCAATGGTCAGGCTGGTGTGCATAGCAACACGCACAGAAACATTCCAGAGAGCCTCAACGAGATCTCTAGGCACTGGAACAAAAACCACCTCAAACCAAGAAACCACCAGTGACAAGAAGCTACTCCAACCTAGCCAAGAAGGGGCAAACTAAGGAGAAACTCACCAAGAACTGACCGTGGGAAAACACCGGCTGGACCCTACTGAACCACACGTTCCCTTGAGCAAAAGACCTAGAAGGGCTTGCACCTGTCAGACTGGTGTGAGGCACCGGTCAGACCGGTCAGGCCTGGGCAGCTCGGGAAGAACTCCACCCGCAGGTCAACCCCTTGATTCCCTTCGCCCGATCTCCCGATTCGCTCCACGAATTCAAGAGAAAACTTTGGAGCATGTAGGAACACCTCATGGATGATCTCTAATTCAAAGCATATGCCCCAAATCTCTCTAGAATAGGAGGAATCACAAATCTCGTGCTCTAACCCAAGAGCACAACAAACTCCGGAAACCCCAAAATCGAAGGCCTTTCCACGGATTTGGAGGGGACAAAACACAAAGAAAAGAGGCAAGACATCCTCATGAGTGAATCCACCAACAAATCCCGTGGGAAAACACCCCCAAAATCTCACCACGAAAATCCAAAGAAAGGGCTCCAAAAATCACCAAAAAGGAAAAATGGGAGGAACAAATAGAGCACTTGAGGAACCATGCTGAAGCTTCTATACATAACATGAAAGGTTCATACAAGGTCTAGCAAGCCGCCCGATCATCCATCCCTCTCTCTAGATGCAACATGAAGCTCTCAAGCTGGCCTAGGAAAAACTAGGAAAAAGAAGCGATGCATCCCCTAAGCAAGACAGCCAGCCATTTAAAATTAAAGCACCATCAACATGAATATGATAGCAAATAGATCCAAAACATAGATTTGGTGATTACAACTCAAGCTCTCCCTTCAACCCCAAGGACAAACAAGGACTTTACCCCATAATGTTACACACTGAAGCGCGGGACATGGTGTAGAATCCTCCGAAGTAGATGAAGATCGATGAGGAAGATGCTTTCCCCTTGCTTTTACCTTGAAGATCCAATCTCCTCCTTGCTCTTGATCTTGTGGCGGCACCGCAGGGACCTTGCTAGGGCTTCCAGGCGTCCTCCTCTCTCCTCTATGTGGCTCTCTCCCTTGGTTGAATCTCTGAAAGTTGAATGCCTTGATGTAGTCGACCTCGGGGGCTTTTATCGGTCTTTCTGGTGAATAGCGGTGGAGGCATGGACTTAGGGTTCGATGACCATCACGCACGAGAAAGGGGAGGCCGAACCGCCACAAAAAGGGGCCAGGCCGATCAGCGTAGGCCGATCGGCCCAGGGCCTTTTTTGCCCGGTTCGAGCCCATCTTTCGTGAGCAGGCTTCTCTCGACCCTTGAATCTTTTGCTCCTTTGCATGTGGGCTTTGGACATCATTATCCCGGCGATTAAGATAGATGGTCTTGTCACATGAACTTCGGTCTTTTGTCTTGGTCCTCGGGAATATCTTGCGGTTGCATCGTGGTCCTTGCCACCTTTGGAAGTAAGTTCATCTTGTATTTGCACATGAACGGAGCTCCTTGATCCTCTTGCTTAACACCTTCCGAACTTGATGCAAACTTATCCATTAAGCTCGTGATTTCTGCATAAACATACAACTCCAAAAACACATGCTCGTGTCGAACTTGTTACATCGCTAGTATGCCTTGTGGCGGGTTAGTTCCAAATCAAAGCCGAAACCAAAGTGTAACAAGTTCCTTAGAGGTGTCATATTTGACCGCCAACACCTTGTCGCGATATGGCGAGGCCGCTTCGAGCTCCCTGAAGACAAGCTCGAAGAGGGTGCCGCGATATGGCGAGGCCGCTTCGAGCTCCCCGAAGACAAGCTCGAAGAGGGTGCCGCGCGTTTGCTCCCCGTGGTCGGAGCAGGAGCCGGCCTGGACCCGGCGACAATCACGAACTGAAGACGCTGCTGAGAGGTGGTCGATCCCCCGCCCTGAGTCGTGGGCGGGGGAGAAGCTCCCGGTGCGTTTCTCCGCTCCTACGACGAGCGTCCTGACGGGGAATCTGACCTCCGGCGCGAAGAGGAGTGGCGCGAGGTCTCATGCTCCAACGTACGGTGAGTGGACTCGCCATGCCAGGGGATGCTCCTACTCCTCTCGCGGTCGTCGTGCTGAGAGGTGCGGCTGCACAGCTCGAACTGGTCTACTCGAGGAGACCGGGGCGGCACCTGCTGACTCGAGCTGGCTCCCACGGCGACCGAGGTGGGCTCCGACCCAGCGCGAGGCTGCGAAGTCATTGGTGGCTCGTCGTCGCTCCAGTTAAACTCAGAGCTGTCCTCCTCGGTCTGCGGCGGCGATGATGAGGGGTCCTCGTTCTCGAAAATGTCGGCCTCCTGAGCACGTCAGCGCGAAGCGCGGCCGTCGTTCCTTGATCTCCTTCTGCTGGTGGGCCCTCTTACGGTCGGCCCACCGCTTGTCCCTCGCGGCAATCAACCGGGTGCGCGCCCGGTCCGCCGGCAGAGGGGGACGCGAAGAGAGGATGTCCACCTTCCCCATCTGGACAAACGCAAAAAGATTGGTACCCAGCACTAAAATCCTAAGAACAAGTTGAAAGATGCGAAGAAAGACGTACCAGGGCCAAGGTGGTCGGGTGAGGAAGCATCGGCAGCAGGTCCGGCGGCGGCCAAAACAAGTAGTTGATCCCGGTGGCCTGCGACACCCGGTGCTGTACCTCTTCCTTCGAAGGTAGAGGATTGGCCGTCTGTTGACGGCTGTTAAGTGCCTACTTTAGCCGTCAATATACTCATGAATAAAGGAGCATAAGGCATTTCTTACACGTATTTAGTTAAGAATAATGTAGTTCCACTTGTCCTTGGCTCGGCTCCTCCGGTGCTTCCACGTGGTGCTTCCCTATTGGTCCTAGGCTCCATTCCAGGGGTGTTTGCATCCATTCCTCGCCAGTGCACGGGCCTATAAATAGAAGGAGAGGGGGCTCACTTATGAACCATCCACACTTTCAACACCTCTCTCACTTTTAGTCTCAAGGCTAGGAGGTAGGCTAGAGTAATTCTAATTCAGGTTCCAAGTCTACTTTGGGATCTAGGTATGAGTTCTCTTGTATCTTATTTCATTTGTATGACTTTGATCTACTTCAGTTATTTATCTATTTCATATAAAGTTGTGTTAGTATACATGAGTGATTTGTTCATGTGTTCTTCATCTGTTCATCATTTAGAGGCTCCTGTTCTTGATGAACAAGGCCTTTCGATCCACTTGACGGGTGACTTTCACATGTTTCTGATGTTTGTTCATAAGTTAGAGGCTCGTGTTCTTCACGAACACGACCCTTTGATCCAGTTGAACAGACATAGGAAAACACGAATCTGTTTGTGTACATAACCTGGTTTGATCTAATTAGATGACATGATTGCGTTGTATGAAGTTTGTGCTTAAGCTACGGTACTCGGTGTAATTGGCTGGTTTATCTGGTGGCTTGACCTGGGTCACAATAGCCCGGGCCGGTCAAATCTGGCTAACAACGTAAGCATGGTGCTTGGGTTGCGTAGCTACCTTACTTATGAGTTTATCCCATGGTTTGTCTTGGGGTAGGCCATGGTAGTGACAGCCGTTGGTCCCTCTGAAATCCCCCATGTTCGGATAAGCTGTAGGAGTCTAAAATATAACAACCGGAGTTGTGCGGAAGCAACGCGGGAGGTTATCTCCCTGTGGTACCTGGGTGCTTAAGTCAATGTTCTTCAACGCTAGTGTATCTAACTCGTTCCTACCAGCTTTATGTGTATAGTACATAAGAACCTAGAACTAACTCATATGTCACCTCCTATGCTTAGGACCCTTTAGAGAGAGAGTGAGTGTGTGTGTGATCACACTACCCCTATTATCATATTTTACCCCTGCACTTGAGTGTCTGATTTATTTCCGTCTATGATCTATACTCATTGCAATAGAGTTGATCTTGTCATTCCGCCAATGCCTTCCTTGGATTCGATACCCTTTGGAATACTCCTTTGGGGAAATGCTACAATGGTACTTTCCATGCGTTTGCGGACTCCTGTAACGTTAAGAATTACCAACCAGCATTTCTGGCGATATTACCAGGATGGGTTCCAAACCTGTTCTTAGGTGATTGCGTTAAGAAATGTCAACAAGAATTTCTGGTGTCGTTGCCGGGGAAGGCTTAAGGATGACATATCAACATTTTGCATATGTTTATAATCATGACAGGAATAAAACAGTTCTCAATGCAGGCTAACTTGGATTGTCTTCTTTGTCTATTAATGATGAAGACAGGTAGTGCATGACTGGTTTTGACTTACTGTCGAATTTTACTGAAGATCCTGAGTCACTCGTAAGGAAGGCACGAACTCATTTCGGCTCTCCTTCACGTGAACGTTCGGAAGTCGATCCAGCTTCCTTTGTGCCATCCGCATCAACTTCCATGGCCAACCCTGTCGAGAAGACTCTCCGCGAGTACTCCACCCCCTCTGCTGACCAGGTGCCGACAGGCCCTGTGATCAACACTGGGAATGGAAACTTCGAGATCAAGACTAGCTTAATTACGATGGTACAGGCTAGCCCATTCTGTGGCAAGCCTAATGAAGATGCGAGTGCCCACCTGCAGCAGTTCCTGGAACTATGCAGTACCTTCACTATACGAGGAGTGGAGGAAGATGCTATTCGTCTGTGACGGTTTCCCTTCTCCCTCTTGGGAAAGGCGAAGTAGTGGTTCTATGCTAACCGTGCAGAGATTAACACCTGGGCAAAGTGCTCCGCGGCATTCCTCACAAAGTTCTTTCCGTTGGGCAAAACCAATATCCTTCGGGGGCGAATTTCAAGTTTCCAGCAAGCAGCAAATGAGACTATCCCAGAAGCTTGGGAGAGACTCCAGGAGTACATCCTGGCTTGTCCTCATCATGGGATGGATAACTGGCTGATTCTTCAGAGTTTCTATAATGGGTTGACTCCGACAGCCTGAGGCCATATTGATGCTGCAGCTGGAGGAGCTTTCTTCACTCTTACTATCACTGAAGCTATTACACTGATTGAGAGGATGGTTACCAATCAAGGGTGGAGTGAAGATCGACTCCAGCCACGTCAAAGGGGTACACATACCGTCAAGAAAGCAGATATGTTGCACGCCAAGAAGGACCTAATGATGAAGAGAATGGATAATCTAGCCAATGAGAAGGCCGCCATGTCCACCACTACTCAAGCTATGGATGGTCGCATGACTTGCGAAGTCTGTGGTAATACTGGGCATTCAGGGAATTACTGCCCTACTACTCAGGAGGATGTGATGTACATGAATGGCAACAACAACGGTTATCATCCACAAGGATGTCAAACGTGGAATCCATCGCGCCCTTATTATCAAGGAGGTAATCAAGGTAATTCTTTCAACCCAAACCAACTTTCCTTAAAAGATCTAGTCTTTGGGCAAGCTAAGATTAATGAAGGCTTTAATAAGAAAATAGCTGCTTATGATAAGGCTTTCGAGAGCCTTAATGTTAAAATTGATAGCCTTTATTCTGCTCTTAAAGACCAGTTGAGTTTTAATAAGATGATAGAAACCCAGTTAGCTCAATTAGCAGCTTTGGTTCCCTCTGCTGAAGACGGGAAGATTCCGCGGCAACCCGTATCTTCTTGTGAAAATGTTTGTGTAGTGTCCACCAGATGGGGTAAGCATTCTGGGCAGGCACAAACCACTGACTATGCAGGGAGACCTATACAGCAAATACTTGACCCATGGGAATCTTCAACAATCACACACAAGAAAGATCCTGGTTATCCGGCTATCACCTACAAGATATATTACCAGAAGATTAAGCATGCTCTCTGTGACCTTGGTGCAAGTGTTAACCTTATGTCCAAGACCATGTTTGAACAATTGGGGTATCCAGCTCTAACTCCAACTGTGACGGCCGTCCAACTTGCTGATGCATCAGTCCGACATCCAGAGGGGATAGTAGAGAACTTATTGGTATTCATCCAAGGTTCATGCATCTTTGCGGATTTCGTGGTCCTTGATATGCAAGATGATGAGGGAATGCCTCTCATTCTTGGGAGACCGTTCCTGAGTGACGCCAACGCAAGGATCAATGTGGGAGCCGGAACGATCCGATTCCGCATTGGGAAGAGGAACTTGATGTTCCGATTTCAGGCAACAAAAGAGAAATGCTATACACTGCAGGGGCATGGACGGAGCCACAGCCCCCGCGACTTCCCACCACTCCAACAAAGCCTAAGAAAACAAGAAGGGTGTGGCGGGAAATACAGAAGTCATCTCCATCAATTTCTCGGGAAAGGGGTGACGAGTGGAATTGATCGCCGAGAAAGGTCTCGCTCTCAGACTTAAAAAGATGAGTCCTTTTTGCCAAAAGAAAAAATTGGTATTTATCTCATATTTCCCTTCCAAAATTTTATTTGATTTTTCCAAATGCATATTTGAATTTTCCAACCTTGCATCTGCATGCTAGATTTTTCTAGCCAAATTTCCCTTTTCAAATAAAATTCTGAAAATAAATTCTTGAGTGGAAAGTCATAGAAAAATTTTTCGAGCAACATTTTAGGCGAATCTGGACCTAGACATCTAGGCAGGACATCAGGTAGCCGTTAGAGAGCCGTTGCAAAAAGCTGGAAGCAGGCGGGCCCGGCAGGGGGTTGACCGACCCTAGGGGTCGGCCGACCCAGGCCAACGGTCAAGTGGGCCCCGCCTCTTCCAACGGCTCCTAGCCGTTGCCCTTGTCCTCTACCCTGGTGCCTGGCTCGGTTGCCTATAAATAGAAGGGGGGTTGAGGGGTTTCTTTGCCCAATCACTCATTTCCATCACCCCCTCTCTCTCTTTGCTCTTGCTCTTTGGTTTTCTTGGATTTCTTGCTCAAGGTTGAAGTGTCGAGCACTCTCTCCAATTTGTCGCTGAGTATTGAATATTGGTGGAGCAAGCTCGGTAAGGATTTCATTTCAATTTCACTAACCCATCACCGAGTTGCTCGTGTTGTCCCATTGCTGTGCAAGATGAGTTCCATTGCCGGTGCGTACCGGAAGGTGACCCGCTCACGCCGTTCTAGAGACGGAGAGGGCTCGTCTCACCACTCCGGAGCTACACCAAGTCCAATGTCAACCGACCGTGAAGAAGAGGAAGAGGAGGAGCTACCCACGCCACGAGCCGAAGGGGTGATCAACACCGATGCCGCCTTCATTGACTTAAGGGATGACCAGGAGAGACAGGCCTATGCTCTCATCAAGGATCGAGTCTTCGCCAACACCAAGGAGTTCGACTCGGCCTTTCTCGAGAAAACAGGTATGGACTCCGAGTTCGATTCCATTTGGCATGCTCTTGGTTGGGAGAACTTTGTTCCGGTGTGGGAGATCGGTTCTAGGCCTCTCACCATCTAGTTCCTCTGTACTCTTCGGGAGGATGAGACCGGTATTATGTTTTGTTTCCCTGGAACGTTGTATCAAGTCTCATGGCATGATCTTAGTCATGCTCTCAGTTTTCATCATCGTTGTGCTATTTCTCTCGATCAAGCTTGCAGCGATTTTATTCGAGATAGTTTTTGGGAAGATATTTCTGGTCGGCCTGTCCGTGACAAGTTAGCACCTCGGTGCAACTATATCACACATCCCACTCTCCGACTGTGGCACAAATGGCTCGCCATCACTCTCTTTCCAAGGGATGATGTTCGAACCGTGCGCACAGACGAGATGAGGATATTATATGCCGCGGTCAGACGGATCAAAATCGCCCCAGTGCAAGCTATGATTCGGCAGTGGTTGACAAATTTTAGGATGACGGGTTCTATTGAGTGTACGTCTCTGATCACACGTATCATTTCAAGTCTTGGGATTACACAAGGGCCTAACGTTCCCTACATTGATTCTCCCCGGGCCATGATAGATGAGGCGTATCTGATTCAAGGACATACTCTTAAAAAGAGCCCGAATGATTCATTGGTTTTCTTTTACCCTGGCCACGCAAACGAGATTTGGTTACCTAACCCAGATTTCTGTTTGTACGGCCAAGGGCCACTGACCGTTCCTCTTGAGGAACCTCATCGTTCTAGTGTTTCTGAAGACAGGGTCACTAGGAATGCATCGAGGAGGGCAGCGATAGCACAGCAACTGCCACAACATCCGCCGCCACAGCCATCACCTCAGCCACAGCCTCAGCCTACACCACCGCTGTCTGGTGCATGGGCCTCGGCCGGGTACTTGTCTAGAATTACACCCGGATATGCCCCCGGTTGGGACCAACCCATGAGTCAACCGGGTGCAAGTAGCTCGACCTGGGCTAGTGCAGGGAGTGGCGAGTGGGTTCGGCCCGCCGGTGCTACCTCCGGGGACTCGTCCTCATCGTCCGGGTTGCGCTCGTCATCTCGTGGGGCCACCCTCACTCAGCAGATGAGCGAGCTCAACATCCGTGTCGGTACCATGGTGGAGACAATGCACCAGCAGGCTGAGTCCACTCGGGACTGGCAGCGTATGACGGGCGAGAGGATTCACACCATGGAGCAGAGACAGCTGCGACAGCTGGAGGAGCTGAGGGCTTACTACGCGTGGTTGGGATACCACCCTCCACAGTAGTGAGCCTGAAGCTAGCTTGGGGGAGGACCCCCATTCTGAGGTAACTTGTATCTTCTATTGTTTTCAGAACCCCATATGCTAAAAACACATAAAAATCTGAAAAAGTTAAAAAGACCAAAAATATTTATTTGCTTTCTTAAATTAGTTTGTTTTTATATGCGCGGTAAGAGTGTTCTTATTCTCCATGGTTGAAATGATGAATAGTTGCTCTGTTTATTCCTCTTGTATGCCTTGTTTACAACTTAGTATCCTATCCAAGTTTTGAGTTTGTTGGCTAGTATAATCGAACCTGAGCTTGAAAGTTGTGGGTAGCAAAAAGCATGATCTTTGCCTAAGTTGTTGCGAGGTATGATATGGTATAATAGAGTTGATATGAGCTAGTACTAAGTGATGTTTGATATCCGGAGTTTTCTTTTGAAAAATGATAAAATGATAAGTTCCTCAATGATAAGAAATTCCTATCCAAGGCAATATGTAGATCTTAGCTTCTGTTAACCTCCACATATGCTACTTGATTTCTTCATTGAGTCTTGTCGAATTGTTGTGACCCTCGGCGAGTAAACTTGTCATTACTCCTATGATCAAGATCACGTACACACCACCATATGCGAAACTTCTACACTGGAAGTTAGCAACCATCACAAAATAAAGCTCCGCGCATGTTCCATGATTACTCTCCCTCCAAAAATATTCAACAAGGACTATGGGCTATACAAAAAAAAGAGAGAAAAAGAAAAAAAAAAGAAACATGCTCAAGGGCATGCAAAAAAAAAGAAAGAATAAAGAGACATAGCCCAAGTCTCAAAAATTTCGAAAAGGAGGAGAGTAAAATCATGCAAATATGAGTTCATTATCCATCCACCATACACACACTTATGCACATCTTGATCAGGGTATATGACTTGTTCTCCCAAGGATCCGGTTTTTGACTCGACAATATATGAGAAACAGGTATGCCACATGTTTTCCCTACCTACAGCTCCACATATCAGCTTATTAGGAGTAGGAAGTGAAAGAAGGCAAATCAAAGCCTCCGTGAGGAATTATACATATTGAGCGATCCGAGAGTATCATTTGAGGAACTTTGATTTCTTTTGAAAAACCTGCAAAACCTCCGGATTGATAACTGATCAAGGTACATGTGATTAGTAATCTTTATACAACCATTCTATCTTTCAACCGTCCAAGGCAGGTGAAGCTACACGCCCATACCAATCGAGTGTAAGGTAAGATCAATGCCAACTTCTTCAACTCTTGATAGAGTACCTGCTGTATCTTGTTATACATTAGGAATACAACATCATAGCAACACCTGATCAACCAACCTAAGTCCTTAATCTCTTGCTCGGGACGAGCAAGAGGCTAGCTTGGGGGAGTTGTTGACGGCTCTTAAGTGCCTACTTTAGCCGTCAATATACTCATGAATAAAGGAACATCAGGCATTTCTTACACGTATTTAGTTAAGAATAATGTAGTTCCACTTGTCCTTGGAGATTATTTGATTGCAGGAAAATAAGCAGGAAAATAGTGACAAACTCACCTTCTATGGTCCATGCCACATCACCTCATCCTAGGTGGGCTGCCAACAAGGATGCCATGCATGCACACCTGCCAACTAGGGAGCCATGCATGCATGCCATGCAAGCAATCCAAGTGAAGTAACCCCCGACGAATCAGAGTGTGACACGTGGACATCACATGGATCCATGGGCCCACAAAGGAATGCAAACCGCGCCAAAACAGGGTCGACACCGGGAACCGACCTAAGCACCCATAGGATAGCCACCAGGAGAAAGCACGAGCCAGGAGGGCCCACCAGGGGGTCGGCCGACCCCACAGGTCGGCCGAACCGACCTTGGCTCGGCTCCTCCTGTGCTTCCACGTGGTGCTTCCCTATTGGTCCTAGGCGCCATTCCAGGGGTGTTTGCATCCATTCCTCGCCGGTGCACGGGCCTATAAATAGAAGGAGAGGGGGCTCACTTATGAACCATCCACACTTGCAACACCTCTCTCACTTTTAGTCTCAAAGCTAGGAGGTAGGCTAGAGTAGTTCTAATTCAGGTTCCAAGTCTACTTTGGGATTTAGGTATGAGTTCTCTTGTATCTTATTTCATTTGTATGACTTTGATCTACTTCAGTTATTTATCTATTTCATATAAAGTTGTGTTAGTATACATGAGTGATTTGTTCATGTGTTCTTCATCTATTCATCATTTAGAGGCTCCTGTTCTTGATGAACAAGGCCTTTCGATCCACTTGACGGGTGACTTTCACATGTTTCTGGTGTTTGTTCATAAGTTAGAGGCTCGTGTTCTTCGCGAACACGACCCTTTGATCCAGTTGAACAGACATAGGATAACACGAATCTGTTTGTGTACATAACCTGGTTTGATCTAATTAGATGACATGATTGCGTTGTATGAAGTTTGTGCTTAAGCTACGGTACTCGGTGTAATTGGCTGGTTTATCTGGTGGCTTGACCTGGGTCACAATAGCCCGGGCCGGTCAAGTCTGGCTAACAACGTAAGCATGGTGCTTGGGTTGCGTAGCTACCTCACTTATGAGTTTATCCCACGGTTTGTCTTGGGGTAGGCCGCGGTAGTGACAGCCGTTGGTCCCTCTGAAATCCCCCATGTTCGGATAAGCTGTAGGAGTCTAAAATATAACAACCGGAGTTGTGCGGAAGCAACGCGGGAGGTTATCTTCCTGTGGTACCTGGGTGCTTAAGTCAATGTCCTTCAACGCTAGTGTATCTAACTCGTTCCTACCAGCTTTATGTGTATAGTACATAAGAACCTAGAACTAACTCGTATGTCGCCTCCTATGCCTAGGACCCTTTAGAGAGAGAGTGAGTGTGTGTGTGATCACACTACCCCTATTATCATATTTTACCCCTGCACTTGAGTGTCTGATTTATTTCCGTCTATGATCTATACTCATTGCAATAGAGTTGATCTTGTCATTCCGCCAATGCCTTCCTTGGATTCGATACCCTTTGGAATATTCCTTTGGGGAAATGCTACAATGGTACTTTCGTGCGCTTGCGGACTCCTGTAACGTTAAGAATTACCAACCAACATTTTTGGTGCTATTACCAGTATGGGTTCCAAACCTGTTCTTAGGTGATTGCGTTAAGAAATGTCAACACCGTCACCGTCCCCGTGAAGGGAGCCTCGTCATCCATCATCTCGAAGATGCGCAGGGGGCGTCGCCGAAGTGGAACAATCCCCCTCGCATGGTAGCCGCCGATGACGGCTACAAAGTCCACGCCGTGGTCACAGAGCGTCTTGAGGGCCGCGAGGGCGTCCGGGAGGAACCAGGGTTGGTCTTTCTTCTCCGGCCCGTACTTCCACTTCTCCGATGCACGGTCATACCAGAGGCCGGTGTACTTGGGGAGCGGGTGCTCGAGGTCGTTCTTGAGGTAGAACCAGTCCTGGCGCCACCCGCTGTTGGAGCTCGTCAGGTAGGTGGGGATGCACTCGTCCATCCTCCCCTGCTTCCCCTGAAGTCCGGCACACCCAATCACCGCCGCGGTGCCGTCGTCCTTCAGGCACACGAACTTATAGAAATACCGGAACAGCTCCTAGTGGGCTCCCTGGCAGGTACCCCTCGCACAGTGCCTCATACGCCGCCATCTGCCGGATGCCGTTCGGGTTGAAGTTGTGGAGTTGAAGGTCGTACTCCTCAAGTACGGCGCGGATGAACCGGCCCGCCGGGACGGAGAAGCCGCGCTTGTGGAAGGCCACGAACGAGACCACGTACCCCTCCGAGGGGTCGGGGGCGCGCTCGGCTCCAGGAAGCTTCCACTCCTCCACCTCGGTGTGTGGTGGCAGCATACTGTCGGCGACGAGGCGGTCGAGCTTGGACCAGGTCACACTTGAAGGCGCCCAGTTCGACATGGGGGCAGCGACGAAAAGCGAGCTCGCGATTGGAATCGAAGAAGGCGCAAGAGCGTGAGCGCGGCGGATGCGGAGGCTAAGCCAGAAGCGACAGCGGCGGAATGAGCGAGGAAGAAGAAGGGGAAAAAGCCTAACCGGCGACCGCGGTATATAAGGGGAAAACAACTGTGCCCTTAGCAGTTATTACCCGGGCCCACCTCAGGCCACGTCCCCCACGCACCGAAGCGTCACTCCTCAAAAGGCGCGCCCACTGGCGCCAACTGCACACGAGCGCGCTGCCACGTCACCTGTGGCGGGCCCACGAATCCCACGACCGCGCGCAAAATCTTTGCCATTTACCCCACGACGCACATTTTGCGCAACGTGCAACAGTACAAAAACTCTCACGAATTCAATATCTTAACATTTAACCCCACACACAAGTCTCTGACTTGTCCGTGGGCTCGGGGGCTATCACCCGCGGGTGCGCCGCGCGCCCCCGTCAGAAAAAACATATCCAACCTCTTCATCTCCATGGCAATTGAACCTGGGAGCGAGTCCTTGACTCCCTCACCAGGCTCGGGGGCTACTGACGAGGCCCTAGACCAGGGCCCACCACGACCACTAAAAAATGCAGTACGGACTGACACACAGCGTACCTAGCGGCCAATACAACGAGTACTACGCCTCCGAGTACCTGGAAGCCCGTATGACCAGTTTCTGTCATGGGCCGGGAGCCGGGCAACCCATGCGCGCCACCACCTCCTCCTCCGAGTACATGACGGCCCACACAACAAGTCCCCGACCACGTGGTGGTTCGCACGACAAGTTTCCGTCTCCCTCTCCGAGTACTCATTCGCACGAGTAGTTTCAGTCCCCAACGAGTTCAGGCTTCGCGTGGAAAGCAATGGCGACGTGGGCCCCCCACAGATATCCTGGGATATCTGCACATGCTCACCCACGCGCCACCACGTGCAGGCTCCTCCACGCCGGGCCGCCCTGACCAGACCGATCTGGTGTCAGAGGGTGGATCCGTCCACTATGCCACGAACGACACAGTGTGCGTCGTACCACAAACGGCGCAGTGTGCGCTGTGCCACGAACGGCACAGTGCACGCTACCTCCTAAACCTTGAAAGGTGTGGTGTAGACTACTCGTTCGCACGAGTAGTGTCCATTCCCGACAAGTTTAAAGCTCCACATCGAAGGCAACGGTGACCTGGGCCCCCTGCTGATATCCCGAGATATCCATGCACGCTAACCCACGCACCGCCATGTGCCAACCCCTCTGCACCAGGCTGCCCTGACCAGGTCGATCTGGTGACAGAGGGCGTATCCGCCTGCTGTGCCACGAACGGCACAATGTGCGTCGTACCACGAACGGCATAGTGTGCGCTGTGCCACGAACGGCACAGTGTGTGCCTCCCCCTAAACTTCGAACGGCGTGGCATAGGCCACTCCATTCCCACAGTATCCAGGAAAGATGTGCTCCTGTTCTACTGACGGGGGTAGGGTACGAAGCCTATACCCTACGCTCGACGAACTACTCGAAGGAGAGTACGAGAAGCCCCGGAGGCAACTACTCGAGACGCGTGATTCCCGGAGGCCTATGCCGTCACCAGCGACCCTGCAACAGTTCTTCACCACCCTCGCCGCCCATCATGACTGACCGACGTGGAGAAGGACACCCTACGATGTAATCTAGTCTACATCTTCGACTTTACCCCCATAGACCTCTCTCTTGCGACTATAAAAGGGGAGAAGGGGAACACTTGTAAAACACGCTCACATTCACCCCCACACGCACTCAGTATCGATATCTCATCTCATATCATCTCGTAGTCATCCACACCCTTCTGTGTACGCAGAACTCTGCTACAAGAACTCAGTGCACACACGCTAGGGACTTGGGCATGGAAACCCTCTCCCGACTAGTTTGTAACTCCTACTACAGACACTTGAGCATAAAGAACACTCCCCCTCAGACTGGACGTAGGGTATTACTCTCCGGAGGCCCGAACCAGTATAACCCTGTGTGTCTCTTGTGCAACCGTGCGAATTCTGACACGCGCTCATATAAATTTACTTGCCGGCGGTAACAAACCCCGACACTGGGGAATAGACTTTACAAATAAAAGAGGGGGATTGGGATTCCATTGCTGTCATTTTATATGTATATGGTTAAAATTATTTACGTTCCCAATGTGCTTATGATGTAGCACCTGGTGGATCTTTAGCTAGCGTGTATCATCTTACGAGAATACAGTATGGTATAGATAACCCGGAAGAAGTATGCATAAAAGTCTTTGCCCAAAAAGATAATCCTAGAATCCCATCTATCTTCTGGGTTTGGAGAAGTGCCGATTTTCAAGAACACGATTCTTATGATATGGTGGGAATTTCTTATGATAATCATCCACGTCTTAAACGTATCTTAATGCCTGAAAGTTGGATAGGCTGGCCCTTACATAAGGACTATATAACCCCCAATTTCTATGAAATACAAGATGCTCATTGAATAATAGTAAATTCATGTTCACTAATACAACACAACTCTAGATTTTATTCAAGCCAAGGAATATTTTTAGGTTCTGTTCCTAGACGAAATGAAATACTTATTATATTCTAATTCATTCCTATTATATTATACAAAAAGATACAGATAGACTGAACAAAAAAAAGGGCTTCATTTCGATTTTCCAATTTTGAAAATCACATATTCGTTTCCTTCGTATGAACAGAAATATACAATGACTTAAAGAAGTTCCTACCACAAACTTTGTACCGCGCGATTTACTTAGAACAACTAGGAAAGTAGGATAAGCAAGAATCAAATCTTCAGAATAGCGGCATACAAAATTAATAAGAAATGCAAAAATGATGAAAAGGGCACCTAATCTCCTCTTTTTCTATAACATAAAGAAAAGAACCATAAACTTTAATCCTTTTCTGAAAAGAAGTGTTTATAGATTTATCTACTTACTCTATACTATCTAGATTATTAATGAATATGTACCTCAATTCAACTAAAGATATTCGTATCAATATCTATTCGGTAGATTTTTTTTCTGTGCTAGGAACTAGATTTGAACAGGTGACACGAGGATTTTCAGTCCTCTGCTCTACCAACTGAGCTAACCTGACCCTTTCTTGTGCATCATCCTAGTAGAGTATTTGCATCTATGTCAATTAAAGGGACTAAAAAATCAATAAATTATTCGATTCCAAATTTGGAACGGGGGGTAGTCCTATCAAATAAAAAAGAAATATTTTATTTAATGAATAGCATAAGATTCATTGAGTTCTCATCGCACTCCTTTGTGAAAGAAAGAGTCGAATGAGAAAACTAATGAATCTTAAACCCATTGATAAAAGAAAAAAAAAGGATAACTACTATGGTCAGGGAATAAAAGAGGGTTTGGGTGGGGATAGAGGGACTTGAACCCTCACGAATTATAAAGTCGATGGATTTTCCTTTTACTTGAAATTTCATTGTTGTCAGTATTGACATGTAGAATGGGACTCTCTCTTTATCCTCGTTCGATTAATCCACTTTTGATCTCAAAACAATGAATTGAAGGATTTGATTACTCAATATTTGATTGGAATGGATTCACAATAATTCTAAAAAATTCAGAATTTTCTATTTCGTAATCATTCCTAACTTAATTCTAGAAAAAAAAATATAAAATAACGAACCCATATATAATAGGGGTTCTGTGCTTAATCGGTTGCTATGTCAGTATCTATATGTGTGTATTGAATGTATAAAGCCCTTCTTTCTAGTATTTTGAGGGAGTCCCCTACCAACACAACGTAATTACTTCGATTTGTTAGAATAGCTTCCATTGAGTCTCTGCACCTATCCTTTTCCTTTGGGTTCTAGTTTTAGAAGCACTTGTTTTTTCAAAAAAGGGATTTGGCTCAGGATTGCCCATTTTTCATTCCAGGGTTTCTCTGAATTTTGAAGTTATCACTTGCAGGTATCCATACCAAGGCTCAATACAATCAAGTCCGTAGCGTCTACCGGTTTCGCCATATCCCCATTTTCCTTTTCTTTGAAACCTGGATTCCTTGTATAATTTCATCCATCTCTTTTTTTTTGAATCATTAAATTCGTTATTTGACGTAGTCTAGCAGCTCATCTCTATTTGAGAGACCCTGCCCGCTTATTGCAATTCAAAATTGAATTGATTCTATCGTTGATATATTTGCAATTCAATTGGAATGAATATATCCAAAAGTTTTTATCTCTCCCGCCTCCCTCCTTCCTTTTTTAGAGTATTCAAAATCATACTATAAGGCTTGATATTCATTCTATTTTATCATACTATAAGGCTTGATATTCATTCTTTTTTTCTAATCTGAATTAAAATTTTCATTTGCTACGATTCTATCTTCTCCTTAGTGAACTATTTATCCTTAAATTATTAACAAATAAAAAACATCTCAAAAATGTATATAATGATCGAATGAAAATGCCAATCTCTTGGTGTAACATCCCGCAAATTCTATTACGGAATGTTTATTATAAAAATGAGGATTTTAAAAAATTTTGGTGAATTATTTGGGTGCTTGATAAATTATTTAAGGATGTCTTCTATTTTCTCTCCTAAATTCCTAGAATTATTTTTGAGCTAATTAAAATTCCTAGGAAATACAAAATGCTAGTGTGAGAACCTTGGAGTTTATTTGGTTTTGTTTTGGATTAATTTGTGTGGGATTAAAATTTCAATCCAAGTAGAAAAGGGTTTAGAAATAAAAGAAAAGGGGAGAAGAACCAAACCTGACTTGGGCCTTGATCCCACAGCAGAAGTCCACCGGAGGTCCTCTTTCTCTTTTCTCAACCCAACACACACCCCGCGCTTCCCGGCCCAGCTAACACCGCGGCCCAGCAGCCCACGCGCACACGCCCCGTTCTTCTCTCTCGCTGACGCCCGGACCCCGCCCGTCAGGCCGCCACGTCGTCATCTCCTCCGCCTCTCTGCTTTTCCCCTTTACGCCGCCGCGACCACACCGCACGCGCCAGCGTGGCCGAAGCTCGCCGTACCGCCCGTGGCCGAGACGGGGATGCGCGACACATCAGCGCCCTCGCATCCGACCGTCCGCACACCTGCACACCCACCTATATAAGCACCGCCGCGGCCAACTCCTCTAACCCTAGCCGCACTTGGGGTTTTCCCCCTTTTCCACCACCGCTGGGGAAGAAGAAGAAGGGGGAGGAGAAGGAGGTGGGGAGGCCATCCGAGGGAGCACGCCGCGAAGCCGGAGCCGTCCGCGGGAGCTGCTGATCGCCGAGAAGCCGGCGCCGTCCCTACTGCAGCCACGCACCTCTGCTTCCTCTGCTCCGACCCGTTCCGCCGCCGTTCCGCTCCGCCTCTCTTCACCGCCGCACTTCCCTTCGACCAGAGGTCACTCAGGTGAGTCCTTGCCCCTCACGCTCATCTGTGGAATCGGCCATCGCGCCGAGGGAGAAAGGTCCCGCCTTGACCCTGTGCTTGACCTCGCACGCACCGCGCCGCCTCCGCAGACCGCCGTCGCCTGAGTTGCTGGCCATCGCGCCGTGCCTTACGCTTGCAGGTGCCACAGCCTTCACCGACGTGCGCGCTCACCGCTTTGCCCTGTTCTTTCCCCTGTGTGCACACCGGAGACGCCCGCTACCCTGTTCGCCGCGCCACCGTGGCCATCGCTGCGTCGGGTTGCCTTGTGCACGCGCGAGCAGGAAGAAAAGGCGGCGCCTTTAGGGCCTTTCCGTGCACGCCTCGCCGCCGGCACAGCCACGCGCCCACGCGCGTCCTTGCCTGGCTGCGAGAGCCCTGTGCTCCGCCGCCGCAAGCGCCGACCAGAGCCCGCCATGGCCGGCCCGGCCGTGTGTGTCCGAGCAAGGGGCAAAAGCCCCAGCTTTTGGTTCGTCCCGCTTCGCTTGAGGCATGCACACGCGAATCTGGCATTTGGGCACACCCACACGTCGTCGCCGACCATCGCCACACTGCGCCGCCGAGCTCGACCGTGCGCCGCCGCCGCCGAGCTCATCTCTGGCCAAAGGCCCGGCCTTTCTTGGCCTGGGCATGTGCGCAAGTGTCCCCTGAGTAGCGCCCTGTCGCTTGATGACCAATCCCGGCCGCACCTCGCCGCCAGTGAGCTTTGCCGCGCCAGAGGCCCTCACGGGCATTTCCTCGAACACGCACTGGCGCCGCCCCCTTGAACCCTAGGGTTTTGAAACACACTGGCGCCCACACGCGCGAGAGCACGCAGAGGATCGGGGGATCCAATGCGGCGGGCCACTCACGGCCGCGCCACACGCACACACACATGGCGCTGCAGCCGCAGCGATCCGCCCAGGATCTGCCGCGCGCTGCCACGCCAGGCTGCCACGCAGGCTGCCACGCGTGCAGCCGCTGGCTTAAAGCCAAGCACGTGGCTGCCGCGTCAGCCAAGGAGCTGGCCTGCAGCCGGCTTAACCCCCGGTTTGAGCTAGCTAGAGACACTCTATAGATAGCCTAGAGTCTGCAATATTGTATATGCGTATTTGATTTTCAGAAATCTATTTTATCTTTGGAAATTCATTTTAAATCCGTTTTAACTCCGAAAAATACAAAACTTCTTCTGAAAATCTTCTAAAAATCCAAACTCTGCGCTAGGCTAGAGTTTGCCTCTTTTTGGGTCTTATTTGCTCTTCGTCTTGGATTTATTGCAATTAGCACCCGTGTTTATTTATTTAAATACAATTCTAGGAGCCACCGGAGTCGGAGAGCTGAACCAGGACTATGACGACGACCTCGGCTACGACGACTACTCACACCCAGGTTCACGCCCGACCTACTTTGAACTCCCATTAGGCATTGCTTTAGCACTGCTAGCGCATTACTTATGCATGATGATGGATTATGATGATACCCTTGCACTGCCTTTTTACTACCTTGTCCTTGATTGACCTATTACTACTACTATATTTATGCATGATCATACGCTGAGCTTGCGGTGCATGTGTTGGGATATTGTGGTAGTTTCTTGGCGTGTGTGGGGAAAAACGGCAGGAGAAGGTGTTTTGGGATATTTTGGCGTGGGTGAGCTCAAGACAACCCGATCCGGGATCGGGGGCCAGGGATCGTCTTCTCGGGCAATGCCCGATTTGGTACCTATGGCGGGTACACTGTTTTAGGAGCACAGGTGTTGGGGTTTTTGAGATGACTTGGAGGATAGGAGCTCGCCCCGGTCTGAAACCAAGTGGGTCGCTTTGTTACACAGGACTTTCGTACACACCACCTCGCCGAGAGTGGGGATAGGGCCGTTTCGACCCTAGCAAGTGCGATACCATACCTGCTAGTAGGATAGAGGGTGTCAGTGATGAGGGTGTAGGGTGGTGTCCCTTCCCTCTTGGGCGCTCCCCGTGCGGCCACACAGGGGCATGCTCACAGTTCTGGGGTGGTCCTTTGTGAGGGACCGCAGCGAGACCCGGATGCAGGATGGAATCGTAACTCCTAGGTGTTCATTCGGTTGGGTAGGCTCGGTCGGCCGTACACCGTCCGAGTGCTATTCTGAGTTGGGTGCTGGTGTACACGCTTTGCAGAGTTTTGATCTATACGTATAGTCGTGTCCTCACTTATGGACATGCCCGTCGTTTACTCCGACTCTTACGTTTTGGGATTTCTACCTTCCCCCTTATAGGATGAGAGTGTATGGTGAGCCGTGGTTGTATTCGGGGAGAGGAGAGTTGCTCCCTCTACCTCACGGATCCGGGTGCAACCATTAAGGTGCGAGGAGTGGGAGTTCTCGCACCGACCCTAGCTGAAGATAGGTGATGGTGACGGTGATCTGGGTGACCAGGTGTAACCGTTTGTGGATGAGTGATATGGTATTTGGTGGGATTATGGAGATATTTTTTTTATATTGATGCTGCGGCTGCTTAGGAAACCCAGCCTCTACCTTGTTTCTCTCTTTACCTTTAGAAGTAGGCCACTTAAAGCTTGCATACGGTTGGTGACGTGGACCTATCCCGATCCTTGGGGATAGCCCCTGAGCTTGCAGGGTACGAGTCAGACTTCGACAACAACGCCGATGGATGGTACGACTGAGGGGCACGTGCTTCGCTCAAGGATGCCTGTGGGAGGCGAATGAAGATGGAGACACCTTTTGGAAGCTAGCTACCGCTGCGTAGGCTCTTATTCATGTTATTCCGCCAAGAGGCGTGTATTGATGTACTCCATTATTCAGGATATGTAATAATATTCGTACTCTGATGTTTTATTTCGATGTATGACTATGATATTTATCTGTGATGAATGCCGGTGCGTGATAGCGTCTAATCCAGGGACTATCACGAGACAGAATGACGGGTTTTCCGCTTTTGAAAACCCAGGGCGTTATAGATGGTATTAGAGCCGTACTTGACCGTAGTACGTGCCCTTAGAAATGGTCGATAGAGAATTAGGACTCTAAATGAATCCCTTTTGCTATATACTACTCTTGACTTATATTACAAAAACTCATCCTTCTTTGAAAAATTCTATCTCACCTGCGCTAACTAGAAATTCTTCCGTGTCACAGGGAATGGATCGACAGGAGATCGAGCTACTCCTGGAGCACATGGAGGGACTCGCCAGTTGGGTGGACCGGGTCGTCCTCAGGCTGGGGATTCCCCCTACGCACGTCACCTACCGCGTCGAGGACGTCCGCACTCTGTCCGGACCACTGGTGCTTTGCACGGTGGCCATCCTACCCCACCCGGCACGTCCAGACTTCCCCGGGATGCTCGAGCACAGCACAGGACTCAACGTCAGGAATGCTGTGGACACCGCCTGCAGCCACGTACTTCGCCAGCTGTTGGCTAGGTACCGCGATGTCCTTGGTCATGTTTTTAGTAAGATGTCCATCAGGAGGTCGGGACGTATGTTGGCTCGCCTCGAGGAGGCCGAAGCCGAGGAAGAGCAAGCCCCGCCAGTCCGTGGTCGTAGAGGTGGCCGCGCTCCTGCTCGTGGGCGTGGACATGCTCGTGGTCGTGGACACGTGCCTGTCCAAGGACAAGGCCGAGGCATTGTGGTGCCACCACCACCGCCTCCGCCCATCGGGGAAGGCGATGCTGAAGAAGGAGAAGGAGAAGCTGAAGGAGGACCCGAGCCGCCACCAGCTCCCCAGGGTCGAGGGCGTGGTCATGTCCGTGGAGAAGCACCGCCACTGCCACCGCCTAACCTGGCTGAGGTGATGGCCACTCAGACTGCGCTGATGCAGAGGATGGCAGAAGCCGTCGAGAACCGAGTCAACGGTGGGAACCGCAACGTTCCGCCGGAGGAGGACTTCACCAAGAAGATCGAGAGGTTCGTCCGCTTGAAGGCCCCTACCTTCAGTTACTCGGATGACCCTCTCGAGGCCGACGACTGGCTTCACGTGATCGAGATGAAGCTCGACCTCACTGCCTACACTGACAAAGAGTGTGTGGCTCTCGCCGTCCACCAGCTCGAGGGTCCTGCCAAGTCTTGGTGGGACAACTACTCCGACAGCCACCCGATCCCGACCTTCATCACCTAGCTGGAGTTCTATGAGGTGTTCCGCGAGCAGTACCTACCACGGGAACTCATGAGTCAGAAGGCATAGGAGTTCCGCACCATGACTCAGGGTGAGATGAGGCTGGAGGAGTACGAGAGGCACTTCATGAAGATGATGCACTATGCCCCTGACGACACCAACTCCGACGACAAGAAGCAGTTTTGGTTTCTGCGAGGCCTCCACCATGGTCTCTGCCAGGGCTTGAAGGCCAGCGAGCACAAGTCCCTTCACCACCTGGTGAACAGGGCTATCGCGCTCGAGGAAGAAAGGAGGGGGCATGAGGAGTGCATGAAGGGCAAGAAGAGGATGGGAGATCGGGACCATGGCGACCGATCCTTCCAAAGGCCGAGGAGTGGGCAGAGCAACCTGCTGAGAGGGAGCTACCACCCGGGGAACAACCAGCCCGGACGTGGCTTCGGAGGAAGCCGTGCACCGTACCCTGGAGGGAGGAGCTCCGGCTACCAGCAGCAGGGAGGGGGCTACAACCGCCCGCAGCAGAGCGCGACGAGACCTGGCACCAGAGGCTTCACTCCTACGTGCTACGCCTGTGGCAAGCAAGGCCACAAGTCATATGAGTGCCCCAGCAAGAAGACCACTGCGACACCTGCCAGGGCACCAGCTCTAGGAGGGAGGCCACCTCAGGCTGCTCCCCAGCCTGCCGCTGATCGCGGGAGGCTCAACCTCCTGACTGAGGAGGAGGCTACCAACGCTCCTGACGTCGTGATCGGTGAGTTTTTAGTTTGCGGTACTAAGGCTTTGATTCTTTTTTATACTGGGGCAACTAGTTCATATGTGTCATCTAACTTTGTAAACAAACTATCTCTCCCCATGACTCCCCGACCGAAACCCATTGTGACGAGCTCAACGCTCGGAGATATCAGATGCACCCTACTATGCAAAGGGGTGGAAATGTTCATCAAGGGTCACAAGTTCCTCAGAGATCTGACCGTGCTGAAGTCCAATGGGATTGATGTTATTCTGGGCATGGATTGGATCACTGCTCACAAAGGGGTTATCTCCTCGTCACCCCGAATAGTGACACTGATGCACCCGAAGGGGACGAAGATCACGTTCGAGCCGCTGAAGTCACGAGATGTACCAGCTGTGTACAACCTCAGTACGAAGACAGTGGCCGATGTTCCAGTGGTTTGTGAGTACCCCGATGTTTTTCCTGATGATCTGCCGAGGTTACCCACAGACTGCGGCGTGGAGTTCGTGATCAACCTTGTGCCAGGTACAGCACCTGTGGCACAGAGTCCTTACAGAATGGGCAAGTTAGAGCTGGCAACGCTAAAGGAGGAATTAGAAGCTCTCTGTGAGAAGGGGTACATCCGACCGAGTGCATCACCTTGGGCTTCACCGGTGATGTTTGTACCGAAGAAGGATGGGACGCAACGGCTGTGCATCGATTACCGTGCTCTTAATGTGGTAACCATCAAGAACAAGTACTCGTTGCCACGCATTGATGACCTGCTTGATTAGTTGAGGAAGGCCAAGTACTTCAGCAAGATTGACCGTCGATCCGGCTATCATCAGATGAAGATTCGCCCCGAGGACATCTACAAGATAGCGTTTGTGACCCAGTATGGGTAGTATGAGTTCACTGTCGTATCGTTCGGTCTTACGAACGCACCTGCTTACTTCATGAACATGATGAACAAGGTGTTCATGGACGAGTTAGAAAAGTTTGTCGTGGTTTTCATTGATGACATCTTGGTCTTCTCGGAAACTGCAGAAGAGCATGAAGAGCATCTGAGGATAGTGCTGGAGAAGCTGAGGCAGAATCAGCTGTATGCCAAGTTCAGCAAGTGCGAGTTCTGGCTAGAAGAAGTGGCATTCCTTGGGCATGTGTTGTCAGGCGAGGGAGTTGCAGTTGATCCCTCGAAGATCGAAGTTGTGTCAAAGTGGCAGTCGCCCAAGACAGTGATAGAGATCAGAAGTTTTCTCGGGATGGCAGGGTACTACCGCCGTTTCATCGAGAACTTCTCCAAGATTGCGAAGTCGATGACCGAGTTGCTGAAGAACAACACGCCATTCGCGTGGTTAGAGAAGTGTGAAGCAAGCTTCCAAGAGCTCAAGACCCGACTCACCACAACTCCTGTGTAGACGCTTCCCGATGACAACAAGGACTTTGTGGTGTACTGTGATGCTTCTAGGCAGGGTCTTGCTTGTGTGCTGATGCAGGAAAGCAAGGTAATCGCTTATGCTTCAAGGCAGCTTCAGAAGCATGAAGAGAACTACCCGACACATGACCTTGAGTTAGCAGCTGTTGTTCATGCTTTGAAGATATGGAGGCACTACTTGATGGGCAACAAATGTGATATCTACACAGATCACAAGAGTCTGAAGTATATCTTCACCCAGTCAGAGTTGAACTTGAGGCAGCGCAGATGGCTTGAATTGATAAAGGACTATGACCTCGACATTCACTACCACCCTGGCAAAGCGAATGTCGTGGCCGATGCATTGAGCCGAAGAAGCTATTGCAACAACCTGATGGTGCAGGAGGAACAGCCAGAGTTGTACAAGGAGATGGAGAGATTGAAGCTCGACATCGTCGAGAAGGGTCAGCTCAATGAGTTGAGGGTGAACTACGGACTTGAAGACCAAATCAGGCAAGCCCAGAAGAAGTGTCTTGAGATTGAAGAAGTGAAAGACCTTCTGATGAGAGGTAAGGCCCCTGACTATCACATTGATGAGCAAGGCACATTGTGGCTGAAGGATCGCATATGTGTGCCTAGTGGTGAGGATATCCGGAAGACGATTCTGAAGGAAGCTCACGATTCTCGGTATTCCATTCACCTCAGTTGCACCAAAATGTACCAGGACCTGAAGTGTCGATTCTGGTGGGAGAATATGAAGAAGGACATCACCGAGTATGTTGCTCGATGTGACACATGTCAGAGAGTGAAGGCGGAACATCAGAGACCCGCCGAATTGCTACAGCCACTTGCGATACCTCAGTGGAAATGGGATGATATCAGCATGGACTTCGTGGTGGGTTTACCCCGCACTCAGAAGGGAAATGACTCGATTTGGGTGATTGTGGACCGTTTGACCAAGGTAGCACACTTCTTACCGGTGAAGAACAGGTTCACTGTGAGTCAGTTGGCTGATCTTTACGTAGAACACATCCTAAGGTTGCATCGAGCACCCCGTAGCATTGTGTCCGATCGTGGTGCCCAGTTCACTGCTCAGTTTTGGAGGAGTCTGCATGATTCCATGGGCACACACTTGGACTACAGTACGGCTTTCCACCCCCAGACGGATGGACAGACTGAACGAGTGAATCAGGTTCTTGAAGATCTTCTGAGAGCTTGTGTGTTGACTTACAACAATGACTGGGAGAAGAGTCTGCCCTATGCTGAGTTCTCGTACAACAACAGCTATCAAGCAAGTCTGCAAATGGCACCTTTTGAAGCTCTATATGGCAGAAAGTGTAGGATCCCGTTGATGTGGTCTGAGGTGGGGGAGAGGACTTTCTTCGGTCCTGCTTCCATTGTCGAGGCTGAAGAGAATGTGGCTAAGTTTAGAGAGAACTTGAAGATAGCTCAGAGCAGGCAGAAGAGCTATGCTGACCCTAAGCAAAGGGATGTCTCCTTCGAAGTTGGTGACTACGTCTTTCTGAGAGTGTCACCGCTTAGAGGCACGAAGAGGTTCCATGTGAAGGGGAAGCTAGCCCCTAGGTTCATTGGACCCTACCAGATTGTGGCAAAGGTGGGGAAACTTGCGTATAGGTTGGAGTTACCGTCTGATCTGGCCTGAGTGCATCCTGTGTTCCACATCTCGCAACTCCGGAGGTGCCTCAACCCGAAGCTTGACAAGCATGTCTCCACCGATGCTATCGACTTGGAAGACAATCTGGAGTACTTGGAGTACCCGGTAAAGATACTAGATTGGGCCGAGAAAGCTACAAGAAGTACCACCACTCGCTTCTGCAAGGTGCTTTGGAGCAATCACACCGAGCGAGAAGCGACGTGGGAGAAAGAATCGGTCATGAGGGAGAAGTACCCGCACCTCTTCGAGATGGAGGTAAATTCTTAATCTCGAGGACGAGATTCTTTTGAGGGGGGGTCTGTAACATCCCGCAAATTCTATTACGCAATGTTTATTATAAAAATGAGGATTTTAAAAAATTTTGGTGAATTATTTGGGTGCTTGATAAATTATTTAAGGATGTCTTCTATTTTCTCTCCTAAATTCCTAGAATTATGTTTGAGCTAATTAAAATTCCTAGGAAATATAAAATGCTAGTGTGAGAACCTTGGAGTTTATTGGGTTTTGTTTTGGATTAATTTGTGTGGGATTCAAATTTTAATTCTTATTCAAATTTGAATCCAAGTAGAAAAGGGTTTAGAAATAAAAGAAAAGGGGAGAAGAACCAAACCTGAGTTGGGCCTTGATCCCACAACAGAAGTCCACCGGAGGCCCTCTTTCTCTTTTCTCAACCCAACACACTGCGGCCCAGCTAACACCGCGGCCCAGTAGCCCACGCGCGCGCCCCGTTCTTCTCTCTCGCTGACGCGCGGACCCCGTCCGTCAGGCCGCCACGTCGTCATCTCCTTCGCCTCTCTGCTTTTCCCCTTTACGCCGCCGCGACCACACCGCGCGTGCCAGCGCGGCCGAAGCTCGCCGTACCGCCCGTGGCCGAGCAGGGGATGCACGACACATCAGCGCCCTCGCATCCGGCCGTCCGCACGCCTGCACGCCCACCTATATAAGCACCGCCGCGGCCACCTCCTCCAACCCTAGCCGCACTTGGGGTTTTCCCCCTTTTCCACCGCCGCCGGGGAAGAAGAAGAAGAAGGGGGAGGAGAAGGAGGCAGGGAGGCCGTCTGAGGGAGCACGCCGCGAAGCCGGAGCCGTCCGCAGGAGCTGCTGATCGCCGAGAAGCCGGTGCCGTCCCTGCTGCAGCCACGCACCTCTGCTTCCTCTGCTCTGACCCATTCCGCCGCCGTTCCGCTCCGCCTCTCTTCACCACCGCTCTTCCCTTCGACCAGAGGTCACTCAAGTGAGCCCTTGCTCCTCACGCTCATGTGTGGAACCGGCCATCGCGCCGAGGGAGAAAGGTCCCGCCTTGACCCTGTGCTTGACCTCGCACGCACCACGCCGCCGCCGCAGACCGCCGTCACCTGAGTTGCCGGCCATCGCGTCGTGCCTTACGCCTGCAGGTGCCGCTGCCTTCACCGACGCATGCGCTCACCGCTTTGCCCTGTTCTTTCCCCTGTGTGCACGCCAGAGACGCCCGCTGCCCTGTTCGCCACGCCGCCGTGACCATCGCCGCGCCAGGTTGCCTTGTGCACGCGCGAGCAGGAAGAAAAGGCGGCACCTTTAGGGCCTCTCCGTGCACGCCTCACCGCCGGCACAGCCGCGCGCCCACACGCATCTTTGCCTGGCTGCGAGAGCCCTATGCTCCGCCGCCGCAAGCGCCGGCCAGAGCCCGCCATGGCCGGCCCGGCCGTGTGTGTCCGGGCAAGGGGCAAAAGCCCCAGCTTTTGGTTCGTCCTGCTTCGCTTGATGCACGCACACGCGAGTTTGGCATTTGGGCGCACCCACACGTCGTCGCCGGCCATCGCCGCACTGCTCCGCCGCGCTCGACCGTGTGCCGCCGCCGCCGAGCTCATCTCTGGCCAAAGGCCCGGCCTTTCTTGGCCTGGGCATGTGCGCACGTGTCCCCTGAGTAGCGCCCTGTCGCTTGATGACCAATCCCGACCGCACCTCACCGCCGGCGAGCTTTGCCGCGCCGGAGGCCCTCACGGGCATTTCTTCAAACACGCGCTGGCGCCGCCCCCTTGAACCCTGGGGTTTTGAAACACACCGACGCCCACACGCGCGAGAGCACACAGAGGATCCGGGGGATCCAATGCGGCGGGCCACTCACGGCCGCGGCACACGCACGCACACACGGCGCCGCAGCCGCAGCGATCCGCCCGGGATCCGCCGCGCGCTGCCATGCTAGGCCGCCACGCAGGCTGCCACGCGTGCAGCTGCTGGCTTAAAGCCAAGCACGTGGCTGCCGCGTCAGCCGAGGAGCTGGCCTGCAGCCGGCTTAACCCCCGGTTTGAGCTAGCTAGAGACACTCTATAGATAGCCTAGAGTCTGCAATATTGTATATGAGTATTTCATTTTCAGAAATCTATTTTATCTTTGGAAATTCATATTAAATCCGTTTTAACTCCGAAAAATACAAAACTTCTTCTGAAAATCTTCTAAAAATCCAAACTCCACGCTAGGCTAGAGTTTGCCCCTTTTTGAGTCTTATTTGCTCTTCGTCTTGGATTTATTGCAATTAGCACCCGTGTTTATTTATTTAAGGGAAAAGTCCGATTTACAACCTTGAACTAGCACACAAGTCTGGTTTTCAACCTTAAACGACAAAACCAGACATAAAAGGCCATCCAACTATCAAAACCGTGCAAGTTTCAACCTTTGAGCGGTTTTGGAGGTGGTTTTCCATTTTGTGAAAATGTTAAAAAAATGGTTTCATCTAAAAAATCATAACTAATTCATTTTAAATCAGAAAAATATGGAACTTATACCCAAAGTTTTATAAAAATGTCACCTATCTATTGGTGAACTATTTGGAGTCATCTGCAACTTATTATTCATATTCCTAGTATTTTTAGAAAAAGCAATAAAAACTAGAAACTTAAACATATAATATTTAAAAAAAAACTCCAAATAGTGCACCAATAGATAGGTGACATTTTTATAAAACTTTGGGTATTAGTTCCATATTTTTCTGATTTAAAATGAATTAGTTATGATTTTTTAGATGAAACCATTTTTTTTAACATTTTCACAAAATGGAAAACCACCTCCAAAACCGCTCAAAGGTTGAAACTTGCACGGTTTTGATAGTTGGATGGCCTTTTATGTCTGGTTTTGTCATTTAAGGTTGAAACCAGACTTGTGTGCCAGTTCAAGGTTGTAAATCAGACTTTTCCCTTTATTTAAATACAATTCTAGGAGCCGCCGGAGCCGGAGAGCTGAACCAGGACTACAACGATGACCTCGGCTACGACAACTACTCGCACCCAGGTTCACGCCCGACCTACTTTGAATGCCCATTAGGCATTGCTTTAGCACTGCTAGCGCTTTACTTATGCATGATGATGGATTATGATGATACCCTTGCACTGCCTTTTTACTACCTTGTTCTTGATTGACCTACTACTACTACTATATTTATGTGTGATGATACGCTGAGCTTGCAGTGCATGTGTTGGGATATTGTGGTAGTTTCTTGGCGTGTGTGGGGAAAAAACGGCAGGAGAAGGTGTTTTGGGATATTTTGGCGGGGGTGAGCTCAAGACAACCCGATCCGGGATCGGGGGACAGGGATCATCTTCTCGGGCGATGCCCGATTTGGTACCTATGGCAGGTACACTGTTTTAGGAGCACAGGTGTTGGGGTTTTTGAGATGACTTGGAGGATAGGAGCTCGCCCCGGTCTGAAACCGAATGGGTCGCTTTGTCACACGGGACTTTCGTACACACCACCTCACCGAGAGTGGGGATAGGGCCGTTTCGACCCTAGCAAGTGCGATGCCATACCTGCTAGTGGGATAGAGGGTATCAGTGATGAGGGTGTAGGGTGGTGTCCCTTCCCTCTTGGGCGCTCCCCGTGCGGCCACACGGGGGCATGTTCACAGTTCTGGGGTGGTCCTTTGCGAGGAACCGCAGCGAGACCCGGATGTAGGATGGAATCGTAACTCCTAGGTGTTCATTCGGTTGGGTAGGCTCGGTCGACCGTACACCGTCCATGTGCTATTTCGAGTTGGGTACTGGTGTACACGCTCTGCAGAGTTTAGATCTATACGTATAGCCGCGTCCTCGGTTATGGACATGCCTGTCGTTTACTTCGACTCTTACGTTTTGGGATTTCTACCTTCCCCCTTATAGGATGAGAGTGTATGGTGAGCTGTGGTTGTATTCGAGAAGAGGAGAGTTGCTCCCTCTGCCTCACGGATCCGGGTGCAACCATTGAGGAGCGAGGAGTGGGAGTTCTTGCACCGACCCTAGCTGAAGATAGGTGATGGTGACGGTGATCTGGGTGACCAGGTATAACCGTTTGTGCATGAGTGATATGGGATTTGGTTTGATTATGGAGATATTATTCTTTTTATATTGATGCTGCTGCTGCTTAGGAAACCTAGCCTCTACCTTGTTTCTCTCTTTACCTTTAGAAGTAGGCCTCTTAAAGCTTGCATACGGTTGGTGGCGTGGACCTATCCCGATCCTTGGGGATAGCCCCTGAGCTTGCAGGGTATGAGTCAGACTTCGACAACAACGCCGACGGATGGTACGACTGAGGGGCACGTTGCTTCGCTCAAGGATGCCTGTGGGAGGCGAATGAAGATGGAGACACCTTTTGGAAGCTAGCTACCGCTGTGTAGGCTCTTATTCATGTTATTCCGCCAAGAGGCGTGTATTGATGTACTCCATTATTCAGGATATGCAATAATATTCGTACTCTGATGTTTTATTTCGATGTATGACTGTGATATTTATCTATGATGAATGCCTGTGCGTGATAGCGTCTGATCCAGGGACTATCACGAGACAGAATGATGGGTTTTCCGCTTTTGAAAACCCAGGGCGTTACACTTGGCATTGGCATTTTCTCTTTATTATATTATTCATATATATTCTTCTTTTATATGCATTAGATTATTGGTCCGAGCCATATCAAATTGTGAATTAGAGAAATAAAAAGAAAGTTCAATAAATTCTAGAATCCTATTTAAGAATATCATAATTCTAGAATCCTGTTTAAGAATATCATTTAGTTAAGCATATCAAGCTAACTTTATCTTTATCAAATTCTAGTACTTTTTTACTAATTTATACTTTACTAATTCTAAGTAGAACTTCCAATTTTGAACTAGTTAATAACTAAGATTTATAATTAAGATCTGAGATTTTAAGGATTCCCTATATATATTTCTATTTGTTACACTATTTATGTTATGTAAGCCCACTTAGCTCAGAGATTAGAGCATCGCATTTGTAATGCGAGGGTCATCGGTTCTAATACGATAGTCGGCTTTTTTCTCTATCGATGTTCCATGAACAAAAATTTCTCTTTTTCTCTAAATTCAGTGGGGAATCTAGGGTCTATTATATCGTTCTATCTTACAATTTTGCTAGATACAAAGCATAAAAATAAATAATATATATACAAAAAAATACGGATGTTGATGAAATTCCATTTTTTGTGGTACTTTTAGTAGATTTTACTCTATTTATCCTTTAGTTTAATTCAGTTTGAATTTCAATGTATTCTGTAATGTAAATAGAATGAAATTTATTGTGTAAAATGAAATTTCACTAAAATAAAAAAAGGAGTCTTCATGTCCCGTTATCGAGGGCCTCGTTTAAAAAAATACGCCCTCTGGGAGCTTTACCAGGACTCACTAGAAAAACGCCTAAATCCGGAAGTAATCAGAAAAAGAAATTCAATTCTAGGAAAAAAAGAGCAATATCGTATTCGTCTTCAAGAAAAACAGAAATTGTGTTTTCATTATGGTCTGACAGAACGCCAATTACTTAGATATGTACATATCGCTGGAAAAGCAAAAAGATCCACAGGTCAGGTTTTACTACAATTACTTTAAATGCGTTTGGATAATATCCTTTTTCGATTGGGTATGGCTTCAACCATTCCTAGGGCCCGGCAATTAGTTAACCATAGACATATTTTAGTTAATGGTCGTATAGTTGATATACCAAGTTTTCGTTGCATACCCCGAGATATTATTACTACGAAGGATAACCCACGATCAAAACATCTGGTTCAAAATTCTATTGCTTCATCCGATCCGAGCAAATTGCCAAAGCATTTGACGGTTCATACATTGCAATATAAAGGGCTAGTAAAAAAAATCTAGATATGAAGTGGGTCGGTCTCAAAGTAAATGAGTTGTTAGTTGTAGAATATTACTCTTGCCAGACTTGAACTTAACAAAAAAGGGAAAGGTTCATAGAATTTTTTCCCCTTCCCCTTTCCCCGAACTAAATCGACCTAAGGCTCTTACTTCTTATTTTCCCGTTCACCTAGCAGAAAAAGATTAACCCTAGGAGCCTTTTTTATTTTTTGTTATTTCCTCGATTTTACATACCACAGTAATTTACTATAGAGAATTTCTATTAATCTTCTTTATTGCTGGAATAAATTGCTATTTAATTTGATACATTGTGATCGCTAACATTGATGAATTAAGAGAAACGGAAAGAGTGGGATTCGAACCCTCGGTAAACAAAAGTCTACATAGCAGTTCCAATGCTACGCCTTGAACCACTCGGCCACCTCTCCTCCATAATCTTATTATGGAAAATAAACTGAGTGAATAGCGAGTTTTTGTATTCCTGCAGTATAGGTACAGCCCCAACGGCTGGGGGATTCCATGGCTCCATGGGAAAATTCCTTTTCATCTAAGTGGAAGGATCCGATATTTTTTTACTAGGAATTCTGCTCCCTCAAAAGTTTTTCTTTGGGGAAAACCAAAATAAAAAGAGAATGGAAGAATTCTTCTTATTGCATAAGAAAATAAAGGAACCCTAGAATTCTATTTGCATAAGGTACGTTACGCCATACAATCTAAATAAAAAAAGGGTACGGGGCAATTAATGACTTTGAAAACGTGAAATAGCTGATGAGAGAAGTTGTTGTTTAGAAATAGGAAAGTGGAATGAAATCTAGTCTTAGTCAAATATTTCATATCTCTTCTTGTCCAAACAGAAGGAAAAGAAGACAATTTGAGCTGAACGGAAAATCCATACCTCTCTTATCCATTTAGAGCATATGGATCGATTTATAAGAATCGAATGTTTTGTTTTTATGTTATTTTGTGATAGAATGAAAAGAATTCTATATAGAATGGGTTGGAAATTATGCCTAGATCCTGTATAAATGGGAATTTCATTGATAAGACCTCCTCGATTGTAGCCAATATTTTATTGCAAATAATTCCGACAACCTCCGGGGAAAAAAGGGCATTTACTTATTATAGAGATGGTGCGATTTGACTCGTTCTTTTAGCCCTACCAACATCTCATTCTTATGAGAAAGAGACAGGGTTCGCATAGAGAGAACAAAATTAGTAAAGGAAACCCACGCTTGGGGAAGGTGAGGTGAACTAACAATTCCTTTTGTCGTGTATCCTCGATTGATGTGGCCTCAGATGCTTCAATTGTAGATTTTAGTATTGAGCGAAAGGTTACACCTACAGGATAGGTTCCATATTACAGGCCAATCTGACTCTACTAATACCAATAGGCAGCATAGGGGAGAAAAGCACTACACCTCGAAATAGGAATCAACAAGAGAAAAACTTTGTTAGAAATTAGTCCTTTCCTGATTGGTATCAGGGTTGGGAAGAATGGTTAGGATAACAAACAACCATCAGGTTTGTACTTTGGATACCCTTATAACCATCAAAGGTCGTTGAAGTGGCTAATTCCCCTAAATAGGAGGCGTTGAGAACAAAGAAATTCTTAGAGCTATCATTTTCCTCTAGCATTAATAGAATTCATTGGTGTTAAGAAAAACCTCTTGGGGGAAGGTTGGCTACAGATTTCTTGGAGAAGCTATATGAGATGAAAACCTCATGTACGGTTTTGGAACGGAGAATTTTTGAATTGAATAGAATGAACGACCGTAACGGATGTTGGCTCAATCCGAAGGAAATTATGCGGAAGCTTTGCAGAATTATTATGAAGCTACGCGACTAGAAATTGATCCCTATGATCGAAGTTATATACTATATAACATAGGCCTTACACACACAAGCAATGGAGAGCATACAAAGGCTTTGGAATATTGTTTCTGGGCGCTAGAACCAAACCCCTTCTTACCGCAAGCTTTTAATAATGTAGCCGTGATCTGTCATTACGTGCGACTATCTCCACTATAGAAAGAATAAAAAAAGAAAGGATAAAATTTTCAAGTAAATACTAGAAAAAAGGGCTTTCTACATAGGGATTTCAAAACAACGATTTTACCCCTATCAGTTGTAGGAATGAAAGACACTTCACAAGAATCAAAATAGGAAGAAAGTAGAGCTTATACTACTATTCTATGGATAAAGCATAAATTGATAGAGAAAACACCGTAAAGATCAATTAGTGAGCAACTGGGTCGATACAACTAAAAAAACTGCTTTATTATACCACAATATGGGACAAAATTTAGGAATCCGCTTATGTAATAAAGCCGATCCACTAAGGGATTAAGCAGTGGTGTAGTATCCGATCCCAAAGATAGTAAGTTCTTTTTTCTTTCTTATGGGAAAAAGTCTTTTTCGAGGATTCTATAGAAATTTCATATATGAAAGAAACGAAACCGAGGTAGTTACCTTTCAGAAAATTGGATTGGAACAAAGCATATAGGTCTATCTATGCTTCATTCTTCTGAAGGTGGGAGAAAAGATCAAACTGATTATTGATCAAAATTAGGGTTTGAAACTTAGGTAATTAACTTCTTCTGCTTAACCCAAAAAAAATTGGATTGATTTTTGAGAAATCGAATTTAGTTAATATAGGGGAAATTAAGATAGCAATTTCTGAGCCATGTGAGGTTGGAAACTCTCAAGTACGGTTCTAGGGGAAGGAACTGCCTATTCCGACCGAGGAGAACAGGCCATTCTACAGGGCGATTCGGAAATTGCGGAAGCTTGGTTTGATCAAGCTGCTGAGTATTGGAAACAAGCTATAGCGCTTACTCCGGGAAATTATTTTGAAGCAAAGAACTGGTTGAAGATTACGAAGCCCTTTGAATTTGAATAAAACAACTCTCCATTTCCATAAAATGAGTGGTTTGGTTGTTGATCCATTAATCAAATAATTTAGGTAAGAATTTCAAATCAAGAATTTCATTATATCCCTTTCTTCTACCTTCAATTTTATATCATATTTCATAAGGATAAATAATAGGTATAGGCTCTGGAACATAAGTAATAAAGCACATAAAAGGTGGCAATCTAAATATTCCTATCAGATCAGGACGGTCTTATTAATAATTCTAATGAGTTATCTTGGAATTTGGAATCGCATAAAAAATCTATATTATGCTCACTCGAGGAAAGTGGATGCGGATAGGGGCTTATACCCTAAAAAAATACACTAGCTTCTTAAATTAAAACGTAAAAAAAGATTTTTTGGTTACATCAGGAAATAATTTTCCATAAGAACCAATGTCCGTTAGGCACCTAATCTTTATGTCATAATAGATCCGAACACTTGCCTCGGATTGACTTCAATATATAATTGCTCCAGTAAATAACTAAAAAAAATAGAAGGACCGTAGATAGTAAAGAAAAGGACTAATCATAATATCTATCTTTCAAAGATTCAATAACAAGACAGTTGGTGGGTCTCTTTGTATGTCTTGTCCGGGAAGAGGGTGACTTAATGATTATTCGTTCGCCGCAACCAGAACTTAAAATTGTTGTGGATAGAAATCCTGTAAAAACATCTTTTGAGGAATGGACCAGACCCGGGCATTTCTCAAGAACAATAGCTAAGGGTCCCGATACTACCACTTGGATCTGGAACCTACATGCTGATGCTCGCAATTTCGATAGTCATACCGGTGATTTGGAGATCTCCTGAAAAGTCTTTAGTGCTCATTTCGGTCAACTCTCCATTATCTTTCTTTGGTTGAGTGGGATTTACTTCCACGGTGCCCGTTTTTCTAATTATGAAGCATGGCTAAGCGATCCTACTCACATTGGACCCAGTGCTCAGGTGGTTTGGCCAATAGTAGGGCAAGAAATTTTGAATGGTGATGTAGGCGGGGGTTTCCGAGGAATCCTAATAACCTCTAGGTTTTTTTCAGATTTGGCCAGCATCTGGAATAACTAGTGAATTACAACTCTATCGTACCGCAATCGGTGCATTGATTTTTGCATCATTAAAGTTTTTTTCTGGTTGGTTCCATTATCACAAAGCTACTCCCAAATTGGCCTGGTTCCAAGATTTAGAATCCATGTTGAATCACCACTTAGCGGGATTATTAGGACTTGGGTCTCTTTCTTGGGCGGGACACCAAATCCATGTATCTTTACCGATTAACCAATTTCTCGACATTGGGGTTGATCCTAAAGAGATACCACTTCCTCATGAATTTATCTTGAATCATGACCTTTTGGCTCAAGTTTATCCTAGTTTTGCCGAAGGAGAAACTCCCTTTTTCACCTTGAATTGGTCCAAATGTGCATAATTTCTTAGTTTTCGCGGAGGACTAGATCTAATAACCGGTGGTCTATGGTTGAGCGATATTGCACACCATCATTTAGCTATTGCTATTCTTTTCCTGATTGCTGGTCATATGTATAGGACCAACTGGGGTATTGGTCATGGACTTAAAGATATTTTGGAGGCTCATAAGGGCCCCTTTACAGGACAAGGCCATAAGGGTCTCTATGAAATCCTAACAACGTCATGGCATGCTCAATTATCTCTTAACGCTATGTTAGGCTCTACAACTATTGTTGTAGCTCATCATATGTACTCTATGCCTCCCTATCCATACCTAGCTACCGACTATGGTACACAACTTTCCTTGTTCACACACCACATGTGGATTAGCGGATTTCTAATAGTCGGTGCTGCTGCACATGCAGCCATTTTTATGGTAAGAGACTATGATCCAACTACTTGATACAACGATCTATTGGATCGCGTCCTTAGACACCGTGATGCAATCATATCCCACCTTAACTGGGTATGTATATTTTTGGGTTTTCATAGTTTTGGCTTGTACATTCATAATGATACCATGAGTGCTTTAGGACGTCCCCAAGATATGTTGTCGGATACCGCCATACAATTACAACCCATCTTTGCTCAATGGATACAAAATATCCATGCTGGCGCGCCTGGCGTAACAGCTCCTGGTGCAACAACAAGTACCAACTTAACGTGGGGAGGTAGCGAGTTAGTAGCTGTAGGCGGCAAAGTGGCTTTGTTACCTATTTCATTAGGAACCAGAGATTTTTTAGTCCATCACATTCACGCATTTACTATTGAAGACCAGGTGTGTCCGAAGACCAGTGGAGGGTCGCTCCTTAGTGATGAGTGATTGACAACGTTGTGTGGACTGATACTTGGCAAAGTGTGCAGGTACAGGTTGCGGCTTGACTCGTGTTGGTGCAGGTGAAGAACAAGCGCGAAAGGTCTTAGTCGTGGTGGCCTCCGGGTGATGGAGAGGCAAGTAGGCATGGTTCGATGGACCCAGTGGCCGATGGGGTCAAGTGTGAGCTGTGTGGTGCAAGACTAGCAAGTTGAAGTCGTGAACATAGGCCGGTGCAAGGTAGCAGATTGAGCCCGAAGCTTGCACGCGGAGTTTGGTGGTTTTCCCACAAAACCATCAGTGGACGGTTTCTTGGTTTGGGCCGCAAAACCAAGTTGGAGGCCCGATGCGACGGAGACGGTGATCCGGGAGCATCGTGAAGCTTCGAGGCAGGGGGCACGTGGCGTGATCGCGGAGCTTGCGTCGAGGCTAAGCAAGTCCCCCGGTGGAAGCGTGTCCACTCGATGAAGACTTGACCATATTGCCCCTGAGGGGTGTGTATCTTCTATTTGAGTTGTAGGGGTAGCGTGGTCATTTTGCCTCCTCCGGTGGACCTCATATAAATAGTAGAGAGGTAGATGGCATCTCTCTCTCTGGGACTCTAGGGTTTCCTCCTCCAGTAGATCGCTCTGGACTGCTTCTTTTCCTCTGCTTTCCTTAGGCTAGATTCTTGTGTAGACTCTGACCTCTGGATGTATGGAAGCATTTGGCGTTGCGGTGATCTCCTAGCTCTTTGTGATTTTTGTGTCATTTTCGGGGCTATTTTTGGGGAGTTTTGTTCTTCGCTTGATTCGTGGATTTGAGGGCGTTTTCTCTCGGATTTCTTTGAGGGGATCATGGGTGGATGCCTTGCGCATCTTTGTGTGTGATCTTAACCCCTCAAACACCGGGAAACACCTTCGATTCGTGAGTTTTTGGTCAGAGCATGAGTTCTTGGTGGTGGTTCGTGTGATCCGCGATTCCCGGTGTTTTAGTGAGTTAGAGGCTAAGATTTTTGGGGCATAGCTTCATCTTGTGACGCTTCATACCTCCCCAAATCTTGTCTCAAGAGCTCTAGCCGTTTGGGAGATCCGGTGATGGAAAGGAGGGGTTGACTCCATCGCGCGCCTGTTTTTGCTCTATACGCGCTTCGCATACTGTCCGCTCGACGGTCGCAGACTGTCCACGTGTCGCGAGTTCGTCGTGTTCTTCATTTCTATCGGTTGGTTTTGGGTTTCAAAGTTGCAGGCGGTTTGCGGACTGTCCACGAGGCCCGGTTGGACCATCCATGAGGGTCGGTGTTTTGTCTGGGATTGGCTTGAGTTTGTCTGGGGTTTTCCGCGACTCTGGCAGACAGTCCGCGAGACCCGGTCAGACCGTCCGCATAGGGTGATTTTTCCCTGGAGCTTTTGTTAGTTTCTGAGTCCATTTCGGAGCATCCGTGCCTACCTGACGGACTGTTCGCCCCACCCTGGCGGACTGTCCGCGGCAGCCAGGCGGACCGTCCGACCTGGACGCAGGAACTTGCTATGTTTGATCGGTTCATTTCATTCTTCTTTCGTGCTTCCGCGTGTGCTTCAAGGAATCATTCCTAAGACTTGTGGTTGACCCATAACCTTGTTGTCTTGGTGATTGGTGTTTGATTCGATCCATCTTCCGTGTGTGACTCGGATTTGAGTAGGGCATTGGCCGAGTTCATTTCGAAGAATTTTTATCGGCTCCCATTCACTCTCCCCCCTCTCTAGTCACCTATTCGGTCCTCCAACTATGCATGTGACTGTATTAATACTTTTGAAAGGTGTTTTATTTGCTCGTAGTTCCCATCTGATACCTGATACAGCAAATTTTGGCTTTCGCCTCCCTTGCGACGGGCCTGGGCGAGGAGGAACATGTAAATTTCATTCTACACGTGCGTGTAGCTACTCCCTCCTCTAGTTAGTGTAAAAGCTGTGTGTGCCATTCCATTGACGAGGTCGCGAAAGAACCGCGGATCTGATAGCCGCGTAGGCCGCACACGTGTACGTCTCCCCAAGTATATACGGCAAATAATTAAACCGGATGTATATACGACAAATCAAAATCCCCGACGATACGGCAAATCATTATCCTGTCCCCGACGATAATCATTATCCCTCCTGGTTGTAGGCGGATGTGTTCCAACCGCACAACTAACTCGCTCACCTGCAGCATACGAGATACGTCTCCTGCCTCTCAGCGGCGGCTGTATTCGATCTCCTCCATTTTGCATCCCGGCAAAGCGACGGTAAGTCAAGTGGTACGAGTTCATACTCCTTTGAATCTAGCTGAGAGAATCAATTCAAACTGTATAATCAATTGTTCGTTGTCTTGGTGCAGATCATTGGCATCTACGAGCCATACTCTGATACTCATCGCGCGGTATCTCCGTTCTTCTACTTCCTGGACGTGTTGGCCTACGATGACTAGTTGCATGCCCTTCGCTCTTCTCGTGGAATCTGTTGTCCGGCAACTCGACGTTGAACAAGTATGTGCCAATATCTTCTCTGAATCTTGATTCGCATGTGCGGAGCCTTATGAATACATGCATGGTACGGTGCCTTACGGAGTGCTACTCATATTGCCAATTCAATTTGTTCTAATCTGTATGAGCTTCTTGATGATCGAGGTAAGATGTTGTTGATTAAGATATAGACAAAATCCATGCCGTTTTTCCCTACTGACCTATTCGTGGTGTGATTGACCTTGCAGGTATATATGAGTCACGCGCATACCATCAGGTGGTGGATCAGGTTGTGAGCCTACAATGGAGATGTTGTCTTGGCATTTCCCATCATTCAGCGCGAGGCTACGAACATTATTGCTCACGGACACCAATGATAAGAACCAGCAACGTTGTGTTCGTCGATCACCACGCCAGACGGTGCTACCGGCGGCGGCGAGCTGACGACAGTCGACGACATCATGCGAGCAAACAGCTGGTGTAGTTAGCCGATCTTCACGGAATGTATACTTTTTCAAAAAAAAAAATGAAACACGTATATGTATGCACATGCTTCTTGTAATCTATTTCTTTAGGACCAAAATCATATACTACAAACGTATTTCCGACGAGTATATGCATCTATACTCCTTTGTTTTAGTGTGCGTATGTATGTTTTATAAAATATATAGTATGGGCTCATACTGTTCTAAAAAAAGTATGTCCTCATACTGTTTTAAAAAAAGTATGGCCTCATACTGTTCTAAAAAAAAGTATGTACTCATAATATTCTTGAAAAAGTATGGCTTCTTACCCACTTGGTATATTGCTTTTTTATATGACGTAGTATGTATACATACTTTATGATGAAGAAAAGGAGAGGATGCATGGATACTGACGGCATACGTTTACAAGTGTAACGACCCAGGTTTTTGTTGAGGAAAACCCGACTCTCTGTACCTTTGTGATAGTCCCTGGATCACTAACTATCACGTACAGAACTCATTACAGTATAATATCATTTCCGTACAACGAAATCAGAGTACAAAACAAAGTATTTACATCCGAACACAGATCGGTATACGATTTAAGTACAAGCCCCATGGGCTAAACGACAAGTAGAAACTCTACGCAGCGGTAGCTAAGGCTTCAAGTCTTCATCCTCGATCTTCACCACAGGCATCCTTGAGCGAAGCAACACAACCCTTCCTCCATGGATTCTTCATAAAAGGACTTTCGCTCCAAGTCCAATCTTGCACACTCACAAACTATCCCCAAGGAATGGGATAGGTTCACGTCACCAACCGTATGCAAGCTTTAAGTGGCCAAAAGCTAAAGGTATAAAAAGTAGTTGAGGAGTAGGCTCAGGTTTTCCTATGCAGCAGTAGCAAAGCATAAATAATAAAGCTCCATATCCCACCAATCCCAAACTCTCATCCACGATCGGATACACCTGGTCACCCAGATCACTGTCTCCAAATCCTATCTGCATCTAGGGTCGGTGCGAGAAATCCCACTCCTCGCACCTCAATGATTGCACCCGGATCCGCGAGGCAGAGGGAGCAACTCTCCTCTCCCCGAATGCAACCACGGCTCACCACTCTCAATCCTATAAGGGGAGGTAGAAATCCCAAAACATGAGAGTCGGAGTAAACATCGGGCATGTCCATGACCGAGGACGCGGCTATACGTATAGATCTAAACTCTGCAGAGCGTGTACACCTGTACCCAACTCGGGATGGAGCTCAGCCGGTAGCGATCCGACTAATCCCACCCTACCGGACGAACACCTAGTGATGAGTCCGGCCCAGGTGGGATTGGATTTATGGTAAGCCCGATGCACCGATTACGCAGTTTGGCCTCGGCGCCCGAATTTCGATGCAAACTTAGCACCGTCCTTCGACGCACCCCTCAGGGAAAGGCCCAATCGCCCCAAAAGACTAGTCCATTAGGGGAAGGGTGGCTCTCCCCTTTAAGGTGGCTTCCTCCTCCCAAGCTAAGCAAGGTGGGATAATGAGGCTCACACGGTCGCCGCCCGACTACAACTGGGCCACATGGCCCATTTATGTTGCGTCTTTGCCAACGGGTAATAGTGAAGGAAGATGTCCTCATCATTCTCCCCTTCTTAACATGGGCCCAGCTCTGATACCAAATGATGAGTCCGGCCCAGGTGGGATTGGATTTATGGTAAGCCCGATGCACCGATTACGCAGTTTGGCCTCGGCGCCCGAATTTCGATGCAAACTTAGCACCGTCCTTCGACGCACCCCTCAGGGAAAGGCCCAATCGCCCCAAAAGACTAGTCCATTAGGGGAAGGGTGGCTCTCCCGGACTCATCATTTGGTATCAGAGCTGGGCCCATGTTAAGAAGGGGAGAATGATGAGGACATCTTCCTCCACTATTACCCGTTGGCAAAGACGCAACATAAATGGGCCATGTGGCCCAGTTGTAGTCGGGCGGCGACTGTGTGAGCCTCATTATCCCACCTTGCTTAGCTTGGGAGGAGGAAGCCACCTTAAAGTGGAGGGCCACCCTTCCCCTAACAGACTAGTCTTTTGGGGCGATTGGACCTTTCCCCGAGAGGTGCGCCGGAGTGCGGTGCTAAGGTTGCAGAGGAGTATGGTGCTAAGGTTGCCGAGGCGCAGCAGGAGGCCCTAGTGGTGATGTAGCCAGATCGGTGTGTTATGCTTCGGCCGGATCGGTGTGTCGTTATTTTGGCTGCCGGTGCTAAGGTTACGGGGGCCAGATTGTACGTATTTGAAGCTGGAATCTTGGGGGCCAGGTCATGTGTACCTGAAGCCGGATTTGCGGGGGCCAGATCGTGTATATCTGAAGCTGGACCGGTGTGTCGGGCTTTCCATCCAACCCCACCTGGGCCGGACTCATCACCTAGGAGTTACGATTCCACCCTGCATCCGGGTCTCGCTGCGGTCCCCCACAGAAGACCACCCCGGAACTGTGAACATGCCCCCGTGTGGCCACACGGGGAGCGCCGCAAAGGAAAGGGGCCCTCACCCGCTTCCCTTTCACTGATACCCTCTATCCTACTAGCAGGTATGGTATCGCACTTGCCAGGGTCGACCCGGCCCTATCCCCACTCTCGGCGAGGTGGTGTATACGTAAGTCCCGTGAAACAAAGCGACCTACTCGGTTTCAGACCGGGGCGAGCTCCTGTCCTCCAAAGTAGTCACAAACCCCAACACTTGTGCTCCGAAAACATTGTGCCTGCCATAGGCACGAAGTAGGGATCGCCCGAGAAGACGAACCCCCGACCCCCGATCCCAGATCGGGTTGTCTTGAGCTCACCCCCGCCATGTCACCCAAAACGCCTTCTCCTGCCAGTTTTTCCCCACACACGCCAAGAATCTATCCACAATTCCCAAACACATGCATAGCGAAGCTCAGCGTATATACACGCATATATTTATATTAGAAGTAGTAGGGCAATCAAGGATAGGGTAAATACAGAAGGCAGTGCAAGGTTTATCATATCCATCATATGCATAAAGTAAAGCGGTAGCAATTCTACATAGCAATGCCTAATAGGTATTCAAAATCGGTTGGGTGTGAACACCTGTGAGCAAGTAGTCGTTGTAGTTTTCGTAGTTGTACTTGATCTTCTGGCTCGTCTCCTCAGGTCCGGGAAATCCTAGATTCCCAAATATAAATAAATACCGGAGCTAAATGCAAATAAACTCCAAAGAGAAGCAATAAAGAACCAAATAACTCCAAAAGCTAGTCTAACAGGTGCTTCATGATTTTATATGAATAAAGAAACTGATTTCATATTTTTCTAAGCTAGAATCAATTTATTATTGATTTTCAAATAAAGAAATATTTTATGAATTTAATTAATTGTGATAAAGCACAAACAAAACATAAGTTAGCAAGTTAGAGAACCATAGGCTAGGTTTTGGGTTGGTCTGCATGCTCAGTTGACTAGTCAACGATCATTGTTGACCAAGTCAAAGGGAAAGGTCAAAGGTCAACCAGACCCCACAAGTCATCCTGTGGGCCCCGTAAGTTAGATGGGACCAGGCTGGATAGTTAGCAGTCTCAAATGTCAGTGGGACCCCATGGTAAGTTCGTAGGACCCCTTTGGTCAGATTAGCGAGATTGTGCAGAAAGGATCAGCTAGAAGCGATGTGGTGTGGTTGAGCAACTCGGCTCGAGCTGAAACACGACAAGGATGTGGCAAGGACGGATTTATGCATGGCACGGCTGATGGTTTAGTTAGTGCACGTTTCGTGCACGACGAAGGCATGCCACGGCCGTGGCGAAAAGCATGGTTGGGACTTGAAAGATTTAGAGCATTCACCATGCACAAGGAATAAAGCTCGGTAGAATTGGCGAGCGATGCTACTAGCAAACAACACCCAAACAAGATAGATAAAGGGCTAAGGTTGGAAGCATAACAGTAAGAAAGGGTAGGGCATGCAGGCCATTCATGAATTGGCCTTAAGCTTTCCAACAACTCTGCAAGGTATCGCGGCTACAGCGAACAGGTCAGGAGATGGCTGTTCTTAGATGGTTTGTGCAGGTTCGGCTAAAGAGAAAGGGCATGGCTGCTCAATCTAAGTGCACATGCGTGTTGTCATGGTCTGGCCACAGTCACGACTCGGCTGTGTCGTGTGCAAGAAAACCCCAACACAGGTTTTCGGACGGCCACCAACTGCTTGATGGAATACCCCAAAGGGAGCTCGGCGGCGGCGAGGCTCGGTGGCGGCTGGCCATCAAACGACACGACGCGGTTAAGGAGCTCCTAGGGATCCGTTTGGGTCAAGAAAAGTGCGGCCTTTGGCCGGAGTCCGGCTCAACAGCGACGGCGGAAAGAAGAGCAGCGGGAGAGTCGTGCTTTGGTCGTCGGTGTAATGACCCGGGTTTTCAAATGAGGAAAACCGGTCAACCTGTACTCGTGATAGTCCCTGGATCAGACGCTATCACGAACAGACATCCATCACAGATAAATATCACAACCATACACCGAAATAAAGCATCCAAAAGTATTACTTTTATTACAAATCCATTAAAGGAGTACATCATTACACGCCTCTTGCGGAATAACAATAATAAGAGCCTACGCAGCGGTAGCTAGCTTCCAGAAGATGTCTCCAGCTTCATCCTTCTCTCCCACAGTCATCCTTGAGCGTAGCGTCGCGCCCTTCAATCGTACCATCCGTCGGCGTTGTTGTCAAAGTCTGACTCGTACCCTGCAAGCTCAGGGGCTATCCCCAAGGATCGGGATAGGTCCACGTCACCAACCGTATGCAAGCTTTAAGTGGCCTACTTTTAAGGTATAAAAAGGTATCATGGTAAGAGCTGGGGGTTTCCTAAGTAGCAGCAGCATCTCATAAAGAATAGAATCTCCAATTCTCACCAATTCCCAAGTCTCTCACCCACGATCGATAACACCTGGTCACCCAGGTCTCCGTCACCAAGTCCTATCTCCATCTAGGGTCGGTGCGAGAACTCCCACTCCTCGCACCTCAATGATTGCACCTGGATCCACGAGGCAGAGGGAGCCACTCTCCTCTCCCCGAGTACAACCACGGCTCACCATACACTCTCATCCTATAAGGGGGAGGTAGAAATCCCAAAACGTAAGAGTCGGAGTAATCAACAGGCATGTCCATAACCAAGGACGCGGCTATACGTATAGATATAAACTCTGCAGAGCGTGTACACCTGTACCCAACTCGGGATGGAGCTCAGCCGGTAGCGATCCGACTAAACCCACCCTACCGGATGAACACCTAGGAGTTATGATTCCACCCTGCATCCGGGTCTCGCTGTGGTCCCTCGCAAAGGACCACCCCAGAACTGTGAACATGTCCCCGTGTGGCCACACGGGGAGCGCCCAAAAGGGAAGGGACTTCACCCTATACCCTCCCACTGATACCCTCTATCCTGCTAGCAGGTATGGAATCACACTTGCTAGGGTCGAAATGGCCCTATCCCCACTCTCGGCGAGGTGGTGTGTACGAAAGCCCCGTGAAACAAAGCGACCCACTCGGTTTCAGACCGGGGGGAGCTCCTGTCCTCCAAGTCATCACAAAACCCCAACACCTGTGCTCCTAAAACCGTGTTCCCACAAAAGGTACCAAACTGGGCATCGCCCGAGAAGACGATCCCTAGCCCCCGATCCCAAATCGGGTTGTCTTGAGCTCACCCCCTCCAAGTCACCCAAAAACACCTTCTCCTGCCGGTTTTTCCCCCACACACGCCAAGAAACTACCACATAGCCCCAACACATGCATAGCAAGCTCAGCGTATAATCACGCGTAAATATAGTAGTAGTAGGTCAATCAAGGACAAGGTATTTAAAAAGGGGCAGTGCAAGGTTTCATCATAAACCATCATCATGCAGTAATTAAAGCGCTAGCAGTTCTAATAGCAATGCCTAATGGGCATTCAAAGGTCGGTCGAGCGTGAACCTGCGTGAGGGTAGTCGTCGTAGCCGAAGTCGTCGTCGAAGTCCTGGGTCGGCTCTCCGGCTCCGGTAGCTCCTAGATTCGCGAATACAAATAAATACCGGAGCTAAATTGCAAATAACACCGAAAGAAGAAGCAACAAGGGCCAAAAGAGAGCAAACACCTAACTAACAGGTGCGTCATGTTTTCAGAATGATTATGAAAGTGGTTTCATATTTTTCGGAGCACAGAATAATTAGTTATGAATTTTCAAAGGATAAAACCATTTCTGAAATTAAATTATGCATATACAATATATATAACTCTTAGCTAGCTATTGGCTAGCTCTTCCTAACTCTAGGCTGGCTCTAAACTAGCTACAGGGTGGCTCCAGCTGCTGAAGTGGTAGCCACACAGCTGGCTTTAAGCCAAGTGCTGCCCACGTGGCGGTTGACGAGGACGGCCCCACGGGATCCTGAGGGAATCCGGTGCAGCACAGATTTGCGTGGGAGGCGGTGTAGCCCAGCTGTGATTGGCTAGTGCATAAGATCCTGGCGATCCCGTGTGGCAGACGGCTGTGTGGGTGCTCACGTGCAAGAAAAACCCCAACAGGATTGTGACAGGCGCTAGGTGTTCGAGCAATTGCCCGAGAGAGAGAGGCGGCGCGGCAATGTTCGGCCGGTGGCAAGCTTTCCGGCGGCCGGCGAAGCTTGGGGCGGTCTAGGGATGCATCTGGGGTGGTCAAAGGCCCGTGCTTGGCCGGCTTCAAGGCATGCCGTCGGAAGAACAGGGAGCGGCGGCGCGGTGGTTCGCGGCTCCGGCGTGTTCGCCCCCGCGCGCCGGCATGTCCGGCGTGTGCGCGAGTAAGGCGTAAAGGCGGCGGCTCCCGGCCAGGTGCGTAGCAGGGAAAGGGGAGAAGGGTTCGGCCTAGGCCGGCTTTGGCGGAGGCACGCGCAGAGGATAAGGGCAAAACGGCGGTGCGGGCTCGGCCTTCGTGCAGACGCTGGCGGCGAGCGCGTGCAGGTGAGCGGGGTGCCCCCGGGCATGCACGGGCGAAGCAAGGACGGGGTTTTGCCTCTCTGGGTGGTTGTGCGAGTAGGGGGACATCGTGCGGTGGTGGCGTGCACGTCTGCAAGGCGGGACAGCCGCGCGACCGGACCATGCGCGTGCGTGGGCGAATGATGCCCACGGCGAGGAGCACCGACAAGACAGAGCGCGGGTCGCGGACAAGCATGCCGCCGTGCGCGTGTGGGTGCACGCAGGCTGGTGTGCGTGTGCGGCGGGCGTGTGCGCTGGGGCGGACACGAACTCGTGCCAAATGGGGAAAAGGCCCGGAGCTTGGGCGGTTCCTAGTGATGGCGGCGGTGTGAACGGCACAAGAGCTCAGGCGAGCGCGTGCATGTGTTGGGTGTGTGTGCACAGGTGCAGATCGGCCAAAAAGCGAGGCCTTGTGTCCCTACGTGTGTGCACACGCGTGTGGATGCAGAGCGGCTCGGCCACGGCGGCGCGTCGTGCGCGTGCGGGATCGGAAAGGTGCGGCAAGGGAGAAACGACGGTATGGTCTAGCGAGGAGAGCGGCGTGTGGCGACGATGACGAGCGGCACCTGCAAACGTTCTGCTTAGCTCGAAGGCTGGCGCACAAGTCGACGATGGTATGCGCAGCGGCGCGAAGCAGGCGGGCAAGAACGGGGCATACGGCGAGATCATCCCCTCCCACGGCGCGAAGGCCGGGTGCTCACAGAAGAGAGAGGGAGAGGATCGGCTCACCTTGGTGACCCCCGGGTCGAAGTGGAGCGCATCGGTGTAGAGACGGCGGTGGAGTGGGGCGGCGGCGCTGCAGGACGAAAGGGAAGCAGAGCAGGGGAACTCCGGCATCACGGTCCTTGGGTTGAGCAGCTCCGGCTCCACGGCGGCGACGGCGTGGTCTTCGCACGGGCGGCTCCGGTCTCCTCTCCTCCTTCTCCCACCCCCCTTCGTCTCCTCTCTGGCGGAGAACAGGGGAATACCCCAAGAGTGGCGGCGGATTCGAGGGAGAAGAGGGGTCCGGCGTGACTTTATAGGTGGGAGCTAGGGTTGCGGGACAGCGGCGGACGGCGGGGATCCTTGGCGTCCGTGCATGAGCCACGCGGCGCGCATCTTGCGGCGCGAGGCGGGGCGAGCCAGCAGCGGCGCGGCGGGGTCGCTGTTGCGGCGTGCGTCAGCGTGGAAAAGAAAGGGGAACAGGGACTGTGTCTGGCAAGCGGGGCCCGCTTGTAAGTGGCAGCAGCGGTGCGGTTGGTGGGAGGCAGGCCTGCTGGGCTGAATCGCCGGCAGGCTTTGGTGGGCCAGCGAAAAAGCGAACCTGGGCCAGGAGTTGGAGGAGGCTCGGTGGACTTTCAACAAAGGGTAACGGCCCAGCAGCGATAAAAGGGGTTTTTCCTATTTCCTTAATTCCTATTCCTTAATCTATTTAAATTCAAATTTGAATTTAGAATTCAAATTTGAACCACACACAAATAAAATCCAAATAAAAGCCATAAACTCCAAAATTGTCACACTAGCATTTATATTTCCTAAAATTTATTGTTTAGCTCAAAATAAATCTAGAAATTTAGGGAAGATTCAAAGAAGACATCCTTAATAATTTAATCATGCACTCAAATTTAATCAGAAATTTTGAAATCCACATTTTTGAATAAATTAATATTCCGGAAAACTCCGGGATGTTACAGAACTCCCCCCCACAAGAATCTCGTCCCCGAGATTAAGAGCTTCCCCCCCCCCCGATTCCAAGGAGGCGAAAGGTAAAAGAGAACTAGCTGCACCACATCGTAAAAGAGGTAAAACTGATGCACCGAAAGCTAAAACTCACCAACCACAGCGTCAGGAGTATCAGCGGCCTTTCCTTCCTTCAGCTGGTAAAGCCTTCCACGGCCAGCAGACTGCTGAGGAGCAGAATGAGGAGGTCCTGCTGGGGCCGGTGCTTTGGCGGGCGTAGCGACGGTGTTCTTGTCGGGGCAGAAGTACGACTTGTGCCCTGGCTTGCCACAGGTGAAACACATGGGCCCGAACCCTCCAGTGTTCGGTCCTGGCACGACCTGGGGTGGGCGGTTGTATCCTCCATTCTGCGGATGGTAGTTGTAGTCTCCTCCTCTGGTGAAGTTGCCTCCATGCAGGTGGTGTCCATCCCTCGGCCTCTGGGTAGACCGGTCTTGTGGATATCCCATTCTCTTCTTGTCCTTCATGCGATCTTCATGGCCTTTTCTCTCTTCCTCAAGTGAGATGGCGTGGTTCACCAGGTGGCGAAGGGACTTGTGCTCACTGGCCTTCAAGCCCTGGCGGAGACCATGGTGGAGGCCTCGCAGAAACCAAAACTATTTCTTGTCATCAGTATTGGTGTCATCTGGGGCATAGCGCATCATTTTCATGAAGTGCCTCTCATACTCATCCACCCTCATCGCACCCTGCGTCATGGTGCGGAATTCCTGGGCCTTCTGAGTCATGAGCTTCTTCGGTAGGTACTGCTCGCGGAACACCTCGCAGAACTCCAGCCAAGTGATGAAAGCTGGGTTCGGGTGGCTATCCGAGTAGTTGTCCCACCAAGACTTGGCAGGACCCTCGAGCTGGTGGACGGCGAGAGCCACACACTCTTCATCAGTGTAGGCGGTGAGGTCGAGCTTTGTCTCGATCATGCGGAGCCAGTTGCCGGCTTCGAGGGGGTCTTTCGAGTAACTGAAGGTAGGGGCCTTCAGGCGGAGGAACCTCTCGATCTTCTTAGCGAAGTCCTCCTCCGACGGAAAGTTGCGGTTCCCACCATTGACTCAGTTCTCAACGGCTTCTGCCATCCTCTGCATCAGCTGAGTCTAAACGGCCATGATCTCAGCCAGGTTAGGTGGTGCTTCTCCACGGCCACGACCACGACCACGACCACGCCCCAGGGGAGCTGGTGCGGGCTCAGGTTCAGGCTCATCCTCAGTGTCCTCTTCATCTTCTTCAGCATCGCCTTGACCGATGGGCGAAGGCGGTGGTGGTGGCACCACAACGCCTCGGCCTCGGCCTTGACCTCCTCCACGGCCACGAGCGGGAGCACGACCACGTCCACGTGCGGGAGCTCGGCCACGCCCACGGCCACGAACCAGTGGGGCTTCTTCTGCCTCGGTAGCTTCAAAGCGTTCCAGCAAGCGTCCGGACCTTCTGATCGACATCCTTCTGAAAACCCGACCAAGGGAAGAAAACTTTAGAAAGCGTCACTCACCAACAAGTTGAGTCTCATAAGAAAGCATGAAAATATTTACTAATTATATATTCCTACACTCAATGGGAAGATCCATTAAAACACAACTAACTCCCTTAAGAACCGATCATTCAGCAAGCATTATAGTTTTATATGCTCCCCCGAGGCTGACTCGGGCCTGGGAGGTCACAACACTTCAACGGTCTAATTTGTCGGCATACAAGCTTAAAAAGGGAGTGCCTATCAAGGTGTATCCAAAAACTTCTCCACTTCAGTGTGTGCTGGACATGCTCTCGACCAAATGGTCATGTCCTCGTGAGAATGGTTGAGTCCCGTAGGTAAGAAAGAAGCTTTTTAAAAGAGGAAAGCTTTTATAAAATATTCCAAGGGGTTTATATAAAGTAAGGAAATGTAGAGAATTCCTTTTTCACTAACGACCATGTCTAAGGGCTCGAGCTACGGTCAAGTACGGCTCTGATACCATCTGTAACGACCCGGGTTTTCAAATGAGGAAAACCGGTCAACCTGTACTCGTCATAGTCCCTGGATCAGACGCTATCACGCACAGACATCCATCACAGATAAATATCACAACCATACAATGAAATAAATCATCCAAAAGTATTACTTTTATTACAAATCTATTAAAGGAGTACATCATTACACACCCCTGGCAAAATAACAAGAATAAGAGCCTACACAGCGGTAGCTAGCTTCCAGAAGATGTCTCCAGCTTCATCCTTCTCTCCCACAGGCATCCTTGAGCGTAGCGTCGCGCCCTTCAATCGTACCATCCGTCGGCGTTGTTGTCGAAGTCTGACTCGTACCCTGCAAGCTCAGGGGCTATCCCCAAGGATCGGGATAGGTCCACGTCACCAACCGTATGCAAGCTTTAAGTGGCCTACTTCTAAAGGTATAAAAAGGTATCATGGTAAGAGCTGGGGGTTTCCTAAGCAGCAGCAGCAACATCTCATAAAGAATAGAATCTCCAATTCTCACCAATTCCCAAGTCTCTCATCCACGATCGGTAACACCTGGTCACCCAGGTCTCCATCACCAAGTCCTATCTCCATCTACGGTCGGTGCAAGAACTCCCACTCCTCGCACCTCAATGATTGCACCCAGATCCACGAGGCAGAGGGAGCCACTCTCCTCTCCCCGAGTACAACCACGGCTCACCATACACTCTCATCATATAAGGGGGAGGTAGAAATCCCAAAACGTAAGAGTCGGAGTAATCAACGGGCATGTCCATAACCGAGGACGCGGCTATACGTATAGATATAAACTCTGCAGAGTGTGTACACCTGTACCCAACTCGGGATGGAGCTCAACTGGTAGCGATCCGACTAAACCCACCCTACCGGACGAACACCTAGGAGTTACGATTCAACCCTGCATCCGGGTCTCGCTGTGATCCCTCGCAAAGGACCACCCCAGAACTGTGAACATGCCCCCGTGTGGCCACACGAGGAGCGCCCAAAAGGGAAGGGACTTCACCCTATACCCTCTCACTGATACCCTCTATCGTGCTAGCAGGTATGGAATTGCACCTGCTAGGGTCGAAACGGCCCTATCCCCACTCTCGGTGAGGTGGTGTGTACGAAAGCCCCGTGAAACAAAGCGACCCACTCGGTTTCAGACTGGGGCGAGCTCCTGTCCTCCAAGTCATCACAAAACCCCAACACCTGTGCTCCTAAAACCGTGTACCCGCCATAGGTACCAAACTGGGCATCACCCGAGAAGGCGATCCCTGGCCCCCGATCCCAGATCGGGTTGTCTTGAGCTCACCCCCGCCAAGTCACCCAAAAACACCTTCTCCTGCCAGTTTTTCCCCCACACAAGCCAAGAAACTACCACATAGCCCCAACACATGTATAGCATGCTCAGCGTATAATCACGCATAAATATAGTTGTAGTAGGTCAATCAAGGACAAGGTATTTAAAAAGGGGCAGTGCAAGGTTTCATCATAAACCATCATCATGCAGTAATTAAAGCGCTAGCAGTTCTAATAGCAATGCCTAATGGGCATTCAAAGGTTGGTCGGGCATGAACCTGTGTGAGGGTAGTCGTCGTAGCCGAAGTCGTCGTCGAAGTCCTGGGTCGGCTCTCCGGCTCCGGTAGCTCCTAGATTTGCGAATACAAATAAATACCAAAGCTAAATTGCAAATAACACCGAAAGAAGAAGCAACAAGGGCCAAAAGAGAGCAAACACCTAACTAACGGGTGCATCATGTTTTTAGAAAGATTATCAAAGTGGTTTCATATTTTTCGGAGCTCAGAATAATTAGTTATGAATTTTCAAAGGTTAAAACTATTTTTGAAATTAAATTACGCATATACAATATATATAACTCTTAGCTAGCTATAGGCTAGCTCTTCCCAACTCTAGGCTAGCTCTAAACTAGCTACAGGGTGGCTCCAGCTGCTGAAGTGGCGGCCACACAGCTGGCTTTAAGCCAACTGCTGCCCACGTGGCGGCTGACGGGGACGGCCCCACGGGATCCCAGGGTAATCCGGTGCGGCACAGATTTGCGTGGGAGGCGGTGTGGCCCAGCTGTGATTGGCTAGTGCATAAGAAACTGGCGATCCCGTGTGGCAGACGGCTGTGTGGGTGCTCACGTGCATGAAAAACTGAGGACCAGGTGTGTCTGAAGACCAGTGGAGGGTCGCTCCTTAGTGATGAGTGATTGAAAACATTGTGTGGACTGATGCTTGGCTAAGTGTGCAGGTACAGGTTGCGGTTTGACTCGTGTCGGTGCAGGTGAAGAATAAGCGTGAAAGGCCTTAGCCGTGGCGGCCTCCAGGTGATGGAGTGGCAAGTAGGCTTGATTCGATGGACCCGGTGGCCGATGGGGTCAAGTGCGAGCCGTGCAGTGCAGGACTGGCGGGCTGAAGTCATGAACATGGGCCGGTGCAAGGTAGCGGTTGAAGCCCGAAGCTTGCACGCGGGGTTTGATGGTTTGCCCACAAAACCATCGGTGGACGGTTTCTTGGTTTGGGCCTCAAAACCAAGCCCGGAGGCCCGAGGCGACGGAGATGGTGATCCGGGAGCTTCGGGAAGCTTTGAGGCGGAGGGCACGTGGCGTGATCGCGGGGTTTGCGTCGAGGTGAAGCGAAGCCGCGGTGGAAGCGTGTCCGTCTGATGAAGACTTGACCAAAATGCCCCTGAGGGTTGTATCTTCATTTAAGTAGTAGGGGTAGTGTGGTCATTTACCTCCCTCCGATGGACTTCGTATAAATAGCGGAGAGGTGGATGGCATCTCTCTCTCTTGGACTCTAGGGTTTCCTCCCCCGGTAGTTTGCTTTGGACTGCTTCCTTTCCCAGTATTTCCTTAGGCTAGATTCTTGTACAGACTCTGACCTCTGGATGTATGGAAGCATTCGTCGTTGTGATGATTTCCCCCTTCTAGCTCTTTGTGATTTTCGTGTCATTTTCGGAGCTATTTTTGGGTGTTTTTGTTCTTCGCTCGATTCGATGATTTGAGGGCATTTCCTCTCAGATTTCTTTGAGGGGATCATGGGTGGATGCCTTGTGCATCTTTGTGTGTGATCTTGACCCCTCAAACGCCGGGAAAACCCTTCGATTTGCGAGTTCTTAAAGGAACCCGAGTTCTTGGAGCTTGTTCTTGTGATCCGCGATTCCCGGTGACTTAGTGAGTTAGAGGTCGAGATTTTTGGGGCATAGCTTCATCTAGTGACGCTTCTCATCTACCCCAAATCTTGTCTCAAGAGCTCATGCCGTTTGGGAGATCCATCGATTTGAGGAAATAGTCTCCTCTCTAGGGTTCATAGCCTAAATCATTTTTCTGGTGGTGTTTCCTTGATCTTTTGGAGGAGATCTTTTGGGAAAAGCTTCCTTGTGTTGTTAAGAAGCTATGGTTAAAGTTTCGTGATTTTTGGAGATCGTTTGATCAAGTTTTGGATTTTCCTTCCTTCTCTCGCGGGCTGTTTTTCTCTGTTTTTCTGAGGCTGTCGGAACTTCCGACCTGACCCAGGTAGTACCGATAAACCAGACAGAAAGCTCTTATCGGAAGTACCGACCTTGGGCCGGTAGTACCGAGGGTCGGAAGTACCGACCCTGCATCGGAAGTTCCGATATCGGGTTTTCGACAGACAGAAAGTCTTTTTCGGTAGTTCCGACCTTGGGGCGGTAGTTCCGACAAAAACTGCAGTAAGTTGGTTTAGCTCGTTCCTTTTCTCGTTTCCTTTTGAGCTTGCTTCCGCTGTGTTTCTAGGCTTGTCCTAACTTGTTCCTAGGGTCAGTAGGTCCGTTGTGACTACGTGATCTTGGCAAGTTTGTGTGGGATTCTTTGGAAGTGATTTTGGGGTTTAGGCCGAGTTCTTGAGAAGAATTTTTATTGGCTCCCATTCACTCCCCCCCTCTCTGGTCGCCTATTCGGTCCTTTAATTGGTATCAGAGCCGGTTATGGATCTTTGTGATTCTAACCAGTCTAAGATCCAAAGATGGGCGATTACAGCAAGGGGTCGGGTCCTCCGCACTTTGATGGCAAGAATTACCCGATGTGGGAGAGGCGCATGGGCGCGTTTTTGCGAGGGAAGGAAACTCTTATTTGGGAGGTCACTCAGAATGATCAATATGTCATCCCAGATAGTTTTCTGCTTCCAGGATCGCGGGACATGTTTGAGGCCAACAGCAAGGCTGTTGATTACTTGTTCCGTGCTTTCTGTGCCTCGGAGTTCGAGCGAGTGTACGGAGAGAATGTGGCCGGAAAGATATGGCTCAAGTTGAAGAATACTCATGTTGGCAATGCCACGGCGCAACAACGTCGACGAGGCTGTAGCTTGGGTTCCCCCCGGTGCTTGGCGGCCACGGCGTGGTTGCAGCAATCCGTCGATCACGTCGGGGGTGCTGCTGCAGATGTGACCTTGACATAGCAGCGGGCGAGGTGGTTGATGTGGCCGGCAGAGAGAAACAAGTGGGCGGTGAGGTGGTCACGAGGCGGGCATGCGCGGCCAGGTCACCTCATCGACGGCGTGCTCCTCCTCGCTTCCTTTTTCTAGGCGGCACTGCAGCGCGTGGTAGAGGAGAGCGATGGGGGAAGCCCCTGGTGGCGCAAGGGGAAAGAGCAGCAGGTGGCTTGTGGTTGATAGCATTAGGAATTGAAGGGCGTAGGTGCCCCAAGCTGCTGGTTGCTCCTGCGTGAGAAATTGCTGCAGCTTTGTCCCTTGCGTTGGGGAAAAGAGAGCAAAAGAAGTGGGTTGTTGGCTTGTCTCCGATGGTGAATCAGAGAAGGGGAGATGCGGCTACTGATGATTGGAGTGGCGAGAGATAGAGTAGGCGGATGGATTGGAATTTTGGAGATCGTGGCTGCTGATCGGTAGAGCACAAGGAAGAGAGGAGTTCCTTTGGTTGTTTCGACGGAGCAACGGAGAAGAACAGATGAAGGAAGGGAGACTGCAGAGTGCAGCGGCAGGGGAAAGGAAAAGAGATGGGAGAGTGAGAGGAGTGTTGGGGATCGGCTTAAAATCATCACCCTCGGAACTTTCCAAGAAGACACACGTCGACAGAATTAGGACTTCCTCGAAATGTTCTAAAGTTTTCCAGACCTGTGAAACGAACTCAAAGGCATGATTTCTTATGATTGGATAAAGTTTTCTGGTGAACCAAATTGTTGGATGAAATGTTGTTTTATACTCGACACATTGATGACCCTCGGAATTCCTGAGGAATTATGATTCCTTTCTTTCCCTTGTATTTTGTGATATTCAGGAATCCGAGAATTCTGGGGAATCTTCCATTTGGCGGAGATTTCAGGAAAGAACGAAGGATCGGCGCAACAGGGAAAAAACCTGCTCGAGGCTGCTCATCGAAGATTTCCGAAGCTCACAATGGGATTCCAAAGAACCGAAGCTGACTCAGTCAACGGCGTATCAAGGAAGATACAAAGAGACGTGAGAAGCTTGACTACGGAAGAAGTAATAAGCTGGAATACGCAATGGCTCGTTTGTAATTTAGAAAGGATCCCCGTGATTACCGCGGACTTATGTACCCCATTCATTTCCTTGTATATGTAACTTTACAAAGGGTAGTTTCGGAATGTAAAAGTGACCTTCGGGCACTATAAAAGGAGCCCCCATGCTTCCGTGTAAAGGGGTCAGCTTTTTCAGAGAGATATCAGAGGCTTTTGTCAGTTTGCTTCCACCTTTTGTCTGGAAATTTACGAATTTCCAACATTGACACCCACCGTGTTCTTAGCCGTTAGAAACCCACGATGGCTCCAACAAAGAAAACCAAGAAATCCACAGCACAAGATCCTAAGAACGAAGACAACCAAGAGAACACAGAACAAGACCTCGTTATACACCCCAAAACCAACACCACTCAAGACTCAGAACAAGTCCAAGACTTGCAAACCGACAGAAACGAGCGGGGAAAAGAGCCGGAAGAAATCCCAGAAGCCAGCAATGAGCACAATGAACGCGAAGTACCCGATGAAGAGTTCCAGGCGGCACTGAAACAAGTTCAAAATCTGAAAAGATAGAGAGACAAGATAGCCATGCAACTCAAGGCCAAGAAACAAGCCACAGATAAGCTGCCAAGACTGGAGCAAGCAAAGAAAGAAATAATGCAACTTCAGAAAGAAATCGACGACTTGGCTGAGGCAGAGGACAATTCCTTCAAGCAATTCACACCAGACCCAGAGTCTGCAACTAAGAACCAGCGAATCAAGCAAAATCTCATTCCTCCGGAAAACACAGAGCACATAAACAACGGGATTGCCCAGTTCAATGACCTGAACTCTCCGCTTTCTGTAGGCCTCCAAACAGCTCCATGGCCGTCCAAATACAAACCAGTTTCACTCCCAAAGTTCAATGACTTCGGCAACTCCAGACAGTTCCTGATAAGTTACGAAGCTGCAGTAGCTTCGGCGGGCGGTGATGACGTCGCTTTGGCAAAATCCTTCATCATCTCATGCGAAGGTCCGGTGCTTAATTGGTATTCACTTTTGCCACCACACTCGGTGTACAATTGGCTCGTTCTGAAAGCCAAATTCCTCCAAGTCTTCCAAGCCTTTCATCATACCACCACAGATTTATATCAGTGCAAGCAAAGAGACAAGGAACCGCTAGCGGAATTCGTGAGAAGATTCATGCAGCTAAAATCTCAAACTCCGGATGCAGACGACAAAGCAACCATCTCAGCTCTCATAAGTGGTCTAACTTCGGGGCAGACAGCCGGTCATTTCAATAGATTGGATCCTAAATCCATGGATGAGCTGTTTGAAGAATTGGAGAAATATTGCAAGTCTGATGAAGATCACAGAAGAAGAGTGGCAGAAAGATATCAGCAAAGGCAATCCCAAAAAGGAAATAACTGGATGGGGCATCAACCCATCATGAATGTGCAAGGTAATGCACCAAGCAACCTAGCTCAAACTCAAGAATATCACAATCAAAACAGCTCGCGACGTGGCCATTCCGGAAGAGGAAGAGGAAGAGGTCGAGGAAGAACACCTTCAAAACTCCAAAACCATGACAGCAGGGATCCACACTTTCAATGCATATATCATGGTAGGGGACATAGCACAGAAGCATGCCCAGAAACCCAGAAGAACTTCCAAAGAATCCAGGGTCAGTAGCGCATAGCCCAAATAACAACCACGCAACCCAAACCAATGCAACACACTTACTGGCAACACCAATCCTTTCCTCAAACCCAACCTTTTATCCAACCACATCAGACAGCTTGGCAACCCTCGCCACAGTTCTATTCACAAACTCATTTCCCACCACCACAACCTTCGCAACAATTTTTCCACCAACCCTCAATTCCACAAAACCAAACTCCACAGCAAACCTTCCCGCAAACCCAAGCCATACAGGTCATTGAACAAGCTCAGCATATCCAAGCAAAAGAAACTCTGCCACCACCCCCAGCCCAAGTTCCAAAAACCGAGCAAAACAATTCCTAAAGCACTTCAAGGGCCTTACCATCCTTCGGCATGATCTTGCCAATAACCGGAGGCTCGTCTATGGAATTCGACACCAAGAAGCAAAGAAATGACTATTACAGACATATCAATGTAATCATTGACGATGGTCCAGCAGCAAGGCCAGAATGGGCGAAGGTTCCAATAACTTTCACTGAAGAAGATTTCAATCTGAAATCAGTTTCTCACAATGACGCGATGGTCGTCGAAGTTAACGTTGCTGGCTGGGTCATAGGAAATGTCTTGATAGACAATGGAAGTTCAGCAGATATCATTTTCACCAGCACCTTTCAACGCATGGGCCTCGCTCCTCACATGTTAGCACCACCAGAGAAGCCACTAGTCGGTTTTGGTGGAAAACCAATAAGGTCCAGCGGAAAAATCTCCCTACCAGTATCATTCGGAGACTTGGACAATGCAAGAACAGAACACATCATGTTCGATGTTGTTGACATGTATTATCCATACAATGCCATCTTCGGAAGAGGAATCATCAACAGGTTCGATGCGGTGTTCAGGCAATTGTTCCTTTGCATGAAAATCCCAGCTCCTCATGGTGTAATAACAGTTTTCGGAGATCAGAATGAGGCAAGAAGAATCGAACGGGGAAACACACCTGGTCAGCAAAATATCCACCACCTAGCAGATGAACAAGAAAAGCAACAACCATACTCCGAAGCAAAAAGAGACAAAGAGAAAATTGAAATAAGTGCAGATGGAGAAACAAAGAAGGTATTCTTAGATGGCATACCAGACAGAGCGGTGACAATCGGAGCAGATTTAAGCCCCCAAGAAGAAGAGGAACTCATTTATTTCTTGAACAAGAACAAGGACATCTTCGCCTGGTCAGCGAAAGATCTCCAGGGTGTTGACCACGACATTATCGAGCACAAACTGGACACAGATGATAGAATTCACCCAAAAAAGCAAAAACTCAGAAAAATGTCGGAGGAAAAAGCAAAAGCTGTTGAAGCAGAAGTTCAAAGACTACAGGATGCCAACGTCATTCGAGAAGTAATTTACCCAGTATGGTTGGCCAACACAGTGCTAGTAAAGAAAAAGAATGGAAGGTGGAGGATGTGTGTAGATTTTACAGATCTAAACAAGGCATGCAAGAAAGATGATTATCCAGTAGAAAGAGTAGACAGAGTAGTGGACGATGCTGCAAACAGCGAAATGTTATCACTCCTAGATCTGTTTTCGGGATATCACCAAGTCAGGGTGAGAAAAAAAGATGAGGAGAAAACCAGCTTCATAACACCGTTCGGAACATACTGCTTCATGAGAATGCCAAAAGGCCTGAAAAACGCAGGAGCAACATTCTCAAGAATGATAGCAATAGTGCTGCACTATCAACTTCGGAGAAACATCTTGGCATACATTGATGACATCATAGTCAAAAGCATCAAAAGACACGATCACATCAGAGATCTCGCAGAAACCTTCGCAAATTTAAGATCAGCGAATCTCAAACTCAATCCAGAGAAATGTGTGTTTGGCATTCAGAAAGGAAAAGTTCTGGGATGTCTTGTGTCAACAAAAGGCATCGAAGCTAATCCTGACAAGATCAAAGCAATAGTGGATATGCAAGAGCCAACTTCGCTCAAAGAAATTCAGAAATTAACAGGGAGAGTGGCAGCATCAAACAGATTCATTCCCAGAGCAGCAGAAAGAAGCCTTCCATTCTTCCAACTTCTCCGAAGCTCCAAGAACTTTCAATGGAGCGAAGCTCAAAGTTAGGCATTCGGTGAACTCAAGGAATACTTGACAAATATGACAAAACTATGCCCACCAGAGCCAAAATCGCCTCTTCTTCTATATCTCGCAGCTTCCAACTCAGCCGTGAGTGTTGTACTAGTTCAAGAGAAAGAAGAAAATGGCAATTTAAGACAAGTACCAGTTTACTATGCCTCCGAAGCTCTTTCAGGATCAAAGTTGTTCTATTCAGAATTGGAGAAAATTGCCTATGCAGTTGTCATGGCAGCAAGAAAACTCAGACATTACTTCGATGGGCATCAGATTCGTGTGATCACAAATCAGCTGCTAAATGACCTTTTCACAAACAAAGATGCAACGGGAAGAGTCGCGAAATGGGCTACAGAATTATCTGGCTATGTAGTAGATTTTGAGAGAAGAAGTGCAATAAAATCACGAGTCCTTGCTGACTTTGTTGTGGACTGGACATCACCAACAGTAAGAAGCAACAACTGCGAAGAGGTACCATGGGTAATCTATTGTGATGGCGCATGGTGTGGTAAAGGAGTCAGAATTTCAGCTATAGTCACATCACCTTCGGGTATCAAAATAAGATACGCCGCAAGACTAGATTTTCCGGAGAAAGCTGTTTCCACTAACAACACCACAGAATACGAAGCCTTGCTGCTGGCACTCAGAAAGATGAAAGCATTAGGACAGCAGACGTTCATCGTCAAATCAGATTCCAAAGTAATCCAGGGGCATGTGGAAAAAGAGAGCGAAGCAAGAAACCCAGAGCTTATTAAGTACTTGAAAAAAGTCAGAGAAATGGAGAAAAATTTCAAGGGATACACTATGCAGCACATCCCAAGGGCAGAAAACAATGAAGCAGACATGTTGGCAAAGGACGCAGCTCAAAACCAACCCTTACCCCCAGATGTTTTCTTCGAAATCATCACCTCTCCTTCAGTAAAGGAGAAAGAAGAGAAAATGGTAAACATTATAGAGCCATTCGATTGGAGAGCGCAAATCATGGCATATCTAAGAGATCATTATGAACCATCCGACGAAGTTGAACTCAACAGACTCAAGCAGAGGGCAAGGGGCTACGCCATAGTTGATGGGGAATTATACAAATCAGGGTTTTCGGAACCATGGCTAAGGTGCATCACATCCAACAGAGGAAAAGAACTGCTAGCAGAAATACACAGTGGATTCTGCGGAGCTCACATTGGAACAAGAGCACTTGAGGGAAAAGCAATAAAACAAGGATTCTTTTGGCCATCAATGCTTATAGATGCCAAAAAGACGGTTCAAGAGTGCGAAGCATGCCAGAAAAATGCGAAGCAGCAGAAAGCACCTTCATATCCAATTCAACTCATTTCACCATCATGGCCGTTGCAAAGATGGGGAGTGGATCTAGTGGGACCATTACCCACAGCTCAGGGCAATTGCAAATTTGCAACGGTAGCTGTTGATTATTTCACAAAATGGATTGAGGCAAAACCACTAGCAAACATCACTGCTGCAACCATTCAGAAGTTCTTTTGGCAGAACATAATCTGCAGATTTGGAGTTCCAAGGGAACTCACAGTGGACAATGGAAAGCAATTTGACTGCTACACTTTCAAGGAATTCTGTGGAACTATAGGCACACATGTCAAATTTTCCTCAGTATACCACCCTCAATCAAACGGTGTCGTGGAAAGAGCAAAAGGAATCATATTCACGGGTATCAAGAAGTGCTTATTCAATCAAAAGAAGGGCAAATGGGTGGATGAGTTACCTAGAGTCATCTGGTCTCACAATACAACTACTTCAAGAGCTACGGGGTTCACACCTTTTCGCCTACTATACGGTACTGAAGCCATGACACCAGAAGAAATCAAGAATGGAGGCCTAAGAGCTAGCAGAAAAAGCCGAAGATTCTCAAGAAATAGAAAAGATAGAGAAAGACATGATCGAGTTAGATATTATAGAAGCAGCCCAGAACTTAGAAAAATATCAGCAAGAAACCAGAAAGTGGAAAGACAAAAAAAATCGTAAGAAAAGAAATCAGAGTTGGAGACTTGGTCATCAAGAAGAAAAAGAATTGGGAAAATTTGGGGAAACTACAGGAAACTTGGGAAGGACCATACATAGTGAAAGAAAGCAACAGGCCGGGTTCTTTTCGCCTAACTGATGAACTCAGAGTGGGGTTACCACATTCATGGAACGAGGAAAGCTTAAAGAGGTATTATCCTTAAGAAAAAATAGAGTTATAAGTTCAGCTAGGTCACATTTAAATTAAGAAAAATTGTAAAAAAACCTCGGTCTGTGGATCTATAAACAGTGCCGAGGGAGAAAAAATAGCTTTACTGTTCCTGCATTTTTCCTTTACCTAAAGGGACCGTACTCTTTTTCTTGCAAGGGGAACTCCACCATGGAGGCAAGGTTTTTAATGAGGCGAGTCTCGTGTAAATTTCCTTTCTATCATTAATGAAAGAATTCTTCCCCTAAATTTCCTGCTTTCATGTTTACATCGCTTCCTTATTCTTGCAAAATCCAAGAAAATCACGAGGACCGAGGGCCATATTCCAAAAAGGGTGATTATCCAAGAAAATCACGAAGGCCGAGGGCCATATTCCAAAAAGGGTGATTATCCAAGAAAATCACGAAGGTCGAGGGCCATATTCCAAAAAGGGTGATTATCCAAGAAAATCACGAAGGCCGAGGGCCATATTCCAAAAAGAGTGATTATCCAAGAAAATCACTGAGGCCGAGGCAACGGAAAGTTACGGCCACATCGCAAAAAGAGTGATTATCCAAGAAAATCACTGAGGCCAAGGCAACGGAAAGTTGCGGCCACATCCCAAAAAGAGTAATTATCCAAGAAAATCACTGAGGCCGAGGCAACGAAAGGTTGCGGCCATATTCCAAAAAATGTGATTCCCCACGAAAATCACAAGGACCAGGGGCAACGGAAGGTTGCAGCCAAATCCTAAAAGGCATAGCTTAACGTTTATTTGAAGAGGGTATGGATTATATTCCACCTTTCAGCGAAAGTATACGAAGGCATGGTGCCAATTAGATAAGATTCACAAAGATTTGTTTCCATCAGAAACAAAATCCGCAAGGCGTGTTGAAAACAACCGAGAATTGTCATATCAATACAGTTTCAATCTTAAGTCCATAAAACTGTTCACAAAGTTTTATCGACTTACCCTTAGAAAACTTGTTCAAAACTATCGAGGTGAACTTCAAGACTTATCTTCTTCCAAGAAAACGACACGCCCTCGTGATACGAAACGCAAGGTAGGGAGGGTGACGTTTTTTACAAAACAATTCTTAAATTGCTTCTCCGCATCACAAGGGACAGCGTGTCGTTACAACAAAATTCTTACAGTACAAGGATAAAAAAGAACATTTTACAGAGGAAGTTCCAGTACATGGCCAGGTTTTGAACCTCGCTGTTCGGCAATATCACAAACATACGCAAAATCATCATCCGCGGCTAAGGGGCTCCATCTTCACAGAGCGTACAACATCTTCTTCAAGCGCCGAAATAGCAAAATCATCTCGAGAAGAAAAAAACCAACCCAGAGGAAAGCTATGCATCGAGAAGTATTCGCAGCAGAACATCCAAAAATCTCTAAAAGATTTTTCAGGAAAAGCTTCTTTATACAGACGCCAGGAGGCCCCACTGACCACAACACATTCACGATACATACGAACAGGGATAACGTCCTGCGCAGGCCCCCCTTCAAGGACCTGCGCAGGAATAGCATGTTACAAATCTTTTTACAACCATCTCAAAGTTTTTAAAGTCAGGAATATCCTAAATCCGAAACCTGCTCTGTGCCAGCCGGAGCCACGTCAGAATCAGTAACGTTCACGTCTTCAGCACTTTTCTCGCAAGTCTCTTCAGCAGCACCATCGTCAGGGTCCATCTCCAACGCTGCTCGAAGCTCTTCTTGCGCCTCATCTTCCAAGATCTGAAAGCGACAAACAAAAACACTCATAAGCAAACAAGGGCACAGGCAAATAAAGGCAACCCAGTCAATCACAAGTGTATCAAGAGGAAGAAAGTACCTTAGCAAGCTTCGCACAAGCAATTTCTTTGGCAAATTCTTTACCGCCAACCATCCAAAAATTTTTCACATAATTCTTCTTGATATTCTTTACATCCTCATTCGCACGAATCATGGATACACTAGATGCCGAAGGAAATTCAAGTCCAGAAGAGCAAAACTTCCCAAGATCCGCACAATCTTTAATCTCTAATAGCTTCTAAAGACTCTTAGAGCAGAATGCAGCAGCGAAATCACTGGCAGAACCAATAAGGTCGGGGAGACTTTCGAATTCTTCAACAAGCCAGTTAATAATTGCTACTGGGTCCTCAACATCAGGAAAAGGATTTGGCCTAGCTCCATACTCACCAAGAGCTGCGCTGTATTTCTCATACAAAAATTCAAAGTTATTTTTAATTTTCTTTTCTCCATCGCTCATAACCTTCAACTGGTCAGCAAGATCTTTTTCCAGGGAAATGATCCTAAGATCTTTCTCACCATTGGCCTTTGCAAGATCTGCATTTTGCTTCACAGCTTTAGCATTTTTAACCTTAAGATCTGAAAGTTGGTTTGCATCGCGCTCAATTGTCCTGCGCAATTCTTCAATAATCTTCAAGTCATCCTCATGAGCTTTCCGAAGCTTCGCATGCTCAACTTCTAAACTCTTATAGGCGTCGTCAGCATGCTTTCTACCTTCCTTAGCAAGTTCCACCATCTCCTTCAAAGTCTTGTTATGAACTTCAAGTTCCTCAGAAAGTTTCTTCGAAGAAGATAGCTCTTGCTCGAGATTAAGAATTTTGCCTTGAAGCGAAAGAGCGCGGTTCTCATCAGCGCGAGTTTTCTCAGAAGAGATTTTGCCAGCAATCACAGATTTTAGGTCGAGGGTGGTGCTGATCATTGACAAATCTCTGGAAGGAAGTTTTCGCAAAGCATCTTCAAAAACTACACACAGCAAAAGTCTCAGTAAGCAAAACTAAAAAAGAAATAATGGAAAAGCAAACGCAAGTCAAAATCAACGTACCTGAAGGATCAAAGTAGTTACCAACATCTTCATGCGCTGATTTCACAATCGCATGAGCATCATCTTGAACCGTCTCTATACAAGATTCTGGAATTTTTTCTAGATCTTGAGCAGAAAAGGAAGGCCTCTTCAAAGCCTCGCCTCCAGATGAACTCGCGAAGGCGGCAAGTGATCCTGGAGCATTCCATAGCATTTCCCAGCACCACCAACAAACATTAACTTACCCTTCAGGTTTGTTCCGAAGGTCTGGCTGTATCCATAGGTCTCGGCCGAAACTCCCCCACTCTTAGGAACATCTTGCCGACCTTGAATAAGAAGCGGAAAGTGAGAAGGAGGACCTCGTTGCACGGTTTTATCAAGATCAGCCATGAATTTAAGAGAAGCATCACCGTCGCTCGTCTGGTTTTCCAAAAGAATAATCCCCTTCTCCAAGGATGAGGAATCTTCAGAAATCTTGGACGCCTCAAGTTTCTCAGCAGCAGCAAGCTCCTTATCTAAAAGAGATTCAATATCAACAAAGGTATTCTCCAAGGAAGGAGAACACACCACACGGCCCGAAACCATCTCACAGCGGAACAAAGAATCACCTGATTTCTGGTTGTCATCATCATCCTATAGAGCAGGCGCAACACAAGCACGAGGCTTAGAGGAAATAACTTTTTTACTTCCTTTCTTTTTCCTCAAATCCGCCAAGGCGGCCGCCGTAGTTTTTTCGGCTTCAGAACTGCGAGGAGGCGAGGATGAGCTCCCGAAAGTCAGCTTCCTCTTCTTAGACACTTCCAAAGTTTTCGTCTTTCCAGAAGTCTTGCTAGATGCGGAAGGTTTCTCGAAAATTGCCAAAACTTTAGGGCTCTTTCTCTTTCGAGACTTCACAGGAGCACCAATAGCAATCGACCCAGTAACACCAGGCGTCTGCATCAACTTTTTTGGGCCAGGAGGCCTCAGGCGTAAAGCCGGATTCGCGCCAAGTTCTGAGAAAACACGGTTCACTCGGCGTTTGTGTTTCACAATATTCTTGAATTGTTTGTACCCACTCAAGTAGCATTTCCCAACCATGGCAACCACCAATTCCTCAACAAGGAAGATAAAATCATCTAAACTTTGACCTTCGGAGAGGCGAAGATCAAACCTTGGAAAGGGAACTTTGCATGTCGCCTAGTCCACAGAAAGGTACACAATCTTCTTAGGTCGCCACCCGAAAGACAGCGGTCATATGCTGGCAGCAACATACTCTTCGATCACATCTCGCCCACCAAGGATGGTGCAAGCAAAGTAGAACATATCCTCACCCTTCTTAAAATCTTGAGACTTCCTACTGAAAGAAGCGGTGGACACAGCCGTCATCGGTCCGATGGGCATAAAGAAAGGATTCAAAGGGCCGGCGAGACCCATCTCTTTTGACATATCAACCTTAACATAGAACCAAAATCTCTGCTAGTCATCTGCCCATTTGTCATTACTGCAGGGAGCAAGCTGAATCCTTGCGATTTTCTGACTAGCATTTTTCCGACGAGTGTTGAAAGTACTACAGCCATAGTGAGCTTCGTACAAATTATCGTCATCAAGTTTGATAATTTTCCGATGTATATGAAGTTCAAAAAGTCGAGCGAAGACATCTGCACTTATATGACCCTCGAAAGTTTTCTGAATCCAGAAAAATTTCGATAGTTCCAGAAAAGAGTTGGGCGTAAGCTGGTGGATCTTCACTTGAAATCGATTTAAGATCGAAGGAAGACGCTCATCACACGGAAATCTGAGTCCAGCAGTAAAAATTCTCTGAAGACAACCACTTCATCAGGCTGAGGCTGAGGGATTTCTTCACTTGTCGGCACACGACCGCAGCCAGAGGGAAAAAAGTTCGCATCCTCAAAATCCTTGATCAGATCAGGGGTCACTAGTGATTTTCCAAAAACCAAAGTAGGAGGATACGCCACCTTCGGGGGCATTAATTCTTCCATCTCAACTTCAACCTGGGAAATGTCCTCCTCAGTCCCAGAGTCTTCGCCCGAATTCACCTCTCCCTCCTCAAGAGTTATATCCTCGGAACCCGAAACCAGAGGGGCGGCACTGCAGGAAGGTACTTCAGAAGATTGCAGAATTTCGGAACCTTGGGCGGCAGTAGCCTGGGCAATCTCCTCTTCCGTCATCGGCTTGGCAGTATGTCTCACTCGAGCCACCTAAAACCAAAAATATCAGGAAGACACCAAATCAAAAATTAATCTCCTACACCGAAAAACAGAACTAAAGAAACAAGGAATTCAAAAAGTTACCTTCGGAGAAGAAGAAGAGCAGAACTCAGGAAGCAGGGCGCCAAAGAGTCTTCAAAGAACTTAAGAAAAATTCCGAGAAGATTCGAAAGCAGGCAAACGGTGAAAACGAAAGCCACCGCAGGCCCCCTATTTATAGGAACGAAGGGATACATCGAGAAGGTGCCTCGATAAATGAACCGGCACCCTATAAAAAGCCGACGCGTGTCTCCTCCGACGCCCGAGGGTGACGTTTTTAACCAATCCTAAGAAACTTTTTTCGTGGAAACGAGTCGTCGGAGTCAACCCACTTCCCCGAGGGGCTATTGTTGGGGATCGGCTTAAAATCATCACCCTCGGAACTTTCCAAGAAGACACGCGTCGACAGAATTAGGACTTCCTCGAAAGGTTCTAAAGTTTTCCAGACCTGTGAAACGAACTCAAAGGCATGATTTCTTATGATTGGATAAAGTTTTCTGGTGAACCAAATTGTTGGATGAAATGTTGTTTTATACTTGACACATTGATGACCCTCGGAATTCCTGAGGAATTATGATTCCTTTCTTTCCCATGTATTTTGTGATATTCAGGAATCCGAGAATTCTGGGGAATCTTCCATTTGGCGGAGATTTCAGGAAAGAACGAAGGATCGGCGCAACAGGGAAGAAACCTGCCTGAGGCTGCTCATCGAAGATTTCCGAAGCTCACAATGGGATTCCAAAGAACCGAAGCTGACTCAATCAACGGCGTATCAAGGAAGATACAAAGAGACGTGAGAAGGTTGACTACGGAAGAAGAAAGAAGCTGGAATACACAATGGCTCGTTTGTAATTTAGAAAGGATCCCCGTGATTACCGCAGACTTATGTACCCCTTTCATTTCCATGTATATGTAACTTTACAAAGGGTAGTTTCGGAATGTAAAAGTGACCTTCGGGCACTATAAAAGGAGCCCCCATGCCTCCGTGTAAACGGGTCCGCTTTTTCAGAGAGATATCAGAGGCTTTTGTCAGTTCGCTTCCACCTTTTGTCTGGAAATTTACGAATTTCCAACATTGTGTAAGGAATCGGATCCCGTAGCCTAAGAGGGGGAGGGGGTGAATTAGGCAACTTAAAAACTTATCCTATGGCTTTCACTACTTGCATAAAACATAAAGTAGAACGTACTATCTAAATGGGCAACTAGGGTTGTTCTAGTGTGAAACTCCCATCCCAAAACAAGTTTTGCAACCTATAGCCAATCCTAGCAAGATACTACTCTAGGAAAGTAAAGGCACACAAGGATTGCAAGGATGTAATGCGGAAACGTAAAGGGGGATGAGAGGAAGCAAATTCTTGACACGTGATTTATCCCGTGGTATCGGTAGGCACAAAGCCACCCCTAGTCCACGTTGTTGAAGCACTCTACACAAGAGTATTGCTTCCCGGTCACCAAGTCTCTCCCAAGAGCACCACTTGACTTGCCACAAAGGCTCGCCACTAAGGCACTCACCAAGCTCCCTTGGTCACCTTGATACCGCCTCCACTAAGGAGCTTCTCCACCAAGGGAAGGGGGTCTCCACGTCCCCCGCACAAAGTGTCCTCGCCGCTCCACACCAAGCCGGAGGGTCGAAGACGTTTGCCGGAGAGCCACCTAGGCTCCAAGGCTTCCGGCACACCTCGTACAACTTGATCCACTCGAGAATCACCTCACAAGGTAGGCACACCTTGCACTCACTTAGCTCTAAGCTAAACCTAACATTAAGCACACACACAAAGCATGTGCAAGTCTATAGATGAGCAATCTAGCACTTGGATGGATTGGATATGATCTTCAATGTGTCTTGAACTCCTCTGCACTTCCACACAATCCAGCAACTCCAAATGGGTGAGTGGAGGGGGTATAAATAACCCAAGATGACCAAAGAGCCGTTGGCTAAACGCTGCTGAAATTAGTACCGTCGGATGAACCGCCGCTACACTTTTCCAGGCGTCGGTTCATCCGGTGCCCTCCACGTCACATGACCGTTGCTTCCCTGCTGACACATTTCCTCCGATGCTTACACCGACGGTTTTTTTCTCATGCCGTCGGTTCATCCGGTGCTAGAGGATTTCTTCCCAAAACCTTACTGGTAGCTTCTTCGTGGTCGCCGGATGAACCGTAGCTTGTGTCCTGGTGACCATCGCTTCATCCGGTGCTTAAGGGTTTCGCTCCAGAATGTCTCTGTTAGCAAACACACGGCCGCCGGATGAACCGCTGCTACACCGTCAGTTTATCCGGTGGTGTTGATTCCTGCTTGCTTGATTCCTTGATTCATCCGGCACATCTAGAAATGGGGGCGTCGGTTGATCCGGTGATCATCAAGTAAACTCCAGTCTTCACGCAGTGTACCGCTTCATCCTGTGCTTGCACCGACGCTGCTTCCAAGATACCGTCGGTTCATCCGACGGTGCCTTTTCTTCTCTTTCTCTTTCTTGGTTTTGACCTTTGAAAAATATACTATCTTCTCATTTTGGCATGTGGTATTTTTGCATCCTTGGGATCTAGAAGTGTCTACAAAGACATGCTAGACAATATGGTTAGTCCCATTGATCATGTTGTCATTAATCACCAAAATTAAGCTTTGAGCAAATGGCATATGAGGCCATGTTCGCTACACATTGGCGCCCACCGTGTTCTTAGCCGTTAGAAACCCACGATGGCTCCACCAAAGAAAACCAAGAAATCCACAGCACAAGATCCTGAGAACGAAGACAACCAAGAGAACACAGAACAAGACCTCGTTATACACCCCAAAACCAACACCACTCAAGACTCAGAACAAGTCCAAGACTTGCAAACCAACAGAAACAAGAGGGGCACAGAGCCGGAAGAAATCCCAGAAGCCAGCAATGAGCACAATGAACGCGAAGTACCCGATGAAGAGTTACAGGCGGCACTGAAACAAGTTCAAAATCTGAAAAGACAGAAAGACAAGATAGCCATGCAACTCAAGGCCAAGAAACAAGCCACAGATAAGCTGCAAAGACTGGAGCAAGCAAAGAAAGAAATAATGCAACTTCAGAAAGAAATCGACGACTTGGCTGAGGCAGAGGACAATTCCTTCAAGCAATTCACACCAGACCCAGAGTCTGCAACTAAGAACCAGCGAATCAAGCAAAACCTCATTCCTCCGGAAAACACAGAGCACATAAACAACGGGATTGCCCAGTTCAATGACCTGAACTCTCCGCTTTCTGTAGGCCTCCAAACAGCTCCATGGCCGTCCAAATACAAACCAGTTTCACTCCCAAAGTTCAATGGCTTCGGCAACTCCAGACAGTTCCTGATGAGTTACGAAGCTGCAGTAGCTTCGGCGGGCGGTGATGACGTCACTTTGGCAAAATCCTTCATCATCTCATGCGAAGGTCTGGTGCTTAATTGGTATTCACTTTTGCCACCACACTCGGTGTATAGTTGGCTCGTTCTGAAAGCCAAATTCCTCCAAGTCTTCCAAGCCTTTCATCATACCACCACAAGAACAGCAGATTTATATCAGTGCAAGCAAAGAGACAAGGAACCGCTAGCGGAATTCGTGAGAAGATTCATGCAGCTAAAATCTCAAACTCCGGATGCAGACGACAAAGCAACCATCTCAGCTCTCATAAGTGGTCTAACTTCAGGGCAGATAGCCGGTCATTTCAATAGATTGGATCCTAGATCCATGGATGAGCTGTTTGAAGAATTGGAGAAATATTGCAAGTCTGACGAAGATCACAGAAGAAGAGTGGCAGAAAGATATCAGTAAAGGCAATCCCAAAAAGGAAATAACTGGATGGGGCATCAACCCATCATGAATGTGAAAGGCAATGCACCAAGCTACCCAGCTCAAACTCAAGAATATCACAATCAAAACAGCTCGCGAGGTGGCCATTCCGGAAGAGGAAGAGGAAGAGGTCGAGGAAGAACACCTTCAAAACTCCAAAACCATGACAGCAGGGATCCACACTTTCAATGCATATATCATGGTAGGGGACATAGCACAGAAGCATGCCCAGAAACCCAGAAGAACTTCCAAAGAATCCAGGGTCAGCAGCGCATAGCCCAAATAACAGCCACGCAACCCAAACCAGCGCAACACACTTACTGGCAACACCAATCCTTTCCTCAAACCCAACCTTTTATCCAACCACATCAGACAGCTTGGCAACCCTCGCCACAGTTCTATTCACAAACTCATTTCCCACCACCACAACCTTCGCAACAATTTTTCCACCAACCCTCAATTCCACAAAACCAAACTCCACAGCAAACCTTCCCGCAAACCCAAGCCATACAGGTCACTGAACAAGCTCAGCCAATCCAAGCAAAAGAAACTCTGCCACCACCCCCGGCCCAAGTTCCAAAAACTGAGCAAAACAATTCCCAAAGCACTTCAAGGGCCTTACCATCCTTCGGCATGATCTTGCCAATAACCGGAGGCTCATCTATGGAATTCGACACCAAGAAGCAAAGAAACGACTATTACAGACAGATCAATGTAATCATTGATGATGGTCCAGCAGCAAGGCCAGAATGGGCGAAGGTTCCAATAACTTTCACCCAAGAAGATTTCAATCTGAAATCAGTTTCTCACAATGACGCGATGGTCGTCGAAGTTAACGTTGCTGGCTGGGTCATAGGAAATGTCTTGATAGACAATGGAAGTTCAGCAGATATCATTTTCACTAGCACCTTTCAGCGCATGGGCCTCGCTCCTCACATGTTAGCACCACCAGAGAAGCCAATAGTCGGTTTTGGTGGAAAACCAATAAGGTCCAGCGGAAAAATCTCCCTACCAGTATCATTCGGAGACTTGGACAATGCAAGAACAGAACACATCATGTTCGATGTTGTTGACATGTATTATCCATACAATGCCATCTTCGGAAGACGATTCATCAACAGGTTCGATGCGGTGTTCAGGCAATTGTTCCTTTGCATGAAAATCCCAGATCCTCATGGTGTAATAACAGTTTTTGGAGATCAGAATGAGGCAAGAAGAATCGAACGGGGAAACACACCTGGTCAGCAAAATATCCACCACCTAGCAGATGAACAAGAAAAGCAACGACCATACTCCGAAGCAAAAAGAGACAAAGAGAAAATTGAAATAAGTGCAGATGGAGAAACAAACAAGGTATTCTTAGATGGCATACCAGACAGAGCGGTGACAATTGGAGCAGATTTAAGCCCCCAAGAAGAAGAGGAACTCATTTATTTCTTGAACAAGAACAAGGACATCTTCGCCTGGTCAGCGAAAGATCTCCAGGGTGTTGACCGCGACATTATCGAGCACAAACTGGACATAGATGATAGAATTCACCCAAAAAAGCAAAAACTCAGAAAAATGTCGGAGGAAAAAGCAAAAGCCGTTGAAGCAGAAGTTCAAAGACTACAGGATGCCAACGTCATTTGAGAAGTAATTTACCCAGTATGGTTGGCCAACACAGTGCCAGTAAAGAAAAAGAATGGAAGGTGGAGGATGTGTGTAGATTTTACAGATCTAAACAAGGCATGCAAGAAAGATGATTATCCACTGGAAAGAGTAGACATAGTGGTGGACAATGCTGCAAACAGTGAAATGTTATCACTCCTAGATCTGTTTTCGGAATATCACAAAGTGAGGGTGAGAAAAGAAGATGAGGAGAAAACCAGCTTCATAACACCGTTCGGAACATACTGCTTCATGAGAATGCCAGAAGGCCTGAAAAATGCAGGATCAACATTCTCAAGAATGATAGCAATAGTGCTGCACTATCAACTTCGGAGAAACATCTTGGCATACGTTGATGACATCATAGTCAAAAGCATCAAAAGACATGATCACATCAGAGATCTCGCAGAAACCTTCACAAATTTAAGAGCAGCGAATCTCAAACTCAATCCGGAGAAATGTGTGTTTGGCATTCAGAAAGGAAAAGTTCTGGGATGTCTTGTGTCAACAAAAGGCATCGAAGCTAATCCTGACAAGATCAAAGCAATTGTGGATATGCAAGAGCCAACTTCGCTCAAAGAAATTCAGAAATTAACAGGGAGAGTGGCAGCATTAAACAGATTCATTCCCAGAGCAGCAGAAAGAAGCCTTCCATTCTTCCAACTTCTCCGAAGCTCCATGAACTTTCAATGGAGCGAAGCTCAAAGTCAGGCATTCGGCGAACTCAAGGAATACTTGACAAATATGACAAAACTCTGCCCACCAGAGCCAAAATCGCCTCTTCTTCTATATCTCGCAGCTTCCAACTCAGCCGTGAGTGTTGTACTAGTTCAAGAGAAAGAAGAAAATGGCAAATTAAGACAAGTACCAGTTTACTATGCCTCTGAAGCTCTTTTAGGATCAAAGCTGTTCTATTCAGAATTGGAGAAAATTGCCTATGCAGTTGTCATGGCAGCAAGAAAACTCAGACATTACTTCGAGGGGCATCAGATTCGTGTGATCACAAATCAGCCGCTAAATGACCTTTTCACAAACAAAGATGCAACGGGAAGAATCGCGAAATGGGCTGCAGAATTATCTGGCTATGTAGTAGATTTTGAGAGAAGAAGTGCAATAAAATCACAAGTCCTTGCTGACTTTGTTGTGGACTGGACATCACCAACAGTAACAAGCAACAACTGCGAAGAGGTACCATGGGTAATCTATTGTGATGGCGCATGGTGTGGTAAAGGAGTCGGAATTTCAGCAATAGTCACATCAACTTCGGGTATCAAAATAAGATACGCGGCAAGACTAGATTTTCCGGACGAAGCTGTTTCCACTAACAACACCACAGAATACGAAGCCTTGTTGCTGGCACTCAGAAAGATGAAAGCTCTAGGACAGCAGACATTCATCGTCAAATCAGATTCCAAAGTAATCCAGGGGCATGTGGAAAAAGAGAGCGAAGCAAGAAACCCAGAGTTTATTAAGTACTTGAAAAAGTCAGAGAAATGGAGAAAAATTTCAAAGGATACACTGTGCAGCACATCCCAAGGGTGGAAAACAATGAAGCAGACATGTTGGCAAAGGCCGCAGCTCAAAACCAACCCTTACCCCCAGATGTTTTCTTCGAAATCACCACCTCGCCTTCAGTAAAGGAGAAAGAAGAGAAAATGGTAAACATTATAGAGCCATTTGATTGGAGAGCGCAAATCATGGCATATCTAAGAGATCATTATGAACCATCCGACGAAGTTGAACTCAACAGACTCAAGCAGAGGGCAAGGGGCTATGCCATAGTTGATGGGAAATTATACAAATCAGGGTTTTCGGAACCATGGCTAAGGTGCATCACATCCAGCAGAGGAAAAGAACTGCTAGCAGAAATACACAGTGGATTCTGCGGAGCTCACATTGGTACAAGAGCACTTGCGGGAAAAGCAATAAACAAGGATTCTTTTGGCCATCAACGCTTATAGATGCCAAAAAGACGGTTCAAGAGTGCGAAGTATGCCAAAAAAATGCGAAGCAGCAGAAAGCACCTTCATATCCAATTCAACTCATTTCACCATCATGGTCGTTGCAAAGATGGGGAATGGATCTAGTGGGACCATTACCCACAGCTCAGGGCAATTGCAAATTTGCAGCGGTAGCTGTTGAATATTTCACAAAATGGATTGAGGCAAAACCACTAGCAAACATCACTGCTGCAACCATTCAGAAGTTCTTTTGGCAGAACATAATCTGCAGATTTGGAGTTCCAAGGGAACTCACAGTGGACAATGGAAAGCAATTTGACTACTACACTTTCAAGGAATTCTGTGGAACTATAGGCACACATGTCAAATTTTCCTCAGTATACCACCCTCAATCAAACGGTGCCGTGGAAAGAGCAAATGGAATCATATTCACGGGTATCAAGAAGTGCTTATTCAATCAAAAGAAGGGCAAATGGGTGGATGAGTTACCTAGAGTCATCTGGTCTCACAATACAACTACTTCAAGAGCTACGGGGTTCACACCTTTTTGCCTACTATACGGTACTGAAGCCATGACACCAGAAGAAATCAAGAATAGAAGCCTAAGAGCTTGCAAAAAAGCTGAAGATTCTCAAGAAACAGAAAAGATAGAGAAAGACATGATCGAGTTAGATATTATAGAAGCAGCCCAGAACTTAGAAAAATATCAGCAAGAAACCAGAAAGTGGAAAGACAAAAAAATCGTAAGAAAAGAAATCAGAGTCGGAGACTTGGTCATCAAGAAGAAAAAGAATTGGGAAAATCCTGGGAAACTACAGGAAACTTGGGAAGGACCATACATAGTGAAAGAAAGCAACAGGCCAGGTTCTTTCCTCCTAACTGATGAACTCGGAGTGGAGTTACCACATTCATGGAACGAGGAAAGCTTAAAGTGGTATTATCCTTAAGAAAAAATAGAGTTATAAGTTCAGCTAGGCCGCATTTAAATTAAGAAAAATTGTAAAAAAACCTCGGTCTGTGGATCTGTAAATAGTGCCGAGGGAGAAAAAATAGCTTTACTGTTCCTGCATTTTTGCTTTACCTAAAGGGACCGTACTCTTCTCCTTGCAAGGGGAACTCCACCATGGAGGCAAGGTTTTTAATGAGGCGAGTCTAGTGTAAATTTCCTTTCTATCATTAATGAAAGAATTCTTCCCCTAAATTTCCTGCTTTCATGTTTACATCGCTTCCTTATTCTTGCAAAATCCGAGAAAATCACGAGGGCCGAGGGCCATATTCCAAAAAGGGTGATTATCCAATAAAATCACGAAGGCCGAGGGCCATATTCCAAAAAGGTTGATTATCCAAGAAAATCACGAAGGCCGAGGACCATATGCTAAAAAGGGTGATTATCCAAGAAAATCACGAAGGCCGAGGGCCATATTCCAAAAAGGGTGATTATCCAAGAAAATCACGAAGGCCGAGGGCCATATTCCAAAAAGAGTGATTATCCAAGAAAATCACTGAGGCCGAGGCAACGGAAAGTTACGGCCACATCGCAAAAAGAGTGATTATCCAAGAAAATCACTGAGGCCGAGGCAACGGAAAGTTGCGGCCACATCCCAAAAAGAGTGATTATCCAAGAAAATCACTGAGGCCGAGGCAACGAAAGGTTGCGGCCATATTCCAAAAAATGTGATTCCCCACGAAAATCACAAGGACCAGGGGCAACGGAAGGTTGCAGCCAAATCCTAAAAGGCATAGCTTAACATTTATTTGAAGAGGGTACGGATTATATTCCACCTTTCATCGAAAGTATACGAAGGCATGGTGCCAATTAGATAAGATTCACAAAGAGGCATGTTGAAAACAACCGAGAGTTGTCATATCAACACAGTTTCAATCTTAAGTCCGTAAAACTGTTCACAAAGTTTTATCGACTTACCCTTAGAAAACTTGTTCAAAACTATCGAGGTGAACTTCAAGACTTATCTTCTTCCAAGAAAACGTCACGCCCTCATGATACGAAACGCAAGGTAGGGAGGGTGACATTTTTTACAAAACAATTCTTAAATTGCTTCTCTGCATCACAAGGGACAGCGTGTCGTTACAACAAAATTCTTACAGTACAAGGATAAAAAAGAACATTTTACAGAGGAAGTTCCAGTACATGGCCAGGTTTTGAACCTCGCTGTTCGGCAATATCACAAACATACGCAAAATCATCATCCGCGGCTAAGGGGCTAAGGGGCTCCATCTTCACAGAGCGTACAACATCTTCTTCAAGCGCCGAAATAGCAAAATCATCTCGAGAAGAAAAAAACCAACCCAGAGGAAAGCTATGCATCGAGAAGTATTCGCAGCAGAACATCCAAAAATCTCTAAAAGATTTTTCAGGAAAAGCTTCTTTATACAGATGCCAGGAGGCCCCACTGACCACAACACGTTCACCGATACATACGAACAGGGCTAACGTCCTGCGCAGGCCCCCCTTCAAGGACCTACGCAGGAATAGCATGTTACAAATCTTTTTACAACCATCTCAAAGTTTTTAAAGTCAGGAATATCCTAAATCCTAAACCTGCTCTGTGCCAGCCGGAGCCGCGTCAGAATCAGTAACGTTCACATCTTCAGCACTTTTCTCGCAAGTCTCTTCAGCAGCACCATCGTCAGGGTCCATTTCCAATGCCGCTCGAAGCTCTTCTTGCGCCTCATCTTCCAAGATCTGAAAGAGACAAACAGAAACACTCATAAGCAAACAAGGGCACAGGCAAATAAAGGCAATCAAGTCAATCACAAGTGTATCAAGAGGAAGAAAGTACCGTAGCAAGCTTCGCACGGGCAATTTCTTTGGCAAATTCTTTACCGCCAACCATCCAAAACTTTTTCACAAAATTCTTCTTGATATTCTTTACATCCTCATTCGCACGAATCATGGATACACTAGATGCCGAAGGAAATTCAAGTCCAGAAGAGCAAAACTTCCCAAGATCCGCACAATCTTTAATCTCTAATAGCTTCTAAAGACTCTCGGAGCAGAATGCAGCAGCGAAATCACTAGCAGAACCAATAAGGTCGGGGAGACTTTCGAATTCTTCAACAAGCCAGTTAATAATTGCTACTGGGTCCTCAACATCAGGAAAAGGATTTGGCCTAGCTCCATACTCACCAAGAGCTGCGCTGTATTTCTCAAACAAAAATTCAAAGTTATTTTTAATTTTCTTTTCTCCATCTCTCATAACCTTCAACTGGTCAGCAAGATCTTTTTCCAGGGAAATGATCCTAAGATCTTTCTCACCATTGGCCTTTGCAAGATCTGCATTTTGCTTCACAGCTTCAGCATTTTTAACCTTAAGATCTGAAAGTTGGTTTGCATCGCGCTCAATTGTCCTGCGCAATTCTTCAATAATCTTCAAGTCATCCTCATGAGCTTTCTGAAGCTTCGCATGCTCAACTTCTAAACTCTTATAGGCATCGTCAGCATGCTTTCTACCTTCCTTAGCAAGTTCCACCATCTCCTTCAAAGTCTTGTTATGAACTTCAAGTTCCTCAGAAAGTTTCTTCGAAGAAGATAGCTCTTGCTCGAGATTAAGAATTTTGCCTTGAAGCGAAAGAGCGCGGTTCTCATCAGCGCGAGTTTTCTCAGAAGAGATTTTGCCAGCAATCACGGATTTTAGGCCGAGGGTGGTGCTGATCATTGACAAATCTCTGGCAGGAAGTTTCCGCAAAGCATCTTCAAAAACTACACACAGCAAAAGACTCAGTAAGCAAAACTAAAAAAGAAATAATGGAAAATCAATCGCAAGTCAAAATCAACGTACCTGAAGGATCAAAGTAGTTACCAACATCTTCATGCACTGATTTCACAATCGCATGAGCATCATCTTGAACCGTCTCTATACAAGATTCTGGAATTTTTTCTAGATCTTGAGCAGAAAAAGAAGGCCTCTTCAAAGCCTCGCCTCCAGATGAACTCGCGAAGGCGGCAAGTGATCTTGGAGCATTCCATAGCATTTCAAAGCTATAAGGATCATCATCCCTCCCAATCCCAGCACCACCAACAAACATTAACTTACCCTTCAGGTTTGTTCCGAAGGTCTGGTTGTATCCGTAGGTCTCCGCCGAAACTCCCCCACTCTCAGGAACATCTTGCCGACCTTGAATAAGAAGCGGAAAGTGAGAAGGAGGACCTCGCTGCACGGTTTTATCAAGATCAGCCATGAATTTAAGAGAAGCATCACCGTCACTCGTCTGGTTTTCCAAAAGAACAATCCCCTTCTCCAAGGATGAGGAATCTTCGAAAATCTTGGACGCCTCAAGTGTCTCAGCAGCAGCAGGCTCCTTATCTGAAAGAGATTAAATATCAACAAAGGTATTCTCCAAGGAAGGAGAACACACCACACGGCCCGAAACCATCTCACAGCGGAACAAAGAATCACCTGATTTCTGGTTGTCATCATCATCTGATAGAGCAGGCGCAACACGAGCACGAGGCTTAGTGGAAATAACTTTCTTACTTCCTTTCTTTTTCCTCAAATCCGCCAAGGCGGCCGCCGTAGTTTTTTCGGCTTCAGAACTGCGAGGAGGCGAGGATGAGCTCCCGGAAGTCAGCTTCCTCTTCTTAGACACTTCCAAAGTTTTCGTCTTTCCAGTAGTCTTGCTAGATGCGGAAGGTTTCTCGGAAATCACCAAAACTTTAGGGCTCTTTCTCTTCCGAGACTTCACAGGAGCGCCAATAGCAATCGACCCAGTAACACCAGGCGCCTGCATCAACTTTTTTGGGCCAGGAGGCCTCGGGCGTAAAGCCGGATCCGCGCCAAGTTCCGAGAAAACACGGTTCACTCGGCGTTTGTGTTTCACAATATTTTTGTATTGTTTGTACTCACTCAAGTAGCATTTCGCAACCATGTCAACCACCAATTCCTCAACAAGGAAGATAAAATCATCTAAACTTTGACCTTCAGAGAGGCGAAGATCAAACCTTGGAAAGGGAACACAATCTTGGGCGGCAGTAGCCTGGGCAATCTCCTCTTCCGTCATCGGCTTGGCAGTATGTCTCACTCGAGCCACCTAAAAACCAAAAATATCAGGAAGACACCAAATCAAAAATTAATCTCCTACACCGAAAAATAGAACTAAAGAAACAAGGAATTCAAAAAGTTACCTTCGGAGTAGAAGAAGAGCAGAACTCAGGAAGCAGGGCGCCAAAGAGTCTTCAAAGAATTTAAGAAAAATTCTGAGAAGATTCGAAAGCAGGCAAACGGTGAAAACGAAAGCCAGCGCAGGCCCCCTATTTATAGGAACGAAGGGATACATTGAGAAGGCGCCTCGATAAATGAACCGGCACCCTATAAAAAGCCGACGCGTGTCTCCTCCGACGCCCGAGGGTGACGTTTTTAACCAATCCTAAGAAACTTTTTTCGTGGAAACGAGTCGTCGGAGTCAACCCGCTTCCCCGAGGGGCTACTGTTGGGGATCGGCTTAAAATCATCACCCTCGGAACTTTCCAAGAAGACACGCGTCGACAGAATTAGGACTTCCTCGAAAGGTTCTAAAGTTTTCCAGACCTGTGAAACGAACTCAAAGGCATGATTTCTTATGATTGGATAAAGTTTTCTGGTGAACCAAATTGTTGGATGAAATATTGTTTTATACTTGACACATTGATGACCCTCGGAATTCCTGAGGAATTATGATTCCTTTCTTTCCCATGTATTTTGTGATATTCAGGAATCCGAGAATTCTGGGGAAATCTTCCATTTGGCGGAGATTTCAGGAAAGAACGAAGGATCGGCGCAACAGGGAAAAAACCTGCCCGAGGCTGCTCATCGAAGATTTCTGAAGCTCACAATGGGATTCCAAAGAACTGAAGCTGACTCAGTCAACGGCGTATCAAGGAAGATACAAAGAGACGTGAGAAGCTTGACTACGGAAGAAGAAATAAGCTGGAATACGCAATGGCTCGTTTGTAATTTGGAAAGGATCCCCGTGATTACCGCGGACTTATGTACCCCTTTCATTTCTATGTATATGTAACTTTACAAAGGGTAGTTTCGGAATGTAAAAGTGACCTTCGGGCACTATAAAAGGAGCCCCCATCCCTCTGTGTAAAGGGGTAGGCTTTTTCAGAGAGATATTAGAGGCTTTTGTCAGTTCGCTTCCACCTTTTGTCTGGAAATTTACGAATTTCCAACAAGGAGTTGAGGATATTTAAGGGAACTAGTTAGGGTTAGTAGGTGGGCTTTGAGATGAGCCCGGTGGGTTGGGTCGAAACTAATTAAGCCTGCGAAATAAATTGCTGGCAATTTATTTCGTAGAAATGGTACAAATGAATTTTGACTATTTTTCCGGAACGAATCAATTAACAAGGTATTAATTCGAGAAGCCGGAAAACACTGCCATAATTCAAATGAGCTCCGGGGAATTTAATCAAATGAATTATAGTCTATTACCCGAAATCGAACTAATTGTAAATAATTAATTCGAAGAGTCAGAAAAATATTCCTGTAATTCTTTTTAATAAATTCCCGAGCACTTCTGAAGAGATTAGGCCGAGAAGGATTAGAGGGACGAAAAAGTTGGCAGGTCCATTGAGTTAGCAGGCGAAGACCCGAGAGATGGTTTACCCGGGTCTGAAGGTTAGAGAGCGTAGTTAGTTTAATTATCTTTTGATTTATATTTGAAATTAGATTTCAAATATAAACCACACTCAAAGATTCAAGAAAATTCAAAATAAAATCCAAATCACACTAACATAGAATTTATCCTTAGCACTCAAAGCAATTTAATTAATTTTATTAGTAAGAATTTGGAAAGGGCACGAGAAGATAGTCTTATGATTCTAATAAATCACATCAAGCACGAAAATATTTGAAAATCCACATTTTTGCAAACATAAACATTCCAGAAAAAATCCGGGATGTTACAGACTCCCCCCTTACAAGAATCTCGTCCTCGAGATTAAATCTTCACTGGGTACATTGGGGTACCAAACATCTTCAAGTTGTGTGCGAGCTTCGAGTATCTTCAGCTTCATCGTAGTTGCTTTCTGGTCAATTCCAATAGTGTGCAAGCAACAAATTCTTCGAATTTGGAAATGTTCTGAGGTAATGTTGATCTTGATCTCAATCTCTAGATCCATAGCATAGTGATCCTTCATCTTTCTTCTTGAGCAAACTTGAGGGACTCCGATCGTAAAGTCTCTACTCCTTGTATGCTTCTTCAAATACTGACAACTTCGAGGTAGTGGGTGGCTCCAACTTTCCATATTCTCAACTTCAAGTCAGTAAGTTTGATTCCAACATTAACAAGATAACTTATTCCAAAATCTTGGTCTCATAGACTGCAGTGTCGTACTCTTCTTCAACTCCGGCTGAGTAGGCATGACTCCGATACTCCTTAATCCTGACTTATAGTGATAACTTGTCCTCCTTCTGTGGGTTACCTCAGGGTTCCTTAGGCTAAGAATCTTCAAAGCATTTTGAAGTGGTGGTCTGTTCTAACTTGGAAAACACTGGGGTTACCTATTCTAGGAGTCAAGTACAAGCATGGAAATATTACTAATATATAACCCTTCACTCAATAGTAAGAACCATGAGATCCACAAGAATCGAGCACTCAGGCATTCAAGACATTATAGATAGTGCTATCTCAAGGCTGACTCATAACCGTTGAGATCTCGCACACTTATCGGTCTAATTACTTCGTGGCAAGTCAAGCAAGGTAGACTCTACTATTAGTGGTTCAAGGTGTTCTCATAGCATCCAAGCTATCTTCTGACTCTTCCTGGCTAGTCCACGTAAGAAGTTGCATCAACGTAGGTAAGATAGAGTTTTTTTTGAAGGAGAGGCAGAATTAATATAGTTCAAGGGGGTATACATAAAATAGAGCATTCAGAAAGTTCCTAGGCTAACGACCAACCTAGGGTTATGTGCTACGGTCAAGTACGGCTCTGATACCACCTGTAACGACCCGGGTTTTCGGTGAGGAAAACCCGACTCCCTGTACCCTTGTGATAGTCCCTGGATCAGTAGCTATCACGTACAGAACTCATTACAGTATAATATCATTTCCATACAACAAAATCAGAGTACAAAACAGAGTATTTACATCTGAATACAGCTCGGGATACGATTTGAAGTACAAGCCCCTTGGGGTAAACGACAAGTAGAAACTCTACGCAGCGGTAGCTAAGGCTTCAAGTCTTCATCTTCGATCTTCACCACAGGCATCCTTGAGCGAAGCAACATAACCCTTCCTCTATGGATTCTTTATAAATGGACTTTCGCTCCAAGTCCAATCCTGCACGCTCACAAACTATCCCCAAGGAATGGCATAGGTTCACGTCACCAACCGTATGCAAGCTTTAAGTGGCCTAAAGCTAAAGGTATAAAAAGTAGTCAAGGAGTAGGCTCAGGTTTTCCTATGCAGCAGTAGCAAAGCATAAATAATAAGTCTCCATATCCCACCAATCCCAAACTCTCATCCTCAATCGGATACACCTGGTCACCCAGATCACCGTCTCCAAATCCTATCTCCATCTAGGGTCGGTGCGAGAACTCCCACTCCTCGCACCTCAATGATTGCACCCGAATCCGCGAGGCAGAGGGAGCAACTCTCCTCTCCCCGAATGCAACCACGGCTCACCACACTCAAATCCTATAAGGGGAGATAGAAATCCCAAAACATGACAGTCGGAGTAAACATCGGGCATGTCCATAACCGAGGACGCGACTATACGTATAGATCTAAACTCTGCAGAGCGTGTACACCTGTACCCAACTCGGGATGGAGCTCAGTCGGCAGCGATCCGACTAAACCCACCCTACCGAACGAACACCTAGGAGTTACGATTCCACCCTGCATCCGGGTCTCGCTGCGGTCCCCCGCAGAAGACCACCCCGGAACTGTGAACATGCCCTCGTGTGGCCACACGGGAGCACCCAAAAGGGAAGGGACTTCACCCTATACCCTCTCACTGATACCCTCTATCCTGCTAGCAGGTATGGAATCGCACTTGCTAGAGTTGAAACGGCCCTATCCCCACTCTCGGCGAGGTGGTGTGTACGAAAGTCCCGTGCAACAAAGCGACCCACTCTGTTTCAGACCGGGGCGAGCTCCTGTCCTCCAAGTCATCACGAAAACCCAACACCTGTGCTCCTAAAATCGTGTACCCGCCATAGGTACCAAATGGGAATCGCCCGAGAAGACAAACCCTGGCCCCCGATCCCGGATCGGGTTGTCTTGAGCTCACCCCCGCCAAGTCACCCAAAAACACCTTCTCCTGCCAGTTTTTCCCCACACACGCCAAGAATCTATCCACAATTCCCAAACACATGCATAGCGAAGCTCAGCGTATATACACGCATATATATATATATAGTAGTGGTAGGGCAAACAAGGACAGGGTAAATAAAGAAGGCAGTGCAAGGTTCAACATTACCATCATCATGCATAAAGTAAAGCGCTAGCAGTTCTACATAGCATGCCTAACAGGTTTTCAAAGTCGGTCAGGCGTGAACACCTGTGTGCAAGTAGTCGTCGTAGTTTCCGTAGCCGTACTTGATCTTCTGGCTCGCCTCCTCAGCTCCGGGAAATCCTAGATTCGGAAATATAAATAAATACCAGAGCTAAATGCAAATAAACTCCAAAGAGAAGCAATAAAGAACCAAATAACTCCAAAAGCTAGTCTAACAGGTGCTTCATGATTTTATATGAATAAAGAAATTGATTTCATATTTTTCTAAGATAGCGTCAATTTATTATTGATTTTCAAAATAAAGAAATAGTTTAAGAATTTAATTAATTGCGATAAAGCAAAAACAAAACATAAGTTAGCAAGTTAGAGAACATATGCTAGGTTTCATGTTGGTTTGCAAGCTCAGTTGACTTAGTCAACAATCATTGTTGACCAAGTCAAAGGGAAAGGACAAAGGTCAACCGGACCCCACAAGTCATCCTGTAGGCCCCATATGTTAGATGGGATTAGGTTAGACAGTTAGCGGTCTCAGATGTTAGTGGGACCTAGCAGTAAGTCTGTAGGCCCCTTTGTTTAGATTGGAGAGATTGAACCGGTTGGATCAGCTAGAAGTGATGTAATGTGGTGAGGGTATTGGCTAACTTGGCTTAAGCTGCAACACGACAAAGATGTGGCGAGGACGGATTTATTCGTGGTATGGCGGATGGTTTAGTTAGCGCACGCGTCGTGCACGACGAAGGCGTGGCACGGCCGCAGCGAAAGGTATGGTCGGGACTTGAAAGATTGAGAACAGACATTTGGTACAAAAGTTAAGACTCGGCGGAAAAAGGGAGGAATGCTGCTACTAGCAAGCAACGCCCAAACAGGATAGATGAAAGGGCTAAGGTTAGGTAGCATTTCCATGGCTTAGGATTACAAACAGTAGCTACTGCTTGTTTAGATGTGTGAGCTTAGAACTACAGGTTTGCACTTGCATGCTCACATGATGGAACAAACACGAAGATATATGTGAAACTAAACACGTCCATGGCATGTAAACCATACATGACCGGGCTTAGCCTTGCTAGCATCTAACATGATTTCTGTGAACATAAGCAACATCTTCTGATAGTAGGGACACGGTCCGATTGTGAGCAGCCTAGCATGGGACTGAAACTTGTGCTCTCAAACAGAGCAGAACAAGGTCGCTCAAGCTAGGCTAGCACGTACATGGTTTAAGAGCAACAACTTATATGGTTTGTGGCAAGAAGACAAGCTAGAACAATAGGTCTACACGCTAGCTAGCACTTCAGCACACAGGAGTTAGGAAAGTGCAGCTGGAATTCAGGCTTGCAAACAAACTGTTCGCAGGAAGGCCACAATGGCATCTACCTGAAAGCCGCTTGAATGCATGCCGACACAAGGGCTTCAAGAGAACAGGGAATTAACTTGCTGCCATAGCAAGCTTGTGGTCAGCAGGTTTGGAAACTACAAGCTAAGCTTTTAGATCGGCTGGCCTATGGATGTTAAAGATGGATGCACAACTGGATTTAGAGGCAGAACATATGTCAAACAGGTGACACATATTAAGGGATTTGGTGGCACTTGCAGCAGGTTGAGCAAAACTTGTACATGTTGATTATATTAGCACGTACATGTCCTGGAATTAAAACAGGGGCTGTTCCACATGCAAGCTGCTTGTTTCCTGCACAGGCTGTAGCTCTTCAGTGTTTGTGGGAGACATGGGTAGGTTGGGCAGCAGCAGCCGGCTGCAGGACAGCGAGCAGGACGTGGAACATCAGCGGCTTCAGCCCGCGGCGAGGTAGAAGGATGGGCACAGGCAGCGACAAGAAGGGAAGTTCTTGGTGGCTGCAAGGTCGGCTTGGAAGCTTAACAGATGGTAGCTGCTAACATTTGCAATTGTCTGTAGCTTCCTAATGTGGAAAAGATAGGCCACAAGCAGATTGATCAAAAGCTGGTTGCAGGTTAGATAGCACACACATGGCTTACTGGAGCTCAATCAAATGCCACAAGGGCATCTGCCTCACGGCTGCACACTGTGTTGTGCTGGTTCAAAGCCTGTGCAAGACTTGTGTAGGTGTGCTACGGGTTCAGCTGGTGGTTTAACAAAACTAGCACTACAGGTTTGTGCAGAAAACAAGGTGGCCAAGGGGATGTGTGCCGGTGTGCGGAACAAAACCCCACGATCTGGGCAAGCGTGCTCACGAGGTGCTCGAGCAAATACCCGAGAGGCACTCCGTGATGGAAACGGCCGGCCGGCGACGACTTTAGCGGCGGCTATCAGGATAAGGTAACGGCGAGGCTCGAGGTGTCCCAAGGATGCACCTAGGGTAGCAAAAAGACTTAACTTTTGGCCAGCCAGGGCATGGCTCGCACGACGGCGGAAGGAACAGGGCGGCGGTGTGGATGGTCGCCAGCGTGCTGGCCATCAAACGACACGGCGCGGTTAAGGAGCTCCTAGGGATCTATTTGGGTCAAGAAAAGTGCGGCCTTTGGCTGGAGTCCGACTCAATGGCGGCGGCGGAAAGAAGAGCAGCGGCAGAGCTGTGCTTTGGTCGTCAGCGTGGGTGCGAAGATGCGCAGGTGCGCCGGCGCGTGTACGTGTGCGACGTAGTGTGGAAAATCGACCCCAAAGGAGGGCCTTTGTCCCTGGTTCGTGCGTGCTCCGACCAGGGCTCGGGCCAAGGCAGCGCCTTGACCGGCGTGCGCGACGGCGAGGCACGGAAGATCACGACTTGGCCGCCGGCGAGTGCACGTGGGTGCGCGGGCGCTCGGCGGGTGGTTGGCGAACCAAAGGCAAGGCCTTCCACCTCCCTGCGCGTGCATGCACGGGCGTGCAAACCGGCGGCTTGGCCGCGTCGGCGCATCGGACAGGGCGGCGCGTTCGTCGGCGTCGGGCAACAGGTACAAGGCCAGGCGGGGTTTGCGCGCGCGCGTTGATGAAGGCAGCGGCACCTGCAGGCGTAAGGCTCGACTCGATGGTCGGCACACAAGCGTCGGCGGTCGCGCGGCAGCGCGGAGCAAGCGTCACAGCATGTCACACCCATTGGCATGAAGGCCGGCACACAGAGATAGCAAGATAGGGGGTGGAAGCTCACCTATGGGCTCGACGGGGCGTTCCGGCATTCCGTCGAACATGTCGTGGGCGAGGTGGACGGATGGCAGCGGCTTTGCGGTTCAGCTTCAGCCCCTCCTGGACAGCGTCTCAGTGCTCGACGTCGCAGCGGCCGGACGGCGCAGCAACATCAACGAGGCTGTAGCTTGGGTTCCTCCCAGTGCTTGGCGGCCACGGCGTGGTTGCAGCAATCCGTCGAACACGTCGGGGGCGCTACTGCAGATGTGACCTTGACATAGCAGCGAGCGATGTGGTTGATGTGGCCGGCGGAGAGAAACAGGTGGGCGGTGAGGTGGTCACGAGGCAGGCATGCGCGGCCAGGTCACCTCATCGACGGCGTGCTCCTCCTCGCTTCCTTTTTCTGGGCGGCACTGCAGCGTGTGGTAGAGGAGAGCGATGGGGCAAGCCCCTGGTGGCGCAAGGGGAAAAAAGCAGCGGTGGCTTGTGGTTGATAGCATTAGGAATTGAAGGGCGTAGGTGCCCCAGGCTGCTGGTTGCTCCTGCGTGAGAAATTGCGGCAGCTTTGTCCCTTGCGTTGGGGAAAAGAGAGCAAAAGAAGTGGGTTGTTGGCTTGTCTCCGGTGGTGAATCAGAGAAGGGGAGATGCGGCTGCTGATGATTGGAGTGGCGAGAGATGGAGTAGGCGGATGGATTGGAATTTTGGAGATTGTGGCTGCTGATCGGTAGAGCACAAGGAAGAGAGGAGTTCCTCTGGTTGTTTCGACGGAGCGACGGAGAAGAACAGATGAAGGGAGACTGCAGAGTGCGGCGGCAGGGGAAAGGAAAAGAGATGGGAGAGAGAGGAGTGTTGGGGATAGGCTTAAGATCATCACCCTTCGGAACTTTCCAAGAAGACACGCGTCGACAGAATTAGGACTTCCTCGAAAGGTTCTAAAGTTTTCCAGACCTGTGAAACGAACTCAAAGGCATGATTTCTTATGATTGGATAAAGTTTTCTGGTGAACCAAATTGTTGGATGAAATGTTGTTTTATACTTAACACATTGATGACCCTCGGAATTCCTGAGGAATTATGATTCCTTTTATTTCCCATGTATTTTGTGATATTCAGGAATCCGAGAATTCTGGGGAATCTTCCATTTGGCGGAGATTTCAGGAAAGAACGAAGGATCGGCGCAACAGGGAAAAAACCTGCCCGAGGCTGCTCATCGAAGATTTCCGAAGCTCACAATGGGATTCCAAAGAACCGAAGCTGACTCAGTCAACGGCGTATCAAGGAAGATACAAAGAGACGTGAGAAGCTTGACTACGGAAGAAGAAAGAAGCTGGAATACGCAATTGCTCGTTTGTAATTTAGAAAGGATCCCCGTGATTACCGCGGACTTATGTACCCCTTTCATTTCCATGTATATGTAACTTTACAAAGGGTAGTTTCGGAATGTAAAAGTGACCTTCGGGCACTATAAAAGGAGCCCCCATGCCTCCGTGTAAAGGGGTCAGCTTTTTCAGAGAGATATCAGAGGCTTTTGTCAGTTCGCTTCCACCTTTTGTGTGGAAATTTACGAATTTCCAACATTGGCGCCCACCGTGTTCTTAGCCGTTAGAAACCCACGATGGCTCCACGAAAGAAAACCAAGAAATCCACAGCACAAGATCCTGAGAACGAAGACAACCAAGAGAACACAGAACAAGACCTCGTTATACACCCCAAAACCAACACCACTCAAGACTCAGAACAAGTCCAAGACTTGCAAACCGACAGAAACGAGAGGGGAAAAGAGCCGGAAGAAATCCCAGAAGCCAGCAATGAGCACAATGAACGCGCCCGATGAAGAGTTACAGGCGGCACTGAAACAAGTTCAAAATCTGAAAAGACAGAAAGACAAGATAGCCATGCAACTCAAGGCCAAGAAACAAGCCACAGATAAGCTGCAAAAACTGGAGCAAGCAAAGAAAGAAATAATGCAACTTCAGAAAGAAATCGACAACTTGGCTGAGGCAGAGGTCAATTCCTTCAAGCAATTCACACCAGACCCAGAGTCTGCAACTAAGAACCAGCGAATCAAGCAAAACCTCATTCCTCCGGAAAACACAGAGCACATAAACAACGGGATTGCCCAGTTCAATGACCTGAACTCTCCGCTTTCTGTAGGCCTCCAAACAGCTCCATGGCCGTCCAAATACAAACCAGTTTCACTCCCAAAGTTCAATGGCTTCGGCAACTCCAGACAGTTCCTGATGAGTTACGAAGTTGCAGTAGCTTCGGCGGGCGGTGATGACGTCGCTTTGGCAAAATCCTTCATCATCTCATGCGAAGGTCCGGTGCTTAATTGGTATTCACTTTTGCCACCACACTCGGTGTACAGTTGGCTCGATCTGAAAGCCAAATTCCTCCAAGTCTTCCAAGCCTTTCATCATACCACCACAAGAACAGCAGATTTATATCAGTGCAAGCAAAGAGACAAGGAACCGCTAGCGGAATTCGTGAGAAGATTCATGCAGCTAAAATCTCAAACTCCGGATGCAGACGACAAAGCAACCATCTCAGCTCTCATAAGTGGTCCAACTCCGAGGTTGACAGCCGGTCATTTCAATAGATTGGATCCTAAATCCATGGATGAGCTGTTTGAAGAATTGGAGAAATATTGCAAGTCTGACGAAGATCACAGAAGAAGAGTGCCAGAAAGATATCAGCAAAGGCAATCCCAAAAAGGAAATAACTGGATGGGGCATCAACCCATCATGAATGTGCAAGGCAATGCACCAAGCAACCCAGCTCAAACTCAAGAATATCACAATCAAAACAGCTCGCAAGGTGGCCATTCCGGAAGAGGAAGAGAAAGAGGTCGAGGAAGAACACCTTCAAAACTCCAAAACCATGACAGCAGGGATCCACACTTTCAATGCATATATCATGGTAGGGGACATAGCACAGAAGCATGCCCAGAAACCCAGAAGAACTTACAAAGAATCCAAGATCAGCAGCGCGTAGCCCAAATAACAGCCACGCAACCCAAACCAGTGCAACACACTTACTGGCAACACCAATCCTTTCCTCAAACCCAACCTTTTATCCAACCACATCAGACAGCTTGGCAACCCTCGCCACAATTCTATTCACAAACTCATTTCCCACCACCACAACCTTCGCAACAATTTTTCCACCAACCCTCAATTCCACAAAACCAAACTCCACAGCAAACCTTCCCGCAAACCCATGCCATACAGGTCATTGAACAAGCTCAGCCAATCCAAGCAAAAGAAACTCTGCCAGCACCCCCAGCCCAAGTTCCAAAAACCAAGCAAAACAATTCACAAAGCACTTCAAGGGCCCTACCATCCTTCGGCATGATCTTGCCAATAACCGGAGGCTCGTCTATGGAATTCGACACCAAGAAGCAAAGAAACGACTATTACAGACAGATCAATGTAATCATTGACGATGGTCCAGCAGCAAGGCCAGAATGGGCGAAGGTTCCAATAACTTTCACTGAAGAAGATTTCAAGCTGAAATCAGTTTCTCACAATGACGCGATGGTCGTCGAAGTTAACGTTGCTGGCTGGGTCATAGGAAATGTCTTGATAGACAATGGAAGTTCAGCAAATATCATTTTCACCAGCACCTTTCAACGCATGGGTCTCGCTCCTCACATGTTAGCACCACCAGAGAAGCCACTAGTCGGTTTTGGTGGAAAACCAATAAGGTCCAGCGGAAAAATCTCCCTACCAGTATCATTCAGAGATTTGGACAATGAAAGAACAGAACACATCATGTTCGATGCTGTTGACATGTATTATCCATACAATGCCATCTTCGGAAGGGGATTCATCAACAGGTTCGATGCGGTGTTCAGGCAATTGTTCCTTTGCATGAAAATCCCAGCTCCTCATGGTGTAATAACAGTTTCCGGAGATCAGAATGAGGCAAGAAGAATCGAACGGGGAAACACACCTGGTCAGCAAAATATCCACCACCTAGCAGATGAACAAGAAAAGCAACAACCATACTCCGAAGCAAAAAGAGACAAAGAGAAAATTGAAATATGTGCAGATAGAGAAACAAAGAAGATATTCTTAGATGGCATACCAGACAGAGCGGTGACAATCGGAGCAGATTTAAGCCCCCAAGAAGAAGAGGAACTCATCTATTTCTTGAACAAGAACAAGGACATCTTTGCCTGGTCAGCGAAAGATCTCCAGGGTGCTGACCGCGGCATTATCGAGCACAAACTGGACACAGATGATAGAATTCACCCAAAAAAGCAAAAACTCAGAAAAATGTCGGAGGAAAAAGCAAAAGTTGTTGAAGCATATGTTCAAAGACTACATGATGCCAACGTCATTCGAGAAGTAATTTACCCAGTATGGTTGGCCAACACAGTGCTAGTAAAGAAAAAGAATGGAAGGTGGAGGATGTGTGTAGATTTTACAGATCTAAACAAGGCATGCAAAAAAAATGATTATCCACTGCAAAGAGTAGACAGAGTGGTGGACGATGCTGCAAACAGCGAAATGTTATCACTCCTAGATCTATTTTCGGGATATCACCAAGTCAGGGTGAGAACAGAAGATGAGGAGAAAACCAGCTTCATAACACCGTTTGGAACATACTGCTTCATGAGAATGCCAAAAGGCCTGAAAAACGAAGGATCAACATTCTCAAGAATGATAGCAATAGTGCTGCATAATCAACTTCGGAGAAACATCTTGGCATACGTTGATGACATCATAGTCAAAAGCATCAAAAGACATGATCACAACAGAGATCTCACAGAAACCTTCGCAAATTTAAGAGCAGCGAATCTCAAACTCAATCCGGAGAAATCTGTGTTTGGCATTCAGAAAGGAAAAGTTCTGGGATGTCTTGTGTCAACAAAAGGCATCGAAGCTAATCCTGACAAGATCAAAGCAATTGTGGATATGCAAGAGCCAACTTCGCTCAAAGAAATTCAGAAATTAACAGGGAGAGAGGCAGCATTAAACAGATTCATTCCCAGAGCAGCAGAAAGAAGCCTTCCATTCTTCCAACTTCTCCGAAGCTCCAAGAACTTTCAATGGAGCGAAGCTCAAAGTTAGGCATTCGGCGAACTCAAGGAATACTTGACAAATATGACAAAACTCTGCCCACCAGAGCCAAAATCGCCTCTTCTTCTATATCTCGCAGCTTCCAACTCAGCCGTGAGTGCTGTACTAGTTCAAGAGAAAGAAGAAAATGGCAATTTAATACAAGTACCAGTTTACTATGCCTCCGAAGCTCTTTCAGGATCAAAGCTGTTCTATTCAGAATTGGAAAAAATTGCCTATGCAGTTGTCAGGGCAGCAAGAAAACTCAGACATTACTTCGACGGGCATCAGATTCGTGTGATCACAAATCAGCCGCTAAATGACCTTTTCACAAACAAAGATGCAACGGGAAGAATCGCGAAATGGGCTACAGAATTATCTGGTAATGTAGTAGATTTTGAGAGAAGAAGTGCAATAAAATCACGAGTCCTTGCTGACTTTGTTGTGGACTGGACATCACCAACAGTAAGAAGCAACAACTGCGAAGAGGTACCATGGGTAATCTATTGTGATGGCGCATGGTGTGGTAAAGGAGTCGGAATTTCAGAAATAGTCACATCACCTTCGGGTATCAAAATAAGATACGCCACAAGACTAGATTTTCTGGACGAAGCTGTTTCCACTAACAACACCACAAAATACGAAGCCTTGCTGCTGGCACTCAGAAAGATGAAAGCTCTAGGACAGCAGACGTTCATCGTCAAATCAGATTCCAAAGTAATCCAGGGGCATGTGGAAAAAGAGAGCGAAGCAAGAAACCCAGAGCTTATTAAGTACTTGAAAATAGTCAGAGAAATGGAGAAAAATTTCAAGGGATACACTGTGCAGCACATCCCAAGGGCAGATAACAACGAAGCAGACATGTTGGCAAAGGCCGCAGCTCAAAACCAACCCTTACCCCCAGTTGTTTTCTTCGAAATTATCACCTCTCCTTCAGTAAAGGAGAAAGAAGAGAAAGTGGTAAACATTATAGAGCTATTTGATTGGAGAGCGCAAATCATGGTATATCTAAGAGATCATTATGAACCATCCGACGAAGTTGAACTCAACAGACTCAAGCAGAGGGCAAGGGGCAATATGACTACTACACTTTCAAGGAATTCTGTGGAACTATAGGCACACATGTCAAATTTTCCTCAGTATACCACCCTCAATCAAACGGTGCCGTGGAAAGAGCAAATGAAATCATATTCACGGGTATCAAGAAGTGTTTATTCAATCAAAAGAAGGGCAAATGGGTGGATGAGTTACCTAGAGTCATCTGGTCTCACAATACAACTACTTCAAGAGCTACGGGGTTCACACCTTTTCGCCTACTATACGGTACTGAAGCCATGACACCAGAAGAAATCAAGAGTGGAAGCCTAAGAGCTAGCAGAAAAGCCGAAGATTCTCAAGAAACAGAAAAGATAGAGAAAGACATGATCGAGTTAGATATTATAGAAGCAGCCCAGAACTTAGAAAAATATCAGCAAGAAACCAGAAAGTGGAAAGACAAAAAAATCGTAAGAAAAGAAATCAGAGTCGGAGACTTGGTCATCAAGAAGAAAAAGAATTGGGAAAATCCTGGGAAACTACAGGAAACTTGGGAAGGACCATACATAGTGAAAGAAAGCAACAGGCCGGGTTCTTTCCGCCTAACTGAAGGACCGATTAGGCGAACCAGAGAGGGGGGGAGTGAATGTGAGCCGATAAAAATTCTTCTCGAAGGAGATGAGAACTCCAACAAGACGAACACGGCTTCCAACTCACGTCTCCGACTCAACTACCCAAGTTGGTCAAGACCACATAGCCACTGGAGTGCTACTGGTCTTAGGAACCAACACTCAACCTTCCGAGCAAAAACTCACCGAACCACACAGCGGAAACTTGCACGGCTTGCTGCCTGTGCTACACCGGTCAGACCGATGGCCTGCGCCGGTCAGACCGGTGACACCGGTCAGACCGGTGAACAGAGCCGGTCAGGCCGGTGGCTACAGCAGCCGCACAGCAAACGTTCCAGGAAGCCTCAGTGACTCCTCTAGGCCCTGGAACAAAAACCACCAAGAAACACAACCTGTGAGGAAGAGGAACCCCTCACAAAGCCTAGCAAAACAACTTCAAACACGCCAAGAACTGATCAGCAGGACCACGGGACAAAACCACACGGACAAGGCTATTCCCCGAGACAAAAAACCCACCAAGGGCTAGCACCGGTCAGACCGGTCAAGAGCACCGGTCAGACCGGTCGTGCCTGGGCAGCTCGGGATGAACAGCGCCCGCGAGTCAACTCCTCCAAATCCAACTCTCGATCTCCCGATTCGCTCCACGGTTTTGCACAAGACTTTGGGGATAGTAGGAACACCTCATGGGTACTCCATAGCCAAGATTTGGTCCACCAAAACTTGTCAAATCAAGAGGAATCGAAGAAATCCCACCTAGAACACCTCTAACCCTAGAGCCACGAAAACCCTAAAATCGAGCCCCTTTGCTCACGGATTTGGAAGGGGAATCAAAGGGAAAAGAACCACGAAGGGTTCATGCATACATCCCCCACCAAATCCCAAAGAGGAAGGCCTCGAAATCGCTCCAAGAAAATCGCCAAGAAAGGGCTTCGAAAATCACCAAAAAAGAGAAACGGGAAAGACACATCCAAGCCTTGAGGAACCACGCCGAATCATCTATACATACCAAAGAGGTTCATACAAGGTCTAGCTTGCCGCCCGATCATCCTTCCCTCTCACAAGATCTCACCATGAAGCTCTCAAGCTAGTCCTACCAAAACCCTAAGAAAATAGGAAGGAAAATAGGAAAACCAAATGAGCTAGGGTTCCAAGAGATGGCTGCCATCCTCTCACCACTTGGGTTATATGGAGGCAACCGAAAGACGAAAATACCCTTACTAGCTAACTAGGGATACATGCCCCTCGAGGGCGAAATTGGAAGTCTTTGTCTTCGCACCATCGGACGGATGCCCAGCGACCGCAAACTTGCTTAGCCTCGACGCAAGCCTTGCGATCCCGACGCGTGTCCTCCGCTTCGAAGATTCCGGACTGCGTCGTCGCACACCGGTCAGACCGGTGCTCCTCACCGGTCAGACCGGTCAGACCCACCGGTCAGACCGGTATGGAGCTGCTGCACCTCCGTCTTCGGTTCTTCGGTCTTGGCTTTGTGGATCAACCAAGGAACCCAGTGGTTTTCTGGTGAACCACCGGAAACCCCGCGAACTCGGTGTAGCCTCCGCCAATCACCACTCATGATTCGGCTCCCACGTAGTCCCGGCTCGACCTTGGTTTTGAGGCTCAACCAAGAAACCGTCCATGACTTCATCTTGCCGTTCTTGCCACCATGCGGCCCGCACTTGACCCCGCTGGCCACCGGGTCCCTCGAACCAAGCCTACTTGTCTTCTCCACACCTGGAGGCCTCACCGGCAATGACCTTTCACGCTTGTTCTTCACCTGTACCTGCACCAGTCAAGCCGCAACCTGCATCTGCAATACTTAGCCAAGAATCAGTCCACACCACGTTGTCAATCACTCATCACACCAGGAAGCGACCATCCACCGGTCCTCGAACCACACCTGGCTCTCAATCTCCCCCTTGATGAGTGCATTGACAACACACACGTTTTGGTAACCAAGAGAAAAGGAAAAGAAAAGAAACGACTAAAAGGAACTCCAACAAGCGATCGAAAGCCAAAGAAAAGGCAAAGAGCAAGATCACTTGAAGAAGACAAGTCTCGGACCCCTTAGGCAAGGGCAACGGCTCGACACATCCGAGACAAAACATGCTCAAGCAAAGAGCACAAACCATCAAACCAAAGCTCGAAAACCACAAAGAGCTCCCCCTGCACACATGCAAGCTCCCCCTGAACCAATGCAACTCCCCCTGGACAAATGCATGCGAACCACTTCACGAAACAGAGCAGCTGCAACAGCTCAGCTCTGACCGGTCAGACCGGTCGACACCACCGGTCAGACCGGTGCGCAACATGTGAACAGGACCAGCACTCTGACCGGTCAGACCGGTGACCTCAACCGGTCAGACCGGTGCACAACAGAGGCCAAAAATGGCTCGAAACCACCTGAAAACCTTCCAAATGCATTCAGTAGGCCAAAACATGCTCAAACTTCTCCCCCTTGTTGACAATGCATGAAACAAGCTAAAAATGCAAAAAAAATGCAACCTAGAGCTTCTGAAATAGACAAAATCCAACATAGGATGCTACACATGTCCAAACGAGCAAGTTAGATACTCTATAGCTTCGTAATGACATAAGCTTCATGATCACCAAGTTTCACAACCATTGGGCGAAGCTAAGATAGAATTTAGCAATTTTGCGAAAAATCACCCTCTCATGAGCAAAGTCCTAAACATGAGCAAAACATGTCAAAATGGCAAAGCCACACAAACTTCATGCTAGGACAACCATTCTAAGCATAAGACCATCATAAACACCCACAAGCACCTCATGTCATGTCAAAGCCACCGAGCCATGTGCCTACTTCTATATATGAGACTTCTCATTGGTAGGCATCATGCAACGATTTAGCACCCAAAGCAAATTAAAATTAGCACATATGACATGGGAGCACATTTTTTAAGCAATTTACATTTCATTTTCAGATTTATAATTGGTACATGAAATGTCTTTGCGACAAAAAGGAACTTATGCCCCTCCACAAGATGAAGCATGGGGGCTAAACATTCATGATGGCAAATGAGCCTTTGGCCCCATATGATCAAAATAAGCTATCCAACCACAAATTAAGCATAGCCAAGCCACTAAAACATGTCAAGATCATGTAAAGGCATTTACTTACAAGAGAGCATATATATGAAATTTTTCAAAAACATAGCCATCAACCATGGATATCAACCAAGATTATCAAGAGCTAAGCCAAACTAACCATAGCTTACCAAATTAGCTCACAAAGACATATATGTCATTCCATGGTGAACAATGTATATAGGAGAAGCCTTTTCTAAACAATGCATATGATACAAAATGCATGCAACCTAAGATACAAAGATGCCTATATATCATGTTACATATGCCATGCCAAATGCAAGAAATGCACAAAAGAAAGCTATACATATGCTACAAAGGAGCTCCCACACGCCAACTCAAGAAAACAAACAAACACCAAGCTCCCCCCGCAAACGAGTGAAAGTTGCTTGATCTAGGGGTTTGGTGAAAATATCGGCTAGTTGTTCATGTGTGGGTACATGGATCAAAGCTATCTTCCCTTTCTCTACGTTGTCTCTCAGAAAATGATACCTCACTTCTATGTGCTTGGTTTTGGAATGGAGCACTGGGTTCTTTGCAACGCTTATGGCACTGGTGCTATCACATTGAAGTGGGACATGGGTATACTCCTCACCAAAGTCACTCATGGTGTATGTGATCCAAAGGAGCTGAGAGCAACAACTAGCTGCGGCCACATACTCTGCCTCGGTAGTGGATTGAGCAACACTCGACTGTTTGCGGGAAGACCAAGATACCAAAGAAGAACCCAAGAACTGGCAAGTCCCAGAAGTGGACTTCCTATCCAACCGACACCCGGCAAAATCTGCGTCTGAAAATCCATGAAGCGCCAAAGAAGAAGACGCAGAGTACCAAAGGCCGAAGTCGGGAGTGTGTCGCAAATACCTGAAAATGCGCTTGACTGCTTGCCGATGCGAAGTCCTCGGAGACGCTTGAAAACGAGCGCACAGACACACCGAGAATTGGATGTCCGGCCTCGTCGCCGTCAAGTAGAGGAGTGACCCGATCATGCTCCGGTACTCCTTCTGGTCCACGTATTCACATTCCTCGTCCGCATCAAGAGCTGTATTCGTACTCATAGGCGTTGCCATAGCCTTGGAGTCCTCCATCTTGAACTTCCTCACAATGTCCTTGGTGTACTTAGCTTGGTGCACAAATGTTCCTTCCTTTGATTGCTTGATTTGTAGCCCGAGGAAGAACTGCAACTCGCCCATCATGCTCATCTCAAATTCCCTGCTCATGTCTTCTGCAAACCTTGCAACAAGAGAGTTAGACGAGCCACCAAAGACAATATCATCCACGTATACCTGCACAATCAGGATATCTCTGCCCTGCCTGAGGAGAAACAAGGTCTGGTCGACCTTCCCCATCTCAAACCCTCTCTCAAATAGGAACCCCCTCAACCTACCATACCAAGCTCTAGGCGCCTGCTTCAACCCATACAGCGCCTTCCTCAACTTGTACACCCGGTGGGGGTACTTCTCACTCTCAAACCCCGGTGGTTGCCTCACAAACACCTCTTCCTCCAACACACCGTTCAGGAAAGCACTCTTCACATCCATCTGGTACAACTTGAACCTTTTAGCCACGGAAAAAGCTAGAAGGATCCTGATCGCCTCCAAACGAGCTACAGGAGCGAAAGTCTCCTCGTAGTCGATCCCCTCTTTCTGACTGTACCCCTGAGCAACAAGTCTCGACTTGTTCCTCACCACTTCTCCTTTCTCTCCCTCTTTATTTTTCCACACCCATTTTGTCCCAATCGGCTTACACCCTGGGGGAGGGTCAACCAACATCCAAACTTGGTTCCTCTCAAAATTCTCCAACTTCTCATGCATCGAGTTAACCCAATTATGATCAGATAACGTGTGTCCAATGTCTTTGGGCTCAAAAGTGGCAACAAAAGCAGCATGAGCGAAATGAGAATTGTTCCGAACCCTCGACCGTGTAGTACGTTCATTCATGTCGCCGATGATTCTCGAAGCTGGGTGATCCACTTGCACTCGCCGGGGAGGTTCTCGCCTTGATGCTACCTCCCCCTCAACAGCAGCTTCGCCTTGATCTGGGTTTGTCGTTGTAGGTGTGGGAGAGGGTCCATTCTCGATCGTCGTCGAAGTAGTAGGTACATGTTCAGCCGCGGGCATCACACCGCCATCTTCATCATCTCCATGTTCATGCTCCTCCTCCTGAAAGATCTCCTCGCCAAGTTCGTCGTCACCTGCACACTCAAAAACAAGCTGACTACGTGGCTGTGTCTCGTCGAAGGTTACCTCGCAAGTCTCCACGATTTGGTTAGTTTCAAGATTGAGCACACGAAATGCTCTAGAATGAGATGCATAACCAAAGAAAATGCCATCGACAGACCTAGCCTCGAACTTGTCCAACTTCTTCCCTTTCTTCAGAATGAAGCATTTACAACCAAAGACATGGAAGTGACTCACCTTGGGTGTGCGACCGTGCATCAACTCGTAACAGGTTTTCTTCTTGTGAACCCTGAGGTAGATCCTGTTCGACACATGGCACGCGGTATTGACCGCCTCAGCCCAGAACCTTCTCGGAGTCCTATGCTCGTCGAGCATCGTCCGAGCCATCTCGCACAAGGTCCTGTTTTTCCTTTCCACCACGCCATTCTGGGGAGGCGTATACAGACTCGAAAACTGATGTTCAAGACCCAAGTCATGGCAAAAGGTTTCGAAGCGAGAGTTTTTGAATTCCGAGCCATTGTCACTGCGGATCGCTCGTATGGCATCTCCGTGCCTCTCGTTTCTTAACCTCAAGACAAGATCTCGAACAAAATCAAACGTCTCCCCCTTCTCCTCAAGAAAGAACACCCACGCATACCGAGAGTAGTCGTCCACCACAACAAGGACATACCACTTCCCACCCGCAGATCGCACACGAGCTGGGCCAACAAGGTCCATATGGAGCAGCTCGCATGGACGCTCAGTCATCACATCGGTGAGAGGCGGGTGAGAAGAGGCTACCATCTTGGCATGCCTACACGGCGCACAAACCAACTCTTTCTCAAACCTCAACCGTGGCAATCCTCGGACCAAATTGAGTTTACTCAAGCGGGACAAAAGGTCAAAACTCAAGTGACCCAACTTCCTATGCCACTTCCACAACTCACTCGAAGAACCAGCCAAAAAGCAACGCTCCACACCAGAAGACTGAGAAAAATCAGCTCGGAACACTTGACCCTCGGGAACGACCATGCAAACGAGATCCCCCCGAGAATCTAAAATCCGAGAACCACCAGGCCGAAACAACACCTCAAAACCCTCATCCAACAACTGGGACACAGAAAGCAAATTGTATCCAAGCGATTGAACAAGAGCAACACGCCTGAGAGTGATCTTGTCACTTACCTTAATCTCACCTTCTGACAGCACACGCCCTCGTCCATTGTCCCCAAAGGTGATGTACTTCTTTGTCACCACCGGGACGAGACTTGAGAACCACCCCTTGTCTCCGGTCATATGCCTCAAGCAACCGGAGTCAATCAACCAAATGTTCTTCAAGTCTCCCACCTGAAATTCAAAAGCGAGCACGTGAGTGAACAAACGACTCAGCACTGGGGTTAGTACCAAAAGAGTAAAACCAGTGCCGAGCCATTTGCTCCAAAGTGGGGTTAGCACAAACCAAATCATCACGCCTATCAAAGCTACCACCACGGTGACCACCACGAGGGAACCAACCCTCTCTAGCTGGAGGAGGACGAAAACCACGAAAGGGAAACCGTGGATCATTCCTCCTCTCCATCTCAAAGCTACGACTCCTCCCACCCTCGTATTGAGCACGAGGTGGAGAACGCCTAGCAAACTGACCACCTGCAAACTTTCCAGACCAACCACCAGAACCAAACCGAGCATCCTCACGAGCACGAAACCCAACTCGCTGTCTGCCCAGACCTGCACCGGTCTGACCGGTGTAGTACACCGGTCTGACCGGTGTGGCTCGGCCAGCAGCAGCACCTGCAGCCTTCCGGTCTCCCCAAGCCGGAACCGTCCTCACAATCGCCTTGGCCCTGGGCATCAGCATACGAGGCTCAGGTACACCATTAGAGGGGTGGTACCTGTCCTTGTTAGCCCACTCTCTAGCCATTCTCTCCTCACGCTTCCTCTTGAAGCAAAACTCATCCTTGTGACCATCTCTCCCACAATACCCACAATGGAACTTTATGGGTTGTGGCTTAGGCTTAGGCTTGGGTTGGGGCTGCCTACTCGGCTTCTCACCCTTCTTCTCTCCTTCCTCACCTCCCTTTGGGCTCACAAACTTCACCGGTTTCTGAAAATCATTTGTTGGGTGAGGGAATATGGGTGGATCTGGAGTAGTGTCAAGTTTGTTTCTGAGATGGTTAGGCTTGGGCTCAAACTTGTTCTTGTGTCTGTTTGGTGGTGGGATAAGAATCTCTCCAACTCTCTCAACTCCCTCACCACAGTTCTCTCCAAGCTTGTCAGCCCCAAGTGCCTGACCATCATAGCGTTTGAAAGCCGCTATCATGATACCAAGCTGAGGCTCCTGACTCGACAACCAGCTCATACATTTTCTCAGCTCATCATTCTCATCCTGCAAGCGATCAACATAATGTGCAAGCTCCAAATTCTTAACCGCATGCAATTCACTAGTAGAGCAAGAAGTGGGAATAGGCTCTTTCAACTTAGCCTCAAGCGAAACAGTGTAAGCATGCATCTCATCAATCTTTCCATGCAAAACAGGGCAAGAAGTGCAAGCACCTAGCAAAGCAGGTCTAGACTTAAGCTCAGCTACTTCAACCCTAAGCATATCTAGTTCATCACAAGTAGAAGTATGCTTATCCTTAAGAGCAGTAAGATCAGCTAGGTACACAGAGCAATCACAGCAATCAATCTCATCAGAAACCACAGGAGAAGCCTTAAGCGAATCAATCTCAAGCTTAGCATCTAGGTTCTGGGTTTCTAGCTCAGCCACACGGCTCCTAGCATCTTCTAGTGAGGCCCTAAGCTCTTTCCTCATCTTCTTGGCCTCTCTAAGCATGTGATCGCGGTTATCAAGCAAGTCAACCAACTCATCATTCTCCTTGTGCAAAGAAGAGAGCTCATCACATACCTCATCCTCGGAGTCAGAGTCCGAGTCACTCTGGTGGCTCTTCTTGCTGCCGGAGTTACGGGCCATGCCGCAGAAGCCATCTCTCGCGAAGCAGCTCAACCCGCTCAAGTTCCTGGATGACTTCTTGTTCTTGCGCCGATCACCTTCATCTTCACTGCTACTTGAGCTCGAGGAAGAGTAGGCGGAGCTGGAGTCGACGTCGCTCGCTCCGACCATTGCTCGGGCCTTCCTGCCGCGGCCATCCTTCTTCCTCGACCGTCGCTCGTCCTTGTGCTTGTTCTTGTGCTTGTGATCGCGCCTCGATCGGTACTTGCCATCCTTGCTCGATCGGTGCCTGTAGCCGTCCTTGTAGCCTTCCTTGTTCTCCGTCTTCTCCGGGCAGTCGGCGACGAAGTGTCCTGACTTGCCGCACTGAAAGCACGTCCGTGCTGTCCTCCTCGTGTTCACCCGGTTCTCGTGCAGCCTCTCGAACCGCCTGGTCAGCAACGCCAGCTCGTCCTCTCCAAGCACGTCGAACTCCTCGTCTGGCAAAGACATCAAAGAAGACAGAGAGTACATCCTGGAGGATGCGTTAGCGTTAGACTTAGCTCCTTTGCCACTAACGAGAGCGAGACTATGAGAATCAGTCGGGCTCTTGATCTTGGCTGTCATACCCCATTCCTGGTACGCCATCTTTGGATCTTAGACTGGTAAGAGTCAATAAAGACCCGAACCGGCTCTGATACCAATTGAAGGACCGATTAGGCGAACCAGAGAGGGGGGAGTGAATGTGAGCCGATAAAAATTCTTCTCGAAGGAGATGAGAACTCCAACAAGACGAACACGGCTTCCAACTCACGTCTCTGACTCAACTACCCAAGTTGGTCAAGACCACACAGCCACTGGAGTGCTACTGGTCTTAGGAACCAACACTCAACCTTCCGAGCAAAAACTCACCGAACCACACAGCGGAAACTTGCACGGCTTGCTGCCTGTGCTACACCGGTCAGACCGATGGCCTGCGCCGGTCAGACCGGTGACACCGGTCAGACCGGTGACACCGGTCAGACCGGTGAACAGAGCCGGTCAGGCCGGTGGCTACCGCAGCCGCACAGCAAACGTTCCAGGAAGCCTCAGTGACTCCTCTAGGCCCTGGAACAAAAACCACCAAGAAACACAACCTGTGAGGAAGAGGAACCCCTCACAAAGCCTAGCAAAACAACTCCAAACACGCCAAGAACTGATCAGCAGGACCACGAGACAAAACCACACGGACAAGGCTATTCCCCGAGACAAAAAACCCACCAAGGGCCTGCACCGGTCAGACCGGTCAAGAGCACCGGTCAGACCGGTCGTGCCTGGGCAGCTCGGGATGAATAGCGCTCGCGAGTCAACTCCTCCAAATCCAACTCTCGATCTCCCGATTCGCTCCACGGTTTTGCACAAGACTTTGGGGATAGTAGGAACACCTCATGGGTACTCCATAGCCAAGATTTGGTCCACCAAAACTTGTCAAATCAAGAGGAATCGAAGAAATCCCACCAAGAACACCTCTAACCCTAGAGCCACGAAAACCCTAAAATCGAGCCCCTTTGCTCACGGAATTGGAAGGGGAATCAAAGGGAAAAGAACTACGAATCCCACACCTGGAGGCCTCACCGGCAACGACCTTTCACGCTTGTTCTTCACCTGCACCTGCACCAGTCAAGCCGCAACCTGCATCTGCAATAGTTAGCCAAGAATCAGTCCACACCACGTTGTGAATCACTCATCACACCAGGAAGCGACCATCCACCGGTCCTCGAACCACACCTGGCTCTCACTAACTGATGAACTCGAAGTGGAGTTACCACATTCATGGAACGAGGAAAGCTCAAAGAGGTATTATCCTTAAGAAAAAATAGAGTTATAAGTTCAGCTAGGTAGCATTTAAATTAAGAAAAATTGTAAAAAAACCTCGGTCTGTGGATCTATAAACAGTGCCGAGGGAGAAAAAATAGCTTTACTGTTCCTGCATTTTTGCTTTACCTAAAGGGACCGTACTCTTTTCCTTGCAAGGGGAACTCCACCATGGAGGCAAGGTTTTTAATGAGGCGAGTCTCGTGTAAATTTCCTTTCTATCATTAATGAAAGAATTCTTCCCCTAAATTTCCTGCTTTCATGTTTACATCGCTTCCTTATTCTTGTAAAATCCAAGAAAATCACGAGGGCCGAGGGCCATATTCCAAAAAGGGTGATTATCCAAGAAAATCACGAAGGCCGAGGGCCATATTCCAAAAAGGGTGATTATCCAAGAAAATCACGAAGGCCGAGGGCCATATTCCAAAAAGGGTGATTATCCAAGAAAATCACGAAGGCCGAGGGCCATATTCCAAAAAGAGTGATTATCCAAGAAAATCACTGAGGCCGAGGCAACGGAAAGTTACGGCCACATCCCAAAAAGAGTGATTATCCAAGAAAATCACTGAGGCCGAGGCAACAGAAAGTTGCGGCCACATCCCAAAAAGAGTGATTATCCATGAAAATCACTGAGGCCGAGGCAACGAAAGGTTGCGGCCATATTCCAAAAAATGTGATTCCACACGAAAATCACAAGGACCAGGGGCAACGGAAGGTTGCAGCCAAATCCTAAAAGGTATAGCTTAACATTTATTTGAAGAGGGTACGGATTATATTCCACCTTTCATCGAAAGTATACGAAGGCATGGTGCCAATTAGATAAGATTCACAAAGATTTGTTTCCATCAGAAACAAAATCCGCAAGGCGTGTTGAAAACAACCGAGAGTTGTCATATCAACACAGTTTCAATCTTAAGTCCATAAAACTGTTCACAAAGTTTTATCGACTTACCCTTAGAAAACTTGTTCAAAACTATCGAGGTGAACTTCAAGACTTATCTTCTTCCAAGAAAACGACATGCCCTCGTGATACGAAACGCAAGGTAGGGAGGGTGATGTTTTCTACAAAACAATTCTTAAATTGCTTCTCCGCATCACAAGGGACAGCGTGTCGTTACAACAAAATTCTTACAGTACAAGGATAAAAAAGAACAATTTACAGAGGAAGTTCCAGTACATGGCCAGGTTTTGAACCTCGCTGTTCGGCAATATCACAAACAAACGCAAAATCATCATCCGCGGCTAAGGGGCTAAGGGGCTCCATCTTCACAGAGCGTACAACATCTTCTTCAAGCGCCGAAATAGCAAAATCATCTCGAGAAGAAAAAAACCAACCCAGAGGAAAGCTATGCATCGAGAAGTATTCGCAGCAGAACATCCAAAAATCTCTAAAGGATTTTTCAGGAAAAGCTTCTTTATACAGACGCCAGGAGGCCCCACTGACCACAACACGTTCTGGATACATACGAACAGGGATAACGTCCTGCGCAGGCCCCCCTTCAAGGACCTGCGCAGGAATAGCATGTTACAAATCTTTTTACAACCATCTCAAAGTTTTTAAAGTCAGGAATATCCTAAATCCTAAACCTGCTCTGTGCTAGCCGGAGCCGCGTCAGAATCAGTAACGTTCACGTCTTCAGCACTTTTCTCGCAAGTCTCTTCAGCAGCACCATCGTCAGGGTCCATCTCCAACGCCGCTCGAAGCTCTTCTTGTGCCTCATCTTCCAAGATCTGAAAGAGACAAACAGAAACACTCATAAGCAAACAAGGGCACAGGCAAATAAAGGCAACCAAGTCAATCACAAGTGTATCAAGAGGAAGAAAGTACCTTAGCAAGCTTCGCACGAGCAATTTCTTTGGAAAATTCTTTACCGCCAACCATCCAAAACTTTTTCACAAAATTCTTCTTGATATTCTTTACATCCTCATTCGCACGAATCATGGATACACTAGATGCCGAAGGAAATTCAAGTCCAGAAGAGCAAAACTTCCCAAGATCCGCACAATCTTTAATCTCTAATAACTTCTAAAGACTCTCGGAGCAGAATGCAGTAGCGAAATCACTGGCAGAACCAATAAGGTCGGGGAGACTTTCGAATTCTTCAACAAGCCAGTTAATAATTGCTACTGGGTCCTCAACATCAGGAAAAGGATTTGGCTTAGCTCCATACTCACCAAGAGCTGCGCTGTATTTCTCAAACAAAAATTCAAAGTTATTTTTAATTTTCTTTTCTCCATCGCTCATAACCTTCAACTGGTCAGCAAGATCTTTTTCCAGGGAAATGATCCTAAGATCTTTCTCACCATTAACCTTTACAAGATCTGCATTTTGCTTCACAGCTTCAGCATTTTTAACCTTAAGATCCGAAAGTTGGTTTGCATCGCGCTCAATTGTCCTGCGCAATTCTTCAATAATCTTCAAGTCATCCTCATGAGCTTTCCGAAGCTTCGCATGCTCAACTTCTAAACTCTTATAGGCGTCGTCAGCATGCTTTCTACCTTCCTTAGCAAGTTCCACCATCTCCTTCAAAGTCTTGTTATGAACTTCAAGTTCCTCAGAAAGTTTCTTCGAAGAAGATAGCTCTTGCTCGAGATTAAGAATTTTGCCTTGAAGCGAAAGAGCGCGGTTCTCATTAGTGTGAGTTTTCTCAGAAGAGATTTTGCCAGCAATCACGGATTTTAGGCCGAGGGTGGTGCTGATCATTGACAAATCTCTGGCAGGAAGTTTCCGCAAAGCATCTTCAAAAACTACACACAGCAAAAGACTCAGTAAGCAAAACTAAAAAAGAAATAATGGAAAACCAAACGCAAGTCAAAATCAACGTACCTGAAGGATCAAAGTAGTTACCAACATCTTCATGCGCTGATTTCACAATCGCATGAGCATCATCTTGAACCTTCTCTATACAAGATTCTGGAATTTTTTCTAGATCTTGAGCAGAAAAAGAAGGCCTCTTCAAAGCCTCGCCTCCAGATGAACTCGCGAAGGCGGCAAGTGATCCTGGAGCATTCCATAGCATTTCAAAGCTATAAGGATCATCATCCCTCCCAATCCTAGTACCACCAACAAACATTAACTTACCTTTCAGGTTTGTTCCGAAGGTCTGGTTGTATCCATAGGTCTCGGCCGAAACTCCCCCACTCTCAGGAACATCTTGCCGACCTTGAATAAGAAGCAGAAAGTGAGAAGGAGGACCTCGCTGCACAGTTTTATCATGATCAACCATGAATTTAAGAGAAGCATCACCGTCGCTCGTCTGGTTTTCCAAAAGAACAATCCCCTTCTCCAAGGATGAGGAATCTTTGGAAATCTTGGACGCCTCAAGTTTCTCAGCAGCAGCAAGCTCCTTATCTGAAAGAGATTCAATATCAACAAAGGTATTCTCCAAGGAAGGAGAACACACCACACGGCCCGAAACCATCTCACAGCGGAACAAAGAATCACCTGATTTCTGGTTGTCATCATCATCCGATAGAGCAGGCGCAACACAAGCACGAGGCTTAGAGGAAATAACTTTCATACTTCCTTCTTTTTCCTTAAATCCACCAAGGCGGCCGCCGCAGTTTTTTCAGCTTCAGAACTGCGAGGAGGCGAGGATGAGCTCCCAGAAGTCAGCTTCCTCTTCTTAGACACTTCCAAAGTTTTCGTCTTTCCAGAAGTCTTGCTAGATGCGGAAGGTTTCTCGGAAATCGCCAAAACTTTAGGGCTCTTTCTCTTCCGAGACTTCACAGGAGCGCCAATAGCAATCGACCCAGTAACACCAGGCGCCTGCATCATCTTTTTTTGGGCCAGGAGGCCTCGGGCGTAAAGCCGGATCCGCGCCAAGTTCCGAGAAAACACGGTTCACTCGGCGTTTGTGTTTCACAATATTCTTGAATTATTTGTACTCACTCAAGTAGCATTTCCCAACCATGTCAACCACCAATTCCTCGACAAGGAAGATAAAATCATCTAAACTTTGACCTTCGGAGAGGCGAAGATCAAACCTTGGAAAGGGAACTTTGCATGTCGCCTAGTCCACAGAAAGGTACACAATCTTCTTAGGTCGCGACCCGAAAGACAGCGGTCATATGCTGGCAGCAACATACTCTTCGATCACATCTCGCCCGCCAAGGATGGTGCAAGCAACGTAGAACATATCCTCACCCTTCTTAAAATCTTGAGACTTCCTACTGAAAGAAGCGGTGGACACAGCCGTCATCGGTCCGATGGGGCTACTGTTGTGGATCGGCTTAAAATCATCACCCTCGGAACTTTCCAAGAAGACACGCGTCGACAGAATTAGGACTTCCTCGAAAGGTTCTAAAGTTTTCCAGACCTGTGAAACGAACTCAAAGGCATGATTTCTTATGATTGGATAAAGTTTTCTGGTGAACCAAATTGTTGGATGAAATGTTGTTTTATACTTGACACATTGATGACCCTCGAAATTCCTGAGGAATTATGATTCCTTTCTTTCCCATGTATTTTGTGATATTCAGGAATCCGAGAATTCTAGGGAATCTTCCATTTGGCGGAGATTTCAGGAAAGAACGAAGGATCGGCGCAACAGGGAAAAAACCTGCCCGAGGCTGCTCATCGAAGATTTCCGAAGCTCACAATGGGATTCCAAAGAACCGAAGCTGACTCAGTCAACGGCATATCAAGGAAGATACAAAGAGACGTGAGAAGCTTGACTACGGAAGAAGAAAGAAGCTGGAATACACAATGGCTCGTTTGTAATTTAGAAAGGATCCCCGTGATTACCGCGGACTTATGTACCCCTTTCATTTCCATGTATATGTAACTTTACAAAGGGTAGTTTCAGAATGTAAAAGTGACCTTCGGGCACTATAAAAGGAGCCCTCATGCCTCCGTGTTAAGGGGTCAGCTTTTTCAAAGATATCAGAGGCCTTTTTCAGTTCGCTTCCACCTTTTGTCTGGAAATTTACGAATTTCCAACAAGGAGTTGAGGATATTTAAGGGAACTAGTTAGGGTTAGAAGGTGGGCTTTGAGATGAGCTTGGTGGGTTGGGCCGAAACTAATTAAGCCCGTGAAATAAATTACTGGCAATTTATTTCGTAGAAATGGTACAAATGAATTTAGACTATTTTTCCGGAACGAATCAATTAACAAGGTATTCATTCGAGAAGCCGGAAAACATTGCCATAATTCAAATGAGCTCCGGGGAATTTAATCAAATGAATTATAGTTTATTACCCGAAATCAAACTAATTGTAAATAATTAATTCGAAGAGTCGGAAAAATATTCCCGTAATTCTTTTTAATAAATTCCAGAGCACATCTGAAGAGATTAGGCCGAGAAGGATTAGAGGGACGAAAAAGTTGGCGGGTCCACTGAGTTAGCAGGTGAAGACCCGAGAGATGGTTTAGCCGGGTCTGAAGGTTAGAGAGGGTAGTTAGTTTAATTAGCTTTTGATTTATATTTGAAATTAGATTTCAAATATAAACCACACTCAAAGATTCAAGAAAATTCCAAATAAAATCCAAATCACACTAACATAGAATTTATCCTTAGCACTCAAAGCAATTTAATTAATTTTATTAGTAAGAATTTGGAAAGGGCACGAGAAGATAGTCTTATGATTCTGATAAATCACATCAAGCATGAAACTTTTTGAAAATCCACATTTTTGCAAACATAAACATTCCGGAAAAAATCCGGGATGTTACAGACTCCCCCCCTTACAAGAATCTCGTCCTCGAGATTAAAGCTTCACTGGGTACATTGGGGTACCAAACATCTTCAAGTTGTGTGCGAGCTTCGAGTATCTTCAACTTCATCATAGTTGCTTTCTGGTCAATTCCAATAGTGTGCAAGCAACAAATTCTTCGAATTTGGAAATGTTCTGAGGTAACGTTGATCTTGATCTCAATCTCTAGATCCATAGCATAGTGATCCTTCATCTTTCTTCTTGAGCAAACTTGAGGGACTCTGATCGTAAAGTCTCTACTCCTTGTATGCTTCTTCAAATACTGACAACTTCGAGGTAGTGGGTGGCTCCAACTTTCCATATTCTCAACTTCAAGTCAGTAAGTTTGATTCCAACATTAACTAGATAACTTATTCCAAAATCTTGGTCTCATAGACTGCAGTGTCGTACTCTTCTTCAACTCCGGCTGAGTAGGCATGACTCCGATACTCCTTAATCCTGACTTATAGTGATAACTTGTCCTCCTTCTGTGGGTTACCTCAGGGTTCCTTAGGCTAAGAATCTTCAAAGCATTTCGAAGTGGTGGTCTGTTCTAACTTGGAAAACACTGGGGTTACCTATTCTAGGAGTCAAGTACAAGCATGAAAATATTACTAATATATAACCCTTCACTCAATAGTAAGAACCATATGATCCACAAGAATCGAGCACTCAGGCATTCAAGACATTATAGATAGTGCTATCTCAAGGCTGACTCATAACCGTTGAGATCTCGCACAGTTATCGGTCTAATTACTTCGTGGCAAGTCAAGCAAGGTAGACTCTACTATTAGTGGTTTAAGGTGTTCTCATAGCATCCAAGCTATCTTCTAACTCTTCCTGACTAGTCCACGTAAGAAGTTGCATCAACGTAGGTAAGATAGAGTTTTTTTTTGAAGAAGGAGAGGCAGAATTAATATAGTTCAAGGGGGTATATATAAAATAGAGCATTCAGAAAGTTCCTAGGCTAACGACCAACCTAGGGTTACATGCTACGGTCAAGTACGGCTCTGATACCACCTGTAACGACCCGGGTTTTCGGTGAGGAAAACCCGACTCCCTGTACCCTTGTGATAGTCCCTGAATCAGTAGCTATCACGTACAGAACTCATTACAGTATAATATCATTTCCATACAACGAAATCAGAGTACAAAATAGAGTATTTACATCCGAATACAGCTCGGGATACAATTTTAAGTACAAGCCCCTTGGGCTAAACGACAAGTAGAAACTCTACGCAGCGGTAGCTAAGGCTTCAAGTCTTCATCTTCGATCTTCACCACAGGCATCCTTGAGCGAAGCAACGTAACCCTTCCTCCATGGATTCTTCATAAATGGACTTTCGCTCCAAGTCCAATCCTGCACGCTCACAAACTATCCCAAAGGAATGGGATAGGTTAACGTCACCAACCGTATGCAAGCTTTAAGTGGCCTAAAGCTAAAGGTATAAAAAGTAGTCAAGGATTAGGCTCAGGTTTTCCTATGCAGTAGTAGCAAAGCATAAATAATAAGTCTCCATATCCCACCAATCCCAAACTCTCATCCTCAATCGGATACACCTGGTCACCCAGATCACCGTCTCCAAATCCTAATCCATCTAGGGTCGGTGCGAGAACTCCCACTCCTCGCACCTCAATGATTGCACCCGAATCCGCGAGGCAGAGGGAGCAACTCTCCTCTCCCCGAATGCAACCACGGCTCACTACACTCAAATCCTATAAGGGGAGATAGAAATCCCAAAACATGAGAGTCAGAGTAAACATCGGGCATGTCCATAACCGAGGACGCGGCTATACGTATAGATCTAAACTCTGCAGAGCGTGTACACCTGTACCCAACTCGGGATGGAGCTCAGCTGGTAGCGATCCGACTAAACCCACCCTACCAGACGAACACCTAGGAGTTACGATTCCACCCTGCATCCGGGTCTCGCTGCGGTCCCCCACAGAAGACCACCCCGGAACTGTGAACATGCCCTCGTGTGGCCACACGGGGAGCGCCCAAAAGGGAAGGGACTTCACCCTATACCCTCTCACTGATACCCTATATCCTGCTAGCAGGTATGGAATCGCACTTGCTAGGGTCGAAACGGCCCTATCCCCACCCTCGGCGAGGTGGTGTGTACGAAAGTCCCGTGCAACAAAGCGACCCACTCGGTTTCAGACCGGGGCGAGCTCCTGTCCTCCAAGTCATCACGAAAACCCCAACACCTGTGCTCCGAAAATCGTGTACCCGCCATAAGTACCAAATGGGAATCCCCCGAGAAGACGAACCCTGGCCCCCAATCCCGGATCGGGTTGTCTTGAGCTCACCCCCGCCAAGTCACCCAAAAACACCTTCTCCAGCCAGTTTTTCCCCGCACACGTCAAGAATCTATCCACAATTCCCAAACACATGCATAGCGAAGCTCAGCATATATACACGCATATATATATATATAGTAGTGGTAGGGCAAACAAGGACAGGGTAAATAAAGAAGGCAGTGCAAGGTTCAACATAACCATCATCATGCATAAAGTAAAGCGCTAGCAGTTCTACATAGCATGCCTAACAGGTTTTCAAAGTCGGTCGGGCGTGAACACCTGTGTGCAAGTAGTCGTCGTAGTTTCCGTAGCCGTACTTGATCTTCTGGCTCGCCTCCTCAGCTCCTTGAAATCCTAGATTCGGAAATATAAATAAATACCAGAGCTAAATGCAAATAAACTCCAAAGAGAAGCAATAAAGAACCAAATAACTCCAAAAGCTAGTCTATCGGGTGCTTCATCATTTTAGAAGAATAAAGAAATTGATTTCATATTTTTCTAGGATAGCATCAATTTATTATTGATTTTCAAAATAAAGAAATAGTTTAAGAATTTAATTAATTGCGATAAAGCACAAACAAAACATAAGTTAGCAAGTTAGAGAACATATGCTAGGTTTCAGGTTGGTTTGCAAGCTCAGTTGACTTAGTCAACAATCATTGTTGACCAAGTCAAAGGGAAAGGTCAAAGGTCAACCGGACCCCACAAGTCATCCTGTAGGCCCCGCATGTCAGATGGGATTAGGTTAGACAGTTAGCGGTCTCAGATGTTAGTGGGACCCAGCAGTAAGTCTGTAGGCCCTTTTGGTCAGATTGGAGAGATTGAACCGGTTGGATCGGCTAGAAGTGATGTGATGTGGTGAGGGTACTTGGCTAACTTGGCTTAAGCTGGAACACGACAAAGATGTGGCGAGGACGGATTTATCCGTGGTATGTCGGATGGTTTAGTTAGCGCACGCGTCGTGCACGACGAAGGCGTGGCACGGCCGCGGCGAAAGGTATGGTCGGGACTTGAAAGATTGAGAACAGACATTTGGTACAAAAGTTAAGACTCGGCGGAAAAAGGAAGGAATGCTGCTACTAGCAAGCAACGCCCAAACAGGATAGATGAAAGGGCTAAGGTTAGGTAGCATTTCCATGGCTTAGGATTACAAACAGTAGCTACTGCTTGTTTAGATGTGTGAGCTTAGCACTACAGGTTTGCACTTGCATGCTCACATGATGGAACAAACACGAAGATATAGGTGAAACTAAACACGTCCATGGCATGTAAACCATACATGACCGGGCTTAGCCTTGCTAGCATCTAACATGATTTCTGTGAACATAAGCAACATCTTCTGATAGTAGGGACACGGTCCGATTGTGAGCAGCCTAGCATGGGACTGAAACTTGTGCTCTCAAACAGAGCAGAACAAGGTCGCTCAAGCTGGGCTAGCACGTACAAGGTTTAAGAGCAACAACTTATATGGTTTGTGGCAAGAAGACAAGCTAGAACAACAGGTCTGCACACTAGCTAGCACTTCAGCACACACGAGTTAGGAAAGTGCAGCTGGAATTCAGGCTTGCAAACAAACTGTTCGCAGGAAGGCCACAATGGCATCTACCTGAAAGCCGCTTGAATGCATGCCGACACAAGGGCTTCAAGAGAACAGGGAATTAACTTGCTGCCATAGCAAGCTTGTGGTCAGCAGGTTTGGAAACTACAAGCTAAGCTTTTAGATCGGCTGGCCTATGGATGTTAAAGACGGCTGCACAGCTGGATTTAGAGGCAGAACATATGTCAAACAGGTGACACATATTAAGGGATTTGGTGGCACTGGCAGCAGGTTGAGCAAAACTTCTACATGTTGATTATATTAGTACGTACATATCCTAGAATTAAAACAGGGGTTGTTCCACATGCAAGCTTCTTGTTTCCTGCACGGGCTGTAGCTCTTCGGTGTTTGTGGGAGACATGGGTAGGTTGGGCAGCAGCAGCCGGCTGCAGGATAGCGAGCAGGACGCGGAACATTAGCAGCTTCAGCCCGCGGCGAGGTAGAAGGATGGGCGCAGGCAGCGACAAGAAGGGAAGTTCTTGGTGGCTGCAAGGTCGGCTTGGAAGCTTAACAGATGGCAGCTGCTAACATTTGCAACTGTCTGTAGCTTCCTGATGTGGAAAAGATAGGCCACAAGCAGATCGATCAAAAGCTGGTTGCAGGTTAGATAGCACACACATGGCTTACTGGAGCTCAATCAAATGCCACAAGGGCATCTACCTCACGGCTGCACACTGTGTTCTGCTGGTTCAAAGCCTGTGCAAGACTTGTGTAGGTGTGCTACGGGTTCAGCTGGTGGTTTAACAAAACTAGCACTACAGGTTTGTGCAGAAAACAAGGTGGCCAAGGGGATGTGTGCCAGTGTGCGGAACAAAACCCCACGATCTGGGCAAGCGTGCTCACGAGGTGCTCGAGCAAATACCCGAGAGGCACTCCGTGATGGAAACGGCCGTCCGGCGACGACTTTAGCGGCGGCTATCAGGATAAGGTAACGGCGAGGCTCGAGACGTCCCAAGGATGCACCTAGGGTAGCAAAAACACTCAGCTTTTGGCCAGCCAGGGCATGGCTCGCACGACGGCGGAAGGAACAGGGCGGCGGTGTGGATGGTCGCCAGCGTGCTGGCCATCAAACGACACGGCGCGGTTAAGGAGCTCCTAGGGATCTGTTTGGGTCAAGAAAAGTGCGGCCTTTGGCCGGAGTCCGGCTCAACGGCGGCGGCGGAAAGAAGAGCAGCGGCAGAGCCGTGCTTTGGTCGTCGGCGCGAGCGCGAAGATGCGCATGTGCGCCGGGGCGTGTACGTGTGCGACGTAGTGTGGAAAATCGACCCCAAAGGAGGGGCTTTGTCCCCGGTTCGTGCGCGCTCCAGCCAGGGCTCGGGCCAAGGCGGCGCCTTGCCCGGCGTGCGCGACGGTGAGGCACGGAAGATCACGACTTGGCCGCCGGCGAGTGCGCGTGGGTGCGCGGGTGCTCGGCGGGTGGTTGGCGAACCAAAGGCAAGGCCTTCCACCTCCCTGCGCGTGCGTGCACGGGCGTGCAAACCGGCGGCTTGGCCGCGTCGGCGCATCGGACAGGGCGGCGCGTTCGTCGGCGTCGTGCAACAGGTACAAGGCCAGGCGGGGTTTGCGCGCGCGTTGATGAAGGCAGCAGCACCTGCAGGCGTAAGGCTCGACTCGATGGTCGGCACACAAGCGTCGGCGGTCGCGCAGCGGCGCGGAGCAAGCGTCACAGCATGTCACACCCATTGGCACGAAGGCCGGCACACAGAGATAGCAAGATAGGGGGTGGAAGCTCACCTATGGGCTCGACGGGGCGTTCCGGCATTCCGTCGAACACGTCGTGGGCGAGGTGGACGGATGGCAGCGGCTTTGCGGTTCAGCTTCAGCCCCTCCTGGACAGCGTCTCAGTGCTCGACGTCGCAGCGGCCGGACGGCGCAGCAGCGTCGACGAGGCTGTAGCTTGGCTTCCTCCCAGTGCTTGGCGGCCACGGCGTGGTTGCAGCAATCCGTCGAACACGTCGGGTGCGCTGCTGCAGATGTGACCTTGACATAGCAGCGGGCGATGTGGTTGATGTGGCCGGCGGACAGAAACAGGTGGGCAGCGAGGTGGTCACGAGGCGGGCATGCGCGGCCAGGTCACCTCATCGACGGCGTGCTCCTCCTCGCTTCCTTTTTCTGGGCGGCGCTGCAGCGCGTGGTAGAGGAGAGCGATGGGGCAAGCCCCTGGTGGCGCAAGGGGAAAAGAGCAGCAGGTGGCTTGTGGTTAATAGCATTAGGAATTGAAGGGCGTAGGTGCCCCAAGCTGCTGGTTGCTCCTGCGTGAGAAATTGCTGCAGCTTTGTCCCTTGCGTCGGGGAAAAGAGAGCAAAAGAATTGGGTTGTTGGCTTGTCTCCGGTGGTGAATCAGAGAAGGGGAGATGCGGCTGCTGATGATTGGAGTGGCGAGAGATGGAGCAGGCAGATGGATTGGAATTTTGGAGATTGTGGCTGCTGATCGGTAGAGCACAAGGAAGAGAGGAGTTCCTCTTGTTGTTTCGACGGAGCGACAGAGAAGAACATACGAAGGAAGGGAGACTGCAGAGTGCGGCGGCAGGGGAAAGGAAAAGAGATGGGAGAGAGGTAAGGGAACTAGTTAGAGCAACTCTAGCAGACAGAGTAAATTTCATCTCCTATATAAAGTTATTGGGGGTGAAGTAAAACTATTTTCATCCCCAAAACACAATTTGCTCCAGCAGTTTTCCTATTATCCTTCCCAACTCGTAGGTCCCACCATACCACTTCATCCTTTCTTCCCCTGCCGCAAATCTTGGATCTTTCCTCCCAATCTGCCGCAGCGTCGTCTCGTTCCCGCTCCCGCCGCTCCCCGGCCCTGTCCCCGCCGCCGCTCGGCGTGCGGACGAGCAGCAGGAGCTTCCGCGTCGAGCTCGGCAGCGTCAGCAACCGCCGCATCTCATGCTCCGCCGCGGGGGGCGCCGACGGCCGCGGCCGCACCTACGGGCGGCGCCCAGGCTGAGGCCGGCGGCCCCAACGCAGCCCACATCGAGGCCGGCGGTGGGGTCCCGCGGTTGGCTCGGCGTCGGCGTCGGCTTCGCCAACCGGAGCGTGCCGGTGTACCTGTCGGAGATGGCGCCGGCGCGGATGCGCGGCATGCTCAACAACGTCGCCGCCGAGTACGACGACCTGGTCGCCGCCGGCGAGGCGTCGAGGCGTCGAGTGGTCAGAAGCCGTTTTGGCCTTGGCCCCTGCTCCAGCTCCACCTCCACTTGTACAGTGTATATGGCTGCTATATGAAGGGAAGCGAATATCACCTCCACATCTCTCGACGATGCAGCTGAGACAGCAACGACAGACTTATGCAGATACTGAAATACCACTGAATGAACTGACTGGTGAATCGTACGCCGCTTATCTGCAGACAGAACGATAGTTACATTACATAGCTGTAGCTCAATGTTTGCAATATTTCAGGCTTGGGTATCAGACAACTGAGAAGGAACAGAACTTCATAGCCCACAAAATTTCAACAGATCTGAACAACAGAAATAACATACTGAAACACACCACGGGCGACAACAGCATGTTCGCTCCATGCCCATTTCAGTTCATGCGGCCATAGGGGTTGTACATTAAAAGAAGAAAAAAAACAAAGCTCTAGAACACAAACCAACATTCTCCTATCCCTCTACGAGATGCCACCAGCCAACAGATGCTCCCAGACCATTTGGTCAACCTCAAGAACGATGTTGTGCACCACACCAGAGGTTAACTTCGAGTCCTGTCCCGGGATGCATAAGCTGGAACTCATGCAGTCGCAATGACACTTCGCGCTTACAGTTGGACTTCCCTACCATATACCCAGCTGAAAGGCATAGTTCCAACTTTCTTGGCTCTGCTCTGGGCCACATGTCACAGGAGGTTTTGGATGCCGCGCCCTGGAACGGCAGCAGCCGCACGTCGTCGCGCGGCATCCAAAACCTCCTGTTCGCCGCCGCGGCAGTGACAGCGCCCGTGCGCTCCAGCTCTGCCCGGTTCTCCGCCTCGTCTTCAGAGTCGGAGTCGGTCAGCGGTTGCCAAGTTCGCTGCAGCATCTCCGCGACGGTCGCGGAGACCGTCGCGGCCTCCTCCCAGCCACCGTGCCCGTCGAGCCGGAGCACCACGACGTCGCCGCCGGCGCGCACGGCGCAGTGGAGCGTGCCCGCGGCGGAGCCGATCTCCCACTGGGCGCTGTCCCTGGGGCACACCTCGAGGTGGACGCGGCCGGTGACGGGGTTGTAGCCTACCGCGGTGCCGATGCTCGTCCGCCACCATGCCGTCCCGCCGGCGGCCACCCCCGACGCGGGGATGAGCCCCTCGGCGGGCGCGACGGCGTCGGCGACCCACCACACGCCGGCCACGGACGTGAACACCGCGAAGCAGTAGATGTCGGAGCCCGGCGCGGACTCGAAGGCGCAGACGAGCGTGAAGTCCCCGCCGAAGTTGTAGACGCCGGCGTCGAAGACGACGACGATGGCCGGGCGGGGCCAGGTGATCCGGCAGGGCGGGCACGGGACGGCCTCCCAGGACCCCGTGGCCGGGTTGCAGACGAAGTAGGCGTCGTCGGCGGGGGAGAAGCAGCAGGCGACCCCGTGGGAGGAGGACAGCACGGTGGGGGTCGAGGAGGCCGGGAGGAACGCGAGGGGCGGGGACGGCACCGTGTCGCGCGGGGTCGAGGGGGAGGAAGAGGAACCCCGATCCCTCGCCGCCGGGGGGCGCGGGGACGAAGAGTCCCGAGGACCGCGGCGAGGTGCGCCGCCAGCCGCCCCGGCGAGTCTGAGGCGCCGCAGCTCGGGACCTGCGGCTCATCGTCCTTGATGGCTCCCGCCGATGCCGCCATGGATCCCGCGCGTCCACGTCCGGGGACAGGTCGGAGAGGTCCGGGGACCAGGGCGCGACGGTGGAGGCGGCGCGGCGGAGGAGGGAGCGGCGACGGGACGCGCGGGGGCGAAGGGAGGGAGAAGGAGATGCCGGCCGCGGCGGGCCGCGGCGGGGCGAGCGGGGGAGGTGCGGTTGGGGGGGAGTGGGTCCCACAGAGTAGGGGATGGAGGAGAGATCCCCTCTATAGAGGGGATGGAGAGGGGTTTTTAGTCCATGGAGAAAAAAATGGGAGGGGATAGGGAAGCTGCTGGAGATAGTTTCATCCCCTATATGACTACTTTTTTGATATTGGGGAGGGGATAGGGAAGCTGCTGAAATTGCTCTTAGAAGGTGATTTTTGAGATGAGCCCGGTGGCTTGGGCCGAAACTAATTAAGCCCGCGAAATAAATTGCTTCATAGAAATGGTACAAATGAATTTAGACTATTTTTCCGGAACGAATCAATTAACAAGGTATTAATTTGAGAAGTCGGAAAACATTGCCATAATTCAAATGAGCTCCGAGGAATTTAATCAAATGAATTATAGTTTATTACCCGAAATCGAACTAGTTATAAATAATTAATTCGAAGAGTCAGAAAAATATTCCCGTAATTCTTTTTAATAAATTCCTGAGCACTTCTGAAGATATTAGGCCGGGAAGGATTAGAGGGACGAAAAAGTTGGCGGGTCCACTGAGTTAGCAGGTGAAGACCCGAGAGATGGTTTAGCCAGGTCTGAAGGTTAGAGAGGGTAGTTAGTTTAATTAGCTTTTGATTTATATTTGAAATTAGATTTCAAATATAAACCACACTCAAAGATTCAAGAAAATTCCAAATAAAATCCAAATCACACTAACATAGAATTTATCCTTAGCACTCAAAGCAATTTAATTAATTTTATTAGTAAGAATTTGGAAAGGGCACGAGAAGCTAGTCTTATGATTCTGATAAATCACATCAAGCACGAAAATTTTTGAAAATCCACATTTTTGCAAACATAAACATTCCGGAAAAAATCCGGGATGTTACAATATGATGTACAAGTAGACTCTTGCCAAAAAGCATCATACAATGATAGGTCAGACCAGGCAAGTCATATATACTATGTGTGCATATCATATCAAAATTAACACACCTCAATTGAGTGTACAATTCAGTGCACAAATGAATTGAATTATTAAGTCATCAAGAAATCTTACTTTATAAGTGGTGAATCAGAAGCCAATTCAGCTGCCAAAAATAGGGACCGTAACTCCCGTGCTTTAACAATGTCACAATCCAACAAGCTGGAAGACTTCATTGTTTTTGACGTCGAGCCAACTAGTGGAGTGCCAAATAGGTTGACTTTATCTGAACGATCTCCCAGTAAAAAAGTAATGCAGTAATTAAGATTGCTGCCTCAACTATAAATGACAACAAAAAACTATACAAAATGGTATGGGAATACACACATTTCCTCCTGGTGTCTCGTCAAACATCCTTTGATCAACAGTGGTTTTGTCAAATATAATGCCTTGAGTGGCAGACTCTGGTGGAACCTTAGATACAAAAAATTTAAAATTAGTATGCAAGCAACCACATATAATCCAGAAGCAGGTGTCGTATACAAATGAATTTAACAATGTAAGTGTTTGGGAAGCCAATGATACTAACTGTGAAGTCATAAAAGATATTGTGAAAGCAATGATGCAAGTACTACAATTAAACTGTTAATAAAACTACACCAGCATAAATACAATGTGTGAATCATATAAATTGGTGCCTGACTAAGTGTACAAATAATGAAAGTAAAAATGAGAACTTCATAATACTATATATATACTTTTGCAACTCTATACAAACAATTGCATATAATCCAATGACAAATATAATTTAACCCTGAATATAATCCGATTATAACAATCATGTAATGCAGTGGTAAATAGCATATAATCCATTGATAGATGTGCTTTTGAATATACAAGGAACTGCATATAATCCAGATATAACTAGCATATAATCCTGTAAACATAAAAACTAATGAATGATCTAAGTATCAAAATAACTACAAATCATACATTTCATTCATTTTCATCATTCATATAAGTTAATCATAGCCAAATCAAGGATATGGAGAAGATTAAAAGAACTTACAACTTGTTGAGTTGAAATGTTCACATCCTGCTGCCTGGGGATATTATCGCCGATTTCATTGGCATCATCGACTAGAATTTCCTTGTAGATATTCTCACATGTCTTGTTCATGACCTCGTTTATAGAGCTGTCACCATCAAATAAACGAGGAGAATCCCGTTGTGTTTGGGTTTGGTTCAGATTAAGAAACCTAGAAGCTGCAATCAAGGATGTGTAACGGTTAGGACATGACATATATACCTAGTACTTTAGGCATAGAATCTTACGTGAGCTTTGAGTCCCAGATGAGAACTCAGCACCAATAGATTTAGGCGAAGATCCGCCATCCTGTTGAGTTTCATTGGTCCCATGCTTGTCATCATTTACTGTAAATGAAAAAGCTTTGTTGTATTTGTCAAACTAACTGTCGCTCATGCCAGGCTGTTGCTGATCCCTCTCGAACTGAGTGCCAGTCCTGTCTTGCGATTTCTGTTGAAATTGACTGAATGTTGGACTATTGCATTCTGAAATTTAAAAGAAATCATTAATTTTCACTACAATGTTTTGGACATATTGCGACCCTTTTCTATAGCAACGGGTGGTTTTGGTCGCTATACACCGGGGTTACTACGACAGTATACCATAATGGTCGCGATAGGTGGGAATGTTGCGACCAGTTGTGGACCGTTGCATTATTTATTGTGGTGGTCGCTATAGGTAAGGGTCTATGGCGACGCATGGACTCATGTCACAATTCTGGCTATGGTATTGCCACGGTTTTTCGTAATTGTTGTAATTGTTGCCCATTTTGCAATGACTATGACACGTTGCTATTCGTGGTGTCGTTTGTTGCAAAAGAGTCTTACATATAGCAACGACAGGTGTTGTGTGTTGCAAAAAGTCTTTAGGATAGCAACGAAAATGCACTCGTTGCGACTGAATTCTTTGGTATAGCGATGTGGATCAAAAGTGTTGCAAATTGCTTGTAGGTATGGCAACGGTAACACGAGTAGTTGTAACAGATTGCATATGTTGCATCGAACCAAAAAAATGTCGCAATAGAGATAATGTTAGTGCGACAATATAGCATCGTTGCTATTGAAAGAACTGTCAGTCGCAATTGATGTGTTTGTGGGTGCCACCAGGCTACCGTGGGCCCGTTCAATGGCCTGTGGGCCTGGACCATGGCCCGCACAGAACTATCCATCTTTGTACACGGAGTCCTAACCCAACTCTATATTGTTTGACCGACCCTAGCCCAACTATATATATCGACATGTAATACGAAGGAAAAAACCCAAACACATCATTGTTGCTGTTTCGCGATCCGCTGGGGTGACGCTGCCAAGCACCGATCATCTGCATCACGACTTCGAACAACCGAGAAAAAGTCTGTTCTTCGGATCCCATCAGCCAAGGTATAATCGATTATGAGATCCATGTGCATGGAATTTTATTTTGTTAATTAGCTTGTATATACACCTTAGTTTAATACCATATTATCTTATACTGATCCAGCACCCTTTGTATTATCTGTTGTAGTTGGGTTTTTTCTTTGCAATGGCAAGTGAGGATTGCAGTTGAATGGAATTGGAGCCTTCAGATTCTGCATGGCAACGCAGATTCGACAAGTTTAGTGAGGATCTCTTTCAGAGCAAATTTGATGGAGAGCAAGTGCAATGTCCATACTCTAGATGTCGTCACATGGCATTTCAAGGAAGAGAAGAGGTTGAACATCACTTGGTTACAAAAGGCTTTGACATGGCTTACATAAAAGAGCAACAAGAACGTCATCGTCATGCTTGTGAACCTATGGCTGTGGATGACGACGACGAAGTTGAAGGTGGTGCTGATGATGCCGACGATCGGGAGGCCACCAATAGTTTGTTTTCCTCTCTGATCAGTGGTGCCATACATGTCGAGTCAGAGATGATGGTAACGAAGATGAGAAGCCAAATGAGGCAGCAAGCAAGTTTTTCAAATTAATGGAAGAAGCAAGGATAGAGTTGTACCCTGGTTGCAAGGAGTCTAGATTCTAAGATTTCTTTCATTGTCAGGCTATATCAGATCAAGTGCATGTGTGGTTTAAGCAACGCTGCAATGGAGCAAATATTGTTCTTGTTCTCTCTTGTGCTGCCTAAAGGGCATTGCCTCCAAGATAGCCTGGATAAAATTCGAAGGGTGGTTCGAGACCTTGGCTTGGACTACGTAAAGATACATGCTTGTGTCAATGACTGTGTGTTATTCTGTGGAGTGTACGTGAGCATGGACAACTGTCCAACATGCAAGGAGAGTAGGTGGAAAAATACAGGTTCACAGGGCACTGACGAGGCTAGCACTGATGCAGAAAAGAAGAAGCGGTTTCCTGTTAAAATTCTGAGGTACTTTCCGCTGGCTCCTCGACTGCAGAGATTATATATGAACAAGGAAACAACCACGTATATGCGTTGGCATGATAAAGAATTGGTTCAAGATGGCAAAATGCGACACCCAGCTAACTCAAAGGCGTGGAGGCACGTGAATGACACGTTTCAAAAAGAATTTGCATATGAACCATGAAATGTCAGGCTTGGACTTACATCAGATGGCTTCAATCCATTCGGGATGTTGAACATCACTTACACTACTTAGCCAGTTATCCTAATTCCTTATAACCTGCCTCCTTGGTTGTGCTTGAAACAATCCTTCTGGATGATGTCCATGCTAATTCCTGGGCCTAAGTCTCCAGTAATTAACATTGATGTGTATTTGCAGCCTCTGATCGATGAACTCAAAACGCTTTGGGAACATGGAGTTGATACTTGGGATGCCAAGGAGAAGCGCAATTTTACCCTGCGTGCTATGTTACTCTAGACAATAAATGACTTTCCTGCTTACGCGATGTTATCTGGCTGGAGCACGAAAGGGAGGTTTGCTTGTCCTTATTGTCACAAGGACACTGATTACATGTGGTTAAAATTCGGTTTAAAGCATTGCTACATGGGGCATTGGCGTTTTCTGCCTAATAACCACAAGTGGCGAAGGCTCAAGGTCAGCTTTAACAACACTATTGAAACGAGGGACCCTCCAGTGCTACTCAGCGGTCAAGAAGTTCGGGATCAGTACGCGAGTTTCCAACAAGTCACTTTTGGAGCCACTACTTCGAAGAAGAGGAAGCAGCGTGATGAAGATTCTAGATGGCACAACTGGAGGAAGCAGAGTATTTTCTTTGAGATTCCATATTGGGATTCGTTGCTTATACGCCACAATATTGATGTGATGCATACTGAGAAGAATATTTGTGAGAGCTTGATTGGGACTTTGCTGAATTTAGCAGGTAAAACTAAGGACACTGAGAAGGCTCGACTTGATCTGAGAGAATTGGGTATAAGGAAGGATCAGCATCCAATGAGAAAGGGAAATACGATATGCCACCAGCATTGTACACGTTAGGTGATTCTGAAAAAGAAATCATGTGCAACTTTCTACAAGGTGTTAAGATGCCCGATGGTTATGCCTCAAATATCAGGAGAAATGTCGATGTCAATGGGCGCAAGGTTTCAAATCTGAAAAGTCATGATTACCATATTATATTACAAAAACTGAGTTAATGAACAATGTGTACTACCACTTTCTCAAATGAAAAAACGACTTAAACAAAGTTCGTAGATCTCGATGAGTTATTAAACTTTGGTATTCACCACTTTTCCATTTGACATCATATGGTTTTCAAAAATATCGATTCTAGAAATCATTTTTTGAATTTCGAAATTTGTCCTATTCAAACTCTGTCAAATGGATTACTAGCTTAAATAAATATTGTAGGTCTTGACGAGTTCTACAAGTTTGGTATTCACGACTTTTTCATTTGACAACATTATGACCCTAAAAATGTAGTATCAAATTTTCAAATTTCAAGTTTCTGTCTTTCAATCAAATTACTCGCATGGGGAACTTACCTAAATATTAGTTGTATGTACTTCTCAATTAGTTCTAAAACTAGTCAAGATATCATGAGTGCAAAAAATATCTAAATCAAAACAAAAGTTCTATCAATTTTTTAAGGTTTTTGAAAACAGTAGCAATTTGTGAAGGTTTTTCAAATTGTTATCTTTTAATCTAACTTGCATGGGGAAATTAATACGTTTCAACGACTGTGTAGGAGAATATAGGCAAAAAAAAGTTACTGTTGGGATCGAACCTAGAAATCAAAGGTAGGGGATGAAAACAACTACCATTAGACCACTAAATCCTATTTGGTTTATTGCCTCCATGTTTCTTTTATTAGAGCATAATTGCGCGCACGCCACATCGTCTCCTTGGGTCCCACGTGTCGGCGCAGAGATTCAGATGTGTTCTTGAGTTCATTATGGACCTCCTAACCTTGTTTCTTTGATTCATAATCAAAACTTAAAACAAGTTTATATTTCACGTATGATGTCCAAATCAGGAGTTTTTTTCCTACATTCTTATAAAAAAATAATTTATCTCATGGAGTGCATTGCTCTCCATGTGACATTGTTTGAACAATCCAAATTTCAAAATTCAAAGATTGATATCTAGAATCGATATTTTTAAACACCAGATGATGTCAAATAGAAAACTTGTGAAAACCAATGTTTCATATCTCAACAAGATTTACAATCTTTATTTAGGTCGTTTTGTCTTTTTTAAAAGTGGTAACTACATGTAGTACAAAATTGACAAGTCTCTAACATAGTTTCTTAAACTATGTGAGTGAATCTAAAGTTAATGAACAATGTGTACCACCACTTTCTCAAATGAAAAAACGACTTAAACAAAGTTCGTAGATCGCGATGAGTTATTAAACTTTGGTATTCACCACTTTTCCATTTGACATCATCTGGTTTTCAAAAATATCGATTCTAGAAATCATTTTTTGAATTTCGATATTTGTCCTATTCAAACTCTGTCAAATGGATTACTGGCTTAAATAAAGATTGTAGGTCTTGACGAGTTCTACAAGTTTGGTATTCACGACTTTTTCGTTTGACAACATTATGACCCTAAAAATGAAGTATCAAATTTTCAAATTTCAAGTTTTTATCTTTCAATCAAATTACTCGCATGGGGAACTTACTTAAATATTAGTTGTATGTACTTCTCAATTAGTTCTAAAACTAATCAAGATATCATGAGTGCAAAAAAATATCTAAATCAAAAAAAAAGTTCTATCAATTTTTTAAGGTTTTTGAAAACAGTAGCAATTTGTGAAGGTTTTTCAAATTGTTATCTTTTAATCTAACTTGCATGGGGAAATTAATACGTTTCAACGACTGTGTAGGAGAATATAGGCAAAAAAAGTTACTGTTGGGATTCGAACCTAGAAATCAAAGCTAGGGGATGAAAACAACTACCATTAGACCACTAAATCCTATTTGGTTTATTGCCTCCATGTTTCTTTTATTAGAGCATAATTGCGCGCACGCCACATCGTCTCCTTGGGTCCCACGTGTCGGCGCAGAGATTCAGATGTGTTCTTGAGTTCATGATGGACCTCCTAACCTTGTTTCTTTGATTCATAATCAAAACTTAAAACATGTTTATATTTCACGTATGATGTCCAAATCTGGTGTTTTATTTCCTACATTCTTATAAAACAATAATTTATCTCATGGAGTGCATTGCTCTCCATGTGACATTGTTTGAACAATCCAAATTTCGAAATTCAAAGATTGATATCTAGAATCGATATTTTTAAACACCAGATGATGTCAAAAAGAAAACTTGTGAAAACCAAAGTTTCATATCTCAACAAGATTTACAATCTTTATTTAGGTCGTATTGTCTTTTTTTAAAAGTGGAAACTACATGTAGTACAAAATTGACAAGTCTCTAACATAGTTTCTTAAACTATGTGAGTGAATCTAGAGTTAATGAACAATGTGTACTACCACTTTCTCAAATGAAAAAACGACTTAAACAAAGTTTGTAGGATAAGTTTGAAAAGATGTTTCAGCCTTACAAATGCTTATTATTATAATCTTCTGAGGTAACCAGAACATTGTACCTGTTGTGATCGTAACTTAACCAATGCACCTAATACCTTACCTTCCCTCTTTTCAAATACGCAGAGTACACCTCAATCCAACAACACTACAGCTGACGTTGAAGCTACGGTCAATGAGGATGACACTGCTGCAACAACATTAGTGCAGAGTCAAGAAACAGCGAACAAGGTAACGACTATACCTAGTTGTGATTGACTAAATATATATTTATGTCTCTAATCTCTTGCCTGCCCTCTCTTACAATGTGCAGACTCCCTCTGAAACCATCAACAACACTAAAGCAGTAGCACAGGGTAATGAAGTAGCACAGAGTCAAGCAATGGTGAACAAGGTAACGACGACACTTGGTTGTGATTGGCAAAAAAACAAAAAACAAATTTATGTCACTAATCTTTTTGCATGGCCTCTTTTGTAATGTGCAGGCTACCCCTGGAACCAACAACAATAATTCTAATGAAATTGTACCTCCAAGGAGTGTCCAAAAGGTTCCCGTAACACTAGTACTGCAGGATCATGTAACAGCGAACCAGGTATTAACGACATCGAACAAGCTATCTAATCATGATGCAGGGTGTACTTTGAATTACAGCTGACATTGTTCCATTAACTTTATAATCCAGATTGATCCAGCAAGCACTGTAACAAAAGATAAGGAAAATGTGGCACCTAACATCAATGATTCAAGTGCCCACATTTCAAAGAGACTGTTTCCTGAGAAACATCAAAAACGTGATGCACCTGATGCAGCTCCCAGAGTTATTGGTCCACAACACCTGCTGAGGGAGGCTAAAACACGATCAGGCAAGAAGAGAGCACACGAGGTACGTACTAACTGGAATTGTCCTCTCATAATGCCATTAATATTTTCCACTTCCAGTTCATATGCTGAAATTCTCTAATTCGTTTACATTCAGGATGGCATGGAAGATGGTCCGGCAGTGAAAAGAATCTCAAGAACGACAAACAGAGTCCCACCTACCAGCAACAACAAACCTACCAATAAGAAACTTCCGCTCTAGCCTAAAAATTGATGATCAATGCAAGTGTAGGAGTGATATCCAGATTGTAGCAGTGCGTAAGAACAATATAGATTCTTTACAAATTTTTTTACTGCGATCGATGGACAAGAGTTCTTACTATGAAATATATGATGAATGCTGGTCATGAATAAAGGATCGATTTCATTATTGATTTGTTTGTACATGGGTTGCATCAGTTTATGTTTTGAAAATTTTGTTGTATGAAATTTGGCGACGCCGGGCATCCAGCGTGTAGCCTGGCGACCAAAATTTCGTTGCGCTATCCTCTACATAAATAGTGACAAACCATATAGTTCGTTGTGACATACCGTATGCATATGGCGACCAAAGATTTATCTGATGCGCTATCATTTGAGCATATAGCATCGACACAAACTTTGTTGGGATACCCCTACGCATATAGCGACGTTAAGTAGCGTTGCACTTTGGGTCGACGACATGGTGACGACCCATCTTTGGTTGTGTGACCCTCTTCTTCTATAGCGATGGCAACTGGAGTTGCGATTTTGTCCCCGAATATGGCGACGCCCCACATCTTTGGTTGCGTGACCATCAACGTGTATAGCAATGGTAGTTAGGGTTGCGATTTGGTTCAAGAATATGGCCACGACAAATCTTTGGTTGCGTCACCATCAACGTGTATAGCAACTGGTCGTTCGCGTTGCGATTTGGTTCAAGAATATGGCGACGACACATCTTTCATTGCGTCACCATCAACGTGTATAGCAACTGGTCGTTCGCGTTGCGATTTGGTTCAATAATATAGCGACGACATGTACTTGGTTGCCTGACCATCAACCTGTCTAGCGACGGTAGTTAGCGTGGCGAATTAGTTCAATTATATGGCGACGAACCATATCTGGTAGCGTGACCCTCTTCGTGTATAGCGACAACACCGAGCGTTGCTATTTTTTTCAGGCATACCATGACGACCCATGGTTCGTTGCGTGACCCTCTTCGTGTATAGCGATGGCATTTAGTGTTGCGATTTGTTCAAACATATGGCAACGGCTACGCGTTCGATGTGATATCCTCCATTGCTATTGCAATAGCACAGGTGTCGTATTGCGACACAATGATTTGATCGTAATAGCGCTTGTTTGCAACTGACCGGAGTGGTCGCAAATACCACTATCGCAACGACTTGTGTCATTGCAAAAGCCCATATCGCAACGACACAAGTCGTCGCGACTCGAACCAATTGCTACGCCAGGCGCCGTTGCAACAATAGACGATAATAGCGACGTGAATTGTGAGGCATCGCAAAAACCTATTGCGACCGGTTTTATTCCGACGCCTGGCGACGGACTCGAATAGTCGCTACATGACCCATATCGCGACCAAAACCCCTGTGTTGCGATGGTTTGAATGTGTCGTGACATGTTCCAATCGCTGTAGTGTTTCATAAACTGTAGGGATAGGGTAGTGACTTAGAGAGGTGAACATAAATAATGCCATACCAATATCTGGTTGCTGGCGATCATTGTTGTTATGAGTTTGCGATGCTAGGGAATCCAGGAAAGAGTAATCGCTGTTCTGGCTGAATGAAAATATAAAAACACTAAATCATACAAACAAAGCAGAATTGTAAGCAACTATGTTCATATGTAATACAAGTTGTGTGTACAGGCCATACAAATGAGTCAAAGTATAAGAAGAAGTCATATAAAGAAGGCAAAAATACAGCAAAAGCGGAGTGCTACAGGTTCAGATACAGGAGGAAAATAACCATAGCACAGAATCATATAAACCAAAACATAACCTACAGGATGCATCAAATTATGTCCTAGTGTGAGCAAATCATATAAATATAAAATAGAGGTCATATAGGTGTCTATACCTAAGTACGCTTAATGTGGGCATACTATCAAGTAGTATACACTATTCAAGGGCGTCATATGAAGCTATTTGAGTAATCAGTTAATGCAGGAAACACAATTAACCATATAAATATGGAGTAGGCATCATATAAACTACCTGTGCGTATATGTGGACCCTCAGCAGCACCTTGCATGTGTGCATCTTCTTGTGCACCAGTACCATCATTTCCCTGGGAAGCATTTGGATTGCCATCACCCTGATTCTCAGCGCGCCTCAACTTGTCAGTCATGTTACCAAAATTTTCTGATAGCTGGTACTGCTTCTGGACAAGCTGAACACGTGTTTCTTCCAGTGATCCCGCCAGTGAAGCCATGTCATGATCATACTAAGAGAAAAAAAATTAAAATTCTCTCGGAAAGAGGTTCAGTGCACTGGGCGATCTTGTATGACAAGAGTGTACTCAATTGGGGTATATGGATTCTTGCTCCACCAGCATAACAGGCTTGAGTTGGGTTGCGGAACTAAAAAAACAAAGTGTTAAATGTTGAAGCATATATGTGTACCAGGAAGGAATATCAGACAAAATGTGAGTGAAGATCATGTAAAAGCTGAAACAAGTCATATAAACTCCATATGATAAAACAATTTGTCAATATAAGGGTTAGGACATATAAGTATAACAACAGATTGTTAGATAACATATATATATATGGAAATCAACTTCATCAATACTAAAATAGTGTGAGCAGCAATTAATATCAATTTCAATGTGAGTGCATATCATACAAATGGTGAATAAAACCATATATACTAAAAATTGTTTGCATAACACCTAATTGCTGAAACAAATCATATAAACTCCATTCGTGTTCTGATCATGTAAATAAAATGATGAGGTCATATAAGTCAATTAACAGAATCCTACATAACATATATGTGTGGAATCAATTTCATACATACTAAATTGTAAGAGCAGGTGACATACAGAAGGACATATAAGTCTATTAACAGAACATAAAAATGGTGAAGCAACTCATACATATTGGTGCATCCTTATTAAAGTGGAAGGTAATGTCTGGGTCATACAAATTAAAGTGGAAGGTCATGTATTTGCCTGTTCCTATATAACTCTTTTTGCGGCTTATAAAGTGTGTCAACCAGATCATATAAACTATCAAAGAGAGACTTATCAGGATAATTCAGCAAACAATAAATGCAGCAAATCAGAATTGTTGAAAGTTCATCAAATAGTATGAAATAATCATAGTGCACAGTCATACATTTCTGTCAAATGCGTCATACATATTGCATATTCATGTCAACATCAAGATCATATATACTAATAATAGCAGGAAAACAGAATTGTTGAAAGTTCATCAAAAAAGTATGAATTAATCATGGTAAACCATCATACATTTCTATCAAATGGGTCATACATATTGGTGCGTCATGTACAATCTCAAGATTATATCAAAAAAAGAAAACCCAGACCTCAACTGCCACATCATACTAATTAATTAAAGTGGCAGGTCATGTATTTGCCTGTTCATAGAGAACTCTTTTTGCGGCATATAAAGTATATCAACAAGATCATATAAACTATCAAAGGGAGACTTTTGAGGATATTTCAGCAAACAATAAGTGCAGCAAATCAAATTGTTGAAAGTTCATCAAATAGTATGAAATAATCATAGTACACAGTCATACATTTCTGCCCAATGGCTCATACATAATGCATAATCAAGTCAACATAGAGATCACACCAACTAAACTAGCTTGCAATCAGACATGATTTGCCCAAACTCATGACTACGATTATCGAGACACACTTATTTAGAAGAGTGAATCAAATAAACTAACCGGGTGCACGGGGGATGGACTACGCCGAGATTCTGCAACATCTGTAGGAACATTCTCCTGACACAGGAATATAAATAACATCGGTCATATAAACTAACATCTACTCCTATAATCTAGGCAACTGCAAACTATAAAGTTGCAAAATTGAACCTCGAATCTAACTGTACTGGGATTGCTCTTCGCTGACGTCCTGCCGCGACCTCGTCATCCACCACCACGTCCAACACCGACAGGCTGCTCAACAGGACGGCTTGCAGAGCGGGTCATGCGAGGAGACGCGCGGCCGGAAGCGGTTTCTTGTCTGCGAATCTTCTTCTCAGGCATGAAGTCATCTCCGCTCTCGTCGGTGGGGGAGTCTTCTGCGTCTGAAGGTGGAGGCTCTGACCGGCACGCCACCCTCTTCTGTCCTTTGTGCGGCTCACCAGACTTGTCGGCGGGGGAGGTTGGTTCCTAGGAAAAGCACACTTCTTCGGTGGCATCTTCTTGCGTCGCTCGGTCTCGACGCGCGCGGTGGGGAGGAAAGTCGCGTCGTCCGGTCGAGGATGACGGCCGCATCCTGGACCGGTGCCGCGTCCCAATACTTGTTCGCCGCTGCCGTTGTTGACATTTCTTAACGCAATCACCTAAGAACAGGTTTGGAACCCATCCTGGTAATAGCGCCAGAAATGCTGGTTGGTAATTCTTAATGTTACAGGAGTCCGCAAGCGCACGGAAGTACTATTGTAGCATTTCCCCAAAGGAGTATTCCAAATGGTATCGAATCCAAGGAAGGCATTGGTGGATTGACAAGCTCAACACTAATGCAATGAGTGTAGATCATAGACGGAAATAAATCAGACACTCAAGTGCAGGGGTAAAATATGATAATAGGGGTAGTGTGATCACACACACACTCACTCTCTCTCTCTAAGGGGTCCTAGGCATAGGAGGCAGCATACGAGTTAGTTCTAGGTTCTTGTGTACTATACACATAAAGCTGGTAGGAACGAGTTACATACACTAGCGTTGAAGAACATTGACTTAAGCACCCAGGTACCACGGGGAGCTAACCTCCCGTGTTGCTTCTGCACAACTCCGGTTGTTAGATTTTAGACTCCTACAGCCTATCCGAATGTGGGGGATTTCAGAGGGACCAACAGCTGTCACTACCGCGGCCTACCCCAAGACAAACCGTGGGATAAGCTCATAAGTAAGGTAGCTATGCAACCCAAGCACCATGCTTACGTTGTTAGCCGGACTTGACCGGCCTGGGCTATTGTAACCCAAGTCAAGCCACCAGATAAACCAGCCAATTACACCGAGTACCGTTGCTTAAGCACAGACTTCATACAACACAGTCATGTCATCTAATTAGATCAAACCAGGTTATGTACACAAACGGATTCGTGTTTTCCTATGTCTGTTCAACTGGATCAAAGGGTCGTGTTCGCGAAGAACACGAGCCCCTAACTTATGAACAAACAACAGAAACATGTGAAAGTCACCCGTCAAGTGGATCGAAAGGCCTTGTTCATCAAGAACAGGAGCCTCTAAATGATGAACAGGTGAAGAAAACATGAACAAATCACTCATGTATACTAACACAACTTTATATGAAATAGATGAATAACTGAAGTAGATGAAAGTCATACAAATGAAATAAGATACAAGAGAACTCATACCTAGATCCCAAAGTAGACTTGGAACCTGAATTAGAACTACTCTAGCCTACCTCCTAGCCTTGAGACTAAAAGTGAGAGAGGTGTTGCAAGTGTGGATGTCTCATAAGTGAGCCCCCTCTCCTTCTATTTATAGGCCCGGGCACCGGCGAGGAATGGATGCAACACCCCGGGAATGGCGCCTAGGACCAATAGGGAAGCACCACATGGAAGCACAGGACAGGCTAAGCTAGGGTCGGTTCGGCCGACCTGTGGGGTCGGCCGACCCCCTGGTGGGGCCCCTGGCTTGTGCTTTCTCCTGGTGGCTGTCCCGTGGGTCCTTAGGTCGGTTCCCGGTGTCCACCCTGTTTTGGCGTGATTTGCATGCCTTTGTGGGCCCATGGATCCATGTGATGTCCACGTGTCACACTCTGATTCATCGGGGGTTGCTTCACTTGGATTGCTTGCATGGCATGCATGCATGGCTCCCTAGTTGGCAGGTGTGCATGCATGGCATCCTTGTTGGCAGCCCACCTAGGATGAGGTGATGTGGCATGGACCATAGAAGGTGAGTTTGTCGCTCTTTTCCTGCTTATTTTCCTGCAATCAAATAATCTCCAAGGACAAGTGGAACTACATTATTCTTAACTAAATACGTGTAAGAAATGCCTTATGCTCCTTTATTCATGAGTATATTGACGGCTAAAGTAGGTACTTAACAGCCGTCAACAACTCCCCCAAGCTAGCCTCTTGCTCGTCCCGAGCAAGAGATTAAGGACATAGGTTGGTTGATCAGGAGTTGCTACGATGTTGTATTCCTAATGTATAACAAGATACACCCAGGTGCTCTATCAAGGATTGAAGAAGTTGGCATTGATCTTACCTTACACTCGATTGATATGGGGCGTGTAGCTTCACCTGCCTTGGGCGGTTGAAAGATAGAATGATTGTATAAAGATTACCAATCACATGTACCTTGATCAGTTATCAATCCGGAGGTTTTGCAGGTTTTTCAAAAAGAAATCAAAGTTCCTCAAATGATACTCTCAGATCGCTCAATGTGTATGATTCCTCACCAATCCGAATCTGGTTTGCATGGCCAGCGTAAAAGAAAACCAAAGAATCATCCGGGCCCTTTTTAAGAGTATGTCCTTGAATCAGATACGCCTCATCTATCACGGCCCGGGGAGAATCAATGTAGGGAACGTTAGCCCCTTGTGTAATCCCAAGACTCGAAATGATACGTGTGATCAAAGACGTACACTCAATAGAACCCGTCATCCTAAAATTTGTCAACCACTACCGAATCATAGCTTGCACTAGGGAGATTTTGATCCGTCTGACCGCGGCATATAATATCCTCATCTCATCTGTGCGCACGGGTCGAATGTCATCCCTTGGAAAGAGAGTGATGGCGAGCCACTTATGCCACAGTCGGAGAGTGGGATGCGTGATATCGTTGCACCGAGGTGCTAACTTGCCACAGACAGGCTGACCAGAAAGCTCTTCCCAAAAATTATCTCGAATAAAATCGCTGCAAGCTTGATCGAGAGAAATAACACAACGAGATGAAAACTGAGAGCGCGTCTAAAACCTGGCCATGAGACTCGATACGACGTTCCATGGAAACGAAATGTAATACCGGTCTCATCCTCCCGAAGAGTACAGAGGAACTGGATGGTGAGAGGCCTAGAACCGATCTCCCACACCGGAACAAAGTTCTCCCAACCAAGAGCATGCCAAATGGAATCGAACTAGGAGTCCATACCTGTTTTCTCGAGAAGGGCCGAGTCGAACTCCTTGGTGTTGGCGAAGACTCGATCCTTGATGAGAGCGTAGGCTTGTCTCTCCCGGTCGTCCCTCAAGTCGATGAAGGCGGCATCGGCGTCGAACACTCCTTCGGCTTGTGGCGTGGGTAGCTCCTCTTCTTCCTCTTCTTCACGGTCGGTTAACATTAGACTCGGTGTAGCTCCGGAGTGGTGAGACGAGCCCTCCCCGTCTCTCAAACGGCGTGAGCGGGTCACCTTCCGGTACGCGAGCGGGTCACCTTCCGGTACGCACCGGCGATCCAACTCATCTTGCACAACAATGGGACAACACGAGCAAATCGGTGATGGGTTAGTGAAATCGAAATGAAATCCTTACCGAGCTTGCTCCACCAATATTCAATATTCAGCAACAAATTGGAGAGAGTGCTTGACACTTCCACTTGAGCAAGAAAACCAAAGAGCAAGAGCAAAGAGGGAGAGAGGGTGATGGAAATGAGTGAATGGGTGAAGAAACCCCTCAATCTGCCTTCTATTTATAGGCAACCGAGCCAGGCACCAGGGGAGAGGACAAGAGCAACGGCTAGGAGCCGTTGGAGGAGGCGGGGCCCACATGACCGTTGGCCAGGGTCGGCCGACCCATGGGGTCGGCCGAACCCCTGCCGGGCCCGCCTGCCTCCAACTTTTTGCAACGGCTCTCTAACGGTTACCTGATGTACTGCCCAGATGTCTAGGTCCAGATTCGCCCAAAATTTTGCTCGAACAATTTTTCTAAGATTTTCCAACTCAAAAACTTATTTTCAGAATTTTTATTTGAAAAGGGAAATTTGGCTAGAAAAATCTAGCATGCAGATGCAAGGTTGGAAAAATTCAAATATGCATTTGGAAAAATAAAATTTTGAAGGGGAAATATGAGATGACTACCAATTTTACCTTTTGGCAAAAAGGACTCATCTTTTTAAGTCCGAGAGCGAGACTTTTCTCGGCGATCAATTCCAATCGTCACCCCATTCCCGAGAAATAGATGGAGATGACCTCTGTATTTCCCGCCACACCTTTCTTGTTTTCTTAGGCTTTGTTGGAGTGGTAGGAAGTCGCGGGGGCTGTGGCTCCGTCCATGCCCCTGATTGCTCATTTTTGCCCTGGAGTGTATAGCATTTCTCTTTTGTTGCCTGAAATTGGAACATCAAGGTCCTCTTCCCAATGCGGAATTGGATCGTTCTGGCTCCGACATTGATCCTTGTGTTGGCGTCACTTAGGAACTGTCTCCCAAGAATGAGGGGCATTCCCACATCATCTTGCATATCAAGGACCACGAAATCCGCAAAGATACATGAACCTTGGATGAATACCAATAAGTTCTCCACTATCCCCTCTGGATATCGGATCGATGCATCAGCAAGTTGGACGGTCGTCACAGTTGGAGTTAGAGATGGATATCTCAATTGTTCAAATATGGCCTTGGACACAAGGTTAACACTTGCACCAAGGTTACAGAGAGCATTCTTAATCTTCTGGTAATATATCTTGCAGGTGATAGCCGGATAACTAGGATCTTTCTTGTGTGTAATTGTTGAAGATTCCCATGGGTCAAGTACCTGCTGTATAGGCTTCCCTGCATAGTCAGTGGCTTGTGCCCGCCCAGATGGCTTACCCCATCTGGTGGACACTACACAAACATTTTCACAGGAAGATACGGGCTGCCCCGGAATCTTCCCGTCTTCAGCAGAGGGAACCAAAGCAGCTAATTGAGCCAACTGGGTTTCTATCATCTTATTAAAGCTCAACTGGTTTTTAAGAGTAGAAGAAAGGTTATCAATTTTAACATTAAGGCTCTCAAAAGCCTTATCATAGGTAGTTGTTTTCTTATTAAAGCCTTCATTAATCTTAGCTTGCCCAAAGACTAGATCTTTCAAGGAAGGTTGGTTTGGGTTGAAAAAATTACCTTGATTACCTCCTTGATAATAAGGGTGCGATTGATTCCATGTTTGACCTCCTTGTGGACGATAACCGTTGTTGTTACCGTTCATGTACATCACATCCTCCTGAGTAGCAGGGCAGTAATTCCCTGAATGCCCAGTATTACCATAGACTTCGCAAGTCATGCGAGCATCCATAGCTTGAGTAGTGGTGGCCATGGCGGCCTTCTCATGGGCTAGATCATCCATTCTTTTCATCATTAGGTCCATCTTGGCGTGCAACATATCCGCTTCCTTGATGGTATGTGTACCCCTTTGACATGGCTGGAGTCGATCATTACTCCACCCTTGATTGGTAACCATCTTCTCAATCAGTGTAGTAGCTTCAGTAATAGTAAGAGAGAAGAAGGCCCCTCCAGCTACAGCATCAATATGGCCTCGGGCTGTCGGAGTCAGCCCATTATAGAAACTCTGAAGAATAAGCCAGTTGTCCATCCCATGATGAGGACAAGCCAGGACGTACTCCTGGAGCCTCTCCCAAGCTTCGGGGATAGTCTCATTTGCTGCTTGCTGGAAACTTGAAATTCGCCCCCGAGGGACATTGGTTTTGCCCAATGGAAAGAATTTCGTGAGGAATGTTGCGGAGCACTTTGCCCAAGTGTTAATCTCTGCACGGTTAGCATAGAACCACTGCTTCGCCTTTCCCAAGAGTGAGAAGGGAAACAGTTGCAGACGAATAGCATCTTCCTCCACTCCTCGTATAGTGAAGGTACTGCACAGTTCCAGGAACTACTGCAGGTGGGCGCTCGCGTCTTCATTAGGCTTGCCACAGAATGGGCTAGCCTGTACCATCGTGATTAAGCCAGTCTTGATCTCAAAGTTTCTATTCCTAGTGTTGATCACAGGGTCTGTCGGCACCTGGTCAGCAGAGGGAGCGGAGTACTCGCGGAGAGTCTTCTCGACAAGATTGGCCATGGAAGTTGATGCGGATGGCACAAAGGAAGCTGGATCGACTTCTAAACGTTCACGCAAAGGAGAGCCGAAATGAGTTCGTGCCTTCCTTACGAGTGACTCAGGATGTTCAGTAAAATTCGGCGGTAAGTCGAAACCAGTCATGCACTACCTGTCTTCATCATCAATAGACAAAGAAGACAATACAAGTTAGTCTGCATTGAGAACTGTTTTATTCCTGTCATGATTATAAACATATGCAAAGTGTTGATATGTCATCCTTAAGCCTTCTCCGGCAACGGCACCAGAAATGCTTGTTGACATTTCTTAACACAATCACCTAAGAACAGGTTTGGAACCCATCCTGGTAACAGCGCCAGAAATGCTGGTTGGTAATTCTTAATGTTACAGGAGTCTGCAAGCGCACGGAAGTACCATTGTAGCATTTCCCCAAAGGAGTATTACAAAGGGTATCGAATCCAAGGAAGGCATTGGTGGGTTGACAAGCTCAACACTATTGCAATGAGTATAGATCATAGACGGAAATAAATCAAACACTCAAGTGCAGGGGTAAAATATGATAATAGGGGTAGTGTGATCACACACACACTCACTCTCTCTCTAAGGGGTCCTAGGCATAGGAGGCAACATACGAGTTAGTTCTAGGTTCTTATGTACTATACACGTAAAGCTGGTAGGAACGAGTTAGATACACTAGCGTTGAAGAACATTGACTTAAGCACCCAGGTACCACAGGGAGCTAACCTCCTGTGTTGCTTCTGCACAACTCCGGTTGTTAGATTTTAGACTCCTACAGCCTATCCGAACGTGGGGGATCTCAGAGGGACCAACAGCTGTCACTACCGCGGACTACCCCAAGACAAACCGTGGGATAAGCTCATAAGTAAGGTAGCTATGCAACCCAAGCACCATGCTTACGTTGTTAGCCGAACTTGACCGGCCCGGGCTATTGTGACCCAGGTCAAGCCACCAGATAAACCAGCCAATTACACCGAGTACCGTAGCTTAAGCACAGACTTCATACAACGCAGTCATGTCATCTAATGAGATCAAACCAGGTTATGTACACAAACGGATTCGTGTTTTCCTATGTCTGTTCAACTGGATCAAAGGGTCGTGTTCGCGAAGAACACGAGGCCCTAACTTATGAACAAATACCAGAAACATGTGAAAGTCACCCGTCAAGTGGATCGAAAGGCCTTGTTCATCAAGAACAGGAGCCTCTAAATGATGAACAGGTGAAGAACACATGAACAAATCACTCATGTATACTAACACAACTTTATATGAAATAGATGAATAACTGAAGTAGATCAAAGTCATACAAATGAAATAAGATACAAGAGAACTAATACCTAGATCCCAAAGTAGACTTGGAACCTGAATTAGAACTACTCTAGCCTACCTCCTAGCCTTGAGACTAAAAGTGAGAGAGGTGTTTCAAGTGTGGATGTCTCATAAGTGAGCCCCCTCTCCTTCTATTTATAGGCCCGGGCACCGGCGAGGAATGGATGCAAACACCCCGGGAATGGCGCCTAGGACCAATAGGGAAGCACCACGTGGAAGCACAGGACAGGCCGAGCCAAGGTCGGTTCGGCCTACCTGTGGGGTCGGCCGACCCCCTGGTGGGCCCTCCTGGCTTGTGCTTTCTCCTGGTGGCTGTCCCGTGGGCCCTTAGGTCGGTTCCCGGTGTCCACCCTGTTTTGGCGCGATTTGCATGCCTTTGTGGGCCCATGGATCCATGTGACATCCACGTGTCACACTCTGATTCGTCGGGGGTTGCTTCACTTGGATTGCTTGCATGGCATGCCTGCATGGCTCCCTAGTTGGCAGGTGTGCATGCATGGCATCCTTGTTGGCAGCCCACCTAGGATGAGGTGATGTGGCATGGACCATAGAATGTGAGTTTGTCACTCTTTTCCACAACCCTTGTATTTCGATTGTCTTAAAGAGTCTAATTCCTGCTTCTTACAGTAGTTTTCTGACAACGTCATAAGCTGCCCACTCCTCCTCCCGAAAACCGGACAGCACCCCCTGCTGTGGTCAGGTTGACCGACTGTTTGCTGCGGCCTGACGCACAGATGTAAATGGCACCCAGTCATACGATAATAACCCATGAAATTTGGAAGGGTTTCTGGGCTGCGGGATTTCAATATTTTGACTTGGCATTTTTGGTTCTCGCAAAAATAATCATCATAACTATTTAAAAATTGTTTTGCATCGAACCCGTGAAAGTGCTTATATTTCCGAAGGCTAATATTTGCTTCTGTGCAGAGGGAGTAGCAATGAACAGCACGAGTTCTTTATTGCATCTTCGAAGGCACAACACCAGGGGAAAAGGACCAGTAATTTCTATAAACCATTCACGATGTAGTTCCCAAATCCCAACAGCAGATGTAGTAGTTGGCATGATTATTGCATCTAGATTTACACACCGAAGCAGATGGAGGAAATAAAATCTTGTCCAATGAAAGAAAACATGTACAGTTTTGATCAGATTCCACGAAGTAGTTCTATTTTTTATTCTACATAAATAATCATATGTACCTATATCGTCATACGAAACAGTCGCGCATTATCATATAATCTTTTGATTAAAATGTGAGTGCAGAAATTGATGAACAAGAGTCAAAAGACAACACAAACGAAATGATAAAATGTGCTGGTTAATGTCATATATATTGATAGATATTCGGATTGTTCAAATGAAGTAATTGATTAACCAATAAAATTGATGAAAAGGAGAACGTGTGCGGATTTTTGGTGTACATGAAAGAACGTGATGTTTGTATGGCTATTTGTATATGAACATACGATACGTGTCCGCACGGCAGACGCGTGGGACCCCACGTGTGCGGGTGAGCGACGGGGCGAGGGCGGGTGCGCACGTGGTATGGTGCGCGGCGGGCCGACCGCGGTGCGCAGGTGGTGCGGGTGCGTGCGCACAGCACGCTGGTGCTGGCTGGGCCCCGCGGAGTCGGGATGCTGTTTCGGTTGGACCAGGTGTGGGTCGGTTTGGCAGAGGCTTTCAATTACTAGTAGAAGCCCTAGGCTACTAATATATATATATATATATATATATATATATATATATATATATATATATATATATATATATATATATATATATATATATATATATATATATATATATATACACACACGACGACACTAACATGCACCCAGGTACATTTTAGTACGCCGATGCATAGACCCCCAACCCGCAGACCGGCCCTCGGACCGACTCACGCGTCGCCCCCCGTCCCTTTTCCTACGCGCCCCGGCGCGCCTCAGTCCGGTCCACGAGCCGCGACACCCCCCACCCCCACCCCAGAGGCGCCACGCCTCCCCCCCCCCGTCCGTGCGGCTCTGCACGCGCGTCGTCCACTCGTCCGTTCCACGTGCGCGGGCCCTTCATTACTGGTCCCTCATCGTCGCTGCCAGTCTGCCACGGCCACCAGGTTCAGAAGCCGACTTCTTTCCCAAATGAGCGGTAAACCGTTTACCGTTCATTTTGCAAGCAAGTTGGAAACAGGTACATAGCGTATTGGATTAAGTGGCTTTAAAAATACTGCCAACGTAGAATACGGAGTACTAGAATATAGTCCGTCACGGTCCGTTGCAATCCGTTCTGCAAGTCGGATGCTTGTTCTTATTCCTACCTGCCAGCGTCCCCGCGCGCTATTGCCCCCGCCCCAAGGCCAGCAGCGTGGCCCCATCCGAGCACGTACGGGGTGTCCATGAATTAGTTCTAGAATAAAATAAATTATGTAATTTAAAATATATTCTTCTGTTTATTTCGAACATGGGCCTTTAACTTGAATTGGCGGACTAATTGCAACTCCGTAAACACTTCAGTTGCAACCACAAAAAGATCCGCGTACTCTGGACATATAATTTTAATAATTTTTACGAATTGCAACTCAACAAGCAACCTAGTTGCAACTCGACAAGCACTTAAATTGCAATTCTTCAGAGCACATCAATTGCAACTCAACAAGCACTCCAGTTGCAACACGACTGGTACTTCAATTGCAACTCCTCGAGCATTTCAGTTGCAACTCTGGACATGTAATTTTTATAATTTTTATCAGACGAATTGCAACTCAACAAGCACTCCAGTTGCAACACGACAAGCACTCCAATTGCAACTCCTCGAGCACTTCAGTTGCAACTCTGGACATGTGATTTTATAATTTTTATCAGACGAATTGCAACTCGACAACGCCCCAGTTGCAACTTGACAAGCACCTCAATTGCAACTCTTCAAAAGCATTTCAATTGCAACTCAACAAGCACTCCAGTTGCAACACGGTAAGCACTTCAATTGCAACTTGTGTCATGGACCAATTGCAACTTGTGTCACCACTCCCAAGGTGAAAATCCTGAAACTCAGTATTTGCAACTCGAAGTGTACATCGATTGCAACTCAAACCACTTTCCGGTTGCAACTGAAGGGGTAGTACAGTATCAGGCGGAAACACTTAGTATTTGCAACTCGGAGTGTATATCAATTGCAACTCGAACCACTATTGGGTTACAACTGAAGGGTTAGTATAGTATCAGGCGGAAGCGCTCAGTATTTGCAACTCGGAGTGTATGTAAATTGCAACTCGAACCACTATCTGGTTGCAACTAAAGGGGTGGGGGAGTACAGTATCAGGCGAAAGTATTCAATATTTGCAACTTAGAGTGTACATCGATTACAACTCGAACCACTATCCAGTTGCAACTGAAGAGAAGACGGGAGCACTTAGTATCTGATTACTTTTACTTGATGTGGGTTAAACGACATCGGGTAAATCAAATGGCAACTTGTGCCATAGCCATTTGCAACAATAAATATAAACCAGTTACTATTGTTTACATTCTTGTTATAGAAATCAAAGTCCTAGGAAAAAAAGGAATCCCCTACATTTTCTTACTCTAGATTTGCACATTATCTAATGGGTGGTGCAGATACCTGCAATCGCTTATCAAAATGAGATAGCACAAAATAATAATTCCAGAGCATTAAACCAGTTTCCCAACTGTAAATTTTGTAACTATTAATTATGTTTGCCTTACATATCATATACTCGTTACAGGATACTTGCTGTATTTTTGAATCGCCATTAGCAAAGTGGCATTTTCCCTGGTGCGACACCGTGTGACCGTGGTCCATAATGAAGCCTGTAGTTGAATCGCCATTTGCATTCACAGTGAGCGACTCCCACAAAAAGTGCAGGCTGGATCAGATCAGCAGTGCTCTCCCTCTCAATGGCAGTCTGAGTCTCTGAGATGAGATCCCTGCTAAGTTCATAACCTAGTGTGTGCTGTACTGCTGTATTGTCTCTCGGTTTTGCTTGTACTCAATGCTCGCTGTTTGATTTTGTTACCTTTTTTTTTTTGTTGCTGGAATGTTTGTCCATAACAGAGGCAAAATTCCTCCACACATGTTACAGGAGTGATTGGCAAACTACGATCCAAGATTGAGACATTGCCACAATCCGATTGTACTTTGGCAGGACGGGCAGCGGCCTGCCCATGGGGATGACGCAGCGCTCGTCCTCCTCGACGCTCCGGACGCGTATCTCCAGTAGCCTGAGCGACTTTGGCAGGTCGAGGGAGAGCAGCTCCGGCCGCGTGGGCGGGGCAAGGGGCCGCAGCGCCGCGGCGCCGACGCCGGCCACGCCGATGACCCCCCACCGCAGCGCACCAGCCTCCGCGCCGCCGAGCAGATTTGCTCGCTACTACAGTGCGGAGCTCCCCCGCCGTGCCTTCATCTCCACGCCTATCCGCTTCTGAGCCTCTAGGTCCTCTAGCCGGTGCGCCGCCTCGATGGCCGCCCTCGCCTTGGCCTTCTCCTGCTCGATCAGCGCCATGGCCGACTCCTCCGTCAGTCACGTCTCGTGCGACCGCTGCTCCTCCTCCGCCTTCCAACGCTGGAGCTCCATCGCCTTTTGCTTGGCGGTCAGTGCCTCCTTGCACGCCGCGCCGCACCAGCCACCACGGTCCTCGTGCCGCCCGCTGCCTCCGCCGAGCAGGAAAAGGGGTCGGCGCGCCAGGGCCCAGGGGAGATGCGTCCCCGCCGGGAGAGGGGCGCGGCTAGCCGGCCGGTGAGGGAGAGGTCGGCCGCGTTGTGGAGCAGGCCGGCCGGGGAGGGATCTCACCGCCGGAGCTCCTCGCCGCAGGGATGCGCTCGTCGGATCGTCGCGCGCGTGCTGCTGGGCCCACCGAGCTCGGGAAGAGGGACGCACCTCAACTCAGCAGGCGGATGAGGGGAGGAGCAGAGGCGGCTGTGGGGGAGGAGCCCAGTCGTCGACCGACGGGGAATAGGGCGCTCGGCGGAGGGAGGAGCAGCGGACGGTTCGGGAAGGAGAGAATGCAAGGAGGAAGGAAGGGGGCAGGGAGATGGCTTTTTTAGGGTGGTCGGGTGATGGTTTGGTCGGTTGGTTAATTATATGGTTTGGTCGGTTGGCCGAACCGGACACCCTTGTTGGCCTGCGTGCATCCTATGAATCAAATGCACCCAGGTGCATTATATATATATATATATGGCAGCGCTATTCCATACCCAAGGTATGGAATATTATTCCCTACCCGAGCCAACCCGCGGGGTCCGCCCTCGCGCTCCCTGCGCGCCTACTCTGGTTCTTTTTCCCATCGGAGCCCCCCCCCCCCCCGTCTCCACCTTTGTCCGGTTCCTAATTTTTTCAGCGCGTGGGGTCGTTGCAGATGCGGTTTTGCAGCTGAGAGAATCCGAGTTGGTTTGTTTGCTTTTTTTCAGCCCGATCAAAACTGATTTTGTGGCCTGCGCCACGTATTGCTGGTTCTGCACACCCATGACCAAAAAGCACATGCACATCACCTCCAGGAGCATATGTACAAAACTAAAAAGGCAGCAAGCAAAATAGCAAGGAGATCCACATTCTCTATTTTTTAATAGACTACCTAAGCATTCATTATTAATCGAACTGAGCAATAGTGAGTTTTTCTCTCCTAATTCAGCATCATTATAACGAACTTTTTTTATCTTGTCCTCAGTCATGGGCACCACATAAAAAAAATAGAGTACATGTAAATGGCCATCAGAGCTAGAGTTTTGCGACAACCAGTTCATGTCAATGGTCATATCTTGAATCTAGCCAGTTGTTGATTGGCATACAAGTCATCACGCTATAAGAAGGGTTAAGATCACATTACAGATTTACAGGCATCGTTACAGTATCTCTTTTGTGACTGCAAGCTCATTTTAAAAGCATTCTGACATGATATTCCCAACACAAACACACGTGAACCCCACAGAAATTTTAGGCACTCGACAGTCGAAGATCAAAAAAATCAAAGTGTCCAGACAGAACAAGATTGCCTGGACTGGGGAGGACTCCGGAAGGTTACTCCAGCTCCACACACCGCACATGATTATGGCATCGGACCTGGTAGGAAGACTGGACAGCTCGATGTATTAGCCAAGATGGATGTAGATGAAATTAGGACGAGTCGATGAGCTGTTCTTAGTTTGCTGGCATGCTTGCTCGTATCCTCCATCAGGCCTACTTCCATCAAAGATGCAGCAGCGTGTGCACCCAAATAAGTCTGAAAAATTAAAAGCATATAATAATTAAAAAACTCCATTGGGGTTCATTAAGAGATACTGTACGAATATATATATTAGAGCATAATACTTAGCAGAAAGATTATGCAAGACTGCATATAAGACATACAAGCTGGTCCATTTTTCACAACAAAATTAAACAAGTTTAAATTTCAGAAACATTTATGAAACAGTATGGCATAGTGACAACTGACAACTAGCTGAACTGAACTAAAAATAATGCAGACATGGATTACAAGGTATGGATGATGCAGCTGAAAATGGAGAAAGTAAAAGAATCAGTCCTATTTTTATATTAACCTTTATCTATTTTGCACTTCAACTGGTGGCCAGAGCGGCATCAGGAACACAAAATCAAAATAAACTAGGTTTGAAAAACTGCTTGTGTTTGGATATAATCATGGAAAAGTAAACACACAATATTTTAAAGCAAGAGCTCCACCATACAACCATGACAGAATTATATCTTAGCTCCACTCTCATAAGAAAAATTAAGGAATAGAGAGCAGGTACAGAAACACATTATCAGAACAAGCAATCACTAAGTGCTTGTGTACATATATGCACAAACTAGCAGGACTGCAGAGGAACACCACCATGAGCACTTGTCGATTACACCCTGCCCCTTGTTGCACTGCACCAACGTGATCTGCTACAGAGCTGCAGAAAAAACTCCAGAGTCATCAAACCATACCCAAAATATAATCGACATTCAATCATTGGGTCATTCGAGATCATTGGTGACAGCATCAACATTCAATCAAGGGGTCATTGACTTATAAATCAATTACTTTGATCTAGTGTCCCACAATTAAAAGACTTGTTGCTGGAATATAATCTGAAATTTGTCCTAATTACATCAGTAGACTGCAAGAAGATTGAGTAAATACAACACGCATATATGATAGTTAACTAAAACACATGATAGTTAAGGAAAATTAGCTATACAGTATAATCTACAAACTATACAATACAAGCACGAGCAGAGCATGCAGAACACTACAACACGTCAAGTTCTCAATTCCATGCTCATAGTCAGCATCGTCAGATGTGTCCAGGATGAGGTTTATACAAAATAGAATATACACAGAAACAGAGACACGCATACCTGTTACTATCACCCGTTCATGGCAATTCTGTGTCATCACAGTGAAAATCTTATACGCATGTTCTAGTGTCTCAGATCTGAAACAAGTCGAGAGCTTTGGTTTTAATTCATCAGTCAAATAAAGTAGAGAATTTTATGGGTGATGATGAGGATGGAGTGTCTTATTTGCGCAACAAGGGAATCGGTGCAGTCTCATCCCAAGAAATCATCCCTGACACAGCAAGCGGCTTCAGACGATTGGGGATGAGATCGTGTTACCTTTGGCATTAGGCTGTCTGATTGCAGAGCAGCTCGTATGGACCCACGTCATCCATGGAACGAACATGGATTCCAGTATTCCACAGCCGCTCGCAGACGGAGCTCCCGTTTCCCACAACTAGCCATGGCGCCGCCACCTCGGTACTCCAGGACGGAGCAGGGAGACGACGACGATGAACGGCCGGAGCGGATGCAGATCTATAATTAGGGAATACCAGGCGGTGAGGTTGGAGTCGAGCTGGAGACCGCGGGCGACGAACCGGTTGATCAGGGGCCGATGGAGTCGAGCTGGAGCCTGGAGGAGCTGGAGGTCGACGGCGACGAATTGGATGTGTGTTCGTGCCTTGACCTGAGCTGGAGGAGGAGCAAGCCGATGGCGAGGAGCTCCGTCTTCGTCCCCCGACCCGAGCTGGAGGAGGCGGAGGCCAATGGCTAGGGGATGCGCGTTCCTCCCCCGATCCGAGCTGGTGGAGGCGGCGGCGGCCGTGTGGACGGGGGGCGCGGCGACAGAAGGGGCCGACGCGTGCAGTAGAGGGTGCGGGGGTCCGGAGACGGCGGCGAGGATGCGGGATCGGAGGCGGTCGGGGCGTGAGCGGCGACGCGGGGACGGGGACGGGGTCGGGGTCGGAGGCGAGCTGGGCGCGGGGTGCGGTGGCCGGTCGCAGTCGACTGACGACGGGAGTTGTGGGAGGCGATGGAACCGAATCGATACCGGGGAAAAAGATAACTACCGCAAGATTAGCGGAACGTGGGAGGACGGGGAAAACAAAAAAACGATGAAAAACCGGACGGGATGCGTGGTAGGGGTGGCACGCGGGAAGAAGGAGACTGGTTCGGGTATGGAATAACTATTTCTTATTCCATACCCAGGGTGTAGAATATAAATACCCTATATATATATATATATATATATATATATATATATATATATATATATATATATATATATGAGAGTGGATTTGGTGGAACGGCGGCACGCATCCACAACCGTTCGATCAGTCATCGTTTTCTTGTATTTGGATTGTCTTAAAGAGTCTAATTCCTGCGCCTTAGGCCAGCCTCAGTGGGAGTTTCACGGACACAGTTGCCTAGACTGCCATGTCAGCTTTTGAAGATGATGAAACTGTCAATCTCAGTGCACAGTTTCACTGGCACAGTTTCACAGACATGGTGTACCATTCAATTCTTGCATGTGTTTTGCATGTCTTGTGATCAAATGTAACATGAGAACTATGTAGCCTTTTGTAAATAAAACAAGAATACATTTCAATTAGCTTCAATATTAGTACGATATCAAATATTAATATATATGAAAATGATTACATATAATATATTTCAATTTGTAGACCTATTAAGACGGTGCCCTTTCTTGTTCCAAATGTGCTCGATCAAATCCTTCTTGAGTTGCATATGAGCCGATGGGTCTTTAAGTTCGTCATCTCTTTCTAACACCCTTTCAAATGGAACGTAGTCTTCGGGGGAGAATTCAGGTGCTTCGACAACCACGGTGCTAGCAGCCTCATTTAGATCAAGAATCTCGTCGATGGCTTATATAGTTTTTTCATCTTCAACTATCATATTATGAAGTATAATGCAAGCTAGCACCACATTTTCAAGTTGACCGCGATCATATAGGCGAGCTGGTCGTTTTAAACACACCATCGACGTTTTAATACTCCAAATGCGCGTTCAATATCCTTTCTCGCCCCTTCTTGTTCTTGTGCAAATAATTTATCCTTGTCGGAGACAGGCAAGATTATTGACTTCACAAATACAGCCCATTCCGGATATATCCCATCAGCAAGATAATAAGCCGTGTTGTATTGATTTCCATTGACTGTGTATTGCACTCTAGGAGCTCGACGTTGTAATTCTTCGATAAATAGAGTAGATTGGTTAAGGACATTGATATCATAATTTGAACCTGCAACTCCAAAAAAGGCATGCCATATCCAAAGATCATGTGATGCCACGGCCTCAAGAATTATTGTAGGGACTTTCTGATCACCCCGAGTAAATTGGCCCTTCCATGCAGTTGGACATCTTTCCCATGACCAATGCGTGCAGTCAATACTACCAAACAATCCAGGAAAACCTCTTTCTCACCAATTTTAAGAAGTCGCTCTACATCTTCCATAGTGGGGCGTCTCAAATAGCGTTCACCAAATACAGCTCTAACACCCTCAACAAAATACTTCATCGCCTCCATTGCTGTTGTTTCAGCAATCTTCAGTGACTCATCTAGATGATCAGCCTCACTACCATGAGCCAATTGTCGAATAGCCGCCGTGCACTTTTGTAGTGGGGTGAGGCCTTGTCGACCGAGCGCATCCACCCTCGTAGTGAAGTAATTTGACCACTTGCCTAATACATCGACGATGCGCAGGAATAATGGCTTAGACATCCGAAATCTTCGACGAAATATATTAGGTGGATAGAGTGGATTTTCAGAAAAATAATCATCTACAAGACGCTGATGATACTCCTCCCGTGGCCTCTTGATATACTTCCTCGAATGAAATCGATGGTCGGATGCCTCTTGTGCAAGATCTTTGATGCTTCCCTTTACCACCATCAGTGCTTCATTAACTAAGTCATCTATCATGTCTTCCTCGGCGATGAACTCATCAAAAGAGTTGATTGCCATATTTTGATGATCTTCAGATAAATTCCCACCATCGTCGTCACGCTCATCAGACATCTGGTAAAAGGTCGATACAAATTAAAAGAATGAAAAGACAATTCACAAGCGCATAATTTACTATTAGCAGAGAAGTTCACAGGGAAAGGGAGATACAGGAACCAGATATGCACCTTCAACGCAGTCTAATGAACCTATGCAGTTGCAAAGTGCGACATGGAAAGGGAGATACAGGAACCAGAGATGCAGTAGCACATGTGCGACAGGAAAGAAAGAGACATGAGAAAAAGACTATGCATGTGTATATATAATAAATTAATGGACATCACATGGAGCAGTTTCACATTGCCATTCGCATTCACATGGGGCAGTTTCTGATTCCCATTCGCATTCACATGGGGCAGTTTCTGATTGCCATCGGCAAAACTCCATCGTTCACAAAAAAAAAAAAAAAAAAAAAAAAACTGCTAGCATGGATCAGTTTCACATCCACATGAACACAAAATGTCCACTAACTGGTAGCCTGAGCATTCTACAATGCAGGCGAGCCTACTACTGAAGACTTCCATCTTCTCAAAATAGACCAACTTCTCAAGACTTCCATCTCCATGCTCCATGGTCAACTGAAAATAGACCAGATATAGGTTCAAATTGTTAAGGTTCAGAAAAATGAGTATAGCTTGTTAAGGTTCAGAAATATGAGTATAGCTGGTTAAGGTTCAGATTGTTCAGACAGTTTTTATCTCCAAGCCTAAAACAGTGTACCTGAACATTGCTTTCCTCCATCAGAATCTCCTTCGCCTTCTCACACAGCGCTCTGACCTGTGCAGTAAATTGCAATGGTTTAGGAAAAAAAACAGAAACAGATAGCACTACTGACAGATAATATTCATGCATGTATGACCTTAGGTAACTACTGATCGTAGCACTCATTAAAAAAAGAGGGGTCACAGTAATACCATGATGAGCATGACTCTCAAAACATTCATCAAATATTCACATATTGATGAAAACATTGTCTGCTCATCTGTTGAAATGCATATCCCACCAAAAATTGAAATAGAATTGTCATAATCAGCAAAAGGTATATGAGTTACCCACCTGGACTAAGTAACAGGATTACAGGACCAATCATCAGAAGCTAAAAATAACAGTGTCTATTTTCTCACTCAATCACAGTTCTCAATGGGATTGCCACTAAGTACTATATATTAAATGGTTCTTTCCCCATAGTTTGCAGACAGGATATGCACTAAGCACAACTAATGCTCTTCTCCAAGCGGTAGAAGTTGCCCTACCAAAGCAAAAGAAGGCACAGGCTGTTTCGGAGTTCAAGCACTCTGTTATTGCACATAAAAGACGTGCAAGACTTCAACAAAATTCAGGTATGTTGTAGGTTCCTTTTGGACATATTCGGTGTGTGGAAAGGTACTGTACCTTCTGTGTATTTTTTTTTTCTCTGCTGCAGAACCATTGATGCCATACTCACATAGTCACATGCCATGTTGTTAATTTACTATTCCATGTTCTGCTAACTGACTTCAGAAATTTATTATTTCATAGCTCTGGGAACTGACTTCAAAACTATATAGTTCGGCTCAAGTAAAAGCTTACAAATGGTACCATGTTATAAATGGCAACAAAATTGAAAGGTAACTACTGACAGTTTCATGTACAAGTCACAAAATTTTATAATCACTAGACTACTGACATTTTCTAACTACTGAACCTACCATATTATTATTGTATTCTAAACATGAAGGAAATGGGTTTTCAGTTTGTCACAGGCCAACAATTTTGTTTCTTTATGAAATATTAACCATTTGACTACTTGTTTTTTTACCCATATTTTATATCATACCTAGTAAAGTTACTGAGCAAATGAACCTGTCAAAGTAAAGTTACTGTTTCTAATCAAAGTAAAGTCTAGTGATTCTACTATTAACATCTCCAGTCATAAAAAAAAGAAGTGCAACAGATTGCTACCTCATCAATCCTCATCATCATCGAATACCTTCTTCTCAACCTTCTGCAATGTATTCTCGAATCTAGCCTTCTCTTCTACTGACATATTACTTGTATCCTTAGCTAGCAGCAAGTTATAAGTTTCGACCCACTTTGCTTCCTTCTGATCCTTTGCAATCTTAAGGTGCGACTCTGTCATTTTTTCACGATCCTTCTTACGGTCTTGAGTAAGATCAATTATTTTCGTTACACTATCTCCGAGCCTAGAAATACCATCTAGAATCTGGTCTGCCTTCCGCTTGCCTTTGCGCTCTGCCTTGGCTGCTTCTCTCCCCATTGGACGAGGCACATCTTTGTCATCAGTAGCATCCACATCTATACTTTTGTTTTTTTCTTTTTCTGATTGAGTAGCATGTGTACACCATTTTGGTTCGTTTCTTAGGATGTTCCACCAGTGGACCAACTGGAAACGTTTCCCATGCTTCTTCTGATACATCTGTTGTGCTTCTTCCTTAATTTGGTCATCAGAGTACCCACTCTTATTCATTTTCATGACTGAATTCCAATAACCATTGAACTCATTTATCGTCCTGCTTAGGCGTGACCAATGGATCTTTAGTTGGTTCGTATCTCTAATACGGTCTGGCTGGCTGTTCTTGTTATATTCCTCAGTGATTTGACCCCAAAATGAATCACTTTTCTTGTCATTTCCATTTATGGGGTCTTTAGAAATATTCAGCCAAGCACTTGCCTGCAACAAAAAAGAAAGAATTAGTACAAACCTACTTCTCTGACCTGCAAAAACATAATTGTAGAAAGAAAGAATTACCAATCTAACTTCCTCATCATTTGTCCAAAATCTTTTCTTTACTGCCTTATTTGCCTCAACACCGTCATCTTCATCAATGTTAATGCTGGCTGTCTATGTCCGAGTCCCTTTGTCATTTGGTTGAGGTGCTGGAGATGGTGGGCTCAAGTTATTTGTAAACCCAACAAAATAGGAGTTTTCACCAAATGGCTGGGGCATCGGCGGCGGAGGTCGAAACTGTGGTTGCTGCAAGTAATTCAAATAGCCATCCCTACAATGTGCGCACAAATTCACAATTAACCTATATGGTATTTGTCTCTAGTAAAGAACAAACAACCGATCATAAAAATTTTCTTATGTACAAACTGACAGCTACAGGCATGTCTCGGTTAAATAATCAAAAACAGAGAAAACAAGTGAAAATTAAATCTTTCAAAAGACACACTTGACAAGAAAAATAATCAGATCAGATTGGAGAATCACCACTTAATAATATTTACGCAAATTATCGGATATCAGCTCATGCTTTGATGGTTCCACCACATGCTTTGATGGTTCCAAACTTTCAATGTACCAAGTGCCATGCAAGGACACTCAGTTAACACTAACAAATGCAAGCTGGCTAGCCATTTACTGGTTGCAATTAACTAGAGCACTAACAAAGGAACACACTGATCTTAACAAAGCATTGGCAAACAAAAGCAGGTTAATACCAGTTTAACTGAAAGAAAAACACTAGCCTTCCTCGAGGCAATTAACGTGACCTCACCAATTATACAACATTGGTTCTGATAAACAGAACACAGAGACATGCTTACAAAAAATAAAATGGAACTTCATACTTGAGGAGTCTACTGAAATTACTGATCTAGCTACTATTAGAGACATTGCAGTTGCAGTAACAACACATAGATGCAAAGAATGCAACATTTTCACAGCTCAATCGAAATCTGATACAGATGGGCCACATTTATTTGATCAGCATTTCGTCAATGACAGGAGGGTGATGGGGGCATGGCCGGATGCAGAACTAGATGAACAATCACATTTTGGTCTCACTGCGTGCCACATAACAAAATCGTATGACTAAGCAGTGCTATGCACATTTTTTTATCTCATGCCTTCTGTAACTGATTCAGTATTTAGTTTATCACAAGAACTGCTAGGTACTACCTGTCTGACATGGGCATCTGCTACCGGCAACCACTATTTTGCTCATGTCAGTTAGCTTGAACAATACAATTTAGTGAGGAAGCAAACAACTTAAATTTTATCTACATGCTACCACAGCTTGCAATAGTAGTTATGACATATGGCAAATTTGTGAACTACATATCAGATTCCACCTGCTGATTTCATAAGGAATAGTAATTACTGTCAACAGCTTCTAGAATTCTAATCTGATGCTAAATCCATCATATTCCATCTACTGATTTGCAATAACAGTTACTATCCACAGCTACTAGATATAATAATTTGATGCTAAATCCATCAACCAAGCAAAACTAGAGAACTGCTCCGGTACTCCTTTTTTAAGTTTCTAGAATGAATCTTAAAGCATCTCATTCTTTAATTAACTATTTTCTTAATTATTTTCATCTGGGTCCGGATAGGCATAGGCCCTACCCGTGCCCAGCTCGCGTCCGCCCATTGATCATCCATCGCGATCCGTCATCGACCGCTCGTCACTAATCTTCATCCCATTGGTTCGGTGTTCCCTTTCGCCGCGTGAGAGCTGAGGGCGGCGGCGCCATAGACGGACCAAGGCATCTCATTCGTGCCATCTGAATGGCAGGCAACGACGCTCCACGACTCCTTGAGACAGCCACCACCGTATGGGATGTCCACATGTAACTGTCTGTTCGTTGAAATCCCACATATTCATACATCAATCCAATTTCAGTCTGACAATTCATTTCAACAGAAATATGATCAGTAGACTATACAGAAACACAAAGCTCTGAATGCACGTTTCCATCACCGTTCAGTTCAACACCACCAAAATCGGTTTATTTCCTTCAATGAAGACCTAAGATTCAGCAAGGTATTTCGATCATCTGAACTAGCTAGTATCATCACCAGTCCCACGATCGAAGGATAAATCCTCCTCATATCCACTATGCATTGCAATTTGCAACTGGCGTGGAGCTTTGCTACCGTACAGTCTGTACTCACCAGGCCGTGTGCACCTCATCGCCGGTGACTGAGGATGCGTCGACGGCCATGTATTTAGAGGATGATGCCTCATCTATATATGACGCCCATGGGCCACGGCGGCGTTCACAATACAGCTGGCCTTCCTTGCTGATCACAACATGGGCAGAATACGGCGGCGGATGTCCATGATCAGGAACTGAATGCACAAATAAGCTTGTTGCCGCCGTCTTCGAGCGTTGCTGCCCTCCGCTTGGCGAAGCTCCTCACGCGCCATGTGAAATGGAACGGCGCCGAACAAAGGGGATCGGAGTGGTACGGTGGTGACTGGTGAATGCGGATCAGGATGGACGATGGAACGGGTGGGCATGGGTAGGGTCGGGCCCATTCAGAGCCCATATGGAAAATAAATAAATAAAAATGGTTAATTACATGGTAGGCTGCTTTAAAATTCGTGCTATAAAAATTAAAAGAGGAGTACCGGAGCAGTTCTCGCAAAACTAATCTAGATTTCACCAACATCAAAAGGAAACTGAGATTTATTATGGATTTGATGGAGAACGCTGGCTGCTGCTACCTCCAAATCCAGGCCACCAGGGAACTTGTGGCGCTTGGGGTGATGGGGATTCTGACCGCAATGGGGCTGGTGGCGGAGGAGTTCGACCAACAGATGTGCCGTCGCCGCGCTTTGCTTGCTCATCGCCGCCTCCACCCTTTGCCTGGTTGCCGCCACCGCCGCCCTTTGCCTGGCGGCCGCCGCCTCTGCCCTTTGCCTGGCGGCCGCTGCCTCCGCCCTTAGCCTGGCCACCATTGGTCATCTTCCCAGCCGTAGGTGGAGACGGAGAACTAGTCCGCCGCCGTCGTCTCCGCGATTAATAGGCAGGAGCTGCTTGTGGCGCGCGATTTGGAGGGGAAAGGAAAGGATTTCGCGCGCGATTTGGTGAAGAGCGGGAGGCGGCGCGTGGTATTTGCGCGGGAGACGGAGCGCGGGAGGCGGAGGCGCGGAGCAAGAGATCCGGCGACGACACGCCGAAGTCCTCAGTGCGGATTTCATCCGGTTTCACCGCACTAGGTAGTCGCGCCGGGAGGGAGTCGTCTTCACGAAACAGGGATGAAACCGGAACCTTCTCTCTCCTGTTAAAGAGGATGTCAAATCAGCAAATATGCTGATGTGTCCTACTAATTAATGTCTGTGAAATCCCTTGTAAAATTGCATTGAGACTGGCATATAATTCATATGTAGAAACAACATATAATCCAGTGACAGAAAGCATATAGTGCATGTTTGGATACATGAACTCACAAGTATGACAACAGAGCATCCAGACACCGTGGCAGTGACTTGGGTTCTGTCTCGACTGTGCCATTTTCGCACAGCATGGCACAAATCATTGAAAATGAGTTGACACCAGTCAAAATCAGCAAAATGCTGAATATTCTTGGTCCAAGCTATGTGCTCATTGGTGATTTCATGGGTGCCTTTGCAAAAGAGCAAACGGTTGAACACAACAAGAAAGAGACACCTCATGGTTTGATCGTCTGCACCACCTTTGCTAACTTGAGCCTTCATCCTATCAACACCAATTACTCCTTTGCTCAATTGAAGATTTTGACGAAAACTAGCTGCTTCAGCAACTTGAGAAGACCAATCAAACATCTCAGGAAGACCACCAGTATTAGAAAGGCCAGTGATAAGGTGAATTACATCCTTGGTGACCTTCAACTCCTTGCCAGGACCGCAACAGATAGTCATATCGGATGGGTCAGTGTGCTCCAATAACCAATGGAATAATCCCCGAGTCTCTAACCCTTCTATAGTCATGTCAAAAAGAGAACCAAAACCCTTATTGACGACATACTATTTTTGGGACTCATTTAATGACTGTAGAATTTCACGTGTCTCTTTAGGAGAGCAATGAACATTCAATTTCTGAGTCTGAAAAATGTAAAAAAATATGAAACATCAATATACAAAAATTAAAACAAATCATACAAACACAACATCAATTCTTGGAAGTCTATCAAAAAGGAATAAATAAACAATGGTGCATAGTCATACAACTCTGCCAAATGCATCATACATATTGCTGTATTAAGACAAATCCCATAATTACACAAAAAAATTTGCAGACAACAACTGAAAGCTCATACAAACTCAGAGTATTTATTTTTTATGTCAGCCTATACCTTATGACTAGGCATTTGGCATATGAAGTATGCCAGCATGTCATATAAACTGTAAAAAGGAGATATATGAGGCTATCTGAGCAAACAATAGATGTAACTACCCAAGTTTCACCTCTATGGAGGGTAGATATCATCTCCAAACAATAGAATGAATTAATCATGGTACACAATAATACATTTCTGTCAATTAGGTCATACATATTGGTGCATCATTATTAAAGTGGAAGGTCATGTCAAGGTCATACAAATTAAAGTGGAAGGTCATGTATTTGCCTGTTCCTATATAACTCTTTTTGCGGCTTATAAAGTGTGTCAACCAGATCATATAAACTATCAAAGAGAGACTTATCAGGATAATTCAGCAAACAATAAATGCAGCAAATCAGAATTGTTGAAAGTTCATCAAATAGTATGAAATAATCATAGTGCACAGTCATACATTTCTGTCAAATGCGTCATACATATTGCATATTCATGTCAACATCAAGATCATATATACTAATAATAGCAGGAAAACAGAATTGTTGAAAGTTCATCAAAAAAGTATGAATTAATCATGGTAAACCATCATACATTTCTGTCAAATGGGTCATACATATTGGTGCATCATGTACAATCTCAAGATTATATCAAAAAAAGAAAACCCAGACCTCAACTGCCACATCATACTAATTAATTAAAGTAGCAGGTCATATATTTGCCTGTTCATAGAGAACTCTTTTTGCGGCATATAAAGTATATCAACAACATCATATAAACTATCAGAGGGAACTTATGAGGATATTTCAATAAACAATAAGTGCAGCAATTCAGAATTGTTGAAAGTTCATCAAATAGTATGAAATAATCATAGTACACAGTCATACATTTCTGCCCAATGGCTCATACATAATGCATAATCAAGTCAACATAGAGATCACACCAACTAAACTAGCATGCAATCAGACATGATTTGCCCAAACTCATGACTACGATTATCGAGACACACTTATTTAGAAGAGTGAATCAAATAAACTAACCGGATGCACGGGGGATGGACTACGCCAAGATTCTGCAACATCTGTAGGAACATTCTCCTGACACAGGAATATAAATAACATCAGTCATATAAACTAACATCTACTCCTACAATCTAGGCAACCGCAAACTATAAAGTTGCAAAATTGAACCTCGAATCTAACTGTACAGGGATTGCTCTTCGCTGATGTCCTGCCGCACCCTCGGCGTCCACCACCACGCCCAACACCGGCAGGCTGCTCAACGGGACGGCTTGCAGAGCGGGTCATGCGAGGAGACGCGCGGCCGGAAGCGGTTTCTTGTCTGCGAATCTTCTTCTCAGACATGAAGTCATCTCCGCTCTCGTCGGTGGGGGAGTCTTCTGCGTCCAAAGGTGGAGGCTTTGACCGGCACGCCGCCCTCTTCTGTCCTTTGTGCGGCTCACCAGACTTGTCGGCGGGGGGAGGTTGGTTCCTAGGATAAGCACACTTCTTCGGTGGCATCTTCTTGCGTCGCTCGGTCTCGACGCACGCGGTGGGGAGGGAAGTCGCGTCGTCCGGTCGAGGATGACGGTCGCATCCTGGACCGGTGCTGCGTCCCAATACTTGTTCGCCGCCGCCGCCTTCTCCACGCACAGAGTCGCCGTCCTTAGGAAGGGCGCCAGAGTCGCCTCCTCCACCGCCAGGTTCGCCTTGCTCCATCGCCGCAGTACTCAACGCTGCAACAAAGGAGGCAAATCAGCCGCAGCAGAGTAGATCAAGGTAAAAGGATGCCGAAGAAGGGCCCGGTACCTCAAGTCACCGCCGCCGTCGCCGGGGAAGATGAAGCGGTAACCGCAAGGAAGGGGATGAGGGGGTGGAGCGAGTGCGGCGAGTGGGGACAAAATGGCGGCGGTGGTCGGGGCAAATAATTCCAACCGCGCTTGGTCTTATCCTTTTCTACTGCGGGGTTCAAAAAAAAGTAACCGACGTCTCTCTGGAACCACCGCCTGCTTACGTCACGAACCGTCGCGTACAAAAGTCGAACATACCCCCTGTGTATAAACCTAACCAAAAGGCATATATACCTTTATGTCATACAAACTAATGATAGCCGTCATATAAACTTGGAGAGAATAAAACAGAAACTACCCCTCGTGTATAAACCTTACCAACAGGCATATATACCTTCGTCATATAAACTAATGATAGGCGTAGTATAAACTTGGTGAAAATAAGAGATAATTTTTTAAAGAGTGAATCGAACGAATCCACATTGGATACAAATAATTGCGTTGAGAAAATAACTATTGACCAAACAACCTAACTCACGAACCATGTGAATGTCGTGTCATATTTATAGTGATTAATCCGTACGTCATATAAACTTCATTAACTAGTCGTTTATATGACTAGCGTCATACATACAGTCAAATACACACTGAATACAGACCTTAGTAAATAATCATATGTACCTATATCGTCATACGAAACAGTCGCGCATTATCATATAATCTTTTGATTAAAATGTGAGTGCAGAAATTGATGAACAAGAGTCAAAAGACAACACAAACGAAATGATAAAATGTGCTGGTTAATGTCATACATATTGATAGATATTCGGATTGTTCAAATGAAGTAATTGATTAACCAATAAAATTGATGAAAAGGAGAACGTGTGCGGATTTTTGGTGTACATGAAAGAACGTGATGTTTGTATGGCTATTTGTATATGAACATACGATACGTGTCCGCCCGGCAGACGCGTGGGACGCGGGGACCCCACGTGTGCGGGTGAGCGGCGGGGCGAGGGCGGGTGCGCACGTGGTGCGGTGCGCGGCAGGCCGACCGCGGTGCGCAGGTGGTGCGGGTGCGTGCGCACAGCGCGTGGGATGTTGTTTCGGTTGGACCAGGTGTGGGTCGGTTTGGCAAAGGCTTTCAATTACTAGTAGATGCCCTAGACTCCTAATATATATATATATATATATATATATATATATATATATGAGAGTGGATTTGGTGGAACGGCGGCACGCATCCACAACCCCTGTATTTCGATTGTCTTAAAGAGTCTAATTCCTGCTTCTTACAGTAGTTTTATGACAACATCATAAGCTGCCCACTCCCCCTCCGGAAAACCGGACAGCACCCCCTGCTGTGGTCAGGTTGACCGACTGTCTGCTGCGGCCTAACGCATAGATGTAAATGGCACCCAGTCATATGATAATAACCCATGAAATTTAGAAGGGTTTCTGGGCTGCGGGATTTCAATATTTTGACTTGGCATTTTTGGTTCTCGCAAAAATAATCATCATAACTATTTAAAATTTGTTTTGCATCGAACCCGTGAAAGTGCTTATATTTCCGAAGGCTAATATTTGCTTCTGTGCAGAGGGAGTAGCAATGAACAGCACGAGTTCTTTATTGCATCTTCGAAGGCACAACACCAGGGGAAAAGGACCAATAATCCTCACCATCATTCGATCCGGATTGCGCAGCCTCCTGGGCTGTCTACGTCGTCCGTATTTTCCGTCCGTCCGCCAGATCCGGCGGTCAGGAACCCGCCAGCGGTGCGTCAGAATTTGCAAAAAAACCCTTCAGTTTGTGCATATTCGATTTCGAGTCCTGGGAGGTCCTTCCGCTACAGGAATCGCGGCCATTTGTTTTTCAAAAAACCCCCCGTGTTTCACAATATTTCACTACCAAGAAGACGAAATTCCGATTTGGTGGCGCTTTTGCATATAACCGCCCGCCTGCCATTTTGCAGGAACACCCCCGCCGCTAGCCCCCCACCCTCCTCCCCGTTCTTATCCCCCCTCCTCACTCGCATCTGGTGTCGCGCCGCGCCGCCGCTCACCCTCTCCCTCTTCCCCACCGCTCACCCTCTCCCTCTTCCGCGCCGCGGGCGGGTCCGACGGCGGGCAGCTATGCCACTACCTCCTCTCCTCCCTCCATCCCCTCGTGTGCCTCATCCCTCCCCAGTTCGTTCCCATCTCCTTCTCGTCTCCAATTTTTCTCGCTAGGGTTCATCAGGCGACGGTGGCGGCAGCGGCAACGGCGACCCGGCCGGCAACTGGTGCTCCCACGTCATCCTCGATTCATACGGCGGTGGTAACCTTATCCCTTGCTACTCAACACCCGCCCCCTCGCCGTCCCGGGGCTCCGCCGGACGCCGTCGCCTGCTCGTCCTGCGCCAGTCGTGTCCGTGCGGGGCTGCGGCGAGGCCGAGGCCACCGGATCCGGGCGAGCACGAGTTCGCCAGCGCTGGATCCGGCAGCGGACAGTAGCGGCGCGGCGCAGGTGGCTGCACGTGGGCAGGCCCGGCTATGGCTGAGCAGGAGGCGGCGGCGGCGGTGTAGATGAGTGGTGGCCCTGTGGGAGCGCGAAGACCACGGTGGCGGCGGTGGAAGGTGTCGCCTAGATCGAACTCGTCGCCAGCTTGCTCCACTCAGCTCCCAGCAAGGTACGCTCCTCGCTCCTTGAAGTCCTAGCTAAAAGTTTATGAAATTCCCAATGCAAACAATGTACATAATCAAATCAATCAATCTCTACCTTCTACACGTTCTAATGATTCCATTCTGGTGATAGTTGCTTGATGACGATGTGTTGAGTCCAGTGTGTTCTGACCCAGCAACTCCTTCCTCTACCTCTCAATCTCAGGTACAACTATTTGCGATGGTCTCTCAATGTGATTTTGGATTGAATTCTCAATGTGATCTTGGATTGCCATCAAATAGTAACAAGTACCTTTTGCCTGCGAATTGTTACTATTGTGATGGCATGGCTCTGTAAAAGAAATAACAGAAACAAATAAAAGTGTGTTTTCAGAAGGAACATAGTGATTTTAATGTGACAATGCTTTTCCTACTACCACTTAAGGATGGCTTCCTTGTGTATTTTTTCTTAAATGCAGAATTTTGATATTGGCCTCTGGCCTGAACTAATTTCAAATAAAGTGCCATTAGATTTTGGGTGTTTAGATTTTAATGTGTCATGTCAGTTCACAAATGAATCAATGTTGGTCAATAAAGTCTTTGATTTTCATAATAGAGATTTTATTATAGCAACTTCAAAATACATAATTTGAACCCCCTGCTTAACTGCAGGATACTAATGGGGATAACATGCTTATGGTTGTTACTACTTAATTAGTGTTTACAGCACTGTATGTAGGATTTGAACTGTTTTTTTTTTCTTTGAGAAAAAAGAAACATTACATTATACCAATTTGAGAGGGCAACATGGCTGTCATATTTGCAAATAATGTTTGACTTCCTGACCATGTAACCTGCCCATCTGGTGAGCAGTTTTTGTGCCACTTCATTGTATTCCAAGAGTATTGATCATGAAAATACTTGCCTTTCCACAGATGCACTATCCAGTATTGTAATCTTGTGTGTGATTCTGCTGCTCATGTTGAGTTGCTTTCTCCATTTAGTACACTGATAATGTTAGTTTGGGATACATAAGAATTCATTCAATTTAGCTAAGTGGATAAAGAGGCTGAAAATATAGGGAACAGTGCTAGATTGAGGACTTCATTCAACTAGCAACGCTTCTAATTAAAAGGAGCTTATTTTCAAATGCCGACCCTCATATGGATAAGCTTCGCTTAGAAGTGTAGTGTGGCATTTATGTCAGTTCCAAATCCAATATATCAATTTTCTGTTGTTACTAGATATGTAGAAAACATCTAATATAGATGTATGCTAAATTTAGTTGTAGACATGTCAGACAAAACATCTAATACAGATGTATGCTAAATTTGGTTGTAGACATGTCAGACTATTCCTTATGAGCTATTTGCTTAACAATTTTTCTTACAAAGTTCTAAGGCACATTCTTTATCATAATCTTTTCTATTTCATATTTCATGTACATATTGCTACGGTTACTACACTTCCGAGAATGTTTGTTCACTGCAGCTATTCTCTCCATAAAAAAGGCCAACACTTCAGGTCCAGTGAACAGATTGCAAGAGATGTACTCATGTACCTTATTGATTTTCTTTTAATAGTACTTTTTATGTTTATGCTACATTATTCTTTCTTGACTGAATTACAAGTTTTGTGCTTTCATTGGGTTAGTATAGTATTTTCGTTACCACATTACTATTTCCCCAAGATCAAGGAGTGCTTCAAATTGCGTAGATGTATCATTTCCATTGCTGGTGTTGACACTTTTATGGATGGTGCCCTTAATGTGTTTCATGAATTTGGTACAAGCTATTGATTTTTCCTTCCAATTTTCCTTCCTAATTTTGTATTGTTTGCATCTCATCAAATGTGCTTGGCGTATTTAGGTTCACAATTTAGTATAGAGATTGTTATGAGTTCATTGTAATTGTACTTGGTGGCAGCATATGTGTTAAGGAGCCAGAATTTTTCTCTGATGATCTTTCATCATGTTTTGTTTTTGTTTGTAGTTTTGCTCCTACCATCACTGCATTTACAGGGAGTTTTAGAAGCATGAGAACATGAATTCAGGGTTGTCACCTGCAGATTATAATTTGTAAAAGGAGTAGGTTGTAACAATGTTGTTTTGTACTTTGTGTTCAGTTCCACTGAAATTTTGTTCCAGTTTATGTTCTGTATCACATCAACACCAAGAGTTTGTACCGTGTTTTGTATGATTGGTATTTTGATAGCTATTTGGTTATTGCCGGTTTTGTAACATGTATGCTGCATGGTGCGCGCATGATTTTAGTATGAGGGTTAAGATTTTGACAGCTTTCAATTTTCATATGAAAGGCTTCAGGATGGATGTTGTCCGTTGTAGTTGACCTGCCGGCCTGTTACTTCAGTCCTGAAACATTTTTGTGCTTTTCTATTTGCATTATGATGTCCGTACCTCATGTCCTCATGTAACCAATGGGAGGATAGGTTAGTCGGCTGAAGAAGTGCTTTTGATATAGTTATAAACAAAACAACATCTTCGCGGGTTAATATATTTTATTGCTAATCCCACTATCAGCGCCGGAGGCGCGCGGCAGACTCTAGTTTCTATAAACCATTCACAATGTAGTTCCCAAATCCCAACAGTAGATGTAGTAGTTGGCATGATTATTGCATCTAGATTTACACACCGAAGCAGATGGAGGAAATAAAATCTTGTCCAATGAAAGAAAACATGTACAGTTTTGACCAGATTCCACGAAGTAGTTCTATTTTTTATTCTACAACTCGTCACTGGGACGGCCCAGTCTTTTGCAAGGGCCAACGGCCAAGCATCGTGAGATGAACATTCGTTTAACCGGTGGACACAAACAGCGGTCACCCTACTGCTTTGGGCTAGTGAAATGTTTACAGACATGTTTCCCCAGATTCCTCAACTGATGATAACTGGGGTTGATGATGGATAAAATAAGGAATTTAGTGAATTCAACATAACAAGTAAAAAATCTAACACACTGCAGTTCATTTTCAGTGTGCCAGTAACGAGACCATCATAAGTGAGCGGTATACTTCACACGTCCCAAATTTTATTTTAAAAGTACGACATCCTGTGTCGTGTCCCATCGCACGTTCCATCTATGACGCCATGCGCACATACTTCTATGTTTACTCTCTCGGTCAAACAATAACCGACAGCGTGGGCATACTTCATTGCAACGTTATCTTTTGCTCAGGTTATTTGCAGCTTCTGCAGCAGGTTAGAAGGCCGGGGAGACAGAAAAGCACATCACTGGAAAAAAAACCCCCCGATCCAACGACGATACTTGGGTGCGCTCCTACCCACCATGCGACCCAGTTATATGACGAGTTTTATCTACTTCCGGGTGTAGTTACTCCCATATTTGTATCTCACAAGTTAGAAGGTATCCTTACATACTTGAGGTTTCTAAAAAAAAGTATGTACACATACTTGATTTTTAAAAGTGGTATGTGGACATATTATTTTTTTATGTGTAAGGAAACATAAAGTTAGTGAACATACTCATGTTTCAATATAGGAAATAACATACATCACAAGGTGCAAAAAATTATGAGTTCCCCTGAAATTTTTTATGGTTATCACTTTGATAAATCTTATTTTAGGTATGTGAACATACTCCAGGTGATAAATGGGTATGCACACATACTCAAAGTGGTTTTTTGAACGTGGGAGTAACTACACCCGGGAGTAGATTGAATTTTCCCTATATATATATGTTTACTAACTTTATGTTTCCTTACACATAAAAAATAGTATCTCCACACACCACTTTTAAAAATCAAGTATGTGTACATACTTTTTTAGAAACCTCAAGTATGCAAATATACCTTCTAATTTGTGAGTTACAAATATGGGAGTAACTACACCCGGAAGTAAATAAAACTCGTCCTATATATATGTGTGTGCTATTCTACATTTTAGGTGTAGAATCTCATTCTACACCTAGCACCCAAACTACCCCGGCAGCCAACCAGACCAACTGGCCAACCCACCCACTCATTGCCCCGCGCCCGGTAACTGCGGCGCGCGCTCGACCCACTAACCACCCCACCCCCACGAAACCCAACCGGTCAACCCCGACTCATTCGCACCCACCAGATCCCCTTTTTCGCCGAGCCTTCTATGGCGGCGGCGGCGTGGGTATCCGGTGCGACCGCTCGGGAGGGCTCTCAAGCGGTACGCGTTCTCTGCATCTCCTTCCGTCTGCAAGCCCCTATTTTGCGATTATAGGACTCAAACAAACATGGTTTGCTATTTTGACACTGAACCCACAATTCATAGACACAGATGAACCCATTTGTCATCCACAAAAGTTGTCAAAATAGCAAATCACGTTTGGAGGGAGTCTTATAATCACGATTTTTTCGCAGCCTTCTAACCTCTTCGTCGGGAGGCAGATCGGAGACAAGGCGGCTGCGAGGCGAGGCTGCAGCACCGCGCCGCGCGGGAAGGGTCAGCCGGAGAGGAGCGGCTCTTGCTGGTGATTCACGCGCGCACACAGGGGAGCATCTCCCAACTACATAGGGGGTTCCATGGTCCTGTTTGCCTAGGGTTCGAGTTCCAGCAGCCGAGCGCGGCGTCGGTGGTGCGTGGGGACCGAGCTGCTGCTATGCGGGGCGAGCAAGCTACGGCAGCGCGGCGTGGCGTGGCGAGGTCACAGGCGCGCGTTCCGTAGGGTGTCAGCGGGGGCACACGCGCGTGTGGAGGACGTCCAGGGGAGCAGCAACGATGCCCAGGTACTCCATCCTCCCCCCTCACAAGTGAATGGATCTCAATCTAGAGAGGGTTAATTGCCATCGAGTGAGATTTGACTCTGAAAAAATCATTTGCCCTTTTAGCGATTTGCATGTCAGTAATTACTATTCTTAGTAATTCCTTCCTGGATCTAGGTACTAATTCCTCTCTGCACCTTAGTAGTTGTGCCCATGATTTATGATTTGCCCCAGGGGATAATATGATGACTATTTTGGGTACTGGATTACTGAGATCTTATTAGTGTGCGTGTGGGTGGAATGGCTTAATGAGCTTATGAATCGATGGATTGTGAATGTTAGGAAATGATTACTGTACTAAATATGTTGTTGAACGAACTACTGAAGGTTAATTATGATTTTGTATTTCAATGAGCTTAATGAGCTCATGAATCAATGGATTTGTATCTTAGTAGTATTTTTGGGTGCCTACATTACTACCGTAGTATTGTTTGCATAGTTAGTACAATATGTTGTTAGATGCAAAAACAAGCCTACTATTTTTTGGAAAAATCAACTGTCATGTCTAACACTAAGCCTACTGCAACTCCTTTACCGATTGGTGCGCTCTTCAACAATCAGCTGTCATGTCTAAATGAGGTGAGTAAAAAAAAGGTCATAGTTGTGCTTGCGTGTTTGAAAAAAATCAGCAGTATGGCTAATGTTTTTCAAAACAATGCTTGTTTTTTGCTGAATTACTCAATTAACTACTTGAAGTTCAGTAGCCGACTAGGAGAGAAGTTCAGTAGTGATCAGTAGTCAAGTAGGAAAAATCTATTGTAAAAAAAAAGTAGGAAAAATCAATCACTCAGTAATTCCCCCATTGTTCTTCAGTAGTAGTGATAGCAGTTTAGTAGTTCAGCAAATTACATCCCTGTAATTGCTTCCGAAAACTGATGAAATGCTGATTAATAATAATTAATTTAACTTCAGTAAACTGATGAAATACTGGATCTATTATTAATTCAGTAAACTGATTCAATATTTGCTTCAATAAAATGATTTAAGTTCAGTATATCATTTTAGTTTTAGTAAACCATTTTAGTTTCAGTAACTAATTTAGCTTTTAGTAAACTGATTTACTGAAGCAAAAGGATAACCATCTTAGCTTTCAGTAACTTTTCAGTAATTCATGTCCATCAGTAATTTACAGTAATGCCAACAATCATGTATTCGTTAATTTCTGCTAATCATTTTTATTCTAGCATATTTTTCCTTCAGTAATTCATTTTGTTTCAGTAATTCTTTTTGCCTTATTTTCTTGCATATTTTTCCTTATATTCTTACCAAACACCAAGTTGTTCATTTGTGGTGTGTTCATGGATGCACAAATTTTACCGCATAATGATCATTTGTGGTGTGTTCATCGATGCACAAATTTTATTGATTTGGATGTCCTAGGGATTCATTTTCTGTCAGATTCTATCAATTTGTTTTTTTGATGGTGGCATGCTCATGATCGTGAAGGGGGAGTAGCAATGTGAAGTCAGAGTGAGCCCTGCTCCACTGACCTTCCGCCCATCATTGTTCCTCCAATTTTGTCTCATGTGTCTTTTTGTCTACCATTGTACTAAAGATGCATTTTATAAGTAAATCGATCCATTATGTTCAATAGTCAACACATCAGTAGTCAGGTGTCATTTTTTTCCTCTCAGTAGCAGAATGGGTTCAGTACTTCAATACCACCCCTCTCGGAGTGTTCAGTAATATTATTTCAGTTATTTTTGTGTTTGATACTTAGGGCTTTGTTTGGGACCAATGCAACTGCTCTGAACTATTTTGTTTGTTGTCTGAATTATTTGTTTGCTGTGTGAATTGTTTTGGTTATTCAGTAATTTCATCCTTTAGTAAATCAGTAATTTACGCTCATGAGATTGATTGTCGGTAATTCAGTAATCCAATCCATCACCTGTTGTTGCCCAAATGATTTGAAGTATGATGACCTAGTAATCTAGTAATTCATCTAGCACCCCCATTAATTATGTGACAATTTAACTTTGTCCAGTAATACTAGTAGCTCAGTAGAGTAAACTCAAATCATTGCAGCAATATCTTTTCGTTCATCAATTTTTGTTATCCCTACCCACATAATCTATACTTTTCTTTTATACAGAATATATTACCTAGATAACTTTTAGCCCCCCCACAACACGTGAAACAAGACATGTTTTTTACTTTGGTCAGGCTTACCTCACACATGCCTTTTGCTTTTGCAATGCAGATCATTAGATACAAGTACAATTGGAACAGCAAGAGCGCTCCCGACCAGATTCAACCTGTGGATGCTGATTCCTTTGCCTAATGCACATGATGCTATCCTTTTTTCCTGGAATGATCCCAGTACGAGAGAAGCAGCAAGAGGCCCTTTTTGTTCAATAGTATTTATCATTAGAATGTTTCTCCATTTAACAATGGCAGCTCTTTATGGCAATCAAGTATGACAGTAATAAGAGTAATAGATTAGCATTCAGTAATAGATTAGTTCGGTAGTACAAAGGCTTTTTCTCATAGTTCGGTAGTACACTTATTTCAGTAATTAGCATTCAGTAATAGATTAGTTCAGTAGTACAAAGTTTTTTTTCTCAGATTAGTTCAGTATTTCAGTAGTCTTTTTATGCTCAGTAATTAGCATTTAGTAATAGATTAATTTAGTAGTACAAAGTCTTTTCCTCATAGTTTAGTAGTACAATTATTCTCATAGTTCTGTAGTACAATTATTCTCATAGGTCAGAAGTACAATTATTCTCATAGTTTAGTAGTCTTTTATGCTCAGTAATTATCATTCGGTAATAGATTAGTTCAGAAGTATAAAGTCTTTTTATCATAGTTTAGTAGTATAATTATTTCAAACCTTTATAAGAGTAGCTCCCTTGTGTGTTTTATTTGCTCATTAGTAGATTAGTAATCCAGTCAATTGGAAGTAGTCCTTCATGTAGCTTTGCTATTCACTTCTATACTTCTATGGAGCAGTCCAATAATCAAGCAGTTCATTCAGTAATTTAGTAATCCAGCCAGTAGTCCTAGTAATTTCATAAATCACAGGATGATGATGGTTCAGTCATTCATATTGTAAATTGTCATTCCTTATTATCAAGTGACAGTAATTTAGTAAATCACAGTATTTTGAAGAATGGTGATGATTCGGTAATCCAGTAATCCAGGTTACTAATGACTTACTGAGTGGCTTTTGTTGATTTTTATGTCAGCATTCTTTTTTTTGCAGCACTGCTTTCCTGTAATTTTATCTAGTAGTAATTCAGTATTAAAAATTGACACCTTCAAGCACTTTTCTTTCTTTAGTTGAATGCTACAGGACACACTAATACTTGTGTTTGGTCAGGCTTACCTCACACATACATTTTTTTGGAATGAAGATCCTTGGATCCTGGAACAAGAGAAGCGACAAGAGGCCCTTTAGCTGCAGAGATTTTAGAGCCAGCTACATATTAGATTTAGCATGTGGAGGCTAATTTCTTGCTAATGGCTCCCAAAAGTACAGAACAAGATGGTTATGTGGGGATAGAAATCATGCAGACTTTTGTACCCATAGGATATAGCAGCTGCTATGTGATTTTTAATTTAAACAAACACGTACATATTGACACAACTTGAGATATTTAGCAATCTAGCAGCGCTAAGGATGGCGCTGGTAGGGTCGCCCGCTAGCACGCCAGGGACGGCGCTGAGAGGGAAGCATGCGGATCCCCACGACCTGCACGACGAGTTGCAGTTTCCACGGCTGAGTACGCAGCTCCGGTTCAGCCGCAGCAGGAAGGACCGGTGAGAGGGCTGGTGAGGCCGGCGCACGAGCGCCGTACAAGGTGGCGGCGCAGTCCCCAGCATGGCGCGTTGCTGGAGAAGGTGTGCGGACAAGAGAATGACTCGGTGGGTGCGCGTCGGGGTCCGACACCAAGGAAGTCGGGAGTCGAGGCCGGACGGACCAGCGCCGCGCTCGCGCGTTGATGCGAGCCCAGGTCAGCACGATGCGGAGGCGCAGGAGCCCGGGAGGACGGGTGGTCCGCGGGCGCGGATGTAGCCGCGCGTGGCGAATCCAGGCGCGGGGTGGAGGGCGTGGACGGGGCCCAGGATGGTGCCATGCCTGGCGTCGAGGCCGCCGTCGCGGAGAACGGCCCTGGAGATGGTGAAGTCGCACGAGGTGCTCGGATGCCGGAGGTGCCGGAGATGAGGCCGTGTACGGCTGCTCTGGCACGGAACGCCGAGCGGCCAGAGAGATCCCCGTCGGAATCGGCCAGCGGAGGCTCTGATGTGAAGGTGGCCGCTCGCGGTGACGAAGACGCAGCTGGTGGAAAGACCAACGGCTCCGCACTCGGAGGACGCGTCGGTGCCGCTGGCGGCGCGGAAACGGAGATGCCGGCGGCGCAGAGGATGAAAACGATATGCGGACGAACTGCGCGGAAGATGAGGCCGCGCGTCGCCTGGCATGGGATGCCGGGGCCGCGCGTGGCACAGCCCCTAGTGCCTGCGGGGGTGGCCACCACAGAGTCGTCGCCGGAGACGGGGCGGCGCATGGCGGCCGGAAACCGATACTGCAGTTGATGCCGACGGCAGGAGGAAGAAGATTTGCTGAGCCGGCCCGAGTAGCACTTGCTATTGCTGGGCCGCGGTGTAGTGGGCCTGAGGGGGTTCCTGGGCCGCCGTGGATGGTTGCGGATCGGGCCATACTAGAATGTACCTAGTCCACGACGGGAAAATAGACGGTCGGCCCGTGGTAGCCTGGCAAGCCTCTGTGGCCGCGCCGCCAGGGTGTTTTGCTACCGTTTGTGCGAGTTCCGCCGCCAGTACCACCGTTGCCGCCTGCAGTAGGTGGCTGGACCTTGCCGTCGCGCCCGTTGCCTTGGAAATCCGAGGTCCTGCCGCTCAAGTTGTGAATCGGAGCAGAGGAACGGAATGCGCTGGAGATGTACACCGATGGAGATTGCGAGATTGGTGGTGGAGATGTCGGCGTCGGCGCCGCGTACGGCGCAGCCGGAGGGCTCGTCGGAGCACCGTATGGCACAGCCGATGGTGGCGGCGCCGCGTACGGTGCGGCTGGAGGGCCGGTCGTGGGGGGCGGCGCGACAACGGGCGCCGCAGATGTCGGGGAAGGCTGTGATGCGGGAACAGGTGCAGCCGGGACGAGCGTCGTGGGCGTCGCCGTGGAAGACGGCTCCGCGCGTGTTGTGGCAGGGGACGCCGGGGCCGGGCACCCAGGGCTGCCGCCGGTCTCCTGTGCTGGTGATGTGGCGGTCGCAGCAGCCGGAGGTACGAGTGTTGATGAAGATGGTGTCTTGGCTGTCGCTGGTGATGCAGGTGCCGCAGAAGACGGCGCGAGGACGGCCACCGAGAAGGATGGGGCCGCCGCGTTTGTCGCAACTGGGGGCGTCGGAGTTGCAGCCCGTGGCGCTGCTGCTACTGCGGGAACGGGAGCCGCCGGGGCGAGCGCCGCAGAAGACGCCGCAGATGGCGCGGGAGCGGGCTTCGCGAAGCGCTTGGTGATGCCATCCACAAAGTCCAACCAAGACGGTTCGCCATGGTCTTTCTCCAAGCGGAGGTACCACTGCCTGGCGGCGCCCTCGAGGTAGAACACAGCCGTCCAGACCTGCATGGATGCCAGAGTGCCCCGAGATTGGAAAATCTGCTCGCACTTGTGGAGCCAACCCTGGGAATCGTCGGCGCCGTCGTACATGGGGAAACGTATAGATTCTCTCATGATCAGGAGAGGGGATGGACGAACAGATGCAATCTGATCGTGGTTGAATTGGATTATGGGTGGGCTATGGGAGGGATTTTGGCGCAGAGGAAGAAAAATTGGCTCTGAATACCAAGATGATATGGATTATTTGGTGGACTGGGAACACGATAGCAGATTGATAACACCTAGGTTCGCCCTCCCTTGGAGGCTCTGAACTCTTGAGGATTATCTTTCTGCTTAACCTAATTGATACAAAGGTGTCTCCTTTTATAGAGACTAATGACTTGACCCTTAAGCAATTATCCTAACAAACCAATCTAACTTATCTCCATCCTAACAAACTACTAATCCTATCCACGCTAAAGTACTCGTGGGTCTAGGCCTGCGGCCAGCCCACTTGCCATAACAACTCCGCTGAAGGGTGCCGCAACGAAGACGGCGGAGAAGATGCTTACCCGTCAGGTGTCCGCCGCGGTACGGCTGCAGGCGGCAACCCACGGCCTCCTGGCACGCCGGCGGGTGCGGCGGCTACTCGATCTGCAGCTGATTCAGCCCTGCACCCCATCGTAGTTCCTTCAGGCTGTTCGTCGCCGCGCAAAGGCGGACACCACGACAGCGCAACTTCAGGCAGCGGTGCGGCTGCAGGCTGCGGCGCGCGGCTTCCTAGCGCGACCGACGGCAACAATGGCGCCCTTTCCGGTGTGGTGTGCGCCGGTGCCCGCAGCGACCGTCGTCCCTCCTCTGAGGCTCGGACCTAGGGCGGCGGCGGCTACTTCGGTTGGCCTGAGGGCCGTTAGGTCACAGCCGATGGCCATGCGATGGGCTGTTGAGTGTTTCGTGGGCCTGCATTGCTGTTTGGAAGGTGGGCTCTTCGGTGGGCTGCTTTTCTTTTCAGGCCGCTGCAGTTCTCGTGAGGCCCATTTTGAACAGCTAACGTGGGATCCAGGTGGTGGTACGCACGAAGGCCGTCGTGCGAGTGAAGGAGTCACGGAAATAAAGAGTCGTAGCATTTTTCAGGTTAAGAATAATAAAACAAGCCGAGATGTAAAAGGTTTGTTTTGGAGTCGTAGGTTTGTGTGGAGTCAAGTCATTGTCAAAGTGCCCATGCTGCAGCTCGAGGACGAGCTGCTCGACAAAGGGCGGGGTAATGTCAGGTGTCAAGGGATTAATGGGCCGGGAGGCCCGTTAGGGTTAGAATTAGGGATAAGATCGAGTCTTTGCTTAGGGGTCAAGTAATCCTCTCTATTTAAAGAGACAAGATGTATCAATCTAATCAAGCAAGAATTAAGAAGGAAAACCCTTCCCTCTTGCCCGGCCGTGGGCAGCAGCCCCGCGGCCGGCGTTCTAGCGCCCCTCAGCCCTAATTCCCCCACAAATCAGCCCCTAATCCTCGCAGCTCTCTTCCCCAACATCGCCCACCATAACAATTTCCCGCGGCCGGGCAAGAGGGAAGGGTTTTCCTTCTTAATTCTTGCTTGATTAGATTGATACATCTTCTCTCTTTAAATAGAGAGGATTACTTGACCCTAAGCAAGGACTCGATTTTATCCCTAATCCTAACCCTAACGGGCCTCCCGGCCCATTAATCCCTTGACACCTGACAGATTACCTTCCCACTGCCATTCCAGTTCTGTTAAGTAAAATGTGTCATTAATTTTCCTTCCAATTCTAGACTATGATTCTTCAGTTGTCATGCTACAAAAGAAGATTAAAACTGCTATTGCAGATGGTCTGATCAATGGCATGGCATGAATATTCCATGCCAATTTTGTTTCTGCTGTATAGAACTGGGTGATGAGCTTTGTAAGGGCTTGTGAATCCATTGTTACTTGGGATTCATTTTTTATTTATTCTAAGGTTTACCAACAGAACTAGAATACTAAATGAATAGAGATGCAGCTATAGGTGACATTATCCACGATTCGTAATTGCCTGTATCAAATTTGAGTGCATTTGGAATTATACTATAAGAACACATTTCGTATTTTTTTTCGAAAAACTGTAGGTTAATTGTTGATTCATCCAATAAATGATTTCTCTGTTCTCTATTTATCTCCCACACTTGTGGGTAGTCTGAGAGCACATCACACAAGGAGCATAATCTGCTGCAACTCCTATACAGGACTTCAGGTGCTCATGCCACTCCTTGGGAAGCTCAGCATCAGGCATGAGAGGTGAGGTCTCACACTCTCACCTGTTTGTTGATCTTTCCTTATACCTTCATGCTTAACTGTTTCTCTGATTTACACTTTCAGTTGGTGCCTGGACATGAACCTGTCGTAGGCGCATTATGGGTGTTTGACCATTGTGACAAAATTGATAGCTACTAGCAAGGGAGTTCATAACTATCGACATCTGCATTCAGCACCAAGATCAGATTAGAGATTAAGTCTCCCAGTAATGTAGAAATTATTTCATAAAAATGTAGAAATTAGTTGTTCTATCAGATTTTTTCTTGCCTTACCTTGCATAGTTTTTTATCTATCAAGTGACTCTTGGTTCTTGGATGCTGTTGCACAGAGGTCTCTCTTTTAAATGCTTTAACTTTTGTATATTTTCCTTTTTGCACTGCAGTTGGATTATATATCAAACCGGTTGAGAATCATGCAAATGACCGGCGGATCGAAGGACTGCACCTTTCAGTTTTACAGAGAGAGAACATGCTGCCTTAGGTCATTCTAGTTCAGTTCACAAATTTGTATCCGTTGGCTTCAGATTTTAGATTAGGCTCTTCCGTTCACAGGTTGCGAAAGAAGATGAAAATTGCTACTTTGGTAGACATTACACTTGTAAGATGGGGTTCCGGATGTGAGCACTAATATTGTTACGATCGAGTGCGCTTGTACACTAATAGGTCATAGAGTAAGGTTTTTTTGTGATTGCAGTTTGAGATGAATCAGTTTTTTTTAATATGAAACCACTGTTGCAAATCATTATTGGAAATTAATTTAATCTACTAAAGTATTCAATATGTTGTAGGACTGTAGGAACAATCCTATATATGCATACTACATGTATTAAAATATGAAAGAATCAATCACGGGAGTTCGACTTCCCGAATGTCCAACGATCCAGCGTTCCTATATTTTTTTTATTTTGCTAATCCTTTGTGAGCAAAAAAAATCCACCAGCTTAATTCACTGAGCTGAGCTATATCCTTCGACAGTCTGTCACTTTGAGAATTCCTTGTATTTGCGTGTTATAATGAACATACATTATTTTTGTTCAGCCCGGCATGCTTTTTTTTGTTCAATGTGAGAATGTGCTATATTTCACATGAACAAAAAACAACTAATTTCTACATTAGGTCTTAGGACATGTGTCCGTCCGTCCATCTCCCGAATCTTGCCCTTCCCTATCGAAGATAAGACATTGGACCACACAAACCGGCATGCTTTTTTTTGTTCAATGTGAGAATGTGCTATATTTCACATGAACAAAAAACAGCTGCTGGACACAGAGAGGTAAAGTTGCTTTGATTAAACATTTCTTGGAACTGTTACTGGGAACCTTTTGAAAGAAGAGTTATTTTTTCATACCGTTTATTTTTTTTCAAGTCTAAAAACAGTTGTTGGACTCCCTTTTTGTTTTGCACTCATGGAGATGCTCTTACAACTATTATCTTAAAAACAGTAACAAAATTCAACTCTTATTACACTAATCACCGACATTTCCCACCTTTTGCCTTGCTGCTAACTTCTCCCACCCCCATCTTCGATGAAGTATTTATTGTTCCTGACTCGAGGAGAACTTGAATCCTTTTTAAGGTACTCCCACGGGCCCTCACAGCAACACCTCATAATCCTCGAGTACATTTCCCCCCATGTTGATACCAAAACCAGCTTGCACAGCATACCTTAGGAAGAACTCTTTGGCTTCTTCTTCTGACTTGAACCTCATTCCTCGCCTCGGTATGAATCCCGGTCTGATGCTATCTTTCTACAGATCATAACATTATATGTCATCCACCTAATATATGATATGAAGTACAAATGATGTAGTATGCAGCTCAGTTTCACCAAAATTCATCCACACCACATCCTAGACATGGGTGCTGCAGCTTGTCGAAAAAAGGACTAATCTCTACATGTGGAACAAACAGCATGGGTCTGAATCCATTCAAAATCATTCTTAGTGGACAGAGGCTACTGCGGCATGATTGTATTACAATTAGGAACCATGACTAGACAGAGACCTTGGCAATAAACAATTTGTTTGTTCAGAGTTTCAGAGTTTTGTTTGTTCCATTGGCACTTTCAGATTTTCAGGAACCAGTGCAAGCAACGCTAGCATGCTGATCTTGTAAAAAAGAACGGGGCATGTCTGTTGTCTGTTGCTGATCTTGAAGAGTTTAGTTTTGCAAGTACCATGTTGACATGGTAGAAACAGCAAGACAATAAAGATAAAAGGTTCAACAAGCAGACACCTAATGTCATAACCTAAGCCACGTATCACAAGCACTGAATCAACCAACCGTTTCTCAGGATTGGGATAAGAACACCATAAGAGCAATTCATCCTTGCTTTCACTCTCACAGATGCATGCACATTGTATACAGAAAGTCAAAGCTGATGCCACAAGAAAATTTACATGCGTGTACCTTCACACTTCAGGAGTATAAATTTCCTCTGCAGCTGGTAGCGGCCCCTCCGTCGCCGGACATCGGCCCTTTGAATTGCAACCTCCGGCGATGCATTCCAACGACCAATTTTGTGCAGGATGGAGGTGGGCGGCGGGCGCCAAGGCCACGATGCCGCCGGCCGCGACGAGGCCTTAGAGCTGGTAGGTCACGAAGAAGAGCAATGCAGATGCGAGGTACAACGGGACTAGCATTCGGATCTCGTGGCCATCGCCGCCGCTCACCAGGCCGAGCAGGTTGGCACGGAACCCGACCTCGGAGGAGTATCGTTGGAACCGTCGAAGTCAACTTTTTTTTTGCGCCCACGATCCAGCGAACCGGAGGGAGAACCGTCGGCACTATGCCCGGGCCCGCCCGCCCGACAAAAACCGGAGGGGGACTGCGGGAGAAGGGCCGCGGTGCGTGGAGTCTCGGTCGGATGGTTGGCTCGGGTATGCAATAATTTTCCATACCCTGCGCCAACATCCTTCTCCTGCTGCTGTCAATTGAAGAATCGGGTGGAACTTTTGATTCGTCAATTGACCTTCTGCTGCTCACCTTCAGACTTCAGTTGTGTAATTGGTGAATTTCGATAAGTTGGGGCTTTGCAACGACAGAGTTGCAGCAGTTATCCATGTAGAATATTAATGATGAAGGGTTGAATTGATGATGAAATGCATAGTGCGGAGGACGGTAGCATCTCGTCGGAGTACCTGAAGAGGATGTTATTTGTATCATCTCACTACTGGCATTAGATGAGTATGTAAGTTCTGAAAATCTTTTGAGCATATGAATTACTGAAGGGGCTCTCAGGGACAAAGCCCCCTTTTTTGTGTTGGTTTACTTTGATTTAGATGCAAATTGGATTTTCTTCTATGATGTACAGCTAGTGATGCAGTATGAATATCTTGGACAAAAAAATTAAGAAAGTTCAACGGCATTTACTGAAAAACTAGTATTAGATAGAATCCTAATTGGTTGTCTGAAATTGTAAGCAGAGGAGGGTCATTTTTATTGATTGCGATTACTGAAACAGGAACTGAAAATGATTGAATTGGGATGCACGCATGAAGAATTACTAGTTGGCGGCGACAGTTTGGGAGAAAATATTAAACTCATTGAACCATTAATTAAGTACTGAAATGGAAAACTTTTAATTACTGATGAAAAAGTTAAACAATGCGAAATTACTGCATCATCAATTACTGAATGTATGCTGAAAAGGAATACTAAAAGAAAAGGAAAAATACTAATGAAAAGAAAATTATTGTTGAAAGAACAATGGGAGGCACTTCTAAATCCAAAAAGCATCAACGACTACGGAAGCTATTGGGATGCATTACTGAACTTGATCGACTGCTGAAGTTGAAGCTGATGGGATGCTCAATTACTGAATCCAAATGATGAAAAGATCAATTACTGAAACAGTACTAGCGAATTACCAAACTTCCATATACATTGCATCGTCATATGCGTGAGGCAAGGTTGATAGATATTGCATTTCTATCCGTAATTATTTCAAATTACTGGATATGGATTCCACATTGATTACATGATTACTAAATCACAAAAAAAAACTGAATTACCAATGGTGGTATATGATTACTGAATTACCAAAAATCTCAAGTTGTCAAAGTAACCATGACATATTATTGCATTGGTCACCGAGAGGGTACAAATTACATACAAAGGAGTATACAAGCAGTGCTTGAAGAGGATGAGGTCTTTAGCATGTGCTTATACATACATGTTTGCTTCAACTACTACCACTAATTAACAGATAAACTTCTTCTTGTGTCTGTAGTCGGTTAAAAAATGTTGAAACTGAGAACCAACATGTGCTACAACCTATAGGTCCCTAGCAAAATACAGACATAAACAAACCAATGTTGCACACATCCACTTGCTTCATGATGGTAGCCTCAATGATTCTAGAACTCTGCTAGCATATTTGAGGACGCCAGCTTGAGCGATGAAAAAATTGAGTTTGCTGGAGGAAATTTCCATGGGGACACATAGAGCAGAGAGCTTGCATTGTAGAGTTTCATGTTTCTTGGAATTCCTGCCATTGATGTAGCTTGCAACCATAGGTGATTCTCATTGCTGCATTGTAAAGTTTCATGTGTTACTAGCAAAAAAAAGAACATACATGTTTTACTAAGCACATACATGTATTACTGAGCATAAAAATGATGTATTACTAAGGGTATATTACTGAGCATATATTACGGAACATATGTTGATGTTGTGATGAGCATATATTACTGAACATATGTTGATGTATTATTGAGTATATATCATTGAGTATGTATTACTGAGCATATATTCCTGAGCACATACATGTAATTGTTGAGCGTATGTTACTGAGCACATACATGTATTAGTGAGCAAAAGATTACTAAACATATATTGATGGGGATGAATGCACAGATTACTAAGCATACATTGAAGCTGCACACTGGGAGAAAAATATAAAAAAAATTAAGAGAAAAATTGTTACCAAAATAAGAGTGACGCAAGGGCTCTGTTCTTTCATCGGCACTCTTTTCCTTCCATTTGAGTGCCTTCTGGGTCAAGTCATCAACAACAGCCGTGCAAAAGTCATACTTGCAAACATCTTTTTTACCGAAGCAAAATTAATTACTGAAACTAAAATGGTTTTTACTGAAACTAAAATGATGTACTGAATCTAAATCATTTTACTGAAGCAAATCCCGAATCAGTTTACTGAAGCAGTAATAGATCTAGTATTTCATCAGTTTACTGAAGCTAAATTAAGTTACTACTAAATACAGAATAAGTTAACTGAATAAAAAAAGGATTACTAAATACTGAATTAGTTAACTCAATGATACTGAATCAATTAAATGAATAAAAAAAGCATAATTGAAAACTGAATCAATTAACAGAAAATACTGAATCAGTTGCTGAAAAGTAGTAATATTGGTAGTTTAAGTAATACTGACTCAGTTTACTTAAGCAAAAGGATAACGGATAAAAATACTGAAGTTACTCCAAGCAGTAATAAATAAAATTAGATACTGAAGCAGTAATTACTAATGAAATACCGAATCTAAAAATAGCATACTGAAACCAGTTAGGGACAAAAAAATAAAATGGTATACTATTGTAGTTAAAACAGATAGATTACTGAAGCCAAAACGGAATGTGAACTAAACCTCTAAAACAGACCCCTCTAAAAAAAGTTAGGAAAATGTATTAGAGGATCACTGAATTATATGAGCAGGAAATTTTAACACATCAAATTTCTGAACAATAGGATTACTGAACAAGGATTTATGTCGGTAGTATTCACGTCTAGTAATTCAATGCTACTGAACAAAAAGGATCTAAGCCAGTAATATTCTTTTCTCCTACCTAGCTATTTGCATAAACATTGAACTACTAATGGTCTGACTAACCAAATGCAATTATTTTCTGACTTAGTGCTTGGTACAATAGTTCTGAACATAACAACTATAGGTGCTATTTGTGAAGGGAGAATGGTTAATGCTACTAAACAAGTCCTAATGCTTAAGGCTTTTGAAAATATGAAATTTGGGTGCAACTACTGAAGGAAGAACGATTGCTACTGCTGAAGGAAGAACAATTATAGTCCTAATGCTACTGCTGAATGGTTAATGCTACTAAACAAGTCCTATTACTGAATTACTGCAGTAGTTTAATTAATGGGGCTGCTAAGTGATTACTAGATTATTGGGCCATCATCCCTCACATAATTCTGCTAAGTTGCTTGGACTAATGTAGAAGTCATCAAAATTTAGTAGTGTAAGGCATCGGTATTCAATAGTAGAAGGCATTGGTGCACAGCCATGAAATGAGCCTCCCAGCAGACAAACACAAAAAAGGCTTGGATGCTAACCAATTACTGAGGCAAAAAATGCTCACATCTATGCTATGGCTAACTCCTTGGTAAAATTGTAGTGTTCGGTAGTCACAATCCTGCTACAACTACACTAACTACCAAGAAATCTCCATGGAAAAAAATACAACACCACACAAATTGTATGCTCGCAACAAACATCACAGAGATAATAAAATTTGAAGGGAAAAGAGAGGCGGAAGGTGTGTTGAGGGCGCAGGACTCACCCATCGTGACCAAGAGAAAAAGCATGCAAGAATCGAGATAATCTGACAAAAAATGAAACCCTAGCTCATCCAATTCAATAAATATTGTGCATCCATGGCCATAACACAAAAAATCAGTGTGGGATCCCATGTGCTCACCGAAGCGCCGCGAGTAGATCTTCTCGTCCTACTCCAGTACCCCTTCCTGCCCGCGGCTAACCCTTCTCAGTCCCGACGGTGCACCATTGTCGCCTCACCTTCGATCTGCCCCCGACGAAGGGTCAGGGAGCCTGAAGGGGCTCGCGGAGGGGAGGGATGGAGAATCGCCGCCAGAGAACCCTCGCGGTGGCCGCCGGAGACCCTGAATCGCCGCCGCAGCTCAGACTTGCTCGGGGAGTCGGGAGAAAAGGGTTATTTGCCATTACAATTTTCTGAGTTCGAGAAACACATTACTATTCGTCTTATTGGAGAAATGCCATTACTATTCATGGGTTCACGCAATCTTGCCATTTTCTACGCATGCGCCGTGTCGGGCCCACTGCCAGGCTGTGTATTTGCGTATCAGGACGAAAATGCCCCCGCCTCCATCCGGTATAGGCCCGGCCGCCCGTCGTCCCCACCCACCGCGTCTCACTCCTCTCTCATCCCCTCTCCAGATCTCGTCGCCGCCGCATGCCTGCCATTGTCGCCACCGCCATCGCATCAGCTCGACGTCACCCAACACCGCCCGAGGACGATGCACTTCAGGCGAGCAGGCTCTTCAAGCAGCCGGACGACCGGCGCGGCTTCAAGCAGCGGGACGGGAAGAGGGGTGAACCAAGAGGGGATGTGCTCGTTTTGCAGTGTGCCATTGGTACGAATCAAAAGCAAACAGCCAGAGACTACAGCCAAATGTTTTTGAAGTGCCCGTACTCCGTCAAAGTAAGTCAATTTCTCTTCAATTTGGGTGAAATTTGGAGTTTCTTCGTCTGTTGTTTATGGGGCTAGGGTTTGGGTTTGATGCAGGGCAACCCAACAATTTGGGTTTGAGCAGCAGTATGAAGGATCATACGGATGGCTGAGGACGGCGGCTACCATGGCTCATGCTGCCTCTGATGATGGTGGTGAGGAGGCCGACATGGATGAAGTGAAGGAAGCCGTGGATGAACTGAAGTAGAGAGTGGACAAAATTGTGACTGAGCTTTGTGAAGTGAGAGTGCAAGTGCACAAGCTGAAATCACAACCATATGTGTTGGTGTATGTTTTGGTTGTGTTACAATAGCAATTTGTGGTGTAGCTATTGGCTTTGCCATGAGCAGGTTCAACTGGTAGTGATTGTAGTATGATAAGTGAACTTTGTGCTATGATCAGTGTTTCTGTTGTGCTATGATCAGTGAACTTTGTGTAATGGGTGCTTTGTAAGTATTTGTTGTCAATGGAATAAGATTTCAGTTCACAAAGCAATGTCATGCAAGTTGAATGCCAGTTTAATCACATTTCAATTAACAACCAAATCATGACCCAAATCACATTCAGTTAACAACCAAATCATGACAAATAGTACTCATAGGTTCAGAAACCATTCATTTACAAAAGCTGAATGCCATCACAGGTTCATATGGCATTTCACATTCATCAAAAAGTTCAGAGGTTCATAAGACATATCACAGCCATCATATGTTCATCTGGCATCACAAGCACAAGCACAAGTTCATGTGCCATTAACAAGTTCATATGCCAGACATCATTAACCTACACAAAATAACTGACTGCGACACATCATTACATCAACACATCATTACATGTGTTCATCAGCAAACATGGCTCTCAGGCTCTTGACAACCTTTGGTGGAGGAGCAGATGCATCCTTCTTCTGTTTCTTCTTCAGGGGTGTTTTCTTCTTCTTTGGTGCATTCCCCTTTTTCTTCCATGTAAATGGTCCTGCTTGGTCCTCATCTTGTCTCTTCCTACATGTGAAAGCATTCAATTAGGATGCATGACTGTATAGAATTAAGATGCATGATAGTATAACATTAAGATGCATGACAATTACCTCTTGTTCCTTCCTTTGCTTGGCTTGCCACCAATCTCACCATCTTCTCCTACCATCTGCAGCTTGCATGACTTGGCAAAGTGCCCAAAACCTCGGCACCTTAGGAAAGTAAAACAATTAGAGGATGACAATATAAATGGATGCATGACAGTATATAAGTAAAAGGTTAGCGGTGACAGCTAACCTGGTGCATCTCACTTTCCTTTTGGTCTTATTTTTCTCAATGGAGCCCCTTATCCTTTGAACCTTAGGCCTGCCTGGTGCTCTACCCAGCAAAGGTGGCAAAACCTTGTAACCAAGATCCACTTCTGGCCACTGGGATCTATCTAGCATAGGCTCAACTCTTCCTGCATAGGCAGCTCTGAACTTTGCAACAGAGTAATACTCATGCACAAAGTCCTCTATCTTCATGCCTCTGTTTGAGAGAATCCAGGCTAAAGCATCCTTGCATGGCTTGCCAGGCTGTTGATGACTCCTCAGACTTAATGGAGTTTGGATTGGTCGATGCAGACCATGTTTTTGTGGAAGAGCTCTATGAGGACAGCAAGCCAGTTTGTAAGGCAGGCATGTGTGGTGAGCTAACTCTTGAGAGAAACACTCCTTTTCTTTTTGGGGTTGGTATGGATCATGTGAATGAGATATCAGTCAACGTCAATTTGCATGATATCCTATCACAGCAGCTAGCAAGTGGTAGAGAGTATGTGTATGATGAAAAGATGAACTCTATTGTGGAGCCTGACTTTGTTCTTAGTTCTGCTGTCAATATTCAAGAGGTGATGGATATTCAGACATTTGTGAGAGTGCCAGAGCAAGCTCTTATTCTGGAAATTGGGAGACATTGCTTTGAACATGAAAGGGGAACAATCATTGTGATAGTGCTGCAGGAGCTGTACAAATTCAAGGATTTCTACTTATTTTCTTGTGTTATCAGTTGGCATACTATGCTAGAACAAGTGTTTACTTGTCAGATGTTGCAGGAACGGTGTAATTTCACACAAGATGAAGTTGATCATGACAAGTGCAATATTTGTCGGTGGTGTGATGGGATGCATATGAGCACGGCAGAGAAATGCAAAGGAACTATTGTGCAGTTGGGTGGTACACTTTCTGATACATGGAGTGAGATGCCGGCCAGTCTGTCCAGCCTCGACATGAATGAGGACTTGCCCTTTGTACCTGAGACACATGGTTCATTATTGCAGCTCAGTGATCAAACTTGCAAGTTGTTATTACTTGTTGATGCTTATATGAGCTGTGTGAAGAACAAGAGGCCCTGTTTCTCGATTAGGCCATGGGATCCTGGAATTTTCAGATATCTTGCTGTAGGATTGGCCTATGAGATGGCAAGCATATCAACATCGCTTCAGTTTAGTCAGCGTTCCTTGCAAATGTTCAGGCTTCAGCTAGTTCAGCATTCTGGGCAGTTGGCTCATTTGATGGTGAGACTGTTTCTGAAGTCCAATGCTAACCACCGTTTCAAATTGTCTGTGCTAAAATTTGTGAGTAGTACCATGGAGGACCATCTCATGTTTTAGCATGTCAATATATGGTTCGAATTAATTACTATTCTAGTGTTACAAAAGAAGGAGAACGGCCAAGGGATCTAGTACTGCATTTTCACAAGATTTTACAAGGCTGCCGGTACAACAAGATCAGGATGCAAGTAAACGATGGATTTCAATATCGTTTGAGATGTCATGCAGTTCGGAGGCAGTGGGATCCGGGCATTAATACGGCCACAGCTTGGGGACAAGCTGTGTTTCGAGGGGCCGGTAATGTCATGACCCGAATATTACCCAAGAGAAGCCCAGTCCATGCAGCTCATTTTCTGAAATCGAAGCCCAAGAGTCGAAGCCCAAGTCCAGAACTACTTAATAGAGCTATACGCCACGGGAGAAGGGAGACAAGAAAATATTCAGAAACCAAATTGGGTTCATCCCCTTCCTCCGGCGAGCTCCTCACGGAGGGCGATTCCGGCGAGCCGTCGACCGTTCCTCTCGGCGGCGACACCCTGTACCTTGCTCACGTCCCGACGGTGGCGCCCCGGTGGCCAATTAGGGAGGGCTTTTGCCTGAGCTGAATCTGCACTACACGATGACAAAGCTCGATGGAATTCTAGAGAATGAATTTGCTACAGCTATAGAGGTAAATGGCATTCGCAATACCCTGGATGCTTTCATGAAGAAGCAAGATCAGTTCAATACAACATTGTAGAGCAGTCTGGACAAACTTCTGGCTAAATTGGGAGATATCACTATTGAGGAAAAAGGATCCAGCACCAAAGAAAAAGCAACTAGGGAAATCCCACAAATTCCAGTGAATCAGGATCAAACCCAAATCCACAAGTCCCAACAACCACCTAATGCTACTGCAAAACCCAGATACTACACACCACCACCAGTTGCCAGAGCAAGGATGATTCAACAGCAAGCTGAATCTAGTGCACTGGGGGCATTCTCTGCTGGTGAGCTCAAAGGGTGGCCTGGCAATACTCAATTTGGCCAAGATGATGGCTTGGAAGATGACTTGGATGATGGAGATGAGTATCAGGAGCGTCCATGGGGCACTGGCCATTATGAAGATTCCCAGACCCACAAGGAAATACCAAAGGCACCACCCAAGCAGCTGAACAATCAAACCTATGAAGAGGCCAAACAGTTTAGATCCTCTATATATCAACCACCAACTTACACCATGTAGTTACAACATGAGCACAAACATGTGGCTAGAGGACCAAAGCTAACCTTCCCAGAATTTGAAGGCACTGACTCTGATGGGTGGATCAGAAAGGCTGAAAAGTACTTTGAAATGGTGCGGGTACCTAGTGAACAAAGAGTACAAGTGGCAGTCCTGTATTTGCAAGGCAGAGCAGAATACTGGTGGAGGGGCACTGGTTGTAATCCACACACATTATTGTGGCATCATTTCTGTAGAATGTTGAGTGACAGGTTCAACCAAGTCTCTGAATATGAAGTAGTGGGCCAATTTCATGAGCTGAAACAAACTGGTACTGTAACTGATTATGTGGACAAGTTTGAGGAACTTTTAAGCCAAGTGAGAAGGCACAACCCATCTCTCCCTGATGCTTATTACATATCAAGTTTCATTTCGGGTCTTAAGGACTATACTCAATACCATATTCAGTGCTACAGGCTAACAACATTATCCCAAGCTTATTGGTATGCAAAAAGATTAGAGCAAGCTTCCCCATATACCAAGAAAAATATTGCTTCCTCAGCCTTTCCAAGACAACAAAAACCATGGGTCAAGGATAAGGAGGTCAATCAGGACAAGGAGGCAAAACCACAACCAACAATAGCAGAACTTAGGGCTGCTGGAAAATGTTTCAAGTGCAGGGAACCTTGGGTTCCAGGACACACCAAACTTTGCAAAGGAAAGCATATCTACTCTCTTATCCTAGTGGAAGATGAAAATGGTCAGGAGAAGGTGACAATTATTCAAGATGAAGATGACTCTGATCATGAATATCATGATGCCTAGAGTATGCACACCTTGAAAATACCTATGCATGCCCTGTCTGGTACACCATCCAAAGCAAATACATTCACACTGAAATTGCAGTTTGGCTCCAGAAATGCCATAGCTCATAGCTCTGGTTGACAGTGGCAGTGATGCCTCCTTCATCAATGCAAAATTTGCAATCAAGAACAAGTGTGTATTGACCACTGTGGAATCTGTTAAGGTTAAGGCTGCTAATGGGAAAGAAATGATAAGTGAAACAACCTGTTTGCAAAGCAGATACATAGTCCAAGGCCATGAATTTGTTTCTGACTTTAGGCTGCTAGAAGTACAAGGATATGATATTATTCTTGGTGCAGATTGGATTTACACACATAGTCCAGTTGCATTAGACTTGAGAAAAAGAGAATTCAGTATCACCAAAGAAGGCAAAAAGATCATCACCTTCTATGATGAGACACTCCATAATTCTAATCAAGTCATTGGGGCCAATAAGTTATATCAATTATTGAAAAAGAAAGCTATTGGAGCTGTTGTTATTCTGAACAATTCTACTTCCAAAGCAAGTATTCCTGGCCAGCAAATTCCACCAGAAATTCAAGAAGTGCTCATTGAATTTCAAGATGTATTTCAGGAACCACAAGCTCTCCCACCACCAAGAGCTGTAGATCACTCTATTCCCCTAGTGGAGGCAACAAAACCAATCAATCAAAGACCCTATAGACTACCCTTTCACAAGAAAAATGCAATGGAAGAATTGATCAAACATCTGTTGCAGGCCCAGATGATCAGACCTAGTGTCAGCCCCTATTCCTCTCTAGTAATCTTAGTCAAAAAGAAAGATGGCAGCTGGAGACTTTGTGTGGACTATAGGAAGCTTAATGCAAATACAATCAAGAATAAATACCCAATCCCTATGATTGAAGACTTATTAGATGAGTTATTTGGCTCCAAGATATTCTCCAAGATTGATCTCAGGTCAGGTTATCACCAGATACTGATGAAGGAGGAAGATATCCATAAGACAACTTTTACTACCCATTTGGGCCATTTTGAATACATTGTTATGCCTTTTGGTCTTACAAATGCCCCAGCCACCTTGCAGAGCCTAATGAATACTATATTGACAGATTTCTTAAGAAAGTTTTCCCTTGTGTTCTTTGATGACATATTGGTCTATAGCAAGGATATCACAGAGCATGTCACTCACCTGAGAACAATACAGCAAGTTCTGAGAATCAACCAACTCTTTGCAAAAATGAGCAAGTGCACATTTGGCCAGACAGAGATTGAATACCTAGGTCACATAATTAGCCAAGAGGGAGTGGCTACTGAACCAGCCAAGATTTCAATTATCAACTCATGGCCACCTCCACTGAATGTCACTGAATTGAGGAGTTTCTTGGGCCTCGCAGGCTATTACAGGAGATTCATAAAGGGTTATGGTATTATATGCAGACCACTCTTTGATGTTCTCAAGAAGGATGTTTTTCTGTGGACACTTGTTTAGCAAGAAGCTTTTGACACAATCAAACACATAATGTCTTCTCCACCAGTCTTGGCCCTACCTAATTTTGCACAGCCATTTATTCTGGAGGCAGATGCAAGTGGAAATGGTATTTGTGCTGTCTTAATGCAAGAAGGCAAACCTATCTCTTTTCTCAGCAAGACATTAGGCCCCAAAACTTCAACACTCTCAACTTATGAAAAAGAAGCCCTGGCCATCTTAGAAGCTCTCAAGAGGTGGAAGCATTATTTTCCCAGTACATCAGTTATCAACAGGACTGACCAACAAAGTTTGAAGTTCATACAAGAGCAAAGACTCATTGAAGGGATCCAACATAAACTCCTAGTCAAGCTATTAGGATATAACTACAAGGTGGAGTACAACAAAGGGTGAGAAAACAGGGTAGCAAATGCACTGTCTAGAGCTACACGTGCACCAGAAGTGATGGTCATGACACAAGCAGTACCTGCTTGGATGGAACAAGTAATAGCCAGTTATGAAGAAGACAATACTTGCCTTGAATTGATTGCTAAATTGAGCATAGATCCATCAGCAACACCAAATTATACCTTGCAAAATGGTATACTCAGATACAAGAACAAATTGCTCATTGGGACTACAGGAAACCTCAGGCAGCAATTATTGGTGAGTTTTCATACATCTGCTTTGGGGGGACACTCTGGAGAAAGAGCCACTTGCAAAAGGCTTCAATTAATATTCTACTGGCCAAAAATGCAACAACATGTTAAAGAATTAGTGCAAACTTGCCCTATTTGCCAAATGAACAAATCAGAAAATGTCCCATACCCAGGCTTGCTAGCTCCTCTACCACTCCCAGATATGGCATGGACTCACATTTCTATGGATTTTGTTGAGGGGCTTCCAAAATCTCAGGGCAAGAGTGTGATACTGGTGGTGGTTGACAGGTTTACAAAATATTCTCATTTCATTGCTATCAGTCATCCTTACACTTTTCAAGATATTGTTGATACTTACATTACACATGTGTTTAAGCTGCATGGTCTACCCAAAGTGATTGTTACTGATAGAGACCCTATATTCACTAGTTCAGTATGGCAAGGCCTGTTCAAGAACTTGGGTGTCAAATTGCATCTATCCTATGCATACCATCCACAAACTGATGGGCAGACTGAAAGGGTTAATCAGTGTTTGGAGAACTATCTAGGATGCATGTGTTTCAACAGTCCAAAAAGGTGGTTGTACTGGCTATCCCTAGCTGAATGGTGGTATAACACCTCATACCTCACTTCTCTGAATATCACTCCTTTTCAAGTATTATATGGCTTTCCTCCACCATTGGTTGCAGAAGTAGTCATGCCTGACTGTCCAGACCTTACACCACAGGAACAAGCCAGAAACAGGCAGATAGCATACCAAGTTATCAAGGATAATTTACACAAGGCTCAAGTAAGAATTAAGTCACAAGCTGATAAACATCGATCTGATAGAGAATTTTCAGTTGGTGATATGGTCTATCTGAAGTTACAACCCTACAGGCATACATCTCTCAGTGCTCATAGATGCCTCAAATTACACTCTAAGTATTATGGCCCCTTTCGTGTTCTTCAGAGAGTTGGTATTGCTGCTTACAAGATCTTGCTGCCCGAAGGGTGCCAATTACATGATGTCTTCCATGTCAGCCAGCTCAAACGACATCTTGGTCCTCATACTGTTCCTAGTGCTGAATTGCCATTGATTGATGCTAAAGGAACAATCAAGGTGGCCCCTGAAGCTATACTGGACCGCAGGCAGATTCCACGCAACAATGAACCTGTCGTTCAATGGTTAATCCAGTGGGCCAATTTGCCACAGTCAGAAGCTACTTGGGAAGACGCTTCATTCATCCGGAAAGTCTTTCCTTCTTTTCATCCTTGAAGACAAGGATGATCTCGAGAGGGGGGAATTGTCAGGAGGACCTGATCAAGCAGAGAAAGTCCCACGCAACCTTGACCGTCCATCTAGACATCTACGGCTCCTGTCGCTTATAAGCGCGCCACTGTTATTTTTCAGACCGTCAACAGTTACTGCTGTTATTTTCGTTGAACCGTTTTACTGAAGCCGGCCACAAATAGGCCATGGCGTTGCTGTAATCGAACAATGGGTAAAAACAGGTGTAAACCCTAGTAGTAGTAGTTGGTTCCTCGTCGCCGCCGTCTCGTTGGCTGCCGGCGATCTTGAACCGGATGCTTTAAACCTCGCTGAATTAATCCATTTTCCTGCTCTTGCCCGTATTTCCTCTTCTGTGAGTTCGTGTTCTTCTTCCTTTGTGTTGTTGCAATTCCTGTCTGGATCGCCCAGATCCTGACATGAATCTTTGTAAAAATCCTCAGTGTAATTCCTCTGTAATTTCTCTGCTTGAGTCCTCAGTATGATTCATCTGTCCATCTCAGTAATTTCTACCCCCAACAATGGATCCTCATGATGATTTCTCTTCGTCTCAGTAGGGTGTGGCCAGCAGCGACGAGCGCGAGGGATCCGGTAGGCCAGCAGCAGGAGCTCCCATCGGCGCCCCAACCCCCAGAAATTGATCTGCGTGATTCATCTGCACCCCAAACCCCAGCGTACTGATTTGATTTTGTCACCTCCCACCCAGGTTAGTCTCTGAAAAAAATCTCTGCGTGATTCATTTGTCAGTAATTTCTATTGCCCATCTCAATAATTCATCACAATGATTCCTCTCTCCATCTCAGCGTGTGTGTAAGAATGCTAGGAAAAAAAAATTCATCACAGTTGATGGGATGCACCACTGAATCAAAAAAGTATTGATTACTGAAGTTATTGGCATGCAGTACTAGATCCAAAATATCAATTACTGAAGCTGATGGGATGCACTGCTAAATCCAATAGTGCTGATTACTGAAACTATTGGGATGCATTACTGAACCTGATCAACTACTGAAAAATGTGGATTACTGAGAATTGGGATGCCTTGTAGTACTATTGTTTATGTAGCTGCAGCCATCGTGCTGTTTTTTGGTAGTGTCAGCATGAATTTAAGGAAATGTGCTTAGTGTTTCAGATATTGTATTATTGAGATACTATTCGTGTGCATGAATGGCTTAATGAGCTCATAAAAAAACTGTGAATTAGCAAGTGTCAGGGATTACTATAGTAACTAGAACCACTGCAGGTTCAGGGATTACTGTAGTAACTAGAACTAGTGAAAGTTTACTGGATTGCTAGATTGTTGTTAGCAATTGGTGCAGAGTCTATTCTGCCTTGTGATACTATTGTTTAAGTAGCTGCTGCAGCCACCCTACGATTTTTTTGCTTTCAATTGGTACATGAGCTCCATAAAAAAATGTTTAGCACTGATGTATTTTGTGTTTTGCTTTTTCACTACAGATATGGACAGTGGTGATCCTGCAATGAATCTGGCGAGGCCTTCATTCAGCCTTGTCGGTGATAGCAAAAAATCTCGCTGATTACTGAAGTAGCTCGTGAATGTGCTTACTGAAAAAATTATTGTATGAAGGAAGTAGCTCGTGAATGTGCTTACTGAAAAAATTACGGGTGGCATGTTTGTGCTTTTTTCATGTACTGTGTGATTTTTGGCGAATTGAAACACAAGTGTGTTGTTGGTTATTCTATCCATGTTCAGTAATTTATTACAGAGATTAGAAAAAAAGTGTTTGACATAGATTGCATGTTGGTGTGATTATAATTACTTGACATAGATCATGATCCGGATTCATGGTTTGCTCCAACGTATGAGATGCACTATGATACTTGGAAGCTGCTTACATGATTACTGAAAAATCACTGATTCACTGATTCAGTGATGATTTGGATGAAAATCGAGCCTTCTTCTATGATGTGTCAGAACATTAAGAAGGCTCATGTATCAGGCAAAATGGATTACATTACTGTACATATTTACTTGGCTAAGCACCAACCTAGTCACCGCGGAATGGGAACGATGCAGCGTTCCACGTTCCGGGAACGACCGTTCGGGACGGGAACGCGGGAACGAAATCGTTCCCACAGTGTAAAAATTGCATCTAAAACGTCGTTCCCGGTTCGTCGTTCCTCGATCCGTCGTTCCGGGAACTCCGGTGACTATGAGCACCAACTATGCTCCTGAGTTTGGCCACAATCACACATCAGTGATGAGTATTCTTCAGTGGGCCAATGCAAATAGGAGAGAAAAATCATGTATGGTTACTGAATTTGCAACCGGATTACATGTTAAATTACTGAACTTAACATGACCAAAGACCCAACATTAGTGAACACTGTACTACTGGCTTACTTGATTACCAAAGGATAAATTACTCTAAAATCATCTAGGACTAGAGGCATGCTTTTTTTTCTTTTGTGTGCTTTCTGTGTGAAGTCTGAAAAGACGATTTTAAAAAAGTAATAGTTAAAATACTAAAGCCTAAAAATGACATTCAGTAATGAATGATGAAATCACTGAAGACACGAACAATGACATTCAGTAATGAAATTATTGTATGCATGTTTTTTGATAGAAATTTAGATAATATTCTGTGAAAATTAATGAGTCGCTAGGGGAGAAAACATGTGTAATTACTGAGATCATGTGATGGAAACATGATAATGAATTTGTATAGTTACTGAGATCATGTCGATTACATGAGGTAACCGCTGATGGCAATCAACTAGGCATAAAATCGAAGAAACCCAAATTTAATAAATTCAAAAAGACCCAATCTATCTACAAACAGCACCAACTTGATTTTAGAAAAGTTATGAAACTGGTTTCATATTTTTCGGAGTTATAAATAATTAGTTATGAATTTTCAAAGGTTAAAGGGTTTATAAGATAATTATAAAATCATTCATACAAACAGAAAATGGTTTTTAATTAAAAATAGTTGATGACGTCAACATGACATCAGCATGACGTCAGCCATCAGCGGTTAGTGGGTCGTTAATGGGCCAAAAGTGTTAGTGGGTCGCAATCGGCCCAATGGACCTGGCCCAACAGGGCCCAGTGGAACCAAGTCCAAAAACCCACCCTGAACTCTGTTTTAACACGCGAGGGTTAGACGGGCTGATCTGGGCCTTAATGGGCTAAGGCCCAAGCATCAGCCTGGCGAACGTTGACACGCGACAAAGTCCGGAAAACATCCTCGGACTACGCGGGTTGGAGCACTGGCACTCCCAGAACTCGGCTAGGGTTCGCCCGTGCGACCTGCTCGTGGCGCGGCGGCAGCGCGGCGCTTGGCCGGAACGGCTCGCGGCGTGATGGCGACATTGTTGCAGAACAGAAGAAAACGGCGGCGCGGCGGATCGTGGTTAGAACGGTAAGGTTCACGTCGCGGCCAGGTCCTGGATTGGGACCTCTAAGGTCGGCCCGGCTCGACACGGCGGCGATAGCGCAGCGCGGCAACGGAAGCGGCGGCGCACGACGACACGGATACGGTTAGTAGCAAAAGCGCGTGGAGCGGCTACTGCAGCCTAGCACGTGGGTGCGCTTGGCCTGGTCACGTGCGCGAGCGCAGGGCTATTCCCTGGCCGCGACACGGCCGGCCGACGCGAGGACATCTGGTGCCCCAGAGCCGCGGCGAGGCGCGACGACGGCGGCGACGCAAGCACCTGTAGAAGATACACACGGCTCGAAGGTCGGACCACAAGACCACGATGACGTGCGGCGAACAAAGCAAGGAAAGTCTCGGTGCAGCCCTAGGGTCCGCCACGGCAGCGAACTTACGAACAGGCACGGCGCGAAGGCCGGCGGCGCAACGCTGGGGTGCGCTCTCACATCACAGGAAGGTCAAGGGGGAGATGAGAGAGAGAGAGAGAGAAGCGGCTCGGGTGGCTCACGTTGGGTCGACGGTGGAGTGGTAGCCGGCTTGACGGAGACGGCGACGCGGTGTAGGCGTTCACGGCGCGGTGGTCTTCCTCTGCTTCTCCTTCCGCGACGGCGTCCCGGCGTGGTGTGGCTTCAGCTCGAACGGCGACGGGCTTTGGCACGGACGACCTCCGTCTTGCGGCAGCGACGGCGCCTCTTCTCCTCTCCTCCTCCTCCTCCACTGCTTCTTCCTCCTCCTCTTCTCTCTCTGCGCAGAGCAGGGGAAAGGGAAAGGGGGATACCTTGGTCAATCGGTCCACTATAACCCACACTGAGTCGTGACCCTTAGGTGTCCGGGGTAGTCCCACTATGATGTCCATGGAGATGTCATCCCACTTCCGCTGAGGAATATCCAACGGTTTAAGCAACCCTGCTGGTCTCTGGTGCTCGATCTTCACTCTGCTGCAAGTGTCACAACAAGCCACATAGTAGGCTATATCCTTCTTCATATCCTTCCACCAGAACCTCTGCTTCAGATCTTGGTACATCTTTGTGCTTCCCGGGTGAATAGAGTACCTTGAATCATGGGCTTCCTTCAAAATCTGCTCATGTATTTCTTTGCTCTTCGGCACACAGATCCGTTCTTTCAGCCATACTGTCCCTTTCTCGTCGATCCTATAGTCCTCTGCTTTTCCTTTTCTCATAAGTTCTTTGAGCTTCCAAGTCTCAGTGCATCCACTTTGTGCTTTCCGAATTCTGTCCTCCAAGTCATATGTAACTTGTAGCTCATTGAGTTGTCCCTGCTCCACAATCTCAAGCTGCAACTGCTCTAGCTCTTCGTGAAGGGTTGGCTGCTCCTGACCCGCCATCAAGTTGTTGCAATAGGCCTTTCTGCTCAGTGCATCTGCCACAACGCTAGTTTTGCCCGGGTGGTAGTGAATCTCCAGCTCGTAGTCCTTGATCAGCTCTAACAATCTCCTCTGCCTCATGTTCAGCTCCGACTGGGTAAAGAAGTACTTCAGGCTCTTGTGATCGGTATACAGTTCACACTTGTTGCTGATCAAGTAGTGTCTCCAAATCTTGAGGGCGTGAACAACCGCTGCCAACTCCAAGTCATGCGTAGGGTAGTTTTCTTCGTGCTTCTTGAGATGCCTCGACGCGTAAGCAACAACATTTCCTTCTTGCATCAGCACACATCCCAAACCTTGCTTCGAAGCGTCACAGTAAACCACAAAATCCTTAATATCTGGCAAGGTAAGTACTGGGGCTGTCGTAAGTCGCTTCTTCAGCTCCTAAAAGCTTCTCTCACAGGCTTCTGTCCACTCAAACTTCTTGTTGTTCTTCAGTAGCTCTGTCATAAGCTTCAAAATCTTGGAGAAGTTTTCAATGAACCTCCGGTAGTAGCCTGGCAAACCAAGGAAACTCCTGATGTCTATCATGTTGAGCGGCTGCTCCCACTTAGTCACTGACTCCACTTTCGAAGGGTCCACTGCAACTCCCTCAGCTGACAACACGTGACCCAAGAAAGCAACTTCTTCCATCCAGAACTCGCACTTGCTGAACTTTGCTTACAACTTTTGCTGCCTCAGTTTCTCCATCACTATCCGAAGGTGCTCTTCATGCTCTTTAGCTGTCTTGGAGAAGATCAGAATATCGTTGATGAACACCACCACAAACTTGTCCAGTTCTTCCATAAAGACTTTGTTCATCCTGTTCATGAAGTAGGCAGAGGCATTGGTCAGCTCGAAAGAAACCACAACAAACTCGTACAAGCCGCATCGAGTGGTGAAAGCTGTCTTCGGAATGTCCTGCTCACGAATCTTCATCTGGTAGTACCCGGACCTCAAGTCAATCTTCGAAAAGAACTTAGCCTTTCTGAGTCGGTCTAGCAAGTCGTCGATCCTGGGCAAAGGATACCTGTTCTTGATCATCATGGAGTTGAGAGTTCTGTAATCCACACACATCCTCTTCGTACCATCCTTCTTGTCCACAAACAGTACAAGTTAACCCCAAGGTGAGGCACTCGGCCTTATGAATCTTTGCTCCTGTAGCTTCTTGAGCTGTTTCTTCAATTCATCCGCAGACATCCTGTACGGTCTCTTGGCCACTGGTCCTGCTCCTGGCATAAACTCGATCACAAACTCTATGTCTCGATCTGGCGGTAACTCGGTCAGCTCCTCTGGAAACACGTTAGGGTACTCCCTCACCACAGGAATTTCCTTCATACCCTTTCCTTTCATGTTTCACAACATTGGTGTCGTCTTCTAGCTCTGCGGCTTGATCAACACACGGGCTCTACTGGGGTGCTCCAACTGTACGTGCACCGGGTTGCACGATACCAAACCGTTGTGCTTAGCCAACCACTCCATACCAAGTATCACGTCGATTCCGGTCGACTCCAGAACTGTTAGGTCTGCTACAAACAACTTCTTCTCGAACACCATGTTCACTCCCTTACACTCAAGAGTACTCCTCTTCTCTCCTAGCGGAGAGCTATTCACTATAGGCCGTGGTCTGAGCTTAGTTGGTAATGACCTTTCTTTCATGAACTTTGTAGAAATATACGAAAACTGAGCTCTGGTATCAAACAGAACAGTTGCCATAACTGAGTCAATAAGAAACTCACCGAGGGCCACGTCAGGTGCTGCGATGGCCTCCTCTGCTATCAGGTGGTTCAGTCTGCCTCGAGTGGGCGGTGGCGCGCTCCTCTGCTGGTTCTGCTGTGGCTGTCCTCCCTGAGCGGGTCCCTTCGCAGGAGTCTGGTACTGAGTGTTCCTGTTCCGACCTCGTTGCTGTAGCTTCTGAGGGCACACATTTGACTTGTGGCCCAGTTGGCGGCAGTGGTAGCAGGTGATCTGTGAGCTGCCGTAGGCTAGTGGCTGCTGCGGCCTGGGCTTCCACTGTCCCGATCCTCCACTTCCTCCGGCGTGACCTCTGGCCTGCTGAGTGTACTGAGACTGCTGCTGCTGAGTGAAGTGGCGCTGCTTCTGCTGTGGGTACTGCTGTGGGCCTGTCCTCTGTCTCTGGTGTGAACCTGTGTGTCCTGCAAAGGTCAGCACGCCGCCTCTTCTCACCTCGAACCTCCACGTAGTCCAGTCTCGACTTCTCCACAACGAAAGCCTTGCCCACCAGGGCGTGAAGCGTAGCACAGTCGTGAGCAGCCAAGTGGTGTGCCAGCCCTCGGTGAAGGCCCTTCCTGTACCAGTACACTTTCTTCTTCTCGGTGTTGGAGTCGTCTGGCGCGTACCTCATCAGCTCCTGAAAGCGGTTGGTGTACTCCTGCACTAACATCTGGCCCATCTTGAGGTGTCGGAACTCGTCTGCCTTCCTATCCATAACTGCTTCTGGGATGTGGTACTCCCTGAAAGCCTCCACAAACTCTACCCACGTGATGTGGGTCGGGTCCCCGTGCGAGTGACAGTAGCTGTCCCATCAAGCTCCTGCTGTGCCAATCAACTGGTGCGCTGCAACTGCTACACACTCCTCCTCTGAAAGGTTCGTGAGCTCCAGCTTGTTCTCGATCTCCCTCAACCAGTTGTCTGCCACAAGTGGGTCTGCTGATTTGTCAAAGGTCGGTGGGTGCATCGTGGAGAATCCCTCCACTCTCTTCTGCAGGCTCTCGAGTGGTTCCTGAAGTTCCTCCTGTTGTTGTTCTGAACCACTACGTTGGCGATCGTCTGCATCAGTTGGGTCTGAAGTGCCATCACGGTGACTAGGTTGGGCGGAGCTAGCTGTTCTTGGTTCGGCTCAGGCTCAGCTTCCTCCTCGAGTGCTTCCTCCTCTGACTCCTCTAGGTCAGGGTTCACTGCTGCATGGTCTCCTCGGCCTCCTCAACCACCTCGCTCGCCTCGGTATCCACCTCGGCGTCCGCCACGTGGGGCACGACCTCCACGATGGCCACGACCTCGTCCAGCTCCGGGGAGAGGGACGTCCTCCTGCTCAGCATCCTCTCTGGCAGCCTCCTCAAAACGGTGTAGGAGCCGTCCTGACCTCCTCACCTCTGACATCTGTTCCAAGAATTGAGATCGTGAGAAACGAGTTGTCGGAAATTAACTTTAAGGTATTTAAGCAAACAAGGAGTATCTAGCTAATCAACAAACAATTTCACACAAACATAAAGAAGCATGAACACCGAAAGAAATCGATAACTCCAATCACTCATGCAAGATCACCATACAAAAGGTGTGTATCTCGAGGTCTACTCCACAACCTTCAAGATTACACGGAAACATAAGAGCTACTACGCGATACATAACGGGTGGCATCTACACTAGAACATCATGAAAGATACTGCTCTATCAGATCTCATCTGACTCTGCTGATCTCAGGATCATCCCCTCAAGGTGCCTGCCTCAGAACTGTAGCTGGTGAGAAAGGTGGCGTCACTGGCTTCGGACTCTGTGGTACTGAGTAGTAGGGTGGATCGTTCACTCCAGGGTAGTCTGGGATCTCAATCGGTGGTAGGTTGAAGTAGTTTTCCAAGCTCTCCAAAGCTCTGTTCGTCTCTGGGGTGTCTTCACTGCCTCTCGGGTACGGTGGCTGTACGGGTAGCTGTGTCGGTAGTAGCTCGAACGTCTCAGTCCTCAACTTCGGCCTCTTCTGCGGTGGTGCTAGTGCTGCAACCTCCCTGAACTCGGTCACCCGTCTCTGGTTAGAGTCTCTCCAAGCTGAGCTAGTCCTGCTGGTAGTATGCTGAGCCTCGTAAAGTCTTCCTCCCAAGTACCAAAGGTGGTTGTAGTTCTGGTGCAGCCTCTCCTCGAGTCCCCACACTCGCGTCAGGTAATCTGTGCACGCGGCTCCCAGTGACTCGACCAAGTACTCCTTCACTCAGAGCTTTAACCTGTCCTCACAGGCTGCAGTGGTTGATGCTTTCAGTGTTGCCTGGGTAGCTTCGAGTCTTGCTTTCAAGGTGGCAATCTCCATAGCATCCCTCTCTGTACTTGCTCGAGCGGCTGCAAGTCCCCACTCAACAAGCACACTGTTTCTCCTGTGAGCCTCGTTTAGAAAGAACTCCAAGTCCTTGTTCTCCATTTCCAACTGGGTGTTGCGTCCCAAAGTGTCATCCCACTTGCATCTCAGAAACACGATCTCAGCATCGGCTCAGTAGAGTGCCTGATCTTGTGCGTGGATGCACCTGCTTGCCATCTGTTCCTTCTCGTCCTTGCCCACTGTGTCCACCTCTGTGTACTATGTCTGGTCCTTGTACCACCTACTGGCGTCGTAGACCGCTGTCGGTAGCACACTGTACAATGTATCCTTCAATCTCTGACTAAGCTGATGGCAAACCTCCTTCAGTGCAAGTCGGGCACAACACTAGTAAGCTTCCAAGGTCGAGTTATCGAAGCATGAAACCTTGACTTCCTTGAACTCTGGCACTCGCGGGTCAGCTGGAACCTTCAGGGTCAACACTATCGGTGACTGGTCAAACTCCGCTGTGGTCTGCCTCTCGTAGAACACTTCATTGGTCTCCACTCCTGCTGACTCCAAGCACTCCTTCAGAATATTGCAGAACCCTCCGACCCACTGGCCGTCAGTCTTGAGGGGGATCCACCGTAACTCGTCCATCTGCACGTTGTTAGGGAAGTTGGTAAGAGTTAGTAAAGTTAGACAAGGTATTTGTATAAATAAAATCAAGGGGTTTATATAAAGTTCACGGATTGCATATAAAGCACAAGGAGTTAGGCCTTCCTATACTATCGTCCATTCCTAGGGCTCGTCGTACGGTCGAGCATGGCGCTGATACCAACTGAAATGAACCGGATTTTCGAGAATGGAAATCCGACTCTCTGCACCTCTGTGATAGTCCCAAGAGGCTATCACGTGCAATCCCTGTCTCAAATGGTAACAAATCCATACATAACAGAAAGAAATATAGGAGATCCACATAATTAATATTATTATAAATAAACATCTAGTACATCTCATCAGCACATGCCGGGTACAAGTCCAACAGGACTGAATCAAACAGAGTAAACATCTACGCAGCGGAAATCATGTAGCGAAGTAGACGCCATCTCCCATAGGCAGCTCGAGTGTAGAACGAGGCTCAGTCCTCCCAGCTGTCGTTCTCGAAGTTGTACTCGGGCTCCGAGTCTGTAAGTCCTCCATCTACTCGATAAGCGAGTAGGTCATGTCAGCTTCACAACAAAGAGCGAAAGCAAAGGAGTAATTATAGTATGCATGGATAAGCCTATATATGGCTGTAGAAAGTTTATGCAAGCAGCGGTAGCAACATCAAGGTAAGCAAAAATGCAGAGAGGTCACCATCTTTGAGGAGATCCACAGCTCCGAGGCCAATGCCTCCGGGGTCAACACCCCAACCAAGGAAGGTACACCAAAGCACCGAATCTAAACCAAGACTCAACATCTCACTCTCATCTGCGGTGTGGGGTCACCAGCTCCTATCCCCACATCTCAACAGCATCAAGCCGGGCTCACACACTCGGGGGAGAGAAGCAGCACAAGAAAAGACTAGCCAGAGTAACAGATCAAAGGGCTATCCATACCAGTGGACACGGACTATAGCTATAGGTTTAACACTCTACAGAGGTTGCACAACTGGACCAGCCGGATAGGGCAGAAACGGATGCCTCTCATCCACATCCCTACCTAACGACCGGAGACCTAGCAGTGGATAGCACTCTCCTCCCTCTCCGAGCCTGACTCGTCCTGAACTGGGGCGCGAAACTTGCCAGTAGGGCCTCGAAACTGTGAAACCATCCCCGGAGGAGCCGGGGTGACGTCTACTCGGGGGGTATATGAAGGACCAAAATGGCGACCAGAGAGGGGGAGTGAATGGGAGCCGATAAAAATTATTCTCCGAAGAGACGAACTCGTTCTATGGTCCCAAACGCAACTCCGCAGTCCTCAACACCTCGCTAGCCAAATCCACGCAGCCACTGAAGTGCTACTGGACGTAGGAGCTAGCCACACACCCAAGCTACTCGACCATGCAGCGGAAAACACCTCGAGCAGCAAACTGCCTACACCGGTCAGACCGGTCACCTACACCGGTCAGGCCGGTCAAGATCAACCTTCTCAGAATCCTCCCAAATTTGTCCAGCAAACCTAGATGTCAATTCCAGGATGTGGAGCAACAGAGAGAAATCCTGAAATCTACCAGGCAAGCAAAAACACTCCAAAACCCGAGCACACTGAAAACTCTTCATAGCTAAACTTGCTCCAGAAGCACTCTGCGAACAAGCACCACAACCACTAGCTGCAAAGGAGGTTTTCCCACTAAAAGCTTCTGCACCGGTCTGACCGATGCTCACCACCGGTCTGACCGGTCTAGCTCAGGAAATCCTAACTGCAAGAAAACGATCTCTCAAGGGCCAAAACTGCACGAGACTGAAACTGGAGCAACCCAAGATCTCAACCAACACTCTGGAGAAGAACTCCCCGAGAAACAGCCACAACAGGCCGCATCGGTCTGACCGGTGGAGGGCACCGGTCTGACCGGTCAAGCCTGTGCTGCTCGGGATGAACTCCACCCGCGAGTCAACTCCCACCTTCCGATGCCTCGATCTCCCAATTCGCTCCGCGGATTGAAGTAAAACTTTGGGGATAGGTGTATCACCTCATGGACAAGCCATGCCTAAGAGATCGGCCCCAAAGATCCACTCAATCAATAGGAATCAGAGGATGAACACCAAGAACACCTTTTCCCGGAACCAAAACAAAACCCCAAAATCGAGCACCCAAACCCACATATTTAGAAGGGAGATCACAAGGAAAAGAACCACAAAGGGCTTATGGATACATCCCACATCAAATCCGCAAAGGGGAGGCCTCAAATCCACCAAGAGAAAATTGCCAAGAAAAGGCTCCGAAAATCCACAAAAAGGAAAACGGGAATCACCACCACAAAAGCTAGTGGAGCCACGCCGAACCTTCTATACATCAAAGGAAAGATTCATACAAGGTGTAGCTTGCCTCCCTAACATCCATCCCTCTATCAAGATCTCTCATGAAGCTCTCAAGCTAGTCCTAGAGAAAGTAGGAAACTAAAAAGAGAAATTGCCTAGAGTAAATGAAAAACCTAAAGACGAAGAGATGGCTGCCACAACCCTTCCACTCGGTTTATATATGAGGTCCTCCGGTGGGGGTAAATGACTAGAATGCCCTCTAGGCGATACAACCCCTCGAAGGGCATATTTGGAAACTTGACAGCCTTACCATCGAATGGGTGCCCAGCAACCACACCTTGCGTAGCCTCGACACCAAGCATGCGATCCCGACGCGTGTCCTTCGCTTCGAGTCACCCGACGCTCCTTGGCCTCCACCGGTCAGACCGTTCTGGTGCACCGGTCAGACCGGCCCGCGCAGAGCTGAGCCGCCGACCACTCGGACTTAGCTTTGTGGCTCAACCAAGGAACCCAGTGGTTTTCTGGTGAACCACTGCAAACCCCACAAGCTTGGTGCAGCCTCCACGCCGAGATCCTCGACTTGGCCGCCACGTCCGCTCCGGCTCGATGTTGGCTTTCGGATCAACCAACGAACCCGCTATCAGCTGACTTCGACTTGCTCTTGTCGCACCATGCGACTCGCACTTGATGCCGTCTGGCCATCGGGTCCATCGAACCAAGCCTACTTGTCCCTCTAGTCCTTCCGAGGCCCCGCAAGGCTAAGACCTTTCACACTTGTTCTTTACCTGCACCAACGCACATCAAGCCGCAGCCTACATCCACAAGATAGAGCATAGCGTCAGTCCACACAACGTTGTCAATCACTCATCACTAGACAGTGGCCAACCACTAGCCACCAGACACTCTGGTCCTCAATCTCCCTCTTGATGAGTGCATTGACAACACACCACATAATCATAACATATAGAAAAATAAAAACGAAAGACAAACGAAAACCTCCAAACAATTGATCCAAAAACAAACAACACAAACCCTGATCACTTGCAATCCAAAAGTCTCGGTCCCCTAAGGCAAGGGCAACGGCTCAACACAATCGAGACAAACACCACCAAAGCTCTCAAAGAGCAAAGCAAAGCTCACACGGAGCAAACCACCAAAGCAAGAACTCAAACGACACAAGGAGCTCCCCCTGAACACATGTAGCTCCCCCTGAGCAAATGCAACTCCCCCTGAACCAAACCATGCAACTTACCTGAAGCACCCGAGCTCACAGCTCACACCGGTCCGGTCTGACCGGTGCCCTCGCCGGTCAGACCGATGACCATCTGGGAAAAATGCAACTGTCCATTTTTCGTCCGAAACTCCACCAAAACTCTCTAAATGTATGCAGGAAGCCATTTCATGCCTAAACTTCTCCCCCTTGTTGACAATGCATGAATCAAGGCGTTTCTACGAAAATTTCACTTCTAGGCTTTTCAAATGGACATAGAGCCATAAAATGTGCTAGGAACAAGCAAATGGACTACTTAGAGTTGAAAAATGTTCAAAAAAGCACAACCATTAAGAGTGTTTAGTTGCATACACACAAGTTCAAGCTATGGTAACAATTAGCATTTTTGCGAAAAATTTCCCTCTCATGAGCAAAGACCTAAACATGAGCAAAACGTGCCAAAATGAATCTAGATCACACACACTTCATGCTAGGTCACATATCCTTGACACAAGATCATTACAAACACCCATAGGCATCTCATGTCATGTTAAAGCCACCGAGCCATGTGTCTACTTCTTAAAATGAGACTTCTCATGGTAGACAACATGCAACGGTTTAGCACCCATATTAAATTCAGATTTAAAGCATTTATAACATGGAAAAAATGAGAGCATAACTTCAAGCACAAGCATTTCATACCAATTTCATTTTTCATTTTTAAACACAAAATGGTACATGAAGTGCCTTTGCGGCAAAAAGAAGCTTATGCTCCCCCACAAGGTATCACATGGGCTAAACATTCACAATGACAAATGGGTCTTTGACCCCAAGTGAAAAGCACATGATATCCAACCATGAAATAAGCATGATATAAACCACCAAAGCACACTAAGATCATGCAAAACCTTAAACTCACAAGAGAGAACCTATCTAGAATTTTTGACAAAAGTAAGCTATTTCATCATGGATATGCAACCAAACTATCAAGAGCATAGTTTATCATCCCAAGTATCAATCAAGCACATCCACAAGCTCAAACATAGCATATCATAGGGATCAATGTACATAGGAGAAGCCATTCCTAGCCAATGCATATGGTACAAATGCAATGCAAACCATATCTTACAAAGATGCAAAACTATACATCAAGATACAAAGATGGCTACCCTATGAAATTAAACATGCATGCTATACATCAAAGTAAACATGTATGATACATATGCTACAAAGTGAGCTCCCAAGAACCAACTCAACACCGAAAGAGGCAAAAAGCAAGCAAAGCTAGCAATCTACCCCTACACACATGCACAAGAGTCAAAGAGCATACAAAGCTCACCCAAGATACATGAGATAGAGCAAAGACAAGCAAGCTCACAAGCTCCCCCTAAACACATGCATTAGGATCAAAGAGCATACGAAGCTCACCCTAAACGCACGTGATAGAGCAAAGCCTCAAACTACAAGGGCAACTCACAAAGACAAAAAGAAACAACAAGATCAAACGATTTTTCACTTGATGCTCTCAGTCAACATATGTCCATTATCCCGAAAAGTGATGTGCTCCAAAGACACCACTGGGATGAGGCTAGAGAACCACCCCCGAACTCTGGTCATGAGACAAACAACCGGAGTCGATCCGCCAAATGTTCTCCAAGCCTACCACCTGCACATCAAAAATGAGTCCAAGAGCGAGCAAACATCTCAACACTGGGGTTAGCACAAAAAGAGTCAAACCAGTGTCGAGCCATTTGCTCAAAAGTGGGGTTAGCAACATTCATCCTATCACATCCACCAAAACTACGACCACCACTCTGCACCATCTCTCGTCTCACTGGAGGAGTACGATCACCACGAAAGGGGAAATGTGGCTCGTAGCCCCTCTGAGACTCAAAGCTGCGACGGCCTCTCCCATCCTCATATTAACCCCGAGGTGGAGAATGTCCCAGCAAACCAACCACTACCTGACTTAACACGCCTACCACCTGTATCACGAGCACCTGAACCAAACCGATCAACACCACGATCACGAAACTCAAAACCAGCACCTCTCTGGGGTGAACCGGTCTGACCGGTTTCTCCCTGCCAGCAACACGGTCCCGATCAGCAACTCTCCTACCACCCCAAGCTGGTATAGACCTCACTACAGCCCCTCCTCTAGGTAGTGGCATACGAGGCTCAGACACACCATGAAAAGGGTGGTACCTGTCCTTGTTCGCCCATTCCTTAGCCAACCTCTCATCTTTTTTTTTCTTGTAGCAAAACCCATCCTTGTGACCACTCTTCCCACAATACCCACACTGAAACCTCACTGTTTTTGGGTTCTCTTGTGGCTTTGTTTCACTCGGCTTCTCACAAGGTTTCTTCTCGTTTTGCTCTCTCAGCTGGGTGTTGTGTAGGATAGGTTTGGTAGGTATCTCCTTCTCTTTCTTACCACCGCTCTCATCAAACTTCTCAAAACCCAGACCACGACCTTCCGCTCTTTTAAACTTAGCCACGAACATGCCCAGTTGTGGCTCCTGTCACCTCAACCAACCCACCAACTTGCGCAACCCATCTTTCTCATCCTGCAGCCGGTTAACAATTTGTGCAAGCTCTAGATTTTTCTCAGCACGCAAATCACATGTAGAACAAGAAGTAGCAACAGGAGCTTTCAAAGCCGCTTCAAGAGAGACAATTCTAGCATGTGATTCATCTAGTTTTTCATGCAACATAGGACAAGAAGTGTAGGCACCAAGCAAAGCAGACCTAGACTTCATCTCATCAAGCTCAGCCCTAAGCACATCTAGTTCCTCCAACTTAGAGGCATGCTTCTCCTTAAGCACAGTCAAATCAGACAGGAAAACAGTGCAATCAGAGCAATCAACCTCATCGGTAACAACAGGAGCAGATTTCAACGCATCAAAAACAATCATATCATCACGATGCCTAGCCTCTAACTCAGCCACTTTCTCCCTAGCTTCTTCTAAAGAGGCTCTAAGCTCTCTCCTCTGCTTCTTGGCTTCTCTGAGCACACTATCACGATTATCTAACAATTCATTCAACTCCGCATTCTCCTTAAGCAGAAAAGCAAGGTTAGGAGTTACCTCCTCAGAGTCAGAGTTGATGTCTGACTTGCCCTGGCCATTCTTCTTGCTTGACTTGCTGCCGGTGCTATGACCCATCACACACAAGCAGGTGAGGTTCTTGAAGGAAGCCTTCTTCTTCTACTTGCGCTTGCCACGGTCCTCTTCTTCACGGCTTGAGCTTGAGGAAGTGTCATCAGAGTCAAGGTCCGTGTCACTTGGTTCTTTGATCTTCTCTCGAGCCCTTGCCTTCTTCTTGTCACCACCCTTACTCGATCTCCGCTCGTCCTTGACTCTGTGTTCATGCCTCGAGCGATGTTTGTTCTCGATCTTCGGGGCGGTGCTCGTATTCTTTCTTGGACTCAATCTCCTGGGGGCACTCAGCGATGAAGTGCCCGCGCTTCCCACACTTGTAGCAGATCCCAGAGTTCCGCCTGAAGTTCTTCCTATTCTCGTTCAGGCGCCCAAACCGCTTGGTCAGCAAAGCAAGATCCTCATAATCCAGCGCCTCGAACTCCTCATCTGGCAAAGAAGCAAGAGCAGACAGAGAGAACATCCTAGTGGATTGATTAGAGTTAGTTCTTGGTCCAGACACAAGTGCAAGGCTATCATCAGTAGGACCCTTGCCCTTCTTGGCTCTCAGGTCACGGTCCACCTCGGACGACTTGAGCTTAGAGAACAGCTCGTCCACCTTCAGGGTCTCATACATACTGGACTCCTGAATAGCCTCAACCTTCGCTCCCCATACATCAAGATCCAACGCGTGTAAGAGCTTGATAGCTCTATCATGATCATCGTATGGAAGCTCGGTGATGTTGGCTCTCATGTTGTTCACAATCAGTGTGAAGCGCTCGAACATGGCATCCACAGACTCTCCGGGGAGATGAGTGAAGTTCTCGTACTCTCTCCAGTAGGTCATAAAGCGACGCGCCTTCACCTGACTATTACCTCCATGGGCATTCCTCAGCTGGGCCCATATCCGATTTGCCAACTTCTCTCCATACACCCTACTGAACTCGGATGCACAGAGAGCACGATAGAGATAGTCCACGGCCTTGTTGTTGGCATCGAACATACCCCTACTCCCGGGCAACAAGAATGACTCCGGTATGACATAGTTCTCGTCAACCGTGACATCCCAAATCAGCTGAGCCTTTCCACGCATGAACGCGCCCATCCGGGCTTCCCACATCTGGTAGTTCTTCTCATCGAACTGGGGAGGACCCGAACCCTTCCCATAGTCCGCCATCTTTGGATCTCAACCGGTCAAGGTCTCAATGATCTGTATCCAGCTCTGATACCAATTGAAGGACCAGAATGGCGACTAGAGACGAGGGAGTGAATGGGAGCCGATAAAAATTCTTCTCCGAAGAGACGAACTTGGCCTATAGTCCCAAACGCAACTCCGCAGTCCTCAACACCTCGCTAGCTAAATTCACGCAGCCACTGAAGTGCTACTGGACCTAGGAGCTAGCCACACACCCAAGCTACTCGACCACGCAGCGGAAAACACCTCGAGCAGCAAACTGCCTACACCGGTCAGACTGGTCACCTACACCGACCAGACCGATCAAGGTCAACTTGCTCAGAATCCTCCCAAATTTGTCTAGCAAACCTAGATGTCAATTCCAGGATGTGGAGCAACAGAGAGAAATCCTGAAATCTACCAGGCAAGCAAAAACACTCCAAAACCCGAGCACACTAAAAACTCTCCACAGCTGAACTTGCTCCAGAAGCACTCTGCGAACAAGCACCACAACCACTAGCAGCAAAGGAGATTTTCCCACTGAAAGCTTCTGCACCGGTCTGACTGATGCTACCACCGGTCTGACCGGTCTAGCTTAGAAAATCCCAACTGCAAGAAAACTATCTCTCAAGGGCCAAAACTGCACGAGACTGAAACAACAGCAACCCAAGATCACAACCAACACTCTAGAGAAGAACTCCCCGAGAAACAGCCATAGCAGGATGCACCGGTCTGACCGGTCAAGCCTGGGCTGCTCGGGATGAACTATACCCGCGAGTCAGCTCCCACCTTCTGATGCCTTGATCTCCTGATTCGCTCCACGGATTGAAGTAAGACTTTGGGGATAGGTGTATCACCTCATGGACAAGCCATGCGTAAGAGATCGGCCCCAAAGATCCACTCAATCAATAGGAATCGGAGGATGAACACCAAGAACACCTTTTCCCAGAACCGAAACAAAACCCCAAAATCGAGCACCCAAACCCACGGATTTAGAAGGGAGATCACAAGGAAAAGAACCACAAGGGGTTCATGGATACATCGCACATCAAATCCGCAAAGGGAAGGCCTCAAATCCACCAAGAGAAAATCGCCAAGAAAAGGCTCCGAAAATCCACAAAAAGGAAAACGGGAATCACCACCACAAGAGCTAGAGGAACCACGCCGAACCTTCTATACATCAAAGAAAAGATTCATTCAAGGTCTAGCTTGCCTCCCTAGCATCCATCCCTCTCTCAAGATCTCTCATCAAGCTCTCAAGCTAGTCCTAGAGAAAATAGGAAACTAAAAAGAGAAATTGCCTAGAGCAAATGAAAACCCTAAAGCCTAAGAGATGGCTGCCACAATCCTTCCACTTGGTTTATATATGAGGTCCTCCGGTGGGGGTAAATGACTAGAATGCCCTCTAGGCGATACAACCCCTCGAAGGGCATATTTGGAAACTTGACAGCCTTTCCATCGAATGGACGCCCTGCAACCGCACCTTGCGTAGCCTCAACGCCAAGCCTGTGATCCTAACGCGTGTCCTTCGTTTCGAGTCGCCCGACGCTCCTCGGCCTCCACCGGTCAGACCAGTGCTCCCCACCGGTCAGACCGGTGTGGTGCACCAGTCAGACCGGCCCGCGCAGAGCTGAGCCGCCCACCACTCGAACTTGGCTTTGTGGCTCAACTAAGGAACCCAATGGTTTTCTAGTGAACCACTGCAAACCCTGCGAGCTTGGTGCAGCCTCCACGCCGAGCTCCTCGACTTGGCCGCCACGTCCGCTCCGGCTCGATGTTGGCTTTCGGATCAACCAACGAACCCGCTATCAGCTAACTTCAACTTGCTCTTCTCACACCATGCGACTCGCACTTGATGCCGTCTGGCCACCGGGTCCATCGAACCAAGCCTACTTGTCCCTCCAGTCCTTCGGAGGCCCCGCAAGGCTAAACCTTTCGCACTTGTTCTTCACCTGCACCAACGCACATCAAGCCGCAACCTAAATCCACAAGATAGATCACAGTGTCAGTCCACACAATGTTGTCAATCACTCATACTAGAGAGTGGCCAACCACTAGCCATCGGACACTCTGGTCCTCAGTATAACCCGTCCTCCCCACACGATCACACCGATCCGCCTACAAGTTGAATGCTATCCACAAACTAGTTCTCGGACCGAACCCCGCCCATACGTGAGCGAATAGTTTGTACAAAAATAGCACAAAGAAACATGGTTAAACTGTCAATCGGTCCTTAATTGCAAGGAGCAAGCACTCCCCAACTCCATCCGTCCGACACGCCGCTAGGGCGGGAGGCCAGGTCGCATCTCCCCTAGACAGGCATTCACAAGTAACCAAAGCAGCTCGCTCCCGCAGTAACCCATCAAGGATACACACGCACCCAAAACACACGCCAGAATACCGAGATATCCCAATCTCAGTCTAAACTAGAAATGCATCTATATCAAAGGGTAAAATATATGGATAGTAAGTATCGAGAACTATCTAGGGGTCTGTAGCCAGTTCCAAAGGTAGGAAGTTCAAGGTACATGTTATAACAAATCAAGGCATGGCTAAAAGATTGTCTATGCATTTCAAAATCATCCAAAATAATAATTAAGCACTAGCAACTAAAAGCATGTGAAGGACCGAATAGGCGACCAGAGGGGGGGAGGGAGTGAATGGGAGCCGATAAAAATTCTTCCCAAAGGACGAACTTGGCCTATACCCCGATTGCCACTCCGAGTACTCGCACACACCAGAGAAGCTCTAGACTAGGCACACACAAGCCTACAAGTCCTAGAGACAAGCCTTGAATTAAAGCGCGGAAGCACAAGACAAGAAACAAAAGACTTAGCCAAATCTGCGAAGGCTCCTAGCGGACCGTCCGTGGAGACCAGACGGACTATCCGCGATGAAGGCGCGGACCGTCCGTGATGGCTCGGCGGACTATCTGAAAAAGCAACCCGAACCTCCAGTAGCGCACCGAGAAAAACGGACCGTCCGCCTCGTCACGGACCGTCTGACAGTCTAGTACGGACCGTCCGCGAACCTCTTGCACCAAAAACCAACCGGCTCAACGGATCGAACGAAAGGCACGCAAGAACATGCGAAGAACACGAAGAACACCAACTCTGCCAGGGCCTCGCGGACCGTCCGCACAAAGCTCGCGGACCGTCCGCACAAAGCTCGCGGACCATCCGCCAAGCACGAACAGAATTGAAAACTGCTCGAGCTCGGGAGTCAACTCCACCTTTCCATCACCAGATCTCCCAAACGGCTAGAGCTCTTAAGACAAGATTTGGGGGAGATGATAAGCGTCACAAGAGGAAGCTATGCCCAAAAAATCTTGGCCTCTAACTCACTAAATCACCGGGAATCGCGGATCACATGAACTACCACCATGACCTCGGGCTCTGACCAAAAATCATGAATCGAAGGTGTTTCCCGGCGTTTGAGGGGTCAAGATCACACACAAAGATGCGCAAGGCATCCACCCATGATCCCCTCAAAGAAATCCGAGAGAAAACACCCTCAAATCCATGAATCGAGCGAAGAACAAAACTCTCCAAAAATAGCCCCGAAAAAGACATGAAAATCGCAAAGAGCTAGGAGATCACCGCAACGCCGAATGCTTCCATACATCCAGAGGTCAGAGTCTATACAAGAATCTAGCCTAAGGAAACTAGAGGAAAAGAAGCAGTCTAGAGCGATCTACCGGGGGAGGAAACTCTAGAGTCCAAGAGAGAGAGATGCCATCCACCTCTCCGCTATTTATACGAAGTCCACCGAAGGAGGCAAATGACCACGCTACCCCTACAACTTAAATTGAAGATACAACCCCTCAGGGGTATTTTGGTCAAGTCTTCATCAAGCGGACACGCTTCCACCGCGGTCTTGCTTAGCATCGACGCAAACCCCACGATCACGCCACGTGCCCCCCACCTCGAACCTTCCCGACGCTCTCGGATCACCATCTCCGTCGCATCGGGCCTCCAGACTTGGTTTTGCGGCCCAAACCAAGAAACCGTCCACCGATGGTTTTGTGAGCAAACCAACAAACCCCACGTGCAAGCTTCAGCCTCGATCCGCTACCTTGCACCGGCCCATGTTCACGACTTCAGCCCGCTAGTCTTGCACCGCACAGCTTGCACTTGACCCCATCAGCCACCGGGTCCATCGAACCAAGCCTACTTCCCTCTCCATCACCCCGGCCTTTCGCACTTGTTCTTCACCTGCACCGACACGAGTCAAGCCGCAACCAATACCTGCACACTTAGCCAAGCATCAGCCCACACAACATTGTCAATCACTCATCACTAAGGAGCGACCCTCCACTGGTCTTCGGACACACTTGGTCCTCAATCTCCCCCTTGTTGAGTGCATTGACAACACCCATAGTAACCATCATAGAGAAAAAGAAAAGAAAACAACCACGAACACAAACTTCCAAGCAAGTGATCCAAAGACAAAGAACAAGCGAAAACACCGATCACTCGCCAGACCTAGTCTCGGCCCCCTAAGGCAAGGGCAACGGCTCAACACAGTTGAGACAAAACAAAGCTCACAAAGAGCACACCACAAAGCACAAAACTCAGGCAAACCAAAGGAGCTCCCCCTGCACATATGCAAACTCCTCCTGAGCAAATGCAACCTCTTTTCTCAAATTTTCTCCTCACATGCAACAATCTCACAAAATCACAAATTTTTCTCCCCAAATTCATACAACTCCCCCTTGTTTTCATGAAAAATGCATGTCAAAGCATAGACAATCTACCAAGCTTCTCAGATATACAAAGAGCACAACAAAATGCTACAAATGAGACATAGAGCAAGCAAGGTAGACATGGTGTAGTTAGCGCATTGGCATCAAGAAAGTAGAGACATATAAACATGTGACATGGCAAAAGCAATTTTAAGCAATTTTCACAAAGAAACATTCATCTCATGAGCAAAGCCCTATCCATGGCAATTTGAGCAAAAAAAATAGATCATCCAAAGCTCATACAAGATCACAAGTTCTTATCACAAGATCATGGCAAACACCCATAAGCTACTAAATGTCATGTCAAAGCTACCGAGCCATGTGTCTACTTCTTAAAATGAGACTCTTAGCACCCAAGATATGAATATCAAAACATAAAGACATGATATAGAGCTCATTTTCAAGCATAAGGCAATTCATACACCAATTTCATTTTCAAGTTTAAGCATGGTACATGAAATGCCTTTGTGGCAAAAAGAAGCTTATGCTCCTCCACAAGTGAACATATGGGCTAAACATTTACCATGACAAATGGGTCTTTGACCCCAAGCAAAGGGAGCATGTTACTCAAGCACAAACTGAACATGATATAGCCATTTGAGCACAAATTGAGCATAGACAAGTATCTACTCTTGAGTGAAGCATTTTTAGCATTTTCAACAAAAGGAAGCTATCTCATCATGAAAATATGACAATACCATCAAGAGCATAGCATTCACATCACCATTCCCAAAGCATACACATATCTCACATAGAGCACATCATAGTGATCAAAGTATATAAGAGAAGCTCATCCTAGTATAAATGATCCAAAGATGGCTATCCTACCAGGTTTTGTAAAGAAATGTAAAATGCATGCATGAAATGCAACAAATGATACATATATCACATATATACATGAGAAGCTCCAAGATCCAGCTAGAAAGGAAAACACACTCCAAGTTCACCTCGCAAGCGTGTGAAGGTAACTTGGTCAAGTGGTTCAGTGAAAATGTCGGCTAGCTGATCTTAGGTAGGTACATAGAACAAAGATATGTTTCCTTTCTCAACATTGTCCCTCAGAAAGTGGTATATCACTTCGATGTGTTTTGTTTTGGAGTGAAGGACTGGGTTTTTGGCTACACTTATGGCACTGGTGCTGTCACAAAAGAGTGGAACCTGGGAGCACTCCTCACCAAAATCGCTCATAGTGTAGGTCATCCATAGGAGCTGGGAACAACAAATGGCAGCAGCTACATACGCAGCCTCTATAGTGGACTGGGCTACACTGGATTGCTTGCGAGATGACCAAGAGACCAAAGAAGAACCAAGAAACTGGCAACACCCAGAGGTAGACTTGCGGTCCAATCGACACCCAACAAAATCAGCATTGGAGTACCCATGAAGTCAGAGTGTCGAGGAGGCAGAATACCAAAGACCAAACTCAGGAGTGTAGTTCAAGTACCTGAAAATCCGCTTGACGGCCTGATGATGTGAAGTCCTCGGTGAAGCCTGAAAACGAGCGCACAGACACACACTGAACTGTATCTCCAGCCTCGTCGCCGTCAAGTAGAGGAGGGAGCTGATCATGCTCTGGTACTCCTTCTGGTCCACGGGTTCGCCATCTTCATCCGCGTCCAAGGCCGTAGTGGTACTCATCGGTGTAGTCAGCGGCTTGGAGTCGTTCATGCCAAACTTCTTCACCATGTCCCTGGTATACTTCGCCTGATGTACAAACGTCCCGTCCTTGCACTGCTTGATCTCGAGTCCTAAAAAGAATTGCAGCTCACCCTTCATGGACATCTCAAATTCCCTGCTCATGTCAGCTGCAAATCTGGCAACAAGATCATGAGAAGAGCCACCAAAGATTATGTAATCCACGTAAATCTGAACAATCAAAATGTCATTTCCATACTTAAGGAGAAACAGGGTCTTATCAACTGTGCCCATCACAAACCCCTTGCTCAGCAAAAAGCCTGTCAACCTACCATACCAAGCCCTCGGTGCCTGTTTCAACCCATAAAGCGCTCTCTGGAGTTTGTATACACGGAGTGGGTATTTTTCACTCTGAAACCCCGGGGGTAGCCTCACCTAAACTTCTTCCTCTATCACCCAATTCAAGAAAGCACTCTTCACGTACATTTGGTACAACTTGAACCCTTTAGCCATGGCAAAGGCTAGAAGGATCCTAATTGCCTCCAAACGGGCCACAAGAGCAAATGTCTCCTCATAATCTATACAATCTTTCTTGTTGAACCCCTGAGCCACCAACCTCGACTTGTTTCTCACAACCATCCCATTCTCACCTTCCTTGTTCTTCCAAACCCACTTGGTACCTATGGGACGACAATTTGGTGGTGGATTGACTAACACCCAAACTTGGTTTCTCTCAAAGTTCTCCAACTCCTTGTGCATGGAATTCACCCAATTCTCGTCAGACAAAGCATGTCGAATATCTTTGGGCTCAAACAAAGCAACAAAAGCAGAGTGAGCAAAATGAGAAGTGATCCTTGACCTCGACCGTGTAGTGCATTCATGAAGGTCACCTATGATCGTCGTCGGTGGGTGATCCACCTGTGCACGCCAGGGAGCCTCTCGCCTGGACACAATCTCCCCCTCAGTAGCAGCCTCCACTTGAACAGCCTCAGTTATAGTGGGTGTAGGGGATGGACCATTCTCGATCGTCATCGTCATAGTGGAAGTAGCATGTACACGATCAGCCAATGGAGCATCACCACCATCATCGTCTTCATCTTCATCTCCATACTTCTCATCCTCAAAGATCCTCACTCCAATCTCCTCGTCACCTGCACACTCAAAAGCAGAAGAGCTACATGGCTGTGTCTCGTCAAAGGTTACCTCGCAAGTCTCCATGATTCGGTTAGTGTCAAGGTTGAGCACGCGATATGCTCTAGAGTGAATCGCATAACCGAGAAAGATACCATATGAACATCTAGACTTAAACTTATCCAACTTGCCCTTCTTCAGAATGAAACATTTGCAACCAAAAGCTCTAAAATGACTCACCTTGGGTTGTCGCCCATGCATCAGCTCATAAGCGGTCTTCTTCTTGAAAGCACGAAGGAAGATGCGATTCGAGACATAGCAAGCGGTATTGACCGCCTCGGCCCAGAAACGCCTAGGAGTCCTATGCTCATCGAGCATCATCCTGGCCATCTCACAAAGGATCCGGTTCTTCCTCTCCACTACGCCATTCTTGCAAGCGACGTATGGATAAGAATACTGATGATCGAGACCAAGATCACTGCAAAAGGCATCAAAATGAGAGTTCTTGAATTCCGTGTCATTGTCACTGCGAATAGCTCGAATGGCATCACCATGTCTCTCATTCTTCAACCTCAAGATCAAGTCTCGAACAAAGCCAAATGTCTCGCTCTTATCCTCCAAAAAGAAAACCCAAGAGTACCTCGAAAAATCATCAACCACAACTAAAACATACCGCTTCCCACCAGCAGAGCGAACACGAGCTGACCCAACCAAATCTATGTGCAACAACTCACAAGGTCGCTCGATCATGACCGCAGTCAGAGGGGCGTGAAGGACCGATTAGGCGAACCAGAGAGGGGGGGAGTGAATGGGAGCCGATAAAAATTCTTCTCGAAGGAGATGAGAACTCCAACAAGACGAACACGGCTTCCAACTCACGTCTCCGACCCAACTACCCAAGTTGGCCAAGACCACGCAGCCACTGGAGTGCTACTGGTCCTAGGAACCAACACTCAACCTTCCGAGCCAAAATTCACCAAACCACACAGCGGAAACTTGCACGGCTTGCTGCCTGTGCTACACCGGTCAGACCGATGGCCTGTGCCGGTCAGACCGGTGACACCGGTCAGACCGGTGGACAGAGCCGGTCAGGCCGGTGGACCTTGGTTTTGAGGCTCAACCAAGAAACCGTCCATGACTTCATCTTGCCGTTCTTGCCACCATGCGGCCCGCACTTGACCCCGCTGGCCACCGGGTCCCTCGAACCAAGCCTACTTGTCTTCTCCACACCTGGAGGCCTCACCGGCAACGACCTTTCACGCTTGTTCTTCACCTGCACCTGCACCAGTCAAGCCGCAACCTGCATCTGCAATACTTAGCCAAGAATCAGTCCACACCACGTTGTCAATCACTCATCACACCAGGAAGCGACCATCCACCGGTCCTCGAACCACACCTGGCTCTCAATCTCCCCCTTGATGAGTGCATTGACAACACACATGTTTTGGTAACCAAGAGAAAAGGAAAAGAAAAGAAACGACTAAAAGGAACTCCAACAAGCGATCGAAAGCCAAAGAAAAGGCAAAGAGCAAGATCACTTGAAGAAGACAAGTCTCGGACCCCTTAGGCAAGGGCAACGGCTCGACACATCCGAGACAAAACATGCTCAAGCAAAGAGCACAAACCATCAAACCAAAGCTCGAAAACCACAAAGAGCTCCCCCTGCACACATGCAAGCTCCCCCTGAACCAATGCAACTCCCCCTGGACAAATGCATGCGAACCACTTCACGAAATAGAGCAGCTGCAACAGCTCAGCTCTGACCGGTCAGACCGGTCGACACAACCGGTCAGACCGGTGCGCAACATGTGAACAGGACCAGCACTCTGACCGGTCAGACCGGTGACCTCAACCGGTCAGACCGGTGCACAACAGAGCCCAAAAATGGCTCGAAACCACCTGAAAACCTTCCAAATGCATTCAGTAGGCCAAAACATGCTCAAACTTCTCCCCCTTGTTGACAATGCATGAATCAAGCCAAAAATGCAAAAAATGCAACCTAGAGCTTCTCAAATAGACAAAATTCAACATAGGATGCTACACATGTCCAAACGAGCAAGTTAGATACTCTATAGCTTCGTAATGCCATAAACTTCATGATCACCAAGTTTCACAACCATTGGGCGAAGCTAAGATAGAATTTAGCAATTTTGCGAAAAATCACCCTCTCATGAGCAAAGTCCTAAACATGTCAAAATGGCAAAGCCACACAAACTTCATGCTAGGACAACCATTCTAAGCATAAGACCATCATAAACACCCACAAGCACCTCATGTCATGTCAAAGCCACCGAGCCATGTGCCTACTTCTATATATGAGACTTCTCATTGGTAGGCATCATGCAACGATTTAGCACCCAAAGCAAATTAAAATTAGCACATATGACATGGGAGCACATTTTTCAAGCAATTTACATTTCATTTTCAGATTTATAATTGGTACATGAAATGTCTTTGCGACAAAAAGGAACTTATGCCCCTCCACAAGATGAAGCATGGGGGCTAAACATTCATGATGGCAAATGAGCCTTTGGCCCCATATGATCAAAATAAGCTATCCAACCACAAATTAAGCATAGCCAAGCCACTAAAACATGTCAAGATCATGTAAAGGCATTTACTCACAAGAGAGCATATATGAAATTTTTCAAAAACATAGCCATCAACCATGGATACAAACCAAGATTATCAAGAGCTAAGCCAAACTAACCATAGCTTACCAAATTAGCTCACAAAGACATATATATCATTCCATGGTGAACAATGTATATAGGAGAAGCCTTTCCTAAACAATGCATATGATACAAAATGCATGCAACCTAAGAGACAAAGATGCCTATACATCATGTTACATATGCCATGCCAAATGCAAGAAATGCACAAAGGAAAGCTATACATATACTACAACGGAGCTCCCACACGCCAACTCAAGAAAACAAACAAACACCAAGCTCCCCCCGCAAACGAGTGAAAATTGCTTGATCTAGGGGTTTGGTGAAAATATCGGCTAGTTGTTCATGTGTGGGTACATGGATCAAAGCTATCTTCCCTTTCTCTACGTTGTCTCTCAGAAAATGATACCTCACTTCTATGTGCTTGGTTTTGGAATGGAGCACTGGGTTCTTTGCAACGCTTATGGCACTGGTGCTATCACATTGAAGTGGGACATGGGTATACTCCTCACCAAAATCACTCATGGTGTATGAGATCCAAAGGAGCTGAGAGCAACAACTAGCTGCGGCCACATACTCTGCCTCGGTAGTGGATTGAGCAACACTCGACTGTTTGCGGGAAGACCAAGATACCAAAGAAGAACCCAAGAACTGGCAAGTCCCAGAAGTGGACTTCCTATCCAACCGACACCCGGCAAAATCCGCGTCTGAAAATCCATAAAGCGCCAAAGAAGAAGACGCAGAGTACCAAAGGCCGAAGTCGGGAGTGTGTCGCAAATACCTGAAAATGCGCTTGACTGCTTGCCGATGCGAAGTCCTCGGAGACGCTTGAAAACGAGCGCACAGACACACCGAGAATTAGATGTCCGGCCTCGTCGCCGTCAAGTAGAGGAGTGACCCGATCATGCTCCGGTACTCCTTCTGGTCCACGTGTTCACCTTCCTCGTCCGCATCAAGAGCTGTAGTCGTACTCATAGGCGTTGCCATAGCCTTGGAGTCCTCCATCTTGAACTTCCTCACAATGTCCTTGGTGTACTTAGCTTGGTGCACAAATGTTCCTTCCTTTGATTGCTTGATTTGTAGCCCAAGGAAGAACTGCAACTCGCCCATCATGCTCATCTCAAATTCCCTGCTCATGTCTTCTGCAAACCTTGCAACAAGAGAGTTAGACGAGCCACCAAAGACAATATCATCCACGTATACCTGCACAATTAGGATATCTCTGCCCTGCCTGAGGAGAAACAAGGTCTGGTCGACCTTCCCCATCTCAAACCCTCTCTCAAACAGGAACCCCCTCAACCTACCATACCAAGCTCTAGGCGCCTGCTTCAACCCATACAGCGCCTTCCTCAACTTGTACACCCGGTGAGGGTACATCTCACTCTCAAACCCCGGTGGTTGCCTCACAAACACCTCTTCCTCCAACACACCGTTCAGAAAAGCACTCTTCACATCCATTTGGTACAACTTGAACCCTTTAGCCACGGAAAAGGCTAGAAGGATCCTGATCGCCTCCAAACGAGCTACAGGAGCGAAAGTCTCCTCGTAGTCGATCCCCTCTTTCTGACTGTACCCCTGAGCAACACGTCTCGACTTGTTCCTCACCACTTCTCCTTTCTCTCCCTCCTTATTTTTCCACACCCATTTTGTCCCAATCGGCTTACACCCTGGGGGAGGGTCAACCAACACCCAAACTTGGTTCCTCTCAAAATTCTCCAACTCCTCATGCATCGAGTTAACCCAATTATGATCAGATAACGCGTGTCCAATGTCTTTGGGCTCAAAGGTGGCAACAAAAGCAGCATGAGCGAAATGAGAATTGTTCCGAACCCTCGACCGTGTAGTACGTTCATTCATGTCGCCGATGATTCTCGAAGCTGGGTGATCCACTTGCACTCGTCGGGGAGGTTCTCGCCTTGATGCTACCTCCCCCTCAACAGCAGCTTCGCCTTGATCTGGGTTTGTCGTTGTAGGTGTGGGAGAGGGTCCATTCTCGATCGTCGTCGAAGTAGTAGGTACATGTTCAGCTGCGGGCATCACACCGCCATCTTCATCATCTCCATGTTCATGCTCCTCCTCCTGAAAGATCTCCTCGCCAAGTTCGTCGTCACCTGCACACTCAAAAACACGCTGACTACATGGCTGTGTATCGTCGAAGGTTACCTCGCAAGTCTCCACAATTTGGTTAGTTTCAAGATTGAGCACACGAAATGCTCTAGAATGAGATGCATAACCAAAGAAAATGCCATCGACAGACCTAGCCTCGAACTTGTCCAACTTCTTCCCTTTCTTCAGAATGAAGCATTTACAACCAAAGACATGGAAGTGACTCACCTTGGGTGTGCGACCGTGCATCAACTCGTAACAGGTTTTCTTCTTGTGAACCCTGAGGTAGATCCTGTTCGACACATGGCACGCGGTATTGACCGCCTCAGCCCAGAACCTTCTCGGAGTCCTATGCTCGTCGAGCATCGTCCGAGCCATCTCGCACAAGGTCCTGTTTTTCCTTTCCACCACGCCATTCTGGGGAGGCGTATACGGACTCGAAAACTGATGTTCAAGACCCAAGTCATGGCAAAAGGTTTCGAAGCGAGAGTTTTTGAATTCCGAGCCATTGTCACTGCGGATCGCTCGTATGGCATCTCCGTGCCTCTCGTTTCTTAACCTCAAGACAAGATCTCGAACAAAACCAAACGTCTCCCCCTTCTCCTCAAGAAAGAACACCCACGCATACCGAGAGTAGTCGTCCACCACAACAAGGACATACCACTTCCCACCCGCAGATCGCACACAAGCTGGGCCAACAAGGTCCATATGGAGCAGCTCGCATGGACGCTCAGTCATCACATCGGTGAGAGGCGGGTGAGAAGAGGCTACCATCTTGGCATGCCTACACGGCGCACAAACCAACTCTTTCTCAAACCTCAACCGTGGCAATCCTCGGACCAAATTGAGTTTACTCAAGCGAGTCAAAAGGTCAAAGCTCAAGTGACCCAACTTCCTATGCCACTTCCACAACTCACTCGAAGAACCAGCCAAGAAGCAACGCTCCACACCAGAAGACTGAGAAAAATCAGCTCGGAACACCTGACCCTCGGGAACGACCATGCAAACAAGATCCCCCCCGAGAATTTAAAATCCGAGAACCACCAGGCCGAAACAACACCTCAAAACCCTCATCCAACAACTGAGACACAGAAAGCAAATTGTATCCAAGCGATTGAACAAGAGCAACACGCCTGAGAGTGATCTTGTCACTTACCTTAATCTCACCTTCTGACAGCACACGCCCTCGCCCATTGTCCCCAAAGGTGATGTACTTCTTTGTCACCACCGGGACGAGACTTGAGAACCACCCCTTGTCTCCGGTCATATGCCTCGAGCAACCGGAGTCAATCAACCAAATGTTCTTCAAGTCTCCCACCTGAAATTCAAAAGCGAGCACGTGAGTGAACAAACGACTCAGCACTGGGGTTAGTACCAAAAGAGTAAAACCAGTGCCGAGCCATTTGCTCCAAAGTGGGGTTAGCACAAACCAAATCATCACGCCTATCAAAGCTACCACCACGAACACCACCACGAGGGAACCAACCCTCTCTAGCTGGAGGAGGACGAAAGCCACGAAAGGGAAACCGTGGATCGTTCCTCCTCTCCATCTCAAAGCTACGACTCCTCCCACCCCCGTATGGAGCACGAGGTGGAGAACGCCTAGCAAACTGACCACCTGCAAACTTTCCAGACCAACCACCAGAACTACGACCTCCAGAACCAAACCGAGCATCCTTACGAGCACGAAACCCGACTCGCTGTCTGCCCAGACCTGCACCGGTCTGACCGGTGTAGTACACCGGTCTGACCGGTGTAGCTCGGCCAGCAGCAGCACCTGCAGCCTTCCGGTCTCCCCAAGCCGGAACCGTCCTCACAACTGCCTTGGCCCTGGGCATCTGCATACGAGGCTCAGGTACACCATTAGAGGGGTGGTACCTGTCCTTGTTAGCCCACTCTCTAGCCATTCTCTCCTCACGCTTCCTCTTGAAGCAAAACTCATCCTTGTGACCATCTCTCCCACAATACCCACAATGGAACTTTATGGGCTGTGGCTTAGGCTTAGGCTTGGGTTGGGGCTGCCCACTCGGCTTCTCACCCTTCTTCTCTCCTTCCTCACCTCCCTTTGGGCTCACAAACTTCACCGGTTTCTGAAAATCATTTGTTGGGTGAGGGAATATGGGTGGATCTGGAGTAGTGTCAAGTTTGTTTCTGAGATGGTTAGGCTTGGGCTCAAACTTGTTCTTGTGTCTGTTTGGTGGTGGGATAGGAATCTCTCCAACTCTCTCAACTCCCTCACCACAGTTCTCTCCAAGCTTGTCAGCCCCAAGTGCCTGACCATCATAGCGTTTGAAAGCCGCTATCATGATACCAAGCTGAGGCTCCTGACCCGACAACCAGCTCATACATTTTCTCAGCTCATCATTCTCATCCTGCAAGCGATCAACATAATGTGCAAGCTCCAAATTCTTAACCGCATGCAATTCACAAGTAGAGCAAGAAGTGGGAATAGGCTCCTTCAACTTAGCCTCAAGCGAAACAGTGTAAGCATGCAACTCATCAATCTTTCCATGCAAAACAGGGCAAGAAGTGCAAGCACCTAGCAAAGCAGGTCTAGACTTAAGCTCAGCCACTTCAACCCTAAGCATATCTAGTTCATCACAAGTAGAAGCATGCTTATCCTTAAGAGCAGTAAGATCAGCTAGGTACACAGAGCAATCGCAGCAATCAATCTCATCAGAAACCACAGGAGAAGCCTTAAGCGAATCAATCTCAAGCTTAGCATCTAGGTTCTGGGTTTCTAGCTCAGCCACACGGTTCCTAGCATCTTCTAGTGAGGCCCTAAGTTCCTTCCTCATCTTCTTGGCCTCTCTAAGCATGTGATCGCGGTTATCAAGCAAGTCAACCAACTCATCATTCTCCTTGCGCAAAGAAGAGAGCTCATCACATACCTCATCCTCGGAGTCAGAGTCCGAGTCACTCTGGTGGCTCTTCTTGCTGCCGGAGCTACGGGCCATGCCGCAGAAGCCATCCCTCGCGAAGCAGCTCAACCTGCTCAAGTTCCTGGATGACTTCTTGTTCTTGCGCCGATCACCTTCATCTTCACTGCTACTCGAGCTCGAGGAAGAGTAGGCGGAGCTGGAGTCGACGTCGCTCGCTCCGACCATTGCTCAGGCCTTCCTGCCGCGGCCATCCTTCTTCCTCGACCGTCGCTCGTCCTTGTGCTTGTTCTTGTGCTTGTGATCGCGCCTCGATCGGTACTTGCCATCCTTGCTCGATCGGTGCCTGTAGCCGTCCTTGTAGCCGTCCTTGTTCTCCGTCTTCTCCGGGCAGTCGGCGACGAAGTGTCCTGGCTTGCCGCACTGAAAGCACGTCCGTGCTGTCCTCCTCGTGTTCACCCGGTTCTCGTGCAGCCTCTCGAACCGCCTGGTCAGCAACGCCAGCTCGTCCTCTCCAAGCACGTCGAACTCCTCGTCTGGCAAAGACATGAAAGAAGACAGAGAGTACATCCTAGAGGATGCGCTAGCGTTAGACTTAGCTCCTTTGCCACTAACGAGAGCGAGACTATGAGAATCAGTCGGGCTCTCGATCTTGGCTGTCATACCACGGTCCAACTCAGCCGACTTGAGCTTCGAGAACAGCTCGTTCACCGTCAAGGTGTCATACTTCTCGGACTCAACAATAGCCTCAAACTTCCCGTCCCATACGGTACGATCCAACGAGTGCAAGAGCTTCATGGCTCTATCATGATCATTGTATGGGAGGACGTCCACATTGGCTCTCATGTTGTTCACAACGACCGTAAATCGCTGGAAAAGGGCATCGACGGACTCACCGGGGAGATGAGTGAAGTTCTCGTACTCTCTCCGGTAAGTCGCGTACATCCGAGCCTGAACCTGAGCATTCCCAGCATGAGCATCCTTCAACTGCTCCCAAATCCTACAAGCTAAGTCCTCTGTCTGAACCCGATCGAATTCAGGCTGACACAGAGCACGAAACAAGTAGTCGACAGCCTTGTTGTTGGCTTCGAACATATCCCTCGATCCTGGAGCAAGGAAGTTCATCGGATGAACATAAGTTGTGTTCACCGTGACATCCCAAAGGATCTGACCCTTTCCGCGGAGGAACGCCGCCATCCGCCTTTGCCACATCTGGTAGTTCTTCCCATCGAAGTGCGGAGGACCCGAACCCCGTTCCTGGTACGCCATCTTTGGATCTTAGACTGGTAAGAGTCAATAAAGACCCGAACCGGCTCTGATACCAATTGAAGGACCGATTAGGCGAACCAGAGAGGGGGGGAGTGAATGGGAGCCGATAAAAATTCTTCTCGAAGGAGATGAGAACTCTAACAAGACGAACACGGCTTCCAACTCACGTCTCCGACCCAACTACCCAAGTTGGCCAAGACCACGCAGCCACTGGAGTGCTACTGGTCCTAGGAACCAACACTCAACCTTCCGGGCCAAAATTCACCAAACCAAACAGCGGAAACTTGCGCGGCTTGCTGCCTGTGCTACACCGGTCAGACCGATGGCCTGTGCCGGTCAGACCGGTGACACCTGTCAGACCGGTGGACAGAGCCGGTCAGGCCGGTGGCTACAGCAGCCGCACAGCAAACGTTCCAGGAACCCTCAGTGACTCCTCTAGGCCCTGGAACAAAAACACCACGAAACACAACCTGTGAGGAAGAAGAACCCCTCACAAAACCTAGCAAAACAACTCCAAACACGCCAAGAACTGATCAGCAGGACCACGGGACAAAACCACACGGACAAGGCTATTGCCCGAGACAAAAACCCACCAAAGGCTATCACCGGTCAGACCGGTCAAGAGCACCGGTCAGACCGGTCGTCCCTGGGCAGCTCGGGATGAACAGCGCCCGCGAGTCAACTCCTCCAAATCCAACTCCCGATCTCCTGATTCGCTCCACGGTTTTGCACAAGACTTTGGGGATAGTAGGAACACCTCATGGGTACTCCATAGCCAAGATTTGGTCCACCAAAACTTGTCAAATCAAGAGGAATCGAAGAAATCCCACCAAGAACACCTCTAACCCTAGAGCCACGAAAACCCTAAAATCGAGCCCCTTTGCTCACAGATTTGGAAGGGGAATCAAAGAGAAAAGAACCACGAAGGGTTCATACATACATCCCCCACCAAATCCCAAAGAGAAAGGCCTCGAAATCGCTCCAAGAAAATCGCCAAGAAAGGGCTCCGAAAATCACCAAAAAGGAGAAACGGGAAAGACACATCCAAACCTTGAGGAACCACGCCGAATCATCTATACATACCAAAGAGGTTCATACAAGGTCTAGCTTGCCGCCCGATCATCCTTTCCTCTCACAAGATCTCACCATGAAGCTCTCAAGCTAGTCCTACGAAAATCCTAAGAAAATAGGAAGGAAAATAGGAAAACCAAATGAGCTAGGGTTCCAAGAGATGGCTGCCATCCTATCACCACTTGGGTTATATGGAGGCAACCGAAAGACGAAAATACCCTTACTAGCTAACTAGGGATACATGCCCCTCGAGGGCGAAATTGGAAGTCTTTGTCTTCGCACCATCGGACGGATGCCCAGCGACCGCAAACTTGCTTAGCCTCGACGCAAGCCTTGCGATCCCGACGCGTGTCCTCCGCTTCGAAGATTCCGGACTGCGTCGTCGCACACCGGTCAGACCGGTGCTCCTCACCGGTCAGACCGGTCAGACCCACCGGTTAGACCGGTCTGGAGCTGCTGCACCTCCGTCTTCGGTTCTTCGGTCTTGGCTTTGTGGATCAACCAAGGAACCCAGTGATTTTCTGGTGAACCACCGGAAACCCCGCGAACTCGGTGTAGCCTCCGCCAATCACCACTCATGACTCGGCTCCCACGTAGTCCCGGCTCGACCTTGGTTTTGAGGCTCAACCAAGAAACCGTCCATGACTTCATCTTGCCGTTCTTGCCACCATGCGGCCCGCACTTGACCCCGCTGGCCACCGGGTCCCTCGAACCAAGCCTACTTGTCTTCTCCACACCTGGAGGCCTCATCGGCAACGACCTTTCACGCTTGTTCTTCACCTGCACCTGCACCAGTCAAGCCGCAACCTGCATCTGCAATACTTAGCCAAGAATCAGTCCACACCACGTTGTCAATCACTCATCACACCAGGAAGCGACCATCCACCGGTCCTCGAACCACACCTGGCTCTCAGGGCGTGAGAAGCAGCAACCATCTTACCATGCCAACAAGAAGCACAAACCAAATCCTTCTCGAATTTCAACTTGGGCAATCCTCGGACAAGATCAAGACCACTCAAGCGGGAAAGCAACTCAAAGCTCTAGTGTCCTAACCTACTATGCCATTTCCAAAGCTCGGCCGAAACGCCAGCAACAAATCATCGAGGCGGACCAACAGACTGGGAAAAAATTGGCACGAAAGATTTGACCCTCGGGGACGATTGTACAGATAAAATCGCCTCGAGAATCAAGCACACGAGAAGCGCCCAACTTAAAACGAACATCAAAACTTCGTCAAGCAACTGGGATACTGACAACAGGTTAAAAGCAAGTGACTTGACCAAAGCTACACTCTTCAGGGTCACCTTGCTCCTCACCTTCACCATACCTTCAGCAAGCACTCGTTCTCTCCCATTATCCCCGAAAGTGATGTACTCCTTCGTACTCACCAGGGTGAGGCTGGAGAACCACCCACGATCTTCGGTCATGTGACGTGAACAACCGGAGTCGATCAACCAAAAGTCCTCCAAGCCTCCCACTTGCAATAAAAAACGAGAACGAGAATGAGCAAGTGACTCAACACTAGGGTTAGTACCAAAAGAGTCAAACTAGTGTCGAGCCATTTGCTCAAAAGAAGGGTTAGCAAAACTCATCCTATCAAAGCCTCTAGGCGGAGCCCTCTCACGCCTACCACCGAAGAACCTGTCATGTCTCACTGGAGGAGTACGCACACCACGAGGGGGAAAACATGGCTCATAGTCCATCTGAGACCCAAAGCTCCGATCGTGCCACCCAAATTCGTAATGGTCATGAGAAGGAGCACGTCTAGCCAACTCACCACTATCAAACCCAACACACCTATGTCTCTGAGGAAAACCACCTCCACCTCCATGAGTGGGAACTAAACGCACAAACACCTCACCCCTAGGTAGAGGCCCTCTACGAGGCTCAGGCACACCATGAGGAAGGTGGTACCTGTCCTTGTTTGCCATCTCCCTAGCAAACCTCTCATCTCTCTTCCTCCTGAAGCAGAACTCATCCTTATGCCCATCCCTCCCACAATACTCACAATGGAAGCGGATCGACTGTGGCTTCTCTATGGGCTTCTCAACAACTTTCTCTTCTGACTTCCCACCAAAGACACTCCCCTAGGTGCTCACAAACTTGATGGGTTTTTGGTAGTTTTCTGACTTGTGGGGGAACACTGGTGGATCTGGAGTTGTATCTAGCTTGTTTCTGAGGTGGTTTGGATTGGGTGCAAATTTGTTCATGGGTGTGGTATGTGGTGGAATGGGAATCTCTCCAGCTTTCTCTTCTCTCTCACCGCTCTTCTCACCACTCTTGTCAGCCCCCAACGCCTGACCATCAAACCTCTTAAACTAAGCCAACATCAAACTCAATTGTGGCTCATGCCCAGACAACTACCCCATCATTTTCGTTAACTCATCATTCTCATCCTGCAAACGGTCAACATAGTGTGCAAGTTCCATGTTTTTCAAAGCATGCATTTCACAGGTAGAGCATGATGTAGGAAGAGGAGCTTTCAATGCCGCCTCAAGAGAAACTATCTTGGTGTGAGATTCATCTAGCCTAGCATGCAACACAGGACAGGAAGTGCAAGCACCTAACAAAGCAGGTCTAGATTTCAATTCATCACACTCAACCCTAAGCACATCTAGCTCCTCAAGAGTAGAGGCATGCTTCTCCTTGAGAGAAGTCAAGTCAGCCAAGAAAACATTGCAATAACCACAATCAACCTCATCAGAAACAACAGTAGCAGCTTTCAAAGCACCTATCTCATTTCTAGCATCAATAAAGAAGGACTCAAGCTCAACTATCTTGTCCTTAGCATCACCCAACATAGACATAAATTCCCTCTTCTCCTTGTTGGTCTTCCTAAGCACATCATCACAGTTATCAAGCATCTCATTGAGTCTAGCTTCTCCTCTAGCAAGAAGTTGGGATCATGTCGTACCTCTTCCTCGCAGTCAGAGTTCGAGTCTGAGCTGTTCTTCCCACCCTTCTTGGAGTGTGCCATGCCGCAAAAGCCTCCTTGTGCGACGAAGCTGAGGCCGGTGAAGTTCTTGCCCGTGTGCCGCTTGTCCTTACGCCGATCTTGCTCTTCATCACTGCTCGAGTCGGAAGAAGCATCGCTTGATGTGGAGTCGATGTCGCTTGCTCCGGCAACCATCACTCGAGCCATCTTCTTCTTGTACCCGCTACTCATCTTGGGCCTCCTCTCACCCTTGTCCTTGCGCTTGTCCTTGTAGTCGTTCCGGGAGCGGTGCTTGTTGTAGTCGTGCTTGGGCTTGCCCTTGTTGTCGTTCTTGATCTCCATGGCTTCAGGGCATTCGGCGATGAAGTGCCCGTGCTTCCCGCACCGATAGCACATCCCCGAGCTACGTGTTGCATTCTTGCGGTTCTCGTACATCCGCCCAAACCTCTTGCTCAACAAGGCGAGATCATCCTCGCTCAGCACCTCTAAGTCCTCATCTTGCAAGGACACAAGACAAGACAAAGAGAAACCAACAGAGTTAGCATTAGTCCTTGATCCTGAGACAAGAGCCAAACTGTGAGGATCAGTGGGGCTCTCGCTCTTGGCTCTCAAGCCACGATCAACCTCCGAAGACCTGAGCTTGGAAAACAGCTCATCAAGCGATAGCATATCATACACGCTCGACTCTTCAATGGCCTTGACCTTGGCACTCCACACAGACCTATCCAGGGCATGCAAAAGCTTGATAGCTTGATCATGATCCGTGTATGGGAGCACTGTCACATTAGCCCTCATGTTGTTGGCTATGCTGGTGAAGCGCTGAAACATAGCATCGGTGACTCACTGGGAAGATGAGTGAAATTCTCATACTCTCTCCGGTAAGTGGAAAACAAACGGGCTTGCACCTGGGCATTGCCAACATGAGCATTCCTGAGCTTAAGCCATATCTTTCCGGCCACATTCTCTCCGTACACTCGCTCAAACTCCGAGGCACAGAGAGCACAGAACAAGTAATCAACGGCCTTGCTGTTGGCCTCACACATGTCCCACGATCCTGGAAGTAGAAAACTGTCTGGAATGACATAATTTGGATTCTGAGTGACATCCCAAATCAGAGTTCCCTTCCCACGCAAAAACGTGCCCATGCACCTCTCCCACATCGGGTAATTCTTGCCATCGAAGTGTGGAGGACCTGACCCCTTTCCATAGTCACCCATCTTTGGATCTTAGACTGGTTAGAATCATGAAGATCCGTAACCAGCTCTGATACCAATTGAAGGACCGAATAGGTGACCAGAGAGGGGGGAGTGAATGGGAGCCGATAAAAATTCTTCTCGAAGGACGAACTCGGCCTATACCCTGATTGCCACTCCGAGTACTCGCACACACCAGAGAAGCTCTAGACTAGGCACACACAATCCTAAGAGTCCTAGAGACAAGCCTTGAATCAAAGTGCGGAAGCACAAGACAAGAAACAAAGGACTTAGCCAATTCTGCGAAGGCTCCTGGCGGACCGTCCGCGGAGACCAGACGGACTGTCCGCGATGAAGGCGCGGACCGTCCGTGATGGCTCGGCGGACCATCTGAAAAAGCAACCCGAACCTCCAGTAGCGCACCGAGAAAAACGGACCGTCCCTGATGGACCCGCGGACCGTCCACCTCGTCACGGACCATTCGGCACTCTAGTACGTACCGCCCGCGAACCTCTTGCACTAAAAACCAACCGGCTCAACAGATCGAACGAAAGGCACGCAAGAACACGCGAAGAACACGAAGAACACCAACTCTGCCAGGGCCTCGCGGACCATCCGCCAAGCACGAACTGAACTAAAAATTGCTCGAGCTCGGGAGTCAACTCCACCTTTCCATCACCGGATTTCCCAAACGGCTAGAGCTCTTGAGACAAGATTTGGGGGAGATGATAAGCGTCACAAGAGGAAGCTATACCCCAAAAATCTTGGCCTTTAACTCACTAAATCACCGGGAATCGCAGATCAAACGAACTACCACACTGAACTCGGGCCCCGACCAAAAACTCACGAATCGAAGGTGTTTCCCGGCGTTTGAGGGGTCAAAATCACACACAAAGATGCGCAAGGCATCCACCCATGATCCCCTCAAAGAAATCCGAGAGAAAACGCCCTCAAATCCACGAATTGAGCGAAGAACAAAACTCTCCAAAAATAGCCCTGAAAAAGACACGAAAATCACAAAGAGCTAGGAGATCACTGCAACACCGAATGCTTCCATACATCCAGAGGTCAGAGTCTATACAAGAATCTAGCCAAAGGAAACCAGAGGTAAAGAAGCAGTCCAGAGCGATCTACCGGGGAGGAAACCCTAGAGTCCAAGAGAGAGAGATGCCATCCACCTCTTCGCTATTTATACAAAGTCCACCGGAGGAGGCAAATGACCACGCTACCCCTACAACTTAAATTGAAGATACAACCCCTCAGGGGCATTTTGGTCAAGTCTTCATTGAGTGGACACACTTTCACCGCGGTCTTGCTTAGCATCGATGCAAACCCCACGATCACGCCACGTGCCCCCGCCTCGAAGCTTCCCGATGCTCCCGGATCACCGTTTCCGTCGCATCGGGCCTCCGGACTTGGTTTTGTGGCCCAAACCAAGAAACCGTCCACCGATGGTTTTGTGGGCAAACCAACAAACCCCGCGTGCAAGCTTCAGCCTCGATCCGCTACCTTGCACCAGCCAATGTTGACGACTTCAGCCCGCTAGTCTTCCACCGCACGGCTCGCACTTGACCCCATCGGCCACTGGGTCCATCGAACCAAGCCTACTTGCCTCTCCATCACCCGGAGGCCGCCTCGGCTAAGGGTTTCGCTCTTGTTCTTCACCTGCACCGACACGAGTCAAGCCGCAACCTGTACCTGCACACTTAGCCAAGCATCAGTTCAGACAACGTTGTCAATCACTCATCACTAAGGAGCGACCCGCCACTGGTCTTTGGACACACCTGGTCCTCAGCATGCATGGGATATATATGATCAGGAGTGACATGACACCTGGTTGGCATCCGAAGTCCTAGCTCTGGTCGTAGTCGGGGTCAAACTCCTCCTCTGGCTCGTAGCTCGAGTCTGCTCAGCACGAGATATGAGACAATAAATTTACCAGCAATCAACTAGGCATAAAACAGAAGAAACCCAAATTTAATAGATCCAAAAAGACCCAATCCATCTACAAACAGCACCGGCTCGATTTTAGAAAAGTTATGAAATTGGTTTCATATTTTTTGGAGTTATAAATAATTAGTTATGAATTTTAAAAGGTTAAAGGGTTTATAAAATAATTATAAAATCATTTATAAAAACAGAAAAGGATTTTTAATTAAAAATAGTTGATGACATCAGCATGATGTTAGCCATCAACGGTTAGTGGGCCGTTAATTGTAACACCCCGTGTTTTTAATCAAGTGTCACTAAGTGCTAATCACATCCTTAATCACCTTGTGATTATTAGTGCTTAAGTCCTTAATCACTTTTGAGGTCAAATCTATAGTCAAATCCCTTTAAGGCCTAAACCCTAGCAGGAACTTTTGGCATGTTCTCCAAAATTCACCAAAACACTTCAAAATCGGTCAATACCAAAGTTGTGCAGTTTTTCAAGACCTACAACTTTGCTGTCGAGTGGCAAATGAAATTTGAAGTGGAAATGTGTGTAAAACTCTGGTCAACGCAGGAAAATCCTGTTCACTAGCGCCAAGAAAACCCCGATCTTTTCCTGCTACTTATGCTCGATCCTTTGAGCAAAACACCTAATGGCCTTTGTAAAAGTTGTAGAGTCATAGTTGATCTACCACTTTGTTAATTAGCACTTGGATCACTTCTGTATCGAAAAATTGAGTTTGGGCTGGTCAAACAGGCGAACTCCGAAACGTTTTGGCGCCGGAACGCCGCCGCACGACGCTGTCGGGCGCCGCCGAGTGACCGGGCACAAACACCGAGGCACTCGGGGATCCGTCGGTCCCTAGACGTCGCCGCAGTGCATTGGACGGGATGGCCGGTGTCAGGCCTAGGCCGCTAGGCCGGGGTGCGCACGCCGAGGCCGCCATTGGCCGGTGGTGCCACCCCACGTCGCCGCCACTTTTTCGGCAATGCCGTGGCTCCTGTGCAGCACTGTGGTCGCGTCATGACCTCCTCTCCACACCACAACCACCTATATAGAGCCCCCGCTCCTCCTCCCCACTCGCCAGAGCTCTCCGCCGACGCCATTGCCGTCACCGTGACGAGCTCGCCTCTTCACTAGTCCCCGTAGTCGTCTGAGCACTCTAAGCTCTTCTCTAGAATCCCAGTGAGCTTCCACGCACACACTTTCATCAGCTCGACCCTGCTCCTCACCGGAATCTGAGCAGAGGCGGCCGCGCCGCCACTGCCTCGCCGCCGCCGCTCACCGGAGTCATCCCCGGCCACACTGCCGCCACCAATCAACTCCTGGTGAGCCCAATCAAACATCCCCGCCATTTGTTTGCCTGCCCCGGCCGTAGTTCGCCGCCTGCGAACTCTCCCCCGCTGCCGAGGGTACATGTGTGAGGGAAAGTTTCTGGTAGGGTTCGTTCTGTAAAAGGCAGGGACCTATCCGTAAGGATTCAAATCTTTCTAGGGTTCACAGTAAAAGAAGATTCTTCATCTTTTGCTCTTAAGTCCTGAGAACTGTAAAAATCATAGAAAATCACAGAAAAATCCTAAAATTGGAAAACCAATTTTGTTGGTTTCCGTATGACCAGACCTACATCTTTTACAAAGCCTATATATACTTTTGAGGTATAGTTTTTGAATGAAAATTTAAACTCAGTTTGGATAGGGATGTTCATAACTTGAGTTGTACAAATGAGCTAGGCTTGATCTTTGGATATGTTGGTAGTCGGTACTAGTATAGGCTACACCTAAGGTTTTGCACAAAGTTACTAAGTGGATATTTAGTTATGATTTGTTTTGCTTTATGGCTAGATCTGAGTATTTATTTTGTACAGCTTTATATATATGCTTTCTATGGTTCATCTTTCGGATATCACCTTGTTAGTCTACGATGTGTTGGTAGTAAATTTATCATGGTTTTAGGAGCAGTCTATCTATCTGTTTCTGAATGATGCTTGGTTATGAAGTTAAATCTATAGCACAGTTTCTAGTGTACCAGTGATGCTTATCTTTGGCATAGATGATGTGTATAATATGTTTGGACTATGGTAGAAAGTTGGGCTACACTTGAGTCCTGTATTTCTCTGAATAAATACTTTGTGAATATCTAGGCTGAAAATGGTTATTTTTGTGTAGCATGTTTAAAATAGGTTCTGAAGCTAATTTTTGGTGTGTAACCTAGTTTTGGTCTATAGTAGCTCTGTGTAAAATTTGAGCACCAGTGCATGAGTGGTTTTCTCTGTATTTAATATTCTTGCTTTTGCTATGAATAACTTATCATATTTTTCATGCTCAGTATATAGCTTTGATTGCCATGAGTTTTTACCAGTAGCTCTGTTGTAGTGTCCATTCCGGGGCTAGTGTCCACCTTACCATCAACTCATAGTTCTCATCATATATGTATGGTAATATCTAGCACCCATTCCGGGCCTAGTATCTACCTTACCATACCCACCATAGCCATACCGGTGCACATCTTGATCTGATGATATGATTTGATTTTCTTTGTGGATCCAGTTTTTGACTTTGCAATATATGTGATGCAAGTATGCTTTCTCTTTACCCTACCCTGAGCTCCACATATAGCCATCATTAGAAGTAGGATGAAGAACGGCAAATGCCTTGGTGAGGACATATACACATTGAGCGATCTGAGAGAATCAAATGAGCAAGCCACCAAGAGTTTTGTTTATGAAAAACTTGCAAAACCCCAAGGTGTTTATCATCAGGTGCATAAGTGACTTGATTCACAGCTGTTCTATTTTTCAGTCACCCAAGGAGACATGATAGCCACTCCACAGAGGTTCACAGGAGGAAGGTATGACTTGGAATATCTCTTATGTTTGTCTTACTCATTGGTATTCATGACCCACTTGGCTTTGTTTCCCCTTCACTCGGGATGAGTAAAGGTCAAGTGTGGGGGTGTTGTTGACGGCAGTTAAGTGCCATCTTTATGGCCGTCAACTCCTGCAAATTGGAGCATGAATTGCACATCCACACTAGAATAGGAGCTTAAACTAATACTTTCCACCAGTGTCGATGTCTATTCAAATGCAGGTATTTAGCATAAGAAATGAGAGGAGTCCATGCACATTCACTCCATTGCAATCCAAGGCACTCAAATGCTGGCCAATCAGGGGCTGCCACATGGATTCTCCTGGATCCATGATGTCACCAATCCATGTGAAGAACTCTCAACGAATCATACGCTGCCATGTCAGCATCACATGGATCCATGGGCCCACTTTGCCAACTAAACCACCAGGAAATGTGCCATGCACGGAGGAGGGGCACTAGGGCCCACATGGAAGCGAGCCAGAGGAAGCACGGGCCAAAAGGCCGGCCGAGAGCTTCGGCCGACCCTAGGATCGGTCGAACCGACCTAGGGTCGGTTGATCTCCCCCTTCCATGTGTTGCTCGCCCATTGGTCCTTGGCTGCATCATGGGGTGTTTTGGAGCACTTGGAGCCTCGGAGCAAGCCACTCCCTTGTCTATAAATAGAGGGGGAGGGGGCTCATTTCACACACACCACCAAGCTCTCAAGTTCCACTTCTCTCTTGTGTAGCTCTCTCTCCCTCTCTCTAATTCTGCCCATGTGAGGTGATTCTCACCTCTATGTGGTAGGATGGTGTTGAGAAGAGATCTAGACTAGGATTAGTTGAGAGGTAGAGTAGGGGCGAGGAGTGAGTTGATGTCCGCGTGGATGCTCGTTCTTCATTTAGATCAAAGTGAGCATTTCAGCATTTCTTATTTAGACTATAGTGGACATCATGAATGCTTCATTTGTTCTTGTGTTCTTAGCTCGTTCATAAGTTAGAGGCTTGTGTTCTTCGTGACACAAGGCTTCGATCCTTTAGAGCTAGCTCAGTAGTCCATATACCTGTTTGCATGCTCTGATCCTATTTAGCTAAGTGAGTCTGCTGTATCTTGTTTGTTTGCATCCATAGCTTCTTTCTGCTCCGTAGCTTGATGAATAGTATGATTTGATTCCGTTCTCTCTCTAGTTTGTGGTTTCGTATCTATACGGGTTGCTATAGTGTTGTTAGTGGGTCTACAGACGTAACCGCACTATAGTAGTTATCTGGGGTACAGACGTGGTGTCTAGGCTCTAGTTATCCTGCGAAGACCACGTGCGTTCGTGTAACGATAGAGGTAGGCCGCAGTGGTGACAGCCTGTTGGACCCTTTGAAACCCTCCGCGCCTGCGTACCGAGTTGGGCCCCGTTGCCAGTACATTAGCCTCTCCCTAAAAAGTTAGGATGGGCTGGCGCCCCACGGGGAGGACTAATAGCGGACAGATCCGTCTCGAGAGCTAAGTCCCTTAAGGAAGTGCTTCTCATATCCCTACCTATCCCAGCGGAAGCTGGTGTCCTTGGATAGACCCTCTCTGGTTACTCTCCATCCTAGGGAACGATACCCTAAGGGAATACTCATTCTCCTAGGGGAAGTACTACAACGGTGTATCCGTGTGCTTGCGGATTCGTTCGCACTCATCAGTGTACCCGGGAGTTTCTTACATGCTCACGCTACCACAGCGCCTAGTGTTGAGGTTAAGAAATGCCAATAGGGAGCAGGAGGAGACGTACACTTCATGACTATCGATCAAGACCCGGACCAAAGTCTGGAAGACTTTCTGACTGCTGGAGCTGCCGAAGGCAAGCCCCGGTTTAACATATACCTATGTGTTTCCTTTTTTTTAAATTTCTGAATTTATGCTTGATTATATATGTGCATTTACGTTCAGGAGTTGAATGGAAACCCTAGATGCATGATCCATAAGTACCTATGATCTTTTACTAGTATACTAGGTCGATAGTTGCTATGCACTAAGGACCTGGTACAAGTCGAGTGATGTACTTCGCTCGCGAGAATAAGTTCTTATGTTGGAATCATAAGACTTGTTAAAATGAATTGCTCACGTGGTAAGAGCATGGGATTTTGGGCTCCGGTCCAATGGTTAAGAGATTAAGCATTTGAAAGTACTAAACATTTGTCGGACATGGGTACGGTAAACCTAGTACCTGAATGACGCGGTGTAGGAACTTTAGGCTACTACTCTTGGGCAGCTACCCAAGTCTTGCAAACTATGGTGCATGGTGACGCTGGATGCTAGTGTGAGGCATGCCAGCTAGCTATGTACCTAGGACTGTGGCATCAGTTCCCAATCCGAAGAATGACGGGAACCGTTTGGTTGGAAACACTCTTTGTGAGGGTTTTCTCCCGTATGTTTAGGTTCACCTTGCAAGGTTATTAATCGATCGATCGTCATCCTCTCACTGTTATCCAGGAATAGCTTAACCCTCTAACCATGATAATCCCTCCATGTTGAAATATTGATAAACTTGATGTTTGATTTATTGTTTGCACAAGTATGCTTGAATTAGTTGCTTATCCAGTAATAATTGATCTACTAGAACTTGAGATAAATATTGAAAGTAACGTTTAACTCCGTAGTCGCTTTTTGGCAAAACAAACCCAATAGCCAAAAGCCATGCATGATTAGAAGGATAAGTCTTTTATTTTAGACGGGTAAGCCTTGCTGAGTATTAGTATACTCAGCCTTGCTATCAATGTTGTTTTCAGGTGATAATGTTTGGCCTGGTGAAATCCCACCCGGCTGGGAGCTGGAATGGGTGGATGACGAAGAGTAATGGCGTTATGGGTGGCCTCTCATGGTGCCAAGTAATCGATTAGTAGTATATTTCCGCTGTTTCAAAACTCTGAACCATTTACCTTTGATGCAAGGACAATGTTTGTAATAATAATTAACCCTACGGGGAATTTGGATTAATTTGTAAGGCACTCTGGACTCTCCTTCGTGGGGGTTTTAATGTATACGTTTCGATCCTCTATGTGGTTTACAAGTCATTTACCGGGCTATGACCTGGCAACACTCAACAGGATGATTCTTTATTATCGCTTAATGACCAAAAGGGATTGACTTAAGTGATAGTACGGACTTATCTCGGATGGGGTTGTCACAATTGGTACCAGAGCATCCGTATACACCAGAGTAATTAGTTTAAACACTAATCATATGATTTACAATTAAAACTTGCTAAGATTGATTGGATTTTGAAAATACGTTGGATCGTTAAGGAATGTTTAGACCGAAAGGCCCTAAAGGGAATTTTTGGGTTCTTTTAAGGTGGCTAAGTAGCTATTGTTTATTTATACTAACTTCCAGCACTTCTTAAACCACGTGTTATATACGTGTGTGATACCGCATCACGAGTATGCGAGTGTGGATAGGGCAATCCATTCCACGGATCCTATCTTCTCGGTTGGATATGCACGTGTTTTATATGTGTGCTACCGTATGCAAGTCATACGAAGGATGCCATGTTCTATTCAAGATGAATATGTCATGGGTTGTGAAGTCACCACATTTCGCTATACGTGTGCATGATTCCGCATTACGAACATGCGAAGGGGGCACCCTCCATTCAAAAGGGGCGTGTCTCAGGTTGGATGCCGTCCATGTGGTGTAAAATGCATGGATACCATTTCTATAGTGAACGGTAATATATGTGGACGCTCCCGTGTCATGCTGGCACGGAAGGTTCTTTTCTGCAGGTATACTAACCACGTTATCACGATCGTTATGAACGACGTGTAGCTCCGACTAGTTATTATAGGGAGAGTCGTTTATAAAGCTTGCCACCGGCAGTAACTTCGCCTTTTTAAATCTATAAGAGTGAGGTTGTTTAAGCGTATGCATGCATCATAAAAATAGAATAAACCTAAAAACTTGTTGTTCTACCCTTGTGTTATGCTTCTAAGTTGTTACTTGATCTTAGAAAGGGTTTTCTCTGTCTTTTGATCCTAGTTGTTGCTATCAAGATAGACTGCTGTCTGTTCATGAAAGTTTTAGAGCCATTTCTAGGATGTTTCTGACTAGGCGACTTTTACGAAAGTTGTTCCTCATCAAGTCAAGCATCTACTGTGAAATTTTCAGAATTTTAGGAATCCTCAGTCTAGAGTTATGACCAAACTAGTAAACCTCTGTTCTGCTGTTTTTCATGCTGACCTTCCTTTGGAAGAAGAATTTTTTGAGCATTTTCCCTTTGGATCTAGATCTACCTTTGAATACCAAAAACGTGCAGATGAATGTCACTGTTTTGCTGTAAAAATTTGGGAATTTTTGGAGTCTTGGTTGTTGAGTTATGAATTTTTGTTCATGCCACCAGATTTTTATACCCTATGCATGTTATACTCCTTTTGAGTATTAACGTGTTGTACCCATTTTTGTACAAATGGAGTACCCGGAGCTTTTCGAGATCGACGCGGATGGTACCTTACGTACCAACGGTCTCCACTAGGAGGGGTCTCCCCGTGTTCTGTGGGACACCCTGCGCGAGGTGGGCTACACCGACCCTCGGCGTACGAGGTGCTCCACTTGTGGGACCGGGGTGTGCCCTACGCGCGTACCGTCGCTACGGTGCCGCAGCACCTAGAGCACCCCGAGTGGCACGACCTGAGCATGGTGTTTTACGGACACCGTGGTGTCGAGTCACTCGAGTCCGCAGCTCTGAGGGTTCTCCACACCTTCTGCGAGCAGCACCCAGAGGAGGTTATGCTCACCACCCTGGGGTTGTTCCCGGCGCTGGACCCACACGACGAGGCTTGGCGTGAGCGCGTGTCTCTCACCGGCGTGTTGCTCACTGCCGATCCTCCAGCGGTCACTGTACAACAGCTTCTGAGGTTACTCGATGCGCTGTACAATGTGCAGGTCTTCCGCCTCGCCACCGAGGCTATGCTTACGGGTGTGATCCGTGAGACGTCCGCGCTGACCGACGTCATCTACTGCGACTTGCAGCAGGAGCGCCAGACCTCTGCTCACTTGCAGCAGGAGGTGGTGTTCTTCCAGGACCAGCGTACATAGTGGGAGCAGGAGCGAGCCCAGTACGTTGAGCAGTTGTACGCCCGCGATGACACCATTGACAGGCTGCATGAGGACAACGACAGGCTATGGGTAGAGTACATCCAGGCCGAGACCCAGCATTTGGTGTTAGTGCAGAACGTAGCAGAGATGCAGAACCAGGTGATTGATATGGAGGTTGAGGTGGAGGTGTGGCAGGCGATGGCACACCAGCAGCAGCACCCACCAGTTGCTCCACCAGCAGCACCTGCCGCTCCGGACGAGCTGCAGGTTCTTCGGGCTTGGACGAGGATAGTGTCGAGGGACCACCCCCAGCTTCCCCTCAGTCCAGCGCTGGCTCCGCTGCTGGCTACTAGGTTCACTAGATGTTGTTGTATGGAGTTACCATGTACTCTTAGCTTAGCCTTATCAACTAGATTTTGTGGAGGGATTAGGCTGCTCAGAGAGTACGTGAGTTGTGTTTCATGTCCTTGTATGTTGTACTGTTAGGAGATCCACAAACTATGCATCATGTAATGCTATTTGGACGAAAACCTTGTGTATGTTTCGTGAATTAATTTGGGTTGTTGCGATCGAAATTGGATCTTGCGCTGAATACCAAAGTTGGGTGAAATGTTCTCAAGATCATGTTCACCAAAATTCATTATGTTTGCATTTTGTGCAGCTCGACCTCCAGTGAAAACAGCTAGGCAGAAGCTCGGTTACGGAATTTTGCGGGCATGATAACGTCAGAATTCGACCCTGAGTCGAATACCAATGTTGGAGCTTATGAAATTCTACACTTACTGACCAAAAATGAGAATTTCTCCATGTATGGGCAGAGAGTTATGAGTTTTTCTCCACGAACAGTGCGCTGTCTGGTCTTAACTTATGGATGTTACAAGTTTTTGTCTGACATGTTCTTCTTGTGGAATGATGTAAGAAAGCATGCGAATACGTGGCTAATGGAAACTCCATTTAATTTCAGATGGTGGGACCGACACGCACCTACCCTAGTGGTTTTGGTGCAAGTGGGAGTGAGGCTCCGCCACCTCCTCCCCACATGATGATCCAGGAGCAGTTTATGGCCACCCAAACCGAGGTGATGCGTCAGTTACTGCAGACCCAGCAACAAATTGCTCAGTAGCTGCAACAAGCCCCACACGGGGAAATCAGGATGGCCTACCTTTGGTCACCAAGTATGAGCTCTTCTACGGTATGAAACCCCCGACGTTCGAGGAGGCCAAGGAGCCTCTAGCTGCTGAAGCATGGATCAGGGCCATTGAGGCCAAGTTCTCATTGTTCACCCTACCGTGCTCTGAAGAGCGAAAGGCTAGCTTTGCCGCCTTGCAGCTCCATGGTGCTGCCTTGATGTGGTGGGAGCACTACAAGGCTATGGTCCCGGCTGGACATCAGGTCACATAAGATGAATTCAAGAGAGCCTTTAAGGAACATCACATTCCTAAGGGTCTCATGGACCGCAAGATGAAGGAGTTGCTAGCGTTGAAGCAAGGGGCTGACACGGTGTATGAGTACGCCCGGAAGTTTAACTCCCTGTGTCAGTACGGTGGACATCATGTTGACAATGATGCTAAGAAGATAGAGCGTTTCCGTGATGGACTGGATGGAGAGCTCTATGAGAGGCTTAATCTCTATGAGCCTAACAGGTACCAAGACCTTGTGAACAAAGCCATCTCCCAAGAAGACGCCATGAGAAGAGCCCAGAAAGACAAGAAGAGGCAGGCTGGATTCACCACTTCCGGTGGATCAGGCAATAAATTCTGCTTCATCAAAAAGAGCAATCAGGGAAACTCCCAGTCATCATCATCTGGACACTGGCGAGTGACCCAATCTCAGAACAAGCCCTCTGGAAATTTCTAGTATCATAAGGTGCAGCAGTAGCCTTACAAGCCAAATGCACCCCCTGCCAACAATAACGCTATCAAGGACCATCGCTGCTACAATTGCTGGCAGCCAAGGCACTATGCCAATGAGTGTCCCAAGCCAGAGCAGATCAAGACCCATCAGCAAGGTGAAGGGTCGGAAGCCAAACAGGGCAACCAGGGCAAGAAGCCTACCGTGCAAGTAAAGCAGGGCAAGCTGAACTTCACTTCTCTGATGGAAATGCCAGAAGGAGCACCAGTGCTGATGGGTACATTTTCTATCTGAGGCTATGCAGTTAAAGTATTGTTTGATTCTGGTGCAACGCGTAGTTTTATAAATGGACAAATTTTGAACAAGTTGGGTGTGAAAAGTTGTCAAACAAAGAAACCATTTTTGGTAACCACACCTGGTGGCCGAGTTTCTACTAGAGACCTATCGTTGAAAGTGCCAATTGAACTAGGTAGCAAAGTCTTTCCAACCAATCTCATTGTTTTGGACCTAGAGGGCATCGATGTGGTCCTAGGCATGAACTGGTTGACACATCATCAAGTCATCTTGGATCTTGCTACCAGAATGATAGAAATCAACTCACCTACTGTGGGCACATCTACTCTATACTTACCTCTCAATGGTAGTGGAAATTTGTATGCTTTCGCAACCATCACTTCTTCACTTGAAGACATTTCGATAGTCTGTGATTATCCGGATGTGTTTCCCGATGACTTTCCTGGCATGCCACCAGACAGGGATATCGAGTTTGTGATAGAACTTCTACCGGGCACTGCCCCTATCTCCAAAAGACCTTATCGTATGCCACCTAAGGAGTTAGCCGAGTTGAAGGACCAACTACAAGAGTTGTTTGATAAAGGGTACATTCACCCAAGTTCATCTCCTTGGGGAAGTGCCGCACTTTTTGTGAAGAAGAAAGATGGTAGTCTGCGAATGTGCATGGACTATCGTCCTCTCAATGCGGTGACAATCAAGAACAAATACCCCTTGCCCCGCATTGATGTTCTCTTCGATCAATTGGCTGGTGCCAAAGTCTTCTCCAAGATTGATCTTAGATCCGGTTATCATCAAATTAAGATTCGATTAAGTGACATCCCAAAAATAGCTTTCTCCACCAGATATGGCCTTTATGAATTTCTGGTGATGTCCTTTAGTCTCACAAATGCACCTGCCTACTTCATGTACCTTATGAACTCTGTCTTCATGAACGAGTTGGACAAGTTCATAGTGGTCTTCATTGATGATATCCTCATCTATTCCAAGAACGAAGAAGAACACAAGAAACATCTTCGGATCGTTTTACAACGATTGAGAGATCACAAGCTTTATGCTAAATTATCCAAATGTGAATTCTGGCTGGATAGTGTGAAATTCTTAGGTCACACTATTACTAAGGATGGTATCTTCGTGGATCCTAGCAAAGTGCAGGAGGTCATAGATTGGAAACCACCCAAGTCTGTGCATCAGATTCGCAGTTTTCTGGGTCTAGCTGGCTATTACCGTTGATTTATTCCAGACTTCTCCAGAATAGCTAAACCTATGACTGAACTGTTGAAGAAAGGTGTCAAGTAGGTGTGGGATGAATCTTGTGACAAGGCTTTTCATACCTTGAGGAAACATCTCACATCAGCCCCCGTACTAGCACAGCCAGATATGACTAAACTGTTTGACGTGTATTGTGACGCTTCTGGCACTGGCCTTGGTTGTGTACTTATGCAAAACAACAGGGTCATTGCCTACGCCTCACGAGCACTTAGACCTCATGAGAAGAATTATCCTACCCATGACCTGGAGCTAGCAGCAGTTGTGCATGCCTTAAAGATCTAGCGGCATTATCTAATGGGAAATCGCTGCAATATTTTCACCGATCACAAGAGCCTTAAGTATATTTTTACCCAATCGGATTTGAACATGAGGCAAAGAAGGTGGTTGGAGTTGATTAAGGATTATGAGCTAGAAGTGCAGTATCATCCCGGCAAAGCCAACGTGGTCGCTGATGCGCTTAGTCGCAAGCATTGCAACTATACAACGGTAGAGCCATATAATGAAGCTTTATGTGAAGAGATGAGAAAGCTCAACCTAGAGGAGGTCAAGTATGGGAATCTAAATGCCATCTCGATTGAATCCCCTCTCCATGAGAGAATTGCTTTAGCTCAGCTCACGGACGAAGGTATCCAGTTAATCGATCAGAAGTTGTCTGAAGGAGACCCCAAATACGCTTGTTTCCGGAAGGATGAGAAGGGAGTAATATGGTTCGATCGGAGATTAGTCGTTCCCCAGGATCCGGAAATAAGGAAGGTAATTTTAGATGAGGCTCACCTCTCTAAATTCACCATTCACCTTGGTAGTACCAAGATGTACCGTGACCTTAGGAAGAATTTCTGGTGGTCAAACATGAAGGGTGAGATAGCCAAGTATGTGTCCAGTTGTGATACATGTCAGAGGATCAAGTCTAGTCACCTAAAGACCGCAGGCCAAATGCAACCTTTATCTATACATGCTTGGCAGTGGGATGACATCAGCATGGATTTCATCGTAGGATTACCCCTCACTCCCAAGAAACATGATTCCATCTGGGTTATTGTGGACCGACTGACCAAGACCGCTCACTTCATCGCTGTCCACACTACCTATTCAGCGGAACGTTATGCCGAGATTTATGTTGATCTCATTGTGTATTTGCACGGTGTTCCGAAGACTATTCTATCTCATAGAGGCACACAGTTTCTTGCTCGATTTTGGGTGCAAGTGCATGAATCCTTGGGTACCAAGTTGATCCATAGCTCTAGTTATCACCCTCAGACCGATGGTCAGACAGAACGAGTAAATCAGATAGTGGAAGACATGCTGAGAGCATGTGTCATTCATTTTGACAAAACTTGGGACAAATGCTTAGCCTTGGCCGAGTTTGCTTACAACAACAGTTATCAAGCTAGTCTGAAGATGGCTCCCTTTGAAGCCTTATATGGACGAAGATGTCGCACCCCCTTGAATTGGTCACAAGCGGGTGAAAGGACACTATTTGGTCCCAAACTAGTACAAGAAGCCGAAGAGAGAGTGGAAGTAATCAGAGAAAATTTAAGAGCCGCTCAAATGAGACAGAAAAGTTACCATGACAAGGCTAAGGCACCCCGAGAGTTCGAAGTTGGTTATTATGTATACCTGAAGGTATCACCAACCAAAGGTGTACAAAGATTCAGAGTAAAAGGAAAGTTAGCGCCACGCTATATCGGTCCTTATGAAGTCACTGAGAAGTTAGGTACGGTTGCATATCGTATCCGACTTCCGGATAGACTCTCCGCGGTACACGACGTGTTCCACGTCTCATAACTGAAGAAATGTGATCAAATACCGAAAGCAAGGATAATCGACGTGACCAATGCAGAAGTAGAACCTGACCTATCACTAGCAGAATATCCCATGAGAGTGCTAGATCAGAAGGAAAGGCAGACAAGAAGGCAAACGGTTAAGATGTACAAGATACAGTGGAGTCACCACACGGAAGAAGAAGCCACTTGGGAAACGGAACAATTTCTCAACACCAAATATCCGGGTTTTCTTCAAAGCCGACATCGTATGTAACCTTTCCCAGCTATCTTTTAAATTCAAATCTCGGGACGAGATTCCTTTTAAGGGGGGTAGGTTGTAACACCCTGTGTATTTAATCAAGTGTCACTAAGTGCTAATCACATCCTTAATCACCTTGTGATCATTAGTGCTTAAGTCCTTAATCACTTTTGAGGTCAAATCCATAGTCAAACCCCTTTAAGCCCTAAACCCTAGCTGGGACTTTTGGCACGATCTTTGCCTGCTACTTATGCTCGATCCTTTGAGCAAAACACCTAACGGCCCTTGTAAAAGTTGTAGAGTGATAGTTGATCTACAACTTTGTTAATTAGCACTTGGATCACTTCTGTATCGAAAAATCGAGTTTGGGCTGGTCAAACAGGCGAACTCCGAAACGTTTTGGCGCCGGAACGCCGCCGCACGACGCCGTCGCGCGCGCGCACACCACGTCGGGCGCCGCCGAGTGACCAGGCACAAACGTCGACGCACTCGGGGATCCGCCGGTCCTTAGACATCGCCGTAGTGCATTGCACGGGATGGCCGGTGTTAGGCCTAGGCCGCTAGGCTGGTGCCACGCACCGCGCCAACACCCGCCGAGGCACGCACCGAGGCCGCCATTGGCCGGTGGCGCCACCCCACATCCCCGCCACTTTCCCGACAATGTCGTGGTCCTGTGCAGCACTGTGGTCGCGTCATGACCTCCTCTCCATGCCACAACCACCTATATAGAGCCCTCGCTCCTCCTCACTACTCGCCAGAGCTCTTCGCCGACGCCATTGCTGCCGCCGTGACGAGCTCGCCTCTCCACTAGTCCCCGTAGTCGTCTGAGCACTCTAAGCTCTTCTCTAGAATCCCAGTGAGCTTCCACGCACACACTTTCATCAGCTCGACCCTGCTCCTCGCCGTAATCCGAGCAGAGGTGGCCGCGCTGCCACTGCCTCGCCGCCGCCGCTCGCCGGAGTCGTCCCCGGCCACACCACCGCCACCAATAGACTCCTGGTGAGCCCAATCAAACATCCCCGCCATTTGTTTGCCTGCCCCGACCGTAGTTCACCGCCGGCGAACTCTCCCCCGCCGCCGAGGGTACATGTGTGAGGGAATGTTTCTGGTAGGGTTCGTTCTGTAAAAGGCAGGGACCTATCCGTAAGGATTCAAATCTTTCTAGGGTTCACAGTAAAAGAAGTTTCTTCATCTTTTTCTCTTAAGTCCTGAGAACTGCAAAAATCGTAGAAAATCACAGAAAAATCCTAAAAATGCAAAACCAATTTTGTTGGTTTTTGTATGAACAGACCTACATCTTTTACAAAGCCTGTATATACTTTTGAGGTATAGTTTTTGAATGAAAATTTAAACTCAGTTTGGATAGGGATGTTCATAACTTGAGTTGTACACATGAGCTAGGCTTGATCTTTGGATATGTTGGTAATCGGGTATAGGCTACACCTAAGTTTTTGAACAAAGTTACTGAGTGGATATTTAGTTATGATTTATTTTGCTTTATTTCTAGATCTGAGTATTTATTTTGTACAACTTTATATATATATATATATATGCTTTCTATGGTTCATCTTTAGGATATCATCTTTTTAGTCTAAGATGTGTTGCTAGTAAATTTATCATGGTTTTAGGAGCAGTCTATCTATATGTTTCTGAATGATGCTTGGTTATGAAGTTAAATCTATAGCTCAGTTTCTATCGTCCCAGTGATGCTTATGTTTGGCGTAGATGATGTGTATAACATGTTTGGGCTATGGTAGAAAGTTGGGCTACATTTGAGTCCTATATTTCTCTGAATAAATACTTTGTGAATATCTAGGCTGAAAATGGTTATTTTTGTGTAGCATGTTTAAAATAGGTTCTGAAGCTAATTTTTGGTGTTTAACCTAGTTTTAGTCTATAGTAGTTCTGTGTAAAATTTGAGTACCAGTGCATGAGTGGTTTTCTCTGTATTTAATATTCTTGCTTTTTTGCTATGAATAACTTATCATATTTGTCATGCTTAGTATATAGCTTTGATTGCCATGAGTTTTTACCAGTAGCTCTGCTGTAATCCCTTGTGTTCACACAAAAATTCTCACTATCAGAGGTTACATGGTTTAACCATAATAAATTTTGGAAGAAACTAAGTATATTAAAAAGAGAAATAAAGAAATCCCCTCTTTATAAATTTATATGTGGTATAACCCTTGGAAATGTTCCCAATGAACCCCTGGAACCTAACTTGGTTGCATGTGTGATGATTCTAGTTTATTTGAATAAATGTGCACACAATCTTTATTAAAATAATAATAATTAAATAAAGGGTTTAATAATTAATCTTAAGGAAGAGTATGCTGAATATATTCTTGTCTAGGTGAATGTGCTCAACATGCCACCCTAGACTTAATACATGTTGTTTGGTTTACACCATCATCAACCTTTAACTCCTGCATTGCATTCCTCCGTATAGAGGTTCCTGACGGTAGCTACACGCTCGTGCCGACTGACGAGAACGAGGGAGCAGGAGGAGACGTACACTTCGTGACTGTCGATCAAGACCCGGACCAAAGTCTGGAAGACTTTCTGACTGCTAGAGCTGCCGAAGGCAAGCCCCGGTTTAACATATACCTATGTGTTTCCTTTTTAAAATTTCTGAATTTATGCTTGATTATATATGTGCATTTACGTTTAGGAGTTGAATCGAAACCCTAGATGCATGATCCATAAGTACCTATGATCTTTTACTAGTATGCTAGGTCGATAGTTGCTATGCACTAAGGACTTGGTACAAGTCGAGTGATGTACTTCGCTCACGAGAATAGGTTTTTATGTTGGAATCATAAGACTTGTTAAAATGAATTGCTCACGTGGTAAGAGCATAGGATTTTGGGCTCCGGTCCAATGATTAAGAGATTAAGCATTTGAAAGTACTAAACATTTGTCGGACATGGGTATGGTAAACCTAGTACCTGAATGACGCGGTGCGGGAACTTTAGGCAACTACTCTTGGGCTGCTGCCCCAGTCTTGCAAACTGTGGTGCATGGTGACGCTGGATGCTAGTGTGAGGCATGCCAGCTAGCTATGTACCTAGGACTGTGGCATCAGTTCCCAATCCGAAGAATGACGGGAACCGTTTGGTTGGAAACACTCTTTGTGAGAGTTTTCTCCCGTATGTTCAGGTTCACCTTGCAAGGTTATTAATCGATCGATCGTCAGCCTCTCACCGTTATCCGGGAATAGCTTAACCCTCTAACCATGATAATCCCTCCATGATGAAATGTTGATAAACTTGATGTTTGATTAATTATTTGCACAAGTATGCTTGAATTAGTTGCTTATCTAGTAATAATTGATCTACTAAAACTTGAGCTAAAATATTGAAAGTAAGGATTAACTCCTTAGTCGTTTTTTGGCAAAACAAACCCAATAGCCAAAAGCCATGCATGATTAGAAGGATAAGTCTTTTATTCTAGACGACCTTGCTGAGTATTAGTATACTCAGCCTTGCTATCAATGTTGTTTTCAGGTGATAATGTTTGGCCTGGTGAAATCCCACCCGGCTGGGAGCTGGAATGGGTGGATGACGAGGAGTAATGGCGTTATGGGTGGCCTCTCATGATGCAAAGTTATCGATTAGTAGTATATTTCCGCTATTTCAAAACTTTGAACCATTTACCTTTGATGCAAGGACAATGTTTGTAATAATAAATAACCTTACGGGGAATTTGGATTAATTTGTAAGGCACTCTGGAATCTCCTTCGTGGGGGTTTTAATGTATACGTTTCGATCCTCTGTGTGGTTTACAAGTGATTTACTGGGCTATGACCCGGCAACACTCAACGGGATGATTCTTTATTATCGCTTAATGACCAAAAAGGGATTGACTTAAGTGATAGTACGAACTTATCTCGGAAGGGGTTGTCACATTAATGGGCCAAAAGTGGTAGTGGGCCTAAATCGGCCCAATAGACCTGGCCTAACAGGGCCTAGTGGAACCAAGTCCAAAACCCACCATGAACTCTATTTTAACACACGAGGGTTAGACGGGCTGATCTGGGCCTTAATGGGCTAAAGGCCCAAGCATCGGCCCGGTGAACGTTGACACACGACGAAGTCTGGAAAACGTCCTCGGACTACGCAGGATGGAGCACTGGCACTCCCAGAACTCGGCTGGGGTTCGCCCGTGCGACCTGCCCGTGGCGCGGTGGCGGCGCGACGCTTGGCCAGGACGGCGCGCGGCGTGACGGCGACGGTGTTGCGGATCGTGGTCTGCACAGTGAGCTTCACGGCGCGGCCAGGTCCTAGATTGGGACCTCTAAGGCCGGCTCGGCTCGACGCGGCGAAGCAGGGCCGACGTGCGGCGGCACGGCAACGGAAGTGGCGGCGCACGACGACACGGATACAGTTAGCAGCAAAAGCGCACGGAGCGGCTACTGCGGCCTAGCGTGTGGGTGCGCTTGGCCTGGTCACGTGCGCGAGCGCAGGGCTATTCCCTGGCCGCGACACGGCCGGCTGACGCGTGGACATCCGGTGCCCCGGAGCCGCGGCGCGGCGCGGCGACGGCAGCGACGTAAGCACCTACAGAAGATACACACGACTCGAAGGCCGGACCACAAGACCACGACAACGCACGGCGAACAAAACAAGGCGAGGCTCGACGCAGCGCTGGGGTGCGCCACGGCGGCGAACTCGGAACAGGCACGGCGCGAAGGCCGGCGGCGCAACGCTGGGGTGCACTCCCACATCACAGGAAAGTCAAGGGGGAGATGAGAGAGAGAAGCGGCTCGGGTGCCTCACGTTGGGTCGACGGTGGAGTGGTAGCCGGCTTGACGGAGACGGCGGCGCGGCGTAGGCGTTCGCGTTGAGGCAGTCTTCCTCTGCTTCTCCTTCTGCGACAGCGACCCGGCGCGACGTGGCTTCAGCTCGAACGACGACAGCTTCAGGGCTTCGGCACGGACGGCCTCCGTCTTGCGGCAGCGACGGCGCCTCTTCTGCTCTCCTCCTCCTCCTCCACTGCTTCCTCTTCTTCCTCTTCTCTCTCGATAGGGGAAAGGGAAAGGGGGAATTCCCCAACTAAGCAGTCGGTGGGCGATTGGGGCTTTGCCTCTGTGGTATAGGGCGCGCGGGGTCAAGGGGACAGGAGACCGACGCGAGATGCGGCTGCTCCCTCCTTGCCTTGGCGGCGAAGGCGCGAGACGGCGACGGATTGGTGGACACGGCTTGGCGCACAGGAAAAGGCAGGGCGATGGCAAAGAAGTGAATAGAGGGGTGGAGTGCACGAGGTGCTCTCCTGGGCGTGCGTGCGGGCCTCGGCGTGCGTGCCAGCTCGGTGGCACGTCCGTCCCATCGGGCTCGCGCGGTCGCGGTGCGGTGTGGTCCGGTGCACCGGGTCAAAGCATTGGAAGCGGAAAGGGATGACGCGGGGGTGCCACGCGTCAACGAGCGAAACGAGATGTGTGGCTGGCGGGCTGAGATGGCCCGAAAGATGGGCCGGTTGGTTGGGCTGCGCGGGAAAGGGAGGTGGACGAGCGAACGCGGGCCGGAAGAAGAAGGGGCACCGGTAGACTTCGACGGATGTTAGCAGACCCAAGTTAGAGTTAGCCTTTTAAATTAGTTTTGAATTTATATTTAAATTAACTATTTGAATTTGAATTATTTCAAATTCAAAACACACTCAAATAAATTCAAATAAAATCCAGAAAATCTGACTCACATATTTATACCATCATTTGAATTTATATTTTTATATTTGGGTTTTGTTTATAGAGAATTTAGGGGGAGAGATTAGCAAAAGGGATTCCAAAGGCATGGGTAGCACAGCAGGACAATAGCCGTGTGGCGTGGGTGTAGCGTTTTATCACCAGCAGCTGGATTTGCTCGAACACTGGTGGTTCAGGAGTGCGCGCCGGGGGGGGGGGGGGGGGGGGGGGGCGGCAAGGGAAACTCTGCACCCTTCACCCCGTCAGTCAGGTAGAAACGGCGACGCCACCCTCCGCACCCGCCTGTCGAAGGAAGGAAGCCATTTCGAGCGACGACGGATCGGACCACCGCGCGCGCGGCCTCAACTTTGCGCCAGCTCCATCCCCCCGCGCGTCCTTGCCGTCCACCCTGCACCTTCGCCGAGCGTTCGCCTGTGTCATGCCGCTGCCAGCCGGGTTCGCTGCACAGCACAGGCAGCGCGTATAAAGCAGCCAGGCACGGGCGGCAGAGAGGCGAGAGGCCACCGTGAGCGAGGTCGCGGGCGGTGTGCACCAGCAGGTCGCCGGCCGGGGGTTTAGTTTGCCGGGAACATCTGGGATCGTGATCGCGGTCGCGGCCTCGCGGGTGACGATGGATCCAGCTGCTGAGAGATTTGCTGGTACGTTCGTGGACATTCTCTCGGATGTCGGATTATCTTCTTCACTCCAACTCCAGTGGATGCACTGATCGATCCAACTCCATGACGATTCCCCTTCCTACGGCATACGCACAGTGCCGCCACCAGGTGAGGTTGCGGTAGTGCTCACGATCAGTAGTTCGATCAAATCCAGCTGGTGCTCACGATCAGTAGTTCAGTACCAACAACCCGCCGGTCAATCGTGCGGTCCGCGGACGTCCACTGCCACCGAACGTACGTCTCGGGCCTTGAAACAGTCATCGTCGATCGGCTCTCCCTCCTAGCAGCAGTAGTACAGTAGTAGTACGCTGCCAAATTAATAAAAACATGCAGAAATAAAAATTCGCCACAGGTTAGCTGCGGTGGATTTTTTTAATTCTGCTACTAGGACCTGGTAGGCCTAGCTGGAAGGAGCGGGAAGCGAAGGGAACGGACAGGGTAGGATAGGGACCCAGCGACACACGGCGGCCGGGGTCACCGCCCGCCGTCCGTGCTCTAGGCTACTAGTCGGCTCGACGCGAGAATGGGACAGCCAGGCTGCTCAGATAAAGATCGATCACCCGCAGATGCTGGAAAAGAAAAAAGCTAAGGCGGGTAGCACACTGCATGTCGATCGTCGTCGTCGTCTGCACGTACCGGCCGGACTACCGGCACAACAGGAACACGCGACCACATCTTCTATCTCCGAGACTCCGACGACGTACTCCTCCGGTCATTTTCCGTTCCTTGCTTCGTCGCCTCCATCTCTTGACCGCGCATCCATCAAATCCAGCTGCTGGTGATAAAACGCTACACCCACGCCACACAGTTATTTGTATCCCATTCATGACATAGTCTATGACATTCCAGTAGTGCTCACGAATGGCTACCTTGTTCCCACTTTTATGCATTAAAGTAGAGCTAATGATATGATTAATTGCAACAAGATGATGTCTAAGTCCAGTTGGTGTCCCAAACAATCTAGTAAATAGTAATACCAGTACTAGCAGGATCATAAAATATCTTAGAATTTTCAAACATATCCTGTTGATAGACATCAAAACTAACATCTTGTGCAGAAAAATAGGCATAGTCAAGCTGATTAGCAGTTGCAAACTCTTCAACAGTGGCAGAATACTTGCTTTTCCCTGTCATCCATTCTATCTTATGCTCATCAAAGTCAATCTCATAGGTGGCATACAATTGCTTAATAATAGTATCATTCCAATCACATCTATGCTCATGAAAGGGTCTAAGTCTAAGTTGTTCAAATTTCATTGCTACACCCTCTAAGACTCCCTTTGATGTAAGATATGGAAAGTCAACTCTCTTATGAGAATATACAGTGCAAGGAACCAAGTGACCAAAGAAGGCATTTTCTTGCACCAATGTATGAAAGTAGGGATTATGAGTATCACGAGGTTGGTTATAGGCATAGTCATTTCTCACTATTTCATATTCTCTTTGTTGCCAAAATTTTCTTGGTGCGAAGTGAGAATGCACATCAATGATATTATCATGAGAAGCACCTCCCCCTTGATACATATAACCTCCTCCTCATTAAACATATAGTATGGATTTCCTGCCATAGATGCCTCCTCAGTTTCATCAACATAGTCACTGTCATTTTGATTATCTTCTTCGTCAGACTCAATTGCAGCAAGTTGATCAACTACACACCACCTTTTAGAAGTCCCCACATTCTTACCCTTTTGCTTGGATGTGTCTTGCCTTGTAGCACGACCGGTTACAGAAAAAACCACCTTGCGAAGACTGCCATGAATCATGTATTTGAATGAGTATCAACAATATATAGAAACTATATAGGATAAGTGAACCAAACCATAATACTCCTGACCAAGACCACAACTGCTAGTGTCGGAGTAACGGTCCGTCTAGGGCAGATGGACGGCCTGTCTGTACTGTTCAGCGGCGACCATGAATAGGAAGTCCGAAATTTCCAATCCATATATCTCCATGAATATTAAGTTTCCCCTCACCAAAAATTAGCCACATCACCACTAGAGTATCCCAAACACATTCACCAAGCCGGTTTCTCAAATACATGGACAAATTTTAGATCATGAAATGAAACCCTAGCCACCTTCTTGGTCAAAATCCGAGAGAAATAAAGAAAAAATTGTTAAAATACCCAGATGACATGGTGGAGAATCTCGCGGAGAGTCCGTGGATGTGCTCGGACCGTCCAGGGAGTGCTCCAATCAAAATCCCCAAGGAGGGGGTCCTTCTTTCACCAAGAGCAAGAGAGAGGGAGATGAAGATGTCTTAACTTCCGTCGCTGGTGGCCCCCACGCGCGGACGCAGCTCATGGACAGTCCGCGACGAGGCGTCGGACCGTCCGACATTTTCTATCTGTGAAAACCGTCTCTGGACGTTTTTGCAGATCAATTACGGACCCTCTGTGAATCCTTCTCAGACAGTCCGTTACCTCTGTACGGACAGTCCGTGACACTATTTCTAGTCAGCCCGAGAAGGTCCAAACTTTTGATAGAAATTGATGGAACCTTTGGGGTCATTGCTCATGATGCATATAGTTAATTTGCTATATGACACCATGTAATGAATATGGAGAGCAATAGGTATAAGCATGCAAAGAAACATGTGCTAGCCCTCAAGCCACATTTGAGAATTCAAAGACATTGAGCTCATTTCTCAATTTGCAAAAGCGAGATTCATCCAAAGACTTGGTAAAAATATCCGCTAATTGATCATCTGTGCTAACACCATCAATCTTGATACCCCCTTGCTCACTTGATCCCTAAGAAAATGATGCTGAATATCAATATGCTTGGTTCTAGAATGTTGAACCGGATTGTTGGCACTCTTGATGGCACTTTCTTTATCACACAAGAGAGAAATTCCTTTGAATTTTACACCATAATCTAGAAGAGTTTGCTTCATCCATAACAATTGAGCACAACAACTTCCCACTGAGATATATTCCGCTTCTGATGAGGACATCGCCATGCAGGATACGCGCACGCCACGTCCTTCCCGACGCTACAAGTCGTCTCCAACTCAGCTGCCACGTTCGGTTCGGACTCAGCCGACATCCCTACACGGTTTCGGTTATATCTCCCTCACCCGACATCGAAACGAGGCATATAAGGATGCGTTGGAAAGGGGACGACGACGTTGTCGTTTTGGTTTTGGTCCCAGATCCAGAAGGTTCGCAGATCATTCTGTGTGACCATGACAAGGTGCTGCGTCACCTTTTTGGGCCAATTTAGCCGTGTATCGTGTCGGGTCTTAAGCCCAGGTTGAGGACGCCCCCTCCTCTGGTCGCCCCTCAACCCTAGGTCACCCCTTCAGGGTATAAACTCCGTAGCCACTGTCGTTTAGACTCGGGTTTTGTTTAATAGGTTGTGATTTCCGTCGAGGATCAAACTTTCTTCATAGCAATTGTACCGTCGAGGTCTTTTGCTGTGAATTAGGGCCCCCGTTCTTGTTCGTCACCACTGTGTAGATTAGTCTTTTTGTGATCAGAACTTGAACCCCTTTGTCTTTGCTTCAATTCATATATGCAATTATCAGATTGCGTGCTTTAATTTCTTGCTTGTGTTCTCGATTCGCTTGTAGGGAAAAGCTTTCGTGGCGAGGTCAATCAAGTTGTGCTTGGTTGATAACCAGCAGAGCAGTGGTGTAGCGGTTGCGGGGTCCGAATCGTGCTAATTCAAAGCCGGATCGTCAACATTGAGTTCTCCACTCAATCGAGTTTACCATCTACATCTCGGAAGATAGTGCCAGCGCCTATCAGCTTCGGCGGTAGAAAGAGCCACATAATTTTGCTTCTTTGAAGACCAAGATACAAGAGAGCATCCAAGCAAGTGAAAACCACCGAAGTACTTTTTCTATCAACCTTGCAATCAGCATAGTCAGAGTCCGAATAACCAACCAATTCAAATTGAGCACCCTTTGGATACCAAAGACCAGTGTTAGGAGAATACTTCAAATATCTCATGATGCGCTTCACGACGGTCAAATGACATTATTTAGGCATGGCTTGAAATCTAGCACACATCCACACACTAAACATGATATCGGGCCTAGATGTGGTAAGGTAAAGCAAACTACCAATCATAGACTTATAAAGCTTAACATCAACCGGTTTACCTCCATCATCAAGATCAAGATGTCCATTTGTAGCCATAGGAGTCTTGATGGGTTTTGCATCTTTCATGCCAAATTTGTTCAAGATGTCCTTCACATATTTAGATTGACAAACAAAAGTTCCTTCTTTCTATTGCTTGATTTGAAGACCAAGAAAGAAGCTCAATTCACCAATCATAGACATTTCAAATTCCTTAGACATCATTTCTCTAAATTCCTCACAAAAGGATTCATTAGTAGAGCCAAAGATGACATCATCAACATAAATTTGACAAATAAAGATGTCATTCCAATCATCTTAGTGAACAAAGTAGTGTCAAATCCCAATTTTGAAACCCATAGAAATGAGAAAGTCCCTAAGTTTTTCATACCAAGCACGAGGAGCTTGCTTCAACCCATAGAGAGCTTTAGAGAGGTTGTACACATGATTAGGTTTCTTAGGATCTTCAAAACCGGGAGGTTGTTCAACATATACAAGTTCACTAATTTTCCCATTCAAGAAAGTACTTTTGACATCCATTTGATATAGCTTGATATTATGTGAGCATGCATATGCAAGTAAGATTCTTATTGCCTCAAGTCTAGCCACGGGAGCAAAGGTTTCATCAAAATCCAATCCTTCCACTTGAGTATACCCTTGTGCAACCAATCTAGATTTGTTTTTGACCACAACACCATCTTCATTTTCCTTGTTCCTGTAGACCCATTTAGTACCAATGAAATTATGGTTCCCTTTCAACCAATTCCGAAACTTGATTCCGGGTGAAATTATTCAATTCTTCTTGCGCCATCATCTTCATGTGCTTCATCCACATGTTTAGGCTCATGAAAAGATACAAAAGAATAATGTTGACAAAATGAAGCAACACGAGATCGAGTTTGAACAACCTTACTAATATCACCCATAATTTGATCAATGAGGTGATCTTTGGAAAGTTGATGATGAACTCTAGGTTGGTCAACCGGCTCTTGAGTTGAGGTAGAAGGTGAAGTAGTGGAGGCCCATTGATCATCCTCTTGAGGTTGGTCATTGTTGCTAGAATAATCAACTTGTTGATCTTGACTATTAGTTGTAGAAGTAGATGGATTAACTTGAATAGAGATTGATGGACCTTCATCCTCATATTCCTCTTCTCTAGGTATTATATCACCAATAGACATAGTCTTCATTGCATTACTCAACCCTTCACCTCTCACATCATCTAAGTTTTCCTTCTCATATTTGAAAGTGCATCTAGGCCCCTAATTATTTTGGTGATAATGACAATCACAATTTGGGTATTTGATGGTTTTAATAAGATGTGTGCAGGGATAAATGAAAAGGATTATGAAAACAAAAGATGACCCCTCAATTTCCTATTGTCAGTGTTGAAGTTCAAATGGAGATTTAAATTAATTTTCGGTTTGAATTTGAGTTTAGGAAACACTGTACTATAAAGAGGGATGTGGTTGATAGATCAAAGTTAGTAACAAGTGCTTCATTTGAGATCTAACAACCTTTGAGAGACACTTTGCACTCACGAACACAAGTTTCTCAGCTTTGCTGGGTAGGCCGGGTGACCCGCCCCCTAGGGGCGGGTGACCCCTTTTTGCCTCTGCGTAGAGGCGAGTGACCCGCCCTATGGGGCTGGGTGACCCAGCCAGGCCGCTGGGAGCCCCTAACAGCTAGTTCGGGTGAAGGGGTATATACCCCTTCTCCCTTCTTTCTAGGGTTCCGCATCCTCCATCATTGAAACATCTCCCAAGCTTGCTTCCCTCTCTCCCAACTCCCTTCCAAGCACTCCTAGCAAGGATTCAACATAGGGTTTGGGTGTGAGAGACATTTGAGGTGTGAGATTAAGCCCCTTTGTGAGAGCTCATCGCGTCTTCATCTCAAGAAGCACTTGTGGCAGCTTCGGTTCATCGATTCGCGTTTGTTACTCTTGAAACTTGCTTCTAGACGGTTAGGCGTCGCCCGTTGAGTGCCCTCTTTGTGTGGAGCTGTTGACGCAGAAAAAGGAATAAAGTCCTCCGCGGCAGCACATAACGGATTCCCGGGATGTAACAAGGCGTGCCAGCCGACCTGACCTATTGATCGGCAAGGAAGAGGATAAGAAGTTAAATACGGGTTTAATCGGCTAGAGAACCGATAGATATCTTCCACGTGGGCACATTGCAACAACCTTATCGGCCGATGCGAGATCGAACGAGATCGGCCAGCCGATAGGCAGCTGAAGTGCAAGTATGTTCAGAACGGCTAGGATCAGCCGATCTGGTGACGTCAGCAGCGAGGTGGGTCCGGATCGGCTATGAGACTGGTGCATCTAATGACGCGGCAAGAGCTAGCCGATACGATCGAGCCTCGAGCAGGATAAGTTGATGATAAAAGCTAAATAAACAAAAAAAGACTTGCAAATCTAGCTGATATCGATAAATTGTGAATAAATCTAGACGAAACTACAGCGATACGCCCGGAGGCTAAAGCCTAGATATTACTTGGTAAAGCGGTACTCACAAGCCTGCCGGACGTCGATTGATGCAGCCCGACGAACTCGAAGGACGGCGCTTGAAACAGGAAATCAAGAAGAAAGAAACTTTTTTGCGAAGTCGCCGACTTGAAAGGTAAAGGTACTTGAAAAGTAGAGTTTGTTTATTGATCATGTGATAAAACTATTACAATAGCTGAGGCTTATATTTATACTCTGAGCTTCTCCAGACTCCTATGGCCGGAAGGACTAAATTTCCTAATCAAAGACTCCTGATGCACCGCGGTGACTAACAGACTCTTAGCTAAATTACAACTCTATTTTATCTAATATAAAAAGAAATACTAAGATATATGAACTCTACTTCCCTTATGCAGAATCCTTGATAATTAAGTCCTTCCGTCCATACCCAAATGTGTAGCTGATTCGAACTGTTCCCGTACGTCTCATGCACGGAAAGAAAAATACCATCACGTAACCTTCTTAAATCTCTTTCTTTAATCTTCTCTGCTTGTGCTTGTACGTGTGGGTTTCTTCCCTTCTCCTAAATTGTTTTGCACGCAATTTGTCGTCACCATGGCTTTCCTTCTTTATTCTTTTTGCCTTTTCCCTTAATCAATCCTGCTAAATATGCTTGCGGTCGGTTGTCCCCTGCTGAAGTCCAGGATTGCCTCTGTATGTCCCTTGCTGATTTACTCCTGCCGATTGCTCTGCTTCTGGCCGATCTTCCCCTGGCCCATTTACTTCTTCCTTCCTTTATTCAACATTTAGCTGCCATACGTGGACTTCGTGCTAAGCTTGCCTTCTTTATTAAATAATCCGGCCAGAGTGTTTAATCATGTTAACTAATGAAGACCAGGTTATGTCACATGACTCCACTATTTGCATGCCAATAATCTTCAATCGTACGCACACATGCAGCAATCCATATGCTCGCAAAATCATGTGTTCTCTCGTTGATCATGTCGCTTCATGCCTTGACGCTTTTAAATTCCTCTGGCTGATTGCCGGTTTACCAAAATCCGGTGTCAACAATTTTTTTGACCAGAGCCTTCAACGTATTTTTCTGTGTTCCTTCGAGCCAGCATTTTGACTCTAGATTTGGTCAAAATCCGGTGTCAACACAAGCCTCCCACTTTCGGAGTATGAAGGATTCATACTTCAAAATTCTTACAAACCTCAAACCTCTTTCCTCTAACCAATGCAAACTGCTCCATGGGTTTAATACCTCAACCTTTCTGGTAGTGCTCTTCTCACAACCGATATCCTTCTTTAGGCTTTTATCAAAATATCTTAGCAGATCGAGGTAACTCCCCTTTTCCTTGATGAGTGGACTATTGTGAGCCAAAACCACTAACTCTGGATCCATCGTTGCATCAAACTTGAACCATCAGCCTACTATCACCAAGTCACCTGAAAATATATGATATGAGCTCCACGTGGGTCTTTCGCAATACTAGCTAAGAGTCTTTTATATCCAACGCTCCTTTCCAAGCTTTTGGAAACTGACTAACCTTGTAAGTGTGGATGCCAGAATCTTTTCTCGTGAATTCTGGATAGGTCTGGCTTTATCCTGGCAATCTTTCGGCTGTGTTAGCAGCAACAACAGTGGCTCCGGCAGTAGTAACATCATCCGATGATTTGAATTCATGCTCTAGTCATGGGCGCATATGTGTTTTCATCCAGTCTCTTCGCTCTTTGTCAGTGGCTTGGCCACTGAGCCTACCAAGAGGGTACCCGAGGTAGTAGATTGTGCAGTAGAGAATCGCCAGACCTGGAACTGAAAGGTATGCGCGAGGACACGGGACACAGATTTATAGAGGTTCGGGTCGCCGGAGTAACGGATCCTACGTTCTGTTTGGAGTATCATGTATAGCGCCCTGCGCTTGGGTGTTCCCCAGAGGGGTTGGGGATGTCCTTCTAGGTACCCGGCCCTCCTTTATATAGTCCAGGGATTACAACCAAATTGTTCCACACAACTAAATTTAAGTTACAACCAAATTGGTTTGACATAATTGTAGACGGTCACTGGCTCATGGCAGCGAGTTGTCCAGAACTTCTGATTGCCGTTGGGTACTACAAGCCATTGAACAGGTCACGACACCCCCTGCACAAATTTCAGCATCCAAGGTAAGAACAAGTCAATCCAAATTGAACTAAAGCTAACTGCACAAAGGAAAGTAAATGATGTTAGCTAATTGAACTCTACATAAGCTCCATTCTTTGCACCATATACAGGTAGCAGCACATCCCAGAGTGGGAGACAAAATAGATTGCTGTGTGGTCATATACCTATCATGATGCGCTGTTAAATGAATTATTAGTGGCAAACCATGATGGAATATTATACAGATACAACATGTAAGTTCATGTGGCAAACCATGCCAGAGGACCCAAAGACCGTACCATTTTCTCTTTATATATAGAATACTGCAACTTTTTGATAGGCTAATATGGAACTAGGAGACATAACAACTTTTTGATTCCGAAAGAGCATAAGTTTTGACAGTAGCATCTAAGCCATGCAATATTGCTGTAGAAAACTTTGGAAATTAACATTGCAACATCAAACTTTGGAAATTAACATTGCAATATCAAATCTACTTGTCAGTAGTTCGCAATTCCGAACTAACAGACAAAAAAAAAAACTAATAGACCAATTTCAATAACTATGCTGCTTCTCATCTTAGACAGATAAACAAGCTGCTAGTTTAGCAGTAACACCTAGACATATATAATTGCATACTCATTTGTATAGTTTAGCAGGAAACTGTGCAAGGACTAAAAAAAAGAGATATAAGGGGAAAAACGTATAAGCACATACATTTTCAGCACTTATAGCCCACTAACATTAATGAGAAAACATTACAACTCTGCAGATAAAAGATGTTTCCATCGTTTCCCAGACCTACCCATCATCATCAAACTACCCAGCAAAAAAGTAAAGCTTTCAGGTGGAGAAGAGCCAAACAAGTATATAGCTGCTGGTTATGTGAAGTCACCATTCTAATTTTTGACAGAATAAACTTTCTTTTGCCAATATATAGCATTGAGACACAAGTAGCAGCACACATGAGTACATGAGAGAAATCAATTTGCACCAAGGTGGGTTAGAGAATTGACTAAATAAAAAATTTAAGACATGTAAAGTTGCAAATGACTGTATACTAGAAGCCCATTGAAGAGCAACCAGTGTCAGATGCTGGATGGCACAGCAAGCATCCAAAGTTCCTACAGCAGATTAAAAAGAATGATATTTCATCCAAATTTCCTACAGCAGATTAAAAATAATGAACTAGCTAAGCATCCAAATTTGCTACAGCAGATTAAAATTATCCTAGTACCAACCAGACATGTTGTACAACAGCAAAATCGAACTGATGCTACAGTTAGTGAACTAGATTCATCAAAGAACTGAAAATTTAACTGACTTGTTTCTCAGATGGAACTCATTCACCATTCGGTTCCACCCTTCAGTGTTCCACCCATTGTCACTTCTATAGCCACCGTCTTTGTACTCATGCAGAATTTCAACAAGTGATTTCTCAAGAATTGAATTCCAAGACGCTCTTTGTTTTACTACATAAACAATGGTCAAGCATTAGTAACATAATTTTCATAGCATCAATAATACATACCTTCAAGAAAGCATGAAGAAACATTAAAAAGCATACCATTGCTGGAACTCCTCTTTGCTGCACTGCATTTAGGAGAAGGCTTTTTCTTTGTAGCACTTGCTGCTTGGACAAACTTACGCAACTTTGGAGAACCCCTTGCCATCACATTTAGCCTTGGGGAACCTTTCCCAACCATCACTTTTGAAAAGAAAAACTTATTTATCAGCTTATTACAGCCATGATTATTTATTACAATTGACTCATTACAACTAACTAACTTATTAACTAACTTATTACAATTTATTCATGAAGACTAATTTACATGTTATTGGTATTGAGCCCACATTTCCTGGGCTATGGCATCTCTTAAAGCATTCCCTTCTGTAGTGCCTGGGTCATTTATTTAATCACCATCTAGTAGAGACACAAATTGTGCTAGATCGATAACATCAGGCTGATGATCTAACCATTCTTCGTCTCCATGAAGTGATCGAATCAAATTGTGAAAGATAGCAGCAGCCATAGGTATTTTAACTTGGTTTTCCAACGTGTGGAATGTTGCAACTTTGAGAATGGGGAATCGCTTCTTAAGCACCCCCAAAGTTCTTTCCACAAGGTTCCTTAACAGTGCATGACGGTGGTTAAACAACTTCTTTGGATTTTGTGGCCTTCGATGCCCAGCCCCAAATTCTTTCAAGTGATATCGAACACCTCTATATGGAGCAAGAAAATATGTCTCATTTGCATACCCCCCATCAACTAAATAGAATTTGCCTGGAGGTACCTTAAAGCCTTTACTCATAGCGGATCTTAGCACTCTTGAATCTGTGGCCGACCCTTCCCATCCACTAGAAATAAAGGTGATGTTCAGATCGAAATCACAAGCGACCATGACATTTATGCTTAGTGTGCCCTTCCTATTTCTAAAAGGTGAATGCTTCTCAGGAGATATGGAAACAGGGACATGAGTTCCATCAATGGCACCGAGACAATTGTTGAAGAATGGATAGTATTTAGGATTGTCAAGGATTTTTTGATGCACTTCACTAGGATTGGGGGACTGAATGATACAGCGAGAAAGAGTGGGAATGACATTGTTGAAGAAATGGTTGATGTGGCGATGGAAAGTATCATTGCTGTGACTTGCTATGCCCAAAGGTCACAGCTAGAACCTCATAAGAGGCGTTGTAGCTTAACATATATAGGAAGAAACCTAACTTCTCTTCCACTGTAAGCCTTGTGTCAACCACAAGCCTATTCCTTCTGAGATACGTCGCCACCTCTCGAAAGATGTATGGTTCCATTCTGAATGTAACCAAACAGTTCTTGACATGTCCCTCAAGGAGTCGACGGACCTTCATCTCTCCTGTTTCCATCGATGTATGCCGTCTCTTTTTTACTCCCCCTTCTCTAGCAGAACCCATGAGATGCAAGGCAGGGAGTATAAACATCATCATGTCTTCATCATCTTCCTCCCTCCTCTTTCTAATACAATCTCGCAAAGAGATGCTCATTGCGAAACTAAAGCATATATAATATTATAATTAGATAGAAGCTAAATAGAAAAATGAAAGGCTGAATACAGGCACACAATAACATTAATCTATTAAGGTACAGTTAAGAATGGAAGCTACAATTATCAATTACATGACATGCACACAATAACATTAATCAATTAAGGGTGGACAGGTTATCATAGACATGCTTAATACCTTTTGGAGTAGATACTAGATCCCAAGAAGGGGGTGGTTCACCTTCCCCAACCCTAATCAGCGCCGGAGGATTCTACAAATTTTTTTTAAAAAAAGTCAGCACTTAAACTAAGCACTTAAGCTTTCAATACTATGAATGCATTATGTTAATATAGTCAGCACTTAAGCTTTCCTTTTGACACAACAAAATGCACACAAATAGTAAAATAAATATAAGCCTAATAAATCTCTTTGTAATTCCTTGCAAAAAGAACCAAAATAAGCATTACTGGCTGAACCAGCATGTAGCTATTAACACTACTCGGAAAACTGTCGTGGTGTAAACAAAGAGAAGCAGAAGAACATTAGGAATAAAGAAGAATTTCACTGTTACACAAATAAGATAGTACAGAACTTTAGCTTCACCACCATAATAAGTGTCATCCTCCTCTCACATGAACAAGACTGAAGTATGCTAACTAATTACTGACCCTCACAGGAATAAAACTTTAAAGCAGGCAGAACATAGCCTCAAAAGGAGACTTATCAAACTTAGTGCCTAAGAAGCAAAAAATATACTATTTTCATATTTCCATCAATGGTGACTGAAACCTGGCAAAAACGTAGCAAAGTACCCAAACCCATAAAGTATATCAATGGTGCCACTGGATAAACTTACTAAAGTATATCTACTTACTAAAGTAAGATTCCTAAAAGGTTATCAATAAAATAAATGAATGCCTTTGTAATGGGGAATTTGAAAACCATAGAAAACTCCAAAAGGAAATGCATGGAATGACCAGTCTGAAGCTGCCAGGATCACGAAGTACACAGCTTTGTATATGCTCCGAACAAATACTACAGATTTCAGTCTGGGCAAACATGAATGAGTAAGTCAGCTGAGGATTCTACAAAGTTTTTTTTTAAAAGTCAGCACTTAAACTAAGCACTTAAGCTTTCAATACTACAATTTCTACAATACAGGCACACATCAGCTCTGGATACATCTAAATGACAGACAAAGAAATATGGGGGTACTGCATTACAAATGCTGCGGAATAAATTAAATTCTTGATGAGTATATAATACTTGGACACATAGCAATGCAAGAAAACTGATGAGAAAGAGCACGCATCATTTGAGTTGCTGGGGAGGCAAGGAAATGCATGGAAACATGAAAACAACATATGCATATTATTGTGTAGAATATGGTGTATGTGCATATACTACAGAAATTATAATTACATAATCAATTGATTATGATTATGGTGTAAGGCACATATTATGATTACAGAATCAGAAGAAACCAAAGGCATCTGCTATTGTGCTGGCACGTCCGTCCAAACATATCGGGTGAGAGGAGCCATGGATCAGGCGACGACGACGGACCTGCCCTCACCACAAACCAAGAAACCATCCTCAACACAAACCAAGAAACCTAATCACTAGCATGCCCAGCAAACCGAATCGCCAGCAGATCGAGTCTAACACCGCAGCCCCCCACCTAGATCAAGTGCTAGATCGAGCGGATGACACAGGAAGCAAGAAACCTAGGGCATGGATGGCTCTCCGGCGTCCGCGGCGACGACGGCAAGAAGCTAGGGTTGGGGGAGAGAAGAGGGGAAGACGATGGGTTACCGGGGAGAAGGCGGCAGTCGTCGTCGCGGTGCTGACCGTCGGGGATAGGTCGCGCCGCCACGCCTCCACCTCGCGCCGCCATGCCTTCACCTCGCGCCGTCGCGCCTTCGCCTCGCGCGCCGCCAGCCTTGCTCCGCGCAACCGCGCGTGTGTCGAGGGATTGCGTCGGGAGAGCGAGCGAGCCGTCGAGGGCACACTTCAATCCGGACCTCAGGAGGTGGGGATCTTTCTGGGCCACGAATAGAAGGGATAATTCCGAATCGGCTCCATTTCCATTCCGGCCCAGGTCGAACCGAATAGCGAATCCAGTGGAGCCTCAGAATGAAAATGGGCCTCTCAAATCCGCCGGATTGGGCTTTATTCCGGGCCAATCCTGTGAAACCGAATGAGGCCTAAATATGCTTGCGGTCGGTTGTCCCCTGCTGAAGTCCAGGATTACCTCGTGTATGTCCCTTGCCGATTTACTCCTGCCGATTGCTCTGCTTCTAGCCGAGCTTCCCCTGGCCCATTTACTTCTTCCTTCCTTTATTCAACTTTTAGCTGCCATACGTGGACTTCGTGCTAAGCTTGCCTTCTTTATTAAATAATCCGACCAGAGTGTTTAATCATGTTAACTAATGAAGACTAGGTTATGTCACATGACTCCACTATTTGCATGCTAATAATCTTCAATCGTACGCGCGCATGCAGCAATCCATATGCTCGCAAAATCATGTGTTCTCTCGTTGATCATGTCGCTTCATGCCTTGACGCTTTTAAATTCCTCTGGCTGATTGCCGATTTATCAAAATCCAGTGTCAACAATTTCTTTGACCAGAGCCTTCAACGTATTTTTCTGTGTTCCTTCAAGTCAACATTTTGACTCTAGATTTGGTCAAAATCCGGTGTCAACAGGAGCACCCGGGAACGTTTGTATTACCCTCTCCTTTGTGGAGATTTTTTAGTGAGCACCAATCTTCCTTTGTGGGGATTGGGTGAGGCAAGAGACTCTTCGTGATAGCTGTCCCTTTACGGGAACCTCAACGGAGACGTAGCTTCCTTGGTGGAAGTGAACTTCGGGTTAAATCTCGTCTCTTGCTTGTTTGAGTTCATCTCCTCCTCTCTAACCCTAGAAGCTTAATTTGCCCCGATCTATATTTGTGTGTTGTTGCTTTGTACATCATCTTGTGTAGGTTGTTTACACTTTCCTTGGTGAACTTTTGATTCAAAGGGTTTCAGTAAAATCACTTTACTTTTGAGCAAATCATTTTCGTTTTCCTGTCGCAGGGTGACCCGGACATAGGGTGCGGGTGACCCGGTATTTGATCCGCTGCTAAGTTTTTGCACAAATTTTTAAAGTGATCCTATTCACCTCCCTCTAGGCATCACAAGGTCCTTTCAATTGGTATCAGAGCCTAATCCCTTGTTTAAGGCTTAACCGCTAAGGGAAACACGATGTCTGGAACTCAAGGTGATCCAAAAGCTCAAGTACTCACCGCGGAAGAACAAGCCGCAAAGGAAGCCAAAGAGAAGGCTGCTCTAGAGAGTGCTAACCCCCTCTCTAAAGCTCCAAGCCGTTCCAAGAACTCCGACTCCGACTCCGACTCCGATTCTGATTCTGACTCGGATTCCGACTCAAGTAGTGAAGAAGACAAAGAAGAAGTTGAGGATGCGACTAAGAAAGCAGCAAAGAAAAGAAGAAAATGATAAAGACACCTACGATGTTTGAAATTATTTGTCCCAATCTTTCAAGGTACCAAATAGCCAATTGTGTCCTCTATGATTTTTTTTCAAGAAAGAACAGGAATAGCAATGGGGACTTGATCCAATAACCAATCAGGCTTCACTAGAATCTCTCAACCAAATATAGTAATATATAAGTTGTGAGTAGTTCTAATCACTGTGACAATGGAGGCAATAAATTCCCGCACACAATTGATCTCCACGGCCAACAAAAATTAAGATGGGAATAATTTAATCAGCCAACAATCCAACGGCTGATAAATCTCAAAGCAATATCGAGTAGTGATCTCACGTCAATAATATTAGTCCAAATAAGATAGTAGTTTAATTCAGACTGACAAAACAATTCCTTGAGACCAATTCAACAATAGAAGTAGCAACGATAGAGGGTTCGGCTTACAATAGATGCAATCCACACCCTAGCAATATTCTTCCACCCGCGGTCACAACGAACCACGATCAGAAGATGGGGAACTCCAAGATTCCAAGCGACGCACCCGAGTTGTAGCAGCTCGATCACGCACTCCACGCAGATCCGCAAGAATCCGGACGATAAATCTTCAATACGAAGAACCTGATGGATACACCATCTAAGGTTTCCCGAGCGGCGGCTCGACGAGGAATAACTCCACAAATAAAATAAAATCCAATCTAATCTAGATACATGGCTGACGAGCAGCACTTTATGCGCACGCAGGTGCAGGACTCTTGACTCAGGTCGGACTCGACCAAAATACTAAGCGGACTCGAACATACCCAACATGGTTGGACTCACGTACCAGAAGACATGACGCAACATGACCTTAATTCAAGTGCTTGCAAACACAAGGAATTCTATGCGTACTTCAAACTAGACACCCCTATATATGGAAATAATAATATAATACGGTAAGGATGCAAATCACACCATTAGAAAGCTCCGTAGTAACTTGCATGCAGCAAATTCGATCCCGATAATGGTTCATGTGACGTCAACCTGAATGCCACCAAAACTTATATTTGAAGACAAGCCACCAACAATAAATTTATCCATATTCTTGCTATATTTATCATCAAAATTAATAGCTCCAAATTTAAGACCAGATGATATTTGAGAATTATCACCTGCTATATTTGAATTGTCACTAGTCATGTCTTCATGAACATCTTGATGAGTCATGGGCTCATCAGAAAAGCTAAAAGGAAGAAGAATGCAAAGAAGGAAGCTAAGAAGCTCTTCAAGAAGATGATCAAGAAGGAGAAGAAGTTTGTCTCCTCCGGCTATCATGAATTTCCATACCACTACACTAATGTACCAGGCAACAACTCTAATGATAGACTCTCTTCCGTTCATTTGGGAAAGCCACCCCACTTTGATAGGAAGGATTATCCCAAATGGGCTTATAATATGCAAATGCACTTTTACAGGTTTCACCCTTCTCTATGGAAATTGTGTGTGTAGGTGTGACAATGCTTGAAGAAGGGGAGCCAACAACGCCCAAACATGAATATGACCTCTACCGCAATGTTCAAGTTACAAGAGTCATCATGGGATCATTATGCGCTCAAGAGTTTAACAAGGTCCGCAACATTCACATTGCCAAGGTGATTTGGGATACCCTCAAGGAGGCACATGAGGGAACTCATCATGTGAGGCAAGACAAGATTGATTTGATTCACGGAGAGCTAGAGTTATTCATCATGAAGGAAGATGAAACCGTAAGGCAATTGTATGATAGACTCATGCTTCTTGTCTCGGAAATTAGAGCTCTTGGAAGTAAGGATTGGGATGACATTAAGGTCACCAAGAAATTTCTAAGGGCATTCACTCCAAGAAATCCCAATCTTACAACCATGATAAGACGAGACTCAAACTATGATAACTTGACACCGAACCAACTTCTTGGTGAGATCTTAAATCAAGAATTGGTGGATCAAGATGTGGAGAAGTCACTTAGCTTCAAGGTCATCAAGAGTTTAGCCCTCAATTCTACCTCAAGTGAAGTGAAGGAATCAAGTCAAAGATCACCAAAGGCCAAGAAGCAAGATACAAGTGACGATGAAAGCCATGATGAAGACGCTGCTTTTGCTCTTGCTACTCTCAAGAGATACTTCAAGAAGAAGCAATTCAAGAAAGGTGGAAATGACAAGAAGTCCTCAAGAACATGCTATGAATGTGGACTTCGTGGTCACTTCATCACCGAGTGTCCTAATAAGAAGAACAAGAAAGAGAATGAAAAGAAGTACAAGGAGAAGAGCAAGGAATTCAAGAAGAAATATCAAGGTCAAGCTCACGTTGGTCAACAATGGGACTCAAGTGACGAGGAAGATGAAGCACCCAAGAAGAAAGGCATGGCCACTCTAGCTATGCACACGACTTCATCCTCATCCTCATCAAGACTCTTCAACAACCTCTCCGACGATGAAGACAACTCTCATTTTTGCCTCATGGCAAGTGGGAGAAAGGTACTAGAAACTCCCACTCCTTCATCCCCCCTTCATCCAATGATAACATAAATGATGATGATTTTGATGAAGAGGAAGAGAAAATGAAAACAATCACGATTCAAAAAATTTACCAAAAAAGGCTATAAAGAAATCACAAGGCTTAGGGAAAAGTTAGAGAACAAGAAGGAGCTTATCAATAATCAAGAGGACTTGCTCATCCTTGCAAAGGAGAGAAACAATGAATTAGAAAACTCTTTACCGAAGAAAAGGCTAAGGTGGAAAAATTAACCTTGAAACTATCCTTGGCTAATGATTCCAACAAGAGGATGTCAAAGGATAATTCCACGACAATTGAATCTTTTGCTTCCCTTAAGGCCACTCATAGTGAACTTCAAGCAAACTTCTCACGCTTAGATGTCAAATCCAAAGACCTTGAAGTTAACTATAGTGCTCTTTTGGAAAGTTCCAAAGCCAACTCTAAGGCAACACTTGACTCTAATGCTTCCACAAGTAAAGGTTGCTCTAAATGCTATAACTTTTATATTGATGCTTGTAAAGCTAACCATGCCAAGCTAGAAGAGTTGATCAAGGCCAAGGACAAGCAATTGGATAGATTGAACATGTTTGTGAAGCTAAGGCATGATGGAGATGTCAAGCCTACACCCAAGGTGGTGTACAAGCAAGGAACAACGTCAAAGTATGGTAATGGGCTTGGTCATCAAAAGGATGATAAGGCAAATGGTAGGAAGATGGTGAATGGCCAAGAAATTCCCTTATGGAATAAAGGAGGCTATCTCAATACCATCATGGATATTGCACATGGAGTCACTACCTCTACATCATCTCAAGACAAGCTCAAGAGTGCAATCACTACAAAAGGAAATTGTGGGGTTAATTCTCCATCTAAGGCATCGAAGAATGTAGTGGAACACAAGCCATATCGCAACTACACTTTGACTATGTAGTGACCTTAGACCACAATGGTAAAATGGTGGTCAAGTATGTTGGAGCTCACGCAAGGAATACTATCATGAAGAGTGTGTGGGTTCCCAAAGTTTATGCTTCTAATATTTAAGGAACCAAATCCTTTTGGGTACCTAAACCAAAAGCCTAAACTTGTTTTGTAGGCCTACTCCTCCGGTGGAAGTGCTTGGTTGATTGATAGTGGAGCCACTAATCATATGACCGGAGATGATGGCTTATTTGCATCCCTTGAACATTATGACAAGCCTACGGAAAGAATCACTTATGGAGATAATAGTTTTGGGGATGTCATTGGTATGGGTAAAATTGCTATATCATCTTCTAATGCAATTGATGATGTTTATCATGTTAATGGTTTGGGGTACAACTTGTTGTCGGTTTCACAACTTTTTGAGAAAGGCTACAATTGTCTCTTTACCATAGAGGGTGTGACTGTCTCTAGAAGGGACAATTCATCAATTGTCTTCAAGGGTGAGCTAAGGGGAAAGCTTTACTATGTGGACTTCACTAAAGCTAAAGTGGAACCCAAAGCTTGCCTTGTGGCAAAAACCGACTTGGGTTGGCTATGGCATCACCGACTAGTCCTTGTTGGGATGAGGAACTTGGCCAAACTTTAAAAAGACGAGCACATCTTCGGACTAACAAATGTTGTTTTTGAGAAAGACAGGTTGTGTAGCGCATGCCAAGCTGGGAAGCAAGTAGGAGCTCCACATCCCGCCAAGAACATCCTATCTATATCAAGACCATTGAAGCTTTTACACATGGATTTATTTGGACCTATTGCCTACATAAGCATCGGTGGTAACAAATATGGTCTTATAATTGTTGATGACTTTCCTGTTTCACTTGGGTTTTCTTTTTGCATGATAAAAGTGAAGCTAAAGGAACAATCAAGAAATTCTTGAGAAGAGTTCAAAATGAGTTCGAGCTCAAGGTCAAGAACATAAGAAGTGACAACGGCTCGGAATTTAGGAACACTCAAGTTGATGAATTTCTTGATGAAGAAGGCATCAAGCATGAACTCTCCGCTCCATATACTCCTCAATAAAATGGCATTGTTGAGAGGAAGAACCGTACCTTGATTGAGGCAGCAAGGACAATACTTGATGAATACAAGACACCGGATATCTTTTGGGCTGATGCGGTCAACACGGCTTGCCATGCCGCCAACTGACTCTACCTTCACAAGTACTTGAACAAGACTCCCTACGAAATCATCACCGGTAAGAAACCTAGTGTGCACTACTTGAGGGTCTTTGGGTGTAAGTATTTCATACTTAACAAGAAACCTAAGGCCTCGAAGTTTGCATCCAAGGTTGATGAAGGTTTTCTCATTGGTTATGGAACTAACGAACACGCCTATCGTGTTTTCAACAAAACTAATGGTTGCGTTGAAGTCACGGTAGATGTGAAGTTTGATAAAACCAACGGTTCTCAAGTAGAGCAAGTTAATAACCTTGTAGATGATGAAGAACCTCCAAGTCAATCCATCTTGAGAATGGGTACCGGTGAAGTGAGACCAAGGGAAATTGAAGTTCAAGCACCGGTTGACACAAGAGACAAAGATCCATCATCATCAACAAGAGTTGAACCACCAAGTTCTCAAGCTAATGAAGATTCAAGTCAAGGTCATGGTGACAATCATGACACTGGTAATGATCAAGGGGGAGAACAAGGTGATGAGCCTCAAGTTGATGGTCTACAAGTTGAAGATGATGATGATGGACCCATTCAAAGTCAATCTCAAGCGCCTCATCCAAGAGTACATCAAATGGTTCAACGAGATCATCCCGTTGACAACTTACCTGGAAGCATCCAAAGAGGGGTAACCACTCATTCACATTTGGCAAATTTTTGTGAAAGTTACTCGTTTGTTTCCTCTTTGGAGCCTCTTAGTGTGGAAGAAGCACTTGATGATCCGGATTGGATTATCTCTATGCAAGAAGAATTGAACAACTTCAAGAGAAGTGAAGTGTGGGAGTTGGTGGAAAGACCAAAACAAAATGTGATTGGTACCAAGTGGGTATATTGAAACAAGATCGATGAACATGGTATTGTCACAAAGAACAAATCAAGACTTGTTGCTCAAGGCTACACTTAAATTGAAGGTTTGGACTTTGGTGAAACCAATGCACTCGTGGCTAGGCTTGAGTCAATTCATATTTTATTAGCCTATGCTAATCACCATGATTTCAAGCTTTTTCAAATGGATGTGAAGAGTGCATTCTTGAATGGCCCCATTGCCGAAGAAGTTTATGTTGAACAACACACCAGGATTTGAAGATTCTAAGTTTCCTAACCATGTGAACAAGCTCCATAAGGCGCTCTATGGGCTTAAGCAAGCTCCTAGAGCATGGTATGAATGCCTTAAGGATTTTCTTGTTAAGAACGATTTTGTAATGGGCAAAGCCGATTCTACTCTCTTTACTCAAAAGACTGGAAATGATATATTTGTTTGTCAAATTTATATTGATGATATCATATTTGGTTCTACTAATAAAACACTATCTGAGGAATTTAGTGGGATTATGACCAAGAGGTTTAAGATGTCCATGATGGGTGAATTGAAGTTCTTCCTTGGATTTCAAGTCAAGCAAATGAAGGAAGGGACTTTCATATGTCAAACTAAGTATGTGAAGGATATGCTCAAGAGGTTTGATATGGTGGATGCAAAACCCGTCAAGACCCCAATGGCGACTAATGGACATCTTGATCTAAATGAAGAAGGAAAGTCTATCGATCAAAAGGTATATCGCTCCATGATTGACTCTTTACTTTACCTTTGTGCATCTACGCCCGATGTCATGCTTAGTGTGTGCATGTGTGCAAGATTTCAAGACAATCCTAAGGAATGTCATCTAATGACTGTTAAGAGAATCTTTAGATACTTGGTATACACTCCTAACCTTGGCTTGTGGTATCCCAAGGGTTCCTCTTTTGATTTACTTGGCTAGTCTGATTCGGACGATGCCAGTTGCAAAGTAGATCGAAAGAGTACAACGGGGACGTGCCAATTCCTTGGTAGGCCTTTGGTGTCATGGAACTCTAAGAAACAAAATTCGGTTGCTTTATCCACGGTCGAAGCCGAATATGTGGCGGCCAGTGCTTGTTGTGCCCAACTTTTGTGGATTAAGCAAACCTTGAGTGACTTCGGTTGTGAGTTCAGTAAGATTCCACTCTTGTGTGACAATGAGAGTGCCATCAAGCTAGCAAACAATCTGGTGCAACACTCTAGAACAAAGCACATAGATATTAGACATCATTTCTTAAGGGATCATGAGGCTAAGATAGATAGTGCTTTACGTCATGTGAGCACCGAAAGGCAACTTGCTGATATCTTCACTAAGCCTCTAGATGAGCAAAGGTTTTGTGCTTTGAGAAGTGAACTAAATATCTTGGATTCTCGTAACTTGGCTTGACTTATTGCACATACTTGATTGTTGCCTAGATAGGTTGAAAATGTTTTATTTTCTTCTTTTTGTGTGAGTTTTTCAAAAGATTGGATTTTGAGTTCTTTTAGATCAAATCTTGATTAAAGTGGCTATGGTTTTGAATGATTGTTTGTTGCTAGCCACTTGTAATCAAGGGTTCATTACTTGTCCACAGGCTATATCTATCAAAATCTTAATCAAAATATCTTTTCCAAAGCCAATGAGACCTTTCATTACAACCCTGGGTCACCCGATCCCCATCTCTGGGTCACCCATTTTGTTACTGTGTAACGGCGGGTCACCCGTGCCCTCATGCCGGGTCACCCATCCTTCTCGAGGACTTAACTATTTCTCTGCTCTCCGGGCAGGGGCGGGTCACCCGTTTCGGCTCTGGAGGGAGCCGGGTCACCCGCCCCTGTGGTCGGGTCACCCGCAACATCGCCAGTCTTCGAAAAAAGACCTTTTTGGAACAGGGCGGGTCACCCGGACCCTGACCCCGGGTCATCCATTTTGCTACTAGTGGTCGCCGGGTCACCAACCACCTAGGGTTGGGTCACCCGGGCCTGGCGCCTGGGGTATAAATACCCCACGACCGGCGGCTTCTTCCCTTCCTCCTCTTTCTTTTCAACTCCAAACCACCGTCGCCGTCCCCAAGTGCTCCAAGGCGATTTTTGCACCTCTCCATCTGTTTTGCAAGCCCTTGGGTGCATTGGATCGATCTCCTCTTCAAGCTCAACATCTCCTTTGATCTCTCCCGAAATCTCACAGGAAACCAACAGTAACTTTTTTCAAAAATCCTGAATTTCCGATCTCTCAATGTGGTTCGTTCTATGAGATTTCCTTCAGTCAAAAGCTTCATCTAGTACCCTAGAACACATGCCTATGATCTTGTTTCGTTTCATGAACTCCTCCACTTGCTATGAGTGATTAGGGTTCATCCCGCCCGGGGCGGGTGACCCGGCCCCTAGGGGCGGGTGACCTGGCCTGTGGTTGGGTGCCCCCTTTCACTTATTTTGAGTACTCAATCTTAAATATTCTTTGTATATGTTGCTCATATGGGTAGAGATTGAGTTCAAGGCAAGGGCAAGGAGATTCAAAGTGACCAAGACTCCTCAAGTGAAGATCATGAACGTGCCTCTGATGATGATTACTCTCTTCATGTTCACTCCAAGAGGACCTTGCCCCAGGATCATCCTGCTCATGCTCATGGTCGTGGTCGAGGTGATAGTGGCAATGCCATGTTAAGGAAGAAGACCACAAGTGGCCCTAAGATTTGATGAGGACATCTTCCTCCACTATTACCAGTTGGCAAAGACGCAACATAAATGGGCCATGTGACCCAATTGTAGTTGGGTGGCGACCGTGTGAGCCTCATTATCCCACCTTGCTTAGCTTGGGAGGAGGAAGCCACCTTAAAGGGGAGAGCCACCCTTCCCCTAACAGACTAGTCTTTTGGGGCGATTGGGCCTTTCCCTGAGGGGTGCGCCGAAGGACGGTGCTAAGGTTTGCATCAAAATTCGGATGCCGAGGCCAAACTGCGTAATCGGTGCATCAGGCTTACCATAAATCCAATCCCACCTGGGCCGGACTTATCATTTGGTATCAGAGCTGGGCCCATGTTAAGAAGGGGAGAATGATGAGGACATCTTCCTCCACTATTACCCGTTGGCAAAGACGCAACATAAATGGGTGATGTGACCTAGTTGTAGTCGGGCGGCGACCGCGTGAACCTCATTATCCCACCTTGCTTAGCTTGGGAGGAGGAAGCCACCTTAAAGGGGAGAGCCACCCTTCCCCTAACAGATTAGTTTTTTGGGGTGATTGGGCCTTTCCATGAGGTGTGCGGCAAAGGACGGTGCTAAGGTTTGCATCAAAATTTGGGTGCCGAGGCCAAACTGCATAATCGGTGCATCAGGCTTACCATAAATCCAATCCCACCTGGGCCAGACTTCTCAATATTGGTGGTTCTAGAATGAAGAGGGCAAGCACCGGTGATGAAGGGGGAAGATATGATGATGACATCGACATTTCTATCCTTCAGAACGGACAAGAAAAGACCCATGGAGACTTCCATGGAACTTCTTTTGTGATGATTACTTTTGGTGTGCTCATCAAGCCGATTGGTATGAATCTGTCATCCTTACCAAGAAAACTATTACTACGGAAATGAAATGGATTGATTGGCAACACTTACATGACTTAACTTCACCACTTGGAAAAATTGCTCAAGCTGTCTATCATCATTACCGTGAGCAAGGCTTATCTTATCTTATGTTGCTTTCTTTCAATTGGTGTGAATAAGTAGTAGCCCAATTCTATGCCACGCTCTATGTTGATGATCATGAGAAATTCACAGTCACTTCGTTTGAGTTTGCTTCACTCTTTAAGTCTCATGGTGCAAAAGACAACAACACCTTCAACAATCTTGTTCCTTGCATGCTAGTGTTGCCGCAGAAAACAGAATAAAGTCCTCCGGGGTTGCACGTAACGGATCCCCGGGATGTAACAAGGCGTGCCAGTCGACCTAACCTGTTGATCGGTACGGAAGAGGATAAGATGTTAAATACAGGGTTGATAGGCTGCAGAACCGATAGATATCTTCCACATGGGCACAGCGCAACAGCCCGATCGGCCGATGCGAGATCGAACGAGATCGGCCAGCCGATCGGCAGCCGAAGTGCAAGTATGTTCAGAACGGCTAGGGTTAGCCGATCTGATGATGTCAGCAGCGAGGTGGGTCTGGATCGGCTGTAAGATCAGTGCGTCTGACGATGCAGCGAGAGCTAGCCGATACGATCGAACCTCGAGCGGTATAAGTTAATGATAAAAGTTAAATAAACAAGAAAAGACTTGCGAATCCAGCTGATATCGATAAATTGTAAATAAATCTAGATGAAACCACAGCGATGCACCCGGAGGTTAAAGCCTAGAAATTACTCGATAAAGTGGTACTCACAAGCTTGCCGGAGGTCGATCGATGCAGTCCGGCGAACTCGAAGGACGACGCTTGAAACAAGAAAACAAGAAGAAAGAAACTTTTTGGCGAAGTCACTGACTTGAAAGGTAAATTGCTTGAAAAGTAAAGGTTTGTGTTTGTTTTTGTGTACAATCTTTCTCGACCGTGCAGGGTCGCTACTTATACCCTCGGATACTACGAACTCCTAGTAGATTACGACAAGACTTTTCCAAACTAAAATAAACTACAACTACTAAAATAAACAACTCTTGTAAGAGTTGGACTCACTATCTATCTTTGACCCATTGTCAATTGACATTGACTCGCCTGAGCCTCCTTTCTTCTTCTTCGGCGTATTTCTTGCCGCTTTTCTCTTCTTTCCTTCTGCCGATCCCTACCTTTGACCATCGGCTGTCTCTGTTGACTCTTTTCTTAAAGGTCTCTGTGGCTTTCTTGATGCCTCTTCTCATCGAGTTTTGCTCCTCATCGACATGTGTCAAAAATGGTGCCAACACATGCCCTCCAGTTTCGGAGTAAATATCTTTTGCTCTGAAATTCTCTTAATTTCGATTCCTTTCTCCGAGTCGAATGCGACAAATGAACGAATCTTTTTAACAAATTGAAATCTTTAGAGGCTTATAGATTAACCTTCTTTGGATGATTTTCTACACATGTTGCCTTTTGTTGCTTCATAACTTCCTAGTTAATTAATTTCTGCAATTAATTTTTTGTCAAAATTGATGGCTCTATGTATCAGGCTCTGTCGATGGTGATCGTCGAAATTCTATCGGTATCCTTTCTACTAAAATTTTATCTAATCATTGCTAGCACTGATCGGGTGAAGATAATATATGCAAAGCTGCTTGCAAAACTGAGGTAACTTGAAGCAGACCATCTGTTGGAAGAAACGGCCGATTCCAGGTTCAGCCGCTGACGATCAGAGAATGATGACTCCAAAATGCTACCCGTATTGTAGTTTGTAGTTCTGCTCTTTGCACATGAGGATTATAAAACTTCTGACTTGTCCTTCTGCTCCTGCTTTGAATATTTTGGATTTTATCTGTCGATATCTGATTCGAACATGTGATCTTGTCTTGTTTCTTCCCTTATAAAACTCACCCCTTTGTTCATAGGTTTTCTTATGAGTTTTCTTAGTGTTGTCCTCATTTATCTGATGGATATATCAGTTCTTCTTAGACATGGGAGGCATCTCTTCTTGCAAATATTCTCAAGAAGCATTATCCATTACTGTCCCTTGATGAACTTCGGTCAAACAGAGCTCTGTACTTGGATGATGTTATGAAGGTTGCAGTTGCTATTAGTGTTGTTGAGGGATGATTATCCATGGTATATGCTCTGCAGTTTGTCGACATAGAGAATCCCCAATCTAAATTTATTGGTGCTAGCCGTGTCTTTGAGTCAGTGTTGGCTTTCTTAGAAGCCGAATCATTCGCTAGGCATCTATTCTTCTTTTGACGTCGACGTGATGTCTTCCTCTTCTGTGACTCAGCTTTGCCTCTATTTCTTGTATCCCTCTATGGTTTTCTTGTATCTTGCTGATAATTACTTATCTCTTTTCCTCTATCTCCCAATCATGACGATGTAGAAAGGATCCTGACAATCATCAACGCTGTAGCGAATATGGCCTCATATGCCATTTGTTCAAAGCTTAATTTTGGTGATTAATGACAACATGATCAATGGGACTAACCATATTATTTAGCATGTCTTTGTAGACACTTCTAGGTCCCAAGGATGCAAAAATACCACATGCCAAAATGAGAAGATAGTATATTTTTCAAGGGTCAAAATCGCGGAAGAAGAAGAAAAGAAATGCTACCGTCGGATGAACCGGCGGCACCTTGGAAACAAGCGTCGGTGCAATGGCCGGATGAAGTAGTACACTGCGGAAGAAGACGCAAGTTAGCTTGCACCACCGGATGAACCGACGCCCCCAGTTTTACATGCGCCGGATGAATTCAAGAGACCAAGCAATAGTCAGCTCGCAGGAATCAGTAGCACCGGATGAATCGACGGTGTAGCAGCGGTTCATCCGATGGCCATGTGTTTGCTAACAGAGAGATTCTGGCGCGAAGGTCTTCAGCACCAGATGAACCGATGGATACAAGGATTAAGCAACGGTTCATCCGATGGCTTCGAAGATGCTACCAGAGAGGTTTTGGAAGCAAACCTATCAGCACCGGATGAACCGATGGCATGAAAGAAGGACCGTCAGTGCAAGCGTCGGAGGATATGTGTCAGTGGAAATGCAACGGCTAAGTGATGTGGAGGGCACCGGATGAACCGACGCTTGGGAAAGTTATAGCGGCGGTTCATCCGACGGTACTAGTTTCAGTAGCCAACGGCTCTTTGGACACCTTGGGCTATTTATACCCCCTCCACTCACCCATTTGGTGTTGCTGGATTGTGAGGAAGTGCAGAGGAGTTCAAGACACATTGAAGATCATATCCAATCCATCCAAGTGCTAGATTGCTCATCCATAGACTTGTACATGCATTGTGTGTGTGCTTAGTGCTAGGTTTAGCTTAGAGCTAAGTGAGTGCAAGGTGTGCCTACCTTGTGAGGTGATTCTCGAGTGGATCAAGTTGTACGAGGTGCGCCAGAAGCCTTGGAGCCTAGGTGGCTCTCCGGCAAACGTCTTCGACCCTTCGGCTTAGTGTGGAGCGGCAAGGACACTTTGTGCGGGGGACGTGGAGACCCCCTTCCCTTGGTGGAGAAGCTCCTTAGTGGAGGCGGCATCAAGGTGCCCAAGGGAGCTTGGTGAGTGCCTTCGTGGCGAGCCTCCGTGGCAAGTCAAGTGGTGCTCTTGGGAGAGACTTGGTGACCGGGAAGCAATACTCTTGTGTAGAGTGCTTCAACGTGAACTAGGGGTGGCTTAGTGCCTACCGATACCACGGGATAAATCGCGTGTCAAGAGTTTGCTTCCTCTCATCCCCTTTACGTTTCCGCATTACATTCTTGCAATCCTTGTTTGCCTTTACTTTCCTAGAGTAGTATCTTGCTAGGATTGGCTATAGGTTGCAAAACTTGTTTTGGGATGGGAGTTTCACACTAGAACAACCCTAGTTGCACATCTAGATAGTATGTTCTAGTTTATCTTTGATGCAAATAGTGATAAGCCATAGGATAAGTTTTTAAGTTGCCTAATTCACCCCCTCCCCCTCTTAGGCTACGAGCATCCGATTCCTTACAAACGCTCATGGTGCGAATCAACGAGCGCCAACGTAGAGGCAGAAACAAGGTCTTCGACTTATGATTTCCATAGATTAGAAGAAATCAGAGGCTATGGAGGCCAGGAAGGCGCATCTTCTTGGGGAATTGAATCAAGTAGATGGTGAAAGGCATCATCAAGATTCAATCAGAGAAAACCAAAGATTTGGTGAAATTTTGATGTGATCGGCTTTCAATAAATTTTAGCCGATGTAATTAGCTTTTGCTTTATTGCGTTCAGTTGCCTGAATAACCCATGCTTCTTCTGAATGATTTCTGACAACATCCACTGCCTGTCTTGTGACCTCCCTGAATCATGGCAGATGAATGCTTCCCACCTATTCTTGAATGCCAACAACCTTTAATGTCAACATGTGACTCTGACCTATCTCTTCCATGCATCCTTCCTATAAAACTAAGCTTATAACCCAATGGTTCTTTACTAGTTCCCTTTTCGTAGGCTCTTTTTTTTCTTTTTAACCGAAAATCTCCAGATCAGCTCGTTGTTCTTAGGGATGGGAGGCATCTTCCTTTTAGAGCGTTCTCAGGAAGACTTAGAGCTTTGTTTGTCGCAACCAGCGTCTTCTGGAAATAGTTTTGCTTGATGTTGCTGCCAGTAAACTTGTTGATGTCTTCAGTGACATTGAGGAATACCCTTTTTTATTTTCTCCTCTTCTAGAGTACAGAGTCTTCTCCTTTAATAGCTCCTGAGTGCCCCTTCCTTTTTTGGGGAAATGAATCACTGAAATCAATGTCAGCCTCTGAAAACTGAGCCATTCACAGAAAGACTGTTTCCAATTTTATCGGATCTGGCATCCTTTTGATTCCTTCCTATCTTCTTCAGCTTCCATTTCCTCTAGTTTGGGCTATAAATAGCAACCGAATGTACATCGGCTCTTCACATCTTCCACCATGGCATAAAGACTAGATCTGATAGGGCGTAGGTTTTGACTGTTTGATCGTTTCTTTCTTCCCCTTTCTTACCATGGCTAAAATAATTCTTGTGAAGTAATGCAGCTTCACCTCACCTTCTCCAACCCTTATTGCGAAGCTAGGAGGTACAACAACTAAAAGAATCCTTGTGAAAAGCTTGGGTTCAACAGCTGAAGGGAAGAAGCAAGGTAGAATGTCTCGCTGCGCCTGTATCAGAGGAAGAGCGTGCCAAGGGGACGACCATCTTGGTCATCAACTCGTGGAGCTCTCGGCGGAAGATCACAGAATCTGGCGAATTTCTTAGTCTTCCGTTTCCTCTTCACGTTACTTCTCTCTCTCTCTGATGTTTCATTGATTCAATATCCTCATCATACGAGAGATAGGATAGTTGTCTTTCAATTTGTATAATCCATCGATCTTCAATGAGGATATGATGTACTGAAATATGATAGAAATAAATAAATATATGTTTATTTTTTTGTTCTAAGGGCGATTGTTACATCGCGCATTATTCGAATCATTGATCGACTACAAGTGTTTGAACACTTTTGATTTTACAATTTTTTCACTAAAGGCGATAACTCAGTATCAGCTATCATCCGAAATCTAAATCGGCTAAGAAGCCAGAAGTAGTAGTCGGCTAAGTAATCAATCCAATTTTCCAACTTTGCTTTGACGAGCATCAGCCTTGTCTTATTATAGTCCAATCCTCCCAATCGGCCGATGCAGCTTTCTGCTCTTTTCCTTTATATTTGGGAACCAATCATCTAGATCGGCTGAAGTTCGAAGTCAGACATTTTGAGGAAATCTATCTCCCACACATTCCCTGATATGCAGACAACCTTATCAAAATTCCAATGTGTATCGACTGCTACAATATGGAAAGAGGAATCGGTGTTGACTACTTCCACCGAGTCTCCAATCCATTGAATCACGCATTGATGCATAGTAGATGGAATGCAACAATTGGTGTGAATCCAATCTCGCCCAAGTAGCAATTTGTATAATCCCTTCCCCTTGATGACAAAAAAGGTAGTTGGAAGGGTGTTGCTACCGATTGTAGATCCACACAGATAGCACCCATTGTAGATGATGAGTTTCCTTCAAAATCGAGTAGCATGATATCGATCTTGGTTAAGTCTTGCTCACTTTTCCCAAATCTTCGAAGCATTAAGTAGGGCATGAGATTGACCGATGCACCACCATCTACCAGGAGCCGTGTGACTGGCTTCCCATTGACAAGTCCTTTGAGAAACAAAGCTTTCATATGTTGATGTTTTTCCTCATCTGGTTTCTCAAAACTGGCCAGCATTGGATGCAAGGTTAACTGAGCCGATCCTAACTCCTCATCTAAACTTTCTTCATCTGAGTTGTCTTCGAGAGTCATGAATTCCTTGGCTAGCATGAAGACCATGTTAACACTTGCCACTGGTTGACCTTCTTTCTTATTATCAGCTTTGGGTTTAGGTCGCCAGATTTGGGATCCGACCTTCTTCTTATCAAGTGCTTGCTTCTCAATTTCTTCATGTTGTTCCAATTATCGCAAGCACTGGACTCTTCTCTTTTGAGACTTGGTCAAACCTTCTGACCACCATCTAGGTTGATGAACTTCATGTTGGCTTTTGTCTTTGTATGCAACATTACGCCTTTCTGGATTTCTTGCCAACACGTCTTCATCAGGGACCCTGCTGTCAGCCATATCTTCTAGCCAATTAGGTCGATTATCTTGGCGCTTGCCCCCAGCCGATCATGCACGCTGACCTTGCCCCCCAACCGATCATATACTGAGACACGTTGTTTGTGATGCTCTTGCTGATCTTGATTGGTGGGCCTTCTGTCCCTGTTATCAAAATAAGGCCTTTTGGATGACTGTCCTTCTGAATAGAAACCATCACATTCTGGATAGTTATCAGATGTTGGAAGTTTGATCCCTTCTTCCGAGCAATATCTGAAGAATGGACATCTCCAATGCCCTGCGCTGCGCCTTACCCATTCTTCTTTTTCCTTGATTTGCTTCTGTTGGCACTGGAACTTGCTCAGAAGAACTTGTGAAGTAACCTGCTGTTTGGAACCTTTTGAATTGATTCTTTCTTCAAGCAATCCCTTCCCTTTGGCTTCTTCAGCTGTCATCTGAGTTTCAGGATCAATGGTTCCTTTATTTTTAGCTGATTTAGATGTCAACACCTTTGCTTTGGTCATCTCAACCATGTTAGTAGGAAAAGGGTGTTGATCGATCTTCATCAGCTTTCCTGATTTAGAAGGTGTCTCGAACTTTAGCTTCCCTTGATCTATAGCACTTTGGATATATTGCCAAAACACCTTGCACTCCTCAGTGTTGTGAGATGTAGCATTATGCCACTTGCAGTACTTGATCTTCTTTAGTTCTTCAGCACTTGGTATGGTATGGTTTTGTGACAACCTAATCTGTCCTTGCTGAAGGAGAAGATCAAATATCTTGCCGACTTTGGTTGTGTCAAAGCTGAACTTCTCAGGCTCCTTTTTGCCGAAGGGACATGCAATCGACTTCCTATTTGGGATCCACTCAGCCAAATCAACTTCGGCTTCCTCTTCATTATCAGAGCAATCTACATAAGATACCGGCTTTTGAAAATTCCTTCTGGGCTCATATGGGCGATTGCTCTCGTGACTTAGCTGATGGAGTATCTGGCTGATATTCTAGAACTCTTGTGAAGCATACTTCTCCCTGATAGATGGCAAGAGCCCTTGAAAAGCCAACTCTGCTAGTTGTTTGTCGTTCAGAGTTAATCTGTAGCACTTGTTCCTCATCTCTCTGAACCTTTGGATGAAGTTGGGTATTGATTCATCGTTCCTCTATCTTAAGCTAGTAAGATCAGTCAGCTTGATCTCATGAATTCCTGAGAAGAAATAGCCATGAAATTGCCTTTCCAGATCTTCCCAACTCTGGATTGAATTGGCTGGGAGCGATGTAAACCAACCGAAAGCTAGCCCTGACAAAGAGGATGAAAATAACCGAACTCTCAATGATCCATTTGTTCCTGCCTCTCCACACTAGATGATGAAGCGAGTGACATGCTCAATGGTGGAGGTGTCATCTTTGCCAGTAAACTTGGTGAAGTCAGGCACCTTGAACCTTTGAGGAAATGGGATCTGATCAAAGAATGCAGGGTAAGGTGTCCGATACATGTGTATTTGCTGCTTTGGCTTTATTCTGAATTGATTTTGCAGCATATTTGTGACTTCAGCCATGAAACTCTTCTGATCAATCGGCTGAGAACCTGCCGAAGGATATTGCTGAGCTGAAGCCATGACAGTTGTTCTTGGTTGCTCTTGAACAATCGACTGAATAACCGAAGGGTTAGGAGGAACCCGGTGTTGCCTTGGGATCTCAATGTTATGTGGTGATCAACCTTGATTTGCCTGGTTTGTTTGTGGAGCAATCGGCTATTGTACGTATTGGATATTTGGAAATTCCTGGATTTGTTGGTCTTGATGCAGAGGAGAATCTGTCATTGCTTCCAATAGTGCAGTTTGATTCATGGCCTCATTGTAATCTTCCTGCAGCTTAGCAGCATAATTTCTGACTGCAAATGCTTTCATGGCTAGTGTCATCTGATCTTGTTCTATCTGGTGGCTTACGATCGGCTGACTAACCGAAAATCCACCTGACATATTTGGCTGTAGTGCCATCTGTTGAGTCTTCTGAACCCTTTGAGGAGCAGGTAGTGGTTTTACCATGTGAACATGCAGGGGTGAAACATCATAACTCTGCTGACTCAGGGATCTCTGATCAAAAAATGTGAATGTAATCCCCTTATCATGATGAAAGGCAGTGCCAACCACATTATTGAATTTTGTTGCATACAGGACGGTGTTCCTGGGTATCATTGTAGTCTTTTTGGGTTGACTCTAGTGCAGAGCTTGCAGGCATGCCGTACTTTGGATCTGTAGGAGTAACAGTTACGAAACCCTAAGTCCCTGGTTGATCAACCCTGAGTTGTTGTAACAAATTCAGGAGTAGAAGTTGTAACTGGCTGAGAAACCGGCAACACTTCGTTGAACCTCTTGTTAGTCATGAACGGGAAAGCCACATTGGGTTGATAATATGATGGTCCCTCGTATGAGCTCATGACTTCTTCCCTCAGAACCTCCTTCACGCTATTCTGCACTGAATTGTTGAAGACAGAAGATTGATTAATCATCACTTCATGCATAGGTTTTGTCATCATATCTTGAAGTCTTCCGGGATCGGCTTGTATTATGATCTCAGTAGGTCTTGGAAGAGGATTTTTCTTCAACGCTCCTTCCCTAGTGAGAACGAAACTGCCCATTAGAAGCCGACCATACTCCGCCATGCAATTCTCTTATTTAGCTTTGTCAGCCTCCTTGAGTTGATCCACAGTGATTGGCTGGATGGTGTCCTTGTGGACTTTATCAAGCTTCTTGGAGTCTTTAGACATCGTCGTGATTCTTCGTGTCCCACTGGGCGTGCCAAGATGTGTTGACGCAGAAAATAGAATAAAGTCCTCCGCGGCAGCACATAACGGATCCCCGGGATGTAACAAAGTGTGCCAGCCGACCTGACCTATTTATTGGCATGGAAGAGGATAAGATGTTAAATACGGGGTTGATCGGCTAGAGAACCGATAGATATCTTCTATGTGGGCACAGCACAACAGCCCGATTGGCCGATGCGAGATCGAACGAGATCGGCCCGCTGATCGGCAGCCAAAGTGCAAGTATGTTTAGAACGACTAGGGTCAGCCGATCTGATGACGTCAGCAGCGAGGTGGGTCTGGATCGGCTGTGAGATCAGTGCGTCTGACGACGCAGCGAGAGCTAGATGAAACGATCGAACCTTGAGCGGGATAAGTTGGTGATAAAAGCTAAATAAGCAAGAAAAGACTTGCAAATCCAGTTGATATCAATAAATTGTGAATAAATCTAGATGAAACCACAATGATGCGCCCGGAGTTTAAAGCCTAGAAATTACTCGATAAAGTGGTACTCACAAGCTTGCCGGAGGTTGATCTATGCGGCCCGGTGAACTCGAAGGACGGCGCTTGAAATAAGAAAACAAGAAGAAAGAAACTTTTTGGCGAAGTCACCAACTTGAAAGGTAAATTGCTTCAAAAGTAAAGGTTTGTGTTTGTTGGTGTGTACAATCTTTCTCGACCACGCAAGGTCGCTACTTATACCCTTGGATACTACGAACTCCTAGTTGATTACCACAAGACTTTTCCTAACTAAAATAAACTATAACTGCTAAAATAAATGACTCGTGTAAGAGTTGGACTCACCATCTATCTTTCACCCATTGTCAACTGACTTTGACCCGCCTGAGCCTCCTTTCTTCTTCCTCGATGTATTTCTTGCCACTTTTCTCTTCTTTCCTTCGGCCGATCCCTACCTTTGACCATCGGCTGTCTCTATTGACTCTTTTCTTAAACATCTTTGTGGCTTTCTTGATGCCTCTTCTCATTGAGTTTTGCTCCTCATCAACATGTGTCAAAAAATGGTGCCAACAGATGGTGATGAACTTGAAGTGAGCAAAATGAAGTATATGTATGACCGGGCCTATGGAGATATTCATTATGGACATCCTAGTTGACTCATCCCTTACTACAAGTTGACGAATCTTCTTTTCCGGAACACTTTGTGTCCTAGGGGTGGCAAGTCCGACAAAATCTCCAAGTATGCAATAAATATATTGTTTGAAATGGCTCCTTCACAACCTCAATTTAATGCTTTCCATTTTCTTTGGAGTGAAATCATTGAATGCTCTCATCAAGGCTCAGGGTGTCACTATGCTCCTTACATCTTTCATCTTGTCAAGCATGTGACCAAGCTTAATCTTCAGTGGGACATTGAGCACAAAAGGTACAACACTCCAAAAGGGAAACTCGAGGAGTCTTTTCATCTTGGCAAGCATCGCACATGGATTGATCCTAAAGGTAACCTTTCGGGTGCCTATCCCGTGGAAGGCTTAAGTGCTCCCGGTGCTTCATCTTCACAAGCTCCACCTCCAAGTCACTCCTATGGGCCATTACCCATTGAATGCCCTTCTCACTCTTATGGTGCCCCTAAGGAAAAGAAGGGTAAATTGGATTTTATTGCCAAAGGTCTCTTTGCTTGCTTCAACATGGGTCGCCAAAATGCAAGAGAGTGTGGGAAGGATAGAAAATGGCACGCCGAGGAGTATCATAGGGCTGAGGTAAGGCAAAAGGCCATCTATGATAAATTGGATATGCCACACTCTCCGGTTCGTGAGCCAAGGACTTTTGATCCTCCATCTCCGGTTGAAAATCCTTGGGAAGATCTTGCTTCTTGGGTCCCCGAAGATGAAAGTGAATAAGAAGATGATGAGGCAACCAAAGACGAAGGGTAACTCCCCTTTTTGGTGCTTGTTGCCAAAGGGGGAGTGAATTTGATGATGATGATGGATGAAAGCCCCCACTTATCCTTTATCCTTTATCTATCTTTGGACTTGTTAGTCATGTAATAGCTTATGAACTTGTAATGAACTTTGTGTGGTGTGATGCATGGTGTGCCAAGTGAGAACTTTTATTTATGTAAGACTTATTTGTGGTACTCTTATATGCTAGTGTGATGTAAAACATATTATCTATGTGATGCTCATGATGGTTGGTGATTTGTTTTTTCTCACTTTATTGTTGTGGTATACCATGTCATATGCATCACAATTTATTATCTCACACTTATGCACTTGTTGTATGCAATGATTTTGGGGGAGCTTGCTCTGAATGTGTGCAATGGCATTTGAGGCCACTTTGTCTGAGATGCACACATTTATGGGGAGCTCTAGCCTAAATAATTGGATGTAACTTCAAAATTTTATCCCTCTCTTGTGAGCTCAAATTATGGTTTTCACGAATCACCAAAAAGGGGGAGATTGAAAGTGCATCTAGGCCCCTAATTATTTTGGTGATAATGACAATCACAATTTGGGTATTTGATGGTTTTAATAAGATGTGTGCAGGGATAAATGAAAAAGGATTATGAAAACAAAAGATGACCCCTCAATTTCCTATTGTCGGTGTTGAAGTTCAAATGGCAATTTAAATTAATTTTTAGTTTGAATTTGAGTTTAGAAAACACCGTACTATAAAGGGGGATGTGGTTGATAGATCAAAGTTAGTTAGAAGTGCTTCATTTGAGATCTAACAACCTTTGAGAGACACTTTGCACTCACGAACACATGTTTCTCAGCTTTGCTGGGTAGGCCGTTTTGCCCCTGCTAGAGGCGGGTGACCCGCTCCCTAATGGTGGGTGACTCGCCCTATGGGGCCGGGTGACCCGGCCAGGCTGCTGGGAGCCCCTAATGGCTAGTTCGAGTGAAGGGGTATATATACCCCTTCTCCCTCCTTTCTAGGGTTCCGCCTCCTCCACCATTGACACACATCCCAAGCTTGCTTCCCTCTCCAAGCACTCCTAGCAAGGATTCAACCTAGGGTTTGGGTGTGAGAGACATTTGAGGTGTGAGATTAAGCCTCTTTGTGAGAGCTCTTCGCGTGTTCATCTCAAGAAGCACTTGTGGCGGCTTTGGCTCATCAATTCACATTTGTTACTCTTGAAGCTTGCTTCTAGACGGTTAGGCGTCACCCGTTGAGTGCCATCTTTGTGTGGAGCACCCGGAAACGTTTGTATTACCCTCTCCTTTGTCGAGATTTCTTAGTGAGCACCAATCTTCCTTTGTGGGGATTGGATGAGGCAAGAGTCTCTTCGTGATTGCCCTCCCTTTGTGGGAACCTCAACGGAGATGTAGCTTCCTTGGTGGAAGTGAACTTCGGATTAAATCTCTTGTCTCTTGCTTGTTTGAGTTCAGCTCCTCCTCTCTAACCCTAGATACTTAATTTGCCCCGATCTATATTTGTGTGTTGTTGCTTTGTATATCATCTTGTGTAGGTTGTTTACTTCTTCCTTGGTGAACTTTTGATTCAAAGGGTTTCGATAAAATCACTTTACTTTTGAGCAAATCATTTTCGTTTTCCTGTTGCAGGGTGACCCGCCCTGTTAGTCGGGGTGACCTGCTCCCCGGGTGACCCGGACATAGTGTGCAGGTGACCCGGTATTTGATCCACTGCTAAATTTGTGCAGGAATTTTTAAAGTGATCCTATTCACCTCCCTCTAGGCATCACAAGGTCCTCTCAATCTTGAGAGACCATAGTTGCATCAAATTGCACATCATAAGCATCCTCAACAAATCCCTTGGACTTGGTGTACACTCTACAGGCCGTGCAATGAGATGAATACGCACTAGATACAAGATCTCATGACAAAAACCCTTAAAGATAGTATTTTTCCCATCAAATGAAGTGACGTCAAATTCATTGCTAGTAAAGGTGCATTTATAACCATTGTCACAAAGTTAAGCAATAGATAGCAAATTGAAATTGAGAGAATCAACTAGCGAGAGATTAGAGAGATTGTAATTCATAGAGATAGGTACATCACCAATGCCTTTTGCACCTCCCTTGCTATCATCTCCGAATGTGATGTTTTCTAAGTCAGAGATTTATTCATCAAGATGAGAAAATATTTTTCTTTCACCAGTCATATGGTTTGTACAACCAGTATCAATAACCCAATGTCTTCCTCCGGCCTTGTAGTCCACCTACAAAAGAATTCACTTCCTTTTAGGTACCCAAATTTTCTTGGGTCCTTCAATGTTAGTGACCAAAGGTGTTGGCACCCAAATGGACTTCTTCCTATCACTACCAATAGAACGACAAACAAACTTAGCACAAACAAGACCCTTAGAATCTTTCTTGAGAATATAGGATGGATCAAAGGATGCAATCTTCTTGCCCTTGCATTTGTGATTTACATCAACCTTTGCCTTGCATACATGACACACCTTGAATCTTTCTTCTTCTTCAAGTGTCACACTAGAGGTCACAAAGATTGTCTTCTTAGGAATGAAAGCTTCCTTTCCTTGATTGGGCAAATAATCAATACCATTCTTGTTCAAGGTGAATTTTTTACTCGTCCAACAATGATAAAACCGAATGTGACTACCAAACCACTTAGTCAAATCCTTGGACAAACAATCAATTTCCTTCTTCAAAGATTCATTTTCCAATACAAGAGATGTATCACAAGAAAAATCATCACTAATGCAAGAGCCTTCACTTGTGCTACAACAAGGGTTAGTTGAACTAGGCATACAAGATATATCATTTAGAATATCACATTCGACACCCATGCTCACCTTTCCTTTGACCTCTTATGCAAGGAGAGAGTTGTGAGCTTCCTTAAGCTTCTCATGCTTTTCTTTTGGGATCCCCCATGAGGAATTAAGTGTGTCATGGGAGGCCTTAAGCTTTTTACGAGTAGTCTTTAGCTCCTCTAAGGAATTTTGGAGAGAAACATTTTTCTACTCCAAATCCTTCAACTTTGACATCCCTGTGCGCAATTTTTTATCAAACTTAATGACCATGGAAACAAGATCATCATAAGATAGAGCATCACTGTCACTATCATCATCATCAACATCCTCTACTATTACTTTTGATTCACCTTTTGCCATGAGAAAATATGGCTTGGAGAAGAGTGAAGGAGCATCCTTGATGGCAATTCCGGCAAGACCCTTTGAAGGCTTGTCATCATCATCATTTCATCGGAGCTTGCATCGGAATCCCACTCAACAAAGTTGGCTTGCCCATTCTTCTCCTTCTTTTAGTACTTCTTCTTCTTATATTCATTCTTCTTGTCTTTCTTCTTACCATATTTCTCTTCTTTCTTGTTTGGACAATTAATTGATATATGTCTAATTTCACCATAATTGAAGCAATTCTTGCCCTCAAAAGGATTCTTCTTTGAGGATTGTCCCTTCTTACCAAACTTCTTCTTGCTCATAATCCTTTTGAGCCCTCTTACAATGGGAGCCATTTCCTCATCCGAGTCAATCTCTTGGTTCTCATCATCATTTTCTTCTTGAGTGACCTTGGCCTTGAGAGCAATGTTCTTCTTCTCTTCACTAGTTGATTTACCTTGAACTTCTTTTTGTGATTGCTTGAACATGTCATACGTGAGTACTTCACCAAGCACTTCTGTTGTAGTCATGGTCTTCAAGTTGGACCTCACAAGAAAAGTCATAATTGTCTCACATTTTTTATGGAGGCATCTAAGAAACTTGTGAGGGAAGTCTTTGTTTGGAACATCAAAGTCAAGACACTTGAGCTCAATCACAATATCATTTAACCAATTGAACATGGTTGAAACATCTTCATCTTTCTTCATGGTGAACTCATTGAACTTGCCCTTGTACACATATAGCTTTGCTTCCTTCACAGTGGATGTTCCTTCATAGATTTCCATAAGCTTCTCCCATATCTCATGTGCCTTTTACAGTCCTTTGACTCGATTGAACTCACTAAGAGTAAGAGCATTGTAGAGAACACTTAAGGCTTGATCATTGAGTGCTATGTTATCTTTATCGGCTTTGGTCAAAACATTCGGATCCAAGATTGCATATCCTTCTTCTACAATTCTCCACAATTTTCTTCCCAAGGCCTTGAAATGAACCTCCATTCTTTTCTTCCAATAGTCATAGTTGTTCCCATCAAAGACCGGTGCCTTACCAACATGAAACTTCTCCTCTTTAGCCATTTATCCTACTCTGGATGGTTAAATCCTTCAATTATGGAGTCCTCGGCTCTGATACCACTTGTAGGATCTAGGATACCGACTAGGGGGGGTAACACTAGAGAAATTTAATTAGAACCACAAGGAGGATTAAATTTCTGGCTACACTATGCCTATGTTGAGGGTTTGCAACCTAGGGTGACAAGATATAATTCAATCTCTAGAATGTAAATTCTCAAAGTAAAATGCTTGAAACGAAATTCAGTAAAGAAATGACCGAGCACAACAGACGAATTATATCCCATGGTATCGATGACTTGCCGATCACCCCTAATACACATTGAGGTGGATTCAATGTTCAACCACTCCTCTATCAAGGCACTGCTTGATATTGAGTTGGTTAGATCCAAAGAACCACTCCACACCTCGATTCCACTAGAGTTGCTCATCACCGCTCCAGCGAGGTGAGCACAAGACCACTCACACCAATCTTCCAAGGCAACTTCACAATCTTCTTGAAGTGCTCAATAGAATCACGAGCTCCAAGCCATCTAGGAGGCAGCAACCACCAAGAGTAACAAATCAACCCGCTCGCTTGATGATTCACTAGTGCTACAATGTGGGACATGGGTACCCTTGGGTCGCCACTGACCAGTTTCACGACCGTCCCCGACAAGTGGGTCCGGCCCACCAGAAGACCAACCGACCTGACAGTGGGCCCAACAGACCTGCTCTGAGGCCCACACGAACTCCTGAAGACCTTATCCGGAATGACTACAAGACTTGGAGTGCAAGACAAGACAACAGTGGGTCCGACTGGCAGTCCGGGATATATGGAAATAGTTGTAATCAACTAGACTTAGGTCTCCTGATCTTAACCGACAGGGACTCTAGGTGTTGACCTTGTCCGCTGGCCAATATAAGGCGAGCAGGGCGAGCCCATTGTGACCATGAAATCCTCCAGCAATCTACACCAACAACTGGACATAGGGTTTTACTCTCCGGAGGCCCAAACCAGTATAAACTCACCGTGTTCCGTGTGCTTTCGCATAACCGTCAAGCGCTTAGCTCTAGATCGCCCCCATCCGAAGCTAAACCACCGGGGTTGACCCCCCTTGTGGACTGTGCGGAACTAAACCTCCGACAGTTGGCGCGCCAGGTAGGGGAAGATCCAGAGTTCTTCGTGCGACTTCGATGGCTTCGGTCAACAACATCATCTTCCCCTCCAGCATGGCGGACTTCCTCGCCAATCCCGTCGACATCAGCTTCGGCTCCATGCCATCGAGATCCACCGCTCCAGCTGCCGGCCAAGTCGTCCTTGACAACACCGTGGTCAAGTCTGTTCAGCAGGTCGAATCCGGCTCGCTGACGGAAACCCACCCACCCACACCTCGTGATATCGTCGCAGGGCTCGATCGTGTCACAACTATGCTTGCGGACACAATCAAGATCTGCGAAAGCGTCCAACGCTCTAGCAGTCCGAAACTGACTCCAACTCGCATGCCTCTTGGCCTGCGTAGCACAGCCTGTGTGGTCTTTGACCACATGAGAAGAAGATCCAGATCCAATCTGGGTTGGACTGAACTACCCCCCAGGCTCCGGTCAGTGGGCACCGCGGGGACCTCACAGATGATCCCCTCCCCCTCCCAAAGAAAGCCAAGCACACTGCCCATCAGTGTCGTGCGTTGAAGAAGTTCCACCAACCCACACCTCCTGGAGCGACTCCAGGTCGCCCGAACTATCCTCCCGCGTAGTCCCCGGACTGTGGGGAGTTCCAGGTCGCTCGTGTCATCCTCACGCCTAACACCTACGGCGATGAGGTATTGGCACATCACGGTCTCTCCAATCGCGAGGTCCTCGTGGTCTAGCGGATGTGCCAGCCCAGGCTGGTCAAACCGACACCCAACGAGCGCAATGCGAAACTGACAACACCAATCGAGCTCTACGCCGTCAGGACGAGGCTGATCAAGCTAATGTAGCAGCTCAGGCTACCGTAGCCGCAGTAGCTAGTGGTGGTCAGGTGCCACAGAACAACACGTAGAACGACACCCAAGGCCCACCCCCAGTAGGACAAGGCATGGTCCAGCAACAGGAGTAACTACAGATGCCACCGCCTCGACACCGCATGCGTGCACGCGACCTGTGCAGGGACTTTGAAGAAGCTGACCATGAAGTCTTCGGTTCCCCCAAGCCAACTTGGGGGCAACTCTAGCGGAGATCCAACTCATGGGGGATACTCCACAAATGCGGTGAGCTATCGCCAAGACCAGGGTCACCATGGCCCAGGTCGAGGAAAGAATCCAAGGCTACAGTAGGTCGGCGCGCACCGCACACTCAAGGAGTAGGTCGGTGCGAGACCAGAACAACAACAATGCTCGGCAAGCCCCTCAGCAGCCCGCGGCTATGGAGGGAGGTGGTGAGAACGACGTGGTGCAGCAACACAACCCAAGACCTCAAGATGGAGGACCTCAAGCTCCAGGGAATGTGCCGCCCCAGGTTGCACAGGCTCCCTCAGCCAACCTGCAACAGCCACGACGAGATGAGCATGAGATCCAGTGCTGTGCAAACTACAATCACATTAATGGTCACCCAAACCCTCTTGATGCCAACAACCCGCTGCAAGCAACCGACCTCCGGGCGATGCATGTTGTAGAGCTACAGCGCTGTTGATGGTGAATTTTGGTGCTCCAAACATGTTCATTACACTTTGGTTTGAACTTCATCATGGTACTAACCCGCCACTAGGCACACTAATGATATAACAAGTTCAACTTTGTATGTGCATTTGGAAGTGTGATGTTTTTGTAGGAAAACATGGACTAAAGGGACAGAGTCACATTGAGTTCAAAGGAGTAAATGAGGAGTCCCGTTCGTGTTCAAGTGCAAGGCAAACTCACTCCCAAAGGTGGCAAGGACCAAGGTGTTACGACAAAACATCTCCGAGGACCAAGACATAAAGATCGGATTTCATACGAGAAGACCCCCTATATTTATCGCAGGGTTGATGACGCCAAAAAGACACAAATATTACGGTCAAAGTCCAAAATGTCAAGATGGGCCACTCGGAGGAAGGGGCGACCGAACGGGGCCGGGAAGGACCCAGGCCGGTCAGCCCAGGCCGGCCGGCCTGGCCCTTTCCAATGCCGGTTCGGCCCTCGGTTTCTTGTGTGCGAAGATCCTTCAACCCTAAGTATTGGCCGGCGCCGCCATTCGTCAAAAACAGAGACAAATATCCCCGACAGGATCCATTCATCAAGAGAGGTTGGATCGGAAGAGATTCGAGGAGAGCACTTGGGAGAAATATTCATCTAGTCCAAGGAGGCAGCTACAAGCGAAGGAGGACGTCATGGCGCTGCCACGGCACCCACGGAGTTGAAGGACGCATCGCCGGAAGCATCTACCATGATCAATGATGCCATGCTTAGCGTCTTGATAGGGTAATCTTCTCATTTGTCCATGGGGTTGTAACGGATCATGTCATGTAATCGCCGACTCGTTTATGGTTTCAATCTATTGGTTTCGTGTTGATGATGCTTTCATGTCTAAGGCTAGCTACCGTGCTTTTTGGGTGTATAGCTCTCACTACTCCCGTTGATCCCTTCAACACATCGTGATCGTTCATTGTTTTGCCTTGATTGCCTTCACGTAGTGATAGTGCGAGAGAAGGAAAAGGGTGAAGCCGCGGTCACACCTTCAATAGATTAGATTGGTTTTTATCTTCCTTGGCGGTTGCATGTTCATGTATCCTAGACCCTATGGGCAAGTGTCCTCTACATCTAGTTCACCTCACACACCTCTTGTTTTAAGATTAGTTTGCTCTTAGATCAATCTCTAGTTAAAGGTTGTCTTAATCAACTAGATTAGCTTTAGATCGAACACTAGCAATCCCCTTGCTCCTTGGGTTGACACGAACCTTGGGTTTATACTCATGGGGAGAAGGGTCCCATACGGTCTGTACGCTTGCGGATCGAAGTTTGCAATGACAATCAACCGTCAACAAGCCCCTTTTTCTAGCGCTGTTGCCGGGGAGCAAGCCAGTATGCTACGTTTGATTTTGTGTTAATTTTTGTTGATTACTAACATCTAACCTTTGTTTCCTAGAAACCCCCGCTTTTGTTTTGTTTTTGTTTTTGTTGTCTAGATGGCGTTCGCCCACCATCCTTTGGAAGAACAGGAGAAATCATTAAGGGATTACTCTAGTCCCCGATGTGAAGACATCAATGTATAAGAGTAGGATTCGAAGCCTGAAGCAACGAAGTATGAGATTAAGGCGCGAATCATCAAGATGGCGGCGGCCAATCCTTTCGAAGGGATGGAGGCGGACAACCCGTATATACACATCAAGCACTTCGCGACATTGTGCAATACGGTACGACAAGAAGGAGTCCCCGACGAATGGTTCAAGTGGAATCTCTTCCCATACTCACTTGCCGGTGAGGCAAAGAAGTGGTACTCATTCGCATCCTTCGAAGTTGGAGGGAATTGGAACCAATTGACAAGGAAGTTTTGTGAAAAATTCTTCCTGATAAGTAAAGTCCAACATCTAAGGAGGCAAGTGATCACCTTCACGCAAGGAGAAGAAGAAGGGATAGACCAAGCGTGGAATAGATTCAATGAGTTGATTGAACAAGGACCACGACTCGGATTCTCCGGTGACGTACTTTTGCACACTTTTTTCTTTTCCCTAACCCCTAGTTGCGCAGAACATGTTCAAATGTGTGCAGGAGGGGATCTCATGGAGAAAACACTCACGGAAGCCGCTCAACTTTTACAAAAAATCAGCAAGGCGGCGGCCACGCGAAGAGATCGACTTTCCGGGAAGCTAGAATGTGATTCAAGTGTGAGAACACTTGCTGGAAATTTTAGAGAAGTGACCCCGGAACACAAGAAAGAGGAGCCAATTCTGGAAAAATTAGAAGAAGTACATGTGGAAGCAAGAACTACCTCAAACATCGACTTCGCCAACTCAAGCCAAGTGAATGGAAGAAGCATTTCAAGCGCAAAGCCGTTGAGGGAGTTCGAGCAAATGGATTGGGTTCCAATTGATTTTGGGGAAGTGTTTGACAAGAGAAGACCATACCCCAACCAAAAGGGGGTGGCAAGAGCTTTGGAGGTAGATTTCCTGCTAGGGAAGCAAGCGGAAAATTCATATGATCTTGAAATGATCGGTGAGATTTTTCGAAAGCTCTTTAATGAAGTAGAAGTGGATCCGGACCATATAGCCGAGGTGAAAGAGTGATGGGGATCAAGCCTGAAGCATCACCATACACTCGCCTCGCTGAACTCTACGCCATAGGGTCCGATCAAGGGGAGAAGACAACCCCGCACTTAAGTTGCACGATTAATGGAATTCAATTTAAAGCTTTATGTGACATCGGAGCACAAGTAAGTGTCTTATCCTCTAAAATTTATGATGAGATTCATAATCATACCATAGACCTAGTCCCAACTTCAACTAAGTTAATCATGGGAGATGGTAGAGTTGTTAGGCCTCTTGAATTGCTTGCAATCTTGAAGTTGTCATCTCTAAAAAATGCATACCAACAGATTTCTGTATTGTTGATGCCTACTATGATAAACATGATCACATAATTCTTGGTAGACCCTTTTTAAAGTTGGTTAATGATGTTTTAGATGCCAGAAAAGGGAAAGTAACGATTAATCTTGATGGAGATAAACATACATACGATTTTCTTCCTGATTCTAGGAACTCCTTACCCCTACCTCTTGATGACGAAGAGGTAGGGAGTCTTCGTTTTGTTGAAACTTTCAGGACTCGACTACAAAGGGCAATGGAGAATCAACCTAATGATGAGCAAGATGAAGAATTGGAGGGAGCATCTAAAAGACTAGAACCACAAGATGGAAGCATGGAGGAGGAGAAATTTGAGGATATCGGAGAAATTAAGCCCGAAGAGCCAGAAGTGCTGGAGGTGGACCTCAAACCTTTGCCTAAGGGATTGAGGTATAAATTTTTGGGGCCGGACAAGACCTATCTCGTCATTGTGAGAGACGAGTTGAGCCCCGAAGAAAATGAGATGTTGCTGAATTTATTGAAGAAGCACAAGAAGGTGATCGGGTATTCAATAAATGATCTCAAAGGACTCAGCCCAACCTTTTGTACTCATCGCATACCTATATAGGATTAATACAAGCCCGTAGTGGACCATCAAAGGAGGTTAACCCATGCCATGCGAGAGGTGGTGAAGAAGGAGGTGATCAAGTTATTGGACGCCGGAATCGTTTACCCAGTACTGCATAGCGAATGGGTGAGCCCTGTACATTGTGTGCCAAAGAAAGGAGGTTTGACCGTGGTGAAGAATGAGAAGAATGAGTTAATTCCGCAAAGGACCATGACCGGATGGAGGATGTGCATTGATTATCGGAAATTGAATAAAGCAACGAACAAGGATCACTTCCCCCAACCGTTCATCGACGAGATGCTTGAGTGGTTAGCAAATCATTCCTATTTTTGCTTTCTCGATGGGTACTCGGGGTTCATGCAAATTCCTATTCACCCGGAAGATTAACACAAGACAACTTTTACTTGCCCATATGGAACACTTGCATATGGAAGGATGCCTTTTGGTTTGTGCAATGCACCAGCCTCTTTCCAACGTTGCATGATGGTGGTGTTTTCGGAATTCAATGAAGAGATTGTCGAGGTGTTCATGGATGATTTTTTCGTCTATGGGAAAACTTTTGCGGATTGTTTAGCCAACTTGGACAAGGTTCTCATGAAATGTGCGGAGGTTGACTTGGTACTCAATTGGGAGAAATGCCACTTTATGGTGAAGCAAGGTATAGTGTTGGGACACGTGATATCTGAAACGAACCGGGTTTCCAAAGAAGGGAACCCGATCCCTGCACCTCTGTGATAGTCCCAGGAGGCTATCGCGTGCAAATCCCTGTCTCAGAAAGTAAAGAAAAACCGTACAACAAAAGGGAATACATGAAGGTCCACATAATAATATAATAATTAAGCATCTGAGTACATCATTTCGGCACATGCCGGGTACAAGTCCAACGTGACTGAATCAAACAGAGTAAACATCTACGCAGCGGCTCTCATGTAGCGAAGTAGACTCCATATCCGCAGGCAACTCGAGTGTAGGGCGAGCCTCAATCCTCCCATCCATCGTGCTCAAAGTCATAGTCCGGCTCCTGGTCTGAAAACCCGTCATCTACTCGATAAGCGAGTAGGTCATGTCAGCTTCCCAGCAAAGAGCATAAGCAAAGGAGAATAATTCTAATATGCATGAATAATCCTATTTATGGCTGTAGAAGGTTATGCAAGTAGCGGTAGCAACATCAAGGTAAGCAGAATAGCCGAGAGGTCTCCATCTCCGAGGAGATCCACACCTCCGAGGACAACGCCTCCGGGGTCAACACCCCAACAAGGAAAGAACACCAAACACTAGATCTCAACCGAGTCACAGCATCCCACTCTCATCTGCGACGTGGGGTCACCAACTCCTATCCCCACGTCTCAACGGCACGAAGCCGGGCTCACACACTCACAGGGGAGAGAAAGCAGCACAGGAAGAGACTAGCCAGAGTAACAGACCCGTGGGCTGTCCATACCAGTGGACACGGACTATAGCTATAGGTTTAACACTCTGCAGAGGTTGTACAACTGGACCCGCCGAGTAGAGCAGAATCGGGTGCTCCCGATTCACCTCTTTACCTAACGGCCAGATACCTAGCGGTGGACGGCACTCTCCTGCCTCTCCGAGCCTGACTCGTCCTGACTAGGGCGCGAAACTTGCCAGCAGGGCCTCGAAGCTGTGAAACCATCCCCGGAGAAGCCGAGGTGACGTCTACTCGGGGGGTAATACCCGTCCCCCTCACACGACCACACCGGTCTGCCTACAGGCCGGATGCCATCCACATACTAGTTCTCGAACTGAACCCCGCCAATAACATGGCAAATGGTTTGCACGTAAATAGCCCAAAGATCACAGTTAAACTGTCGATCGGTCCTTAATTGCAAGAGCGAGCACTCACCAACTCCAACCGTCTGACACACCGCTAGGGCAAGAGGCCAGGTCGCATCTCCCCTAGACAGGCGTTCACAAGTAACCAAAGCAGCTCGCTCCCGCGGTAACACATCAAGGATACACACTCACCCAAAACACACGCAAGAGTTCTGAGGTATCCCAACCTCGGTCCAAACCTGAGATCCATCCATAACTAAGGGTAAAATATATGGATGAATAAAGCCGGGAACTAGCTAGGGGTTGGTAGCTAGTTCCAAAAATAGGTATTCCAAGGACAGGATAAACAATTACAAGGCATGGCTAATCAATTGTCTATGCAATTTAAAAACATGCATCATAAGTAATTAAGCACTAGCAACTAAAGCATGCATAGGATCTATATGGTTGGGAGTGACATGACACCTGGCTGGCGTCCGTAGTCCTGGTCTGGGTTGAAGTCGGGGTCGTAAGCCTCCTCCGGGTCGTAGCTCGGGTCTGTGCAGCACGAGATACGAGACGCTAAATTACCGGCAAACAACTAAGCATAAATCTAAAGAAATCCAATTTTAAAAGATCCCAACAGAATCAAACTACCTATAAATAGCACCGTCTCATTTTTAGAAAAATATAGAAACTGGTTTCATATTTTTCGAAGTTATAAATAATTAGTTATGAATTTTCAAAGTTTAAAGGATTTATAAATTAATTTCCAAATTCATTTATAAAACCGAAAAGGATTTTTATTTTGAAAATAGTTGATGACGTCAGCATGACATAGGCGTGACGTTAGCAGCAGGGTTAGTGGGCCGTTATTGGGCCGAAAACGGCCCATTGGACTTAGCCCTATGGGCCAAAGGAGCAAAGTCCATTGTTTCACCCCGAACAAAAATTCAGAGTTCACAGATTAAAGAGAAAAGGACCGCGATGGGCTTTATTGGGCTGCTTGGCCCATCACTCTCTCAGTCCCACACCAGAGAAGTCTGGTGGGGGTCCCTGAGGAAATCTGGGGTGTGAAGGCACCCCTCCGTCACGCACGCGCGCCTCGGCGTGTAGCCGGCGGCGACGACGTGCGGCGTTGGGCGGCTACAGCTGCTCTGGCGTTCACCCAAACGGAAAACCAAAACCCCTAGGACTCGTTGGTTCCGCACGGTGCATCCTCGACTCTGGGGTGGAGCCTTGGTCCCGTGCGAAGCGCGACGCGGCGGCACTCTCGGCGCGAAGCAGAGATGACGGCGTGCGGCGATGGCAAGCAGCGGCGGCTGTACTCCGAACCAGACCGTGAACGGTAGTTAGCAGGTGCAGCACGAGCGACTTGGCGTGCACATGGGCGTGCTCGCCAGGGCACACACGCGCGCATAGGTAGAGCCTGGCCGCGACATGGCCAGCCAGTGCGCGGATCCTCGGCGAGCCGAGACCGCGGCGCGGCGCTTACCACGACAGCGAAAACGAACATCCGGCGCGGCGTCCGTGTTCATGGGAGTGAGCAACTTGGGCGTGCACACGGACACACACACACAAAAAACACAGCAAAGTGCTCGGCTCACGCGCATGAGCACGCGCGCAGCACAGTGGTGCTCCGGCGCGTCGCGGCGAGGACGAAAGTGGTGGGTTAGTGGCCAACGGCCAGCCTGCTCGCGCTGGGGTGCACGACGGCGACAGGGAGATAGGAACCTACAGAAGATCAGCGACACGAAGGCCGGACAGGGGCTTGACTCAGCAAGCAAGAGCTCGGCACTCGGCGCGGCGTCCGGCGTGGCGTGGCGCAGGGGCACACTCCCGATCATCACAGGAAGGACCAAGGGAGAAGGGAAGGAACAGGCCGGTGCGGTGCTCACGTTGGGGCATAGGTGAAGATGTAGCAGTGGAGTCCACGGTGTTGAAGATCACGGTGGCGCGGCGAGGTGAGGCGGCGGCACGGCGTTCTCCTCTGCTCCGGCTTCTACTCGTACGCGGACGGCCTCCTCTGGACCACGGGCGGCTCCGGTCTTGAGTGCTTCAGCTCCGGCGTGGCGGCGCGACGGTGACGCGCCTCTCTTCTTCCCCCTTCTCTTCTCCTCTTCCCCCTTCTACTTCCTCCCGGCGGCAGAACAGAGGACCAAAAGGGGAGGAGCCCCAATTGAGCGATAGCTTGCAGGAGGGGCCTCGCCAGGGGGTTTAGCAGGTCGAGCACGCCGAGGTGAGGAAAACGGTCACGGCAAGGGCACCTAGTGGCTGGTGGAGGCGTGTGGGTGATGTGGCGGCGCGGTAATGGCTGGCGCGTGCGGGAAGGCGTCATGGCGCAGGGGTAGAAAGGGGAATAGCCCAGGTGGCACGCGGGCGCGGTCGCCTGGCTCGACGTCCGTGCCATGGGTGCGGTCGGGGGCTTGTCCCCTAGCCGGGGGTGCACGCACGAGCGTATGGGCGCGGCGGCGGTGCGAGGTGATGTGTGGCGCGGCCTTGACCGGGTGAGGACGAAGACCGGAGGGCGGGTCCCGTCTGTCAGCGACTCGAGCACGGGGGTGAGGTAAGCGGGCCGAGCTGGGCCGGAGGCGCGAGTAAGGTAAGCAGGCCGGGTGCTGGTTGTTCACAGGCTGGAAGTTAGAGGTGCACATGCAGACTTTAGTGAAGGTTAGCTGGCCCATGTTAGTTTGAAGAGTTTTGAAAATAGTTTTGAATTAGGTTTAAACTATAAATTTGAATTTGAATTTTATTCAAATTCAAAACACACTCAATAAATCCAAATAAAATCCATAAGATCCAAATCACATACTTTACCATAATTTGAATTTATATTTTTGTACTTTTGGTTTTATTTAGATAAGATTAAGGGAAGAGGTTAGAAAGGGTTTAAATTAAGGTGACACATCATCAATAAATAAAAGTTCAAATTTCCTCACATTTTCATAATTTAAATTTCAGGGATGTTACAATATCCGAAAGGAGCATTGAGGTGGATAAAGCCAAAGTTGAGACGGTCGAGAGACTTCCACCACCGACGGATATCAAATCTTTGAGGAGCTTCTTGGGCCATGCAGGATTTTATAGAAGATTTATCAAGGACTTCTCAAAGATCACCAAGCCATTAACTAACCTTCTTCAAAAGGATGTGCCATTTGATTTTAATGACAAGTGCTTGGCGGCGTTCTAGACACTAAAGAAAGCTCTCGTGACCACACCAATCATTCAACCGCCCGATTGGAGTCGGCCATTCGAGATAATGTGTGATGCTAGCGACTATGCCATTGGAGCCGTCTTGGGGCAACGAAAAGAAGGCAAGGTACATGCTATATATTATGCTAGTAAAACTCTTAATAGAGCTCAATTAAATTATGCAACAACGGAGAAGGAGTTGCTTGCGGTTGTGTTTGCCTTCGAAAAATTCAGATCATACATTGTGAACTCCAAGGTGATTGTCTACACTGATAATGTGGCAATTAAGTATCTCTTGTCAAAGAAGGATGCCAAGCCAAGGTTGATTCAGTGGATCCTTCTATTACAAGAATTTGATGTTTGGATTCAACACAAAAAGGGGTCGGAGAATGTTGTAGCCAACCACCTATCAAGGATGAATCGTGAGAATGATAAGGAGCCCATTGAAGACAAGATGAGAGATGATCACCTCTATCGAGTAATCGATAAGGATAGTTGGATGATCGACATCATTTGAGCAATTCGAAAAATGCCACTCGATCACTTAGACAAGAATGCACAAAGAAGGGTAATCTCCGAGAGCCGAAAATATTTTTCGGATTCACCTTAGCTTTTTAGACTTGGAGCCAATGGAGTGTTGAGAAGGTGTGTACCAAGAGAAGAGAGGCAAGAAATAATAAGGAAGTGTCACTCGGTGGAATACGGAGGACATTATGGGCATTTCTGAACTCAAGCAAAGGTATGGGCCAGCGGATTTTATTGGCCGGAAATGCATGAAGATGCTAAAAGGTATGTTGCCTCTTGCCCCGAATGCCAAAGAACTGGTAACATCTCTCAAAGGAATGTCATGCACTTGAACTATAATTTGCAAATCGATTTATTTGATGTTTGGGGTATCGACTTCAAGGGACCATTTACAAACTCACATGGATATGAGCATATACTCGTCATGGTTGATTATGTGTCCAAGTGGGTGGAGGCTATACCGTGTCGTAAGGCGTCAACGGAGGAGTCCATCTCAATGGTTAAGAATATCATTTTTCCTCACTACGGTGTTCCGAGAATCTTGATAAGCGACTGAGGGACTGATTTCATCGGGTATAGCTTTCGGAAGAGTTTGTCCAAATTGGGAATTGAGCATAGAGTGGCTACGGCCTATCATCCACAAACCAATGGGCAAGCGGAAACATCAAATAGGCAACTAAAGAGCATCCTCAATAAGACTATTGAGAAGGGAGGCAAGGATTGGTCAAAGAAATTGGATGGAGCATTGTGGGCATATCGGACGGCATTCAAGACACCGATAGGTATGACTCCATACCAATTTGTATATGGCAAGGCTTGTCATCTTCCGGTTGAGCTAGAGCATAAGGCATATTGGGCAATAAAGGAGATGAGCCTCGACTTAGATGCTGCAAGGATGAAAAGAAGAATCCAAATTAGCGAGCTAGAAGAGATGAGGTTAAAGGCTTATGAAAGTGCAAGCATTTACAAAGAGAGGATCAAAATGTGGTATGATAAAAGACTTAAAGCAAAAGAGTTCAAGGAAGGAGATAAGGTCCTTCTCTACAATTCAAGGTTTAAAACTTTTGGAAAAGGAAGTTACAAAGCAAATGGGACGGACCTTATGTGGTACATTCGGTGTTCTCCAATGGAGTGGTTACTATCATGGATACAAGAGGTGACCAATACGTGGTGAATGGTCAGCGGCTAAAGGTCTATATTGAACCCGACGTCGTGCCCCTACACTGCGTTGACATTTTCACGATGGAGGATGAACCCGAGCGTCAAGCCTAGGACGAAAAACAAGGTACGTCACATGTATATATTTTAGTTTTTATTTCTTTTTAGCGTATTTTGTGAATTTTTGCTGGGCCAACTCTTCTGCACGGGTTTATATTCATAAAATAGTGGGCACCACAAAATTTGGGACGAGCCAGCCCGCGGGTCAGGGCAGGCCGGTGCGCGGCGTCTCGTGCCTGTTTTCCTCTGGGGCACATCTCTCTACCTTCTAAGCTTGCACCGATGATTTTCGAGAGTTTAGAAACAGGAAAGAAGGGGTTTTGGGCATGACGAGCACCCGATATGCATGGAGAATAAGAAGTGGTGCTCGTCTTGTGAAAAGTTCCACTAAGTTTAGCGGTTGTTCTTCCCTTGTTGTTCTTTTTGTAAAAAAATACGATGAGGACGTCGTATGGTCTAAGCGTGGGGGGGGGGGAACTAGCGCTAGTTCCAAAAACTTTTTGCCCTAGTAGTTTGGTTGGTTTGGTTTGAAGTTTTTCTTTTTTTAGCTTCATGGTGTGTTAATGTTAGCGTTGAGTCAATAAAAAATAAAAAAGGTCTTGTGTTTTATTTTTCTTGCTTACTCGTTTATCTATCTTTTATCTTTATATTCGATCATGAGGAATGAGCACGAAAGTTTCTGTGGTGCTTAGTGGGTCCTTGCCCATGAGAGCATCCATACTTTACTTTGAGCTAGAACCTTGTTTAGCTATGCTACAATTATTACAAAGTTGGAGGATTTTATTTCTGAAAATTACATGAAAAACCCCTTGCAATAAAGGTTAGCATCTTCTTCTTCCAAGTTGAGAGTGAGCTTATCCTTTACAAAGCATTTATATATTTGTTCCACTATAAGTATTGTTAGCATGATGAATTGGGTTAGGGCTTTCCTCTCTTGGAAGTTCTAATTTCGAGCAATGATCATGTCCTTGCTTTATATCTTTTATTGCTAGCCTCGTCATATATTCGGTAACGAGACTTTCACATCGAAAGTCCGTGTATCGCCGGATTCCATACCCAACCCAAAATATCTTTTTATTCATCTTATTCCTTGAACACAACCTACGCCCGAAGATTCGTTCCGTCTCTAGCAAGGATTTTGGCTAAATTTCAGATTGTATTTCCACGCCAAGGAGGCAAGCGTAAAGCTTCGGAGAAGAGATAAAGATGTCAAGCAAAGAGAAAAAGGGTATAAAGAGAAGAAAAAGTGAGACAAAGAAAAAAAGAAAAAAGAGAAAAGAAAAAAAGAAAAGAAAAGAAAAAGGAATAAAGAAGAAAGAGAAAAAGAGGAATTCAAAGGCAAAGCAAGAAAGGTATAAGAAGGGATAACAAGTCAAGTGAAGATCAAGAGAAGTGCAAAGGAAGGATGTGATGTTGTCGAGGACGAATCTTCAATATTCCAACCATGTGCAATCCGACAACAAGGACATCATTAGGGCCTTGGAGTCATATTTTCTTTTCCCTTTTGCATATGTCCACCATTGTTGACGGTTGAAAATTGCTGCTTTTACATCGTCAATACCTGCATAAAATAAATGTAAAAGGATCATCAACACTAGAATAGGGCTTAAACTAACCATTTCCACAAGTGTTAGTGATTATGCAAATACATGTGATTAGCACTAGAAAGAGGAGTAAAAGCACAAGTCTTTGATCCAAGTACTTCAAGCTCAGCCAATGAGGGGATGCCACATAGGATTCCCCTGGATCATTGACATCATCAATCCAAGAGAGGCAAGCCCGACGAATCACGAATCGCCATGTGGACATCACATGGATCCAAGGGCCCACTCAGTACCCAAACCGCCAAGAAACTTGGCATGCACGGAGGACAAGCATCAGGGCCCACATGGCAGCCACCCTGAGAAAGCACGACGCAGAAGGCCTCCCGGGGGGTTTGGCTGACCCTAGGATCGGCCGAACAGACCTAGGGTCGGTTGATCCCCACCTTCCACGTGCTGCTGCCTGATTGATCACTTGCTGTGATCCCGGGCGTTTTGGGGCACTTTGAGCCTCCAAGCAAGCCACCCCCTCCTCTATAAATAGGAGGGGAGGAGCTCTCATTTGGAACACACACTTCTCCTCCTCCTCTTCATTTTGGCTTTGAGCCTCTCTCTTTAGGAGAGGAGAGCTTTTTGCATAGGATTAGTTCTAGGAAGTGAGGTGGGAGGCTTGAGGGCATGTCATGATTCATGACATCTTCCTCAAGAACGATCCTCAGCGGTGCCTTTGTTCTTCAACTAGACTAAAGTGAGTATTTCGATATTTCCTATTTAGACTTAAGTCGTATGCATGCTTAGTTGCTTTGTTCTTGTGTTCTTCGTTTGTTCTTGGTTTAGAGGCTTGTGTTCTTCGAACACAACCCTTTCGATCCAGTAGACTTAGATCATAAGTTTGCATCTAGTTTACTAGCATGTCTATTAGAGTAAAGTGAAGCTCCTGCATGTTTCTAGTTAGATCAAAGTGCATTCGTGATCTTGCATGAGTGATGGAGCATACCTTGAGCTAGTGCCAGTGTCTCCCTCGCGGATTCGTAGAAATAGTAAGTGGTGTAGACAAGGTGTCTGGACCATAAGCTATCATTCGAAGACCACGTATGATCGTAGCGTAGAGGTAGGCTGCAGTGGTGACAGCCTGTTGGACCCTTTGTCAACCCTCTACGTCGCGTACCGAGTTGTGCTCGAGCCAACACATTGGCCTTGTGCTTGGTGCCCGAAGTGAGTGCTATACCTGAGAGACCGTAACTAGACTCTGTGCTCAGTCGAGGCAGATCTTCTCTACCTATCCTATCAACCAGTGTTGTGTCCTTGGATCATCTATACTAGAGTAGGAGATAGTACACACTATTCTTTGGATTCGATACCCTTGGAATACTCTCCTTCCTTGGGGAAGTGCTACAGCGATATTTCCGTGCGCTTGCGGTATACCCGGTTGTTCTTATACGCTCCCTCTAGGTGTACAACTAGTGGTGACGTTAAGAAATGCCAACAAGCATTTCTAGCGCTGTTGCCGGGGAACGGTTGTTGTATCTCTCTTCGAGCCTAGTGGTCTTCATATTTATCATTTTCGTTTTCTTCTACCTTCACCCCAGTTACCCATCGAGTTATCCTTTTTGTTTCTTTTCTTCTACCTTTACCCCCGTTACCTTTTGAGATGCCTTCCTATCAAAGCCTCTCTACCCCTAGGGGCGAGTTCGTCTTAGAGCAACCTTCAACTTCCTCATCTTGCTGCGAGCTTCATCCCGGCTTTATAACCATGGTTCGGAATCGACCTTTCTCTGGAGCGATCAGTGATGATCCTAATGTTCATTTAGAGGAGTTCGAGGACTTGTGTTCGTGCTTGGTAATTCCAGGCATGACACAGGAAACTTTGAGGTGGAAATTGTTCCCTTTCTCTCTCGTAGATAGAGCGGAGCAATGGTACACCCACACAGTAGAGCATGTGAATAATTGGGGAGAACTACGAGAAAACTTTTGTGACTCGTTCTCCCTTTATGAACGCATAGAGCTCTTGCCGTGTGAAGTCCTTGACTTTGAGCAATTAGAGGGTGAGTCCATAGGTGCAGCTTGGGCTAGGTTCCAACTTCTTATGACATCTAGCCCAGACATGTCTATACCTGATGATATAGCGACGTATACCTTTTATACTCGTATAGATATGGAATCTGCACGAGAGCTCAACCTTTTAGCTGGTGGTTCGTTCGAAAACCAAACTCTAGTGGAAAGAAGAGAGATCCTAGAATTCTTCTTAGAAACCTCTTCTTCCCATATCGTTTACAACGAACCCCATCTGGAGTCCGAGTTGGTCCATGAGAGTCTCTCAATAGCCGAATCTGAGCTTTCATTCTCTGAATTCCTTGATTCCTCTGTTGAGCCCTCTCCCGAACCACGAACATCGAAGGAAGAAGAAATTCAACCTTCGGAGTTCTCTTCCCGATTTGAGGATGATCCTTCTCGAAACATCAGAAATACCTCAGATCACTCTTTGCACAAGAAGCCTACGACATCGTTGGACTTTTATGAGGTCCTCGATGAAGTTTGGAATCATGGGACGATAGTGGATTGGTCACCTCAGAAGCATACATCCGAAGCAATTCGGGTTAGCTCGACTTCTATGATCATCCACTGTTCCATGAGAGGAAACACCGTAGATGCTGTCCATGCCCCTACTGTTGGGGCTTGCATCATACCAGAGACCCTTTTGGATACTCTAGTGGGTGACGTGCCCTTGATCCCGACTGATAGACTTTTCCATAGTCCCAGGTGGCGCTGTGTTTTTCCATGTTGGGGGATTGCTAGGGACGTGCCGATCACCATTGATGACATAGAGGTGCGGTTAGATTTCCACATCTATGACATCGTGGATTTTGATCTTCTTCTAGGTTTCCCCTTAGAAAAACTTCTTGCTAAATCTCAAGGAAACCCAGAAGAAGAGCTTAGGGAAACCGTTTCTGTCCATGCTGAACCATATAGACATCCTCTGACAGAACCTTTCCCTAGACCTACGGTATCTCCTTCGCCTCCCGATCCTCCTGACGAAGCATTTCCTGAGGAGGCCATGAAGAAGGAATGGCCAGATGGAGTGATATGCTTTTCCGAAGCATTTTGGGATAGTACACCCTCTCTGGTTACTCCTTGTTCTGTGAGAGGGATTGCCGTAGAGGCACACTGTGACCCCATCATGGAGGTTAACATCATGCCATGGCACTTAGCGGAAACTCTTTTAGGAAAAGTTCCGCTAGCACCATCCGACATGCTCCTCGAGACTTGTCCCTTTGGGCACGTTCTTGAATGTCGGGGGATCGCAAGTGCCGTGCCGCTTATCATGGACAGGATCGAAGCTAGCTTAGACTTTCACATCTTTGATGTCCTCGATCCTGATCTACTCCTAGGCTCCCCGCTAGAGAAATTCTTTGAGGAATCCATAGGGAGCCTAGATGATAAGCCTAGGGGAGTCGTTTCTGCTTGTCCGGGACACCCTATGGCGAAGCCTCTTCCGCAACAAAACTCGCTTGAGAAGATGACGCATATATCTCCGTCTGCGTCGTCCGAGACCGTTCTCATTAAGGTCATAGAATGTTCTACCCCTCATGAGTACGACTCGGGAGACTCTTTTCACCTTTGTGAAGGCGAACGATCGTCACCACTCTCGACCGAGTTTCAGCCTCTTCTCGCTGGTCCATATCATGTTGCTTTCGATCATGATCGAGAGTCAACATCGAGCTTCCACGATGACTCTCTTGAGATAGAGAATCAATGGGCCATGGAACCTTTCGAGGCGCTGACTCTGGAGTCCGGAGGAAAGGATTCCACGCACGAGCATGGCAGTTTCATTCTTGATCCACCATACAGACCATGCTCGCATCATGCCCCTCTAGAGTCAGACATGCTTAGTGCGCTGAGCACGCATGAGGGCTACAATCACCTTATGGTCCTCTTTTGTAGAAAGTTCAGAAGGTTGATTGTGGATGCATATGTCTATCATAAGCATATAAGATTTCGTGTGTGCACTGTGGCACTAACCTTGCAGCTGAAGCTTCACTGATACATCAAGGATTGGTGGTGAGACGGGGATGACACCACCAACGATAGCTGCAAGATGAGTTCTCATGGTCGAGCTTATGACCTTAAATAAACAAAGCACTCCCAGGAGATAGCCTAGATTAGGTTAGGTTTTATTTCCCTTTTCGAATAAAAGCAAGAACATGTTTTTAGGATAGATTGTCCTTCGAGTATTTTTAGTCACTAACCTTTCAGGTGGAGATTGAAAAGAAGAATGAACAGGTGATGCCTACAAACATGTGAGCTGCATCAAATGCAACACCTGAGGTAAGCTCTGGTGAGGGAACATTTACAACAGGAAACTTGATCTCCACACACTTGAGTTTTGTTGCCTAGCAATGCAAACTTCAATTGTGGGGGAGGTATGTGAGCATCTTGAGTAAACTTCCTCCTTTACCAAATCTTATCCTGGTGTGGCAATGATGTCAGCTCTTGCATCTTGCCCACTAGCTAGGTAAGTCCTGCTTTTGACATTAAACAAAGCCCTTCCGGGAGATTGCCCGAAGTTCACTGTCTTATGCTCATGCTTATGTCCCTTTTTCGAAAATAGCTTGATCATGCTTTCATGCTTCCTTTATCTTTGTTTATATGCTCTGGTTTGAATGCATATGATATATCGTGTATTCATAGATTGTTTTAAATTAAGCATGGTGCTCAGGTTAAAATTGTCTTCTTCAATCAAAACAAGACATGGTGTCGAGTTTTGATTGATGAACCTTAGAGTTATATTTTCATAGATCTTGGTTGCACATATGCTGACTAACCCATGCAGAAAATTGTCAAATTTGAATGGGTAAGTCATTGAGCTAAATTCAAATGGGAAGGTAAGCTGAGGTGTCAGATTCATGTTGCACATCATGCAAAGGTGGTACATATGACCGCTCAAAGGTCCAAGGTAAGTATATCCCCCCTTTGTGTATGAAATGTAATGTTGATCTAACCCTTTCGAGCAAGTGACATGGTGACAATAAAATAAAATAAAATAAAATAAAAACCCAAAAATATTTGAATTTGAATAAAGGCTCTATGGTTCTCGAACCAGTAGAGTCCATCCTTTGTTTTCATTTGTCGTTTGAAGAACAACACCAGGTTCAACCACTAGTGTGGGGGAGTTCTCTCAAGCTCATCATCATATCCACTTGAGAACTCCCACACAGGCAGTGCACAACATCGACTATGCGTTCATGACAAGAGCAAGGTAAACTAGAGTGAGTCGGCTGCCTTATGGTTAGCCGAATCACCACTAGTCTCCCTTGATCTCTTATCCTTCAGAAGCGATGGTATGTGCACCCTCTACCTCACTCTCCTTTATCCATGAGTTTGATTGAATTTCAATTCATATCCTTTATATCAAGCTCAGTGGTTGGTGCTATGCTTGCTCTACATGATTCCTGTGGTTGGCTTGCATATGTTTTATTCCTTACTTATCATCTTGATGCTTGTGAACAAATATCATTAGGGAACTCATGCTTACCTAAGTAGTTGACGTTTGCGATATGGTTTGATGATATGATCTTCGCTCTTTATGTTTGAGTGCTTGGGAATTTTTATTTGAAAATCATGAAAACCCTTTGCAAAGCTCCTCTTTGATATGCCTCCGTCCTACTAGAGCCATATGATATTCATAGTTGAAAACCTTTTGCTCATATGCTGCTTGTTATTGCATTGAGCTTCGTCAAATTCTGTGACCCTTGTGAGAATTCTTTTCATACTCTCATGATCAAGATTCATGTGCACACCACCTATTTCCCCTTGCTATGCTTCTACACTGGAAGTTAGCATTGTATCATTCATCCATCTCATAAAAATAAAGCTCCCTATGTGGTGTGACATCTCTCTCCAAAAGTATCCATCAAGGGAGACATGGGCTATGAAAAAAAAGAGAGACACATGCTTAAGGCATGATGAAAAAAAAGAAAGAAAAGAAAAATAGCCCATGTCCAGAATAAAGGAGAAATAAGGGAGAGATGAGATCATGCAAAAAGGAGTTCCATATATTTGATGGTAATAACTAGTGTCCATTCCAGGGCTAGTGTCCACCTTACCATCAACCTTAGCTTTCATCATATATGTATGGTAATATATAGCACCCATTTCGGGCCTAGTATCCACCTTACCATACTCACCATATCCATACACGTGCACATCTTGATCTGATTGTATGATTTGATTTTCTCTGTGGATCTAGTTTTTGACTTTGCAATATATGTGATGCAAGTATGCCTTATCCTTTATCCTACCCTGAGCTCCACATATAGCCATCATTAGAAGTAGGATGAAGAAAGACAATCTAATGCCTTGGTGAGGACATATACACATTGAGCGATTTGAGAGAATCAAATGAGGAGCTAAGCAAGGTTTGTTTTTGAAAATTTATTGCAAAACCCCAAGTGCTCAACATAATGAGCAGGAGTGACTTGATTCATGACCGTTCCATTCCTCAACTGCCCAAGATAGCATGATAGACACTTCAGAGTTCACAAGTACAAGGTATGGTTTGGAATATCTCTTATGCTTGCTTCATACCTTTGGATATCATGTCTCACCTTGACCTGACTCCCTTTACTCGGGATGAGCAAAGGTTAAGTGTGGGGGTGTTGTTGACGGTTGAAAAGTGCTGCTTTTACACCATCAATACCTGCATAAAATAAATGTAAAAGGATCATCAACACTAGAATAGGGCTTAAACTAACCATTTCCACAAGTGTTGGTGATTATGCAAATATAGGTGATTATCACTAGAAAGAGGAGTAAAAGCACAAGTCTTTGATCCAAGTACTTCAAGCTCAGCCAATGAGGGGATGCCACATAGGATTCCCCTAGATCACTGACGTCATCAATCCAAGAGAGGCAAGCCCGATGAATCACAAATCGCCACGTGGACATCACATGGATCCAAGGGCCCACTCAGTACCCAAACCGTCAGGAAACTTGGCATGCACGGAGGACAAGCATCAGGGCCCACATGGCAGCCACCCTGGGAAAGCACGACGCAAAAGGCCTCCCGGGGGGTTCGGCCGACCCTAGGATCGGCCGAACCGACCTAGGGTCGGTTAATCCCCACCTTCCACGTGCTGCTGCCTGATTGGTCACTTGCTGCGATCCCGGGCGTTTTGGGGCACTTTGAGCCTCCGAGCAAGCCACCCCCTCCTCTATAAATAGGAGGGGAGGGGCTCTCATTTGGAACACGCACTTCTCCTCCTCCTCTTCATTTTGGCTTTGAGCCTCTCTCTTTAGGAGAGGAGAGCTCTTTGTATAGGATTAGTTCTAGGAAGTGAGGTGGGAGGCTTGAGGGCATGTCATGATTCATGACATCTTCCTCAAGAACGATCCTCAGCGGTGCCTTTGTTCTTCAACTAGACTAAAGTGAGTATTTCGATATTTCCTATTTAGACTTAAGTCGTATGCATGCTTAGTTGCTTTGTTCTTGTGTTCTTTGTTTGTTCTTGGTTTAGAGGCTTGTGTTCTTCGAACACAACCCTTTCGATCCAGTAGACTTAGATCATAAGTTTGCATCTAGTTTACTAGCATGTCTATTAGAGTAAAGTGAAGCTCCTACATGTTTCTAGTTAGATCAAAGTGCATTCGTGATCTTGCATGAGTGATGGAGCATACCTTGAGCTAGTGCCAGTATCTCCCTCGCGGATTCGTAGAAATAGTAAGTGGTGTAGACAAGGTGTCTGGACCATAAGCTATCCTTCGAAGACCACGTACGATCATAGCGTAGAGGTAGGCTGCAGTGGTGACAGCCTGTTGGACCCTTTGTCAACCCTCTACGTCGCGTACCGAGTTGGGCTCGAGCCAACACATTGGCCTTGTGCTTGGTGCCTGAAGTGAGTGCTATACCTAAGAGACCGTAACTAGACTCTGCACTCGGTCGAGGCAGATCCTTTCTACCTATCCTATCAATCAGTGTTGTGTCCTTGGATCATCTATATTAGAGTAGGAGGTAGTACACACCGTTCCTTGGATTCGATACCCTTGGAATACTCTCCTTCCCTGAGGATGTGCTACAGCGGTATTTCTGTGCGCTTGCGGTATACCCGGTTGTTCTTATACGCTCCCTCTAGGTGTACAACTAGTGGTGACGTTAAAAAACGCCAACAAGCATTCTAAATCTTCTTATCCTTGATACCCTCACATTATGGTTTCATTCTCATGATCATTGGCTCGGAAGGTGAACAACTATTAGAGAACTTTCCTAGCTTGATAATATTTGTGTTAGCTTCACTAGCCACACCTATAGCTCCACCATATATTTAAATGAGAGACTTGTGGGAGATGAGAGTTCATGAATTGTCTATGATAGCCACTTCAAATGAACGACATTTGAGAACTTGGAGGAAGATTTTGTCTAATACTTGTTGCAGGAATTTTATTTTTGGAAAAGCTCGAAACCCTCCGGTGGAAGTAAGAAACTAAGTATGGTTGGATAAAGGACCTCCGGCAAAAAGGTATAAGTTGTGGGGTAAGACTTGACTGGGTAATTTCCTAAACGCCCATGATCCATATAGTGTTTATTGTTTTCATGTTTCTTATATCAAAGATGAAGGGTTGACTAACTTGTAAGGAATGAACTATTGACACAAGTTTTAACTCCATGGACAAGTGTTCTTTTGCAAGAAACTTGCTCGAGGGCGAGCAAGATCTAAGCGTGGGGGAGATGTTGATGGTGAATTTTGGTGCTCCAAACATGTTCGTTACACTTTGGTTTGAACTTCATCATGGTACTAACCTGCCACTAGGCACACTAATGATATAACAAGTTCAACTTTGTATGTGCATTTCGAAGTGTGATGTTTTTGTAGGAAAATATGGACTAAAGGGACGTAGTCACATCGAGTTCAAAGGAGTAAATGAGGAGTCCCGTTCATGTTCAAGTGCAAGGCAAACTCACTCCCAAAGGTGGCAAGGACCAAGATGTTACGACAAAACATCTCCGAGGACCAAGACATAAAGATTAGATTTCATACGAGAAGACCCCCTATATTTATCGCAGGGTTGATGACGCCAAAAAGACACAAATATTGGGGTCAAAGTCCAAAAAGTCAAGATGGACCACTCAGAGGAAGGGGCAACCGAACCGGGCCGGGAAGGACCCAGGCCGGTCGGCCCAGGCCGGCTGGCCTGGCCCTTTCCCACGCCGGTTCGGCCCTCGGTTTCTTGTGCACGAAGATCCTTCAACCCTAAGTATTGGCCGGTGCCGCCATTCGTCAAAAACATAGATAAATACCACCGAGAGGATCCATTCATCAAGAGAGGTTGGATCAGAAGAGATTCGAGGAGAGCACTCGGGAGAAATATTCATCTAGTCCAAGGAGGCGGCTACAAGCGAAGGAGGACGTCGAGGCGCTGCCACGGCGCCCCCGGAGTTGAAGGACGCATCGCCAGAAGCATCTACCATGATCAACGACGCCATGCTTAGCGTCTTGATGGGGTAATCTTCTCATTTGTCCATGGGGTTGTAACGGATCATGTCATGTAATCACTGACTCGTTTATGGTCTCAATCTATTGGTTGTGTGTTGATGATGCTTTCCTGTCTAAGGCTAGCTACCGTGCTTTTCAGGTGTATAGATCTGACTACTCCCGTTGATCCCTTCAACACACCGTGATCATTCGTTGTTTTGCCTTGATTACCTTCACGTAGTGACAATGCGAGAGAAGGAAAAGGGTGAAGCAGCGGTCACACCTTCAATAGATTAGATTGGTTTTTACCTTCCTTGGCGGTTGCATGTTCATGTATCTTAGACCCTATGGGCGAGTGTCCTCTACATCTAGTTCACCTCACACACCTCTTGTTTTAAGATTGGTTTGCTCTTAGATCAATCTCTAGTTAAAGGTTGTCTTAATCAACTAGATTAGCTTTAGATCGAATGCTAGCAATCCCCTTGCTCCTTGGCTTGACAAGAACCTTGGGTGTACACTCAAGGGAAGAAAGGTCACATACGGTCTGTACGCTTGCGGATCGAAGTTTGCAACAACAATCAACCGTCAACAAGCGCCATGCCAACTATGACCAGGTCAATGGTGCACCCAATAATCTATACGTCTTCCCCTCGGGACCTCACACAGCCGACCAACCAGGCTCCAGCAACATCAACAACTTCGCAGCCTTCTCTTGACGTCTCCGGAAGTTGAGCTATCCTAAAGAGTTCAAGCCCAACTTTGACAAGTACGACAGTCGCTTTGACCCGAGTATCTGGCTCAAAATGTACACCATTGACAAGTACGACGACCGCCGCGACGACCGTAGAGACGACCGCAACAACAACTGTCACAATGAAGGAGACCAGCACAAGGAAAGGACTCCACCACCACCACCTTCGAGTGGCAACCCTAACGGTGCCTACCAGGCACCCAACAGGGAAATCAACTTCATCGTGGGTGGTCGCAGGGCCGCTCAAATCCACAAACAACAATGCATCGAAGCTCGTGAGATCGGGCTCGTCAACACAGAAGCTCCGAAACCCCTGAGGCGGTCGGAGTACCCCATAACCTTCTCCAAGGAAGAACATTAGGTGCACATACCAGACCTCAGGACCTACCCACTGGTCATCAATCATACGGTGGACGGAGCCGCACTCCCCAAGACGCTCATCGACGGAGGCAGCAGCCTCAACATCATATTCACCGAGAAGCTGAAGAAGATGAAGTTCGACTTCAGCAAGATGACAGCTTGCGATGAGCCCTTCTACAGGGGTCGTACTTGGCAATGCGGCATATCCTCTGGGACATGTTTGCCTCCCAGTCACTTTTCAAACTGAAGCTAACTACCACAAAGAGTGGCTCACGTTCGAGGTCGCGAACTTCTGCTCCTCCTACCATGCCATCCTAGGTCGTCCGATGCTAGCTTGGTTTATGGCCATCCCGCATCACATGTACCTCATCATGAAGTTGTCAGCATCCAACAGAATCCTTTCCGTCTACAGGGACATCATGGTCTCCTACAGATGCGAGGACGAGACTCTCGACCTCGCCTCGACGTCCGCCTACGTAGCTGCGGCTTCAATCATGATCACGGTGTCTGAGCAATAATGCACCCCAACTGCCTTTGATGCTAATCCAGTAGTGAAGAAAGTTTGCCTCGGCCTGCCCGATGCAACCAAGGAAGTCACCATCGGGGCCAACTTGGACCCGAAATAGGAACTCGCGCTCACCAGTTTCCTCCGGGACAACGCTGACATATTCGCATGGAGTCCATCCGATATGCCCGGTGTCCCGAGGAGTCTAGCTGAGCACTCCCTTGATGTAAGCAAGACTGCAAGACCTGTCAAGCAAAAGCTCTGTCGCTTTGCGAAGGATCGAAGGGAGGCCATAGGGGTTGAAGTATGCAAGCTCTTAGCTGCAGGATTCATCTGTGACTGTAAACACCTGGTTTGGTTAGCCAAGCCGCTGCTTATACCCAAGAAAACCGGTGTATTAAGGATGTGTATCGATTACACCGACCTCAACAAGCACTACCCTAAAGATCCCTTCCCTCTTTCCACGACGTTCATAACGCCCCACGACATCTATTGCTACAAGGTCATGACCTTTGGACTGAAAAATGCTGGTGCCACATACCAGAAGGTGATTCAAAGGTGTCTGGCGTCTCAACTCCATCAAAACATGGAAGCCTACATCGACGATGTGGTCGTCAGGACCCAAAACGAGGAGAACTTCATCGCCGACCTCGAGGAGACCTTCACCAACCTTCGCACCTACCGATGGAAGCCGAACCCGACAAAGTGTGTCTTCGGTGTCCCCTCCGGATTGCTCATGGGCTTCATGGTCGGGAACCGAGGCATTGAAGCCAACAACACGAAAATCGACACTATACGCAACATGGCCTGACCATCTTGCAGGAAGGATGTCATGAAGCTCACTGGCATGATGGCGGCTCTAGGTCATTTCATCAGAAAGCTCGAAGAAAAAGGTCTACCCTTCTTCAAGCTATTTAAGAAGGCTGATAAGTTCGTGTTGGATGATGAAGCTCAGCAAGCCTTCGACAAGCTCAAGGAGTCTCTCACCACTCCACCGATCATGATGCGGCCAAAGCTGAAGGAAACACTCCTCCCCTACATCTCAGCGACCACTAATGTGGTCAGTACCGTCCTCATCAAGGAAGCTATGGTAATACTTTCAAGCTCATTCCATCAAGGTGCCATCAGCCTTCCTGCTAGGCGAAATTCTTCGCAACCGAGATGGCAACGGCCGCATCGTCAAGTGGTCCGTCGAGCTCAGTGAATTCGATCTAGAATTCTGCCCCAGGCAGTCTATCAAGTCTCAAATCCTCGCTGACTTTGTGTCAGAGTGGACAGAAATCCAGATCGTTCTGCCTGCGAAACGACCTGAGCATTGGATCATGTACTTCGATGGCACACTCAACCTTGAGGGTGCTGGTGTCGGTGTGCTGTTCATCTCTCCTAAAGGTGATCAGCTCAAGTACGTGCTTCAGATCCACTACAAGGCCTCCAACAATGGAGCTGAGTATGAAGCTCTCATTCACGGGCTCCGTATCGCTGTGTCCATGGGCATTAAGTGACTCATCACCTACGGTGACTCCAAGGTCGTCGTAGAGTAAGTCAACAAAAACTGGGATTGTGTCAAAGACACAATGGACGCCAACTGCACCGAGATTCGAAAACTCGAAGGCCACTTCGAGGGAGTAGAATTCCATCACGTTCCTCGCGAAAACAATGTCGCCGCTGATGTCCTCTCTAAGATGGTCTCAAAACGATCACTGGTCCCGGCCAGTGTGTTCGTCCAAGACCTGCGCAAGCCGTCGATCAAAATCCTAGACCTGGACAACCCAGCTCCAGAACAAACAGAGCCAGCACCTGCACCTTCTCGAGATGTGCTCATGGCAGAGGCAGAAGATGATTGGCGCCAGCCTTTCCTAGACTTCCTGGTCCACCAGTTGGTTCCAGATGATAAAGTACAACGAGAAAAGATCACACGGCGTGCAGCTAACTACATCGTGATTGGAGAAGAGCTCTTCCGCAAAGCAGCCTTTACTGGTCTGCTGATGAAGTGCATCTTGCAATCAGAAGGTCTTCAGCTCTTAGCTGAGATTCACGGTGGTGAGTGTGGCTGTCACGTAGCTTCTGCCAATCTGGTCGGCAAGGTGTACTGATCTGGTTTCTACTGGCCCGCAGTCGTGAGTGATGCCAAAGACCTTGTCAAGACTTGCAAAGGATGCCAATTCTTTGCCAAATAGCAGCACCTACCCGCTCAGGTCCTACGCGCGATTCCCCTATCATGGCCCTTCGCCATGTGGGGTTTGGACTCCATAGGACCGTTCAGAACCGCCCTCGGCGGCTACAAGCACATCATCATTGCTGTAGATAAATTCACCAAATGGATCGAGGTTCGACCTGTTGCTAAGGTCACATCGGAGGAGGCGGCAAAATTCGTCAAGGTGATCATGTACCACTTCGGTGTGCCCAGCGGGATCAACACCGACCTTGGGACAGCCTTCACGGGCTATGCGTTTTGGGACTTCTGCCAGGACAGCATGATTGACGTCTACTACTCGTCTGTCGCTCACCCCAGGTGCAATGACCAGGTTGAGCATGCCAACGGCATGGTTCTACAAGCTCTGAAGGATCGCATCTATGATGCCAGCACTAATTATGTTACCCGCTGGTTAGATGATCTTCTACATGTGATCTGGGGTCTCAGGACTCAGGTCAGTTCAATTACTGGCTTTCGCCCTTCTTCCTGGTATACAGCTCGGAAGCCGTCCTCCCTACCAACATAGTGTTTGGTGCACCTCGTATCCAGCACTACAATGAAGGCGAAGCAGAGCAGACGCGTCGAGTCGACCTCGACAGTCTTGAAGAAACCAGAGTGGCGGCCGTAATGCGGCAGGCGCGCCACGACCAGCAGTTACGATGCTATCATGATCGCAATGTCATGGAGTGCTCCTTCAACGTTGGCGACCTGGTCCTGTGAAGGATCCATAAGACCGACGGGATGCACAAGCTATCGGCCCCATGGGAGGGCCCCTTCATCGTCACGGAAGTCATCAGCCCATCGACCTATCGTCTCTAGTGGGGCGACGGTCAAGGGGTTCCAAACCCCTAGAATGTGGAGCACCTGCGACGATTCTATCCGAAGAATATGTATAATACTAAGATATGTACTCTTTACTGTTATTAAAGTTAGTTCAATAAATTTTAGTTTTTAGACAGTATTATGTCGCCCTTTGAAAGCTGCTTTCTTTCTCTCTGTGTGTTGTGTTAATTCCCTCCCCCTCGACACGCTCGGGGGCTTGGCCTTGCCAACTAAGGGGTCGTAAGACCTGACGGTTATGTTTTTTCCTCCCCCTCGACATGCTCGGGGGCTTGGCCTTGCCAACTGAAGGGTCGCTCGACCTGAGGATCATTTTTCTGCCTTTGGATTGACTCGTCTCTTGCTTGTTCGCCCTTGATTGTGAGGTTGCCAAACCTGGGTCCTTGACCCCGCTCACGCGTCGATCATATCGTAAGTCTCCCCGCTGAGCTGTATGGTCGATAAGCCATCCTCTCCATGAGTAGTGCTTAGTGAGTTGAAAACACAAGTGCTTCTAAGCCATCAAGGTCGAATAAGTAAAAGACTTGGCATCAGAAAGTTGGATTCATTGCATAAAATTTTTTACACAGCACACAGACTGTTGCGCTCCGGCTAACAAGGGCATGCAAAATCTAACCTATTTACAAAGACAGGTCTACTACTTCTCGTCATCTTCAAAGACAAGGCTCTTTATGACCTTGTTGGCGGCATCCTCTACTTCGACTTCGACCTGTTGAAGGTCGACTCCAGCATTGGGACCATCGGCAATCTTCTGGACTTCTACCTCGGGGAAGTGCGACTTCACCCGCACCAATGTCTCCACTGCTGCTACCCTGCTCGCAGCCTGCAGCAACTCGTCGACCTTCTCTGGGGCTGCCGTGAGCCGCTCCAGCAGAGACTTTGGTTCTCCTTCGGTAGGCTGCGGGACGACCTTATCCATGATAAAGCCCGCAGCGTTCTGGAGGTCGCCCATCTCCACCTCATCACCTGCAATGATCACTTGATCATTATAAAGTGACTACATCGCAACCACGAGGTTGATCTCCATATCCCTCCTGATTTGCTTTTCATAAGCACGTTTTTGGCAAAAGGTGTACTCACTGCTGATCAACGCCTTGTTCTCCTCCTTGAGGGTAGCAATGGTCTTCTCAGCTTCCTGTAGGTCTTCCTTCAGGCGCTTCTCCGTGACTTGGGTATCTGTTGCATTAACAGTTGTCAGCACAAGTTTATTGCAAAAAAACACACTCTACGACCTGTGAGGAACTTGGTCTTACCTTTGCTGACCTGCTTCAAACACCAATCAGTATCAACAGCCAAGCGCCTCTGTTAGAATTAATTGCCTCTTTATCTGTATCACTAGTCTCCTAGATCCCTGAGCCTCTTCCAGGCTGGTCACGCCCTTTGGGCTGGCCTCTTCTCTCCTATTTATATGTAATCTCCCCTGTAATCTATTCATCAAGTGGAATACTAAGCCTGTTGGCTTTCCATCATGGTATCACGCTAGTCTCTTGGGCCTCCCTCCCGCCCACTCCCCTGCTTCCGCCCCCTCGGCGCCCGCGCTCGACCTTTCGAGCGCCGCGCCCGCGCCCGCGCCCCTCCCTTCGGGCGCCGCGCTCCCGCCGGCGACGCCGTGCCATGGCCCCTTCGGCTGCCGCGTCCCCCTCCGGCGGCTCCTCCCCTGCGTCCTCGGCGGCCTCCGCAGCGACCAAGCTTCGCGACGAAGCGCTCGCGGCCGCCAAGTCGCTGGAAGACGAAGCTGTCGCCCTACGCACCTCCAACGCCGAGCGCAGCCAGCAGCTTCAAGAGGAGGCCGACCTCCTCAAGGCTGCCGCCGCCGCACAGGAGTGCGTCCGCACCGCCGCTTCCGCCCTCGACCAGGAGCGCGCGCAGGCCGACGCCCTGGAGCAGCAGGTGGCTGCGCTGCGGGTGCGTCTCCGCCCGGTCTCCTTCCCCGACGAAGACCCTCTGGACAGCGACGCCCGCTCCTCCTCCTCTGAAGCCGCCGCCCTCACTCATCTGCACAACCAGGCCGCGGCTGTGCAGAACATCAAGAACCTGATCCCAATCGTTCTTGATCTGCAATCCTCCAACTACTCCAAGTGGCGCGGCTATGTCCTGCTCGTCCTCGGCCGTTTCTCCCTGAAGGATCATGTCCTTAGTGACGATGACTTCTCCACTGATCCGGCATGGGCGCGCCTGGACTGTGTGGTTGTCTCGTGGCTTTTCAACACGATCTCGCCTGACCTCCTGGATGTCATCCATGAGCACGACGGGGTCACCGCCCGGACTGCCTGGCTTGGACTCGAGCAGCAGTTCCTCAACAATCGAGAGTCACGCGCCATGCTTCTTGATGCTGAGTTTCGGAATCTCTCCCAAGGCGCCCTCTCCATCGACGATTACTGTCGCAAGTTGAAGGGAATGGCTGATGCTCTCGCCGACCTCGGCGAACCTGTTGCAGATCGCACTCTTGTGCTGAACACCCTGCGCGGCCTCAACGAACGCTTCAAGTTCATGACTCAGCTCGTCACTCGGCAGCGGCCCTTCCCGTCATTCATCGACGTTCGTGCCGACCTGCGTCTGGCCGAACTCAACATGACGGCAGACTCCGCTCCTCCCTCGGCTCTCCTGGCTTCATCGCCGGGCAAGTCGGGAACGCCCGCACCAGCACCAGGCGCTGTGCTCCCCCGCCCGGCCTCCGGCGGGAACACCTCAGGCAAAGATCGGGGCCGTCGTCGTCGCGGCGGCCGCGGTCACGGTGGCTCCACCAGCAACTCGTCAGGCGGGCCTCAGTGGCCATCCCTCCTCAACCCGTGGACCGGGTCCATCCACATGTGGCCCGGGTCCACCCCTGGCGGCCCACGCGGTCCTCCACCCCGCACCGGCCCGCCACCACAGCAGCAGGCGATGATGGCCGGCCTGCCTCCACCTGGGGGCTTCTACCCGCCTGCCCCTGGAGCCTACTACCAGGCGCTGCCCCAGGCGCCTGCGCCTACCTGGTCTCCATGGGACACGCAGTCCCTCGCCAGCGCGTTCAGCACCGTCGCCCTCAACCCGCCCCCGAGTCCCACGGACTGGGTCCTCGACTCGGGCGCCACTGCTCACATTGCGTCCAACCCTGGTATGGTCACCATGTCTCCTTCCTCTTCATTCCCTTACTCCATCATTGTAGGGAATGGAGCCTCTCTACCAGTTCTGGGCACTGGTTATTCTATTCTTCCTGGTCCTTTTCGTCTTAATAATATTCTTGTTGCTCCTGACATTATCAAGAATCTTCTGTCTATCCGACAATTTACCACTGATAATCTCGTTTCGGTTGAATTTGATCCTCTTGGTGTTTCTGTGAAGGATCTCCATACCCGGAACCTCCTCCTTCGGTGTAACAGCACAGGACCTCTCTACACCCTGCAGCTCCCGACATCACCATCTGGCTCCTGCGCTCTTGTGGCTACTCCCTCCCCTACCACCTGGCATCGCCGGCTTGGTCACCCTGGCAAGGCTGCTCTTCAGAGCCTCGCGCAGTCTTCCTCGATCATATGCAGCAAGCTCGAAGATGACTCCCTGTGTCATGCCTGCCAACTTGGGCGCCATGTTCGCTTGCCTTTTACTAGTTCCTCCTCAAGAGCATCCAATAACTTTGATCTGATACATTGTGATCTGTGGACTTCCCCTGTTACAAGTGTATCTGGTTTCAAATATTACTTAGTTATTGTTGATGATTGCTCTCATTATCTTTGGACTTTTCCTCTCCGGTTGAAGTCTGACACTTTTTCTACCCTTACTCACTTCTTTGCATATGTGTTTACTCAGTTCGGTCGCACCATCAAGTCCGTACAATGTGACAATGGCCGTGAGTTCGACAACGCTGCCTCTCGCGCTTTCTTCCTTGCTAAAGGTGTTTCTCTTCGCATGTCTTGCCCCTACACCTCTCAGCAGAATGGTAAAGCCGAGCGCATGCTTCGGACCACCAACAATGTCACACGTACGTTGCTTTTTCAAGCTTCCATGCCCCCCTGTTATTGGGCTGATGCTCTCGCCACCGCCACACACCTCATCAACCGTCTTCCCACCAAGACTCTAAACATGAGCACCCCCTTCTTCGCCCTCCACGGCACTCATCCCTCCTATCATGACCTCCGAGCCTTCGGGTGCTCCTGTTACCCCAACCTCACCGCCACCACCCCACACAAACTCGCACCCCGCTCGTCCTTGTGTGTCTTCATCGGTTACTCCCCCGACCACAAGGGCTATCGGTGTCTCGATCTCTCCACCAACCGGGTCATCATTTCCCGCCATGTTGTTTTTGATGAAACAACATTTCCTTTCTCCCTTCGGCAGACCACACCTCCTGCCCATGAACTCGATTTTCTAACCTCTGACGACCCCCTACCAGTTCCTTTCCCCACTGCAGGTACTCCCAGGGCCGCCACCTTGCCGATCCCGGCAACTGGACACGGCTCCTTGGCAACCAGGATGCCTCCGCCGGGTTTTTCTACGCCCCGGCAGGCCTCCCGGTCCCCTCCGCCTGGCTTCCCCGCGCCAGCACAGGGCCCTACTACGCCCCCTGCTCCGGCGTCCCTGGAGCCTTCCCCCGGACAGGCGTCGGCTTCAGCATCTCCAGCACCTGCACCAGCCCCGGCACGTGCTGTGCCACCTGTGCAGGCACCCGCAGTGCCCCCTGTACCAACACCACCAGCACCACAGGTGCCGGCCCCTGCAGCGCCCTCCTTCACCAAGCCACCGGTCGTCCACGTCTACACCCGGCGCCCGCCTGCCCCTCGCCCGGCGCCTGAGCCCCCCGTTGGGGCTCCTCCTCGCCGATCCAGCATCGTCCCCTCTCCACCGCGGTACGTCAAGACCAGCTCCTCCCTTCCGGCTGGAGCTGTTCCCATTCCCCCAGTTGCCAACTCGCATAACATGGCAACTCGCGGGAAACTTGGCTACCAGCAACCTAGGGTTGCTCTACACAGCGAGGCTCTGACTCCGCTACCCAGGTCCTGTCGGGATGCCCTTGCTGATCCCCTTTGGCGCCAAGCCATGGAGGAAGAATTTGATGCTCTCTCGGCCAACCACACTTGGGATCTTGTCCCTCGGCCTGACAAGGCAAATGTGGTCACCGGGAAATGGATTTTCAAACACAAGTTCCATGCTGATGGCTCTCTGGACAGATACAAGGCTCGTTGGGTGCTCTGTGGTTTCACCCAACGCCCCGGTGTCGACTACGATGAAACTTTCAGCCCTGTCGTCAAGCCCGCCACTGTCTGGACTGTTCTTACATTGGCTCATTCTCGGGATTGGCCAATTCACTAACTGGGTGTCAAGAACGCTTTTCTCCACGGTACTCTGACAGAAACGGTATACTGCTCCCAGCCCACTGGTTTTGTTGATGCTGCTCTCCCTGACCATGTTTGCAAGCTCAACAAATCCCTCTACGGCTTGAAGCAAGCCCCGCGGGCGTGGTACAGCCGCTTTGCTGCGTATTTGTTCTCTTTGGGGTTCTCTGAGGCTAAGTCTGACACCTCCCTCTTCATATATCGACGCGGTAACGAGACAGTCTATCTGCTCCTGTATGTGGACGACATTGTTTTGACAGCCTCCTCTCAGCCACTCCTTCAGCAGGTGATCAGTGCCCTGAAAAAGGAGTTTGCCATGAAAGATCTGGGTATTCTTCACCACTTTCTTGGTGTGGCCGTCCAGCGACAGAAGGACACCTTGTGCCTGTCTCAGCGTCAGTACACACTGGATATTCTTGCTCGTCATGGCATGAGTGACAGCAAGCCGTGCTCCACTCCCGTTGACACGTGTGCCAAAGTTCCTGCCGATGCTGGTCTGCCTGTCAAGGATCCCACTGCCTATCGAAGTTTGGCGGGTGCCCTCCAGTATCTCACATTCACCCTGCCCGATATTGCCTACGCTGTCCAGCAAATCTGCTTGCACATGCATGATCCCCGGGAGGTTCACCTTGTTGCAGCCAAGCGAATTCTTCGATACCTTCAGGGTACTCTCAGCTATGGACTTGTCATCCCTCGCTCTGCCCCAACGCAGCTCATCGTATACACAGACGCTGATTGGGCTGGCTGCCCTGACACCCGGCGCTCTACATCTGGTTATGCTGTTTTTCTTGGTGGCAGCCTCGTCTCCTGGTCCTCAAAACGGCAACCCACGGTCTCCAGGTCCAGTGCCGAGGCCGAGTACCGTGCCGTTGCCAACGGCGTCGCCGAAGCATCTTGGCTGCAGCAGCTTTTGCAAGAACTGCACCAGCCACTCGCCTCTGCCTGTCTTGTCTATTGTGACAATGTCAGCGCCGTTTACCTCTCCACCAACCCTGTTCAACATCAGCGTACCAAGCACGTGGAAATCGACCTTCACTTCGTCCGAGAGCGGGTCGCCATTGGGGCTGTTCGTGTCCTTCACGTCCCCACCACGTCCCAGTTCGCCGATGTCTTCACCAAAGGCCTCCCTTCTTCAGTATTCATGGAATTTCGCTCCAGTCTGAACGTCCGTTCTACAGACGCTCCGACTGCGGGGGGGTGTTAGAATTAATTGCCTCTTTATCTGTATCACTAGTCTCCTAGATCCCTGAGCCTCTTCCAGGCTGGTCACACCCTTTGGGCTGGCCTCTTCTCTCCTATTTATATGTAATCTCCCCTGTAATCTATTCATCAAGTGGAATACTAAGCCTGTTGGCTTTCCATCAGCCTCTGCTCAGCCAGCTCGTCAGCGAGCTTCTTGTTCTTGTCCTCGAGCTTCTGCTTCTCGAGGGCGGCTTCCCTCTTCACCCGTTGGAGCTCTTCGTCCAACTGGTGCGCCTCCAGCGTCATAGTTGCAGCGCCTCGGCACAAGTCCGCCCGAGCCTTGGGTCGGGTGGCCATGCTCTGCGAAGACCAAAACAAAATTGTTAGCTCGCTAGCAAAACAAAAAAAACCTTCCTATATCCTCTGCGATAACAGTGACCTCTTACCTCGAAAGCCTGTGACAGGCTAACGATGGAGCCCTTGATCACCTTGGTGTCTTCATAGTCGTCGAGGATGTCATCCTCGAAAGGTGTGCCATTCCAGTCTAGTTCTTTGGCATGGTACATCTCATACTCAGGCCAAAAACCAGCCGAACCTTGCTCCCCCGGTGCAGCTGTCCCTTGGCGTGGCGGCGGCACGAGCTGTGCTTGATCCGCTGCAACGTTGCGAGCCTCCTGCGAGGGCTGGACGCTGATCGGCTTCGGATCCAGCACGACCTTCGGGCTCGTAGGTGGCAGAGCAGAACTTCGAACTCCAGCATCGACCTTAGAGGTCATAGCTGGTGGAGTGGAGCTTTGAGCTCCCATATCAACCTCTTGTGTCGAATCCTTCGAGATCGACACACTTGGAGAAGATATTGCCAACTTGCATAGTTTAGTCTGTCAGTGTTCAACCATACAATGTACAGAACAAAAGAAGGTCGTCAGATCTACTTACTTCGCAATCGACTTGCGGCGTATCTTCAAAGCCTTTAGGGGGGGTCTTGGGGGTACCTGGGACTGAATTCCAGATTCAGCCCAGTACTTCTCCTTGATCTTCTGTAGGTCATCCTGGGTGACCTTCATCACCTCCTCGTTGCGGCGCTTGGTGTCAAGACTTGGCTCCGTGACCTCAATCACCACATCCACATCCTCGGAGTCATCGTCTGCGGCGGCCTCCTTATCCTTCTCCTGCTGCTCAGGTGGTAGGGTGGAGCTCTTGATCCTCTTGCGCTTCTTCTTGGTGCTTTCCAACTTCGCCATCTTGGCAGCCTCCGCCTTCGACTAAGCAATCTTGTTCGCAGTTTGCCATGACCCGCGGGTCTGCCGGCTCGCGCTCTGCGCGACCTCTTGCACATCTGCCCCGTCTACTTCAACTGATGAGTCGGACAGGTACACGTCCACCAGCTGGGCTGGTGGCTGCTGGACATCCTCCAGCGACCTTATCTTCCTCCGCGCTTCCTCACCTTCAGGCAGCGGTGCGGGGCACCAGGGCCCAGTAACAAGTGCCTACACAACAAAAAACAATGCATAATTTTATTAGCGAGGTCAACCTCCTAATAATCAAGACAAAAATGACGACAGCAGAATTAGCGACTTACATAATCTGCTGGACGCTTCAGCGAGTGCGCCTTTGGGTAGGTCTTGTTGCGGATCACCCCGTAGAACAGCTCCTTCACCCGGGCGACCATCTCCTCCTTGGAGACCTTCCGGTTGGCCTCACGAGTCGGGTCTGTCTGGCCCCAGTACTCGTAGGCTGGATCCTGTTTCAACCCATAAAGCACTCTCTAGAGTTTGTATACACGGTGTGGGTATTTTTCACTCTCAAACCCCGGGGGTTGCCTCACATACACTTCTTCCTCTATCACCCCATTCAAGAAAGCACTCTTCACGTCCATTTGGTACAACTTGAACCCTTTAGCTACGACAAAGGCTACAAGGATCCTAATTGCCTCCAAACGGGCCACAGGAGCAAATGTATCCTCAAAATATATACCCTCTTTCTGGTTGAACCCCTGAGCCACCAACCTCGACTTGTTTCTCACAACCATCCCATTCTCACCATCCTTGTTCTTCCACACCCACTTGGTACCTATGGGACGACAATTTGGTGGTGGATCGACTAACACCCAAATTTGGTTTCTCTCAAAATTCTCCAACTCCTCATGCATGGAATTCACCCAATTCTCGTCAGACAAAGCGTGTCGAATACCTTTGGGCTCAAACAAAGCAACAAATGCAGAGTGAGCAAAATGAGAAGTGTTCCTTGACCTTGACCGTGTAGTGCGTTCATGAAGGTCACCTATGATCATCATCGGTGGGTGATCCACTTGTACACGTCGGGGAGCCTCTCGCCTGGACACAATCTCCCCCTCAGCAGCAGCCTCCACTCGAACAGCCTTAGTCGTAGTGGGTGTAAGGGATGGACCATCCTCGATCGTTGTCGTCGTAGTGGAAGTAGCATGTACACAATTAGCCATGGGAGCATCACTACCATCATCGTCTTCATCTCCATCTTCATACTTCTCATCATCAAAGATACTCGCTCCAATTTCCTCGTCACCTGCACACTCACAAGCAGAAGAGCTACATGGCTGTGTCTCATCGAAGGTTACCTCGCAAGTCTCCATGATTCGGTTAGTGTCAAGGTTGAGCACACGATATGCTCTAGAATGAATAGTATAACCGCGAAAGATACCATCTGAACATCTAGACTCAAACTTATCCAACTTGCCCTTCTTCAGAATGAAACACTTGCAACCAAAAGCTCCAAAGTGACTCACCTTGGGTTGTCGCCCATGCATCAGCTCATAAGAGGTCTTCTTCTTGAAAGCACGAAGGAAGATGCGATTTGAGACATAGCAAGCGGTATCGACCGCCTCGGCCCAGAAATGCCTAGGAGTCTTATGCTCATCGAGCATCATCCTGGCCATCTCACAAAGGGTTTGGTTCTTCCTCTCCACTACACCATTCTGGCAAGCAACGTATGGAGAAGGGTACTGATGATCGAGACCAAGATCACTGCAAAGGCGTCAAAATGAGAGTTCTTGAATTCCATGCCATTGTCACTGTGTATAGCTCGAATGACGTCACCATGTCTCTCATTCTTCAACTTCAAGATTAAGTCTCGAACAAAGCCAAATGTCTCGCTCTTATCCTCCAAAAAGAAAACCCAAGAGTACCTCAAAAAATCATTAACCACAACCAACACATACCACTTCCCACCGGCAGAGCGAACACGAGCTGGCCCAACCAAATCCATGTGCAGCAGCTCACAAGGTTGCTCGGTAATGACTGCAGTCAGAGGGGTGTGAGAAGCAGCAACCATCTTTCCATGCCAACAAGAAGAACAAACCAAATCCTTCTCGAATTTCAACTTAGGCAATCCTCAGACAAGATCAAGACCACTCAAGTGGGAAAGCAACTCAAAGATCAAGTGTCCTAACCTCCTATGCCATTTCCAAAGCTCGGTCAAAACGCCAGCAACAAAGCATCGAGGAGGACCAACAGACTGGAAAAAATCAGCACGAAAGATTTGACCCTCGGGGACGATCCTACAGACAAGATCGCCTCGAGAATCCAGCACACGAGAAGCGCCCAACTTAAAATGAACCTCAAAACCTTCGTCAAGCAACTGGGATACTAACAACAGGTTAAAACCAAGTGACTTGACCAAAGCCACACTCTTCAGGGTCACCTTGCTACTCACCTTCACCATACCTTCAGCAAGCACTCGTCCTCTCCCATTATCCCCGAAAGTGATGTACTTCCTCGTACTCACCAAAGTGAGGCTGGAGAACCACCCATGATCTCCGGTCATGTGATGTGAGCAACCGGAGTCGATCAACCAAAATTCCTCCAAGCCTCCCACCTGCAATCAAAAATGAGAACGAGAATGAGCAAGCGACTCAACACTGGGGTTAGTACCAAAAGAGTCAAACTAGTGTCGAGCCATTTGCTCAAAAGAAGGGTTAGCAAAATCCATCCTATCAAAACCTCTAGGCGGATCCCTCTCATGCCTACCACTGAAGAACCTGTCACGTCTCACTGGAGGAGTATGCGCACCACGAGGGGGAAAACATGGCCCGTAGTCCATCTGAGACCCAAAGCTCCGATCGTGCCTCCCAAACTCGTAACAGTCACGAGAAGGAGCACCTCTAGCCAACTAAGCCAACACGCCTATCTCTCTGAGGAAACACACCTCCACCACCACAAGTGGGAACTGTACGCACAAACACCTCACCCCTAGGTAGAGGCCCTCTATGAGGCTCAGGCACACCATGAGAAAGGTGGTACCTATCCTTGTTTGCCGTCTCCCTAGCAAACCTCTCATCCCTCTTCCTCCTGAAACAGAACTCATCCTTATGCCCATCCCTCCCACAATACTCACAATGGAAGCAGATTGGCTGTGGCTTAGGTTGTGGCTTTTCTGTGGGCTTCTCAACAGCTTTCTCTCCTGACTTCCCACCATAGACACTCCCCTGGGTGCTCACATAGTTGATGGGTTTCTGGTAGTTTTCTGACTTGTGGAGGAACACTGGTGGATCTGGGGTTGTGTCAAGATTGTTTCTGAGATGGTTTGGCTTGGGTTCGAATTTGTTCATGAGTGTAGTGTGTGGTGGAATAGGAATCTCTCCAACTTTCTCTTCTCCCTCACTACTTTTCTCACCACTCTCGCCAGCCCCCAACGCCTGACCATCAAACCTCTTAAACTGAGCCAACATCAAACTCAATTGTGGCTCATGCCCAGACAACCACCCCATCAATTTCCTCAACTCATCATTCTCATCCTGCAAACGGTCAACATAGTGTGCAAGTTCCATGTTTTTCAAAGCATGCATTTCACAGGTAGAGCATGATGTAGGAATGGGAGCTTTTAATGTAGCCTCAAGAGAAACTATCCTGGTATGAGACTCATCTAGCCTAGCATGCAACACAGGGCAAGAAGTGCAAGCACCTAACAAAGCAGGTCTAGATTTCAATTTATCACACTCAATCCTAAGCACATCTAGTTCCACAAGAGTTAAGGCATGCTTCTCCTTGAGAGCAGTCAAGTTAGCCAGAAAAACATTGCAATCACCACAATCAACCTCATCAGAAACAACAGGAGCAGCTTTCAAAGAGTCTATCTCAATTCTAGCATCAAAAAGCAAAGACGCAAGCTCAACTATCTTGTCCTTAGCATCACCCAACGAAGACCTAAACTCTCTCTTCTCCTTGTTGGTCTTCCTAAGCACATCATCACGGTTATCAAGCAACTCATTCAGCCTAGCATTCTCCTCTAGCAAGAAGTTGGGATCATGTCGTACCTCTTCCTTGGAGTCGGAGTTTGAATCCGAGCTGTGCTTCCCACCCTTCTTGGAGTGCGCCATGCCACAAAATCCACCTTGTGCGACGAAGCTGAGGCCGGTGAAGTTCTTGCCCATGTGCCACTTGTCCTTGCGCTGATCTTGCTCTTCATCGCTGCTCGAACCGTAAGAAGAGTCACTGGAAATAGAGTCGATGTCGCTCGCTCCGGCAACCATCGCTCGAGCCGTCTTCTTCTTGTACCCGCTACTCTTCTTGGGCCTTCTCTCACCATTGTCCTTGTAGTCGTTCCAGGAACAGTGCTTGTTGTAGTCGTGCTTGGGCTTGCCCTTGTAGTCGTTCTGGATCTCCATGGCTTCAGGGCATTCAGTGATGAAGTGCACGTGCTTCCTGCACCGATAGCACATCCCTGAGCTTCTCCACACATTCTTGCGGTTCTCATACATCCGCCCAAATCTCTTACTCAACAAGGTGAGATCGTCCTCGCTCAGCACCTCAAAGTCTTCATCTAGCAAGGACACAAGACAAGACAAAGAAAAACCAACAGAGTTAGCATTAGTCCTCGATCCTGAGACAAGAGCCAAACTATGAAGATCAGTGGGGCTCTCGCTCCTGGCTCTCAAGCCATGATCAACCTCTGAAGACCTGAGCTTAGAGAACAGCTCATCAAGCGACAAGGTGTCATACACGATCGACTCCTCAATGGCTTCGACCTTGGCACTCCACACAGACCTATCCAGGGCATGCAAAAGCTTGATAGCTTGATCATGATCCGTGTGTGGGAGCACTGTCACATTGGCCCTCATGTTGTTGACTATGCTGGTGAAGTGCTGGAACATAGCATCGGTCGACTCACCGAGGAGATGAATGAAGTTCTCGTACTCTCTCCGGTAAGTGGAAAACAAACGAGCTTGCACCTAGGCATTGCCAACATGAGCATTCCTAAGCTTAAGCCATATCTTTCCGGCCATATTCTCTCCGTACACTCACTCAAACTCCGAGGCACAAAGAGCACGGAACAAGTAATCAACGGCCTTGCTATTGGACTCACACATGTCCCGCGATCCTGGAAGAAGGAAACTATCTAGAATGACATAGTTCGGATTTTGAGTCACATCCCAAATTAGAGTTCCCTTCCCACGCAAAAACGCACCCATGCGCCTCTCTCACATCGGGTAATTCTTGCCATCGAAGTGCGGAGGACCCGACCCCTTACCGTAGTCGCCCATCTTTGGATCTTAGACTGGTTAGAATCACGTAGATCCGTAACCGGTGTTGACAGCTGTTAAGTACCTACTTTATCTGTCAATATACTCATGAATAAAGGAGCATAAGGCATTTCTTACACGTATTTAGTTAAGAATAATGTAGTTCCACTTGTCCTTGGAGATTATTTGATTGCAGGAAAATAAGTAGGAAAAGAGTGCCAAACTCACCTTCTATGGTCCAAGCCACATCACCTCATCCTAGTGGGCTGCCAACAAGGATGCCATGCATGCAAACCTGCTAACTAGGGAGCCATGCATGCATGCCATGCAAGCAATCCAAGTGAAGCAACCCCCGACTAATCGGAGTGTGACACGTGGACTTCACATGAATCCATGGGTCCACAAAGGCAAGCAAATCGCGCCAAAATAGGGTGGACATCGGGAACCGACCTAAGGACCCACAGGGCAGCCTCCAGGAGGAAGCACACCCCGAGTGGGGCCCACAGAGGGTGGCCGCCACTCAGGGGCTTCCACGTGGTGGTTCCCTATTGGTCCTAGGCACCTTCCCCGGGGTGTTTGCCTCCATTCTTCGCTGGTGCACGGGCCTATAAATAGAAGGAGAGGGGGCTCACTTATGAGACATCCACACTTGCAACACCTCTCTCACTTTTAGTCTCAAGGCTACGAGGTAGGCTAGAGTAGTTCTAATTCAGGTTCCAAGTCTACTTTAGGATCTAGGTATGAGTTCTCTTGTATCTTATTTCATTTGTATGACTTTGATCTACTTCAGTTATTTATCTATTTCATATAAAGTTGTGTTAGTATACATGAGTGATTTGTTCATGTGTTCTTCACCTGTTCATCATTTAGAGGCTCTTGTTCTTGATGAACAAGGGCTTTCGATCCACTTGACGGGTGACTTTCACATATTTATGGTGTTTGTTCATAAGTTGGAGGCTCGTGTTCTTCGCGAACACGCCCCTTTGATCCAGTTGAACAGACATAGGAAAACACGAATTGTCCCACGGTTTGTTTTGGGGTAGGCCGCGGTAGTGACAACCGTTGGTCCTCTGAAATCCCCCACGTTGGATAAGCTGTAGGAGTCTAAAATATAACAACCAGAGTTGTGCAGAAGCAACGCGGGAGGTTATCTCCCCGTGGTACCTGGGTGCTTAAGTCAATGTTCTTCAATGCTAGTGTATCTAACTCGTTCCTACCAGCTTTATGTGTATAGTACATAAGAACCTAGAACTAACTCGTATGTCGCCTCCTATGCCTAGGACCCCTTAGAGAGAGTGAGAGTGTGTGTGTGTGATCACACTACCCCTATTATCATATCTTTACCCCTACACTTGAGTGTCTGATTTATTTCCGTTTATGATTTATACTCATTGCAATAGAGTGGATCTTGTAATTCCGCCAATGCCTTGCTTGGATTCGATACCCTTTGGAATACTCCTTTGGGGAAATGCTACAATGGTACTTCCGTGCGTTTGCGGATCTCTGTAATGTTAAGAATTACCAACCAGCATTTCTGGCGCTCTTACCAGGATGGGTTCCAAACCTGTTCTTAGGTGATTGCGTTAAGAAATGTCAACAAGCATTTCTGGCGCCGTTGCCGGGGAAGGCTTAAGGATGACATATCAACACTTTGCATATGTTTATAATCATGACAGGAATAAAACAGTTCTCGGTGCAGTCTAACTTGGATTGTCTTCTTTGTCTATTGATGATGAAGATAGGTAGTGCATGATTGGTTTCGACTTGCCATCGAATTTTACTGAAGATCCTGAGTCACTCGTAAGGAAGGCACGAAATCATTTCGGCTCTCCTTCTCGTGAACATTCGGAAGTCGATCCAGCTTCCTTTGTGCCATCAGCATCAACTTCCATGGCCAACCCTATCGAGAAGACTCTCCACGAGTACTCCGCTCCCTCTGCTGACCAGGTGCTGACAGGCCCCGTGATCAACACTGGGAATGGAAACTTCGAGATCAAGACTGGCTTAATTACGATGGTACAGGCTAGCCCATTCTGTGGCAAGCCTAATGAAGACGTGAGCGCCCACCTGCAGTAGTTCCTGGAACTATGCAGTACCTTCACTATACGAGGAGTGGAGGAAGATGCTATTCGTCTACGACTGTTTCCCTTCTCCCTCTTGGGAAAGGCAAAGCAGTGGTTTTATGCTAACTGTGCAGAGATTAACACTTGGGCAAAGTGCACTGCAGCATTCCTCACGAAGTTCTTTCCGTTGGGCAAAACCAATGTCCTTCGGGGGCGAATTTCAAGTTTCCAGCAGGCAGCAAATGAGACTATCCCAGAAGCTTGGGAGAGACTCCAGGAGTACATCCTGGCTTGTCCTCATCACAGGATGGACAACTGGCTTATTCTTCAGAGTTTCTATAATGGGCTGACTCCAACAGCCCGAGGTCATATTGATGCTGCAGCTGGAGGGGCTTTCTTCTCTCTTACTATCACTGAAGCTACTACACTGATTGAGAAGATGGTTACCAATCAAGGGTGGAGTGATGATCGACTCCAGCCACGTCAAAGGGGTACACATACCATCAAGGAAGCGGATATGTTGCACGCCAAGATGGACCTAATGATGAAGAGAATGGATGATCTAGCCAATGAGAAGGCCGCCATGGCCACCACTACTCAAGCTATGGATGCTCGCATGACTTGCGAAGGCTGTGGTAATACTGGGCATTCAGGGAATTACTGCCCTACTAGTCAGGAGGTGTGATGTACATGAACGGCAACAACAACGGTTATCGTCCACAAGGAGGTCAAACATGGAATCAATCACACCCTTATTATCAAGGAGGTAATCAAGGTAATTCTTTCAATCCAAACCAACCTTCCTTGAAAGATCTAGTCTTTGGGCAAGCTAAGATTAATGAAGGATTTAATAAGAAAACAGCTGCCTATGGTAAGGCTTTCGAGAGCCTTAATGTTAAAATTGATAGCCTTTCTTCTGCTCTTAAAGACCAGTTGAGCTTTAATAAGATCATAGAAACCCAGTTGGCTCAATTAGCTGCTTTGGTTCCCTCTGCTGAAGACGAGAAGATTCCGGGGCAACCCGTGTCCTCCTGTGAAAATGTTTGTGTAGTGTCCACCAGATGGGGTAAGCCATCTGGGCGTGCACAAGCCACTGACTATGCAGGGAAGCCTATACAGCAGGTACTTGACCCATGGGAATCTTCAACAATCACACACAAGAAAGATCCTGGTTATCCGGCTATCACCTGCAAGATATATTACCAAAAGATCAAGCATGCTCTCTGTGACCTTGGTGCAAGTGTTAACCTTATGTCCAAGGCCATGTTTGAACAATTGGGGTATCCAGCTCTAACTCCAACTGCGACGGCCGTTCAACTTGCTGATGCATCGATCTGGCATCCAGAGGGGATAGTAGAGAACTTATTGGTATTCATCCAAGGTTCATGCATCTTTGCGGATTTCGTGGTCCTTGATATGCAAGATGATGAGGGAATGCCTCTCATTCTTGGGAGACCATTCCTGAGTGACGCCAACGCAAGGATCAATGTGGGAGCCGGAACGATCTGATTCCGCATTGGGAAGAGGAACTTGATGTTTCGATTTCAGGCAACAAAAGAGAAATGCTATACACTACAGGGCAAAAATGGGCAATCAGGGGCATGGACGGAGCCACAGCCCCCGCGACTTCCCACCACTCCAACAAAGCCTAAGAAAACAAGAAGGGTGTGGCGGGAAATACAGAAGTCATCTCCATCAATTTCTCGGGAATGGGATGACGAGTGGAATTGATCGCCGAGAAAAATCTCGCTCTCAGACTTAAAAAGATGAGTACTTTTTGCCAAAAGGTAAAATTAGTATTTATCTCATATTTCCCTTCCAAAAATTTATTTGATTTTTCCAAATGCATATTTGAATTTTCCAACCTTGCATCTGCATGCTAGATTTTTCTAGCCAATTTCCCTTTTCAAATAAAATTCTGAAAATAAATTCTTTAGTGGAAAATCAAAGAAAAATTATTCGAGCAACATTCTGGGCGAATTTGGACCTAGACATCTGGGCAGGACATTAGGTAGCCGTTAGAGAGCCATTGCAAAAAGCTGAAAGCAGGTGGGCCCGACAGGGGGTCGACCGACCCTGGCCAACGGTCATGTGGGCCCCGCCTCTTCCAACGGCTCCTAGCCGTTGCCCTTGTCCTCTACCCTGGTGCTTGGCTCGGTTGCCTATAAATATAAGGGGATTGAGGGGTTTCTTCACCCATTCATTCATTTCCATCACCCTCTCTCCCTCTTTGCTCTTGCTCTTTGGTTTTCTTGGATTTCTTACTCAAGTGGAAGTGTCAAGCACTCTCTCCAATTTGTCGCTGAATATTGAATATTGGTGGAGCAAGCTCGGTAAGGATTTCATTTCGATTTCACTAACCCATCACCGAGTTGCTCGTGTTGTCCCATTGTTGTGCAAGATGAGTTGGATTGCCGGTTCGTACCGGAAGGTGACCCGCTCACGCCGTTCTAGGGATGGAGAGGGCTCATCTCACCACTCCGGAGCTACACCAAGTCCAATGTCAACCGACCGTGAAGAAGAGGAAGAGGAGGAGCTACCCACGCCATGAGCCGAACGGGTGATCAACACCGATGCTGCCTTCATCGACTTGAGGGACGACCGGGAGAGACAGGCCTATGCTCTCATCAAGGATCGAGTCTTCGCCAACACCAAGGAGTTCGACTTGGCCCTTCTCGAGAAAACAGGTATGGACTCCGAGTTCGATTCCATTTGGCATGCTCTTGGTTGGGAGAACTTTGTTCTGGTGTGGGAGATCGATTCTAGGCCTCTCACCATTCAGTTCCTCTATACTCTTCGGGAGGATGAGGCCGATATTACGTTTCGTTTCCATGGAACGTTGTATCGAGTCTCATGGCATGATTTTAGTTGTGCTCTCGGTTTTCATCGTCGTTGTGCTATTTCTCTCGATCAAGCTTGCAGTGATTTTGTTCGAGATAGTTTTTGGGAAGAGATTTCTGATCGGCCTGTTCATGGCAAGTTAGCACCTCGGTGCAATGATATCACGCATCCTACTCTCCGACTGTGGCACATGTGGCTCGCCATCACTCTCTTTTAAAGGGATGATGTTCGAACCGTGCGCATAGACGAGATGAGGATATTATACGCCGTGGTCAGACGAATCAGAATCGCCCCAGTGCAAGCTATGATTCGACAGTGGTTGACAAATTTTAGGATGGCGGGATCTATTGAGTGTACGTTCCTAATCACACGTATCATTTCGGGTCTTGGGATTTCAATAGGGGCTGACGTTCCCTACATTGATTCTCCCCGGGCCATGATAGATGAGGCATATCTGATTCAAGGACATACTCTTAAAAAGGGCACAGATGATTCCTTGGTTTTCTTTTACCCTTGCCACGCAAACCAGATTCGGTTACCTAACCCGGATTTCCGTTTGTACGGCCAAGGGCCACTGACCGTTCCTCTTGAGGAACCTCGTCGTTCTAGTGTTTCTAGAGACAGGGTCACTAGGAGTGCATCGAGGAGGACAGCGACAGCACAGCAACCGCCACAACATTCGCCGCCACAGCCATCACCGTAGCCGTCACCTCAGCCACAGCCGCAACCTACACCACCGCTGTCTGGCGCATGGGCCTCGATCAGGTACATGTCTGGAGTTACACCCATATATGCCCCTGGTTGGGACCAGCCCATGAGTCAGCCGGGTGCGAGTAGCTCGACCTAGGCTCTTGCAGGGAGTGGCGAGTGGGTTCGGCCCACCAGTGCTACCTACGAGGACTCGTCCTTATCGTCCGGGTTGCGGTCGTCATCTCGTGGGGCCACCCTCACTCAGCAGATGAGCGAGCTCAACATCCGTGTCGGTACCATGGAGGAGATAATGCACCAGCAGGCTGAGTCTACTCGGGACTGGCAGCGTATGACGGGCGAGAGGATTCACACCATGGAGCAGAGACAGCTGCGACAGACAGAGGAGCAGAGGGCTTACTACACGTGGTTGGGATACCACCCTCCACAGCAGTGAGCCTGAAGCTAGCTTGGGGGAGGACCCCTTTTCTGAGGTAACTTGTATCTTCTATTATTTTCAGAACCCCATATGCTAAAAACACATAAAAATCTGAAAATGTTAAAAAGACCAAAAATATTTATTTACTTTCTTAAATTAGTTTGTTTTCATATGCGCGGTAAGAGTGTTCTTATTCTCCATGGTTGAAATGATGAATAGTTGCTCTGTTTATTCCTCTTGTATGCCTTGTTGTCACACCTGTTTTTCCAAAGAAAACCAAGTGCAAACCTATATGCATGCCAGGATCAAGTTTCATGCATATAGTGACATATAAGTGAATAACAGTAACAGTATCACGTAAGGAAAAGGGAGATTATCAGAGTTTACGCTTAATCCTGGAAACGAAGACACCATACTCCACAAGCAGTCGACTGGGGGTTGCGTACGCCTAGAACTCAGCAACATCTTCACGTCATCTTCATGTAGCAGCTTCCTCTTTCTGAGCAACGTATATAGCAAGGGTGAGCACTTGTCGTACTCAGCAAGTGTGGGGAAAGGATGAATGCAAAGGCTTTATAGTGGACTGGGCTCTGAGCATTTAGCATTTTAGTTGGTCAAATTTTATTAAACAACTATTTACTAGCAAGTATAAGTATATACCATCCCACAATTAACACAAAGAGATAGATGAGATACGCCATAAGCATATGGCAAGCATAACCATGATTTAAGTCCATCTTCAAGTTCATTTATCATGTGAGGGTCCAGGCCGCTCTTGACCGTGAGCACGGCTAATCGATTAGTTTTACACTCTGCAGAGGTTGTACACGTTCACCACAAGCAGCGTAAAAGCTTCGAAGAACTTTGAACCCAACCATGCGATGCTAGCTAGGCACCATACCACACTACCGAGGTGTGGTTGCCTAGGGACGCTACAAGGCCTTTACAAAGGTTCCCCAGCAAGTTGTGACCCACAAGGTCCGGATCAGTTAGCAAGGTATAAAGTCCCCTAGCAGGTCAATACCCCACCATAGAAAGAACTCACCCGACCCCCTGCTAGAGCGAGTCCATACCCCGCAGTACCGCCGATCCCTTGTCCTTATCAGGTAAGACCACCCCAAGCTAAAGTTCCTAATTAATTGGCCAAGACCAGTGCCCGTTTAGTTCTTGTGGTTGTACTGTTTTCCTGGGTGGTTCTCCATGTTCCGATTAACATATCAAAAGTGGTCTTGCAATTAAAATAACATAAAGCGGAACATAGATCATAAAAGGTATCCAAGTTGATTAACACATCCCAGTTAAGCATGCTAAGCAATATCTACCATCAATATTAATTAAAACCAGGTTCAAGATAATGGTCAAAAGAGGCTAGTCATCCTTAATAGGAACCCATCAAAATTAATGCAAAGCAATGCAATGAGTGATTACATAGTTATTGGGACAAGGAACCACACACTTGCCTTTAACCAAAGAGTAGTTGCTCAAAATGTCTTCACTTCTTATCTTCAAGCTTCTCGATCAGCGTTCCTTCTACTCGCATCAATCCTCGGGCACAAGCATACACAAAGCAAACAAACAAGCAAACTAAGAACAATGCACCACTCAAAAGAAAGCTTTAAAAGATCGCACTAAAGGATAGGCTCGATTTCTATGGATCACTAAAGCACACAAAACGTGCTTAGAAGGGAAGGGTCTGATTAGATGCACAAAAGAGGCACTAAGACAGAGCTGACAGAGAACGTCTAATGAACGATTCCATTTATGAACATAAAAGACTATAAGCTTAGGTTTGTTTTAATTAACAAAAATATGTGAAGGATATTTCATAAAGAAAATACCCTAAATTGGAATTAATTCAAATTAAATTTTATTTGAAGAAACCGAGGTAAAACCTAATCAAGTTTTAATTATGAAAGGTTAATTAAATATTAAACAGGTTAACATTTGGTTTATGAAAACCGAGATAGAGATCTAATTAGCTTTTATTCAGAAAAAAACATGTGAAATAAACATTACTCAAATTAATATTGATTATGAAAAACGAGTGCAGCACTATATTGCTTTTATTTATGAAAGGTATGGATAACTAGGCATTAATCAAAATTAATATTAAATTTATTTTTAGAAAACAACCATGATGAAAATTCACCACTAACGTGCATCATGTCATTATGAACCTAACGCAACTTGAACGGATGAAAACGGAGCAAAAACATGAAAGATATAGATGAAACAAGATTGCAGGGACCTAACTGTGATTAACCATAGACTTTAGGGGCTAGAAGAGGAAATTCCCGAGTCACACTGAATAGTGCTCACGAATAGATCTAAACCTAGGGTTAGATCTGCAAAAAGGGCTTGATTAGATATGTTTGCAAGAAACTAAAGATTCCAGGGGTTTATTTGGAAGATTCACAAGACACGAATTTGGATCTAAAAGATTCAGGGAAACCCAAGGGGTTATGTGCAAAACTGCAGGGCTCTTCTTCCTCCTCTGGACACCGGCGGACAGGAGCTCTGGGCGTCCTGGGGGTTGGCGGCGCCGGCGACTGGGACGGCAAGGGCCTCGGCTAGATAGGGGAAAAGGAAGAGGAGGGGAAGGGAATCATGTGGGGGCGCTCACCTTGGACAGGGAGAGACGACAGACGTCCGGCGGCGGCGGGCACGGGCGGTCGGCGGCGGCGCTAGGTGGCGGCGGTGCTCCGGTGGCCTACATGCTCGATTGGATCGCGCAGGAGGTAGAGGAGATCGCGTAGGGTGGCTCACCGGCGGCGAAGACGCGGGGAGGCGCCGGATTCCGGCCGGCGACACGGACGACGGAGCTTTGGAAGCGGCGGATCGGCTCCAAGCGGTTGCGGGGCTCCGGCGGTCCTCCGACGGCGGGAAGATGCTGAGGAGGTGCAGCTCAGCGAGGCGGACTTCGCGGTGGTGGCAGCTTAGCCTAGCGGCGCCCAGGTGCGACGAAACGGAGACGGCCGCCGATCCTCTGCTCCAGCGCACGGGCGCACAGGTGGCGGCGCTGCGAAGGGTGAGGCAGGGTGCGGTGCAAGGAGCAGGGGCGCGCGCGGCGGCTCGAGCTCGCTTTTATAGGGCTCAGGTAGCTCCTTGGCGTGCGGGCCAAGGCGGAGAAGGATGCGGAGGCGGCCGGGACTCAAGCTCGGCTCGTGTCCGGCTGGGGCACGACGGAGTTTAGGGATGACGAACGGGACCCACTGGTCAACGACCGAAACAGGGGGTGAACACGGGCCGGTGTTGGGCCGCATCTGTCTGGGCCGGGAGGAAAGGCAGATGGTGGAGAAAAACCAAGGAGCACGAATGAACTTTGAAAAGGTGGGCTGAAAGCAGATATGGGCCGAAAAGGGAGAAGGAAAAAGAAAAGGAAAAGAAATTTCTTTTTATTTTCGGTATACATTTTCGTGAAAAGAATAATCCAGAAATATCTAGATAATTCATAAAAACCACGAAAAATATTCTAAAAATCCCAAAAATTCCAGGAAAATTCCCAGAGATAGATTGGGACACGAACAACCCAAATGAAGTATTTGGAGCTCATGAAAAAGATTTTAGAGCCTTCTAATAAATAGAAATAGCTCGAGGTAAGTGGGAATAAATTCCAGAAAAGTCCGGAAAATTCTCGGAAGGATTTGGACAGCATCTAAACGCATTTTTAAAACCTTTTGCACTCAAGAAACACCAAGATGCATCGGCATGAATGCAACACTCACAACCTTTTATTTGATTCAGAAAAATCAATCAAGGATTTTTCCTATACCATATTTCCTGTAAAGAAAAATAAATGTTGAAAAAGTTTTAAAATTATGAGAAAAGTGTTGTTTTATTATTCTCTCTATTCACATCCTGAAATTGGAAATTTCAGGGTGTGACACTTGTTTACAACTTATTATCCTATCCAAGTTTTGAGTTTGTTGGCTAGTATGATAGAACCTAAGCTTGAAATTTGTGGGTAGTAAAAAGCATGATCTTTGCCTAAGTTGTTGCGAGGTATGATATGGTATAATAGAGTTGCTATGAGCTAGTACTAAGTGATGTTTGATATCCGGAGTTTTCTTTTGAAAAATGTTAAAATGATAAGTTCCTCAATGATAAGAAATTCCTATCCAAGGCCTTATGTAGATTTTAGCTTCTGTTAAACCTCCACATATGCTACTTGATTTCTTCATTGAGTTTCGTCAAATTGTTGTGACCCTCGGCGAGTAACTTGTCATACTCCTATGATCAAGATCACGTACACACCACCATATGCGAAACTTCTACACTGGAAGTTAGCAACCATCATTTCATCCATTTCCCATCCATTCCACAAAATAAAGCTCCATGCATGTTCCATGATTACTCTCCCTCTAAAAATATTCAGCAAGGACTATGGGCTATGTTAAAAAAAGAGAGAAAAGAAACATACTCAAGGGCATGCATAAAAAAATGAGAATAAAGAGACATAGCCCAAGTCTCAAAAATTTCAAAAAGGAGAAGAGTAAAATCATGCAAATAGGAGTTCATTATCCATCCACCATACACACACTTTTGCACATCTTGATCAGGGTGTATGACTTGTTCTCACAAGGATCCGGTTTTCGACTCAACAATACATGAGAAATAGGTATGCCATATGTTTTCCCTACCTACAGCTCCACATATCAGCTTATTAGGAGTAGGTAGTGAAAGAAGGCAAAACAAAGCCTTGGTGAAGAATCATACACATTGAGCGATCCGAGAGTATCATTTGAGGAACTTTGATTTCTTTTTGAAAAACCTACAAAACCTCCGGATTGATAACTGATCAAGGTACATGTGATTGGTAATCTTTATACAACCATTCTATCTTTCAACCGCCCAAGGCAGGTGAAGCTGCACACCCCATATCAATCGGGTGTAAGGTAACATCAATGCCAACTTCTTCCACTCTTGATAGAGTACCTAGCTGTATCTTGTTATACATTAGGGATAGAACATCGTAGCAACACCTGATCAACCAACCTAAGTCTTTAATCTCTTGCTCGGGACAAGCAAGAGGCTAGCTTGGGGGAGTTGTTGACGGCTGTTAAGTACCTACTTTAGCCGTCAATATACTCATGAATAAAGGAGCATAAGGCATTTCTTACACGTATTTAGTTAAGAATAATGTAGTTTCACTTGTCCTTGGAGATTATTTGATTGCAGGAAAATAAGTAGGAAAAGAGTGCCAAACTCACCTTCTATGGTCCATGCCACATCACCTCATCCTAGTGGGCTGCCAACAAGGATGCCATGCATGCAAACCTGCCAACTAGGGAGCCATGCATGCATGCCATGCAAGCAATCCAAGTGAAGCAACCCCCGACGAATCAGAGTGTGACACGTGGACTTCACATGGGTCCATGGGCCCACAAAAGCAAGCAAATCGCGCCAAAACAGGGTGGGCACCGGGAACCGACCTAAGGACCCACAGGGCAGCCTCCAGAAGGAAGCACACCCCGAGTGGGGCCCACAGGGGGTCGGCCGACCCTACAGGTCGGCCGAACCGACCTTGTGGCCGCCACTCAGGGGCTTCCACGTGGTGGTTCCCTATTGGTCCTAGGCACCTTCCCCGGGGTGTTTTCCTCCATTCTTCGCCGGTGCACGGGCCTATAAATAGAAGGAGAGGTGGCTCACTTATGAGACATCCACACTTGCAACACCTCTCTCACTTTTAGTCTCAAGGCTAGGAGGTAGGCTAGAGTAGTTCTAATTCAGGTTCCAAGTCTACTTTGGGATCTAGGTATGAGTTCTCTTGTATCTTATTTTATTTGTATGACTTTGATCTACTTCAGTTATTTATCTATTTCATATAAAGTTGTGTTAGTATACATGAGTGATTTGTTCATGTGTTCTTCACCTGTTCATCATTTAGAGGCTCCTGTTCTTGATGAACAAGGCCTTTCGATCCACTTGACGGGTGACTTTCACATGTTTCTGGTGTTTGTTCATAAGTTAAAGGCTCGTGTTCTTCGCGAACACGCCCCTTTGATCCAGTTGAACAGACATAGGAAAACACTAATCTGTTTGTGTACCTGACCTGGTTTGATCTAATTAGATGACATGATTGCATTGTATGAAGTCTGTGCTTAAGCTACGATACTCGGTGTAATTGGCTGGTTTATCTGGTGGCTTGACCTGGGTCACAATAGCCCGGGCCGGTCAAGTCCGGCTAACAACGTAAGCATGGTGCTTGGGTTGCATAGCTACCTTACTTATGAGTTTATACCACGGTTTGTCTTGGGGTAGGCCGCGGTAGTGACAGCCGTTGGTCCTCTGAAATCCCCCACGTTCGGATAAGCTGTAGGAGTCTAAAATATAACAACCGGAGTTGTGCAGAAGCAACGCGGGAGGTTATCTCCCCGTGGTACCTGGGTGCTTAAGTCAATGTTCTTCAATGCTAGTGTATCTAACTCGTTCCTACCAGCTTTATGTGTATAGTACATAAGAACCTAGAACTAACTCGTATGTCACCTCCTATGCCTAGGACCCATTAGAGAGAGAGTGAGTGTGTGTGTGATCACACTACCCCTATTATCATATCTTTACCCCTGCACTTGAGTGTCTGATTTATTTCCATCTATGATTTATACTCATTGCAATAGAGTTGATCTTGTCATTCCGCCAATGCCTTCCTTGGATTCGATACCCTTTGGAATACTCCTTTGGGGGAAATGCTACAATGGTACTTCCGTGCACTTGCGGATCTCTGTAACGTTAAGAATTACCAACCAGCATTTTTGACGCTCTTACCAGGATGGGTTCCAAACCTGTTCTTAGGTGATTGCGTTAAGAAATGTCAACAACCGGCTCTAATACCAATTGAAAGACCGAATAGGCGACTAGAGAGGGGGGGTGAATGGGAGCCGATAAAAATTCTTTACGAAGGATGAACTCGGCCTATACCCTGATTGCCACTCTGATCACTAGCACACAACAAAGAAGCTCTAGACTATGCACACATAAGCCTACAAGTCCTAGAGACAAGCCTTGAAGCAAAGAACGGAAGTACAAAGCAAGAACCAAAGCACTTAGCCAACTCTGCGAAGTCCTAGGCGGACCGTCCGCAAGCACCAGGCGGACCGTCCGCGGGACCCAGGCGGACCGTCTGAAATAGCAGACCGAACCTCCTGTAGCGCACCAGGAAAAATGGATTGTCCGACGATTCACTACGGACCGTCTGACCGTCATGGACCGTCCGGGCCTATCTCGCGGACTGTCCGCCAAACTCGTTGCCACTGAACCAAAACAACTCAACGGATCGAAACTCAGGCGCGCAAGAACACACGAAGAACACGAAGAACAGCAACGCTGCCAGGGCCTCGCGGACCGTCCGCACGAGCCTCGCGGACCGTCCGCCAAAGCACGAACAGAACAGAAACAGCACGCGCACGCGAGGTCAACTCCACCTTTCCATCATCAGATCATCCAAACGGCAAGATCTCTTGAGACAAGATTTGGGGAAGATGAGAAGCGTCACAAGATGAAGCTATGCCCCAAAAATCTTGACCACTAACTCACTAAATCACCGGTAATCACAGATCACAAGAACCACCACCAAGAACTCGGGCTCCAACCAAAAACTCACGAATCGAAGGGGTTTCCCAGCGTTTGAGGGGTCAAGATCACACACAAAGTCGCGCAAGGCATACACCCATGATCCCCTCAAAGAAATCCGAGATAAAACGCCCTCAAATCCACGAATCGAGCGAAGAACGAAACACCCCAAAAATAACTCCGAAAATGACACGAAAATCACAAAGAGCTAGGAGATCACCGCAACGCCGAATGCTTCCATACATCTAGAGGTCAGCGTCTATACAAGAATCTAGCCTAAGGAAAGTAGAGGAAAAGAAGTAGTCCAGAGCAATCTACCGGGGGAGGAAACCCTAGAGTCAGAGAGAGAGATGCCATCCACCTCTCCGCTATTTATACGAAGTCCACCAGAGGAGGCAAATGACCACGCTACCCCTACAACTCAAATACAAGATACACACCCCTCAGGGGCAATATGGTCAAGTCTTCATCGAGCGGACATGCTTCCACCGCGGACTTGCTTAGCCTCGATGCAAGTCCCGCGATCACGCCACGTGCCCCCCGCCTCGAAGCTTCCCGACGCTCCCGGATAACTGTCTCCATCGCATCGGGCCTCCGGACTTGGTTTTGCGGCCCAAACCAAGAAACTGTCCACCGATGGTTTTGTGGGCAAACCACCAAACCCCACGTGCAAGCTTCGGGCTCGATCTGCTACCTTGCACCGACCTATGTTCATGACTTCAACTTGCTAGTCTTGCACTACATGGTCCGCACTTGACCCCATCGGCCACCGGGTCCATCGAACCAAGCCTACTTGCCTCTCCATCACCTGGAGGCCGCCACGGCTAAGGCCTTTCGTGCTTGTTCTTCACCTGCACTAACACGACTCAAGCCGCAACCTGTACCTGTACCTGTACCTGCACACTTAGCCAAGCATCAGTCCACACAACGTTGTTAGTCACTCATCACTAAGGAGTGACCCTCCACTAGTCTTCGGACACACCTGGTCCTCAGTTATCAAGTAGATCTTTAGTTATAAATTAAAGTTGATTTTCAGCAATGCTCATGTTTATGATTTTTGTAAATTAATCTGCTGGTCATTTGGATCCAATCATTTTCCTATGGTCCTGTTTAATGGTTTTGCACTCATTATAAATGGTAGAGATGTTTTTCTCATGATTAATATGGTCAAATAATTTGAGCATAAGTTAAACCCTCCTTCATGAATTTAAAGTAATTTAAATATTCTTTGCTGAGTAAGTGCATATCTCTGCATGGTTATATGTATTGCACTTCTACATGGAATTTTAGCTCAAGATGTGGTATATATATATTTCTGTATGATTTATTTGTGTTTTTAATGGTTCAATCTAGTTGTATTTTTCATGCTAAATCTGTGGCTTGAATTAATTTGAATTTTTGGCAGTAGCTCAGGTACAGTATGACGTTCATGTCTACCAAGTTTCTTGGTCACAATGTTTGTCCTTCTTCCAGAATTAATTTTCAAAGTAAATCAAGCTTAATTCAAGAAATAAAAGGGAAATAAAGAACACATTTGTTTACAATTTTAATCTTTTGTTTAAGCTTCACCAATCCAACTCATGAACATCACCCTCAATTTAGTGAAGAGAAATTAATTAATTAATTTAGATGTGCGCACAATCACCATCAAATAAGAAAGTTACACCACACACACACACTCTTACTTTGGTAGGAAGAGTCTGCTGAATATATCTTTGTCTAGGTGAATGTGGTCACCCATGCACCCCATGTTTACCCTTCCATTCTAAACCATGCTCTCACTCCTCATTTATAAATACATGAAGTTAATGCATATGCTTGTCGTGTAGAACTTCTGGACAGGAACTACGAGTTGGTGTCGGAATCCGAGGGAGAGCTAGCTGAAGGAGAAGTGAACATGGTGGAGATGCAGCAAGACCCGAATCAAGTTTCGGAGGACTTCATCACTGACTATGCTAGTGAAGGCAAGCCCCGGAGCATAACCCAGTTTTCTAACTTTTACAATTATGCTTGTCTATGTTTGTGCATTTACGTTTCAGGAGTTGAATTGAAACCATAGATGCATGATCCTAGGTTCCTATGCTCAAATACTAGCATGATAGGTCACTAGTTGCCATGCTCTAAGGACACGGTAAAAGTCGAGTGATGTTCGTCACTCGCGAGCTGTAGGTTTCTTATGTTGGAATCATAAGATTTTGTTAAAATGATATGCTCATGTAGTAAGAGCATGGGATGGGCTCCGGCCAGTAGGTCTGTGGTTAAGCGTTTGAACGTACTAAACATTTGCCGGGAATGGGACCGGTAAGCCTAGTACCTTCTTGATCTGGTAAGGGATCTATGACCACTAATCTTGGGAAGAGTCCCCTCTGCTTGCAACAGAGTGGTGCATGTGTGGGGTTGGGGAGGCGAGGCCGTAACAAACCACCTTGTACCAAAGACTGTAGAAATGGATCCTGAGTCGAGGACAGTTGGGAACTGCCTGGTTGGTGCATACCCCGCCCCCTGTTGGTTTCTAGTTGGCTATTTTTGGGGTGTGCATTCTCCCGTGTGTTTAGGTTTCCATTGCAAGGTTATTAATTAATCCATCATCGGTCTCTCACCGTTATCCGAGATTGCTTAACCATACACTCTATGTCCCTATAATGATGGAATTGAGAAGTAATATGGATGTATACTTAATTGTTTGCACAACTTATGCTTGCAATAGTTGCTTACTTAGTAATTGCTAATCAACTAGAATTTTGAGCTAAAACTTGAAAGTAAGGACATACTCTTTGTTGCTTTTCAGCAAAACAACCCACTAGCCATAAAGCCTTGCATGTCTAAGTTGGTGATTTTCCATCACCCGACGGTTAAGTCTTGCTGAGTATTAGTATACTCAGCCTTGCTTTTGTTGTTGTTTTCAGGTGATGTGAATGATGATGGGTTCCCGTGGCCTGGTTCTCTCCCACCCGGTTGGGAAGTTGAGTGGGAGGATGACAGTGCTTAGTGACATCACAAATGGCCTCTTATGATGTTACTTATGACGTTTAGTATTTTATTTCCACTGTGTTTCGAACTCTAAACTATTTACTCTTATGCAAAAGACCTGGTTTGTAATATTAAACCTTATGGAGCTTGATGTAATAATTTGTGAAATGTCTGTCTCTGGACTCACCTTTGAGTGAGTTTTGATGTACAAGTGTTCGATCCTTGTTAAAGTGATTTACCGGGCTTGACCCGACAGAGGTGACAAGTTACTTCTGTATTATTGCTTAATGACCAAATGGAATGGTTTAGGCAATGATATGGAATTAATTTGGGCAGTTCTGTCACAGCTGGCATCAGAGCTCACTTGTACACTAGAGATCTTAATACACCCTTAATGACATGTTTTGGAATAAAACTTACAAGATTAAGGTGTGTTTGCATAATGCGTCAGGAATGCCAAGGATGAGCTAGTCCGAGAGGCCCCAGAGGGGTTTTGGGTTCTTTCAGGTGGCTAGTAATTTATGGTGTATTTAAACTAACCTCCAGTACTTCTTAAGCCATGTGTTTCATACGTGTGTTGTGCCGCATCACGAGTATGCGAGGGTCGATAGGGCAATCTATTCAACGAATCCTATCTTCTCGGTTGGATGCCCACGTGTTTTATACGTGCGCTTTCCGTATGTAAATCATGCGAAGGATGATATGCTCTTTTCAACATGAACATATCATGGGTTGTGATGTCACCACGTTTTTCCATACGTGTGCATGATTCCGCATTACGAACATGCGAAGGGGGACACCCTCCATTCAAAAGGGGCGTGTCTCATGTTGGACGCTGTCCATGCAGCGCTAAACGCATGGGTGCCATTTCTATAGTGAACGGTAATGTTTGGGGACTCTTCCGTGACGTGCTGGCACGGAAGATTCTTTCTTCTGCAGGTACACTAACCACGTTCCGGTAGTTCGAACGGTTAGTTATCCGACTAGCTATTATAGGGAGAGACGTATATTTGTGCCCTACCACCAGCGCTAACCACGATTACTGGGCATGGTTTTGCCTTGTGAGGAAGTTTAGGACGCTTTTGCATCATGCTAAAAGTTGTTAAGAAATAATTAAGTCACTCTTAAAATATATCCTAAAAACCCTCACCCAAACACTTTCACATCGTCCAAATCGTAGTAGCTGTCCCTGTTTCTCGATTTTGGATGCTCTATTGGTCCGAATTTTTTCGACCCTTGGAACAGAGTTTTCTAGAGAAACGTTAGATACAAAAGTTGTGTCAAATCTTGTCAAAATCCTTCTGTAAAAATTTCAGAATTTGTGAGCAAGGGAATATGTAGTTATGCTCAGTTTAGTTCATGTATGCTTGCTGTTTTCCTGGGAGACAGAGAACTGAACCTTGGTCTATTAGGGTATCTTCCTTTTGTTTTTAGCCCAACTTTTGAATACCAATTTTGGGTCAAATTACATCACTAAGTAGCAGGCAAAATTTGAGAAATTTTAGCCTACCAGAATATGAGTTACATGCATTTTTGTACTCTAGATAGAATCTGTTATCTTTTAACTCACACTAATCGGTGGGACTTTTGTTGATACAGATGGCTGGACCGCTGTTCTGGGAGGTACGTCCTGACGGGAAGGTCCGCACCGACGGGCTACACCTTGAGGGGTTTGCCCGCATTTTGTGGGACACCCTTCGCTCATCAGGGTACGCCACTCCTCCTACGTACGAGGCATTAGAGACCATGCAGCTTGGAGTGCCTCGCTGCAATGTTCGGGTGACCGTGCCACTTCATCCCACTCACCCGGAGTGGCCGGACCTGAGCATGGACGTGTCAAGCATCCGCATGATGGAGACACTTGAGGTTGCTGCCTTGAGAGTGCTGAACGCCTTTGGTGACCTGCACCCTCTCGAGGTTTCTTCGACTCCGATGGGACTACTTCCGACCGTGGACCCCGCGGATCCCGTGTGGAGGAACCGCATGGGGAACATGGTAGCGCTTCTGACCGAGAGGACCCCACTGGATATACTGCATGAGATGTCATGATGCATGAATGCACTGTACCATCTTCAGGCTCTCCGTAGTGTGGCTACCACATACGTGTCCACCGTCACTCTCGACACTGCTGGAGTGTTGGGAGTACGGACTCACCACCTGTGCTCCATCTCCTTTGGCTACACGGGGCTAGAGCGAGACCTTGCAGAGGCCCGACTACAGATTGTTGGACTAAAGGCTAGAGAGGCTCGCTGGGTGACCTGTGCAGCCCAGTGGGTAAATCAGCTCGATGATCGCCTTATGACTATTACGGGATTCCAGGAGCAGCGAGAGCAGATGCAGGTTGAGATGGATCAGATGCGGGATGAGCGCTTACAGCACGTACAAGCAGTAGCACAAATGGAAGAGCAGCTAGAGCTGATGGTCGAGGATCTGGGTGCTGCCCATGTCATGATCGCTATGTTACAGCAGCCGCCACAACCACCAGTTCCGATAATCCGGATGACACTTAGTCCATGATAGACAGTGAGAAAGAAGAACCACAGGCAGAGCCGATGGGGATTGCTTCATCTGCTTCTAGCGCCTCCTCTGTAGGCAACCTAGATGACTTCTAGATGGTAGTAGTTAGTGCAGCACGTATACTCCTTCGATGGCCAAGTTTTGGTCCATGGAAAGGGATTGGCTAACGTAGATGGAGTATTCTTTTGTGTGGCTTGAAGCTGCATGTTAACCACTAGTCTGATGAATGAGGACCTAGCATGTGTTGTAACCTTGTGTTGTAATCAAGTGTAGTATCCAAGTGTTGCAAGACTTTCTGCAGCAATCCTAGTAATCTGTAATTTGAACCTCTTTATGGTCAAATCTGAGCTGTGCAATAAAAATCAAAGTTGTTGGAAATTTTATTTTGTGCATGCTCACAAAGTTTCAACCATAATACCCTTTTGTGCCGAAAGTTATGATGATTTTTGTAACCCTCGGCTGGCTGAAAAACAGCCTGGACAGAAAATTGGAGAGCAAAATTTTCAAGCATGATAACGTAAAAATTCAGGGATCAGTTGAATACCAAAGTCGTAGTGCATAAAATTATGCTCCTTCTGACCAAGTTTGAGCATCATCCGTTAATTGAGCCGAGGGATATGAATTTTTCATTTCAGTGTTGTGGCTGACCCTTCTGAAAAATTCTGCAATGAATGGATTTGTTTCACATGTTCTACGTGTGCATAATTCTATCTGCAAGCTTGTGAATGTGTGACTAATCTCTATTCCCACAATTTTTCAGATGGTGGGTCCCACTCGCAATACTCCCCATGGGTTTGGTGATGCCAGTGGCAGCAATCCGCCACCGCCACCTCCCATGACGCCCATGGAGACGTTCCTTTTGGCTCAAGCTAATATGATGCGCCAGATCTCGCACAATTAGCAGCAGCAGCAACGCGGCAATCCGCATGATGACCAGCCACAAGTGGCCAAGAATGAGCACTTTACGGCCTTGAAGCCACCAATTTTCACCAAAGCAGAAGAACCACTGGAGGCTGATGCTTGGATTCGTGCCATTGAGGCCAGGTTCGATGCTCTCACTCTGCCATGCTCAGAGGAGTGCAAGGCCAGCTTTGCCGCCTTACAACTTCGTGGTCCTGCTCTGATATGGTGGCAATATTTTAAGATGACACAACCAGCTGGACATGCCATTACTTGGGATGAGTTCAAAACGGCGTTCAAGACTCATCATATTCCTCAGGGAATGGTTGATCGGAAGATAAGTGAATTATTGGCATTAAGGCAAGGTTCTGACTCTGTGTATGCCCAGAAATTCAACAACCTTTGTCAGTATGGGGGATATCATGTGGATAGTGAAGAGAAAAAGATGGATCGTTTCCGACGTGGTCTTGATCCTGAGCTTTATGAAAGGCTGAACCCCATCAAGACCAACACCTACCATGAGTAGAATTTGGCTATTTCTCAAGAAGATGCTATGAAGAGGACGGAAAATGCAAAGAAGAGAAAGGCTGCGTTCAACTCTAACAACGTGCCTAATCGGAAGTTTCGCCTTGTGAAGAAGGTTTCCCAGGGTTCTCAAGGGAACCAGCGGTCTAGACGCTAGGTAGTTAAGCCGTCTCAGAATCAGCAGCGGGAAGACTATCGTTCTTCTGCTTCACAGCAACAGAATTACAAGCCTAATGCTTCACAGCCTAACCAGAATGCTAGGGATGGCAAATGCTACAACTGTGGTGAGACGGGACACTATGCTAATGAGTGCCCCCGTCCCAAGCAGCAGAACTAGCGTAACCAGCAGAACCAAGGATGTGGACCAAATCAAGACAACAAGGACAAGGGAAATAAGCAGACCGTGCAACTCAAGCATGGTCATCTCAACTTCACCACAATGGTGGGAATTCCTGAGGGAGCAGCAGTCATGACGGGTACATTCTCTATCCAAGGAAAACCTATTAAGATTTTGTTTGATTTTGGTGCTACGCACAGTTTTATGAACAAACAAACACAAATCAAGTTGGGTTTAAAGGAAACGCAGACTAGGGGTGTCTATAAGATCACCACACCGGGAGGAAAATTTTCTTCCAACACCCTAATCATTGGGGTACCTTTGGAGTTAGGTAGCAAGGTTTTTCAGATAAATCTCATAACCTTGGGTCTAGAGGGAATAGATGTTATTCTAGGGATGGACTGGATGACCCTACACAAGGTGATCTTGGACATTTATGAGCGAAGGATAGAAATCAACTCCCCAAGAGTAGGAGCATCAACGCTCTACTTACCCTCCAGAGTATCTGCGAATTCATGTGCTTTTGTAACCATAGCTACCTAACTAGTAGAAATTCTAGTGGTGTGTGAGTACCCGGATGTCTTCCCTGATGATCTGCCAAGTATGCCACCGGATTGACACATTGAGTTCGTTATCGAACTTCAACCTGGTACGGCACCTATCTCAAAAAGAGCCTACCGCATGCCACCCAAGGAACTAGCTGAGTTGAAGACCCAGCTTCAGGAATTATTGGATAGGGGTTTCATCCGCCCAAGTTCTTCTCCTTGGGGATGACCTGCTCTTTTTGTTAAGAAGAAAGACGGTAGTTTGAGACTGTGTGTGGACTACCGGCCTCTCAATGCGGAGACTATCAAAAATAAATACCCCCTTCCCCGCATTGATGTGTTGTTTGATCAACTATCAGGAGCAAAGGTCTTTTCCAAAATTGATCTTAGATCAGGATATCATCAGATAAAGATCCGGCCTTGTGATATTCCTAAAACTGCCTTTTCCACACGATATGAGCTCTATGAATTTTTAGTCATGTCCTTCGGACTTACCAATGCACCTGCCTACTTCATGTACCTGATGAATTCAGTTTTCATGAATGAACTGGATAAGTTCGTGGTGGTCTTCATCAACGAAATCTTAATTCATTCCAAAGATGAAGAAGAACATGCCAAACATCTTCGCATTGTTCTACAATGTTTGAGAGATCACAAGCTTTATGCAAAATTCTCCAAATGCGAATTCTAGCTGGACAGTGTGAAATTCTTGGGCCACACTATTTCTAGTGATGGTATTTCAGTGGATCCAAGTAAAATGCAAGAAGTGATTAATTGGAAACCACCTAAGTCTGTTCATCAAATTCGAAGCTTTCTTGGATTAGCTGGTTATTATCGTCGCTTCGTTCCGGATTTTTCCAGAATTGCCAAACCTGTGACTGAACTTTTGAGGAAAGGGGTCAAGTTTGTGTGGGATTAGAATTGTGAAAAAGCTTTCCACACCCTAAAGCAACATTTGACTTCAGCACCTGTTTTGGCTCAACCAGACAACTCTAAGTCATATGAGGTTTATTGTGATGCCTCGGGTACTAGTCTTTGTTGTGTTCTCATGCAAGAAAATCGAGTCATTGCTTATGCTTCCCTAGCACTTTGACCCCATGAAATGAATTACCCCACTCATGATCTTGAGTTAGCAGCGGTTGTTCATGCTCTCAAAATTTGCAGGCATTACTTGATGGGAACCCGTTGCAATATATTCACTGACCACAAAAGCCTCAAGTATATCTTCACGCAAGCCAACTTGAATATGTGCCAGAGAAGGTGGTTAGAACTTATTAAAGATTATGACTTGGAGGCACATTACCACCCCGGCAAGGCAAATGTTGTTGCTGATGCTCTTAGCCGAAAAGCCCATTGCAATTGCTTATCCGTGGACACCTATAGTGACACACTGTGCCACGAGATGAACAAGCTCAATTTGGAAATTGTTAGTCAAGGTGAATTAAATGCTATTGGCATGGAGACAACCTTGTACGACAATGATTTAAATGCTCAGTCCAATGACGAGGATGCTAAAAAGATAAGGCAGAAATTGTTAGAGGGCGATCCTAAATACAAGTGTTTCCACCAGGATGCAAAGGGTACAGTTTGGTTTGGGCAATGTCTTGTTGTCCCAAATGATACTGGTCTCAGGAAGGAAATTTGGATGAAGCTCATCTATCCAAATTTTCAATTCATCCTGGGCGCAGCAAAATGTACCAAGACATGAAGGAAAACGTCTGGTGGTCAAATATGAAAGTTGAGATTGCCAAATATGTGTCCGAGTGTGACACATGTCAAAGAATTAAAGCTAGTCATTTGAAAACCGATGGTGTTCTTCAACCTTTGCCAATACCTTCATGGAAATGGGATGATATAAGTATGGATTTCATAGTGGGACTGCCTCTCACATCTAAGCACCATGATTCCATCTAGGTTATTGTGGATAGACTCACCAAAACCGCACATTTTATTCCCGTTCACACCACATACTCAGTAAGGCAATATGCAGAAATTTATATTGAACGCATCGTGTGCTTACACGGAGTTCCTAGAACTATCATTTCCGACAGAGGTGCTCAGTTCATGGCACGTTTCTGGGAACACCTACATACCTCAATGGGAACCAAGCTACTTCATAGTTCTGCTTACCACCCTCAAACAGATGGTCAGACTAAGAGAGTCAATCAAGTCCTAGAGGATACATTGAGGGCTTGTATTATTCAGTTCGACAAGAATTGGGACAATTGCTTGTCTTTGGCTGAATTCTCGTACAATAATAGCTACCAAGCTAGTTTGAAAATGGCACCATTTGAAGCTCTTTATGGAAGGAGATGTCGAACTCCTCTGAACTGGTCACAGACTGGGGAAAGAAAATTCTTCGGTACAGCTTTAGTTGAGGAAGCGGAAGAAAAAGTAAAGGTAATACAAGCAAATCTAAAGACAGCTTAAATGCGACAACAGTGTTACCATGATCAAGGAAAGAAACCTAAACCGTATCAAGTTGGTGAGTATGTCTATCTCAAGGTTTCACCAACAAAGGGAATTCAAAGATTTGGAGTAAAAGGGAAATTAGCCCCACGCTATATTGGCCCTTATGAAATCATTCAAATTTGTGGACCTGTTTCCTATCGTGTCCAGCTTCCTGAACGGCTTTCGGCAATCCACAATGTGTTTCATGTTTCACAACTAAGGAGATGTGCGAATAAGCCGGAGATAAAAGTTATCATCGAATCCAATGCTTGGATCGAACCCGACCTATCCGTGGTTGAGCATCCTCTGAGAATTTTGGATCGAAAAGAGAGAAAGGCTCAACGACATTCGGTAAAAATGTATAAAATCCAATGGAGCCACCACACTGAAGAAGAAGCTACTTGGGAGACGGAATATTATCTCAACACCAAGTATCCGGGTTTTCTACAATCTCACAATCGTAAGTGTTTCCCCTACCTTCCTCTTTTATTTTCCGAATCTCGGGACGAGATTCATTGTAAGGGGGGTAGGTTGTAACATCCCTGATGTTTATGTAACAGTGATCACCATCATTAGTAAGGCTAAACATGGTACTTAGCATTGTTGACTTGGTCCAACTCCTAACCCTAAGTCAAACCTCTCCAAACCCAAGTCAAACCCCTAGAACACTATACCTTTCTTTGATGATCTAGCTCCTTCTCTGAATTTTCACTAAACACTTCAAATTATGCCAAAATAAAAGTTGTCCAAAATCTCATGGGACACAACTTTGTCCATTGGTACTTTTTGAGTTTTGGCTTGTAAGTGGGAGAAAAACCCTAGCTATCTTAGAAACCCCCTAAAGCTCCTTTTTGACCTATTTTGATGGCTCAGCTCAAACTCCACTTTTCATATAACAACTTTAAAATCTGCCAATATGAAAGTTGCTCATTTTTGCATGGGACACATTTCATTCAATTGGCGGCATTTGAAATTCGAAGTGGAAAACCCTCAAAAACTTGGTCAAAGCTCAGAGCAGTGTGTTGACCTAGCCGAGAAAAATAGGAACTTTGAGCGATTTTTATTCGAAATCCGTGGAGTTTTCCATAGGTCGACCTTTACAAAACTTGAAGACGGTTATGTCCTCTACATCTTTTGTATTGACCAATTTTTAAGTTGTATTCAACTTTATTTTCTTTGAGCTGGTCAAACAGGGCTTCACCGAAATGAGTTGGACGTCAGCGCTCTGGTCACGTGCTTTCGCGTCGTGCGCGCGTGCCGAGCCGCACCGCCGACCGTTTCGACATTCGTGCGGCACCGTCCGTGCGCCCCTTCTGCGCCATCAGTCCTGTTGCCCAGGTGAGCCTCCCTAGGGTGGAGCCGGTCCTGTTGGCCGCGCCAGGTGGCGTGCGCAGCGCAGCGCCCGCCCGCGCACCATGCGCCGCGCCTCGGCGACGCTTGTGCGCGCCTTGGGTGGCCGCCTGCTCACACGGGAAGTCGGCCAGGCCTGGCCAGGACCGCGTGGCGTCCACACCGAGCTCGCCGTCAGCTATAAAAGGTAAGCCCCCCTACCAAGCTCGTCGTCGCCTATAAAAGGCAAGCCCCCCTGCCAAGCCGCGCGCATTCTTCCCCCTACTCCACTGCCACCATTATAGCGCCGCCGCTGAGCTCTACCTCCCGTGCCAGCTCGCATCCACCTGAGCTCACCAGAGCCGCCGCTAGAACCCCCTGGACCTTCCCCCGTCGCTTGCTGTCGACCACCGCCGCCCAGCTCATCGGAAACTGAGCCGCTGCGGCTGCTCTGCCCCTGCCTCGCCGCCGGCGATCGCCGGAGTCCCCTCCGTGCCGGCCGAGCCCCGGGATCGAGCCTAGGTGAGCATGTGGTCGACCCCCACCGCTTGCCCGGCCAGGTCCGGCCCCACCTCGCTGCCGGCGAGCTCAGCCGCGCCACCGAGGGTAGATCTGTGAACATCGAGTTCTTTCCGAGGGCCTCCGTGTAAAAGCCAAGGGCCCATCTGCAAATAGATTCTTCCTTTTTAGTTTCAAATTTTTGAATCTTGTAAAATCGAGAACAAATCACAAAAAATCGGAAAAATGCAAACTCAACTGTTCTGGAATCCTTCTGATGAATACTAGCTTTTCTAGAAAGGTTGTATAGGGTTCTACTGCATAGTTTTTAAATAATTTTGAAATTACCATTTTGGCTAGATTTGAAATAATTTAAACTTTATGCATGATCTGAAGCTTAATTTTGGATATGTTGTGTGATATGTCATGATGGTCTTCTGGTGCAAATATGGCACATAGTTATCAAGTAGATCTTTAGTTATAAATTAAAGTTGATTTTCATCAATGCTCCTGTTTATGATTTTTGTAAATTAATCTGCTGGTCATTTGGATCCAATCTTTTTGCTATGGTTCTGTTTAATGGTTTTGCACTCATGATAAATGGTAGAGATGTTTTTCTCATGATTAATATGGTCAAACAATTTTTGCATAAGTTAAACCCTCCTTCATGAATTTAAAGTAATTTAATATTCTTTGCTGAGTAAGTGCATATCTCTGCATGGTTACATGTATTGCACTTCTACATGGAATTCTAGCTCAAGATGTGGTATATATATTTCTGTATGATTTATTTGTGTTTTTAATGATTGAATCTAGTTGTATTTTTCATACTAAATCTGTGGCTTGGTTTAATTTGAATTTTTGGCAGTAGCTTATGTATAGTATGATGTTCATGTCTACCAAGTTTCTTGGTCGCAATGTTTGTCCTTCTTCCAGAATTAATTTTCGAAGTAAATCAAGCTTAATTCAAGAAATAAAAGGGAAATAAAGAACACCTTTGTTTACAATTTTAATCTTTTGTTTCAGATTCACCAATTCAACTCATGGACATCACCCTTAATTTGGTAAAGATAAAGTAATTAATTAATTTAGATGTGCACACAATCACCATCAAATAAGAAAGTTAAACGACACACACACCCTTACTTTGGTAGGAAGATTATGATGAATATATCTTTGTCTAGGTGAATGTGGTCACCCATGCACCCCATGTTTGCCCTTCCATTCTAAACCACGTTCTCACTCCTCATTTATAAATACATGAAGTTAATGCATATGCATGTCGTGTAGAACTTCCGGACGGGAACTATGAGTTGGTGCCGGAATCTAAGGGAGAGCTAGCTGAAGGAGAAGTCAACGTGGCGGAGGTGCAGCAAGACCTGGATCAAGTTTTGGAGGACTTCATCACTGACTATGCTAGTGAAGGCAAGCCTCGGAGCATAACCCAATTTTCTAACTTTTACAATTATGCTTGTCTATGTTTGTGCATTTATGTTTCAGGAGTTGAATTGAAACTATAGATGCATGATCCTAGGTTCCTATGCTCAAATACTAGCATGATAGGTCACTAGTTACCATGCTCTAAGTACACGGTAAAAGTCGAGTGATGTTCGTCACTCGCGAGCTATAGGTTTCTTATGTTGGAATCATAAAATTTTGTTAAAATGATATGCTCAGGTGGTAAGAGCATGGGATGGGCTCCGGCCAGTAGGTCTATGGTTAAGTGTTTGAATGTACTAAACATTTGCCGGGAATGGGACCGGTAAGCCTAGTACCTTCTTGAACCAGCAAGGGATCTATGACCACTAATCTTGGGAGGAGTATCCTCTGCTTGCAACAGAGTGGTGCATGTGTGGGGTTGGGGAGGCGAGGCCATAACCAACCACTTTGTACCAAAGTCTGTACAATTGGATCCTGAGTCGAGGACGGTTGGGAACTGCCTGGTTGGTGCATACCCCGCCCCCTGTTGGTTTCTAATTGGCTATTTTTGGGGTGTGCATTCTCCCGTGTGTTTAGGTTTCCTTTGCAAGGTTATTAATCGATCGATCGTCTGCCTCTCACCGTTATCCGAGATTGCTTAACCATACACTCTATGTCCCTATAATGATGGAATTTAGAAGTAATATGGATGTATGCTTAATTATTTGCACAACTTATGCTTGCAATAGTTGCTTACTTAGTAATGGCTAATAAACAAAAATTTTGAGCTAAAACTTGAAAGTAATGACATACTCTTTGTTGCTTTTAAGCAAAACAACCCACTAGCCATAAAGCCTTGCATGTCTAGATAGTTGGTGATTTTCCATCACCCGACAGTTAAGTCTTGTTGAGTATTAGTATACTCAGCCTTGCTTTTGTTGTTGTTTTCAGGTGATGTGAATGATGATGGGTTCCCGTGGCCTGGTTCTCTCCCACCCGGTTGGGAAGTTGAGTGGGAGGATGACAGAGCTTAGTGACATCATGGATGGCCTCTTATGATGTTACTTATGATGTTTTGTATTTTATTTCCGCTGTGTTTCAAACTCTAAACTATTTACTCTTATGCAAAAGACCTGGTTTGTAATATTAAACCTTATGGAGCTTGATGTAATAATTTTTGAAATGTTTGTCTCTGGACTCACCTTCGAGTGAGTTTTGATGTACAAGTGTTTGATCCTTGTTAAAGTGATTTACCAGGCTTGACCCGGCAGAGGTGACAAGTTACTTCTATATTTTTGCTTAATGACCAAATGGAATGGTTTAGGAAATGACATGGAATTAATTTGGGCGGTTCTGTCATAGAGTGGCTCTGCCAGACTCTTTGCAGCTATGAAAGACATCTGGGTGTCATTCCCTACGACTACAATGACAATCGCCTCTTCACGACCATGACCAGGATCATCTCTTCTTTTTTGGACCATCAAAGCAACCTTGCTGCCTACTTCAATGCTCGGAGACTACTATACGAGAGCGTTTTTTAAACACCCTCTGGTTTTCCTCGTCGTTTCGACCTTTTGGGAAACCTTGTTTCTCTTCAAGTCGGCTCTTGAGCTGATTTCTTCTTCTTCTCCTCCTTTTTGGATCATCGAAGCAGTCTTGCTGCCTACTTCAATGCTCGGGGACTACTATACGAGATCATTTTTCAAACGCCCTCTAGTTTTCCTCATTGTTTCGACCTTCTGGGAAACCTTGTTTCTCTTTAAGTCGGCTCTTGAGCTGATTTCTTCTTCTTCTCCTCCTTTTTTGGATCATCGAAGCAGTCTTCCTGCCTACTTCAATGCTCAGGGACTACTATACGAGTGCGTTTTTCAAACACCCTCTGTTTTTCATTGTCGCTTCAACCTATTGGAAGTCTACTTCCTTTAAGTCATCACTCGATCTCGCTACACTCAAGATTCTACAAACTGGTTGGCTATTAAAGATTCTTTCTTTTTTTGGACCGACGTGCACGCTTATCGACATATCGATAGCTCCACGACTTCGTCATGTTTCCATCCAGTTCGATGCGCCTACACATCACTCGGGGGCTTGTGGGACATGGGTACCCCTGGGTCCCCACCGACCAATCTCACGGTCGTCCCCGACAAGTGGGTCCGGCCCACCAGAAGACCAACCGACCTGACAGTGGGCCCAGCAGACCTGCTCTGAACCCCACACGACCTCTTGAAGACCTTATCCGGAACGACTACAAGACTTGGAGTGCAAGACAAGACAACAGTGGATCCGACAGGTAGTCCGGGATATATGGAAATAGTTGTAATCAACTAGACTTAGGTCTCCTGATCTTAACCGACCGGGACTCTGGGCGTCGACCTTGTCCACTGGCCAATATATGGCGAGCAGGGCGGCCCCATTGTAACCACGCAATCCTCAAGCAATCTACACCAACAACTGGATGTAGGGTTTTACTCTCCGAAGGCCCGAACCAGTATAAACTCGCCTGTTCCGTGTGCTTTCGCATAACCGTCAAGCACTTAGCTCTAGATCCCCCCCATCCGAATCTAAATCACCGGGGTTGACCCCTGTGACAACCCGCCCAGGAAAATACCATACTATCGCCTAAACCAATCCACTTTGGCCATTAAGCGACAGTAAAGTAGCATCCTGTTGTTAGTTGCCGGGTTAACGCCCGGTAAATCACTTGGAAATCACACAGAGGATCGAACATATATGCATTAAAACTCACGCGAAGGCGAGTCCAAAGTACAACACAAATTAAAACCAAATTGTACCCCGAAGGGTTAATTTATTACAAACCAATGTTCACGACATGATAAGCAAAGGTTCAGAGTTCGAAAATAGCGGAAAACTAAACTACGGTAAGATTGACATCACAGGAGGACGTCCGTGATGCCATCATTCATCATCATCCACCCATTCCAGCTCCCAGCCGGGTGGAAACTCACCGGGCCAAACAACACCTACACCAACAATTAAAAAGCAAGGCTGAGTATACTAATACTCAGCAAGACTTAACCGTCGGTTGATAGCTACATCACCGAACTCTAGACATGAGAGGCTTTTTGGCCAGTGGAGTTCTTTTGCTGAAAAGCAACAAGGAGTATGTCCTTACTTTCAATATTTTAGCTCCAATTCTAGTGAATTACCATATCTAAGTGAGCCATCTATTGCACTCAAGAATTGTGCAATTCAATTAATCAAACATAATATTAACAAAGTTCCATCATTAAGGGATATCATGGCCAGTTGATTAAGCAGTCTCAGATAACGGTGAGAGGCCGACAATCGATTGATTAAACCCTTGCAAGGTAAAACTAAGCACACGGAAGAATGCATACCCCAAGAAATCCAAACAAAAACGAAATAGGGTATACACCGACCAGACGGTTCCCATCTTTCTTCAGCTCGGGATCGGAACCTACAATCCTCGGTACAAGGCTTACTGGTACGTCAAGCCGGACCACCCAGACTCGCACAGGTACCCCACTACTACAGGCAGGGGGACACATCAAGTGTCCTACGGGTAGTAGGGAAAGGTTCCCTTACCGTGTCCATCAGGTACTAGGTTTACCGGTCCCATTCCCGACAAGTGCTTAGTACGTTCAAAAGCTTAGCCCACGAAAGCCACTGGACCGGAGCCCAAATCACATGCTCTTACCACATGAGCAATCCATTTACAAAGATCTCATGATTCCTAACATAAGAACCTATTCTCGCGAGTGACGAACATCACTCGACTTGTATCGGTCCTATAGCATAGCAGCTATCGACCTAGCATACTAGTAAAAGAGCATAGGTACCTAGGGATCATGCATCTATGGTTTCAATTCAACTCCTGCAACGTAAATGCACAGACATAACAAAGGTAGTTGCATAAGTTTAAAAGAAGGGTTAATGATCCGGGGCTTGCCTTCGTTGGCAAGGTTGGCCTTGGGCCCTTCTGGACTTTGGTCCAGGTCCTGAGCTACGTCCACGTACTGCAGCTCACTGACAGCACCTTCGTCTCCTCCTTCCGGCATGAGCGTATATCTACCATCGGAAAGATCTACACGAGGATGCAAATGCAAGATTTAATTGACAGTTTTGATTTAATTAATCACAAACAACACATGACAACCATGGGGTGCATGGTTGACCACATTCACCTAGATAAACATACATTCAGCATACTCTTCCAATAAAGGAACAATATGCGGTTCTTTATTATTTATTCTTTTTGATAGTGACTGTGTACATATTTATGTAAATAAATTAATTTAAATTTCACAAAACAGCAAGGGGTTGGTCCTAAGCTTCTTAGCAAGATTAACATCACATACATGAGGTCACTAGGTGTGTGTTGGTGATTTTCCAATTTAACTTAATATTAATCTTTAATTGGCCTCCACTGTTTTTATACATAAAATAATTTCATAGCTCTAAACAAAGCCACTGAACACACATGCACACTTATGAGAGCTATAAATTAATTATATCACAAAAGACAAAATCTAGCTACCAAAACAAGATAAATGCATATAAAAATAAATAAGCATCAAATGGATTCCAAATTCTCACACATGGCCTCTGGTCCAAATCTAAGCTAGGCATGCAACATATACACCTAGAGCTACTATAGATCTTGAGTTATGCAATTACATTTAAAACTAAGCATATTTCAAGAATAAATACTTCTGACAGATATAAAATCATGATTCATTCACCAGAGGTGCATTTAGGCATAGCAAGATCACATGCAGAAGTTGAGCATAAAAATCTATTTAGTTTTAGCTACAAAAATCATTTGGCTAGATTCATCATAAACACAAAACAATTCATAATAAAAGATCTACACAATAACTTTGTGCAATTTTTGGTACAGAAGCTAGGCATGGCATAACACACCACATATCCAAAATTCAGCTATAGAGCACTTGTAGATTTTGATCTACAGCAGATCTAGGTTTAACTAGTTTCTATTTTTCATGCAAAAACTACCAGGAAAAAGTAGAGTCATGCTTTGCGAAAGTTGTATATTTGCTCACAAGGAAACCAACCAAATTGGTTTGGAATTTTTCTGATTTTTCTTTGATTTTCTACGAATTTTACAAGAATCAGCCAAAAGCATACACTATTCAAGAATCTAGTTTCGCCTATAGGTCCCTGGAAACTTTTTTGGCTTCACACATATGCCCTTGCTTTACACTCAGGCCCCTGGAAACAAAAAGAACCTCGCAATGTGGTCCTTGGGGGCGGCCGGCGGCGGTTCTCGCCGGATTCCGCCGAGGCCGGCGGTGGGAGTGGAGGGGAAAGGGCAGGGGCACGACTAGAAGCTCACCCTGGGTCGATTTGGGGCCGGAGATGGGACAGGCATGGCGCCGGCGAGCCTGCGCGGTGGAGCCAGGTGGCGGCGGCCGCGACGGCTTGAATTCCGACGAAGGTAGGGGCGGAGCTTGGCAATGCGCGACGGTGGGAGCTCCGGAAGATCGTAGGGGAGGTTCTAGGGGCGCTGGTTTGTGGCGGAGGTGGCCGGAGGTGGCGGCTCCACTGCGGTGGCGACAATGGTGGGCGGTGGAGCTGCTCGGGCGCGCGTGGAGGAAAACAACACCTTTTATAGGCGCGGGCGAGCGGGCAGGGACGGCAACGCTTCACCATGAAGCAAGAGAAGGCGAGGAAGGGGGGCCTGGGCTGCCGTGGGGCGCGTGCGGCGTCACCGGCGGGCGGCACGGGCGGGGCACAGCGCCGACCGGGCCGGCGAGCGACGCGTGGCGAACGCGGTCCCCCAGGCGAGCTGGTCAGGCGCGGGGTGTGGGGGGACCGGCTCGGCACGTCTTGGCCATCCAGGCAGCCGGAGGGGGCCCGGACGCCGAGGGCTGCGGCGGCCACGTGGCCGTGCGCACGTGGGCGCGGCGCGCGGGAGCGTGACGTCGCGGCGCGGCGCCGATTCAATTCGTTTAGCACAGTTTGACTGCGAAATTCTCCAAAAACTCAAATAAAACACCACAAAACTTTGAATGTCAAAGTTGTAGAGCATCTATAGGAGAGCATTTTTCGTAAAGGCCGACCTATGTTTTGATCAATGGTTTGAGCATGAACTGCAGGCAAAGTTGATGTCTTTCATGGCGTCGATGAATAGTGTTTAGCTGAAGTTGACTGAGTTTTTCACCAATTTCCACTCAAAATCCCAAATGCCGCCAATTATGAAAAGTGTGTCTCTCGAAAAGACGAACAACTTTTATATTGGCCGATTTTGAAGTGTTTAAATGAAATTTGGAGAACGTGGCAAAAGTTCCAGAGGAGGTTCAAAGACAACAAGGGTTTTGACTAGGTTTGACTATGCCTTTGACCAAGGTTTGACCACAAGTGCGTGTTGACTTGATTAAGAGGGTCATTAGTAATTGCTGGCTAGGTTTTCGAGGTGATGACCCAGGTTGACCACGGTTTGACTAGAGTCAACGTGCTTGACTCGGTCATTAGCACTAAGGATGCTAATTAAAAATTTGAGGCGTCACAGCATACCCCCCTTAAAAAGAATCTCATCCCGAGATTCGAAATTCCAAGGACAAGGTAGGGGAGGATGGTTTTTTTAAGATTTCTGAATTACCTTGGGAAGCAACCGCGATGTGATTATAGGTCAAAGAGTATAACCATCATCGGTTCAAAGTTAGCCCATAAGAGTAGTCAAAGGTGACAAGTCATGGAGAGCTTTCGCGGGGAGTTTACTTGCGTATGCAAGCGGAAAGTATGAAGAGATAAATCAGTATAGGAATTTCAGAACAATCTTGCTCACATGTTAATTAGTTTGTGACCTTTGGGTGGTATCATTTCGTCACATTAACGGTGCACTGGTTTTAAAAGTTGGGGTGTGATGCACATGTTTGTGAATGCATGATGCACATGCTCATGCGGTATGGTGCTCATGATGCATGTTAGCATGACTCGGTTACCCATGGAATGAGTCAGTGATGGAGCTGCAATCATAGAGTTGGGAAGGAGTATATGTGTGGCGAGTCGCATTCTCACAACCAAGATACCTTGCGCGCTCCGAGTGGCAATCATATGGCTGCAGCGCACATGATGCCCTAGGTTCTGTCGCGGCACCTTTGGTTACGGAACAACAACATCACCCATCATAAGAAGGATAGAGAAGGAATATTGAAATCTTCCATGCGTATGCACGTTAGTTCACCCAAGGTTCCCAAATGCACGTGCTATGCAAATGCATACCCAAAAAGTGACATTTTTTTATTCAAAATGTTGTGAGCAAGACCAAGAAGAATAAGTTCATGATTGAAAGATCGAAGTAATCATGACAAGGATATCAATACAAGGACTAGCTTAGTGCTTCAACATGCATAAACACCAGGGGGTGGAAGGGGTACATGTCAATGGAGATAACATGTTGACAGGAGAAGATTACCACTGAAGATTGAACTCTAAGATTAAGACATTACCCAACTGACATGGTAGAACAGAAAAAGTTCTTCCCTCATGCTGGGCAGAACTGGGGTAGTCATGTGTACAAGGGTACAATTGTATGTTAAAACTCAAAGCGAGCATACATACATAATGACATAAGGTTCTGGCAGTTGTGAACAAAAATTCATAACTTAGAAACCAGAGCCCCAAAAATTCCCAAATTTTTGTAGCATCTCAGCAAGGTTATGAGGCACATTTTTGGTATTCAAAGGTTGAGCTAGATCAGATAGGAACAAGGTCCAAAGATGCAATTTTCAGAGTTGTGAATCCAGGAAAACAGCATGACCGAGGTTCACTAAATGGAGCACAACTTGAGATATACCGAAGCTATGACCGTGAATTTTTGCGAGAAAAAACTAGATTAGATATGGAGCAACTCGGGTAGAGATCACCTAGGCAAATTGATTCTTGAATAGGGTGCAAAAAATCAAGAAAACAACCCTATCAGATTTTGGACAGCAACTACACCTACACAAGAGGCTATGCAAAGAAAGTCACACACTAGCAAAAGTCACCTTAGGGAGCACACAAACATGTAGGGGGTTCAGTTTTAAGTTTCCACAATTTTTAGCATGATGCAAGATGTCCTATTCGTCCTCACAAGGCAATCAAGCCAAAATCGAAGTTAGTGCCAGTGGCAAGGCATATACTCGTTTCTCCTTATAATAACTAGTCGAGAACTAGTCGATGCTCACTTAGCGACGTACGGAACGTGGTTAGTGTACCTACAGAAGACCACAGAACACAACGAACCTTTCGTGCCAGCACTTACAAAAGCGTCCACATACATTACCGTTCACTATAGAAACGGTACCCATGCGTTTATCGCTGCATGGACAGCGTCCAACCTCGGACACCCTTCGTTTGAATGGAGTGTATCCTTGCCTCGCATATTCACATTGCGGAACGTCCACGTATGGCAAAACGTGGCGAGACACAGACGCGACGTGGGTTCCCATTAGAATAGGTCCCATCCACCCCTCACAGGACTTTCCTGTGGCACCACCACGTATGGCAAAACGTGATGAACTAGTATGGTTGTACAGAAAGTAAGTTCTGACAAGAATAAATGTGCTGGGAGTTAGCAACATAAACCATAGATTAGTAAGCCACCTTAAAGAACCAAAAATTCCCTCTAGGGCCTCTCGGTCTATTTTCATCCTTAACGAACCAACGTATTTTGCAAATCCAAACAATCTTGGCAAGTTTTATTCAAAAACATGTGATTAAGATTGTTAATTAAACTCCGGTGCATATAATCGCTCTGATACCAGCTGTGACAACCCGCCCAGGAAAATACCGTACTATCGCCTAAACCAATCCACTTTGGCCATTAACCGACAGTAAAGTACCATCCTGTCGTTAGTTGCCGGGTTAACGCCCGGTAAATCACTTGGAAATCACACAGAGGATCGAACATATATGCATTAAAACTCACGCGAAGGCGAGTCCAGAGTACAACACAAATTAAAACCAAATTGTACCCCGAAGGGTTAATTTATTACAAACCAATGTTCACGACATGATAAGCAAAGGTTCAGAGTTCGAAAACAGCGGAAAATTAAACTACGGTAAGATTGACATCACAGGAGGCCGTCCGTGATGCCATCATTCATCATCATCCACCCATTCCAGCTCCCAGCCGGGTGGAAACTCACCGGGCCAAACAACACCTATACCAACATTTAAAAAGCAAGGCTGAGTATACTAATACTCCGCAAGACTTAACCGTCGGGTGATAGCTACATCACCGAACTCTAGACATGAGAAGTTTTTTGGCTAGTGGAGTTCTTTTGCTGAAAAGCAACAAGGAGTATGTCCTTACTTTCAATATTTTAGGTCAAATTCTAGTGAATTACCATATCTAAGTGAGCCATCTATTGCAATCAAGAATGGTGCAATTCAATTAATCAAACATAATATTCACAAAGTTCCATCATTAAGGGATATCATGGCCAGTTGATTAAGCAGTCTCAGATAACGGTGAGAGGCCGACAATCGATTGATTAAACCCTTGCAAGGTAAACCTAAGCACACGGAAGAATGCATACCCCAAGAAATCCAAACAAAAACAAAACGGGGTATACACCGACCAGACGGTTCCCATCTTTCTTCAGCTCGGGATCGGAACCTACAATCCTCAGTACAAGGCAGGGGAACACATCAGGTTTCCTAGGGGTAGTAGGGAAAGGTTCCCTTACCGTGTCCATCAGATACTAGGTTTACCGGTCCCATTCCCGACAAGTGCTTAGTACGTTCAAAAGCTTAGCCCACGAAAGCCACTGGACCGGAGCCCAAATCCCATGCTCTTACCACATGAGCAATCCATTTACAAAGATCTCATGATTCCTAACATAAGAACCTATTCTCGCGAGTGACGAACATCACTCGACTTGTATCGGTCCTATAGCATAGCAGCTATCGACCTAGCATACTAGTAAAAGAGCATAGGTACATAGGGATCATGCATCTAGGGTTTCAATTCAAATCCTGCAACGTAAATGCACAGACATAACAAAGGTAGTTGCATAAGTTTAAAAGAAGGGTTAATGATCCGGGGCTTGCCTTCGTTGGCAAGGTTGGCCTTGGGCCCTTCTGGACTTTGGTCCAGGTCCTGAGCTACGTCCACGTACTGCAGCTCACTGACAGCACCTTCGTCTCCTCCTTCCGGCACGAGCGTATATCTACCGTAGGAAAGATCTACACGAGGATGCAAATGCAAGATTTAATTAACAGTTTTGATTTAATTAATCACAAACAACACATGACAAACATGGGGTGCATGGTTGACCACATTCACCTAGATAAACATACATTCAGCATACTCTTCCAATAAAGGAACAATATGCGTTTCTTTATTATTTATTCTTTTTGATAGTGTCTGTGTACATATTTATGTAAATAAATTAATTTAAATGTCACAAAACAGCAAGGGGTTGGTCTTAAGCTTCTTAGCAAGATTAACATCACATACATGAGGTCACTAGGTGTGTGTTGGTGATTTTCCAATTTAACTTAATATTAAGCTTTAATTGGCCTCCACTGTTTTTATGCATAAAATAATTTCATAACATCCAGTGGGAGTGTTCCTGAAGCACTATAGCTCTAAACAAAGCCACTAAACACACATGCACACTTATGAGAGCTATAAATTAATTATATCACAAAAGACAAAATCTAGCTACCAAAACAAGATAAATGCATATAAAAATAAATAAGCATCAAATGGATTCCAACTTTCTCACAGATGGCCTCTAGTCCAAATCTAAGCTAGGCATGCAACATATACACCTAGAGCTACTATAGATCTTGAGTTATGCAATTACATTTAAAACTAAGCATATTTCAAGAATAAATATTTCTGTTAGATATGAAATCATGATTAATTCACCAGAGGTGCATTTAGGCAGAGCAAGATCACATGCAGAAGTTGAGACAAAAATCTATTTATTTTTAGCTACAAAAATCATTTGGGCAGATTCATCATAAATACAAAACAATTCATAATAAAAGATCTACACAATAACTTTGTGCAAGTTTTGGTACAGAAATTAAGCATGGCATAACACACCACATATCCAAAATTCAGCTACTGAGCACTTCTAGATTTTGAACTACAGCAGATCTAGGTTTAACTAGTTTCTATTTTTCATGCAAAAACTACCAGGAAAAAGTAGAGTCATGCTTTGCGAAAGTTGTAGATTTGCTCACAAGAAAACCAACCAAATAGGTTTGGCATTTTTCTGATTTTTCTTTGATTTTCTACGAATTTCACAAGAATCAGCCAAAAGCATACACTATTCAAGAATCTAGTTTCGCCTATAGGTCCCTGGAAACTTTTCTGGCTTCACACATATGCCCTTTCTTTACACTCAGGCCCCTGGAAACAAAAAGAACCTCGCAATGTGGTCCTTGGGGGCGGCCGGTGGCGGTTCTCGCCGGATTCCGGCGAGGCCGGCGGCGGGAGTGGAGGGGAAAGGGCAGGGGCATGACTAGAAGCTCACCCAGGGTCGATTTGGGGCCGGAGATGGGGTGGGCACGGCGCCGGCGAGCCTGCGCGGTGGAGCCAGGCGGCGGCGGCCGCGACGGCTTGAATTCCGGCGAAGGTAGGGGCGGAGCTGGGCAATGCGCGACGGTGGGAGCTCCGGAAGATCCTAGGGGAGGTTCTAGGGGCGCTGGTTTGCGGCGGAGGTGGCCGGAGGTGGCGGCTCCACTGCGGCGGCGACAATGGTGGGCGGCGGAGCTGCTCGTGCGCGCGGGGAGGAAAACAACACCTTTTATAGGCGCAGGCGAGCGGGCAGGGACGGCAACGCTTCGCCATGAAGCAAGAGAAGGCGAGGAAGGGGGGCCCGGACTGCCGTGAGGCGCGTGCGGTGTCGCCGGCGGGCGGGGCACGGCGCAGGCATGGCTGGCGAGCGACGCGTGGCGAACGCGGTTCCCCAGGCGAGCTGGTCAGGCGCGGTGTGTGGGAGGACCGGCTCGGCGCGTCTTGGCCGTCCAGGCGGCCGGAGGGGGCCCGGACGCCAAGGGCTGCGGCGGCCACGTTGTCGTGCGCGCGGGCGCGCGCGCATGGGCGCGGCGCGCGGGAGTGCGACGTCGCGGCGTGGCGCCGATTCAATTCGTTTAGCACAGTTTGACTGCGAAATTCTCCAAAAACTCAAATAAAACCCCACAAAACTTTGAATACCAAAGTTGTAGAGCATCTATAGGAGAGCATTTTTCGTAAAGGCCGACCTATGTTTTGATCAATGGTTTGAGCATGAACTGCAGGCAAAGTTGATGTCTTTCATGGCACTGATGAATAGTGTTTAGCTGAAGTTGACCGAGTTTTTTACCAATTTCCACTCAAAATCCCAAATGCTGCCAATTATGAAAAGTGTGTCCCTCGAAAAGACGAACAACTTTTATATTGGCCGATTTTGAAGTGTTTAAATGAAATTTGGAGAACGCGACAAAAGTTCCAGAGGAGGTTCAAAGACAACAGGGGTTTTGACTAGGTTTGACTATGCCTTTGACTAAGGTTTGACCACAAGTGCGTGTTGACTTGATTAAGAGGGTCATTAGTGATTGCTGGCTAGGTTTTCGAGGTGATGACCCAGGTTGACCACAGTTTGACTAGAGTCAACGTGCTTGACTCGGTCATTAGCACTAATGATGCTAATTAAAAACCTGGGGCGTCACAACCCCCCTGTGGACTGTGTGGAACTAAACCTCCAACACACAATAATCAACACCTTGATGCAATGCACTAGATGCCCTCAATCTTACAAGAATGCAACCTCAAAGCAAAGTAAGTGAAAGAGAGGAGAGGGAGAGCTCAAGTATATCAATAAAGCTTTTCAAAGTGCCAAGAGAGACTCCCCAATCCTGTTGATGGAGTATAAACACCCCCTCTCCTCGGGACTAACATTATGTTCAAAATGGTTCAAAACATGACACCCACGGACTGTCCGAGTTTGAAATCAATGGTAAAATGCGTGTGTCAGAGATGACCGTTGGGGCCGGTCGTATAGTCCGTCCGACCCCCACGGACCGTCCGTCCAACCCTACGGACTGTCCATCTAGGGGTCACGGACTGTCTGAACACCTGGAATGCCAAAACACGTCTCTGTCTAAAAGTCGAGTTGATTTACAGACCGTCTGTCTGAGTGGCACGGACTGTGCGTCCCTTAAGCACATTTTCGAAAAATCTGACGATATACCCCACAAGATTTTCAACAAAACACCCGAGGTCATGTACCATCCGTCTAGCAGACACAGATTGTCTGTCCAACACGCAGAAACACCTCTTCACCAAGATTTTCAACAAAGTTTCTTTAGACTTTTCAAACACCACTCATCTAGATACAAAACATGCAAGTTTTTGACCAAAGTGGCACTATAGAAGCGTCAAGCTAATGAAGTTGATCCCTCTTGATAGTATGGTTGTCTAGCCTATCAATTTGGTCATTTTAAATCCTCTAATCACCTCATGATCGGTAAAATGAAAAACCCTATCTTTTACCCTTGCCATGAGCTTTCCTCATATAAATTATCCACACCATACCCTCTACTCATAGTCTCAAGGGAATTGTTTGTCCACACAAGATTGTCATTAATTACCAAAACACAAATTAGGGGCCTAGATGGCTTCAGATGTGGACATCGTAGCCGCCTTCCTGAAGTTGACCCAAGCTGATGATGTTGGAGGTCAACCTGGGGATGAAGTACACCCCTGTGAGCGGGATCTACTCTCAGGTCTTCCCCTTGAACAGCATTATGCCAGATCCCTCGATCTCCACCTCCGAGCCGTCGCCAAACTTGACGGAGCTGCGAATCATCGTGTCGATGTCAATGAAGGCGTCACAGCAGCCAGACATGCCGTTGGTGGTGCCACTATCGAGGTACCAGAAGGTGTAGTCGCGCTTGGCCTCCCCATCGAGCTGCGCCAAGACTGTGGCCTCTATGACACAGAGGGGATGGCCCGCCGGCGAAGGAGAGGACGCAGCGGCGGGCAGCAACAGAGTAGAGTTGGGGAAGATAATTGGCCTCGCCATCAGCAGAGTGGGCTCATTACCTTCCTCCTATGCCTGGGCCAGATGGGCCTCGTCACGCAGCCAGGACCGGCACTCTTTGGCCCAATGGCCCTTCTTGTCACAACACATGCACTTGTCGACCTTCTTGGCCTAGGCCAGCCCTTCTCCGGAGCTAGCACCCTAGTGTGCACCGCTGTTCCCACGACCACGCCCACGCATTTCGGCAGCGCGCTTGTTTCCGGCACCACCACCGGAGCCGCTAGATCCACTGGACCTCCCATTGTCGCTGGTGTTACCGCCGATCTTGAGCTCCTCCATCCACTCCTCCTAAGTCAGGAGAAGCTGCCCTTGGCTGTCGACGACGAGTGTCGATGGCACGAAGCCGCCCGGTCACCTCCTCGACCGAGATAGTGTTCAACTTGAGAAGCGTCTCGACCGCGATGGTGATTTGCTCTAGGTGCTCGGGGAAGACGTCGAGCATCTTGCTCACGACGACAGCGTCGGGGATGTCATCGCCAAGCATGCGGAGGTTGTTGGTGATTCTAGTGATGTGCACGGAGAAGTCCTCAGCGGACTCCCCCTCCTTCCAGGTCAGTGCTACGAAATCACACCGGAGCTGCTGCGCCTTGCTCTCGCACTTGATGCCAACGCGGATAGTCTTGACCGCCTCCCATGCAGCTCGCACTGTGTGCTTGCCTCAGAGTGTGGGAAGCATCTCCAATAGAACGGAACAGAGGATGGTCGCTAGGGCAAGGCGGTCGTTGCGGTACTCCACCTCCTCATCCGAGTACGGCTGGATGGTGTACCAGATGCCCGCCACCTCCATGTTCACCTGCAACAGCATGCCCCACTCGTCGTAGTTGGAGCGGGTGAGCGTCACATACTGGATGGTGGCGTTGGCCTCCTTGATCATGGCCAACATGTGCGGGCATGGCAGAGTGTGTGGGAATAGCCCCTCTGCTCCTCTCTTTCCTTTCCTGCAAGTAGTAGATCTTGTACATAAGTAGGAGCAACTTAATCAAGAAAAGCTAACGCAATTTTGCCCAGCACCAAAAAACTTTGTGTCCACTGTTCATCATCTTGTATCTCGCGCTGCTCGTCCTTTGGTCACCGCTCATGCACGCCGGCAGACGTTCCGGCTGACATTCGGATCGCCGTGACATGGCTACGCCGGCAGACGTTCCGGCTGACATTCGGATCGCCGTGACATGGCTCTGATGCCAAATGTCAGCCGAAACATCTACCGGCGTGCATGAGCGGTGAGCAAAGGCCGAGTAGCACGAGATACAAGATGATGAACAGTGGATACAGAGGTTTTTGGAGCTCGGCAAAATTGCGTTAGCTTTTCTTGATTAAGTTGCTCCTACTTATGTACAAGAGCTACTACTTGCAGGAAAGGAAAGAGAGGAGCAGCGGTGCTATTCCCATGCCCGCCATGACCTGGCGAGTGCGCCATCCCACACTCGGTCGTGCCGCGCCGGCCAAGTCATGAATGCATTTTGGTGCGCATCATGGCCGTGAAAAAAGGACGCACTCGGGAGGAGTTGTTCCAAACCGGGCTCTCTTGCACAACTAAAAAAACATGAAACAACTAACTAACTAACTACACACATGAACTCAGGATTACTTGATCACACTCATCTCGGTTGACTCATAAAAAAAGTAACTTAACGAGGTTCTGATTATAAAGGTTGTTTTTTAGAGTAAATTTCACGGCCGGTCCTTAAACTATTGGACGATTCTGGTCTAGTTCTCCAAACTACAAAAATGCATTTACATGTCCTTAATTTCGAATTTCAGGATGTGAATAGGAAGAAAAACTAAACAATGATTTTCTCTCAATTTTTAAAATTCTTCCAACCTTTATTTTATTTACAGGGAATATAGTATAGAAAAAAAACAATATTTGTTCTTCTAAAAAAATTAATTAAATAAATGGTTTGATGTTTATTGCATTCATGCTGGTGCATTATTTTGATTGTTTCAATTCAAACTCAAATTTGAATTCAATTGCTTGGAACCTTTTCAAAAAGTTCAAATCCTTTCCCTTTTCCCTCCTACCTTTTCCCTTCCTTTTGGCCCGAGGCCACTTTCTCAGCCCAGCAGTCAGCCTGCCGCAGCAGCCCAACCGCGGAGCCGGCCCAGCTTGCGGCCCACCCTTCTAGCACGGCCGCCTGCAAGAAGTCCAGCGCACCCCCTTGATCTCCTTCGCCTCTCGCGTTTGCCACCTTCCCGCCTTGGCCCAGATAGCAAAGCAGCCCAGCTAGGCCCGCGTTCCGCTCCCCTCTCTGCATACGTCGACAGGTGGGGCCGCCTTGTCATCTTCTTCCTCACGCCGAGTCCGGGTCAGACACGAGCTCGAGCTCGCGTCCCGGTCGCCCACGCCTCGTCCCGCGCCGCGTCTTCCAGCTTGACCCGCACGGTTCCGGCCCTATTTATAGGCACCGCCACCCCGGCCTCGAACCCTAGCCCTAGCCGCCGGTTGCACCGCCTCGCCGAACCCTAATCCAGGCCACCACCATCGATCTACTGCTCCGCCGTCCTCCCGTCATCGTGAGACCACCCCGGAGAACCGCACGAGGGTAAGGAAGATGCTTGTGCAGCTTGTTTTCGACCTCGCACCCTATTTCGCTTGGAGACGCTCGCCGGAGTTGCTCCGCCGTCGTCGCCCGCTTCGCTGAGCCGTGCGCCGTCGTCAGCACTCGTGTGTTCTTCCCTGTGCCCTAGGCGAGTTCGCCGTGGCCCCCACTTCGACTAGAACCGAGTCTTGTCCCCATCTGAGCCCCACCGAGCAAGCCGAGCTCGTTTTCCGGCGAACCACCACCGCGCGCCGCCCGTCGCCGCCGCGCCAGTGCGCCGCCGCTCGTCTCAGCCGCTAGATCGGAGATCGACGGCTTGGATTAGATTCAATCCAGGTCAAACCGGTACCCATACCAGTCAACCCGCCATTGCGTCGCCATTTTACAAAAAAAAACCTGAGTTCTTTAGAATCACAAGCTGGTCCTTCCACCATTCAAAAGTATTTATGTTTTGATCCTTTTCTTTGTGTTTTAACCCCTGAGCTCTCTGGTTTTTGCGCCCAAAGTCCAAACCTAAGTTTTTATACCGAAGCCCTTTAGTTTATACGCTTAATTATGTTTTAGCCCCTGTTTTCTATAGTTAGGCCCCTGGAACCTTAGTTTTCTCGTAGATAAGCCCTTGCATCTTCTTTTAGCCATATTTTTTCCGTTTTAGCTCCGTTTTTAGCGTTATTTATGTCAAAACGATCATATCGAAGTGTATATTAGTTTTTTGTCCCTGTTCAATTCTGTTTGTATTGTTTGGTGTCTGTTTCTTAATTTATTCTATTGTGTGCTTGTATGTTATGGATGTGCTGCGTAGAGAGCGAACCGTTCGTGGAATTCGAAGAGCAAGACTTCCAAGTGTCTGAGCAGCAGCACGATTTAGTTGAAGGCAAGTCTACCTTGATGCATTCCCATTTTCCTATATAACATGCATTTAATTCACTGTATTTACTTTTGCTTGCATTAACTTGATAGGTCCCAATTAAGGTTCGACTAGATGTTTATACCCTATACCTTGAACAACTGGGTTTACTTTATTGTTGGGTAGTTCTCGCTATGCTTTACCTGGTTTCATGGTGGTATTAATGAAACAATATTAATCTTGATTTATTTATGTTATACCTTCATTAATACAAGATCATATGTTTAATTGGAACATGGAGAACCACCGAGGACAACAGTGCAACCACAAGAGCTAAATGGCTCTGGCCTTGGCTAATTAATTAGTGACCCTGGTTAGGAGTGGCTTTACCTGATTAGGACATGGGGCGGTGGTACTGTGGGGTATGGACTTGCTCTACCGGGGAGTTGGGCTTTGCTAAGACACGGTACCCGCTAGGGGACTTTATACCTTGCTAACAGATACGGTAACCTTGTGGGTTGCAACTTCCTAGGGAAACTTTGTAAAGGCCTCGTAGCATCCCTATGCGATCACACCTCGGTAGTGTGGTATGATGCCTGATCAACATCGCGTGGTTGGTTTTAAAGTTCTTTGAACTTTTATGCGACTTGTGGTGAAAGTGTACAACCTCTGCAGAGTGTAAAACTAATTGGTTAGCCGTGCTCACGGTCAAGAGCGGCCTGAACCCTCACGTGATTAAATTATGGAAGATAATATTAATTTGATGCATTCTATCTTTATTTATGTTTATGATCTCTATGTTATCTTAAGGGTTGGTATGAACTTACACTGCATAGTAATTATGTTGCTAAGAAAATTTGACCAACTAAAATGCTGACTTGCTTAACCATCAGCCATCCACAAAAAGCCTTGCATGTTATATATATCTTTTCCACTTGCTGAGTACGGCATGTGCTCACGCTTGTTTTCCTTATTACAACTACACTACTCGGATTGCTGCTCAGACTGGGAGAGGTTTGAAGACTACCCCAGAGACTTTGGCGAGTTCTAGGCGATCGTGTCTTCAGTCAGCTGCCTGTGGAGGCATTCGTTCCGCTGCTAGATACTCTATTTTGTTTAAGTTATGAGACTGTCGGTCTGTAATAAGTTTAATACTCTCTTTACGTTGAGACACTGTCTTTTGGTATGCACAATGTCGTTATATGTGTGAAACTTGATTCTGGCGCACATATAATCTAGCATTCTAGTTTGCCTTTAAACTTGGGTGTGACAGAACCTTTCATGGTATGTATAGAAGCTTCGGCGTGGTTCATATAGTCTCTCTTTGTCTCCTGGCGTTTTCCCTTTTGGTGATTTTCGGAGCTCTATTTGGGGATTTTCGTGGTGGCTTGTTTGAGAGGTTTCTTGGAGAGATTCTTGTTGGGTATCACACATGAGGTCTTTGTGCCTCTTTTCTTGGTGATTTTACCCCCGCAATCTCTTGGGAAATCCTTCGATTTGGGTGGATTTCGGAGTTCTTGGAGTTCATGACCTAGAGGCCTTCGATTCGCGATCCCTCTTGATTGGATGGGTTTCGGTGGATATCCTTTGTTGGAGAGGTCTTCCATGAGGTGACCCAGCTATCCCCGAAGTTTCGTTGTAATCCATGGAGTGAATCGGGAGATCAGGTGAAGGGAAGTTCAGGGTTGACCCGCGGCCAGTTTTTGGAGGAGAGGCGGTCTGACCGCCCAGGGCATGCGGTCTGACCGCCCTAGGGATTTCACGAGGAAAGTTTTGATTTTTCAGGGATTTTCTCTGATACCTCGTTTGCCTTGACCAGAGGAGTTTCCAGGCGAAATCTTGGGTCGATTTGGAGTCGTGAGCTTCGAGTTGTGGTTTTGGGAAATTTCAAGCCTAGGCGGTCTGAACGCCCTGTCCATGAGATCTGACCGCCCCTGGCAGGAAGTTTCCTCGTGAGTGGTATCCGCTTTTGTGTGTGCGTAGTTGTGTTGCTTGCTGGTGAGGTTTGCTCCTAGGATCAGTAGCACTTTAGTGGCTACGTGGTCTTGGCAAACGTGCGGATAGAGTGGTGAAAGTGATTTCGGGATCGAGGCCGTGTTCATCTCGTTGGAGGAGCTATCTCTCTCGAGAAGAATTTTTATCGGCTCTCATTCACTTCCCCCTCTCTGGTCGCCCAATCCGGTCCTGCACACAAGAGGAGGAAACAAGAGGAAATTAAATGCGAGCTTCTAGCATTCTGGGAGGGGTTCTTTGCTTAAACTCCATCACCCTCCCGTCTCAAGTGTGCCTCACGTGCAAACAATTGCCACGATGGATGCGCCACGTCGGCTGTTTGGCCGTGTCATGGCTAATTTTTTTTTTGAAAGGAGATTCACTCTGCTTTTATTGAAAGCAAATAGGTTTGGGGTACAGACATGACCATTAGGTCCAAAGTTGACAAAAGAGAAACGAACAGAAGGACACTATCCTACTACAGATCAGATTCCAAAAATGTCCGAGACCTCCTGTTCGCTCAGCTTGTACTCGCCCATGAATGTCTTCATCTTGTCCAGCACCTTGCCGATCCTCTCTCGGTCAGGCTCCTTCAATAGCGGGTACCATTTCTGCACAAAGGTTATACCAGACCTGATTACATCTAAAGGATTAGAGGGAAACTGCTTTTCAATTGCCATTTTGTTGCGAGTTTTCCACATAGCCCATGCTACGCCTGCAAACACAAAAAGACCAAGCATGTAGGACATGTTGAAGGCGTCCGACAACCAGCCCCCTTGAAAGTCGCCCTAGGAGGTAGGATTTTTACTCCAGCCGAATGTATCTCGGATGCAACACCAAACAAACTGGGCCATTGAGCAACTGAAGAAGATATGATCAGTATTCTCCACCCTCCCACAAAGACAACAATGCACATCCCCTTTCCACTCTCGCTTTTTCAGGGCAACAACTGTTTGGAGCTTATTGTTGGAAAATTGCCAAAGAAAGATCTTGATTTTCATAGGAAGTATACTTTTCTAGAAGTTGTTAGTATTGCTCAGGCACACACCCCTGTGTGCGATGAATATGTATAAAGAGTTTGTTGTGAAGCTTTTGGATTTATCAAGGACTCACTCCACTTCGTCCTGTTCTGCAGCGCTTATGTCAACCTCATTTAGCCTGTTAAGTAGATCTACCATTTGCTCATTCTCCCCAACAGTTAAGGTTCTCCTAAAGCTGATTTCCCAACCATCAGAAACCTAGCACCCCGCCACCAGTGCTTCTGCATTATCACAAAGTTTGTATAAGTCTGGGTATTGAATTTTCAGGGAAGTGTTGCCCAGCCAAACATCTTCCCAAAACAAGATTTTATTTCCTTGTTTCGCCTTGTAGATAGCCCCCCATTTGAACAAGTGTTTGACTTTATGGAGCCCTTGCCAAAACTGAGATACCCCTCTACGCTTAGAAGTGAAGAAATTGCCCTCTAGCATGTACATAGCCCTAATCAGCTTGTACCAAGTTTCATCTGAGCCCTTCACTATTTTCCAGATCCATTTCACTAGGAGGCATTCATTCATAATCTCTGTATTAATGGTCCCAAGCCCCCTTGGTCTTTGGATCTACTTAACATCTCCCATCTAGCCATGTGGTATTTGAAGTCTTGTTTGGCTCCTTGCCAGAAGAATTTTGCTCGGATTGAGTCCAGGGCATCGTGGGCTCCTTTCGGGAGCAGATAGAACCCCATGGTGTATATGGGCAAACTGGTCAGACATGAGTTGGTTAGGATTAGCTTCCCTCCCGAGGACAGGTGCTTGCCCTTCCATGGGTCTAACCTTTTCCTCATTTTCTCCCTAATCCCCACGAAGGCTGCTATCCCCAGCCCGTGTTCAGAGATAGGGATACCTAGGTATTTCATGGGCCAATCTCCTAGTTTACAATTAAGCATGTTAGGTAAGTTTTCCTTTTCCCACTGGGAACCCCAAAGGCGTACACCTCGCTCTTGTGGAAGTTAATCTTTAACCCCGACATCCACTCGAAACAGTACATCAACAGCTTAAGATTGAGGATTGAAGCTACAGACCCATCCGTCATGATGATAGTGTCATCGGCATACTGTATGTGTGAGATCCCCCCTCCCCCCGGAATTAACCACGGCATGATCCCTGTGATATGTTGCTTTCGGACTGCCTTGTCCAATAGGCAACTAAGGGCGTCCGCTACCAGATTGAAGAGCAGGGGGGAAAGCGGATCTCCCTGTCTCAGTCCCTGGTACGTCCTAAAAAAACCTCCCCTTACTCCATTAACATTGACACAAACTTTCCCTCCTCGAACCGTCTGCATGACCCAAGAAACCCATTCCGTGGGAAACCCTTTCCCTCTCATGACGTTCTCAAGGAAGTCCCATCTCACCTTATCATAGGCCTTTTCAAAATCTATTTCCAAGATCAGTCATTTGCCTTTGGTGCGTCGAAGTTCATGGATGACCTCATGCAGAATGAGCACCCCTTCTAGTATATTTCTCCTTTGGACAAAACCCGTTTGATTATCTCCTATGACTTTCTGAGCTACTGGAGAAAATCTATTGGCCAGCACTTTCGTGATCCCTTTATAGTCCACATTTAGGAGACAGATGGGGCGGTATTGCTTTATACTATTCGCCTCTTTAAGTTTTGGCACTAAAGTGATCACCCCATAATTCAGCCTTCTAATGTCAAGATTCCCTTCATGGAAATCCCTCATCATAGCCAGATAATCACCCTTGATTAACAACCAAAATTATTTAAAGAAATGGACTCCAAAGCCATTCGGCCCGGGAGCCGAATCTGCCCTCATCTCAAGTATCGCATTTTCGACCTCTTCATCCATGAAGGGTTTCGTCAGGTTATTTCCTTCCTCTATAGATAAGGTGTCGCGGTTAGTCCAGAAATTGGCATTTAGTCTTAGAGCACAGTTTGGTTGCGCTCCAAATAGGTTTTTGTAAAATGCCGTCACATGCTCCATGATTTCCTCCTGAGTGTTGATCACCCCATGATCTGTGTCTAACGATATTATTGTCTTTTCCTTCTCCTTCCATTAGCAAATTGATGGAAAAACTTTGTGTTGGCATCTCCCTCCAGAATCCACCGAGTGTCGCCTCTTTGTTGCCAGTATATTTCCTCCAAGTTATAGATGTGTTCAAGCTTCTCTTCTAGTTCATATCTATGCTGCCAGAGCAGGCCAAAGGAGTCAGCCCCCTCAGCCGCTTCATCAATGGTGGCCAATTGCTGAATAAGGTCGCCCTTGACTTTCTTTTGCTCCCCAATCTTTTGTAGGTTCCACCCTTTAAGGAATTGGCATAGATAACATAAGCTCCCATGCCAGTTATTCAGCGGGTAACTTTCCTCCGGCCTCCTAGCTTCACTCTCAAGCCATTTAGCCTTCACCAAATCATGGAAGCCTGTCTGCAAGAGCCATTGCTTCTCAAAATAAAAGTATCTAGGCCGGGGTGCCCCATGTTCCCCGAAGTCTAGGATTATAGGACAGTGGTCTGACCCCACCTTGGTCATGCTCCATGCTGTGCAGAGGGGGAATTTCTCCTCCCATTCTGTTGAGATGAGATAACGGTCCAAGTGTCCAGGTGTATTTTGTTCCAGACCTGGCTACTTCCCTAAGTTGGTGCTCACCGATGAAATTATTGAAAAGGTCTAACAGGTTGTGGTTGATATTGCCGGAATTTTTCTCCTCTGCATCTCTGATCAGATTGAAGTCGCCCCCCAAAACCATGGGCAGCCTCCCTTGGCTACATATGGCACTCAACTCCTCGATGAAAGCTAGGGAAAATTCATGCTGAGCCGAATCATAGACTGTGATTACATATTATATATTCCTCCATCTCCAAGATGTCAACCTTGACACCTAAAAGGATCCCCCCAGATCTTCCTCTTGCAGCAAGCCACACCCATGTGAAGTTCAAATCTCCTACTAGGTCCCGGAGGTCACTCTCAGAGAAGTCTTGTTTGATAGTTTCCTGAAGGCCAACGATATCAATATTTTCTTGACAAATATAATTACTAACTTGCCTACGTCTAGCCGGTTTCCCCAGCCCCCTGACGTTTGGACCCAAATGATCGGCGGAAATAGATTAGGGACATGTAAATGCATCATTTTTGTAGTTTGTGGACCTAGATGAGAACTGTTCAATAGTCTAAGGACCGCCCGTGAAATTTACTCTTTTTTTATCATGCTACTTCCATGAAAAAGAATATACAGTATTTGGTTTACAGAGTAAGGAGGCCCGTGCCTTCATAAAAAGAGGCCCTGTACAAGATTCTAAGGAGGAACCAACAAACTAAAATAATAAATGATAGATATGGTATAATGTATTACATTATAATTCGATGTATCAAGAATCATAACTATTTAATCTTTGTTGCATAATTTCTACTTGAACAACTTCATTCTTGTGATGTTTTTTGAAACAAAATCTTCAATAACAGCTTCAATAATATTAATTATTATAGTTATGGAACACAATAACATAATTGAAAAAAGAAATTGGAAGATCACCTACACGGAGAGCTCCGCTGCCTGCGTGTGTTGTGCTTGTGCAGACTGCAGTGCAGATAATACGAGATCGAGATGGCAGAGTGCCCCGCTGTGCGCCACTGCGCCGGCACAGTCGCCCCCTCGTCCGTCCCTGCCCTAACTCGGTCGCTGCTCGCTGGATGTTGACGCCTATGCAAAACTGCTACGCGATCCTGTGCGCGACCGCGAGACGATGGACTAGATTGTTTTTTCCTTGCCGTGCTGGGCCTCTAGACTGCTACTACATAGGATTTTTTTTTACCTGAACTGGTACTTAAAAAAAATTTTGGGCCCCTGAAAATCGGGGGCCCTGTACGGGCGCACACTTTCTTTGCACCCCCATAGGCACGGGCCTGAGCGTAAGGGACCTGCAAATCGAGCAAGAATAGAGATTACAAGTTTACAATTACAACTCATAAGCTCCTTACAACGAACAAGTTCCTAATTGCTAAATGTGTAGCAAGAAAACAGTTTCCTCTCTTTAATAATTTTACTCGAAGCATCATTAATTTGTACGCGATCATTTTCGTGGCAAGATCAAGCAAAAGCCAGACTGCTCCGGCCGCCTAATACTGTCGGCATCCTGTGTCATCGCTGCAACTGAACTCCGGGATATGCGCTGTTCTCTGCGCTGCGGCGCACGGGTGCTGGTGCCGCCACCGCCACCGTTGTGCTTCATGCTCCAGTGGTCCAGCCTATGTTTGCTGTCGACGTCGAACCGCCACTGGGCGCCATGGAACCGGACCTGCTTTTCGCACCTGCTCTCAGAGCAGCAGCCGGCGGTGCCATGCGGGCCTTGGCACGCGCCGACTGCGTCGCCGCCATGTAGCTCGGGATCGCCGGTGGACGGATCGGGTCGAGGTCCCTCGTGGGGCTTTTCCTGTCGGCTTCCATCTCGACGGTGTTCTCGGAGATGCCATCGGTGGCAGCCGCAGTCACATAGGACGTCTCGGCCCGCCCGTGCTGGTTCGCCTGCACGCCGGTGCGGCAGTGCTCGAGCCAGTGCCAGCCGCCGCTACACTCATCCCTGTCTTCCGACTCATCCAGCTGCATGAATTCTATAGGTGTTATTAGCTCAGTTGTCGAGTCAAAATTACAAAATGAATCCGACGAACAATTTATAATTTTGAACGAAAAATGAGAAGTTGATAATAAGTAATTGGACCTGCCGCTGATGCTGTAATCCGCCGTATGCGTAGGTAGGGGCACTGTTAGAATAAAGGCGCCTAGGGCCATTTATTTTAATAATAAAAGAATTAAAGTTTATTGTTTTAATGCTAAGGAATAGTGAGAAATACCGTACCGGTAATTGAGGAGTCTTTTATTCGACTTATGAGCACTACTAGGAAAACGAACATCTGTACCGGTTTATAACCCTCATTAGTACCGGTTTCCAAACCGGTATTGTTGGATTGGTACTAATGTGAAGTCACTTTAGTTCCGGCTGGTATTGAGGGCCGGTACTAATGTGCCCGCTTCTTGTTTCCAACCGGTACTAAATTTTTTTTTATTTTTTCTTTTTCTTTATTGTTTTCTGGTTTATTAATTGTATCGTATTTACGTATACTAATCCTAATGCCTGATACGCAATAATATATATTCGTGTGCCATATAAAATATTTGAGATAATACTATACATGCATACATATATATGTATTAGTATAATATCTAATATTATACTAGTACATATATTCGTATGCATGTATTATCTCAAATCCGGTAGTTGATCCAATGCAAGAACATATATAATATTGTGCATACAGAAATACGAAAAATATATATTAGTGTATATAATACATTGCATCAAAGGTTAGCAAGGTTTAATATTAGTTTTTTTTGCTTCCTGACGATTGTTCCTTTGCAGAGCGTTTTCCTCTCTTGCTCCCCTGCTTAGTCGACTCTGCTTGTTCCGTCGACTTCCCAGTTGCTTTTGCAATGGACTTCCCCGATGTTTCTTCCGTGGACTTCCCCGTTACAATCACAGATGATAATCCTGAATAGAATTCTCCACCTGGCGTAATCACCTAATCTAGAAGAAATCCGCAAAGTTGTTCTTGAATTAACCGGATTCTTTCCGACTCGAGGAGCCCCTCCTTGATATCATCAATCTACAAAAGAATATGAACAAAGAATAAGAACTAGTACAAAAAAGAACATGTACAAATAAGAACTACATGCATGTGTCGTTTAGTTTAGTGGACGCACCCTTTCTTCAAGGTTGGTACCTCTTGCTTGGCTTGAAAAGGTATGCATGAACTCGCATACATAGTATCTGCACAGATTGGTACTTGAAGGTTGTGTCAAGCACTGCACATGTGCGAAAATAAGGTTATGAAATATGTTTAATTATATTAGAAGACATGAGATATGCGGACTAGCAGAATACACATACAGGGAAATCATAGTGGAAATAAAGGTTCTCTTTGTATCTTCCCGGGTGCTCTACACAGAGGCGAGTCCATGCAAGTTTGATCATCTCTACGACATCTTGATATGCGCTTTTGTCTGATGTTGCCCTCAAAGAGTCGAAGATGAAGACCTTGCTTAGAGACGGACAGAATGCAAAAAGAATCCAGTGGAAGCTGTGCATACGTGTAGAAGTATTAGTTTCTTGAAATATATATGCAATATCATTTGAAAAAGATAAAATAGATGAGATACACGTTGCTCACCCGAAGTTGTATGGCAGAAGTATGATACCCTTCTTATGGTGTTTTTCTAGATACAAATATATATAGTCCAATGTGGCCAGCTCCCATTTTCTGACACAAGTCTGATTTATCATTAGTAGATCCATGAAGCCGACGTCCATTATTCCTCTCCTCCTACACCGCTGCATCTCAAAGCTGCATGATTGAAATTAAATTCAAATTAAACACAAGTTAAGATAAGGTAGAATGGCTAGATCATTGTTTTCGAGACTTACAGAGTCCAGCAAGCGATGAGTCCTGAGTCAATTGCATCTTGATTGAATAAGTACCAAAATTGGTCAAATTCCACACCAAAAGTTTCTCGGCCACGGAAATAATGCTGATCATCTATGGTAATTTCCACACAGGTTACACCGCTGGCTGACGCAGCCATGTGCCAATCGTGTAGTTCATGCATTCTCGTTGGAAGAAAGGGCACCAACTGCGGCCACACAAGAGGTTTACCGAACTCATACTTCGGTCTATTTGCTCCTTCATGCTTTGGGATTGGTTCGTCCCCTCGGATTTGACCAGGAGTCAGACCTAAATCCTTATTGCATACAAGCATATGCTGCTCAAGCGAAGAAAGCACCTTGATGGGGGAGACAGATTGCTTTGACTAGGTGCCTAGTTGTGGAATTGTAGATTTAGCTTTATTCGCCAGCTTCTTCTGTTTGTCCATCTTGAGTGCCTGTCGGTCATAGTCACTCAAAGGAGGTGCCTGGGCATTTATTCGTTTCTCCTCCTCCATTTTTTCATGAAGCGATGAAATTTGACCCGGTCAATTGATTTCTCAATAGGTGGCTTCTTCGCTTTGAATATTTGTCTATCAAGCTCAGCCCGTACTGAAGCATCTAGCTCCTCCTGAGTCTTCTCGTAAGATAATTTCGGTTGAGACTTCTTCGGCCTGGGCTTCGTCTGCTTCTTTGGAGGAGGGGGCGGAGGATGATGCGTAGCTCGTCGTTTGGTACCCTTGCCCTTAACAGACTCATCATGCTGAGGGGGCGGACTCTCGCTTGGGTCCCGATCAACTAGAGGACTCATGCTTCCTGTTGGAGATGACGGTAGCTGATGATCTTCGCCTTCAGGCACGGGGGGTGTAGATGAGGCATTAGGAAGAGGTGCTTCCTTGACCGGTTCTGTAGTCTTTATGTGAGCCTTGGCCCACAATACCGAACCGTGCACGGTATCTCCAAGCACCTCTTCCCCATCAGGTCCCGGTAACCCCAATTCGAGGTCTTCCCAACCGGGGACCACTCGGTCGACGACAACTTTATGGTAAAATGATTTACTGAATTCCACACCCATGAATGTTTCCCCCGGTTCCGGGACCTCAGCAACACCATAAGCCACCGATAACATCTTGTTTCTGAGTTGAGCGTGAAGCTCACACACTGACCTCACTGTGATGTCATCCATGGGGAACCGTTCGTGGCAGACCTCGGCTGCTTTTGCTAAGGCTTGGGGTGCTTCTGGTGAGGCAATCGGTCCTTCTGGTGAGGCTAGGGTTGCTTCTGCTTGCTTGACTGGTGCTTCCGTGTTTGCTGGTACTGCATCCGTTGAAGCGACACTACTTTTCCCCTTAGTAGATGGCGGGCTCATTTCATCTATGGGCCCTTGCTGAGATAATTGTTTGTTAAGAGCAAGGGCCACACGCTCATCAATGATGGCCTCCATTCTTGCCTCAGTCATTTCTATGCGCTCTTGCAATTGTCTGATTTTCCTATCGTGTTCGTCCTTGTTCCTTTTGCGCTTCTTATACGAGTCAATGTGCTCATGCCATGCGACTTTCCATGGAATCTAAATCTATATTTATAAATCTAAATCTAAATCTGTATTTCTAATCTAAATCTATATTTATAAATAACATCTAATTATAAATTAAATCTAAATCTAATTTCAATCTATAAATATATCTAAATTTAATTAAAAAATGAAAAAAATAGGGGGCTGACGTCAGCCACCATCGGGCTGACGTCAGCCCCCATCGGGCTGACGTCAGCCCCCAAATTGTGCATTCGGCGTGCGCGGCGCGCGACGGCGACGACACACCGCGGAGTCTGGTGGCGTACCGGGGCTGGGGCGGTGGACGACGGCGCGGGCCGGGGCGGCGGACGACGGCACGCAGGAGAACCGGCTGGCCTCGAGACGGCGCGCTAGAGACGGCACCGCTGGTGCGTGGCGGACGACGGCGAACGGCAGCGCGCGGGCGGGGACGAAGATGGCGTGGCGCGGGGACGAGGATACGGCGCGGCGCGATCGAGACGAAGGGCTGCCGCCGGGGCAACAGGCGGCGCGCGCGCGGGCCCGACTAGGTATACGGTGACGGCGAGGTCGGGGACAGGGGCCGGCGTTGCGGTGTGGAGGACGGCGTTGACGTCGGGGCGCGGCGGACCGGTGGCCGGCGGCGAGGGAGACGAGGGTCGGCGGCGAGGGAGATGAGGGGCGGCGGCGCCGGCGCAATCGGTGATGTGCAGCGCGCAGCAGGGGAATAGGGCGGCGCGACGGGGAATTGGCTAAGTGTGGGGAAGAAGTGGGACGCCGCCTTATAACCTCCCCACATTAGTACCGGGGCTAGTTTAGGCCCGGTACTAATGTCAACATTAGTACCGGTGCTAGTTGAGCACCGGTACTAATGTGACTTTTCATTTGTCGCCAAATGGAGAAGCACATTAGTACCGGTGCTAGTTTAGCACCGGTACTAATGTTGTTTTCGTTATGTTGCCCACTGTTTACCTTTTATTTTTCGTTTTCATTTTCTATATTGTAGTTTATTTATGGAAAATCATATACAACGCATAAAATGGTAGAACAAGTTTAGTTAATTTTCTTTACATAGATACTATGACATTCTAAATTTAACAATCAAAATTAAAATTTTCTTATCAATACGCTACTAATATCTTCTAAATTGTCTTTTTTTGTTCTTGAGTTTAACAAACGGAAATAATTTTATTTTTTTCATGCAAAATCTTTTTTAAATAGTACATCCAGTGTAATTAATATAAAAATCATGATTTAGTCTTGCACATGTATGTTTTTACGTAAATTTATTATTTAATATCTGATAATGCTAAAAAAACTGAAATAATTGAAAGTTTTGTTAATAAAGTAGCAAAATACTAGTGCATTCAAATATTACAATACTTTGGTACATATTATACATCATCATCTAATGCAACATTAATAATCTTCCTCTTCACGAATGTCCCTTGGTTGTGATCACGACGTAGGTATGGAGTGTCCTCTTCGGCTAACAGGATGCTTGGGTCAATCTTTACTGAAAATGGAGGAAGACCATCGAATTGACCATAATCTTCTGAAATGTCAGTCTTGTCCTCAACTCCAACAATTTTTCTTTTTCCCGGTAGAACTATGTGATGCTTTGGCTCATTATTAACAACACTCTTATCATCACCTTTCTTTATTATTGGTGGTTTGCTCGACATGTCTTTCACATAGAAAACTTGAGTCACATCATTCACTAGGACGAACGGTTCATCTTTGTATCCAATCTTGTTGAGATCCACTGTTGTCATCCCAAATTTGTCTGTCGTTATACCTCCTGTAGGGTTTTGAACCCACTGACACTTAAAAAGAGGGATTTTTAAAGGTCCATAGTCCAATTCCCATATCTCTTCAATGACACCATAGTATGTTTGTTCATTTCCTTCGTTGTCTATTGCATCTATACGGACACCACTGTTTTGGCTTGTGCTCTTTTGGTCTTGGGCTCTCGTGTAGAATGTGTATCCGTTTATCTCGTATCCTTGGAATGTAAGTACTGAGATAGATGGACTTCTAGCCAACCATTGCAGTTGCTCTCCAATAGTTTTATCACCCATAAGTTTTCTCCTCAACCATGATGCAAAATTATCATTGTGATGATGTGTAATCCAGGCCTCTGACTTCCCTTTGTTTGAGGACCGTACAATGGACTTGTGCTCCTCCCTGTATGGAGCCACTAGGGATGATTGTTGCGGGACAAAGGAATGTGTTGTACGAAATAACATTTCATCCATATCCATCCGAGTTTTCTTCCCTAGTGTGCCCTTCCCCCTGAGTCTCCCCTCATGGCGTGATACATGGAGTCCAATAAGATCAAGCTCATCAATAAAGTCGACACAAAACTCAATCACCTCCTCTGTAGCATATCCCTTTGCGATGCTTCCTTCAGACGAGCACGATTACAGACATACTTCTTGTAAGTAGACATTAACCTCTCAAAAGGGAACATGTTGTGTAAATACACAGGCCCGAGGATAAAAATCTCTTCAACTAGGTGCACTAGAAGGTGGGTCATGATAGTAAAGAAAGAGGGTGGAAAGATCATCTCAAAGCTGATGAGGCATTGCAGGACATCTTTCTGCAACTGCACTAGATTCTTTGGATGGATTGCCTTCTGAGAGATCTGGTTGAGGAATGAACAAACCTTGACGACTGCCAATCTCACATTCTCTGGTAGAATACCCCTTAGTGCAACAGGTAGCAATTGTGTCATCAACACGTGGCAGTCATGAGCCTTCAGATTTATGAATTTTTTCTCTTTGTAATTTATTATTCGTTGTATATTTGAGGAGTAGCCAGTCGAGACCTTGATACTGTTCAAACAATCAAACATCATCTTCTTCTCTTCCTTGCTGAGGGTGTAACTAGCAGGGGCCAATCAATTTCCCTTATCTCTCTTTTCGGGATGCAGGCTTTTTCACTGTTTCATAAGTTTAAGATCCCGACGAGCTTCAACTGTATCTTTTGGCTTTCCGTATACACCTAGGTGGCCAAGAAAGTTTACGCAAAAATTCTTCATCACATGCATCACATCATTGCATTGCGAACCTCAAGGATTTCCCAATAAGGAAGCTCCCAAAATATCGACATCTTCTTCCACATGGGTGCACGTCCATCCTTGTCGTTTGGAACAGATTTGGCACCGGAAGCCTTCCCAAACACTACTTTCAAATCTTTCACCATAGAAAATACAAGTTTACCATCACAGTGCACTGGCTTCTTACGTTTTTCTCCAACACCTTCAAAATGCTTTTTTCCTTCTTCTCTTAACGGGTGCTTAGGAGGAAGAAATCGACGATGGCCCAAATACACAATCTTTTTACTGTGTTTTAGATACACACTGCAAGTATCATCTAAACAGTGCGTGCATGCTCGGTATCTCTTGTTTGTTTGTCCTGATAGATTACCAAGTGCTGGCCAATCATTGATGGTGACAAACAGCAACGCTCGTAGATTGAAGGTCTCCTGTTTGTCCTCATCCCACACAGGTACACTTTCTTTCTTCCATAACGTTTTAAGATCCTCAACCAACGGTCTCAGATAAACATCGATGTCATTGCCTGGCTGCTTTGGGCCTTGGATGATTATTGGCATCATGATGAACTTTTTTTTCATGCACAGCCATGGCGGAAGGTTGAATATGCATAAGGTCACAGGCCAAGTGCTATGACCACTACTGAACTCACCGAATGGATTGAATCCATCCGTACTTAAACCAAACCAAACGTTCCTTGCGTGTTCTGCAAACTCAGGGAATTCTCTATCAATTAGTCTCCACTGCGACCCATCAGTGGGATGTCTGATCTTGTCATCTGCTTTACGATCTTCTTTGTGCCAACGCATCAACTTTGCATTAACCTTGCACCTGAATAAACGCTTCAGCCGTGGTATCACTGGAAAGTACCACATTACCTTAGCAGGAATTTTCTTCTTCTTCTTCTTCTTCTTCTTCTGCTTCTCCCCCTCAACATCGTAAGGGTCATCTCGTGGGATCTTATAATGCTGCGCTCCGCACACAGGACAAGCCTCCAATTTCTCATATTCTTTTCCTCGGTAAAGGATACAGTCATTAGGGCACGCATGTATCTTTTGAACCTCCAAACCCAGAGGACAAACGACCTTTTTAGCTTCGTACGTTGACTCCGGCAATTCGTTCTCCTCTGGAAGCATGTCCTTTATGATCATCATTAACTCATCGAAGCCCTTGTCAGAAACTCCATGTTTAGCCTTCCATTGCAGCATTTCCAATGTGCTACCCAACTTTTTGTGCCCCTCTTTGCACTTTGGGTACAATGGTTTCTTGTGATTTTCTAACATACAGTCAAACTTCTTTGCCTCCTTCACCTTTTCGCAATCTTCCTTCTGCTCTCGCAACACCTGACCTAGATCATCAAGCGGCTCATCTTCTCCTTATTCAGGCTATCCCTCAATTATTGCAACATCATCCTCACCCATTGGATCATCTCCCATTGCAAAGGCACATTCTTGAGTCCAATCAGGAATATTGTCGTCATCTTCCATTATAACCCCTCTCTCCCCATGCTTTGTCCAAACAAAATAGTTTGGCATGAATCCACATTTGTATAGATGATCGTGAAGAGTCTTTGTCGTTGAGAAATCCTTCAAATTCCTGCACTTTCTGCATGGACAAATAATGAAACCGGACGGGGGCTTGTTCGATTCTGCTACTTCTAGAAATCCACGAAGCCCATTAAAGAATTCATTGGATATTCTCTTGTCGGTGTACATCCATTGCCGGTCCATCTACAAATAAAGAATATATAACCGAACAAAATATATTATTATCATGTAACAAGTTCAAGATTATATGTGTTACACTAATTCATAGTGTTCAAATCCATATTCCACATGAAATATAAACAAGATTATAGTGAGGTGACTCTTTTTCTAACTAAGAAAGTATTATTGTAATGAGGAAACTATTTTTCTAATGAGTACGTACTAGTGTTTAAATGAAGGCAAGTGATTATGTTACATAAATCCAATCTGTTCAAATCCATATTCCACATGAAATATAAACTTTTTACTAATTTTCTAATGAGCAAACAATTTTTGTAATGAAGAAAACTATTTTTCTATTGAGGAAACTATTTTTCTAACTAATAAATAACTATTGTAATGAGAAAATCATTTTTGACTCGGTACTAGTGTTTAAATAAAGAATGGAAGACTATGTTACACAAATTCAAACTACTTAAATCCATATTCCACATCAAGTATAAACTTATTGCTAATTTTCTAATGAGAAAAAACCATTTTGATGGTATTGAAGAAAAGTTTTTCCTAATAAAGAAACTTTTTTTCTTAAGAAAATATTTTTCTTATAAGAAAACATTTTTTATAATGAGAAAACTATACTTCAATTTAAATTATTATTATTATAAGCAAACTATTTTTTTGACTAATAAATTATTTCTCTAATTCTAATATTAATATTCTAGTCATTTCTCTTAGTAAGTACATCTAAAGCATTTAATATATTTATTTCTATAAAAAATAATGCAAAAAAATTAATTTGTATCATCATATAGAACATCTCATCCAACTAACACGGCACATCCATTTCAATCAATTCTATTAGAACATACTCCTATTTCAAAGTGCTAAAATCCCCTATTCTTAGTTCATTTTAAAGTGCTAAAATACTCCTATTTCAACCAATGAAACTCAACAAAATAAGCATGAATCAAGGGAGGATGAAGTAACTAACCTCTTGAGCACTTCAACGAGTGAAATCGTCGAGAAATGGTCGCAAATCCAGCAAAAGCTCCTCTAGGGCGCCATGGAGAAGAAGGAGCTCGAAGTGGAGAAAGAAGGTGGGGGGCTCGGGCTGGAGGAGGAAGAAGCTGAGATATAGCTGTTGGACATTAGTACCGGGCTTTATTACGAGCTGGTACTAATGTAGCCACATTAGTACCGGCTCTTAATACGCGCCGGTACTAATGTCCCGCCCACACATTAGTACCGGCCCATATTGAGCACCAGTACTAATGTGGGACATTAATACCGGTGCTCAATACGAGCCGTTACTAATGTTTGCCACGGGATGGCTCCGCCCGCCTCCTTTTTGGCACGGGACATTAGTACCGGTTCTTGTAACATTAGTACCGGGGGGCAAACAAAACCGGTACTAATGTTTTTTTGCCCCGGGACGAAAGCCAGTTTCCCTAGTAGTAGAGGTAGACCTTTGGTACATCTCTTGTGAAGTTGAATAAAGGAGAAAGGCGTGCCACACGCGCGTGCGCGCTCGCTCACCGAGCCGAGGCCATGGGCGTGTCGAGCGGATGGACGGACGGATGGACGAGATGCGGGGCGGGAGCACCTTTTTGCCGTTGCATATTCTCAACGGTGATTTGGTTTCCTTAACCGCGACCGTCCAGGTTCATCCACCGCGTCCTCTCTGCATCCCAGATCTGGGCGCACCCCCTCCGCCTCTGCCTGCCTATATAAGGAGGCCTCCTCCTCCCCCTCAACTCACCAATTCACAATCCAGGTACTCCTGTTTAGGAGACCTCTCCCTTCTCCCTCTCTGTCTGCTGCTCTTTTGCATTCCCATCGCTTGCACCGCGCGCACGGTGTTGGCGAGAGCAGAGCCTCCGGAACCTCGTCCTGCTGTGAAGATCCTGCTCGGGGTACGTGGGCGATAAGGTTTTTGGGGAGTGTCTTCACGCGACTGCTCGCTCCCTGTACGACTACTCGGCTTCACTGCGATCATCTTCCTTCATCGACTTAGTACGACTACATCAAGCAAGGTCCGCCCACGATCATGACTGATCCAGTGGATAATAGCGCATCGGGTGTCTCCGACACCCGTACCGCTTCTGGGTACACTCTCAAACTAATGCGGTTTCTCATACTCATGTTTAATAGTTGTTTAAACATGAACACATGCACATGCTTTATATCACTCACGGTAATCATATCTATGAAATATCTTTTTAATTATGGAATTAAAATATGCCAACATATTGCCTATCTTCTAACAATCCAAAAACCTTATTATGTTGATAGGAATATGTCTGGTGTCACTAGCTTTGCAAATGCAATTAAGCCAAAGCCTTTTGATGGTTCCAACTTTAAGAGGTGGCGTGAGTTGGCCACCCTGTGGCTCACCGCCATGAACGTGATGTACGTCATCACCGAAAAAGCTCCCGAGGGTGTCTCGGGGGGAAAGTTCAATTTAGATGATAATCTGTTCCGGGGTGCTGTAACATCCCAGAATTTTGAATGTTTTCCCATATGTAAATTTTCACAAAAATTTAAAACTTTTTGTTTGAACATATGTGTCACCAAATTTGATCCCAATTTGCTAGCCTCTCATCTTAACTCCCATATAGAATAAAACCATATAAAAATTATTTTAAAATTATAGTATAAATGTGATTTGGATTTTATGGATTTTATTTGGATTTTATTGAGTGTGTTTGAATTTGAAAGTATTCAAATTCAACTATGGTTTAAAACCCTAAATTCAAAACTAATTTCGAAACCCTTTTACTAACATGGGCCAGCTAACTTCTTCTGAAGTCTAGCTAAACTCCTTCATCTTTCGGCCAGATCCCTCTCGTCACCCTCATCTTTAGCCAACATACCAAGGCGGCCCACTTAGGCCCGCATAACAGCTTCCCCGGTTTCGTCTCTATGACAAGTGGGACCCGATCCGTTCTGTTCTTCTTCTTCCCTTTCGCCGCTCGGCCGCGCCGCACCACCCCGTGTCTCCGTGCCGCTCCCGCGCACGCGTGCCAGGCCGCACTGCCCGGCCAAGCAGGTGCGCATGCTGAGCAAGCTGGCACGCACGCCTAGGCTGGGCCACACACATTTTTCCCCTTCTAATCACTTCTTTGCCATTGGCAAACTCCCGCACGCCAAGCCTACCCGCTCTGCCGCCCCACGCCTTCGCCGCCAAGAAAAGGCAGGGGAGCACACCTGGCCCGCGCTGCGCCCCGGTCCCATTGACCCAGCGCGTGCACAAAACCCTGAGGACAAGCCCCTCGAGACCCTGTCGCCACTTGGGGAACTTTTCCCCATTCCCTGATCCGCCGCCGGGGTAGGAGAGGTGGAGAAGGAGGGGGAAGGGGGAGAAGACGGAGGCGCACCACCACCGCGCCGACCTACCGAAGACGGAGCACACCAAGCCGGAGCTGGACGGGTCGTGAGGAAGGCCGTCCACGAGCGGGCGGAGATCGGAGCAGAAGAGCACGACGCGCCACCGCCGCACCTCGCCGTCGTCGTCGACAACTTCCCCGCTGCGGCCGTCACTGCATCGTCTATACCTCCGCACCTCGGTGAGCCAGTGACCGCACCTCCTCTTCTCCACCATGGGAGCGCGCCCCTGCGCCGCGCCGCCGGCCTTCGTGCCGTGCACAGTTCGTGCGTTCGCCAACGTGGCGAACCCCAACACCGCGCCGGTCGTCGCTGTCCATTCCTTGCTTGTGAACCGGCCTTCGTGCCGTCTGTCTCGTCGCAGGATTACTGCCTGTGATGCATCGGTCTGCATTCGTGCCAAGCCTTTCGCGAGCGCACCGCCGTGGTGCTCCCCCGCGCTGCGCCGGGCCTCGCCGTCTTCACCAACCGTGGGCTGTGGAATCACTGTGTGCACTGGCCTTCGTGCCATGTGTCTTTGAGCAGGTCCCGTCACCGCCTCGCTTTCGCTCTGAACGCCGCGGCCCTGGATTCCCAGGTGCTCGCACGCCGGTCATACATGTCGCGGCCAGGGAAGCCCCTGTGCTCGTGCACATACCCGAGCTGAGAGCGCTCTCGTGCTCATCTATCTCGTCGCTTGGCTCTTCTTCCTGAACGTGCGCTTGTTGTTGACCTGTTGCTGAACCAGCACCGTGCAAACGCCGACTCGCCGCGACGCCACAGCACCGCGCCGAGAGCGCCGCTGCACCGAGCCCCACGCTTGCCCCAAGAGCTCCACCCCCGGGGCTGCGGCTGCACAGGGAGGACCACGTACACCTAGCGAGCCCCAGGCACCGCTTCGTGGAACGCCGGAACCTTCACCGCCGACGAACGCCACTCGTCGTCGCCACCGGGTTCACACCGGGGCACGTCGGCGCGCGCGAACGCGTGGCGAGGGGTGCCTTCGCACCCCAGAATTCTCCAGGGATCCCCACCAGACTTCTCTAGTGCGGGATCGGGAGAGCTGTGGGCCGCGCAGCCCAAGTCGGCCCATCTCGGCCCTTTTTCTTTTCTTCAGTGGACTCATCTTTTAATCCAGGGGGAACAAGCAGACTTTGCCCTCTTGGCCCAGGAAGGCTAAGTCCTGTGGGCCGAATCCGGCCCACTGCCACTTTCGGCCCACCTGAGGCCCACTAAACAGCTGACCGCTGACGTCATGCTGACGTCAGCATTATTTTAATAAAACTATTTTATGTTTAAATAAAAGGATTTAATAAATGTTTTATAAATCCTTTTCCCTTTAAAAATTCATAACTAATTATCCGGAGCTCCGAAAGTTATGAAACCACTTGCGTTGGTTTCATAATTCCGAGACACTCGCTGCTACCCTATCCACTTCTGCTCTTGACCTTGAACCAAGCCCCTTTTTGGCCCGCGTTCTTGGTGTAGGATTTGTGGCTGCTGCCCGCCACTACGCTATTGTGGGTCTGGGACGTCGGAGCCCCGCAACTACCCACTGGCCTGCCGCGGACATAAATAACCTCCCCAAAATGTGTTCGCACTACTTTCCTTGCTTGCACCGCTTCCACTATTTTGTGTCGCAAACCCGCTCTCTCTCTACTTTGCTTTGAGCCGTGTAGCACGCGTCGTACCAAGTGTTAGTACCCAGAACGCCGCGCGTGATGAACGGCCGTGCCGAGAGCAGAGGCCTCTGCTTCAAGCACGGCAACCCCGTGTTGCAACCTAGCTACTATGCTATGGTTATCGTCGTATTGCTAGCACTTGCTCCACCGTGCCCCCGAGCACGCCTTACCGCATCACCACCCTTTTTATCGACCACGAGTCGATCCTCTCCTTCTCTCGGTGCTGCCACCGCACACCTTGTTCTGATAATGCCTTGCCTAACTCGTTTTGCCTTACTCCTCTCTCTTCATCCTCTGAGCTTCCGCTTCGTTGCACCTATCTGTTGCGCTAATACCTTACAGGCGCAATCACCAAGGCCCTTAGCCTTTGATCGGCAACCCAACCTTGAACTAACCCTTCTCTCTAACTTGTTTTCTAGTATATAAAGCTAGTAGCTTAAAACTATTTTAATATAGAACTAATTACTTTGATTTCCTTAAATTAAACAAGTGCTGCTTGTAGCTAGTTCGGTTTTATTTGGTTCTTCTAATTGATGTTATTTGGAGTTATTGCCTAGATGCTTGTCGTTATTTATTTCCGCGTCGCATCTCGTGTAGGCTTGTGATCATGTTTGAAGACCCGAGCTGCGACGACGACCTGAGCTGTGATGATTGGAAAGACCTTCGACCTGAAGAAAGGGCCCAACCTCTACTACTCTACGACGACTACTACGCAGGTGTCATGTCACTCCAGACCATGTAGATCCCATGCATGCTATTTAGTTGCTAGTGTTTTATTTATGATGCTTTGGATGATTGAAATGCATAGACAATCTTTTAGCCATGCCTTGGATTTGATATACCCTGTTCCTTGAACTTCCTACCTTTGGGACTAGCTACAGACCCCTAGCTAGTCCTCGATATTTTGCTATCCATACATTTTACCTGTTTCGTGATATGGATGAATCACTGGTTTGGACTGAGATTGGGATATCTCGGTATTCTAGCATGTGTTTTGGGTGAGTGTGTATCCTTGACGTGTTACCGCGGGAGCGAGCCGCTTTGGTTACTTGTGAACGCCTGTCTAGGGGAGATGCGACCTGGCCTCCCGCCCTAGCGGCGTGTCGGACGGTGGGAGTTGGTGAGTGCTCGCTCTTGCAATTAAGGACCGATCGACAGTTTAACCATGATCTTTGGGCTATTTTCGTACAAACCGTTCGCTCATGTATGGGCGGGGTTCGGTCCGAGAACTAGTTGGTGGTTGGCACTCAGCTTGTAGGTGGACCGGTGTGGTCGTGTGAGGGGGACGGGTTATACCCCCCAAGTAGACGTCGCCCCGGCTCCTCCGGGGATGGTTTCATAGCTCTGAGGCCCTGCTGGCAAGTTTCGCGCCCCAGTTCAGGACGAGTCAGGCTCGGAGAGGTAGGAGAGTGCCACCCACTGCTAGGTCTCTGGTCGTTAGGTAGGGATATAGAACGGCGACCACCGTTTCTGCCCTATCCGGTGGGTCCAGTTGTACAACCTCTGCAGAGTGTTAAACCTATAGCTATAGTCCGTGTCCACTGGTATGGACAGCCCACGGGTCTGTTACTCTGGCTAGTATTCTTTTCTTGTGCTGCTTCTCTCCCCTGAGTGTGTGAGCCCGGCCTGGTGCCGTTGAGATGTGGGGTAGGAGTTGGTGACCTCACATCGCAGATGAGAGTGGGATGCTGTGTCTCGGTTGAGATCCAGTGTGTTGGTGATCTTTTCTTGGTTGGGGTGTTGACCCCGGAGGCGTTGGCCTCGGAGGTGTGGATCTCCTCGGAGATGGTGACCTCTCTGCATGACTGCTTACCTTGATGTTGCTACCGCTGCTTGCATAAACTTACTACAGCCAGATATAGGTTTATCCATGCATACTAGAATTCATCCACCGCTTTTGCTCTTTGTTGGGAAGCTGACATGACCTACCCGCTTATCGGGTAGATGGCGATGCTTTCAGACTTGGTGATCGACTACGACATCGACGATGAAGGATGGGAAGACTAGAGCTGGTCCTACACTCAAGTTTGCCTGTGGAGCTGGAGACGCTTCGCTTCGATAGATCCGCTGCGTAGATATTTTACCTTTCTTGTTTAGTCCAGTTGGACTTGTACCCGGCTTATGCCGAAATGTTGTACTCTGATGTATTAATAAAATAATGTAATTTTCCCTTTTTCCTGTGTTTTATGGATTTGCACCACTTGAGACAAGGATTGCACGTGATAGCTATTTCCTGGGACTATCACTGAGGTGCAGAGGATCGAGTTTCCAGTTTTGGAAATCTGGTTCGTTTCAGGTGGTATCAGAGCCGTACTTGACCGTAGGACGAGCCCTAGCAATGGCCGATAGTTTAGGACAGCCTAAACATCCTTGATTGAGTATATACTCCTTGACTTTTATACAAACCCCTTGAATTCTATTATTTACATCCTTGACATCTAACTAACTAACTTACTGACTTACTAACAACCCCTCTATGTGTTTGCTGACCTATGAAGAACAACAGATATCGCTTGATCAAGACCAAGCTATACTACGGAAGGATGCCCTGTACAAGACAAAGGCAACTACTATAAAGACAGCTATGGAGATTGGGTACAGGGAAAAGATGAAGATAACTCTACTGAACCTACCTGGACTATCCCCTGTTAAACACTCGATACAAGTTTACACCAGCACAGTTGCCCTACATTGGAATTCAGACTACCGAAGATGGAATAGGAAGCCCCCCTTGATGCCGCATGAAGTCTGCATACCAGAGAAGCAATAGGAACAATATGCACCCTTTCATCCCCCATCTCCGCTCAGGACAAAGCTTGGATAACACCACTTTGAAGATAATGATAAGATAAGATCCTAATTTCAGGTGCGCCCACATAAGGAACTGGATATCTATTGTATGGATGTGGCACATGTAAGCATGGATGCGGGAGACGGAACCCCATGCTCCTCATAGGCTACGTATGGAACCTCCTCAGTCAGCAAGATAATTTCGTTAATTGGACCCTATCTCGAAGGATCGTAAAGGTAGCAATTGCTACTGGATACAGTATCAGTACCGCACAGGTCAAATGGATAACAACAAGTCATGTGACTCGAAGAGAAATATGGAATACAATTTACCTGTTCTCAATCAAGCTAACATGGGGAAGAATTTCTCCAGCCTGTATCAGAAAGATCAACAACGAGATGTTAGATGGAATGTGTCCCTTCCAGTGATGTAACACTAACATTAGAGAAATCCCTCAAGTGCCCACGAAATACTAGCATGCTTTTATCTGGTCTATTCTCGGAGGGTTGAGGAGTCAGCCTCGAAATACACAATTGTTTGGTGCATTGCTTGAGTGACTGGATCTATATGGTCTTATGGTTGTTATGCCTCTTCATGATTGTCTGAAATTGTATTGAGTGCTTTGCTTGCTAGATCTTTAGATGACTCCTTTTAGAGGCCTTAGCTTACCCATCTTGCAAGACCAAGAGCTTGAAGAATGAAGAACGATGAGTCAAGCTAGTAACAAGACCAATCTTCAGAGGAAGAGAAGAACTTCTCGCAACCTCGACAAATCAGACCAAGGATTCAGACGAGTTACCCGATGATCATTGGAATCAGGTTCGCAAACCAGAAAATGAATACCCGAGAAATTGAAGCCTCTAAATCTCAGAAATGTATGAACCTCTATGGAAGCATATATTGGTTAAGAGCAATTGGGTACCCTAAGATGTCAGTGATACATTTTGGATAAGTTCAGCCAGAACTCAGTCATCAGATAAAGATGAAGTACTCCATATGGAACAACAATCAGAACGAGAATTCTTAATTCGAGCACTTTAGCTTCCATAAGGTACCTTATGAATGTCTACCTTTGGAATTTGTCAAGGGAAAGGTAGTAGATACCAATAAGGGCTATTTTACCACCATGGATTGAACCAAGCCGTCATTATGGATGTGCACCCATGCCTGGCATTCGGAAGTAACGAATCTAGGAACACCGATACCGATCTACGACATCACCATGACATGGAAGTGTAGAGATTACGGCTAAGTGGACAATACCCCGACCTGAGGGTAGTGTTGAAGTTTTGGATTGGAATCAGATGACTAAACTCCAAGGATACAAGGTTTGCACTACACGAGCAGTCAACCTAGAGTCATTCTAGGGGATTAATCACACTTACACCTCCTAAATAGTTCTTTTGGAACTATTGTGTAAGCAGTGCAACAGTTACGCACCACAAGGAGTGCTTTTAGAATATGATACATGAAGGACATCTAAAGGAATTATGAGGTCGACATTTGGAATAAGACAGGAAGTTCAGTCGAGCACACTTTTGGAATAAGTGATTAATAAAGAAGCCCTACTGGACACAGGGTATCTGTTCGACCTCGCAGTTGGAACCAATCCCCCTGGAATTGGAGGAACTTTGATTAACCGCACAAGACCCTATATGTAATACAAGTACTGAAATAGGGTAATCCGGACGTGCCAACACAAGAAGCCGAGATAGTCCCAAAGCCACGAGATGACTGAGTAAGTAAAAGGAAGTCATGATCACCCAAGTGCAGCTAATTGTTGAGAGTGCACGCCATAAGAGGTGCAACGGCACTATTGTTTTGGAAAAATCAGTATATTTACTTATGGATCAAGAGATAATATTTTATATCTTCAACATATCCCAGATGGGTATGGCCTCAAGAAGATTTCTTGGATAAACTAGGGAAACCTAGAGAATATATGAAAATATGGATGGAGAAAAGATATTTATGAGACTCAACTTCTGCTTAGCATACCCCTTTTGGAATAAGCCGTCAAATTTGGGAAGAAAATAATAATACACTTATGGGTATGCTAAGAATACAAGCTTCGGTATATGGCAACCAATTGGATAAGAGCTTGCCATATGCAAACCAACTACCTACCTACTACAGGTTAGGCTCAGAGATATTGTCGGAATTACAGACCTCTGCTAGGCATAAAGTATACGACTCCCTCATATGGAAAGAAGTGGGAGATTCGTGCCTAATTGGATTAAAAGTACAGAAGGACGCCATGAGAATATGGCCAAGTTCATACGGAATAATAATGGAATAAGCTTAGTTGATAAGAAGAATGTAACCTCGAGTGAGAGAATTGGAGTAATATGAGACTGTCATGCTCCGACTTGCTCTAAGTTTACCAAGCTTGTGCGACTCGGCTAGAAGAGATAGATTAAGGTAAAGGAAGCTCTGGCCTAAGACAGGACTTTCCCACGGCCTTGGACAAAAGTAAAGATCTTGAAGATATGCGAACTAATCGTAACAAAGTGCTTAAGGATGCTAACGAAAGAGGACATCAACATCCTGAAGACTTACCGAAGAGGAGACCCTCACCTCTCCCAGTACGAGCTTAATCTCGGGGATGAGATTCTTGTGAGGGGGAAGGAATGTAACATCCCAGAATTTTGAATGTTTTCTCATATGTAAATTTTGCTAAAATTTAAAACTTTTTGTTTGAACATATGTGTCACCAAACTTTATCCTAAATTTCTAGCTCTCACCACAAATTCCATATAAAATAAAACCATATAAAAATTATTTTCAAATTATGGTATAAATGTGATTTGGATTTTCTTGGATTTTATTTGGTTTACTATTGTGTGAAGTTTTGAATTTGAAAGTTATTCAAATTCAAACTTATAATCAAACTATATTTCAAAATCTGTTTAAACTCTAACAGCTGACTTGGGCTGCATCTCTTCCAACGAAGTCCACTCGAGGTCCCTTCTCTTTTCGCTGGGTCTAGAGACCACCCCAGTTTCAACAAGCCAGCCCAGTGTCACGGCCCAACCGGCCCACCAGCCACTTCTACTCCTTTTATTTCACCGCCAGCTGAGCCCCGCAAGCACGCCCTGTGCTTCTTCCTTCTCATCCCGACCCGTGCTCCTCACCGCATCGCACGCGTGTGTCCGCTACCGAGAGCCGACCGCGTGCCGCGCCCATCCTGCACCCCGCACCCCGGTCGTCTCAGCCTCGTGCACTCTGCCCGGGGAAATCCCCTCTTTGCCCTGCTTCGCATCTGATCCCGCTCACAGGTGCACGGCCGAGCGCCGGCCGCCCCACCTTTTCGTTGCCGCTAAGGCAAGGGCACCCTGGGCTTTTTCCACCTGTTCCGTGCCGCGGCCGCTGCCCGCCAAGAGCATCCAAGGCCCCGCGCACATCAACCCAATAGGGATTTCCCCTCCCTCGCTTCCAATCCATCGCCGCTCTCTGTTTTTCTCCCCCAATCCTCTGCTCCGCGCTGCGCCTTCGCCGCCAAGGCAGGGAGAGGGGACAACCCTGGCCCATGCGGATTCCCTGTCACCGTGACCACCACGCGTAGCAAAACCCCCCAAGCGACGCCCTAGAGCAAACCAAATCACTTTTGGGGTCTCTCCCCTTTGGCTCCTCTGCCTCGTCACCATGAAGGAAGAAGGGGGGAAAACAGGGGGAGGAAAGGAGAAGGGAAGCTTGCGCGCGCGTCGCCGCCGCGCCGCCTTGCCGGAGTCGAGGGCCTAGAAGCCGGAGCCGTCCGTGACCGGAGGAAGGCCGTCCACGAACGGGTGGGAACCGGAGCAGAAGAGCACGACGCGTCACCGCCGCACTTTGCCGTCGTCGTCGATAACTTCGCCACTGCATCCGTCACTGCATCGTCTACACCTCCGCACCTCGATGAGCCAGTGACCGCACCTCCTCTTCTCCACCATGGGAGCGTGCCCCTGCGCCGCACCGCCGGCCTTCGTGCCGTGCACAGTTTGTGCGTTCGCCGACGTGGCGAACCCCAACGCCGCACAGGTCGTCGCCGTCCATTCCTTGCTTGTGAACCCAGCCTTCGTGCCGTCTGTCTCGTCGCAGGATTGCTGCCTGTGATGCATCGGTCGGCCTTCGTGCCAAGCCTTTCGCGAGCGCGCCGCCCGTAGTGCTCCCCCGTGCCGCGCCGGGCCTCGCCGTCTTCACCAACCGTGGGCTATGGAATCACTGTGTGCGCTAGCCTTCGTGCCTTGTGTTTTTGAGCAGGTCCCGTCGCCGCCTCGCTTTCGCTCTGAACGCCGCGGCCCTGGTTTCCCAGGTGCTCGCACGCCGGTCATCCATGTCGCGGCCAGGGAAGCCCCTGTGCTCGCGCACATACCCGAGCTGAGAGCGCTCTCGTGCTCGTCTATCTCATCGCTTGGCTCTTCTTCCTGAACGTGCGCTTGTTGTCGACCTGTTGCTGAACCAGCACCGTGCAAACGCCGACTCGCCGCGACGCCACGGTGCCGCGCCGAGAGCGCCGCTGCACCGAGCCCCGCGCTTGCCCCAAGAGCTCCACCCCCGGGGCTGCGGCTGCGCAGGGAGGACCACGTGCACCTAGCGAGCCCCAGGCGCCGCTTCGTGGAACGCCGGAACCTTCACCGCCAACGAACGCCACTCGCCGTCGTCGCCGGGTTCACACCGGGGCACGTCGGCGCGCGCGAACGCGTGGCGAGGGGTGCCTTCGCACCCCAGAATTCTCCAAGGATCCCCACCAGACTTCTCTGGTGCGGGATCGGGAGAGCTGTGGGCCGCGCAGCCCAAGTCGGCCCATCTCGGCCCTTTTTCTTTTCTTCGGTGGACTCATCTTTTAATCCAGGGGGAACAAGCAGACGTTGCCCTCTTGGCCCAGGAAGGCTAAGTCCTGTGGGCCGAATCCGGCCCACTACCACTTTCGGCCCACCTGAGGCCCACTATACTGCTGACCGCTGACGTCATGCTGACGTCAGCATTATTTTAATAAAACTATTTTCTATTTAAATAAAATGATTTAATAAATGTTTTATAAATCCTTTTCCCTTTAAAAATTCATAACTAATTATCCGGAGCTCCGAAAGTTATGAAACCACTTGCGTTGGTTTCATAATTCCGAGACGCTCGCTGCTACCCTATCCTCTTCTGCTCTTGACCTTGAACCAAGCCCCTTTTTGGCCCGCATTCTTGGTGTAGGATTTGTGGCTGCTGCCCGCCACTACGCTATTGTGGGTCTAGGACGCCGGAGCCCCGCAACTAGCCACTGGCCTGCCGCAGACATAAATAACCTCCCCAAAATGCGTTCACACTGCTTTCCTTGCTTGCACTGCTTCCACTGTTTTGTGTCGCAAACACGCTCTCTCTCTGCTTTGCTTTGAGCCGTGTAGCACGCGTTGTACCAAGTGTTAGTACCCAGAACGCCGCGCGTGATGGACGGCCGTGCCGAGAGCAGAGGCCTCTGCTTCAAGCACGGCAACCCCGTGTTGCAACCTAGCTACTACGCTATGGTTATCGTCGTATTGCTAGCACTTGCTCCACCGTGCCCCCGAGCACGCCTTACCGCATCACCACCCTTTTTATCGACCACGAGTCGATCCTCTCCTTCTCTCGGTGCTGCCACCGCACACTTTGATTTCCTTAAATTAAACAAGTGCTGCTTGTCGCAAGTTTGGTTTTATTTGGTTCTTCTAATTGATGTTATTTGGAGTTATTGCCTAGATGCTTGTCGTTATTTATTTCCGCGTCGCATCTCGTGTAGGCTTGTGATGATGTTTGAAGACCCGAGCTGCGACGACAACCCGAGCTGTGACGATTGGAAAGACCTTCGACCTGAAGGAAGGGCCCAACCTCTACTACTCTACGATGACTACCGCGCAGGTGTCATGTCACTCCCGACCATGTAGATCCCATGCATGCTATTTAGTTGCTAGTGTTTTATTTATGATGCTTTGGATGATTGAAATGCATAGACAATCTTTTAGCCATGCCTTGGATTTGATATACCCTGTTCCTTGAACTTCCTACCTTTGGGACTAGCTACAGACCCCTAGCTAGTCCTCGATATTTTGCTATCCATACATTTTACCTGTTTCGTGATATGGATGAATCACTGGTTTGGACTGAGATTGGGATATCTCGGTATTCTAGCGTGTGTTTTGGGTGAGTGTGTATCCTTGACGTGTTACCGCGGGAGCGAGCCGCTTTGGTTACTTGTGAACGCCTGTCTAGAGGAGATGCGACCTGGCCTCCCGCCCTAGCGGCATGTCGGACGGTGGGAGTTGGTGAGTGCTCGCTCTTGCAATTAAGGACCGATCGATAGTTTAACCATGACCTTTGGGCTATTTTCGTACAAACCGTTCGCTCACGTATGGGCGGGGTTCGGTCCGAGAACTAGTTGGTGGTTGGCACTCAACTTGTAGGCGGACCGGTGTGGTCGTGTGAGGGGGACGGGTTATACCCCCCGAGTAGACGTCGCCCCGGCTCCTTCGGGGATAGTTTCACAGCTCCGAGGCCCTACTGGCAAGTTTCGCGCCCCAGTTCAGGACGAGTCAGGCTCGGAGAGGCAGGAGAGTGCCACCCACTGCTAGGTCTCCGGTCGTTAGGTAGGGTTGTGGAACGGCGGCCACCGTTTCTGCCTATCCGGCGGGTCCAGTTGTACAACCTCTGCAGAGTGTTAAACCTATAGCTATAGTCCGTGTCCACTGGTATGGACAGCCGACGGGTCTGTTACTCTGGCTAGTATTCTTTTCTTGTGCTGCTTCTCTCCCCCGAGTGTGTGAGCCCGGCCTGGTGCCGTTGAGATGAGGGGTAGGAGTTGGTGACCTCACATCGCAGATGAGAGTGGGATGCTGTGTCTCGGTTGAGATCCAGTGTGTTGGTGATCTTTTCTTGGTTGGGGTGTTGACCCCGGAGGCGTTAGCCTCGGAGGTGTGGATCTCCTCGGAGATGGTGACCTCTCTGCATGACTGCTTACCTTGATGTTGCTACCGCTGCTTGCATAAACTTACTACAGCCAGATATAGGTTTATCCATGCATACTAGAATTCATCCACCGCTTTTGCTCTTTGTTGGGAAGCTGACATGACCTACCCACTTATCAGGTAGATGGCGATGCTTTCAGACTTGGTGATCGACTACGACATCGACGATGAAGGATGGGGAGACTAGAGCCGGTCCTACACTCAAGTTTGCCTGTGGAGCTGGAGACGCTTCACTTCGATAGATCCGCTGCGTAGATATTTTACCTTTCTTGTTTAGTCCAGTTGGACTTGTACCCGGCTTATGCCAAAATGTTGTACTCTGATGTATTAATAAAATAATGTAATTTTCCCTTTTTCCTGTGTTGTATGGATTTGCACCACTTGAGACAGGGATTGCACGTGATAGCCATTTCCTGGGACTATCACAGAGGTGCAGAGGATCAGGTTTCCAGTTTTGGAAATCTGGTTCGTTTCAGGTGCCGTCATCAGCGTTCTGGTTGATAACCTGGTGGACACCTATCTCCGGTACAAGACGGGGAAGGACATTTGGGAGGCTCTTGAGGCTCAGTACGGAGCTTCTGATGTCGGCGGTGAGCTGTACGTAATGGAACAGTTCCTAGACTACAGGATGGTTGAAGACCGTCCTGTGGTGGAACTGGCCCATGAAGTACAGGCGCTGGCTAAGGAGCTCAAGAACTACAGCAAAGAGGCCCCATGTGTGTTGCCCGACAAGTTTGTGGCTAGAGCTATTATCGCTAAGCTGCCATAGTCTTGGAGGGACTTTGCTACTTCTCTAAAACACAAGAGAAAGGAATTCACTTTTGATGACCTTGTTGCGACTCTTGATGTTGAAGAGAAGGCGAGAGCAAAGGACACACGTGGAAAAGCAATAGCCGGTCCCTCAAGCGCAAACTTTGTGCAGAGGGGTAATCCCAAGTTCCAGAACAACCAGAACAAGAGGAAGAAGCCTTCACAATACCCGCCCGAGGCTAAGCAAGCCGACGGGCCTGACAAGAAGAAGAGAAAGCCGGGAGGTGCTTGCTATACATGTGGCAGTCCGGATCACTTTGCTGCAAAGTGCTCGGATCGCAAAGATCGCAAGGCCCCCAAGACAGCGAACATGGTTGTTAGCGAGGGTGGAGGAACATCGGGGTACGGTAATTTCTTACCTACAGTTCTTTCAGTATGTTCTTCACCAGAGTGGTGGATAGACACTGGTGCTAATATTCATGTATGTGCTGACATTTCTATGTTTTCTTCTTACCAGGTCGGGGGGACTACATCCTTGTTGATGGGGAACGGTGCCCATGCGCGTGTTCTTGGTGCTGGTACGGTCACTCTGAAGTTCACTTCGGGGAAGACCATACAATTGAAGAATGTGCAGCATGTAACTACCATCAAGAAGAATCTAGTCAGTGGGTCTCTACTATGTAGAGATGGGTTTGAATTAGTCTTTGAGTCGAATAAATGTATCATTTCTAAGTTTGGTACCTTTGTTGGAAAAGGCTATGATAGCGGAGGCTTGTTCCGCTTTTATTTATCGTTTGATAATAATGTTGCGAACCATGTGATGAAAGATGAATCAGATGTTTGGCATTCGAGGCTTTGTCATGTTAATTTTGGTTGTATGATGCGCTTAGCTAGTTTGAGTTTAATTCCAAAGTTTACCTCTGTCAAAAATTCTAAGTGCCACGTATGTGTTGAATCAAAACAAACTCGCAAGCCACATAAAGCAGCTGAGGCGAGAAACTTGGCACCTCTAGAATTAGTTCATTCCGATCTGAGTGAAATGAACGGTGTGTTGACAAAGGGTGGTAAAAGATATTTCATGACTTTGATAGACGATAGCACTAGATTTTGTTACATCTACTTGTTAAAATCAAAAGATGAAGCGTTACATTACTTTAAGATCTATAAAGCTGAAGTAGAAAATCAACTTGAGAGAAAGATTAACACCTAAGGTCTTATCGAGGTGGCGAATACTTCTCTAATACTTTTGATTCATTCTGTGAGGAACACGGTATCGTTCATGAGAGGACACCGCCTTATTCACCCCAATCCAATGGGATTGCCGAAAGAAAGAACCGCACACTGACTGACTTGGTGAACGCCATGGTAGAAACCGCGGGACTATCTAAGGAATGGTGGGTTGAGGCGATATTGATGGCCTGTCATGTCCTGTACCGTGTGCCTATGAAGAATAAGGAAGTAACACCATTCGAGGAATGGGAGAAGAAGAGGCTAACTCTTTCATATTTACGTACTTGGGGTTGCTTGGCCAAAGTCAGTGTGCCAATCACCAAGAAACATAAACTTGGACCAAAGACAGTGGACTGTGTCTTTCTGGGGTATGCTTTTCACAGTGTCAGATATAGATTCTTGGTAGTAAGATCTGGAGTGCCTAACTTGCTTGTCGGTACAATTATGGAGTCCAGAGACGCTACATTCTTTGAGAATATTTTTCCAATGAGAGATAAAACAAGTTCATCTAGGCCAGAGTCTGTCGAGAAGGACAACTCCACCGAGCCGATGGAACTCAATGAGCCTACACTTATTGAGCATCCTGATGAGGTTAACGATGAGGCTCCTAGGAGGAGCAAGAGACAAAGGACAGAGAAAACCTTTGGAGATGACTTCATCATATACCTCATAGATGACACTCCTAAGACCATTGTAGAGGCCTACTCCTCACCTGATGCTGACTGTTAGAAGGAAGTAGTGAGGAGTGAAATGGACTCTATCATGTCGAATGGTACCTGGGAGGTCGTTGAGCATCCCTATGGGTGCAAGCCAGTGGGATGCAAATGGGTGGGATGCAAATGGGTGTTCAAAAAGAAGCTTAGGCCCGATGGTACTATTGATAAGTACAAGGCTGGACTTGTGGCTAAGGGTTACACCCAAAAGGAAGGAGAAGACTTCTTCGATACTTATTCACCAGTCGCTCGATTGACTACTATTAGAGTACTACTTTCTCTGGCGGCCTCACATGGTCTTCTCGTCCATCAGATGGATGTCAAGACAGCTTTCCTAAATGGAGAGTTGGAAGAGGAGATCTATATGGATCAGCCAGACGGATATGTAGTAAAGGGTCAAGAAGGAATGGTGTGTAAGCTGGTGAAGTCTCTCTATGGCCTCAAGCAAGCACCTAAGCAATGGCATGGTAAATTCGACAGAACTTTGACCTCTGTTGGCTTTGTTGCAAACAAAGCTGACAAATGCGTGTACTATCACTATGGTGGGGGTGAAGGAGTGATTTATGCTTGTATGTAGATGACATACTTATCTTTGGCACGAGCCTTGATGTGATCAACGAAGTAAAAGACTTTCTATCTTAAAAGTTTGAGATGAAGGACTTGGGAGAGGCTGATGTTATCCTTAACATAAAGCTAATCAAGGGAGAAAATGGTGGGGTGACTCTGTCACAGACTCACTATGTTGAGAAGATGCTGAGTCGGTTTGACTACAGCAATGCTAAACCCGCCTCGACTCCCTATGACGCCAGCTTGGTTCTTAAGAAGAACTTAAGGATAATGGTAGATCAGCTGAGATACTCCCAAATCATTGGTTCCTTGATGTATCTGGCTAGCGCCACGAGACCCGACATTGCATATGCAGTTAGTAAACTTAGCTGGTTTGTTTCAAACCCGGGTAGTGAACACTGGCGAGCTCTTGAAAGGGTGATGCGCTATCTAGTAGGAACAATGAACTATGGAATTCACTATTCCGGAGACCCCAAAGTCTTGGAGGGATATAGTGATGCGAACTGGATTTCTGATGCTGATGAGTTAAAGGCCACAAGTGGGTATGTGTTCACACTTAGAGGTGGCGCTGTTTCCTGGAAGTCTTGCAAGCAGACCATCTTAACGAGGTCAACAATGGAAGCAGAACTCGCAGCATTAGATACTGCCACTGTTGAAGCCGAATGGCTCCGTGAACTCCTTATGGACTTGCCGGTAGTTGAGAAACTGATATCAGCAATTCTAATGAACTGTGATAATCAAACTGTGATTGTCAAGGTGAACAGTTCAAAGGACAACATGAAGTCATCTAGGCATGTCAAGATGCGGTTGAAATATGTCAGGAAATTGAGAAACACCGGTGTTATAGCCCTGGACTACATCCATACGGCTAAGAACATGGTAGATCAATTTACAAAGGGTCTGTCACGTATTGTGATAGATAATGCATCTAGGTAACTAGGCTTGAGACCCACGTGTGTCCTTCCGTAGTGGTAACCTGTCCTATGTGATCGGAGATCCCGTGAATTAGGATGGTGAAACAAGTTATGGTCTGACTGAGAGAAGAGAACCTTTGAAGTGGCTCTATCCCTGGAAAGATGCATTTCTCTTCAACACTGTATGGCAGGCTGGTATGCATACCTTAATGTGTTCCAAGTGGCTTCCACGAAACAAGGCAGTTGTTTCTTTGAAGCAAAGACATGGTCCTACAGTATGTCTTGGAGGAGCACACCTATATGAGTCAGACTACTGGTCATAGTCTATGAGATGTGCGTAATCTCTAGAAAACTCATGAAGAGGCACAGAGTATGACCCATAAGCTCCAACCCGCGGGGATGCTATGTGCAGCCTAGTATCAGTAATGGGCTCGGGACAAGCCTAGATGCACAAAACTGGCAATTCAAGGCATAGTCCATTGTTCAGTTGCAAATAAGTGTAACATGAGTTCCTGGTGGATGTTCAACTTAACTGTCTCCACCGCAGTACTGGTATATCAAAACAGAAAGGGAAAATGAGAGCATTTCCAATATGACTTGTAATTCTTGGCGGGGATTGTTAGAATAAATGGGCCTAGAGCCATTTATTTTAATAATAAAAGAATTAAAGCCCATTGTTTTAATGCTAAGGAAAAGTGAGAAATACCGTACGGGTAATTGAGGAGTCTTTTATTCGACTTATGAGGTAGACCTTTGGTACATCTCTTGTGAAGTTGAATAAATGAGAAAGGTGTGCCACACGTGCGCGCGCGCTCGCTCGCCTCGCCGAGCCGGGCCGAGGCCGTGGGCGTGGGCGTGACATGTCGAGTCGAGACGAGACAAGATGAGACGAGCAGTGCGGTGCGGTGCGGACGGACGAACGGACAAGATGATTTGTTCCGTTGGGAATATGATTTGGTTTCCTTAACCGCGACCGTCCAGGTTCATCCACCGCATCCTCTCCGCGTCCCAGATCTGGATCTGGGTGCACCCCCTCCGCCTCCGCCCGAGATGAGTTGCGGGGCAGGAGTACCTTTTTGCTGTTGGAAGGGAATAATCCGTTGGCATATTCCCAACGGTGATTTGGTTTCCTTAACCGCGACCGTCCAGGTTCATCCACCGCGTCCTCTCCACGTCCCAGATCTGGATCTGGGCGCACCCCCTCCACCTCCGCCCGCCTATATAAGGAGGCCTCCTCCTCCCCCTCAACTCACCAATTCACAATCCAGGTACTCCTGTTTAGGAGACCTCTCCCTTCTCCCTGTCTGCTGCTCTTTTGCATTCCCATCTCTTGCACCGCGCGCACAGTGTTGGAGAGAGCAGAGCCTCCGGAACCTCGTCCTGCTGCGAAGATCCTGCTCGGGGTACGCGGGCGATAAGGTTTTTGGGGAGCGTCTTCACGCGACTGCTCGCTCCCTGTACGACTACTTCCCGGCTTCACTGCGATCATCTTCTTGCATCGACTTAGTACGACTACATCAAGCAAGGTCCGCCCACGATCATGACTGATCCAGCGCATAACAGCACATCGGGTGTCTGCGACACCCGTACCGCTTCTAGGTACACTCTCAAACTAATGCGGTTTCTCATACTCATGTTTAATAGTTGTTTAAACATGAACACATGCACATGCTTTATATCACTCACGGTAATCATATCTATGAAATATCTTTTTAATTATGGAATTAAAATATGCCAACATATTACCTATCTTCTAACAGGCACTCTGGCCCCAGGAAGCGGCCGCCGCGACGTGCCGGCGCGGCAAGCCATCAGCACGCTGAACGGCGTCCCACACTCCCCGCTAGGGATGGCCCGCGCTGCTGTGGCGTTGAGGAGCCTGATGATGCGCCTGCACTGCTGGCGCCTCGTGGCTGATCTCGGCCAAGCTGGCGTGGTCGTGGTCGTGCCCGAAGGAGAACCTGCCTCGGCGCTGCTGCCTGGTGGGGACGAGATCAACAAGAAGGCCAGGACAACGGCGCTGGGCGTCGAGCCGAGCGGTGGCGCGCCTGGCTGCGGCGTGGGGGTGGGAGGTGAGGCGGCGGTCGCGGACGCGGGTTTGCGCGCGGACGAGGGCTTGCATGCAGCGCATGGTGAGGTGGGCCTGGCGCCACACTTGGTGGCCGCGCACCAGCGCTTGGAGCCGCACCATCCCGCGCAGTGCGCGACTGGCTCACCTCGCCTGCGAGCAAATAAATAAAGCAGTTACCGATCTGCTGCCTAAACCAACTTGATTTCGAGTCAGTTTGAAGTTCAGGAGCAGTCAGCACTAAAATGGACGCCCAGGTCGCATATGTGCTTGGTTTTGGATGTTCTTTATATGGGTGGAACCAGAATTTCATAGACCTTCAAATGGCACCAGTCCCACCTCAAAATTCCCTCTGAGTTGGCGTGAATCATTGAAACAAGTGGATGTCTAGATTCTACCAAGGTGCTGCGACACCATCTTTTGGTCTTTGGGCCGTGTATCGTGTTAGGGCACATTAGAGGTGCGTCCAAGGGGTACTTCAAGATCCTAGAGACCTTATTAGCAGCCGCTACACCCTTGTTAGGATTTGGGTTTTGCTTAGATTATTCTGTCAAGAACAGTTTCACTGTTCGTCGGTTTGTGAGACCCCAACTTGTGAGTTTTATCATTCGTCTACAATTTGGTTGCATTCCTTGTTCTTGCTTGTGTTCTTCAATTTGCGGGCAAGTATTAGCATTCTTGGCGAGGTCGACCATGCATCGCTGGTCGATAACCTGAGGAGACATTATGCTGCGATTGCGAGGTTCGGGACGTGAAGTTCGGAAGACAGATCGATTTGTGTAGCGACTCCACCAAATAGAGAGTTATCAAGAACCTTTCTGAAGATCGGAACCCTAGCTCACATCAAGTTCAATGCACAAGATGACAACAACAATAATATAGCATTTTGTCGAAGAAAGTTGGATAGGCTAGAGATGAAATCCAAACGAAACAAGGGTAGGAGAAACACAAAGAAAGAAAAAACAGAGGTCATGGTTCCATTCCTTAAGGTCTCTCCTAACCGACTTGTCCCAAGTCAATTTTGATCGACCTCTACCTCTCTTTACATTATCAACCTGCTTTAAAATCCCACTATACGCACTGATGCCTCAAGAAGTGTCTTTTGGACATGATCACATCATCTCAATTAATGTTGAATCAATTTCTTCTCAATTGATGCCACCCTGATCCTATCTCGAATATATTTGGACTATATCTCTTCTTATGTGCTCACAAAGGCAACACAACATATGCTGCTACCCTTGATTGATGAACATACCACCTTTTTGTAAGCCAACTACGACACCATATAACATCGTCGGGCGAATCACCGTCCTCAATGCACAAGAATGTTTCCTAATTTATTTTACCTTTAACCAATCTATGTTTTCCTATACACTTTTTCAATCACTTGATGTTCATCTTCTGTCTCTTTGAGAAAAAAAAGAAATTTTATTGTTGCAATAGTTTTGCATACAACCAAGTCGTTACAGCTCATGCCTCCAATGTTTTTTAAAAGAAAACTTCTCAAAAAGCAAGACCCGGCCAAAGATGTAATTAAGCTCTAAGCCTCCTAAAGAACATGACCACCCTGTTATGAACGCACGATGGTAGGGTTTACCGGCGTCACGTGGGGCGGTGGCGCCGCCGTCTCAGACCGGAAGAGAGTAGTGTTTAGGTTTTCAGTTCATTCATGTCGTTTCTCCCGACCACCCACATGTCGAGTTATTGAGTTTACACAATAATGGGTTGGGCCAAATTACATACTTCGTGGCTTGCAGGTCGCCTTGTGGGCCAAAATTGGTACTCGGTCGCTTTTGGGCTTCTGGGCCTGAATGGAGCTCCTGACATCCTCCCTTCCTTAAGTTCCAACTCATCCTCAAGCTGTCGCAGCACATCAGCCGCTACTTCAAGTGCCTTGAGTTCTCCCATATTGCCCAGGTGCTCGGCCAAGCATTCCAATGCACCAAAGAGTATGAAGTAACAGAATGACCAACTTTGCAAAGGCGAGTATCAAGTACCTGGTATGTTGTGTTGCCCAGGTCCAAAGTAAGGACTTGGAGTTGCTCGTCAGGCATTGTTTGAGCTTGAGGGGGAAGAGCCTTCTTTAGTTGGGAAACATGTAGCACATGATGGATTTTTCTTGATGGGGTTGGATCTTGTATGCCAGTGCACTGATGCGCTAAAGAATGAGGTAAGGTCCAAAGTACTTGAAACTAAGCTTGTGGTTCCTCCTGCGCTGTACAGATTGTTGGATGTGACATTGCAACTTAATGTACACCCAGTCTCCCACTTGGAACTCCCTCTCTTGTTTGTGGTTATCTTCTTGGGACTTCATATGTTGATGAGCTCTTGCCAAGTTGTGCTGAATTAGTTCAGTCATGGAAGAACGTTCTTGTAACCATTGCTTCAGATCTAGTATCGAACAAGCATTAGTAGCCACTATGCCAAAGTGACTTAGAGGGTAGCCATACAGTGCTTCAAATGGTGTGAGGTTTAGAGAAGAATGGAAGGTAGTGTTGTACCAGAATTCAGCAAGAGACAACCAGCTAGCACATTTGCTTGGACCAGACTGCACAAAACACCTTAAATAGGTCTCCAAACACAGGTTTAGCCTTTCTGTCTACCCATCAGTTTGTGGGTGGTGAGGAGAACTCATGTTCAAAATTGTGTCTGGGAGTTTGAATAGTTCTTTCCACAAGGTGCTGGTGAAAACTCTATCTCTGTAAGACACTATTTTCTGTGGCCTACCATGCAGTTTATATATGTTATCCGTGTAGTGTTGAGAAACTGTGAGTGTAGTGTATGGATTCTTGATAGGAATAAAATGACCATATACTTGGTGAATTTGTCAACTACCACTAATATCATATCAAAATACTTGGAGGCAGGTAAACCTTCTATGAAGTCCACAAGGAGCTTGAGCAGGTAAGCCTAGCTAGTAGTTTGCATGTGCACTATCTCAAATATGAACTTCTTGACATCATTCTTCATGTTGGAACATGCAACTAGGGCCTTTATCTTGTGATAAGTTGTTATGCCTGAGTGGCCTCCAATGCCACTGGGATGCAATGCTTGCAAAATGGCTTGTTGAGCTTCAATGTGATTACCCAACGAAATTTTGTTTTTGTATCTGATAACTCCATCCACAAGAGCATAGCATTTATCGTTTGATCTAGTTAAGCTAAGCTCAGTCACAAGTTCCTTTGTTTTTGGGTCTTGTTGGTAGTGCTCTACTACTGTTTCTAGCCATCTTGGAGTGCTAGAGGATATATCCATTATCTTTTCTACTGGTGCTTGCCTTTAAAGAGCATCTGCCGCCTTGTTGTCTAAGCCCTTCTTGTAAACAAGCTTATATTGTAAGCCCAATAGCTTGATGAAAACTTTTTGCTGCATTTCTTCATGTAACTTTTGCTCTCCCAAATGAATTAAGCTTTTCTGATCTGTAAGTATAGTGAACTCTTTGTGCTGGAGGTATGGCTTCCACTTGGTAACAACTATTATCAGAGCTAAGCAGTCCTTCTCATAAGTGGAGAGGGTCTAAGCTTTCTACCCTAAGGATTTGCTCAGATAACCAATCGGGTGGTTGTCTTGCATGAGTACAGCACCTATTGCAGTTGCTGAAGCATCTGTTTCCACTGTGAATGCTTTGGAGAAGTCAGGCAGGGCCAAAACAGGTGTTGTAACTAGAGCAGTTTTGAGATTGTCCAAACATTGTTGGTGATGTGATGCCCACACATATGGTACTCCTTTCTTTAGCAAATCAGTGAGAGACCTGCTGAGTACTCCATATCCTTTGATGAATTTCATGTAATAACCTGACAACTCAAGGAATCCCCTCAATTTTTTGATGTTTGTGGGTGTTGGCCAATCAACCACAGCTTGTATCTTATTGGGATCAGTAGCTACTCCCTCAGCACTAATGATATGGCCAAGGTACTAAAGTTGTTGCTTGGCAAAAGTGCACTTAGATTTCTTAAGTAGAAACTTGTGTTGGCTGAGGATGGAGAACACTATTGCCGATATTGCACATGATCTTCTAGAGTCTTGCTATAAATAAGAATGTTGTCCACAAAGACAAGGACACATTATCTTAGCAGTGGGTTGAGGATTGTATTCATTGCTTCTTGAAATGTCGTAGGGGCATTTCTCAACCCAAAGGGCATGACCTTGAACTCCCCATGGCCATGATTGGTCTTGAATGCTGTTTTGGGAATGTCTTGTGGCTGAACTCAGATTTTATGGTATCCAGACCTCATATCCAGCTTAGTAAACCAGGTTGCCTCTCTTAGTTCATCCAACAACTCATCCACAATTGTAGGCTGCCCCTCTTAGTTCATCCAACAACTCATCCACAATTGGTAGCAGATACTTGTTCTTCACTGTTATTGAATTGAGCTGCCCATAGTCAATGCAGAATCTCCATGTACCATCCTTCTTTTTGACCAAAATGATAGGAGAAGAGAAAGGGTTGTTGTTTGGTTGGATTACACCATGGTGTAACATATCTCTAATTTGCCTCTTTATTTCATCCTTTTGGAAAGGAGAATGCCTATAAGACTTGGTGTTCATTGGTTTCACTCCTGGAATCAGTGGAATTTGATGGTCAAAGGGCCTTGGTGGGGGTAGATCCACTGGTTCTGGGAATAGAGCAGAGTTGTCTTGCACTAGTTGTTGAATAGCTTCAGGTGCTTGATCATCTTCCTCAGTTGTTGTTACAAGGGACAATTGCACCACTTGAGCAATAGCACCTTTTTTGACCAACCCCCTGAGCTTCCTGATTTTTATTTTATGACAAGTGTGAATGCCCTCCCTGATGCTAGTCAATGTGATTCTTTTGCCTTTATGCCTGAATCTGAGCTTCTTCCTCTTCCAGTGCACCCACATAGGACTGAACTGTTCCAACCAATCCATTCCCAAAATATGGTCATAGCATTTGATGTCCAAGACCCTTGCTGAGGAAGTGAAGGTGTGGCCTTGAGTCCACCAAGAAAATTCTTGAACTTGTGCATTGCTAGTCATTTGCTCCCATTTGCTACTGTAACTTGCAAGGACTGAACTTGTGTGGTTGGAAACCCCAACCTTTGCACTGCATCAGCACTGATGAATGTGCCTGAGCTACCAGAGTCCACTAATATGAGTATTTCTTACTTGTTGATGAGACCTTGAAGTCTGATTGTTTTTCTTCCTTAACTCCCTTCAACAGCTGCCACATACATACGTAGGAGTTATTGGGGATTCCGAAATCTCCAGACAAAAGGTGGAAGTAAACTGACAAAAATGTCTGGTGTCTCTCTGAAAAAGCTGACCCCTTTACACGGAGGCATGGGGGCTCCTTTTATAGTGCCCGAGGGTCACTTTTACATTCCGAAACTACCCTTTGTTAAATTACATATACATGGAAATGCTGGGGGTACATAGGTCTGCGTCAATCATGGGGATCCTTCCTAAATTACAAACATGCCATTGCGTGTTCCAGCTTCTTTCTTCTTCCGTAGCCAAGCTTCTCACGTTTCTTTGCATCTTCCTTGATACGCTTTTGACTGAGTCAGCTTCGGTTCCTTGGAATCTTTTCATGAGCTTCGAAAATCCTCACTGAGCAGCCTCGGGCAGGTTTTTTCCCTGTTGCGCCGTTCCTTCGCTCTTTCCCAAAATCTTTGCTGAATGGAAGATTTCCCAGAATTCTCGGATCCCTGAATATCATAAATTACATGGGAAAGAAAGGAATCATAATTCTTCGGGAATTCTGAGGGTCATCAATATGTCGTGTATAAAACAACACTTCATTCAACTATTTGGTTCACCAAAAAAAACTTTCTCCAATCATAAGAAATCATGTTTTTGAGTTCGTTTCACAGGTTTGGAAAACTTTAGAACCTTCGAGGATTTCCTAATTCTGTCGACACGTGTCTTCTTGGAAAGCTCCGAGGGAGACGATTTCAAGCCGATCCCCAACAGTAGCCCCTCGAGGAAGCGGGTTGACTTCGACGACTCGTTTCCACGAAAAAAGTTTTTTAGGATTGGTTAAAAAAATGTCACCCTCGAGCGTCGGAGGAGACACGCGTCGACATTTTATAGGGTGCCGATTCGTTTGTCGAGGCACCTTCTCGATGGTTCCCTTCGTTCCTATAAATAGGAGGCTTGTGGTGGCCTTCGCTTTCACCGTTTCCGTGCTTCCGAATCTTGTTGGAATTTTTCCAAAATTCTTGAAGACTCTTTGGCGCCCTGTTTGCTGAGTTCTGCTCCTCTTCTTCTCCGAAGGTAACTTTTGAATTCCTTGCTTTTTAGTTCTGCTTTTCTGTGTATGAGATCGATTTTTTTGATTTGTTATTTTCTTGCTTTCTTGATTTTTAGGTGGCTCGCGTAAAACATACCGCTAAGCTAATGACGGAAGAAGAAATTGCCCAGGCTGCTGCCGCCTCTGGTTCTGAGATTCCGCGATCTGCTGAAGTGCCTTCCACTAGTTCTGGTCTTTTGGTTCCGAATCCTGAAGATACAATCGTTGAAGAGGGAGAGGTGCACTCAGGTGAATATTCTGGGACCGAGGAAGATATTTCCCAGGTTGAAGTTGAAATGGAAGAGCTTATGCCCCCGAAGGTGGCGTATCCTCCTACTTTGGTTTTTGGGAAATCTTTAGTGACCCCTGATCTGATCAAGGATTTTGAAGATGCGAACTTTTTCCCCCTGGCTGCGGTCGTGTGCCGACAAGTGAAGAGATTCCTCGGCCGCAACCTGATGAGGTTGTTGTCTTCAGGGATTTTTTTATCGCTAGTCCCAGATTTCCGTGCGATGAGCGTCTTTCGTCGATCCTGGATCGCTTTCAGGTGAAGATCCACCAGCTTACGCCCAACTCATTTCTAGAACTATCAAAATTTTTCTGGATTCAGAAAACTTTCGAGGGTCATATAAGTGCAGATGTCTTTGCTCGACTTTTTGAACTTCATATTCAGCAGAATATCATTAAACTTGATGACGATAAACTAACTTGATGACGATAAACTGTACGAAGCTCACTATGGCTGCAGTACTTTTAACACTCATCGAAAGAATGCAAGTCAGAAAATCGAGAGGATTCAGCTTGCTCCTTGCAGCAATGACAAGTGGGCAGATGACTGGAAGAGATTTTGGTTCTATGTCAAGATTGATATGTCGAAAGAGATGGGTCTCGCCGGCCCTCTGAATCCTTTCTTTACGCCCATCGGACTGATGACGGCTGTGTCCACCGCTTCTTTCAGTAGGAAGTCTCAAGATTTCAAGAAGGGTAAGGATATGTTCTACTTCGCTTGCACCATCCTTGGTGGGTTAGATGTGATCGAAGAATATGTTGCTGCTAGTATATGGCCGCTGTCTTTCGGGTGGCAACCCAAGAAGATTGTGTACCTTTCCGTGGACTGGGCGTCATGCAGAGTTCCCCTTCCAAGATTTGATCTTCGCCTCTCCGAAGGTCAAAGTTTAGATGATTTTATCTTCCTTGTTGAGGAATTGGTGGTTGATATGGTTGGAAAATGCTACTTGAGTGAGTACAAACAATTCAAGAATATTGTGAAACACAAACGCCGAGTGAACCATGTTTTCTCGGAACTTGGCGCGGACTCGGCTTTACACCCGAGGCGTCCTGGCCCAAAGAAGTTGATGCAGGCGCCTGGTGTTACTGGGTCCATTGCTATTGGTGCTCCTGTGAAGTCTCGGAAGAGAAAGAGCCCTAAGGTTTTGGTGATTTCCGAGAAACCTTCCGCACCTAGCAAAACATCTAGAAAGATGAAAACTTCGGAAATGTCTAAGAAGCGGAAGCTGACTTCCGGGAGCTCATCCTCGCCTCCTCGCAGTTCTGAAGCTGAAAAAACAGCGGCAGCCGCCTTGGCAGACTTGAAGAAAAAGAAAGGAAGTAGGAAGGTTATTTCCTCCAAGCCTCGCGCTCGCGTTGTGTCTGCTCTGTCAGATGATGATGATGACGACAACCAGAAGTCAGGTGATTCTTTGTTCTGTTGTGAGGTGGTTCTGGGCCGTGTGGTGTGTTCTCCTTCCTCAGAGAGTGCTTTTGTTGATATTGAATCTCTTTCAGATAAGGAACCTGCGGTTGCTGAGAAACTTGAAGCGTCCAAGATTTCCAAAGCTTCATCCTTGGAGAAGGGGATTGTTCTCTTGGAAGATAAAATGAACAATGGTGATGCTTCTCTTAAATTCATGGCCGATCTTGACAAAACCGTGCAGCGAGGTCCTCCTTCTCACTTTCTGCTTCTTATTCAAGGTCGACAAGATGTTCCTGAGAGTGGTGGAGTTTCGGCCGAGACCTACGGATACAACCAGACCTTTGGAACAAACCTGAAGGGTAAGTTAATGTTTGTTGGTGGTGCTGGGATTGGGAGGGATGATGAGCCTTATAGCTTTGAAATGCTATGGAATGCTCCAGGATCGCTTGCCTCCTTCGCGAGCTCATCTGGAGGTGAAGCTTTGAAGAGGCCTTCTTTTTCTGCTCAGGACTTAGAAAAAATTCCGGATTCTCGGATAGAGACGGTTCAAGATGATGCTCATGCGATTGTGAAATCCACGCATGAAGATGTTGGTAATTATTTTGATCCTTCAGGTGCGTTGGATTTGACTTGTTTTTGTTTTTCTTTTACTTAGTTTCCTAGCTTTGTTTATTGTGCCTTTTGCTGTTCGTAGTTTTTGAAGAAGCTCTGCGAAAACTTCCTGCTAGAGACTTATCAATGATCAGCACTACCCTCAGTCTGAAATCTGTGATTGCTGGCAAAATCTCTTCTGAGAAGACTCATGCTGATGAGAACCGTGTTCTTTCGCTTCAAGGCAAGATCCTTAATCTCGAGCACGAGCTATCTTCTTCCAAGAAGCTTTCTCAAGAACTCGAAATTCATAATAAGACTTTGAAAGAGATGGTGGAACTTGCTAAAGAGGGAAGAAAACATGCTGATAATGCCTATAAATGTTTGGAAATTGAACATGCGAAGCTTCAGAAATCTCGTGAAGATGACTTGAAAATTATTGAAGAATTGTGTGGAACAATTGAGCGCGATGCAAACCAAATCTCGGATCTTAAGATTAAAAATGCTGAAGCCACGAAGCAGAATGCGGATCTTGCAAAAGCCAATAGCGAAAAAGATCTTAGGATTATTTCTCTAGAAAAAGATCTTGCCGACCAATTGAAGGTTATGAGGGATGGAGAAAAGAAAATTAAAAATAACTTTGAGTTTTTGTTTGAGAAATACAGCGAAGCTCTTGGTGAGTACGGAGCTAGGCCAAATCCCTTTCCTGATGCTGAGGATCCAGTAGTAATTATTAACTGGCTTGTTGAAGAATTTGAAAGTCTTCCTGAACTTATTGGCTCTACCAGTGATTTTGCTGCTGAGTTCTGCTCCGAGAGTCATTTAAAGCTATTAGAGATTAAGGATTGTGCAGATCTTGGGAAGTTTTGCTCTTCTGGACTTGAATTTCCTTTGGCATCTAGTGTATCCATGATTCGTGCGAATGAGGATGTAAAGAATATCAAGAAGAATTTTGTGAAAAAGTTTTGGATGGTTGGCGGTAAAGAATTTGCCAAAGAAATTGCCTGTGCGAAGCTTGCTAAGGTACTTTCTTCCTCTTGATACACTTGTGAGTGACTTGATTACCTTTATTTGCCTGTGCCCTTGTTTGCTTATGAGTGTTTCTGTTTGTCTCTTTCAGATCTTGGAAGATGAGGCGCAAGAAGAGCTTCGAGCGGTATTGGAGATGGACCCTGATGATGGTGCTGCTGAAGAGACTTGAGAGAAAAGTGCTGAAGACGTGAACGTTACTGATTCTGACGCGGCTCCGGCTGGCACAGAGCAGGTCTAGGATTTAGGATATTCCTGACTTTAAAAACTTTGAGATGGTTGTAAAAAGATTTGTAACATGCTATTCCTGCGCAGGTCCTTGAAGGGGGGCCTGCGCAGGACGTTATCCCTGTTCGTATGTATCGTGAACGTGTTGTGGTCAGCGGGGCCTCCTGGCATCTGTATAAAGAAGCTTTTCCTGAAAAATCTTTTAGAGATTTTTGGATGTTCTGCTGCGAATACTTCTCGATGCATAGCTTTCCTCTGGGTTGGTTTTTTTTCTTCTCGAGATGATTTTGCTGTTTCGACGGTTGAAGAAGATGATGTACGCTCTGTGAAGACGGAGCCCCTTAGCCCCTTAGCCGCGGATGATGATTTTGCGTATGTTTGTGATATTGCCGAACAGCGAGGTTCAAAGCCTGGCCATGTACTGGAACTTCCCCTGTAAAACGTTCTTTTCGATCCTTGTACTGTAAGAATTTGTTGTAATGACATGGTGTCCCTTGTGATGCGAAGAAGCAATTTAAGAAACGTTTTTGCAAAAAACGTCACCCTCCCTACATTGCGTTTCGTATCACGAGGGCGTGTTGTCCTCTTAGAAGAAGATGAGTCTTGAAGTTTATTTCGGTAGCTTTGAATGAGTTCTCTAAGGATAAGTCGATAAAACTTTGTAAATAGTTTTATGGACTTAAGATGGAAATTGTGTTGATATGACAACTCTTGGTTGTGTTCAACACGCCTTGCGAATTTTGTTTCTGATGGAAACAAACCTTTGTGAATCTTATCTAATTGGCACCATGCCTTTGTATACTTTTGATGAAGGGTGGAATATAATCCGTACCTTCTTTAAGTAAACGCTAAGCTATGCTTTTTGGAATTTGGCTGCAACCTTCTGTTGCCCTTGGTCCTTGTGATTTTCGTGGGGAATCACACCTTTTTGGAATGTGGCCCTCGGCCTTTGTGATTTTCTTGGATAATCACACTTATTGGAATATGGCCTTCGGCCTTCGTGATTTTCTTGGATAATCACATTTTTTGGAATATGGCCCTCGGCCTTTGTGATTTTCTTGGATAATCACACTTTTTGGAATATGGCCCTCGGCCTTCGTGATTTTCTTGGATAATCACACTTTTTGGAATATGGCCCTCGGCCTTCGTGATTTTCTTGGATAATCACACTTTTTGGAATATGGCCTTCGGCCTTCGTGATTTTCTTGGATAATCACATTTTTTGGAATATGGCCCTCGGCCTTTGTTTGTTTGGATTTTGCAAGAATAAAGAAATGATATAAATATAAATGCAGGAATTTTAGGGGAAGACTTCTTTCATTAATGATAGAAATGAAATTTACACGAGACCCGCCTCATTAAAAACCTTGCCTCCATGGTGGAGTTCCCCTTGCAAGGAAAAGAGTACGGTCCCTTTAGGTAAATTAAAAATGCTGGAAAAGTGAAGCTATTTTTCTCCCTCGGTACTGTTTATAGATCCACAGACTGAGGTTTTTTACAATTTTTCTTAATTTAAATGCGACCTAGCTAAACTTATAATTCTATCTTTTCTTAAGGATAATACCTCTTTAAGCTTTCCACGTTCCATGAATGTGGTAGCTCCATTCCCAGTTCATCAGTTAGGCGGAAAGAACCCGCTCTGTTGCTTTCTTTCACTATGTATGGACCTTCCCAAGTTTCTTGTAATTTTCCCGGGTTTTCCCAATCTTTCTTTCTTTTGATGACTAAGTCACCCACCTTGATTTCCTTTCTTACGATCTTTTTGTCCTTCCATTTCCTTGTCTCCTGTTGATATTTCTCCAGGTTTTGAGCAGCTTCAAGAATGTCAAGCTCGATTAGATCTTTTTCAACTTTTGCAATCTATTCAGGATCTTCGCTTTTCTTTGTTGCTCTTAGGCTTCCATTTTTTATTTCCTCTGGTGTCATAGCCTCTGTTCCATATAGGAGACAGAAAGGTGAGAAGCCTGTGGCTCTTGATGTAGTTGTGTTGTGAGACCAGATTACTCTTGGTAATTCGTCTACCCACTTGCCCTTCTTCTGATCAAACATGCATTTTTTGACTCTTGTGAAAATGATTCCATTTGCTCTTTCCACTGCTCCATTTGACTGAGGGTGATACACTGATGAGAACTTTACTTGTGTGCCTATGGAATTGCAGAATTCTTTGAAGTTGTAACAATCGAATTGCTTTCCATTGTCCACTGTCAGCTCTCTTGGAACTCCGAACCTGCAGATTATGTTTTGCCAGAAGAATTTTTGCACTGTCGCTGCTGTAATATTTGCAAGAGGCTTTGCCTCAATCCATTTTGTGAAGTAATCCACAGCCACTGCTGCACATTTGCAATTGCCCTGTGCTGTTGGTAATGGTCCTACCAAATCCATACCCCATCTTTGCAGCGGCCATGATGGTGAAATTAGCTGGATTGGATATGAAGGTGCTTTCTGCTGCTTCACATTTTTCTGGCATGCTTCGCACTCTTGAACTGTTCTTTTGGCATCTATAATCATTGATGGCCAAAAGAATCCTTATTTTATTGCTTTTCCCGCAAGTGCTCTTGTACCAATGTGAGCTCTGCAGAATCCACTGTGTATTTCTACTAGCAGTTCTTTTCCTTTGTCGGATGTGATGCACCTTAGCCATGGTTCCGAAACCCCGGATTTGTATAATTACCCATCAACTATGGCATAGCCCCTTGCCCTCTGCTTGAGCCTGTTGAGTTCAACTTCGTTGGATGGTTCGTAATGATCTCTTAGATATGCCATGATTTGCGCTCTCCAATCGAATGGCTCTATAATGTTTACCATTTTCTCTTCTTTCTCCTTTACTGAAGGAGAGGTGATGATTTCGAAGAAAACATCTGGGGGTAAGGGTTGGTTTTGAGCGGCGGCCTTTGCCAACATATCTGCTTCATTGTTTCCTGCTCTTGGGATGTGTTGCACAGTGTATCCCTTGAAATTTTTCTCCATTTCTCTGACTTTTCTCAAGTACTTGATAAGCTCTGGGTTTCTTGCTTCGCTCTCTTTTTCCACATGCCCCTGGATTACTTTGGAATCTGATTTGACAATGAATGTCTGCTGTCCTAGAGCTTTCATCTTTCTGAGTGCCAGCAGCAAGGCTTCGTATTCTCTAGTGTTGTTGGTGGAAACAACTTCGTCCGGAAAGTCTAGTCTTGCGGCGTATCTTATTTTGATACCCGAAGGTGATGTGACTATTGCTGAAATTCCAACTCCTTTACCACACCATGCGCCATCGCAATAGATTACCCATGGTACCTCTTCGCAGTTGTTGCTTCTCACCGTTGGCGATGTCCAGTCCACAACAAAGTCAGCAAGGACTTGTGATTTTATTGCACTTCTTCTCTCAAAATCTACTACATAGCCAGATAGTTCTGCAGCCCATTTCGCGATTCTTCCCATTGCATCTTTGTTTGTGAAAAGGTCATTTAGTGGCTGATTTGTGATCACACGAATCTGATGCCCCTCGAAGTAATGTCTGAGTTTTCTTGCTGCCATGACAACTGCATAAGCAATTTTCTCCAATTCTGAATAGAATAGTTTTGATCTTGAGAGAGCTTCGGAGGCATAGTAGACTGGTACTTTCCTTAATTTGCTATCTTCTTCTTTCTCTTGAACTAGTACAACACTCACAGCTGAGTTGGAAGCTGCGAGATATAGAAGAAGAGGCGATTTTGACTCTGGTGGGCAGAGTTTTATCATATTTGTCAAGTATTCCTTGAGTTCGCCGAATGCCTAACTTTGAGCTTCGCTCCATTGAAAGTTCTTGGAGCTTCGGAGAATTTGGAAGAATGGAAGGCTTCTTTCTGCTGCTCTGGGAATGAATCTGTTTAATGCTGCCACTCTCCCTGTCAATTTCTGAATTTCTTTGACCGAAGTTGGCTCTTGCATATCTATAATTGCTTTGATCTTGTCAGGATTAGCTTCGATGCCTTTTGTTGACACAAGACATCCTAGAATTTTTCCTTTCTGAATGCCAAACACACATTGCTCCGGATTGAGTTTGAGATTCGCTGCTCTCAAGTTTGCGAAGGTTTCTGCAAGATCTCTGATGTGATCATATCTTTTGATGCTTTTGACTATGATGTCATCAACGTACGCCAAGATGTTTCTCCGAAGTTGATAGTGCAGCACTATTGCTATCATTCTTGAGAATGTTGATCCTGCGTTTTTCAGGCCTTCTGGCATTCTCATGAAACAGTATGTTCCGAACGGTGTTATGAAGCTGGTTTTCTCCTCATCTTCTTTTCTCACCCTGACTTGGTGATATCCCGAAAACAGATCTAGGAGTGATAACATTTCGCTGTTTGCAGCATCGTCCACCACTCTGTCTACTCTTTCCAGTGGATAATCATCTTTCTTGCATGCCTTGTTTAGATCTGTAAAATCTACACACATCCTCCACCTTCCATTATTTTTCTTTACTGGCACTGTGTTGGCCAACCATACTGGGTAAATTACTTCTCGAATGACGTTGGCATCTTGTAGCCTTTGAACTTCTGTTTCAACAGCTTTTGCTTTTTCCTCCGACATTTTTCTGAGTTTTTGCTTTTTTGGGTGGATTCTATCATCTGTGTCCAGTTTGTGCTCGATAATGTCGCGGTCCACGCCCTGGAGATCCTTCACTGACCAGGCGAAGATGTCCTTGTTCTTGTTCAAGAAATAAATGAGTTCCTCTTCTTCTTGGGGGCTTAAATCTGCTCCGATTGTCACCGCTCTATCTGGTATGCCATCTAAGAATACCTTCTTTGTTTCTCCATCTGCACTTATTTCAATTTTCTCTTTGTCTCTTTTTGCTTCGGAGTATGGTTGTTGCTTTTCTTGGTTATCTGCTAGATGGTGGATATTTTGCTGACCAGGTGTGTTTCCCCGTTCGATTCTTCTTGCCTCATTCTGATCTCCGAAAACTGTGATCACTCCATGAGGAGCTGGGATTTTCATGCAAAGGAACAGTTGCCTGAACACCGCATCGAATCTGTTGATGAATCCTCTTCCGAAGATGGCATTGTATGGATAATACATGTCAACAACATCGAACATGATGTGTTCTGTTCTTGCATTGTCCAAGTCTCCGAATGATACTGGTAGGGAGATTTTTCCGCTGGACCTTATTGGTTTTCCACCAAAACCAACTAGTGGCTTCTCTGGCGGTGCTAACATGTGAGGAGCGAGGCCCATGCGTTGAAAGGTGCTGGTGAAAATGATATCTGCTGAACTTCCATTGTCTATCAAGACATTTCCTATAATCCACCCAGCAACGTTAACTTCGACGACCATTGCGTCATTGTGGGAAACTGATTTCAGCCTAAAATCTTCTTCAGTTAAAGTTATTGGAACCTTCACCCATTCTGGCCTTGTGCTGGACCGTCGTCAATGATTACATTGACCTGTCTGTAATAGTCGTTTCTTTGCTTCTTGGTGTCGAATTCCATAGACGAGCCTCCGGTTATTGGCAAGATCATGCCGAAGTATGGTAAGGCCCTTGAAGTGTTTTGGGAATTGTTTTGCTCAGTTTTTGGAACTTGGATTGGGGGTGGTGGTAGAGTTTCTTTTGCTTGGATTGGCTGAGCTTGTTCAATGACTTGTATGGCTTGGGTTTGTGGGAAGGTTTGCTGTGGAGTTTGGTTTTGCGGAATTGAAGGTTGGTGGAAAAATTGTTGCGAAGGTTGTGGTGGTGGAAAATGAGTTTGTGAATAGAACTGTGGCGAGGGTTGCCAAGCTGTCTGATGTGGTTGGATAAAAGGTTGGGTTTGAGGAAAGGATTGGTGTTGCCAGTAAGTGTGTTGCACTGGTTTGGGTTGCGCGGCAGTTATTTGGGCTACGCGCTGCTGATCCTGGATTCTTTGGAAGTTCTTCTGGGTTTCTGGGCATGCTTCTGTGCTATGCCCCCTACCATGATATATGCATTGAAAGTGTGGGTCTCTCCTGTCATGGTTTTGGAGTTTTGAAGGTGTTCTTCCTCGACCTCTTCCTCTTCCGGAATGGCCTCCTCGCGAGCTGTTTTGATTATGATATTCCTGAGTTTGAGCTGGGTTGCTTGGTGCATTGCCTTGCACATTCATGATGGGTTGATGCCACATCCAGTTATTTCCTTTTTGGGATTGCCTTTGCTGATATCTTTCTGCCACTCTTCTTCTGTGATCTTCGTCAGACTTGCAATATTTCTCCAATTCTTCAAACAGCTCATCCATGGATTTAGGATCCAATCTATTGAAATGACCGGCTGTCTGCCCCGGAGTTAGACCACTTATCAGAGCTGAGATGGTTGCTTTGTGGTCTGCATCCAGAGTTTGGGATTTTAGCTGCATGAATTTTCTTACGAATTCCGCTAGTGGTTCCTTGTCTCTTTGCTTGCATTGATATAAATCTGTTGTTCTTGTGGTAGTATGATGAAAGGCTTGGAAGACTTGGAGGAATTTGGCTTTCAGGTCGAGCCAACTGTACACCGAGTGTGGTGGCAAAAGTGAATACCAATTAAGCATCGGGCTTTCGCATGCAATGATGAAGGATTTTGCCAAAGCGACGTCATCACCGCCTGCCGAAGCTACTGCAGCTTCGTAACTCATCAGGAATTGTCTGGAATTGCCGAAGCCATTGAACTTTGGGAGTGAAACTGGTTTGTATTTGGACGACCATGGAGCTGTTTGGATGCCTACAGAAAGCGGAGAGTTCAGGTCATTGAACTTGGCAATGCCGTTGTTTATGTGCTCTGTGTTTTCTGGAGGAATGAGGTGTTGCTTGATTCGCTGGTTCTTAGTTGCAGACTCTGGGTCTGGTGTGAATTGCTTGAAGGAATTGTCCTCTGCCTCAGCGAAGTCATCGATTTCTTTCTGAAGTTGCATTATTTCTTTCTTTGCTTGCTCTAGTCTTTGCAGCTTATCTGTGGCTTGTTTCTTGGCCTTGAGTTGCATGGCTATCTTCTTTTTGTCTTTTCAGATTTTGAATTTGTTTCAGTGCCGCCTGTAACTCTTCATCGGGTATTTCGCGTTCATTGTGCTCATTGCTGGCTTCTGGGATTTCTTCCGGCTCTTTGCCCTTCTTGTTTCTGTTGGTTTGCAGGTCTTGGGCTTGTTCTGGGTCTTGAGTGGTGTTGGTTTTGGGGTGGAGAACGAGGTCTTGTTCTGTGTTCTCTTGGTTGTCTTCGCTCTCAGGATCTTGTGCTGTGGATTTCTTGGTTTTCTTTGGTGGAGCCATCGTGGGTTTCTAATGGCTAAGAACACGGTGCGCGCTAATGTTGGGGATTCTGAAATCTCCAGACAAAAGGTGGAAGTAAACTGACAAAAATGTCTGGTGTCTCTCTGAAAAAGTTGTCCCCTTTACACGGAGGCATGGGGGCTCCTTTTATAGTGCCCGAGGGTCACTTTTACATTCTGAAACTACCCTTTGTTTAATTACATATACATGGAAATGCTGGGGTACATAGGTCCGCGTCAATCACAGGGATCCATCCTAAATTACAAATATGCCATTGTGTGTTCCAGCTTCTTTCTTGTTCCGTAGCCAAGCTCCTCACGTTTCTTTGCATCTTCCTTGATACACTTTTGACTGAGTCAGCTTCGGTTCCTTGGAATCTTTTCATGAGCTTCGGAAATCCTCACTGAGCAGCCTCGGGCAGGTTTTTTCCCTGTTGCGCCGTTCCTTCGCTCTTTCCCGAAATCTTTGCCGAATGGAAGATTTCCCAGAATTCTCGGATCCCTGAATATCATAAATTACATGGGAAAGAAAGGAATCATAATTCTTCGGGAATTCCGAGGGTCATCAATATGTCGTGTATAAAACAACACTTCATCCAACTATTTGGTTCACCAAAAAAAACTTTCTCCAATCATAAGAAATCATGTTTTTGAGTTCGTTTCACAGGTCTGGAAAACTTTAGAACCTTCGAGGATTTCCTAATTCTGTCGACATGTGTCTTCTTGGAAAGCTCCGAGGGAGACGATTTCAAGCCGATCCCCAACAGGAGCTCTTCATCACTAACCCTTGTGGTGTGATCATCATCTGAACAGTCTTCCACATGTAAAGCTTCTATCACCTCCTCCATTATATGTAGAGAAACCTAGGCAGGACAAGTATGGTTCCTGCTCCATTTCTCTCCACATTTCATGCATAGCCTGATCTTCATCACTGGGCTCGAAGTGCAGACAACTTGTTGTCCCATTTTGATTTGCTTGGTGTTGGGTTAGATGCCTTTTATGTAGCAGCCTGGGAACTTGATCCACCCTGAGTGCTTGATGAAGGAAGTGAAGCCTTCGCAGCACTCCTGCTGTAGTTTCGACCCTTGGATGAGAACCTATTATTGGAGGCTTCCCATATCTCTTCCTGTATGATAGCCAAAGATAGTGCAACATCAACTGTTCTTGGTTTACGAAATGCTATGGCATTACTAATGTTGTACATCAAACCATCTAGAAACTTTTGAACAAAAAACACATCACCTATATCTTTGTTGTGAACTAAAACTCTATGCTTGGTCTGCTCAAATCTACCAGCATGTTCTAAATCATCACTTGTTTGTCTAATACCTAGGAGATCTCTGATGTAGTTGTGGTACAGGTATTGCCCAAAATTTTGCTCTACAGCTACACATAGCTCATGCCAGGTGAGGATATAGTGCTGAGCTTCATAGGTATGCAGCCACAGTTCTGCATTTCCCTTGAAATTTATGGTAGCAAAAGAAACTCAAACATGAACAGGCACATTATACATGTGAAAGTACTTCTCACACTTTTCTCTCCACACTCTAGGGTGTTCACCATCAAATTTGGGAAAGTCAACCTTAGGTAACTTGTACTCTCTACTATCATTGTAATGGTGGAAGCTACTGAATTTCTTATGGCTAGCCTCAGGAATGTCAAATGTAGAACAATCAGTTTTGAACACTAGTTTCTCACCCGTGCCCAGGGTGGAGTCGAGGGACATGCCCATCGAGCCACCACCCTCGTGTGGAAGCTTCTCGTTGTGGCTGTTGATCCACCCCCCTTCCTCGCGTGGTGGGGCCTTGGGCGGCTCAGCCGTTGTGGCTGACTCGATTGACGCGATGCGTGATGTGCGAGATTTAACCTCGGCCTGCATCTCGCTGCAGATCTTCTGCGCCATGGTGGTCCAGGTCGCTAGATCGCTCACACTACTACAGAAAGCGTTTTTAGAAGTCGGCGAAATCGCATTTTCAGGTGCGGGCGCGAAACCCGCTCCTAGCTGTCGCTTTTAGAAATAGCGATTTTTAGGAGCGGGTAAAAGGCTCGTACCTGGAAACACATTTCCAGGTGCGGGTGATGGCGTCACCCGCACCTAGAAACACCATTTCTAGGTGCGGGTGACGGGGTGGCCCGCACCTACTAATTGATTAAAAGAAAAAATATATGGTTCCACTAAAAATGCTCAAAATAAATAGAAAAAAATTTATTTTCTTGGGGAGGACCCTGCTGGTCGCAAGTCGCAGCATTTTTCGCGTAATGTCGCGCCGCTACGCGGTTGCTGTGATTCGAACCCACAACCTCCTGCCTCGCGCATAGCCTCCCTTACCACTGCACCACACACTCATATGCGTCCATATCCCGCTTTCATTCTACTCATATTATACTACGCCGAGTGTAAATTGCTTTTTTTTGAGTCTTCAAACGTATTCAAATTAGAAACTTATCAACTACAAAGTTTCATAACTTTCGGAGATCTATAACTTTTATGTTGAGAGTTTTTCCATTCTAGGTCATTTACAAATTTTGAATTTCAAATTTTAGAGATTCAAATTTGAATCTTGTTAACTTAAATGGATATTTTGAAATTTTAAACAATCTCAAATGAAAAAGTTGTCAACTACAAAATTTTAGGTCTCGTCGAGCTATACAATTTTCTTATAAAATTTGTCATCATCCGAGATCATATGCAAAAGTTATAAATTTTTTTTTCACGAGACCATTTCTAGGAGCGGGTGATAACGTCACCCGTACCTAAAATCCATTTCTAGGAGCGGGTGATGGCGTCACCCGCACCTAAAAATGATTTTTAGGTGCAGGTGACGTCAGCACCCGCACCTAGAAATGAGTATATTTCCGGGAGGTGACGTCATCCGCACCTAAAAATCATTTTTAGGTGCGGATGACCCCATCACCCGCTCCCAAAAATGATTTCTAGGTGCGGATTTAGTTGCTACAGTGTCACGTGAATTTCTTAGATCGGACAGCAAATTCGCGCGCTCCTAGAAAAAAGTCTGGCTCCTACAAATGTTTTGTGTAGTAGTGTCACAGTAGTGGTGACCTTTGCATTGGAAAGTTGCAGCGCCTTCTTCTCCTTGAGTAGGGAGTCTAGCTTCTCCTCCGCCGTCGTCATACGGTATGTGAGAGTCGGCGGACGAGATTTCTTCGCCGCGCGACAGTGGGTTGCTGGTGGTGGTGGGGTTGGGGATCTGGTGGGTGGTGGCAGCAGCGGCGATGGTGGTGGTGATTGGTGGCGAATTGGGTGGGGAGTTGTCAGGGAGGTGCCAGCGTCGGTCGCCGGCGAGGAAGAGGTCACCGCTTCGGAGATTTTGCTGGATCGAGCTTGATTAGGAAAAATCTCCTCGCTTCGCCCTCATTCTCAACCACACCAGCAGGACGCAGGTCTTTGCTTCGGAACGAGACTCTGGTACCAATTTGTCACAAACTCGCGACGATTGGGTTTGCTGGTGTCACGCGCGGCGGCGGCGAGCTCGGCAGCGGCGGCGTCATCTCAGTCCCGGAGAGTAGTGTTTAGGTTTTCAGTTCATTCGTGCCGTTCCTGCCGACCACCCACACGGCACGTTATTGAGTTTACACGATAATGGGCTGGGCTCAATTACATTCCGCGCGGCTCACAGGCCGTCATTGGGTCGGAAGGAATTGGTACTGCGCCGCTATTGGGCTTCTGGATCTGAATGGAGCTCCTGACACACCCCTACTTGCCGAAGATCACTATAGCCACTCACGATATAGCCGAAGAGAGCATGTTTTAATTTCGCCGGCTACGGCAAAGATGCTGGAGGTTGATCGCAGATAAACGTGAGTGTAGCTGGGGGAGATTTGATGGATCATCACGTGCTGAATAATGGGAACCACGCAAAGGGGTGTGGTCCATTACCAAAGCGCCACAAGGAGGCAGCCCGTGCATCCCCTCTACTGCTCACCACCGCTGCTTTAACTAATTATTTAATGACGATGCAGCTAGTTATTGTTAAGTTGTTCCTCAGAGACAATTAATTAATTTGCCCCGATCGGCTGGAAGTAAGAGTAGCAATGGATGATGACCCTCAAAATTATATAGTACTATGATTCGACTGTTTACTGAATCTGATTCTTAAATTTGCTATACTAAATTAGGTGGTCTTTTACCACACTAGCTGCAAGATAAGTCTAAACACCTGTCTAATGTAGCTCCAAGCACTGGTATACGCTTGTGGCTGCATGTATGTATTTTACTAGTGATGGGCAGCTGCAGCTGCAGCGGTGCAGCCACAGCATATAGCTACAATAATTTGTACCGAACAGATCGCGGAATCGAATACAAATCCCTTCTAGAAGCAAGCAAATCTTGATTCCTGCCTATTCCCTCTAGCTTGCATTGGTTAATCTATAAGCAGCTGGTGTTAACACAGGAAGGCCATGGGTTTTCTACGTACAAAGGCGCAAAATTGATCAGGTCTCCAACATCTAGCAGCAGCATTTTATTTTCATTTTGGTGGCTTGAGCTACACTCTGCTAACAGTATTAAGGTTCTAACTGTCTATGGTTCCTGCATATAAAGTTTAATCTTATTATATCCAGAAAAAAACAAGGCATTAGGGATGCTTACTTTTCTTCCTTAAAGTACGGAGAAAGTCCGCCTATTTAAAACTGGCTGCCATTACAAAATCACAGGTAAAGTAAAATGTACATGTACCTAAAGAATGTACTATTGGAGAGTGAAATTTACTCCGTTTTTTGAACTACTCTATGGATCGAGTACAAATTTGTCTTTGTAGAAATATATGTAGGAGCATTTGGTAGAAAATGTTCGTGGAGGCGCCGTAACACGCTGGTACCTAAACATACTATTCTCAAATGACAAGAAGTTGCGCCTTAGTACGTAATTGTACTTCCAGTCTTCAAAACATGGTGTTTGAGACAAACAAAACAAGCTGAAATCATGTTTTCTTATCTGAAAAAGTAGTACTACCTCTATCCTTTTTTATTTGACGTTTGGACCAACAAATTTAGGCTAATCTTCGTAGTTTTTCCTGTCTGAATCGTCATCTTCTTGGAAACAGAGAGAGTACAATGCAAGCACAAATCGCAAAGGAAGTTTTTTTTATATAAACAAATACGTACCAAGTATCCACGGTAGAATGCCTGGATACGCACGGCGGCTCGCTCCTCCCTGCTGCTGCCCGCCCTCCCGCGTGCGGCGGCGGTCTTCGCCACCCTCGACGCTGCCATCACTGCTGTCACGCCGCGGCGGCCCCTCCTGGCACCCGCTACCTCCTCGTGCTCCCCCCTCTCCTTCCAAGCCACGGCGCTGCTGCCGCTGCCGTCATTGGTGACCTCTGGCGACGTCTCGACCGTCGGGAAGTGGTCCACGGAGACGATCTCCGCCACCTCCCCGCCGCCGGCCGCGGCGTCCTCCGCTTCGCCTCGCTTGTGCTGATCCACGAATACGAAACCATGAAAATGGCGCCAAGAGGAGATCCAATGAACAACACGACGCCTGTATCTGTAATTCTGTATGCAAACTGCTGAGTGTATACATGTACCTTCTTAGCGTGGCGCTGGTCCTTGGAGGGCTTGAAGACCTTCCGGACGGTGGCAAGCCACCCGGCGCCGGCGACGGTGCCGCCGGGCTTCTTGCCCATGTACGTGTATACGTTTCTGCGTATGCTAGCTTGATTGGAGTATGGAAACGAGCGGCTTTACTTCACGGGTAAGGCAGAGAGAGGTGAGGGCGCGCGAGTGTAAGTGCAGCGGCGCGACAGAGTGTCGTTGAGGGCGCCGGTGGTTCTACTTGTTACAAATCTAGTCATTATTCAGCATATTTTAATTTCAAAATTCAGCAAGTAATTCATGATGTAAAAGAGTGAAAACATGATAACAAAGCATGTGTTCGTGTTCATGACTAAATCGCTATAAAGCATGATCAACACAAAGAACATCACAAGTTTTAGGATGTACCCAGGGGCGGGACTGTTGCCGGGGGCAGCGGGTGCGCCGTTACCAGCTAGATCAACCATGTTGATCGTGGACTGGCCTGATTCGATGTAGTCGATCGAGAGTTGATGCAGCGAAGATGTTGTTGCAGTGCAGATGGCCGTCGGGATGTAGTCGTTCGCAGCGGGAGGAGGAAGAATGTTGAGCAGTCGCGTACTTGTTGCGCTACCCAAAAACCTGATTGCCTCGCTATTCTCGAGCAGGAACTCTAGCGTGACGGGTTTCGGAGGCTCTGCTCTTCCAGCGACGTGTGCGCGCACGAAGTGGAATGGGGAAGTTCTATTTTTCAGCTACTACCAAAGGTGAAAGTGTATCTTCTTTTATAGACACATGAATCCAGAAGGTCACCATGCACTTCGTATGGCTTTTATTTGTGCAACGGAAAACATTAACTATGCATGCACTCATGGCTTGCAACGCATGCACCAAGAGCAACAGAAGTAATTAGCATTTAGCGCATTAACCTTGCATGGTTTGCAATGTACATGCACCAATAACTCCAACGCTACCAATGTTAATACATTTGCATACACCTTATGACTTTCGTTGCATGCGTATTAGTCTCACCAGTCAGTACATGGTTTTAATTCTGCATGCTACCATATATACACTTTACTCTTAGCATTGAAATAGACTTTTGGAATTCACGAATTAATTGTATTTATCAAAGAATAAATCTCAAATAAATCCAACAATCCCCACCGAATTCCAAAGATACATGAAAAATGCTATCTGTTTCACGTAGTTTTGATATACCAGAGTTCTGATGGAGACTGTTAAGTTGAACATCCATCTAGAATAAGAGTTACGCTCAGTTGCAACTGAACAATGGACTATGTCTTGAATTGACAGTTTTGTGCTAAGTGAGTTTCACTTATGTTCTTTTCTAGTACTAGGCTGTTGTAAACATCCCCGCGGTTTGGAGCGTATAAGTCATACTCCGAGCCTTTCATGAGTATCTAGAGATTACCCAATCTCATAGACCGTGACCAGCAGTCAACTCATATAGGTGCAATCCTTGAAGATGTTCTGTAGGCCAACATCTTTATTCCGAAGAACCACTCGGATTACATTAAGGTTTTATCCAACCTGCCATACAGTGTAGAAGAGAAATGCACCATCTCTGGAATGAGCCTTATACAAAAGGTTCTCTTCTCATAGTCAAACAGTAGCTTGTTTCACCATTCTATTTCACAGGATCCCCGATCACATAGAACAGGTTACCACTAATGATCAACTTTCATGGGTCTCAAGCCCAATTCCATAGATGCATAATCTATCACATTACGCGAAAGACCCTTTGTGAATTGGTCTGCCAGATTCTTAGCCGTATGAACATAGTCCAAGGCTATCACTTCGGAGTTTCTCAATTTTCTGACAGACTTCAACCGCCTCTTTACATGTCTCGAAGACTTCATGTTGTCCTTAGAACTGTTCACCTTAACAATCACCGTTTTATTATCACAGTTCATCAAGATAGTCGGTATTGGATTCTCAACCTCCGGCAAATCCATTAGGAGTTCACGAAGCCACTCAGCCTCAAAAGTGGTGGTGTCTAATGCTGTGAGTTCTGCTTCCATTGTTGACCTCGTTAAGATGGTTTGCTTGCAAGACTTATAAGAAACAGCGCCACCTCCAAGTGTGAACACATATCCACTTGTGGCTTTAAGTTCATCAGCATCAGAGATCCAGTTTGCATCACTATATCCCTTCAGTACCCTAAGGTACCTAGAATAGTGAATCCCATAGTCTATTGTGCCTATTAGATAGCGCATTACTCTTCCAAGAGCATACCAATGTTCATCTCCCGGATTTGAAACAAATCGGCTCAATTTGCTCACAGCAAACGAGATGTCCGGTCTCGTAGCACTAGCTAAGTACATCAACGAACCAATTATCTGAGAATATCTCAGCTGATCTCTCATTATCCTCTTATTCTTTTTCAGAATCATGCTAGCATCATAAGGTGTTGGAGCAGGTTCAGAGTCACTATAACCAAAGCGACTTCAAATCTTTTCCACATAGTGGGACTGCGAGAGAGTCACCCCACCATTGCCTTCTCTTACTAGCTTTATATTAAAGATAACATCAGCCTCTCCCAAATCTTTCATTTCAAAATTTTGAGACAAATAGTCTTTAACTTCCTTAATCACATTAAGATTTGTCCCAAAAATCAGTATGTCATCCACATACAGACACAAGATCACTCCTTCACCTTTACCATATCGATAGAGCACACACTTATCAGCTTCATTCACAACAAAGCCAGCGGATGTCAAAGTTTGATCAAACTTCTCATGCCATTGCTTGGGCGCTTGCTTGAGGCCACATAAACACTTCACTAACTTGCATACCATTCCTTCTTGACCTTTTGTTACAAATCCATCAGGCTGATCCATATAGATCTCCTCTTCCAACTCTCCATTCAGGAAAGCTGTCTTAACGTCCATCTGATGAACGAGAAGACCATGAGAGACTGCCAAAGAGAGTAACACGCGAATAGTGGTCAATCGAGCAACTGGTGAGTATGTATCAAAGAAATCCTCTCCTTTTTCTGTGTAGCCCTTAGCCACAAGCCTCGCCTTGTACTTTTGCACGCTGAGCGCGTAGGTGCTGTTGCTGTCACCACTAACGCCCTGTAGCTGCCGGTGGTGAGCACGCCGGCGAGCCTCCCCTGTCCCGCCGCCGCGCGCCTGACTTAACTTGGGCGGCGCCCCGACGTGGCGCACATGTGGCTGCCAAGCCAGCGCCGGGCCCGCACGTCAGGCACATGCACACGCCACACCAGCCCCTCCGTGCACTTGATCCACTGGACCATAGACTTAGATCCAGCCCCGGTCTCTTTCTTACCACCACTCTCACCAAACTTCTCAAAACCCAGACCATGGCCATCCGCTCTCTTAAACTTGGCCACCAACTTCCCTAGTTGTGGCTCCTGCGACCTCAGCCAACTCAACAACGTGCACAACCCCTCATTCTCATTTTGTAGCCGATCAACAATTTGTGCAAGCTCTAGATTTTTCTCGGCATGCAAATCACAGGTAGAACAAGAAGTAGCAACAGGATCTTTCAAAGCTTCCTCAAGAGAAACAATCCTAGCATGAGACTCATCTAGTTTACCATGCAACACAGGACAAGAAGTGCAAGCACCTAGCAAAGTAGGTCTAGATTTCATCTCATCAAGATCAATCCTAAGCACATCTAGTTCCTCCAACTTAGAGGCATGCTTCTCCCTGAGCACAGTCAAATCAGCCAAGAAAGCATTGCAATCAGTACAATCAACCTCATCACTAACAATAGGAGAAGACTTAAGAGCATCCAAAGCAAGTATGTCATCAAGATGCTTAGCCTCTAACTTAGCCACTTTCTTCCTAGCTTCCTCTAGAGAAACCCTAAGCTCTCTCCTCTTCATGTTAGCCTCTCTAAGCACCTCGTCACGGTTATCTAGCAAAGCATTCAACTCGGCATTCTCCTTAAGCAGGAAAGCAAGATCAGGAGTTACTTCTTCCTCAGAGTCAGAGTCGACATCGGACTCATCCTTTCCACTCTTCTTGCTTGACTTGATGCCGGTGCTATGACCCATCATACAAAGACCAGTGAGGTTCCTGAAGAAACTCTTCTTCTTCTTGTGCTCGCCGTCTTCTTCCTCACTACTCGAGCTCGAAGATGTGTCCTTGGAGTCCGAGTCACTTAGCTCCACAATCTTCGCTCGAGTCCGTGCCTTCTTGTCACCACACTTCCTTGATCCCCGCTCCTCCTTGTCCTTGTACTTGTGCTTGTGTTCACGCCTCGAGCGGTGCGTGCTCCCGATCCTAAGGCGGTACTTGGTCCCGTTCTTAGGCTCGACCTTCTGTGGGCACTCGACGATGTAGTGTCCCTTCTTGCCGCACCTGTAGCACGTCTGTGTGATCCTCCTCATGTTCACACGGTTCTCGTGCAACTTCTCAAACTTCTTGGTCAGCAGCGCCAATTCGTCCTCTCCAAGCTCATCAAAATCCTCGTCTCGCAAGGACATAAGAGAAGACAAATAATACATCCTGGAGGATGGGTTAGCATTAGCCCTTGGTCCAGGTCCGGAGACTAGAGCACGACTATGGGAGTAAGTTGGGCTCTCATCCTTGGCTCTCTGGCCCTTATCCACCTCTGACGACTTGAGCTTCAAATATAGCTCATCCAAATTCAATGTCTCATACATGCCTGACTCCAAAATAGCCTCGACCTTGGCACTCCACACAGACTGATCAAGACAATGCAAGAGCTTGATAGCTCTGTAATGATCTGTGTAAGGGAGCACGGCCACATTGGCTCTCATGTTGTTCACTATGCAGGTGAAACGCTGAAACATCGAGTCAATCGACTCACTAGGGAGATGAGTGAAATTCTTGTACTCTCTCCGGTGAGTGGCAAACAAGCGAGCCTGCACTTGAGCATTCCCAACATGAGCTACCTTAAGCTTTTCCCAAATCTTTCAAACCACATCTTCTCCGTACACATGCTCAAACTCCGTGGCACAAAGAGCACGAAACAAGTAATCAACGGCCTTGCTATTGGCCTCAAACATGTCTTAGGAACCTGGAAGAAAAACTATCGGGAATGACATAGTTTGCATTTTGAGTCACTTCCCAGATCAAAGTTTCTTTTCCTCACAAAAACACGCCCATACGCCTCTCCCACATTTGGTAATTCTTGCCATCAAAGTGCGGAGGACTTGGCCACTTACCGTAGTCGCCCATCTTTGGATCTTAGACTGGTTAGAATCACAAAGATCCGTAGCTGGCTCTGATACCAATTGAAGGACCGATTAGGCGACCAGAGAGGGGGGAGTGAATGGGAGCCAATAAAAATTCACTTCAAGAAGATGAACTCGACTATGCCCCAAAATCAACTCCAAAAGTCTCTCACACATGAGGGAGAACAAAGCGCAAGCCAATCGCCAAGATCACGTGGTCACAACAGACCTTCTGACCCTAGGAACGATTCTAGAGAAGCTAAGAAACCACACGAAAGCGAAATGAAAGCTAACACGGAAGAGAGTGACCAAAACAAGAATTTTCTGGGACCTACCGGATCATCCTGCAAAGTACCGGATCATCTGAGTTAATTACCGGGACATTATCAGAGAACTCTGGGACATTCATCGGATCTTCCACCGGATCATTCGGGATGCACAAAAACAGCCTGCTGAATGGACAAATAAAAATCCAAAACTCAACCAAATGACCTCCTAAAATCACAAAATTTTAACCATAGGGTCACAACAACCTAGTGAGTCTTTGTCCAAAAGATCTTTCTCAAAAGATCTAGACTTCACTAAAAACTTTGTGATTTAGGACAAGAACAAGAGAAGCACTAGCACAGAAAAAAGTCAACTAGGACGGATCATCCGGTGTAGCGCCAGATCATCCGGTAGAGCCGAGAAAAAATCACCCGCGGGTTCGAACCTAACTTCCGATCGACGGATATCCCGATTCACCCAATGGATTGCGGCCAAATTTTAGGACAAGTAGTAGCACCTCTAGGAGAAGATATTCCTAAAATTTAATGGCCTCAAACCCACTCAATCTCGCGGAATCGCAAATCTTGGCCAAGAACACTATGAACTAGGGTTCATCCAAAAACTCACAAATCGAGGGCAAATCCCGGCATTTGAGTGGTCAAGATCATCCACAAAGATGCACAAGACATCCACCCATGATCCCCTCAAAGAAATCCGGAGAGAAATACCCTCAAATCGATGAATCAAGCGACGAACAAAAACACCCAAAAATAGCTCTGAAAATGATACGAAAATCACAAAGAGCTAAGAGAGGGAAATCATCACAACACCGAATGCTTCCATACATCCAGAGGTCAGAGTCTATACAAGAATCTACCCTAAGGAAATACAGAGAAAAGAAGCAGTCCAGAGCAGATTATCCGGGGGAGGAAAACTTAGAGCCAGAGAGAGAGAGAGAGAGAGAGAGATGTCATCCACCTCTGCGCTATAAACATGAATCCACCGGAGGAGGAAAATGACCACGCTACCCCTACAACTTAAACTTAAGATACACACCCCTCAGGGGCATTTTGGTAAAGTCTTCAGATATTCCCATCGAGCGGACACGCTTCCACAGCGGACTTGCTTAGCCTCGACGCAAGCCCCATGATCACGCCACGTGCCCCCTGCCTCGAAGCTTCCCGACGCTCCCAGATCACCGTCTCCGCCGCGTCGGGCCTCCGGCCTTGGTTTTGAGGCCCAAACCAAGAAACCCTCCACCGATGGTTTTGTGGGCAAACCAGCAAACTCCGCGTGCAAGCTTCGGCCTCGAACCGCTACCTTGCACCGGCCCATGTCCACAACTTCAACTTGCTCGTCTTGCACCACATGGCTCGCACTTGACCCCATCGGCCACCGGGTCCATCGAACCAAGCCTACTTGCCTCTCCATCACCCGAAGGCCACCACAGCTAAAGCCTTTCGCGCTTGTTCTTCACCTGCACCAACACGAGTCAAGCCGCAACCTGTACCTGCACACTGACCCAAGCATCAGTCCACACAATGTTGTCATTCACTCATCACTAAGGAGTGACCCTCCACTGGTCCTCGGACACACCTGGGCCTCACACATCGTCAGAAGAAGAGTCTAAAGGAGAAATAGAGATCACCGACAGTGAATACTCAGGACTGGAGTCCGCCACCAACCACAACTCTTCATCAAGTATACCAAGACCAGCAGAGTCACCGGAAGAGAACAAGGTAGCAGGGAAGCTCGACAACGAGGTTTCTTTAAAATTACAAGGGCCAGAGAAACCATACTTAGTGGTAGAAAACTGAAAACGACTTCTAGAACGTCTTGGTCAATATGGGATCATAGAAGAGGAGTCGAAATCGGCAACCCCTTGAAAGGAGATTTCCTAATTAATGTCAGAATAAGGGGACGAGGGTCCCTATGTGTATATACTCGATAAAGCAACTTTTATTAAATAAAAGTTATATGTATTTCCGATGTGATCCTGGCATGAATACATGAAATACACATGAACAATGGAGAAATGGAACGAAGTTCAATTTAGTGGTAAAAATCACAAAGTATTCCCCGCAATCCTCCATCAGTGCCTGGTAGATCTCGGTTTTGATGCAGTCAATGCCCAGTATTCCGGAAATATGTATGGACTCAATGAGGAACGAGGCACAACTATGCTCACCCTCACCATACTAGCATCTCTGGAGAACCCAGACAGACAACCCTCCACTATAACAGTGGTCGGGAATTCACTTTTCCAAGCCACTCAGTCAGCCGCCCGCAAAATGCTTAGCCAACTCCACCAGGAGAATCAGGAAAGATTCACCCAGTCCATTTACCGCTTATTACCCAGCACCCTAGTGGAATCCAGAAACATGAGCCAGATAGCGGAAGCCATGGACATAGCACTAGAGATGGAAACCGACCCATGCCTCAGAGTAATGGGAAGGTATGAGTGGCACAACACAGATACATAACAGAGTTGGAAGGAGAAGAAAGAGGTTATCATCAGGAGTTCGACACTAGTGGTAGAATTCTTGAAGAACTTAGGAAGGACATCCGGAAAATTGAAGCTAAGCATGCTATGATGAAAGACCAAATCGATACTTATGAGAGCATCCTGGAGCAGCAAAACATGCGGATCTGCAGATACAGGGAAGAACGAGACATGATGATAAGCAAGGTCAGAGATACCCGAAGAGACTATACTGATCAGCAGGGGATACTCATGGAGCAGATTCATGGACTTCAGAATCAGCTGGAATATCAGAAGGCCACCAGTACCCACAAGGCCCAATACCACAAGAACAAAGCTCTACGTTATAAGCTGGCAAAACAGAGAGGCCGAGAAGCAGATACTCAGGTCCACCTGATCAACTTGATCAAGAAGGTAATCTACCTATACGATAAGGTAGATCGATACAGAGCAAGTTGGAAGGCTTCAGATGAGAAGAGAGTCCAGGAACTGCAGCAACTCAACGACAAGCTACCCTCCAAGCTTCAGGAGCAAGACATAACAGAGGACTTTAGGCTGCCAGAATTGACCTTGGATCTAGGAGCATGCGATAAAGATACCCAGCCACCACCCCAGTTTACACATGATGTCGTGATACACTACGTGAATACCTCAAATATGTCACGCAGTATTTGTAACGGGCCCTTAACACCCGTTACATGGACCCCATCTGTAATGGTTGTTGTTTGACGCCCGTTACACATAAGCGCGGCAGGCTCGACCCCCGACCTCGCCCGGACCTCACCACCACAACACCCGTTACCAATGAGGACTTCTGGTAATGGACTTCTTAAACGCCCATTACATGTTTTCTTTGTAACGGACGTGAAAATGCGTCCGATACGAAAGTGAAACCTGTTGGTAACAGGCTCTTTAAGTCTGTTACCGATGACTTTCCTATTGGAGATGTGTGGTTTTTAGGACGCGTCTCCTTATATGACGACCCAATTGGCGACGCTTGTTTGGAGCTAGCATCTCCTTTGTTTTCTAACATCAGAGACGCGTGTTGTTATTATGCATCTTTGTCATTGCGTTCCGACCACTCTGTTATCACCGACAACTACACTCGCTCTCTCTCCTCTTAAAGCCCCACTCACTCTGTCCCCGCCGTTGCTGCAGTAGCATGTGCGTGTGCTCTCTGAAGGCCTCACTCGTTACGCGTGTGCTCTCTGAAGGCCCCACTCACTGCGCGTGCGCTCTCTCTCCTCAGAAAGCCGACGCTACAGCAGGCCGGCCGGCCACGTGCGCAACGGCGAAAGGGGCTGACAGACGTCGAACGCGGTGCAGCGTCCGTCCGCGCCGTACGTCGCCACCCTCCAAAGCAGCAGTTGATCCTCCTCCTCGGGCTCGGCGCCATCCTCCGCGCTGTCGCCGTCGCCGCGTCCGCGACGCCCTCGTCCTCCTCCTCCTCGGGCTCGGTGCCGTCCTCCACACCGTCTCTGTCGCCGTGGCTGCAACGCCTCGTCCTCCTCCTCGGAAGCGCTCGCCTCGTAGACAGTCCTCGTCAAGGTGGAAATTGCCCCCTTTTATTGAACTTTGCTGACCTAATCCTCTTACTCATCGGTTTTGGTGATGAATTATGCTCATTTGATGTATGGAAATTGCGGATGGATGCTGCTGCTTGGGCTTGGATGTACAGTAAGTCCCGAGATTGAGACAGTTTCCTAAGGGGGGTCAATGGTTTTCTAGATCAAGAAGAGGCGGAAATGAGAAACCGTGGTGAGAGACATGGGTACCCATGGGTCCCCACCGGCCAGGGTCCGAGGGGCCCCTGACAAGTGGACCCGACCTTCTAGAAGACCCGCCGACTTGTCGAGTGGGCCCAGCGACCTTATCCACACCACCGATGACCGCGGGCGACCTGATCAAAATCCTAGAAGACCCGCGATGCTTGGCGTGCAAGTCAAGACATTAGGACCTGGCGCACCGCCGCCTGTAGCTCCGAGTATCACGGGATACTCCTTGTAATTCGGGAGATAAGCTTCCTGCAGTTGTAACCGACCCCAACACGGGTCAACCGACCTTGAATGGGAACCCTAGCCCGTCCTCCCCATATAAGGCGGCCTAGGGCTCCATTCAAGGGGACAACTCATCTTCAACCTTCGGCATAATCCATCACAACTGGATGTAGGGTTTTACTCTCCGGAGGCCTGAACCAGTATAAACCCCCTTGTCTCCCTATCTTCACCGCCACACTCGCCTAGTTCCGAGTTCACCACGTGGACTACCACCTACGCTCTTAGGTCCCGGTCTTCCATTAACCTGCAAACCTCTAGGGTAACCCCCTAGCGGATCTGTCCAGGTCTCACCCCCTGACAGTTGGCGCGCCAGGTAGGGGCGATCGGGAACTCGCTGTGCCGCATGGTGGCCCAATGTGGCGTCGTCTTCTCGGCGAGCATGGCGGCCTTCCTCGCCAACCCCGTCGAGATCTGCTTTGGATCTTTCACGTCGACCTCTCCTGCTCCGGCAGCCGCAACATCTCCAGCGACCCCAGAGCAGGTCGTCACGGCGTCCGTCGCCGCTCCCGCTCTAGTATCGGAGACCCACCCACCCAGACCCTGTGACCTTGTCCAGGGGATGGAGAGCGTCAACAGCTCGATGAGGGAAACTCTGAAGATCTACGAACGAGCTCAGCACTCGGCCCAGACAGCGCTATGCCACGACACGTTCCTCTTCGGCCTGAAGTCTGCACCTGGCCTTCGTCTCAGCCAGCTGTCCACGCCTCGCCAGATCCAATCTGGGCGGCGACCTTCTGGCGAACTAAGGCCGGCACCTCGCGCTCGGCGCGACCCTCTCGACGTGCCCTGCACCTATCACAAAGGTGCGAAGAACACCCTCCGCGAGTGCCGCCTGCAGAAGAAGATTGACCAAGAGCTCCCTCGCCGAGCTAAACGACCAACCCAGTCCCTGGACTGTGGGGAGTTCCAGAAGGTCCGTGTTCGAATCTCCCCCAATGACTCGGACATCGTCTTTCGCCAAGTGCTCGTGATCTCCGAGAACGAGCCACCCCGTGCGGGCGCGACCAACTCCGAGGAAGCGGCCCGCATCCAAGCCAACGCCCGCCGTGCCCAGCGACGTGCGGAAGAGCAACAATGCGTGGCCTTGCCCTGTGCTCGGGACCTACGCCTGGAGTTCGAGGAAGTTGGGATCCCGACCTTCAACAGCCCCCAGGCCAACCTGGGTGCGACCATTACCCGGCTCCAGCAAGCTCAAATGGCGCCTGAAGCTGAGCAGGCCCTCGCGTACCTCCGGGTCGCCAACGCCTTGGTGGAGGAGAAGAGCGCGGCCTCTAAATCCGCCGCGTCTTCATCGACCCGCCACTCACGCAGTCGATCCCATCGACCTCCGCGCAGCCATCTCTCCCCCATCTGAGAGGAGGTCGCTCAGCACAACCCTGAGCAACCCGCCCAGCAGCCTGCTGCTACCGGCGACCTTCGCATCAACCTCGACACCAACAGGCGCACCCATGACATGCGCGACTACGTCGACCAGCGCCATCGAGAGCACGAGGAGCGCGAACTTCGTCACCGCTTGGAGTACGATCGCGAGTACGGCCAACCTGGGGGTGTTCACCGCATCATGGAGCGCGAGCTCCGTGACCATCACGACATCGAGAACAAGCGATGCGCCCTCTACGACGCTGAGCACGGCGACCCAGGCGTCCTCCAGACCAATCGGGATCGGTAGCCACGTTCCCAGGTTGTCGTCCCGGAGCACAGCGTCCACTCTGCGCCTAGAGAGGCCGCTCCGGCCAGAGGCTCCGGCGACGACCTTACCTTCACCGCCTTCCCAGCACTGGCTTCCCGTTTTCAGGAGGGTGGAGTACCCTGATAACTTCAAGCCCAACATCAAGCCGTATGGTGGGCGCTCGGACCCTAACATCTGGCTGTCGACCTACTACGTCGCCGTCAAGGCGGCCGGTGGTAGCTTCGACCATATGGCGGCCTACTTCCCGCTGGTAATGCGCAAGGCCCCTTCGCTGTGGCTCAACAATATCGAGCCCGGCAGGATCAAGACCTGGGCTGACCTATCCTAGGCCTTCACGTCCAACTTCCAGGCGACCTACGATCGCCCTGGAAACGCCTTCAACCTCGGGCGGGTCGTGCAGAAGCCTAAGGAGCGACTCCGCAACTACAACAACTGGTTCTTCGAGAACCAGAACGAGTGCATTGGCGTCAGGGATGATCAGATCGTCGACAGCTACAAGAATGGCATCAAAGACCGCAAGGTCTTTGAGAAGATCCACGAGTCTGGTGCCACCAACGTCAAGGAGCTCATGCACGTCATCAACAAGCTGATGGACACAGAAGAGGCGCTCCAAAACCAGTTCGACGCTGGTGCCGCTGGTGCATCTGGCACTGCAGCTGATAAGCTCCGCAAGCGACCTTCCGAGGTCCTAGCGGTCGAAGGGCGTCGAGGTTCGACCTTCAACCAGGAGGAGTTCGACCTGGCGCTCGACAGCATTTGTGGGTTCCACGAAGGGGCTACCCACACTCTCCGCGAGTGCTCCCAGTTCAAGAGGGCTTTCAGCACCCCTGTGGACCCGAAGCGACCCAGGAATGACGGTGGGCGCCGCGACAACCGCCCCTACAACAGCAACTACCGTCGTGACGACCGACGAGATCGACGCGATGACCGGCGCGAGGAGCGATATGATGATCGCCGCGAGCCTCCTTGCAGCGACCCACCACGCAGCGAACCACCTCCAGCCGCTCCTCGTGACGAGACGAACCTGCCTCCTCCACCACTAGCAGGCAACCCCAATGGGCCTTTCCAGGCTGCAAACCGCACGATCAGCATGATCGTGGGTGGCATCAAGTCCGACGTCAGCAGAAGGCGCTACTGCAAGGACAAGCGCGAGGTCCACCTCGTCCACACTCAGCCAACAGCGCCTCTGCGTTGGTCTGAGCAGGCGATCACGTTCTCCAGAGCTGATCACTGGGTGCACATCCTTGACCCTGGGTCCTACCCGCTCATCGTCGAGCCCACGGTGGACGGGGCCGTACTCTCCTAGACCCTGATCAATGGGGGGAGCGGGCTCAACATCATCTTCGTTGATACCCTCAAGAAGATGGGCTTCGACTTCGACAAGCTCACGAATTGCGACGAGCCCTTCTATGGCATCCTCCCCGGGAAGGCGGCCTACCCCTTGGGTCGGGTCTCCCTCCCCGTCACCTTTGGTACGGAGGCAAACTTCCGCACGGAGTACCTCAGCTTCGAGGTCGCCAACTTCAAGTCATCCTACCACGTGATCCTAGGTCGCCCGATGCTGGCCAGGTTCATGGCCATCCCGCACTACACCTACTTGGTGTTGGAGATGTCGGCTCCAAATGGGGTCCTCTCCATTATGGGGGATCACATCATCTCCTTCAAGTGCAACACGGAGGCTCTCGACCTTGCCGCGAGCTCCGCTGCCGTCGACGCCTCCGTAGTCTTGGTCACTGAGGCCAAGACCGTCGACCCAGTCGACCTACCTGTCCCGGAGCAGAAGCTCACCGACACCGCCCTAGACGCGGTCCCCTCGACGAAGAAGGTCTGCCTCGGCCTTGCTGACGCAGAGAAGATGGTGGTGATTGGCGATGGGCTCGACCCCAAATAGGAACTCGTGCTTACCAGTTTCCTCCGGGATAACGCGGACATATTCGCATGGAGTCCATCGGATATGCTTGGTGTCCCCAGGGAGCTGGGTGAGCACTCCTTGGATGTAAGCAAGACGGCCAAGCCTGTCAAGCAGAAGCTTCGCCGCTTTGCGAAAGATCGCAAGGACGTCATTAGGGTAGAATTAATAAAGCTCCTAGCTACCAGATTTATCCGGGAGTGTAAAATCCCGGTTTGGCTCGCCAACCTGGTCCTTGTACCCAAGAAAACCGGTCATTGGAGAATGTGTATCGACTACATCAACCTCAATAGGCACTACCCTAAAGACCCCTTCCCTCTTCCGCGCATCGACCAGGTCGTGGACTCCACGGCCAGAAGCGTCCTCCTATGCTTTCTCGACTGCTACTCAAGGTATCACCAGATAGCCCTGAAGGTCTCTGACCAAGACAAGATGACGTTCATAACGCCTCATGGGATCTACTGCTACACGGCCATGACCTTTGGCCTCAAGAATGCCGGCGCGACCTACCAGAAGGCCATCCAGAAGTACCTCGCTAGCCAGATCGGCCAGAACGTAGAAGCCTACGTCGATGATGTGGTTGTCAAAACCACCCATGAGGACAAGCTCATAGCTGACCTCACGGAGACCTTCGCCAACCTTCGTGTCTATCGCTGGAAACTCAATCCAGAGAAGTGTGTCTTCGGTGTCCCATCTAGCAAGCTCTTGGGCTTCATGGTCAGCAACCGGGGCATCGAGGCCAATCCCACCAAGGTGGATGCCATCCTCAGGATGAAGCGACCTACTGGGAAGAAGGACGTCATGAAGCTCACCGGCATGATGGCGGCCCTAGGTCGATTCATTAGCAAACTCGGAGTGAAAGGCCTGCCCTTCTTCAAGCTGCTCAAAAAGGCGGACAAGTTCGTCTGGACCTAAGAGGCAGACCAGGCTCTGGAGCAACTTAAGACCTTCCTCACATCACCCATGGTGATGGTTCCCCCGGCGCCTGAGGAGCCGTTACTGCTCTACATCTCAGCGACCACCTTGGTGGTCAGTTCGGTTCTGGTGGCTGAGCGACCTGAAGAGGGCCGACCTTACCCTGTCCAGCGACCTATCTACTATGTCAGCAAGGTCCTGTCCGACAGCAAGACCAGGTACAGCCAGCCCCAGAAGATGCTTTACGCGCTGCTCGTCACCTCTTGCAAGCTTCGGCATTACTTCCAGTCGCACAAGATCAAGGTCGTCTCGGCCTTCCCCCTTGGCGAGATCCTGCGGAGCCGCGACACCACTGGGCTCATCGTCTAGTGGTCCATCGAGTTGGGCGAGTTCGACCTAGAGTTCTGCCCCAGGCAGGCCATCAAGTCCCAGGTCATCGCAGACTTCGTCTCAGAGTGGACAGAAATCCAGCAGCCTCCACCATCAGAGCGACCTGAGCACTGGAAAATGTACTTCGATGGTTCCCTGAACCTCGAAGGAGCCAGCGCGGGCATCCTGTTCATCTCCCCTCAAGGCGACTACCTCAAGTACGTCTTGCAGATCCACTACAAGGCGTCCAACAATGGTGCTGAGTATGAGGCCCTCATCCATGGGCTACGCATTGTTGTCTCCCTGGGGATCAAACGCCTCGTAGCTTACGGTGATTCCAAGGTCGTGATCGACCAAGTCAGCAAGGATTCTGAAGCCAGGAAGGACACGATAGATGCCTACTATGCTGAGGTACGCAAGCTCGAGCATCACTTCAAAGGGCTCGAGTTCCACCACGTCTGCCGTAACAACAACGTCGCAGCTGATGTCCTCTCCAAGCTCGGCTCCAAGCGCGCACTGGTTCCGGCCGATGTGTTCGTCCAGGACCTACGCAAGCCATCCATCAAGCTTATCTCCGACCCAGAGTTGCTTGATGAAAAAGTGACCTCGTCGGGAGGTCGAGAAGTCCTCATGACCGAGGTAGAAGATGACTGGCGCCTTGACTTCATCGCCTTCCTCCTCGAACATCGAGTACCTGAGGACAAGGCAGAGCGCGAAAAGATCACGAGGCGTAGCACCAACTATGTCGTTGTCGGCAACGAACTCTACCGGAGGTCCGCATCCACAGGGGTTTTGATGAAGTGCATCTGATCTGAGGGCCTTAGGCTCTTGGATGAGATCCACGACGGCTAGTGCGGCAATCATGCTGCCTCTTCCAACCTGGTGGGCAAGGTCTTCAGGTCTGGCTTCTACTGGCCTACGGCCATGGCTGATGCCCAGGAACTTGTACGTCGATGCAAGGGATGCCAATTCTTCGCCAAGTAGCAGCACGTCCCGGCTCAGGCCCTAAGGACCATCCCCCCATCCTGGCCCTTCGCAGTGTGGGGTTTTGACTCTATGGGACCTTTCAAGACCGCCCCTGGCGGCTACAAGCACATCATCGTGGTGGTGGACAAGTTCACCAAATGGATCGAGGTCCGTCCTGTATCCAGCGTCACCTCGAAAGAGGCGGCAAAGTTCATCGAGGAGATCACCCACCGCTTCGGGGTGCCCAACAGGATCGTCACCGACCTTGGCACGGCCTTCACAGGAGCTGATTTCTAGGACTTCTGCCAAGACAACTTGATCAACGTATACTACACCTCGGTGGCGCACCCACGGTGCAACGGCCAGGTCAAGCGGGCCAACGGCATGGTCCTACAGGCCATCAAAGACCGCATCTTCGACGGTTCAGCACCCTACGCAACCAGGTGGCTCTCAGAGCTTCCCCGTGTCATCTGGGGTCTCAGGACCCAGGTCAGCTAAGCGACAGGGTACTTGCCCTTCTTTTTGGTCTATGGGTTAGAGGCCATCCTCCCCACTGACATTGCCTTCGGGGCCCCTCGCATCCAGAACTTCGATGAAGGAGAAGGGGAACAAACACACAGGCTCGACCTTGATAGTGTCGAGGAACATCGTGTGGCCACGCCCATGCGCCACACCTGCCACGAGCAGCAGCTACGTCGTTACCACGACCGCAACATGCGGGAACGTTCATTCAACGTTGGCGACCTAGTTTTGCGGCGGATCCAGAACACCAAGGACACGCACAAGCTTTCAGCACCTTGGGAAGGCCCCTTCATACTTAAGGAGGTTATTGGACCGGCGACCTATCACCTCCAATGGGCTGATGGTCAGGGTGTCCCGAACCCCTGGAACATCGAGTACTTACGTCGCTTCTATCCTTAGGAGCCTTGTATCGCAATAAAAGCTATGTACTCTATCCTCAGTAATTTGATATATATAAAGATTACCTTTCGACCTACTTGTTTTCTGTTCCCCTCTCCCCCTCGACACGCTCGGGGGCTTGGCTTAAAACTGGACCCCTCGCGCTTGGGGGCTTGGTGTTAAGCCCGGCCCTTTATGCTCGGGGGCTTGGCTTTTGACAACCTAAGGGTCATTCGACCTAGGGGTTTTTACCTTCCTTTTACCCAGTGTTCCCCTACCACAACTTTTTTTGCACTTTATAAGTATCCCTCAGTTGTGTGGGTCCAGGACCCCCCTCCTCGCGCTGGCTGCACATAAGCCTCCACGCTGAGCCGTGTGGTCGGTAAGCCATTCCTCCACTGAGTTGGGTTAGCAGAGGGAAAAGGCTCGTGCAGCTCCATTACTTTTGCGTTCTTATGAAGAGTATATAAGTCAAAGAAGGGATCACATCAGTTAATTAAACATTCCCTTTCATTCATGCAAGGTTTATCTTACATCAAAAAGGTCCACGACCCATTGGCGCTAACAGTTTGCTACGTCCTAAGTTACACTTTATAGATCTATTTTCTTCACGATCTCGTCTGCGGCGGCCTGGATATCTTCAACGCCCACCAGCCGAGATAGGTCGAGCTCCTCCCTGACCTTCTCAAGGTCGAACGTTGGCACATGGTGCCTCATTGTGGCCAACGCGGCAGCCGCGGTGAGCTTGCCGCTGTCCATCAGCAGGGTCTTCATGCGACCTTCCGCATCTTCCAGCCGCGCGACGAGCTTCTTCGGCCCGCCTTCGACCTTGGGGACGTAAATGTCCACAAGGTAATCAGCGGCCTCCTTAAGGTCGTCCAGCTCCTTATGAAGATCTGCAGTCATCTCTTGATGATCAATAAGGGTTTGTATCGCCCGGGAAAGGTCGATCTCCAGATCCCTACGAACACAAAACTCATACGCAGCCTTCCGGGAATAGTAATACTCACTAGCGATGACCTCCTTGTGCTTCTCCTTGAGGGTCTTCACTTGGTCCTTCGATTCCTTGAGGTCTTTCTTCAAGATGGACTCCTTCTTCTTGGCTTCTGTAAACAACAAGGTCAAGAAGGGCACACCACGACGTAAAATTCAAGCCTCAAGCATAAGGGCATCCCCAGACATACTAGCAGCGGCGACCTTTAGCTCGTCTTTCACCTCCTTTGCCTTCAGCTTGGCGGATTCAAGCTCCTGCTTCAAGGCCACCATCGCCTTGTCCTTCAGGGCCGCCTCATCCTTCAGACGCTTTATTTCTCCTGCGGCCTCAATCCTGGCCTGCAGCACGGCCTCTCGTGCCGTGGTCAGCTCCGCGTGAAGCTTGGCACCCTCCGTCAGCAGGTTCGCCCTGCCCTGCGCCCGCTCGGCGACAGACTGCACCCACACACCGCAAAATGTTGTCAAATCAAGGCATCCAAGTGAAATGAAGACCTAACCCCAAAGGAATTGAGACTCTCCATGAGTGTCCTGCCGATCATTTTCGCCGCCTCCTTGATCGTTGTCTGCACCGCCTTGAAGTCGTCATGGTCCCGGCCGTCGACAAGGATATCCTCCTCCCACGGGGTGCCGGTATAGAGGCACCGGTTCAGGTCGTCGTCCTCGCCTCCTCCTCCGGTCTCCGCCCCCCGCGTCTGTGGTAGGCCTGACTCGGGTGGGTCCTCCTGGTGAAGGGCTTCCCCTTACTGAGCGCTGTTAGCAGCGACCTTGGTCCCTGCCGACGATGCTGCCCCACAGTCTCAAGGACCTGGCTGGTGACATCACTACCCGACGTTGCCAGTGACTGGCCCACCGGCGCCTTCTCGAGCTTCCGTCCAAAGGCCTCTTGGCCTGAGGCACTCTTGTTGTCGCCCGATGTAGCAGGAGTTCCCCTGTCCAAAGGCAGAGAATTTGTCAGCATGATGTACTCGAAGTCTCCAAAGGTCAATCAAGCAGAAAGTTAGGTTCAACGACGTACCCGCTGCCAGATTTCAACCGAAGATGTAGCAACCTGGGCGGCACACTCCTAGGCTTCTTCTGCGACCCTTGGTCGCTCACACCCTCCGCGCTCGGCTTCGGCTGCTGCTCTCTTATAACCCCGAGCGGGGTGTCACCTCCCCCTGCGGCTGCTGTGTCGCCCGACCCTACGCTGACGTCACGCGACCGCGCGTCATCATCCTCATCGACAGTGACCTCGACGCTAGCCGTCGCAGTCTCCGACGACGCAGTGGTGTCCCTCCTCTTCCTCTTCTTCATCTTCTCTGCCTCAATGGTGGCGGAGACGATCTCAGCGCCTTTATGCGCCGGGATCTTGCCGGCGACCTTGCCGCACGCGCCGAGTCATTGGCGCAAACTCCCCACGGCAAGGTCTTCATCATCACTACCCCCCACCGACGAGTCGGAGAGGTAGTTGTCGACGTACTCTTGCGGTGGAGTCTGGATGTCCTCCGCCGCTCGGACCTTGAAGCTCCGCTCACCCTCATCAGCGAGTGGAGCCGGGCACCAGAACACGCCCTCGCAACCCTGCAGCAGGCGACCTTCGTCTCAGATTAGGGGAAAGGAAGTTGAATGAAAAGGAAACAAGGTCGATCAGGCGACTTACTGCTTCGGTGGGCCGCTTGAGGGAAAATGCCTTGGGGCACGTCCGGTTCCGGATCATCCCGTTGAAGAGCTCCCTCACCCGCGCCACCATCTCCTGCTTGGAGACCTTGCGCTGCGCCATGCGGGTCGGGTCGGCTTGGCCCCAGTACTCGTAGGCCGGATGCACCCGATCTTGGATCGATTGCAGGAGCCACCGGCTGAAGCTGATGGCCACCACGCCACCCGTCAGCCCTCCTGTCTTCAGCGTCACGAGGTCCTCCAGCAGCGGTTGGATGGCGTCCATCTCCCGCGACGTCAGCTGGTTGGTCCACTCCGGCACTGGGACCGGCGCGAGCCCCGACCTGGTTGTTAGCACCGGCTTCGGGTTGTCGATGTAAAACCACCCTCGCCTCCAGCCCTGGGTGTTGTCCGGCAACTCCATGTCGATGTACACTGGCTTCATGTGCTGACGTAGCATGAACCCAACGGACCCCACGACGTCCTTCTTCCCCGTCTTCTTCAACTCGAAGAAGTACCGCCACAGGTCGAAGTGTGGCGGTATCCCCAAGTAGGCCGCGCACAAATGGATGAACGAGGAAATGGTGGTGACGGTGTTGGGAACGAGGTGTACCAGGTCGATCCTGTAGAAGTGCAGCAGCCCGCGGAAGAAGTCGCCCACCGGAACTCCAAATCCGCGATCGACGTGCGCGATGAAGGTGACCGTCTCCCCGGTCCCCTCGGAGGGGAAGGCTTTGCCGGCGGCTAGCCTCCAGCCCACCTGCTCCTTGGGCTTCAGCAGCCCGCGCTCCACCAGACTTTGGCGCTGCGCCTCAGTCACCGTCGAGGGCTCCCAAATGCTCTCGGGCACCAGTGCAAACTCTGGGGCCATCTCTTCTTCGTCGAATCTGGTGGATCTAGCTCTAAAAACTACCAAGGACTTCTTGCGCATACGACGGTGCGCGGCGCGGTAGATCTAAGCACGGCAGCGCTGGCGAATCTGCGCGGAAAGCTCTTGGCGGCAGCTCGAAAACCCTAAGGATTGCGAGAAAATGGAAGCGAGTGGGGTCCCCGACCCCTCACTCAGCCTTTTATAATTGGGCCGCATCAGTGCGGTGGGCCGTGGTGCCCCAAACTCCCTTCAGGACCGGCGACATTCACGGCGACCCAACGGATACATCGCCCAACGGCTCTTTTGGCCTAATGGTCACAGGCAGTAACAGCTCGCGCCGTGCGGGAATCCATGCCCGTCGGCTCTCTTCTCAACGACCTGGCATTCACGGACTTGTTATGCCCTACTTCAAGCCCCTTTCCCAACATTTTCTTCAAGGTCTCCTGGCCTCTGACGACCTCCGGGTCCATGACATCACCTTCACAAGGTTGACAGGCACTACCGCTTGGTAGGTCGCTAGGCACTACCGCTTGGTAGGTCGCCTAAGCTTTCAATAGCGGGTTCACACCCCAGGTCCTAGGTCCTGCTACCTACTGGATTGCCTTAGCCTTTATGGCTGGTTTATACCAACAACCCTGTGCTTAGTGGCTCTACTGCCCGTTGGCGACCTCCTGGTCAAGTAGCACCTCCCTGAGGTCGCTAAGGCCCTGCTGCCTTCTAGGTCGAATTGACCTAGATTTTTCAGGTTGACTACCTGTGTTGTGCCACTGCACAACGGTCGTGTCGATTCAGGTCGACGCAGGCCTCTCCGTCTCTACGAAAGGCCTCCTGAAGGTCGGCGTGCTATTTTAGCCCTGCCGGGACCTTGGTAGCCATACCATTGCAGCCCAGGCGCCCCTACAACTACTTGAAACATGACATTCCTCATGAGAAACTATATTTACAGCTTCATAAGCTACAAGGAGTTTGGCCCTTAGCCAGTTACAAGATACAAAGATATTAAAGGCCCTGAATCACCTTCCAAATTGCTTACGACTCAGTCTACACTAATAAGGCTTGTCGCACGCTTTCTTCTAGCTTCAGGACCTACTCGACGACCTCTACAGCCACTGTGGAGGTAGCTGCCACACAGCCACCTCTACTCGCGCACCAACCGGTCTCCTGTGGCGCCCAACGTCAAGTCTGAGCTTCCCCACAAGATTCCAAATGGAGCAAGCTTCAACACCAACCTCGCCGGGTGGAGCGTAGTGTTCACCAGCATCACCTCAGGCCTGAAAGTGTCAAGGCCGACGATGCAACTGCTGCTTCATACTTCTCCTGGGTTCCTCGGCGAGACTGAGAGAAGAGGCCAATCGAGTTCTTTGAGCCTCGCAAGCATTCTTCTAGCTCCAAGCATGAACTACATCAATCCTATGCTCTGGTGGGCGGACATACGTCCATGGCATGGAAATATTACTACACCAGATCATCGTGGCTTTCCTTTGGAGATTGGGCGCTTTGCTTCAAGGTATGGGTGCCTATTTATACCCCAGCACCTGCCATTTGTTCTTATCCGCAAGCCAGCTTGCGTGGTGTCCTTATCCTCAAGATCGATGTACCCTTGTGGAACACAGGGTCACTGTTCGCCCGTGGGAGAAATTGGTGCACCTGTCCCCTACCTGACTGCATCCTGGAGCGCTTTTGTCTTTTGCGGGTGATAGCGACCTGTGCTATGTCTGCAAGCCTGCCCGTGACCGTACAATGCACCCGTGACTCTGGCTGTGTCAGCCCTGGCGCCTGATGACCTCTGCAAGATTCTGGAGCTTTTGTCCTATTGTATTGACATCACAAGAGCATCTGTTTCCAAAGCAGAAGGTCGTAGGTTCGTATTATTTATTTCTTCTTCTTCTTCTTCTTCTTCAGAGCATCAAACCGGCCATCCTGATCGCTTTACTGCTTGGGGGCTACTACACTAGTGCGTCTTTCGACACCCTATTTTTCCAGGTCGCCTTGACCTAACGGAAGCCTGCTTCCGCTACTTCTCCACTCAACTTACCTTCGGTAGGCATGGCGACCTTTCCAAAGGTTGCGGCAGCTACTACATTACACCTGAGTCAGGTCAGGTCGGCGGTTCTATAAGATCTATGCCTTATCTTTGTTGACGGTTGAAATTCACCATTTCCAACCCTCAATATTCTCACATAAATGGAGGTATATGCATTATTTACTAGCATTTAGGTTTGAATAATGTAGTTCCACTTGTCCTTGGAGATTATTTGTATGTAGGTGATTTACCCCTTAAAAGAGATTGAAACTCACCTTCTATGAAGAAACCATGCCAACTCAGCTGAGGAGGTGGCTGCCACCAAGGGAAACATGGCAATCCACGTCATCGATCCAGGGGAGGAACTCACCAACGAATAACAGGACGCCACATGGACATCACATGGATCAAAGGGCCCACCTCAGATACCAAATCAAGCCATGCACCGGGGGAGGATCAAAGGGCCCATAGAGCAGCCACCCAGAGAAAGCACAGGCCAGGGGGCCGGCCGATCCTAGAATCGGCCGAACCGCCTTAGTGGCCTCTGATCCTGGCCCTCCACGTGTTTGCTCCTCATTGGTCCATTGCCTCACTCCCGGGTATTTAGGGGCACTTTGGGCGTCCGAGCAAGCCTTGACCTTGCCTATAAATAGAACGGGAGGGGCTCCTATTTCTCACACACCACTCTCACATTCTCCTCTCACTTTAAGTTTCCAAGGCTAGGGGGTAGGCTAGAGTAGCTCTTATTCAGGTTCCAAGTCCTCTTGGAAGTCTAGGTATGAGTTCTCTTTTATCTTTATTTCTTTGTATGACTTTGATCTACTTCAGTTATTCAGCTATTTCATATAAAGTCATGGTAGATCATATGTTTGATATGTTCTTGAGTTCATCCTCTATTCATCATTTAGAGGCTTGTGTTCTTCGTGAACACTACCTTTTGATCCACTTGAAGGGTGATAAACTCCTTCCTTATGTGTTTGTTCATAAGTTAGAGGCTCGTGTTCTTCACGAACACGACCCTTTGATCTTATTGATTAGACATAAGAGAGTTCATATCTGTTTGTATGTCTAGCCATAGTTGATCTTGTTAGATGGCATGAGAGTGTTGCATGAGGTCTGTGTTCAAGCTACGGTACTCGGTCTAGTTGACCAGTCTTCTGGTGGCTCTCACCCTGGGTCACAATAGCTCGGGCCGGGTGGAGTCTAGCAGCAACGTAGGCATGATGCCTGGGTTATCTGGCTATGATAGTTATGAGCATACCCCTCATAACGATAGAGGTCGGTCCTCAGGTGGTGACAGCCCTGTTGGATCCTTGGGCAACCTCCGCGCTGGGGTACCTGCTGTAGCAGTCTAAAGTCTAGTTTCGCAGAGTGCTGGTCGTCGCGGGCTAGCTCCCCGTTTGTACCTGGGTGCTGAACCTTATCTCTCTCATGCAATACTCATGTCCATCTCTTGTATCTTCTAGCTTTGTATGTTTAGTACATTAGAACCTAGAGCTAACTCGTATGTTCCCCCTAAGCCGTAGTGTGCTAGAGTAGAGGTAGATCTGAGTGTGTGTGTCACACTACCCCTTATATCTTTTATCTTACCCCTGTTTTGAGTGTGTTGTTCCCTATATCTATCTCTTGGTTTACATTCAGAGCAAAAGCATAAGTCTAAGATATCCGCCATTGCCTTCCACGGATACGATACCCTTGGAATACTCTCCTTCCTTGGGGAAATGCTACAATGGTTTATCTGTGCGCTTGCGGATTCGTTCATGATTGTTTAGATTAACCTCTGGCAAGTCTCGATGTTCACGCTAACCCGGTGCCATTAGTTGTGACATTGAGAGCTGCCTAAAGGCATTTCTAACGCTGACGCTAAGGATGGATTCCAAATCTGTTCTTAAGTGAATGCCAACAAGCATTTCTGGCGTCGTTGCCGGGGAAGGCACAGGATTATCATGACTATGCTTTGCATCTGTTTGTAAACTCTGAGTAGGTTAGGACAACTCTCAATGCTGGCGAACCTTGATTGTCTTCTTTTATCTTTGGATGATGAAGACAGGTAGTGTATGACTGGTTTCGACCTACCGGGGAATTTTACTGAAGATCCCGAGTCACTTGTGAGGAAAGCTCGAATTCATTTCGGCTCACCTCGTTGTACTCATTCGGAGGGCGAACCAGCTTCCTTTGTACCATCTGCGTCCAACGCTATGGCCCAGAAGACACTTCGTGAGTACTCAGCTCCTTCCGCTGGCCAGGTGCTGCAAGGCCCTGAGGTGGCAATGGGGACTGGAAATTTTGAGATCAAGATGGGTCTAATCATGATGGTACAGGCTAGCCCATTCTGTGGCAAGCCAAATGAGGATGCTAATGCTCATCTGCAGCAATTCCTAGAGCTATGCAGCACTTTCGTCATCAGGGGTGCAAATATGGATGCTGTTCGTCTACGGCTGTTTCCATTCTCCCTCCTAGGGAAAGCTAAGCAATGGTTCTATGCGAATCGTGAAGCTATTAACACTTGGAGTAAGTGTTCAGAGGCATTTCTCAAGAAGTTCTTCCCATTGGGTAAAACCAATGCTCTTCGTGGAAGGATTTCTGGTTTTCAGCAAGCAGCAGGTGAATCTATTCCAGAGGCTTGGGAAAGGCTTCAGGAGTATGTCTTGGCCTGTCCTCACCATGGGATGGAGGATTGGCTTATTCTTCAAAGCTTCTATAATGGGTTGACTCCGATAGCCCGAGGCCATATTGATGCTGCTGCTCAAGGAGCATTCTTCTCACTCATTGTTGATGATGCTAAATTACTCATTAAGAAGATGGTCTCCAACCAAGGGTGGAGTGATGAAAGACTCCAACCACGACCGAGGGGTACTCATACTGTCAAGGAAGCAGACATGATTATTGCCAAGATGGATCTTCTTATGAAGAGATTGGATGATTACACCAGCGAGAAGGCTGCCATGGCCACCACTACTCTGCCTATGGACTCTCACATGACTTGTGAAGTCTGTGGCAACACTGGGCACTCAGGCAACTACTGTCCGGAGACTCAGGAGGAAGTGATGTACATGAATGGCAACAACAACGGTTATCGTCCACCTCAACAAGGAGGCCAATCGTGGAATCAACAACGCCCTTATTATCAAGGAGGTAACCAAGGTAATTCGTACAATCCCAACCAACCCTCCTTGAGAGATCTTGTTTTTGGGCAAGCTAAGATTAATGAAGGTATTAACAAGAAGCTAGCTGCCCTTGATAAAACTGTGGAAAGCATCAACGTTAAGCTTGATAATTTTTCTTCTGCTCAGAAGAGTTAGCTAAGTTTCAACAAAATGTTAGAAACCCAGTTGGCCCAGCTGGCTGCTTTGGTTCCGTCTCCTGATAACGGGAGGATCCCGGGGCAACCCGTATCCTCTTATGAAAATGTTAGTGTAGTGTCAACCAGGTGGGGTAAGCCACCTAGGAAGACACATGCTTCTAACTATGCCGGAAAGCCTATACAACAAATTCTTGATCCATGGGAGGAATCAGCAGTGGTGCACAAGAAAGATCCAGGCTACCCGACTATCACTTGCACAATCTATTACAAGAAGATCAGGCATGCCCTTTATGACCTTGGTGCAAGTGTTAATCTCATGTCCAAGGCCATGTTTGAGCAACTGGGATATCCAGCTCTCTCTCCAACAGCACGAACTATCCAGCTCGCCGATTCAACGATACGATATCCAGAAGGAATTGTTGAGAGCATATTGGTTAAGGTCAAGAGTTCTTTTGTCTTCGCGGATTTCGTGGTCCTTGATATGGATGACGAGGGAGGAATGCCGCTCATCCTTGGGCGACCATTTCTCAGTGATGTCCGAGCTAGGATCAATGTGGGGTCCGAGATCATCCGTTTCCGCATTGGGAAGAGGAACTTGAAGTTCAAGTTTCAGGACAAAGAAGAGCAATGTTATTTGGTGCAAGATAGTGTTGAGCAGCTTGGGGGAAGGATGGAGCCTTTACCCCTAAGGAAGAAATCTCCGTCAAAGAGGCTAAAGAAAATTCGGAAAGAATGGCAGAAGATTGAGATGGCACCAACCTCTACTTCTCAGGAGTGGGGTGATGAATGGAATTGATCGTTGAGGAGAGTCCAACTCGTCGGACTAAAAATGATGGGTCCTTTCTACCAAAAAGGTTAAAAATGGTACTTATCTCATATTTCCCTTTCCAAAATTTCATTTGCAAAATTGCATATTTGATTTTCCAAAACTCTGCATCTGCATGCTAGATTCATCTAGCCCTTTTCCCTTTTCCAAATAAAATTTCTGAAAATAATTTCTGAGTTTGAAAACCATAGAAAATTCATTTGGGCAATTTTTGGAGTAAACTTTGGCTGGTGCACCTTGGCATATCTTCATATAGCTGTTGGTGGCACACCTGCCAAAGGGGGCCAGCACCGGGCCCACCACTGGGCCAGCCGAACCATGGTTCGGCCGAACCCTGGTGACGGTCATGTGGGCCTAGCTTTGGCCAACGGCTCCTAGCCGTTGCCCAACGGCTATCCCGCGGTGTGCTGCCCCTTTGCTCTATAAATTGTACCTGAGAGGGGGTATTCTTCACCCATTCAACTCATTTCATTCACACTCCCCTCTCTACTCCGTGCTCTCTTGGTTTTCGTGGATTTCTTGCTCGGGATTGGATCATCAAGTGTTCCTTCTATTGTGTCGCTGAAAGCATTGTTATTGGTGGAGCAAGCTCTGTAAGAACTTCATTTGATTTCACTAACCCATCACCGAGTTGCTCTTGTTGTCCCTTGTTGTTGTGCTAGCATGAATTGTGCGGCGACCACTCTCCGGAGGGTGACACGCTCACGCTCCCGTTCGCAGGCAAGCACGAGTGCATCCACCCCCGCCGAGCCAACGCCGAGCCCATCGACGATGGATTATGAAAAAGAGCAAGAAGAGCAAGCCGAGCACGAGCCGCGGAGGAGGTCATCGACGACACTCCCTACCTCAGCTTGCGGGGCACTCGAGAGGAGTAAGCCTATGCTCTCCTAAAGGACCGAGTCTTCGCTCACACCCGAGACTTCGACCCAGCTCTCATGGAGAAAACAGGTATGAATCTTGAGTTCGCTTCCATTTGACATGCTCTTGGTTGGGAAGAGTTTGCGCCGATTACAGAGCTTAGCTCTCGGCCCCTCACCATCTAGTTTCTTTGCTCTCTTACCGAGATTCAGGATGGCATTCAGTTTTTCTTTTTGGGACCGATTACCGTGTTTCTTGGAAGGAACTTAGTCATCTTCTTGGGTTTAGTCCTCGTTGTGCTGTTTCTCTGAAGAAGTCTTGTGAGGGTTATGTTCGAGAATCTTTCTGGTCAGACATCTCTGGTCTTATTTACAGTGGCAAGTTTGTACCTCAGTGCAACAATATTGTGCATCCCACTCTCCGCCTATGGCACAAGTGGCTCGCCACTACTCTCTTTCCACGAGAGGATGTTCGGCCCGTGCGCAGTGATGAGATGATGCTATTATATGCCGCTGTTAACCGGATCAAGGTCTCTCCCGTTAAAGCTATGATTCGGCAATCGTTGATGAATTTCAAGATGATTGGTCCTATTGAGTGTACGTCTTTGGTAACTTGTATTGCTCTCAGACTTAGGGTTCTTAGCGGGAATACCGTACCCTTCATCGGGACGCCCCGAGTTCTCATTAATGAGGCATACTTGATCCAAGGGCATATACTCAAGAGGGGCCCAAATGATTCTTTGACTTTCTTCTTCCCGGGCTATGCAAACCAAATCCCGTTACCTAACCCGGGGTTTGGATTGTATAACTTGGAGTCACTAACCATTCCCCTTGTTACACAAGAGGAAAGCCGTCGTGCTAGTGTCTCAGGCAGGTCCACTAGAAGCGCAGCGAAGAGAGCACACATGCAGCTGCAGCAGCAGTCACAGCCACCACCACCACCACAGCCACAGCCTGCTACGCCACCGGTGGCAGGAGGGGCCCCTGCGGGGTATATGTTCGGGGTTACCCCTGGGTATACACCTGGCTGGGATCAGCCCACTTACCAGCCGAGTGCGAGTGGCACAGCTTGGGCGGGTGCGAGCAGTACTAAGTGGGCTACACCCACTAGTTCCAGCTCCGGTGGTCCACCTCCATCTTCGTCCTTCCGGCAACACTCCTCAGCCTCTGCACGCGATGCTCAGCTCGCGCAGCAGATGGGAGAGCTCACCGTCCAGGTTACGGGATTGGAGGAGACGCTGAACACCCACGTTGAGTTTACCTCAGCGTGATAGCATCAGGCTGGTGAGCGGATAGCAGCCATGCAGCAGGATCAGCAGCGATACATAGAGGCGCAGAGGGCTTACCACGTGAGTCAGGGTTTCTTCTACCCTCCTCCGCAGTGAGCCTGAAGCTAGCTTGGGGGAGGACCCCCATTCTGAGGTCTTGTATCTTCCATTGTTTGCAGAATATCTTATAAATGAAAACCCAAAAAAAATCTGCAAAAATAAAAAGACCAAAAATATTTATTTGCTTTCATCATCATTTGCTTAGTTTTCTTTGATATGCTTAGTAAGAATGCTTTGCCTCTATGGTTGAAATGATGAATAGTTGCTCTGTTTATTCTCCTCGTATGTCTTGCTTACAACTTTGTATCCTACCTAAGTTTTGAGTTTGTTGGCTTTTATGTTCAAACCTTAGCTTGAAAAACCATGGGTAGCAAAAAGCATGAACCTTGCCTAAGTTGTTGTGAGACATGATATGGTAGAATAGAGTGCTATGATCTTGTGCTTAGTGATGCTTGACATCCGGAGTTTTCCTTTTTGAAAAAAATCGAAACATGATGAGTTCCTCAATGATGAGAATTTCCCATCCAAGGCAATATGTAGATTCTAGTTCTTAGCCTCTACATATGCAGCTTGTTCTCTCATTGAGCTCTGTCAAATTGTTGTGACCCTTGTTAGAACTTATGCTCCCCTGATCAAGATCACGTACACGTTCATGCTAAACTTCTACACTGGAAGTTAAGCACTCATCATTTGTTCCATATGCTTATGCATTCTTCCACAAATAAAACTCTATGTATCTGTGTATCATTCATCCTTCTCCAAATATCTCCAATAGAGACAATGGGCTAGCTAAAAAAAGAGAGAAGAAGAAGGAAAAGAAAAGCATGCTCAGAAGCATGGCAAAAATAAATAAAGAGAGCTAGCCCAAGTCTCAAAAATTTTAAAAGGAGAGAAAGGGATTGATATGTGCAAGAGAAAGAGTTCCACCATATAGATGGTAATAACTAGTACCTACTTCGGGGCTAGTGTCCACCTTACCATCAATCCCTCATTCCCTCATATAAAGCATGGTAATATCTAGCACCCATTTCCGGGCCTAGTATCCACCATGCCATGCTCATATCCATCACACACATATGCACATCTTGATCAGGATGTATATTTGTTTCTTCCAAGGATCCGGTTTTTGACTTAGCAAAACATGAGAGACAAGTATGCCACATCTTCCCTACCTACAGCTCCACATACAGCCTATTAGGAGTAGGATGTGAAGTAAGGCAACATTGATGCCTTGGTGAGGAACCATACACTTTTGAGCGATCCGAGAGTATAATTTGAGGAACTCTGATTTTCTTTTGAAAAATTTGCAAAACCTCCGGATTACTAAGCTGATCAAGGTATGAGTGATTATGCACATGCTATATAACCATTTTGTCTCTCAACCGCCCAAGGCAGGTGAAGCTATATGCCCCACGTATCAGGCGAAAGGTAACAACATTGCCAACTTGTTCAACTCTTGGTAGAATACTTTGCTGTATGTTTGCCATAAGTTGGGAATACAACATTGTAGCAACTCTTGATCAACCAACCTAAGTCTCTAATATCTTGCTTTGAGACGAGCAAGAGGTTAGCTTGGGGGAGTTTGTTGACGGTTGAAATTCACCATTTCCAACCCTCAATATTCTCACATAAATGGAGGTATATGCATTATTTACTATTATTTAGGTTTGAATAATGTAGTTCTAGTTGTCCTTCGAGATTATTTGTATGTAGGTGATTTACCCCTTAAAAGAGATAGAAACTCACCTTCTATGAAGAAACCATGCCAACTCAGCTGAGGAGGTGGCTGCCACCAAGGGAAACATGGCAATCCACGTCATCGATCCAGGGGAGGCACTCACCGATGAATCAGAGGACGCCACATTGACTTCACATGGATCAAAGGGCCCACCTCGGATACCAAATCAAGCCATGCACCGGGGGAGGATCAAAGGGCCCACAAAGCAGCCACCCAGAGAAAGCACAGGCCAGGGGGCCACCCTAGGGGGCCGGCCGATCCTAGGATCGGCCGAACCGCCTTATTGGCCTCTGATCCTGGCCCTCCATGTGTTTGCTCCTCATGGGTCCAATGCCTCACTCCCGGGTGTTTAGGAGCACTTTAGGCGTCCGAGCAAGCCTTGTCCTTGCCTATAAATAGAAGGGGAGGGGCTCCCATTTCTCACACACCACTCTCACATTCTCCTCTCACTTTTAGTTTCCAAGGCTAGGGGGTAGGCTAGAGTAGCTCTTAATCAGGTTCCAAGTCCTCTTGGAAGTCTAGGTATGAGTTCTCTTTTATCTTTATTTCTTTGTATGACTATGATCTACTATAGTTATTCAGCTATTTCATATAAAGTCATGGTAGATCATATGTTTGATATGTTCTTGAGTTCATCCTCTGTTCATCATTTAGAGGCTTGTGTTCTTCGTGAACACTACCTTTTGATCCACTTGAAGGGTGATAAACTCCTTCCTTATGTGTTTGTTCATAAGTTAGAGGCTCGTGTTCTTCACGAACACGACCCTTTGATCTTATTGATTAGACATAAAAGAGTTCATATCTGTTTGTATGTCTAGCCTTAGTTGATCTTGTTAGATGGCATGAGAGTGTTGCATGAGGTCTGTGTTCAAGCTACAGTACTCGGTCTAGTTGACCAGTCTTCTGGTGGCTCTCACCCTAGGTCACAATAGCTCGGGCCGGGTGGAGTCTAGCAGCAATGTAGGCATGGTGCCTGGGTTGTCTGGCTACGATAGTTATGAGCATACCCCCCGTAACGATAGAGGTCGGTCCTCAGGTGGTGACATCCCTGTTGGATCCTTGGGCAACCTCCACGCTAGGGTACCTGCTGTAGGAGTCTAAAGTCTAGTTTCGCAGAGTGCTGGTCGTCGCGGGCTAGCTCCCCATTTGTACCTTTGTGCTGAACCTTATCTCTCTCATGCAATACTCATGCCCATCTCTTGTATCTTCTAGCTTTGTATGTTTAGTACATTAGAACGTAGAGCTAACTTGTATGTTCCCCCTAAGCCGTAGTGTGCTAGAGTAGAGGTAGATCTGAGTGTGTGTGTCACACTACCCCTTATATCTTTTATCTTACCCCTGTTTTGAGTGTGTTGTTCCCTATATCTATCTCTTGGTTTACATTCAGAGCAAAAGCATAAGTCTAAGATATCTGCCATTGCCTTCCACGGATACGATACCCTTGGAATACTCTCCTTCCTTGGGGAAATGCTACAATGGTTTATCTATGCGCTTGCGGATTCGTTCATGATCATTTACATTAACCTCTGGCAAGTCTCGATGTTCACGCTAACCCGGTGCCATTAGTTGTGACATTGAGAGCTGCCTAAAGGCATTTCTAACGTTGACGCTAAGGATGGATTACAAATCTGTTCTTAAGTGATCGACATTATGAAATGCCAATAGTCTTCAGTTCGACCTCATGGTCCTTCGACTCAGAAGCCCGACGTTCAACTTCGTGCGTGCATCGGAGGGGTTCTCTTTTTTGATCCCCGTGCACCCTTCACGACCTCAACGGTGCTGCGCCTTCGCCGCTCTTCGACACAACCTCGCCTCGGCCGCTACACCTACACGTCCATCGGTGGCTTGAGAGACATGGGTACCCATGGGTCCCCATCGGCCAGGGTCCCAGGGTCCCCTGACAAGTGGACCCGACCTTCTAGAAGACCCGCCGACCTGCCGAGTGGGCCCAGCGACCTTATGCACACCACCGACGACCGCGGGCGACCTGATCAAAATCCCAGAAGACCCGCGATGCTTGGTGTGCAAGTCAAGACATTAGGACCTGGCGCGCCGCCGCCTATAGCTCCGAGTATCACGGGATACCCCTTGTAATCCGGGAGATAAGCTTTCCGCAGTTGTAACCGACCCCGACACGGGTCAACCGACCTTGAATGGGAACCCTAGCCCGTCCTCCCCATATAAGGCGGCCTAGGGCTCCATTCAAGGGGACAACTCATCTTCAACCTTCTGCATAATCCATCACAACTAGACGTAGGGTTTTACTCTCCGGAGCCCTGAACCAGTATAAACCCCCTTGTCTCCCTTTCTTCACCGCCATACTCGCCTAGTTCTGAGTTCACCACGTGGACTACCACCTACGCTCTTAGGTCCCGGTCCTCCATTAACCTGTAAACCTCTAGGGTAACCCCCTAGCAGATCTGACTAGGTCTCACCCCATGACACGTGGTGTTTAGGCAATGCTTTGCCCTTGTATAGATTGTCTCAACTAGAAGAAGTTAGGACAACGGGACAACATTTTTCATCATTTGATCACACGTGGTTTCAAGAAAAATTACACGTGTTGGAATAAATATGGTGAGGAAGGCCTTAATGAAGTCGAAGCAGGATGCCTAAATGAAGGTGAAGTGCGACACCATGCTACCAACCTTAATGAAGGGGCAACGCTATGCCATGATGAAGAGCTTAATGAAGGTGGAGTTTTTGAGGAAAATGAACCATTCCCACCTATTGTGATGAGGCCTGAGGATATCACTGATCAAAAAGTTACGGGCTTCAACGATGGTGAGGTGTTGCAACGTGCGCACAATGTTGATCAAATGTTGCGGAATGTTGAGTTTCAAGGAGTGTATACAGCTTCTGAATTAGCGAGGCTGAAGCAGTTCGTTGAAGATTCAAAGAAACCCCTCTATCCTGGTTGCAAGAAGTACTCTCGCCTTTCTGGTGATATAAAACTTCTGCAGCTTAAGGCAGATCATGGTTGGAGCAACAAAAGTTTCAAACAACTATTGGATCTCCTTAAGGACATGCTACCCAAGGGAAACCAAATAGCCGAGTCTGTCTATGAGGAAAAAAGATAATTTGTCCTCTGGGAATAGAGGATGAAAAAATTCATGCTTGCAAGAACAGTTGTGTATTATTCCGTGGAGATTATGAAGACCTTGACAAGTGCCCCAAGTGTGGGTTCGATCGGTACAAGAGGAAAAAGATGGTAGAGATGGTAACAATGTTGATGATGACGAGAACGAGCCCGTGGAGATCACAGGCAAGAAGAAGCAGAAGGTTTAAGGGGCTCCTGTGAGGGTAGCATGGTATTTTTGCATCATTTCTCGGTTGAGAAGATGGTTCGCCACACGAAAGGAGGCCCAACTCTTGCATTGGCATAAGGCACGAAAGAAGGAAGTTGGCAAGATTAAGCACCCCGCAGATGGGCAACAATGGCAAAACATTGATTCCCACTTTAAGGACTTTGCCGGTGAAAGCAGGAACATTCGGTTCGCTATGAGCATAGATGGCGTGAACCCATTCGGTAACCAGAGCTCAACACATAGCACCTGGCCCGTCGTGCTATCACTGTACAACCTTCCACCCTGGCTATGCAAGAAACGGAAGTACATGATATTGACAATATTGGTCTCCAGGCCAAAGCAACCTGTAGGAGTGTAAAGGATAGTTTCACAAAGTGCTGATCGTCACGGGCTATCTCCCCGTTTGTACCTGGGTGCTAAACCTCCAATCATGCAATAAATTGTGCCTCTCTCTTGTATCATCTGACTCTTGTATGTATAGTACCTTAGAACCTAGAGCTAGCTCCGTATGGTCCCCCTACACCGTAGTGTGCTTGTGTAGAGATAGATCAGAGTGTGTGTCACACTACCCTTATCCAATCATTTATCTTACCCCTGTATTTGAGTAGTTGTCTTCTATCTCTATCTCATGGTTACACTCAGTGTAAAAGCATAAGTCTTGATATCCGCCATTGCCTTCCACGAATATGATACCCTTGGAACACTCACTTCCCTCGGGATATGCTACAATGGTTTATCTGGATTCGTTCACGATCATTAGATTTACCTTTGGCAAGTCTTGACGCTCACTCTAACTCGGTGTCGTTAGTAGTGATGTTAAGAAATGCCAACACGCATTTCTTGCCCTATTACCAGGGACGGATTCTAAACTCGTTCTAAGCTGGTTGTGTTAAGAAATATCAACAAGCATTTCTGGCGCTGTTGCCGGGGACAGATTCTAAACCTGTTCTTATGTGGTTGCGTTAAGAAATGTCAACACAGAGCAATCACTACAATCAACCACATCAGTAACAATAGGAGCAGACTTCAAAGCATCCAAAGCAAGCAAATCATCAAGATGCCTAGCCTCTAACTCAGCCACTTTTTCCCTAGCTTCCTCTAGAGAGGCCCTAAGCTCTTTCCTTATCTTCTTAGCATCTCTAAGCACACTATCACGATTGTCTAGAAATTCATTCAATGTAGCATTCTCCTCAAGCAACGAGTCAATGGTAGGGGGAAGTACCTCATCCTCGGAGTCGGAATCCGAGGCCTCCTTGTTGCTCTTCTTGCTACCCGAACTTTGTGCAATGCCGTAGAAGCCGCTCGCCGCCATGAAGCTCAACCCGTTGAAGTTATTACTCGAGTGCTTCTTGATCTTGTGCCTCCCACGGTCTTCATCTTCACTGCTCAAGCTCGACATGGTGTAGCAGGAAGAAGTGTCCATGTAGTTCGCACCGGCCACCATCGCTCTGGACTTCTTCTTGTGGTAGCCGTGATGAGGACATCATCGGATCGGATACAACTATATTTATTACTTTTGATTCCAAGGTGAACCGATTCCATATCATCATTCTATTCAATACAGTTGATGAGTTGTTGCTGCACCATGATGTTTGTTCATTGTCATTTTCAGAAATACGTACATGGATAAAAAATAGTGCTGGACACATATGGAAGGTATGGAGGATCAAAAAAGTTGATTCAGGACCAAATCCAAGTATTCCACGCGTCCTCCACCAGACCACCACGTCACTTTTGGTCCGAAGATGGAAAGAGAGATCAAGGCCAACACGTTTTGGGCGCTGGATTCGGACTGCATGACTGGGCCAACTTCAAACGGATGCCACGACCCAATACGGACTACGTTTGGGACGTTCTTTATATGGTTGGAAAGGAAATTTCATAGAGCTTCCAATGGCACTCGCCTCATGTCAAGATTCCATCAGAGTCGACAGGAATTGTCGAAGTAAGTGGACGTCCAGAATCTGTGAGGTGCTGCGTCACCGTCTTTTGGGCCCTTGGCCCATGTATCATGTCGGAGCCCATTGGGGTGCATCCTAGGGTTGGAGCACGACCCCCACCAGGTCCTGGTCGTGCCCCTATCCTCTCATATACCCCTATAGCTTCCACAAACAGATTGTGTTTTGTTTTGATGAAAGTTTAGCCATTGCTACTTCCTTGTAGACGCATGTGTCAGCTAGACCACCCGTTCCACTCGATTCGAAACTCCAACTTGGTTACTATAGATTGGATTTCAACTCAATATCTTGTAATTCAGTACTTGTTATACTTGTTCTTGCTTGTTCTTCGATTGCTTGCAGGAACAGGTGCCCTAGTGGTGGTTGATGCTCTCCACAAGATCGCTGCAGCCATAGGAGGTGGTTTATCAGTTGCTAAGGCACATCCTTGGAAAGGTTGTAGTCGGGTTGTGAATGTCACCTCCTCCAATCGAGTTATCCCCCACGCCTCTCATTGAAAGATCGGCTACAAACCCTACCGGGTTCACATCAAGCCACCCTTCTTCTTGCCCTTGTACTCGTCCTGACTCTTGTGCTTGGAGTGGTAGTTCCAGAATTGGTGCTTGTGCTCGGTCTGCTTGTACTCGTCCTTTGGGCGATGCTTGTACTCCTGCTTGTACTCGGGCTTCTTGTACTCGATCTTGTGCTCATCTGTCTCAGGACACTCGGCGATGAAGTGTTCGTGCTTCCCGCACTTGTAGCACGTCCCTGAGTTCCTCCTGAAGTTTTTCCTGTTCTCGTTCATGCGCCCGAACCGCTTGGTCAGCAAAGCAAGATCCTCATCATCCAGTGCCTCGAACTCCTCATCTAGCAAAGAAACAAGAGTAGACAGAGAGAACATCCTAGAAGAGCGATTAGTGTTAGTTCTTGGTCCAGAAACAAGAGCCAGACTATCATCCGCAGGGCCCTTTCCCTTCTTAGCTCATAGGTCCCGATCCACCTCGGACAACTTGAGCTTACAGGACAGCTCGTCCACTATCAAGGTCTCATACACACTAGACTTCTAAATAGCCTCAACCTTCTCTCCCTATACATCAAGATCCAGAACATGTAAGAGCATGATAGCTCTATCAGGATCATCGTATGGAAGCTCGGTGATGTTGGCTCCCATGTTGTTCACAATCAGCACGAAGCGCTCAAACATGGCATCCACAGACTCTCCGGTGAGATGAGTGAAATTCTCCTACTATCTCTGGTAGGTCATAAAGAGACACGCCTTCACCTAACGGTTCCCACCATGGGCATTCCTCAACTGGGTCCATATCCGATGTGCCAATTTCTCCCCATACACCCTACTGAAGTCGAATACACAGAGAGCATAGTAGAGATAGTCCACGGCCTTGTTGTTGGCATCGAACATATCCCTCATCCCGGGCAAGATGAACGACTCCGGTATGACATATTTCCCGTCAACCGTGACGTCTCAAATCAACTGACCCTTTCCTCGCATGAACGCGCCCATCTGTGCTTCCCACATCTGGTAGTTCTTTCCATTGAAGTGGGGAGGACCCGAACCCTTCCCGTAGTCCACCATCTTTGGATCTCAACCGGTCAAGGTCTCAATGATCCGTATCCGGCTCTGATACCAATTGAAAGATCAAAATGGCGACCAGAGAGGAGAGAGTGAATGGGAGTCGATAAAAATTTTTCTCCGAAGAGTCCAACTCAGCATATGGTCCCAAACGCAACTCCAAAGTCCTTGACACCCCGCTAACCAAATCCACATAGCCACTGGAGTGCTACTGGACCTAGGAACTAGCCACACACTGAAGGACCAGAATGGCGACAGAGAGGGGGGGAGTGAATGGGAGCCGATAAAAATTCTTCTCCAAAGAGTAGAACTCGGCCTATGGTCCCAAACGCAACTCCGGAGTCCTCAACACCTCGCTAGCCAAATCCACACAGCCACTGAAGTGTTGCTGGACCTAGGAACTAGCACACCACCGAAAACACTCGAGAACGCAGCGGAAAACAACTCGAGCAAAACTCCAGCTACAAACCGGTCAGACCGGATACTCAACCCGGTTTTCCAACACTTAGCCTCTCACACACAGGGTTAAACCGGTCAGACCGGTTTGGCAATCCGGTCAGACCGGTTTTGCCCAGAAATCCCCCAAAGATCAACGAGGCCAAAAACCAAGCAAACGAACTCCAAATGTGATGAAACTTGGACCAGAGAACTTCTTAGACAGAGAACAACGTGCCTACCAAAAATCTTCCCGAATCGCCACTGTGACCAAAACCGGTCAGATCGGTTTCCCAAACCGGTCAGACCAGTTTCGCCCAGACAGATGGGAAAAACGCAGCCCGTGGAAACTGTAGCGAACATGGCCTCATATGCCATTTGTTCAATGTTTGATTTTGGTGATTAAATGACAACATGATCAATAGGACTAACCATATTGTTGAGCATGTCTTTGTAGACATTTCTAGGTCCCATAGATGCAAAAATACCACATGCCAAAATGAGAAAGAAGAGAAGAGTAGCGTCGGATGAACTGACGGTACATAGGAACCAAGCGTCGGTGCAAGCAACGGACGAGTTGGTATGCTGTGTTGAAGACCGAGTCAGATGGGAACCACCGGATGAACCGACAGTGGAGTTTTTAGTTGCGCCGGATGAATCAAGAAACCAAACAAGCAGAAATCAACAGCACTGGATGAACCGATGGTGATGCAACGGTTCATCCGGCGACCGTATGTTTGCTAACAGAGAGGTTCAGCCGCGAAGATCTTCAGCACCGGATGAACCGATGGACATAAGGGATTCAACAGCGGTTCATCCGACGGCCGCGTATTTGCTAACAGAGAGGTTTTGGCCACGAATCTATCAGCACCGGATGAACCGACGGCTAGGGAAGAAGACCTCGGTGCAAGCGTCAGAGGATAAGTGTCAGTGGGATGCAACAGCTAAGTGACGTGCAGGGCACCGGATGAACCGACGCCTGGGAAAAGTGTAGCGGCGGTTCATCCGATGGTACTAGTTTCTGCAGCTTTTAGCCAACGGCTCTTTGGACGCTTTGGGCTATATATACCCCCTCCACTCACCCATTTGAAGTTGCTGGAGTGTGTGGAAGTGCAGAGGAGTTCAAGACTCATAGAAGATCATATACAAGCCATCCAAGTGCTAAATTGCTCATCCATAGACTTGCACATGCTTTGTGCGTGTGCTTAGTGCTAGGCTTAGCTTAGGGCTGAGTGAGTGCAAGGTGTGCCTACCTTGTGAGGTGATTCTCGAGTGGATCAAGTTGTACGAGGTGCGCCAGTAGCCTTGGAGCCTAGGCGGCTCTTCAGAAAACATCTTCGACCCTCCGGCTTGGTGTGGAACGGCGAGGACACTTTGTGCAGGGGACATGGAGACCCCCTTTCCTTGGTGGAGAAGCTCCTTAGTGGAGGCGGCATCAAGGTGACCAAGGGAGCTTGGCGAGCGCCTTCGTGGCGAGCCTTTGTGGCAACTCAAGTGGTGCTCTTGGGGGAGGCTTGGTGACCGGGAAGCAATACTCTTGTGTAGAGTGCTTCAACAACGTGGACTAGGGGTGGCTTAGTGCCTACCGATACCATGGGATAAATCGCGTGTCAAGAGTTTGCTTCCTCTCATCCCTCTTTACGTTTCCGCATTACATTCTTGCAATCCTTGTTTGCCTTTAAGTTCCTAGAGTAGTATCTTGCTAGGATTGGCTATAGGTTGCAAAACTTGTTTTGGGATGGGAGTTTCACACTAGAACAACCTTAGTTGCACATCTAGATAGTATGTTCTAGTTTATGTTTCATGCAAAATACTGAAAGCCATAGGTTAAGTTTTTAAGTTGCCTAATTCACCCGCTCCCCCTCTTAGGCTACGAGCATCCGATTCCTTACAGAAACCACCTCTTCTTTCGATCAACCGATCTCCTGATTCACCCAACGGATTGCAACCAAACTTCGGGAGAGGTGGATTACCTCTTGGGCAACCTCTATCTCAAAGGATCCATCCCGAAATGCATCCAAAAGGGAGGAATCGAAAGTCAACCGCCAAGAACACCTTTTCCCGAGTTCATCCAAAAACCATCAAATCCAAGGGATTCCGGGGAGTTTGTGGGGCAAAGATCACCAAGCAAAGGTACCCAAGGTACTCATACGTGATCCCCACAAACAAATCCCAAAGAAAACACCCTCAAATCCTCTCCACAAAAAACCAAAGAAAAGGCTCCGAAAATCACCGAAATGGAGAAACGGGATGAACACGAAGAACACTTGAGGAACCACGCCAAATCTTCTATACATACCATGAAAGGTTCATACAAGGTCTAGCATCCGCCCGTACATCCATCCCTCTCACAAGATCTCACCATGAAGCTCTCATGCTAGCCTAAGGAGAAAATAGGAAGCTAAAAAGAGAAATTGCTAAGAGCAAATGAAAACCCTAGGGTGCAAGAGATAGCTGCCACAACCCTTCCACTCGGTTTATATATGAGGTCCTCCGGTGGGGGTAGATGACTAGAATGCCCTCTAGGTGATACAACCCCTCGAAGGGCATATTTGGAAATTTGACAACCTTTCCATCGGACGGAAGCCCAGCAATCACACCTCGCGTAGCCTCGACGCCAAGCATGCGATCCCGACACGTGTCCTCCGCTTCGATGACTTCCGATCGTGCCACGACCAAACCAGTCAGATCGGTTTCCCAAACCGGTCAGATCGGTTCTGGTGCCTTGGACGCACCGGAACCTTGGGTCGGCTTTCTGGAGCAACCGACGAACCCAGCGATCTTTTGGCAATGAAGGACCGAATAGGCGACCAGAGAGGGAGGGAGTGAATGGGAGCCGATAAAAAATTCTTCTTGAAGGTCGAACTCAGCCTATACCCCGATTGCCACTCCGAGTACTCGCGCACACCAAAGAAGCTCTAGACAAGTCACAAACACGCCCTCAAGAACAAGAGACAAGCCTAGAAGCAAAGAGCGGAAGCACAAAAGCAAGAACCAAAAGACTTAGCCAAATCTGCGAAGTCCAGGCTGGACAGTCCGGACGGGTACGGCGGACAGTCCGCGAGTACGGCGGACAGTCTGTGAACCCCTGGCGGACAGTCCGAAAAAGGACCCCGAGCCAACAGTGCTGCATCGAGGAAATTCGGACAGTCCGGGCAAGCACCGAGGACGGTCCGGGCCCTCGCGGACAGTCCGGCCACCCCAGGCGGACAGTCCGGCAAAACTCGCTGGACACCCCAGACAAACCTCGAGCCAGCCCAGACAAAATCCACGCACCGTGGACAGTCCGCACAGCCCACGCGGACAGTCCGGCAAACACCCTGCAACAAAACCCTAGCGACAGGACGGATCGAAACGCGAACATGCACGAACATGGATGAACACGTGACGAACAGAGGCCACGCAGACAGTCCGCACGCCGCTCGCGGACAGTCCACCAGGCGCGGACAGAGTAGAAAAAGCCCGACCCCGCGAAGTCAACTCCACAAATCCATCACCGGATCTCCCAAACGGCAAAAGCTCTTGAGACAAGATTTGGGGGAGATGATAAGCAACACAAGAGGAAGCTATGCCCCAAAAATCTCGACCTCCAAGCCACTATATCGCCGGGAATCGCGGATCACACGAACTACCACCAAGAACTCGAACTCCAGCCAAAAACTCACGAATCGAAGGCTTTTCCCGGCGTTTGAAAGGTCAAGATCACACACAAAGATGCGCAAGGCATCCACCCATGATCCCCTCAAAGAAATCCGAAGGAAAACGCCCTCAAATCCCCGAATCGAACGAAGAACGAAACTCCCCAAAAATAGCCTCGAAAATGACACGAAAATCACAGAGGACTAGGAGATCACCGCAACGCCGAATGCTTCCATACATCCAGAGGTCAGAGTCTATACAAGAATCTAGCCTAAGGAATACAGAGGGAAAAGAAGCAGTTCAGAGCAATCTACCGGGGGAGGAAACCCTAGAGTCCAAGAGAGAGAGATGCCATCCACCTCTCTGCTATTTATACGAAGTCTATCGGAGGGAGGTAAATGACCACGCTACCCCTACAACTTGAAAGGAAGATACAACCCCTCAGGGGCATTTTGGTCAAGTCTTCATCGGACGGACACGCTTCCACCGTGGCTTCGCTTCACATCGACGCAAACCCCGCGATCACACCACGTGCCCCCGCCTCGAAGCTTCCCGAAGCTCCCGGATCACCGTCTCCGTCGCCTCGGGCCTCCGGGCTTGGTTTTGAGGTCCAAACCAAGAAACCGTCCACCGATGGTTTTGTGGCCAAACCAACAAACCCCACGTGCAAGCTTCGGGCTCCATCCGCTACCTTGCACCGGCCCATGTTCACGACTTCAGCCCGCCAGTCTTGCACTGCACGGCTCACACTTGACCCCATCGGCCACCGGATCCATCGAACCAAGCCTACTTGCCACTCCATCACCCGGAGGCCGCCACGACTAAGGTCTTTCGCGCTTGTTCTTCACCTGCACCGACACGAGTCAAGCGGCAACCTGTACCTGCACACTTAGCCAAGCATCAATCCACACAACGTTGTCAATCACTCATCACTAAGGAGCGACCCTCCACTGGTCTTCGGACACACCTGGTCCTCAATCTCCCCCTTGGTGAGTGCATTGACAACACCCATAGAAATCACATAGAGAAAAAGAGAAGAAAAACAGCCACGAACACCAACCTCCAACAAGTGATCCAAAGCCAAAGAATAAGCGAAAACAATATCCCTCGCCAGACCAAGTCTCGGTCCCCTAAGACAAGGGCAATGGCTCGACACAGCTGAGACAAAACAAAGCTCTCAAAGAGCACATCACAAAGCACAAAACCCAGGCAAATCCAAAGGAGCTCCCCCTGCACATATGCAACTCCCCCTGAGCAAATGCAACCTCTTCTTCTCAATTTTTCTCCTCTCACATGCCACATCTCACAAATGCAAACCAATTTTCCACAAAATTCTCCCCTTATCATACATATTCTCCCCCTTGTTGACAATGCATGAATCAAGATATCATGAAGCTCTCCCCCTTGTTTTCATGAAAAATGCATGTCAAAGCATATATACAATCTACCAAGCTTCTCAAATATACAAAGAGCACATGAAGATGCTACAAATGAGACATAGAGCAAGCAAAGTAGATATGGTGTAGTTAGCACAATGCCATCAAGAAGGTAGAGACATACAAGCATGTGACATGGCTAAAAGCAGATTTTAAGCAATTTTCACAAAAAAATAGTCATCTCATGAGCAAGATCCTATCCATGGCAATTTGAGCACAAATCCACTAGATCATCCAAAGTTTATGCAAGATCACAAATTCTCATCACAAGATCATTATAAACGCCCACAAGTTATTCAAGTCATGTTAAAACCACCGAGCCATGTGTCTACTTCTTAAAATGAGACTTCTCATGGTAGACAACATGCTACGGTTTAGCACCCAAGATATGAATTTCAAAACATAAATACATGATTTAGAGCTCATTTTTCAAGCACAAGGCAATTCATACACCAACTTCATTTTCAAGTTTAAACAAGGTACATGAAGTGCCTTTGCGGCAAAAACAAGCTTATGCTCCTCCCCAAGCAAGCAAAAAGGCTAAACATTTACAATGATAAAAAGGTCTTTGACCCCAAGCAAAGAGAACATGATTCTCAAGCACAAACTAAACATGATATAGGCATTTAAGCACAAATTGAGCATAGACAAACATCTACTCATGAGAGACACAATTTTAGCATTTTCTTCAAAAGAAAGCTATGTCAACATAAGTATATGGCAAAACCATCAAGAGCATAGCATTCACATCCACAATTTACCAAATATGCACATATCACACATATAACACATCGGTGATCAATGTATATAAGAGAAGCTTTTCCTAGCACAAGTGATCCAAAGATGGCTATTCTACCAGGTTTTGTACAGAAAATAAAATGCATGAAGGAAATGCAACAAAATGAACATATGACACATATATACATGAGAAGCTCCAAGACTCAGCTAGAAAGGAAAGCACACCCCAAGTTCACCCCGCAAGCGAGTGAAAGTGACCTGATCGAGTGGTTTGGTGAAAATGTCGGCTAGCTGATCTTGGGTAGGGACATAGGACAAAGATATGTTTCCCTTCTCAACATTGTCCCTCAGAAAGTGGTACCTCACTTCTATGTGCTTCGTTTTGGAGTGGAGGACAGGATTTTGGGCTACGCTTATGGCACTGGTGCTGTCTCAGAAAAGTGGAACCTGGGAGCACTCCTCACCAAAATCACTCATGGTGTAGGTCATCCAAAGCAGCTGGGAACAACAACTAGCAGCAGCTACATACTCGGCCTCTGTAGTGGACTGGGCTACACTGGATTGCTTGCGAGATGACCAAGAGACCAAAGAAGAACCAAGGAACTGACAATACCCAGAGGTAGACTTGCGGTCCAATCGACACCCAGCAAAATCAGCATCGGAGTACCCGTGAAGTCTGAGTCTCGAGGAGGCAGAATACCAAAGACAAAACTCAAGAGTGTAGTTCAAGTACCTGAAAATCCGCTTGACGGCCTGCCAATGTGAAGTCCTCGGTGAAGCCTGAAAACGAGCGCACAGACACACACTGAACTGTATGTCCGGCCTCGTCGCCGTCAAGTAGAGGAGGGAGCCGATCATGCTCTGGTACTCCTTCTAGTCCACGGGTTCACCGTCCTCGTCCGCATCCAAAGCCGTAGTGGTACTCATCGGTGTAGTCAGCGGCTTGGAGTCGTTCATGCCAAACTTCTTCACCATGTCCCTAGTGTACTTCGCCTGATGTACAAACGTCCCGTCCTTGCACTGCTTGATCTGGAGTCCCAAGAAAAACTGCAGCTCGCCCATCATGGACATCTCAAATTCCCTGCTCATGTCATCTGCAAATTTGGCAACAAGATCATGAGAAGAGCCACCAAAGATTATGTCATCCACGTATATCTGAACAATCAAAATGTCATTCCCATGCTTAAGGAGAAACAGGGTCTTTTCAACTGTGCCCATCACAAACCCCTTACTCAGCAAAATCCCCCTCAACCTGCCATACCAAGCTCTCGGTGCCTGTTTCAACCCATAGAGCGCTCTCTGGAGTTTGTCTACACGGTGTGGGTATTTTTCATTCTCAAACCCCGGGGGTTGCCTCACATACACTTCTTCCTCTATCACCCCATTCAAGAAAGCACTCTTAACATCCATTTGGTACAACTTAAACCCTTTAGCCACGGCAAAGGCTAGAAGGATCCTAATTGCCTCCAAACGTGCCACAAGAGCAAATGTCTCCTCATAGTCTATGCCCTCTTTCTGGTTGAACCCCTGAGCCACCAACCTCGACTTGTTTCTCACAACCATCCCATTCTCACCCTCTTTGTTCTTCCACACCCACTTGGTACCTATGGGATGACAATTTGGTGGTGGATCGACTAACACCCAGACTTGATTTCTCTCAAAGTTCTCCAACTCCTCATGCATGGAATTCACCCAATTCTCATCAGACAAAGCATGTCGAATATCTTTGGGCTCAAATGACGCGACAAAAGCAGAGTGAGCAAAATGAGAGGAATTCCTTGACCTCGACCGTGTAGTGCGTTCATGAAGGTCACCTATGATCGTCGTCGGTGGGTGATCAACTTGTACCCGCTGCGGAGCCTCTCGCCTGGACACGATCTCCCCTCAGCAGCAGCCTCCACTCGAACAGCCTCAGTCGTAGTGGGTGTAGGGGATGGTCCATCCTCGATCGTCGTCGTAGTAGTGGAAGTAGCATGTACACGATCAGCCACAAGAGCATCACCACCATCATCATCTTCATCTCCATCTCCATCCTTCTCATCCTCAAAGATCCTCGCTCCAATTTCCTCGTCACCTGCACACTCAAAGGCAGAAGAGCTACATGGCTGTGTCTCGTCGAAGGTTACCTCACAAGTCTTGGGTTGTCCCCCATGCATCAGCTCATAAGAGGTCTTCTTCTTGAAAGCACGAAGGAAGATGCGATTTGAGACATAGCAAACGGTATTGACCGCCTCGACCCAGAAATGCCTAGGAGTCCTATGCTCATCGAGCATCGTCTTGGCCATCTCACAAAGGGTCTGGTTCTTCCTCTCCACTACGCCATTCTGGCAAGCAACGTATGGAGAAGAGTACTGATGATCATGACCAAGATCACTGCAAAAGGCATCGAAATGAGAGTTTTAAACTCCGTGCCATTGTCACTGCGTATAGCTCGAATGGCATCACCATGTCTCTCATTCTTCAACCTCAAGATCAAATCTCGAACAAAGCCAAATGTCTCGCTCTTATCCTCCAAAAACAAAGCCCAAGAGTACCTCGAAAAATCATCAACAACCACATGAACATACCACTTCCCACCCGCAGAGCGAACACGAGCTGGCCCAACCAAATCCATGTGCAACAGCTTACAAGGTCGCTCGGTCATGACGGCAGTCTGAGGGGCGTGAGAAGCAGCAACCATCTTTCCATGCCGACAAGAAGCACAAACCAAATCCTTCTCGAATTTCAACTTAGGCAATCCTCGGACAAGATCAAGACCACTCAAGCGGGAAAGCAACTCAAAGCTCAAGTGTCCCAACCGCCTATGCCATTTCCAAAGCTCGGCTGACACGCCAGCAACAAAGCATCAAGGAGGACCAACAGACTGGGAAAAATCAGCACGAAAGATTTGACCCTCGGGGACGATCGTACAGACAAGATCGCCTCGAGAATCAAGCACACGAGAAGCGCCCGACTTAAAACGAACCTCAAAGCCTTCGTCTAGTAACTGAGGTACTGACAACAGGTTAAAACCAAGTGACTTGACCATGGCCACACTTCTTAAGGTCACCTTGCTACTCACCTTCACCATACCTTCAGCAAGCACTCGTCCTCTCCCATTGTCCCCAAAAGTGATGTACTCCCTAGTACTCATCGGGGTGAGGCTGGAGAACCACCCACGATCTCCGGTCATGTGTCGTGATCAACCGGAGTCGATCAACCAAAAGTTCTCCAAGCCTCCCACCTGCAATCAAAAACGAGAACGAGAATGAGCAAGCGACACAACACTGGGGTTAGTACCAAAAGAGTCAAACCAGTGTCGAGCCATTTGCTCAAAAGAAGGGTTAGCAAAGTCCATCCTACAATAACCTCTAGGCGGAGCCCTCTCACGCCTACCACCAAAGGACCTGTCACGTCTCACTGGAGGAGTACGCGCACCACGAAAGGGAAAATGTGGCCCGCAGTCCATCTGAGACCCAAAGCTCCGATCGTGTCTCCCAAACTCGTAACTGTCACGAGAAGGAGCACGTCGAGCCATCTCACCACGCCCAAACCCAACACGCCTGTCTCTCTGAGGAAAACCACATCTACCTCCACGAGTGGGAACTGTACGCACATACACCTCACCCCTAGGTAGAGGCCCTCTACGAGGCTCAGGCACACCACGAGCAAGGTGGTACCTGTCCTTGTTTGCCATCTCCCTAGCAAACCTCTCATCCCTTTTTCTCCGGAAACAGAACTCATCCTTATGCCCATCCTTCCCACAATACTCACAATGGAAGAGGATCGGCTGTGGCTTAGGCGGTGACTTTTCTGTGGTTTTCTCAACACCTTTCTCTCCTGACTTCCCATCAAAGACACTCCCCTGGGTGCTCACAAACTTGATGGGTTTTTGGTAGTTTTCAGCTTTGTGGGGGAACACTGGTGGATCTGGTGTTGTGTCTAGCTTGTTTTTGAGGTGGTTTGGCTTGGGTGCAAATTTGTTCATTGGTGTGGTATGTGGTGGAATAGGAATCTCTCCAGCTTTCTCTTCTCCCTCACCACTCTTCCCACCAGACTTGTCAGCCCCCAACGCCTAACCATCAAACCTCTTAAACTGAGCCAACATCAAATTCAATTGTGGCTCATGCCCAGACAACCACCCCATCATTTTCCTCAACTCACCATTTTCATCCTGCAGACGATCAACATAGTGTGCAAGTTCCATGTTTTTCAAAGCATGCATTTCACAGGTTGAACATGATGTAGGAAGAGGAGCTTTCAATGCCGCCTCAAGAGAAACAATTCTAGTGTGAGATTCATCTAGCCTAGCATGCAAAACAGGACATGAGGTACAAGCGCCCAACAAAGCTGGCCTGGACTTCCAATCATCACACTCAATCCTAATCACACCTAGTTCCTCCAAAGTAGAGGCATGCTTCTCCTTGAGAGCAGTCAAACCAGCAAGAAAAACTGAACAATCACCATAGTCAATCTCATCCAACACCATAGGAGCAGATTTCAAAGAGCCTATCTCATTTCTAGCATCCACAAGCAAGGATTCAAGCTCAGCAATCTTATCCTTAGCATCACCCAACAAAGACCTAAATTCCTCTTCTCCTTGTTGGTCTTTCTAAGCACATCATCACGATTATCAAGCAACTCATTGAGCCTAGCATTCTCCTCTAGCAAGAAGTTGGGATCGTGTTGTACCTCTTCCTCGGAGTCGGAGTTTGAATCCGAGCTGTGTTTCCCACCCTTCTTGGAGTGCGCCATGCCGCAAAAGCCTCCTTGTGCGACGAAGCTTAGGCCGGTGAAGTTCTTGCCCGTGTGCCGCTTGTCCTTGCGCTTTTCTTGCTCTTCCTCACTGCTCGAGTTGGAAGAAGCATCGCTTGATGTCAAGTCGATGTCGCTTGCTCCGGCCACCATCGCTCGAGCGGTCTTCTTCTTGTACCCGCTACTCTTCTTGTGTCTTCTCTCGCCCTTGTCCTTGTGCTTGTCCTTGTACTCGTTCCAAGAGCGGTGCTGTTGTAGTCGTGCTTGGGCTTGCCCTTGTAGTTGTTCTTGATCTCCATGGCTTCAGGGCATTCGGCGATGAAGTGCCCGTGCTTCCCGCACCGATAGCACATCCCCGAGCTCCGCCTTGCATTCTTGTGGTTCTCGTACATCCGCCCAAACCTCTTGCTCAACAAAGCGAGATCGTCCTCGGTCAGCACCTCAAAGTCCTCATCTGGCAAAGACACAAGACAAGACAAAGAGAAACCACCAGAGTTAGCGTTAGACCTTGATCCTGAGACAAGAGCCAAACTATGAGGATTAGTGGAGCTCTCGCTCTTGGCTCTCAAGCCACGATCAACCTCTGAAGACCTGAGCTTGGAGAACAGCTCGTCCAGCGTCAGTGTATCATACACGCTCGACTCCTCGATGGCCTTGACCTTGGCACTCCACACAGACCTATCCAGGGCATGCAAAAGCTTGATAGCTTGAGCATGATCTGTGTATAGGAGCACTATCACATTGGTCCTCATGTTGTTGACTATGCTAGTGAAGTGCTGGAACATCGCATCGGTCGACTCACCGGGGAAATGAGTGAAGTTCTCGTACTCTCTCCGGTAAGTGGAAAACAAACGGGCTTGCACTTGGGCATTGCCAACATGAGTATTTCTCAACTTGAGCCAAATCTTTCCGGCCACATTCTCCCTGTACACTCGCTCGAACTCCGAGGCACAGAGAGCACGGAACAAGTAATCAACGGCCTTGTTGTTGGCCTCACACATGTCCCGCGATCCTGGAAGCAGAAAACTATCTGGGATGACATAATGAGGATTCTGAGTGACCTCCCAGATAAGAGTTCCCTTCCCTCGCAAAAATGCGCTCATGCGCCTCTCCCACATCGGGTAATTCTTGCCATCAAAGTGCGGAGGACCCGACCCCTTGCCGTAATCGCCCATCTTTGGATCTTAGACTGGTTAGAATCAAGAAGATCTGTAAACGGCTCTGATACCAATTGAAGGACCGAATAGGCGACCAGAGAGGGGGGAGTGAATGGGAGCCGATAAAAAAATTCTTCTCGAAGGTCGAACTCAGCCTACACCCCGATTGCCACTCCGAGTACTCGCGCACACCAAAGAAGCTCTAGACAAGTCACAAACAAGCCCTCAAGAATAAGAGACAAGCCTAGAAGCAAAGAGCGGAAGCACAAAAGCAAGAACCAAAAGACTTAGCCAATTCTGCGAAGTCCAGGCTTGACAGTCTGGACGGGTACGGCGGACAGTCTGTGAGTACGGCGGACAGTCCGTGAACCCCCGGCGGATAGTCCGAAAAAGGACCCCAAGCCAACAGTGCTGCACCGAGGAAATTCGGACAGTCCAGGCAAGCACCGCGGACGGTCCGGGCCCTCGCGGACAGTCCGGCCACCCCAGGCGGACAGTCCGGCAAAACTCGCTGGACACCCCAGACAAACCTCGAGCCACCCCAGACAAAATCCACACACCGCGGACAGTCCACACAGCCCACGCGGACAGTCCGGCAAACACCCTGCAACAAAACCCTAGCGACAGGATGGATCAAAACGCGAACGTGCATGAACACAGATGAACACGTGACGAACAGAGGCCACGCGAACAGTCCACACGCCGCTCGCGGACAGTCCGCCAGGCGCGGACAAAGCAGAAAAAGCCCGACCCCGCGAAGTCAACTCCACAAATCCATCACCGGATCTCCCAAAGGGTAAAAGCTCTTGAGACAAGATTAGGGGGAGATGATAAGCATCACAAGAGGAAGCTATGCCCAAAAAATCTTGACCTCTAGACCACTAAATCGCCGGGAATTGCGGATCACACGAACTACCACCAAGAACTCAAACTCCGGCCAAAAACTCACGAATCGAAGGCTTTCCCCGGCGTTTGAGAGGTCAAGATCACACACAAAGATGCGCAAGGCATCCACCCATGATCCCCTCAAAGAAATCCGAAGGAAAACGCCCACAAATCCCCGAATTGAACGAAGAACAAAACTCCCCAAAAATAGCCTCGAAAATGACACGAAAATCACAGAGGACTAGGAGATCACCGCAACGCCGAATGCTTCCATACATCCAGAGGTCAGAGTCTATACAAGAATCTAGCCTAAGGAATACAGAGGGAAAAGAAGGAGTTCAGAGCAATCTACCAGGGGAGGAAACCCTAGAGTCCAAGAGAGAGAGATGCCATCCACCTCTCCGCTATTTATACGAAGTCTATCGGAGGGAGGTAAATGACCACGCTACCCCTACAACTTGAAATGAAGATACAACACCTCAGGGGCATTTTGGTCAAGTCTTCATCGGACGGACACGCTTCCACCGCGGCTTCGCTTCACATCGACGCAAACGCCGCGATCACGCCATGTGCCCCCGCCTCGAAGCTTCCCGAAGCTCCCGGATCACCGTCTCCGTCGCCTCGGGCCTCCGGGCTTGGTTTTGAGGCCCAAACCAAGAAACCGTCCACGATGGTTTTGTGAGCAAACCAACAAACCCCGCGTGCAAGCTTCGGGCTCCATCCGCTACCTTGCACCGGCCCATGTTCATGACTTCCGCCCACCAGTCTTGCACCGCACGGCTCGCACTTGACCCCATCGGCCACCAGGTCTATCGAACCAAGCCTACTTGCTACTCCATCACCCGGAGGCCGCCACGGCTAAGGCCTTTCGCGCTTGTTCTTCACCTGCACGGACACGAGTCAAGCCGCAACCTGTACTGCACACTTAGCCAAGAATCAATCCACACAACGTTGTCAATCACTCATCACTAAGGAGCGACCCTCCACTGGTCTTCGGACACACCTGGTCCTCAGGCGAACCGCTGCAAACCCCGCGAGCTTGGTGCAGCCTCTACGCCGACCTCCTCGACTTGGCCGCCAGGTTCGCTCCAGCTGCATGTTCGACTTGCACTTCTCGCACCATGTGACTCGCACTTGATCTCGTCTGGCCACCGGGTCCATCGAACCAAGCCTACTTGTCCCTCCAGTCCTTCGGAGGCCCCGCAAGGCTAAGACCTTTCGTGCTTGTTCTTCACCTGCACCAACGCACATCAAGCCGCAGTCTACATCCACAAGATTGAGCACAACGTCAGTCCACACAACATTGTCAATCACTCATCACTAGAGAGTGGCCAACCACTAGCCATCGGACACTCTGGTCCTCAATCTCCCCCTTGATGAGTGCATTGACAACACACCACATTATCATAATCATAAAGAAAAATAAAAACGAAAGACAAACGAAAACCTCCAAACAAGTGATCTAAAACCAAACAACACAAACCCTGATCACTTGCAATCCAAGTCTCGATCCCCTAAGGCAAGGGTAACGGCTCAACACAACCGAGACAAACAACACCAAAGCTCTCAAAGAGCAAAGCGAAGCTCACATGGAGCAAACCAACAAAAGCAAGAATTCAGACGACACAAGGAGCTCCCCCTGAACACATGCCGGTCCCCTGAGCAAATGCAACTCCCCCTGAACCAGTGGGTGCAAACTTACCAAGCAGCAGCAACCAAACCGGTTAGACCGGATTCCCAAACCGGTCAAACCGGTTTCTGACACCAACTTCCAACCGGTCCCCAAACCGGTTCGACCGGTTTCCCGACCGGTTTTCCTGTCAGAAAAAAAGCTCCAATGCAGCCCGAAAATGCATGAAAACCTTCTAAATGCTTCCAGAAAACTTTTCCATGCCCAAACTTCTCCCCCTTGTTGACAATGCATGAATCAAGGCATTTCTACGAAAGTTTCAACTAAAGGCTTCTCAAATGGACATAGAGCCATAAAATGTGCTAGGAACAAGCAAATGGACTACTTAGAGTTGACAAATGTTCGAAATAGCACAGCCATCAAGAATGTTCAGTTGCATACACACAAGTTCAAGCCATGGTAAAAATTAGCATTTTCGCGAAAAATTTCCCTCTCATGAGCAAAACATGCCAAAGTGAATCTAAATCACACAAACTTCATGCTAGGTCACATATCCTTGACACAAAATCATTACAAACACCCATAAGCATCTCATGTCATGTTAAAGCCACCGAGCCATGTGTCTACTTCTTAAAATGAGACTTCTCATGGTAGACAACATGCAATGGTTTAGCACCCATATTAAATTCAGATTTTAAGCATTTATGACATGGAACAAGTGAGAGCATAACTTCAAGCACAAGCATTTCATACCAATTTGATTTTTCATATTTAACCACAAAGTGGTACATGAAGTGCCTTTGCGGCAAAAAGAAGCTTATGCTCCCCCACAAGGTAACACATGGGCTAAACATTCATAATGACAAATGGGTCTTTGACCCCAAGTGAAAAGCACATGATATCCAACCAAGAATTAAGCATGATATAAACCACCAAAGCACACTAAGATCATGCAAAGCCTTAAACTCACAAGAGAGACCCTATCTAGTATTTTGACAAAAGTAAGCTATCTCATCATGGATATACAACCAAACTATCAAGAGCATAGCTTATCATCCCAAATATCAATCAAGCACATCCACAAGCTCAAACATAGCATATCATAGGGATCAATGTACATAGGAGAAGCCATTCCTAGCCAATGCATATGGTACAAATGCAATGCAAAACATATCTTACAAAGATGCAAACCTATACATCAAGATATAAAGATGACTACCCTATGAAATTAAACATGCATGCTATACATCAAAGTAAACATGTATGAAGCATATGCTACAAAGTGAGCTCCCAAAGACCAACTCAAAAAGGACAACACACACCAAGCTCTCCCCGTAAACGAGCAAAGGTAGATTGGTCAAGTGGTTTTGTGAATATGTCGGCTTTTTGGTCTTGGGTAGGTACATGGCTCAACACTATGGTACCCTTCTCAACATTATCCCTCAGAAAGTGGTACCTCACTTCTATGTGTTTTGTTCTGGAATGGAGCACTGGGTTTTTGGCAAAGCTTATGGCACTGGTGCTATCACAAAGAAGTGGGATCTGAGTGCACTCCTCACCAAAGTCTCTCATGGTATAGAAAATCCAAAGCAGCTGGGAACAACAACTTGCGGCTGCAACATACTCGGCTTCAGTGGTAAACTGAGCTACACTCAACTATTTACGGGAAGACCAAGAGACCAAAGAGGAACCAAGAAACTGACAAGAACCAGAGGTAGACTTGCGCTCCACACGACACCCAGCAAAATCAGCATCGGAGAGTCCGTGAAGTGTGAGTGTCGAAGAGGTAGAATACCAAAGACCAAACTCAGGAGCATACTGTAAATACTTGAAAATCCTCTTGACGGCCTGCCGATGTGAAGTCCTCAGAGAAGCCTGAAAACGAGCGCACAGACACACACTGAACTGTATGTCCGGCCTCGTCGCCGTCAAGTAGAGGAGGGAGCCGATCATGCTCCGGTACTCCTTCTGGTCCACTGGTTCACCATCCTCGTCTGCATCCAAAGCTGTAGTCGTACTCATCGGTGTTGACATGGGCTTCGCATCGTTCATGTTGAACTTCCTCATCATGTCCTTGGTGTACTTGCTCTGGTGCACGAAGGTCCCGTACTTGACCTGCGTGATCTGTAGCCCCAAGAAAAACTGCAGCTCGCCCATCATAGACATTTCAAATTCCGTGCTCATGTCATCTGCAAACTTGGTAACAAGATCGTGAGAGGAGCCACCAAAGATTATATCATCCACGTAAATCTGTACAATCAAAAGGTCATTCCCATGCTTAAGGAGAAACAGGGTCTTATCAACTGTGCAAATCACAAACCCCTTACTCAGCAGAAAACCTCTCAACCTGCAATACCAAGCCCTCGGCGCCTGTTTCAACCCATAGAGCGCCCTCTGGAGTTTATGCACACGATGTGGGTATCTCTCACTCTCAAACCCCGGTGGTTGCTTCACATACACTTCTTCCTCTATCACCCCATTTAGGAACGCACTCTTCACATCCATCTGGAACAACTTGAACCCTTTAGCCACGGCAAAGGCTAGAAGGATCGGAATCGCCTCCAGACGGGCCACCGAAGCAAATGTCTCCTCATAATATATACCCTCTTTCTAGTTAAACCCCTGAGCCACCAACATCGACTTGTTTCTCACAACCATCCCATTCTCACCTTCTTTGTTTTTCCACACCCACTTGGTACCTATGGGACAGCAATTTGGAGGTGGATCGACTAACACCCAGACTTGGTTTCTCCCAAAGTTCTCCAACTCAGGGCCGGTCCTGTGTTTTTGGGGGCCCATGGCAAAATTAAAATTGGGGGTCCCTAATAACCATTCAACTTCAATTGGAAAGTTTATTTTGATGCATTATAAAAAATATGGTGAAAACAGTGGTAATATCACTACATCAAAATATAATTTACAATTACAAGTGTGTTGATGCGCTGATTGTTTGCAATTTTTTGTTAAACTAATGTTGGCCAACACTTGTTTTGTAACAACAAATCACAGTTTAGACCTTAATATATATACTGTAGTTCATGATTGGGGCCCTGGGCGGCTGCCTCGCCTGCTTACACTACAGGGTCGGGCCTGCTCCAACTCCTTATGCATGGAATTCACCCAGTTTGCATGAGAAAGAGCGTGTCCAATATCTTTGGGCTCGAAAGAGGCAACAAAAGCAGAGTGAGCGAAGTGAGAAGTGTTTCGTTACCTCGACCGTGTAGTCCTCTCGTTCATGTCTCTAATGACCTTCGAAGGAGGGTGATCCACTTGTACACGCCTAGGAGCCTCTCGCCTGGAGACTACCTCCCCTCCACAGCTGCTTCCACCCTTGGTTGCGGTACATGTTGATGCGTCGTAGTCGAAGTAGAAGGCCCGCCATCAACTGTAGTCGTCGTCGTGGAAGTAGTATGTATACGATCCGCAGCAGGTACACGATCCTCGCCATCACCATCACCATCTTCTTCTTCCTCCTCAAAGAGCGTCTTGGCCATCTCTTCGTCACCTGCACAATCAAAGCCAAGAGAGCTACATGGCACTGTCTCGTCGAAGGTCACCATGCAAGTCTCCATGATTTTGTTAGTCTCAAGATTAAGCACCCTATAAGCTCTAGAATGGTTTGCATATCCAAAGAAAATACCATCACTAGATCTAGCCTCAAACTTATCAAGCTTTCCCTTGTTGAGAATAAAGCACTTGCAACCAAAGACTCGAAAGTGACTCACCTTAGGAGCTCTACCATGCATAAGCTCATAGCACGTCTTCTTCTTGAACGCTCGGAGAAAAATCCTGTTTGACACATAGCACACGGTGCTCACCGCCTCAGCCCAATACCTCCTAGGAGTCCTGTGCTCATCGAGCATCGTCCTAGACATCTCACACAACGTCCGGTTCTTCCTTTCCACAACTCCATTTTGAGGGGGCACATAAGGAGTCGAGTACTGATGCTCAAGACCAAGATCACAGCAAAAGGCATCAAAACGAGAGTTTCTGAACTCAGAGCTATTATCACTGCGGATTGCTTGAATAGTGTTCCCATACCTCTCATTTTTCAACCTCATGATCAAGTCTCGAACAAAACCGAAAGTCTCACTCTTATCCTCCAAGAAAAACACCCAGGCATAGCGAGGATAGTCGTCCACCACAACCAGGACATACCACTTCCCACCCACCGAGCGAACTCGAGCTGGCCCAACAAGGTCCATATGCAACAGCTCAATTGGACGCTCTGTCATGACAGCAGTCAGGGGTGGATGAGAAGCAGCGACCATCTTACCATTCCTACAAGGCGCACAAACCAACTCCTTCTCCAACCTCAACCTTGGCAATCCTTGGACCAAATCGAGACCACTCAAGCGGGAAAGCAGATCAAAGCTCAAGTGTCCCAACCGCCTATGCCACTTCCACAAATCAGGAGAACCAGCCACAAAACACCGTGCGGGGCCATCAGACTGAGAGAAAACAGCTCAAAAGATCTGACCCTCGGGGATAACCATACAAACACGGTCACCTCGAGAATCAAGCACCTCAGACGCACTCAACTTAAACCGAACCTCAAACCCCTCATCAAGTAGCTGAGACACAGAAAGCAAATTGAACCTCAGCGACTTGACAAGAGCAACACGCCTCAGAGACACCTCCCTGCTTACCTTCACCATTCCTTCACCAAGAACTCGTCCCTTACCATTATCCCCAAAAGTGATGTACTCCATGGTACTCACTGGGTCGAGGCTTGTGAACCACCCCCTATCTCCGGTCATATGTCGTGAACAACCGGAGTCCAACAGCCAAACGTTCCTCAAGCCTCCCACTTGCACATCAAAAATGGGGACGAAAGTGAGCAGACGAGTCAACACTGGGGTTAGTGCAAAAGGAATCAAACCAGTGTCGAGCCATTTGCTCAAAAGAGGGGTTAGCAACATCCATTCTACCATATCCACCAAAGCTACGACTCCTACCAAACTGAACCACCTCACGTTTCGCTGGAGGAGCACGATCACCACGAAAGGAAGAGTGTGGCCCGTACCTCCTCTGAGACTCAAAGCTGCGACGACCTCTCCCATCCTCATATCGACCATGAGATGGAGAACGTCCAGCAAACTACCCACGACCAGACTCAAACTGTCTTCCACCTGCACCACGACCAACTGAACCCACTCCATGGCCTCAAAACTCAACACCAGCACCTCTCTAGGCTGAACCGGTTTGACCGGTTTCCCCCTGCCAGCAACACGGTCTCGATCAGCTACTCTCTGACTTTCCCAAGCTGGTATAGACCTCACCATAGCCTCTTCCCTGGGTAGTGGCATACGAGGCTCAGGCACACCATGAATAGGGTGGTACCTGTCCTTGTTTGCCCACTCCTTTGCCAACCTCTCATCTCTCTTCCTCTTGTAGCAAAACTCACCAACATGACCTTCTTTGCCACAATACTCACAATGAAATCGAACATGTTTTGGCTTTGGCTGTGGGTTCTCAACGAGTTTCTCTTCTTCTTTCTTCTCACCCTTCCTTTCAAACACGTTTCCCATGTTGCTCACAAACTTTATGGGTTTTTGGTAGTTTTCTGTTTTGTGGGGGAAAATGGGTGGATCGGGAGTGCTGTCAAGCTTGTTTCTCAAGTGGTTAGGCTTGGGAGCGAATTTGTTCATGCGGGTAGTTTGTGGTGGAATAGGAATCTCTCCAACTTTATCTCCCTTCTCACCACTGCTCTCACCAACCATGTCAGAGCCCAATGCCTGACCATCAAACCTTTTAAACTCAGCCATCATTAAGCTTAATTATGGCTCATGCCCAGACAACCAACTCATTAGCTTTCTCAGCTCATCATTCTCATCCTGCAAGCGATCAACATAGTGCGCAAGTTCCATATTTTTCAAAGCATGCATTTCACATGTAGAACAAGAGGTAGGAATAGGAACTTTCAACTCTGCCTCTAAGGAAACAATCTTAGCATGTGCATCATCCAATTTACCATGCAACACAGGGCAAGATTTACACGCACCAAGCAAATTTGATCTAGCTTTCAATTCAACCAATTCAACCCTAGCCACATCCAGTTCCTCAACAGTGAGGGCATGTTTCTCTTTCAGAGCAGTCCAGTCAGACAAGAAGACTGAACAATCATTGCAATCAACTTCATCGGAAACAACAGGAGCAGATTTCAAAGCATCCATAGCAAATGTCATCCAAATGCCTAGCCTCTAACTTAGCTACTTTCTCCCTAGCTTCCTCAAGCGAGGCTCTAAGCTCTTTTCTCATTTTCTTAGCATCCCTAAGCACACTATCCCTATTATCAAGCAGTTCATTCAGAGTGGCATTTTCCTCGAGCAAGGAGTCAAGGGTAGGTGGTGATACCTCATCCTCGGACTCGGAATCCAAGTCCTCTTTGCCGCTCTTCTTGCTCCCTGAACTGTGTGCCATGCCGCAGAATCCGCTCCTCGCCATGAAGCTCAACCCGGTGAAGTTCTTGCTTGAATGCTTCTTGTTCTTGTGTCTTCCACGGTCTTCATCTTCACTACTCGAGCTTGACGTGGTGTAGCAGGAGGAAGAGGTGTCCATGTCGCTCGCACCGACAACCATTGCTCTCGACTTCTTCTTGTGGTAGCCGCCCTTCTTCTTGCCCTTGTACTCATCCCGACTCTTGTACTTGGAGTTGTGGTTCCGGGATCGATGCTTGTGCTTGGCCTGCTTGTACTCATTCCACGGGCGATGCTTGTACTCGGGCTTCTTGTGCTCGATCTTGTTCTCGTCTCCCTCGGGACACTCGGCGAAGAAGTGTCCATGCTTCCCGCACTTGTAGCACGTCCCCGAGTTCCGCCTGAAGTTCTTCCTATTCTTGTTCAGGCGCCCGTACCGCTTGGTCAGCAAAGCAAGATCCTCATCATCCAAAGCTTTGAACTCCTCATCTGGCAAAGACACAAGAGCAGACAGAGAGAACATCCTAGGGGATTGATTAGAGTTAGTTCTCGGTCCAGTCACAAGCGCAAGGCTATCCTCAGCAGGACCCTTGCCCTTCTTGGCTCTCAGGTCTCGGTCCACCTCGGACGACTTGAGCTTAGAGAACAGCTCGTCCACCGTCAGGGTCTCATACACACTGGACTCCTGAATAGCATCAACCTTCGCTCCCCATACATCAAGATCCAACACGTGTAAGAGCTTGATAGCTCTATCATGATCATCGTATCGAAGCTCGGTGATGTTGGCTCTCATATTGTTCACAATCAACGTGAAGCGCTCGAACATGGCATCCACAGACTCTCCGGGGAGGTGGGTGAAGTTCTCATACTCTCTCCGGTAGGTCATAAAGCGATGCGCCTTCACCTGATTATTACCACCATGTGCATTTCTCAGCTGATTCCATATCCGATTTGCCAACTTCTCTCCATACACCCTACTGAACTTGGATGCACAAAGAGCACGATAGAGATAGTCCACGGCCTTGTTGTTGGCTTCAAACATATCCCTACTCCCGGGCAACAAGAACGTCTCCGGTATGACATAGTTCTCGTCAACCGTGACATCCCAAATCAGCTGAGACTTTCCACGCATGAACGCGCCCATCCGGGCTTCCCACATCTGGTAGTTCTTCCCATCGAAGTGGGGAGGACCCGAACCCTTCCCATAGTCAGCCATCTTTGGATCTCAACCGGTCAAGGTCTCAATGATCCGTATCCAGCTCTGATACCAATTGAAGGACTAGAATGGCGACCAGAGTGGGGGGGGAGTGAATGGGAGCTGATAAAAATTCTTCTCCAAAGAGTAGAACTCGGCCTATGGTCCCAAAAGCAAATCCGGAGTCCTCAACACCTCGCTAGCCAAATCCACACAGCCACTGAAGTGCTGCTGGACCTAGGAACTAGCAGACCACCGAAAACACTCGAGAACGCAGCAGAAAAAAACTCGAGCAAAACTCCAGCTACAAACCGGTCAGACCGGATACTCAAACCGGTCAAACTGGTTTTCCAACACTTAGCCTCTCACACACAGGGTGAAACCGGTCAGACCGGTTTGGCAATCCGGTCAGACTGGTTTTGCCCAGAAATCCCCCAAAGATCAACGAGGCCAAAAACCAAGCAAACGAACTCCAAATGCGACAAAACTTGGACCAGAGAACTGCTTAGACAGAGAACAACGCGCCTTCCAAAAATCTTCCCAAACGGCCACTGTGACCAAAACCGGTCAGACCGGTTTCCCAAACCGGTCATACCAGTTTCGCCCAGACAGACGGGAAAAATGCAGCCCGCGGAAACCACCTCTTCTTCCGACCAACCGATCTCCCGATTCACCGAACAGATTACAACCAAACTTCAGGGGAAGGTGGATTACCTCTTGGGGAACCTCTGTCTCAAAGAATCCATCCCGAAATGCATCCAAAAGGGAGGAATCGAAAGTCAACCGCCAAGAACACCTTTTCCCAAGTTCATCCAAAAATCACCAAATCCAAGGGATTCCGGGGAGTTTGTGGGGCAAAGATCACCGAGCAAAGGTACCCAAGTTACTCATACATGATCCCCACAAACAAATCCCAAAGGAAACACCCTCAAATCCTCTCCACGAAAAACCAAAGAAAAGGCTCCGAAAATCACCGAAACAAAGAAACGGGATGAACACGAAGAACACTTGAGGAACCACGCCGAATCTTCTATACATACCACGAAAGGTTCATACAAGGTCTAGCATCTGCCCGTACATCCATCCCTCTCACAAGATCTCACCATGAAGCTCTCATGCTAGCCTAAGGAGAAAATAGGAAGCTAAAAAGAGAAATTGCTAAGAGCAAATGAAAACCCTAGGGTGCAAGAGATAGCTGCCACAACCCTTCCACTCGATTTATATATGTGGTCCTCCGGTGGGGGTAGATGACTAGAATGCCCTCTAGGTGATACAACCCCTCGAACGGCATATTTGGAAATTTGACAGCCTTTCCATCGGACGGACGCCCAGCAATCACACCTCGCGTAGCCTCAACGCCAAGCATGCAATCCCGACATGTGTCCTCCGCTTCGACGACTTCCGACCGCGCCACAACCAAACCGGTCAGACCGGTTTCCCAAACCGGTCAGACCGGTTCTAGTGCCTTGGCCGCACCGGAACCTCGGGTCGGCTTTCTGGAGCAACCGACGAACCCAGCGATCTTTTGGTGAACCATTGCAAACCCCGTGAGCTTGGTGCAGCCTCTACGCCGAGCTCCTCGACTTGGCCGCCACGTCCGCTCCGGCTCCATGTTGGCTTTCGGATCAACCAACGAACCCGCTATCTGACTTTGACTTGCTCTTCTCGCACCATGTGACTCGCACTTGATCTCGTCTGGCCACCGGGTCCATCGAACCAAGCCTACTTGTCCCTCCAGTCCTTCGGATGCCCCGCAAGGCTAAGACCTTTCGTGCTTGTTCTTCACCTGCACCAACACACATCAAGCCGCAGCCTACATTCACAAGATTGAGGACAACATCAGTCCACACAACGTTGTCAATCACTCATCACCAGAGAGTGGCCGACCACTAGCCATCGGACACTCTGGTCCTCACACACCCAAGCTACTTGAACATGCAGCGGAAAACAAACCTTGAGCAGCAACTACAGCCACACCGGTCAGACTGGTCCTTGGCACCGATGAGACCGGTCCAGAGCAACCTGCTCTGAATTCTCTCAAACTTGCCCAGCAAACCTAGATGGCAATTCTAAGATGTGGAGCAACAGGGAGAAATCCAAAAGTCTGCCTGGCAAGAGAAAACCCACCAAAACTCGAGAACACCGAAAACTCTCCACAGCCAAACTTGCACTAGAAGCACTCTGTGGGCAAGTAGCGAGAACCAACCACGAAACAGCCGAGTCTCCACTGGGAGCCCTGCACCAGTCTGACCGGTCTGGCTTAGAAACTCGCAACCGTCAAGAACTCGATCTCCAAAGGCCAAAACTGCACGGAACTGAAACAGGAGCAAGCCACAAGTACAACCAACACTCCGGTGATGAACTCCCCGAGAAAAGCTACAACAGGCCTGCACCGGTCTGACCGGTCTAAGGCACCAGTCTGACCGGTCCCGCCTGGGCAGCTCGGGGTGAACTTCACCCGCGAGTCAACTCCCTCCTTCTGATGCCCCGATCTCCCGATTCGCTCCACAGATTCAAGTAAAACTTTGGGGTAGGTGTATCACCTCATGGACATGCCATGCCTAAGAGATCATCCCCAAAGATCCACTAAATCAAGAGGAATCGAAGCATGAACACCAAGAAAACCTTTTTCCGGACCCCAAAGAAAACCCCAAATTTGAGCACCCAAACCCACATATTTGGAAGGGAGATTAGCAAGAAAAGAACCACAAGGGGCTCATGTGTGCATCGCTTAACAAATTCATGAAGAAGAGGCCTCAAAATCACCAAAGGAAAATCGCCAAGAAAAGGCTCCGAAAATCAACAAAAAGGAAACGAGATGAACCACAACAATCACTAGAGGAATCACACTGAACCTTCTATACATCAAAGGAAAGATTCATACATGGTCTAGCTTGCCTCCCTAGCATCCATCTCTCTCTAAAGATCTCAACATGAAGCTCTCAAGCTAGTCCTAGAGAAAATAGGTAGCTAAAAAGAGAAAATGCTAAGAGCAAATGAAAACCCTAAGGCCCAAGAGATGGCTGCCACAACCCTTCCACTAAGTTTATATATGAGGTCCTCCGGTGGGGTAAATGACTAGAATGTCCTCTAGGCGATACAACCCCTCGAAGGGCAAATTTGGAAACTTGACAGCCTTTCCATCAGACGGACGCCTAGCAACCGCACCTCGTGTAGCCTCGACGCCAAGCCTGCGATCCCGACGCGTGTCCTCCGCCTTGAGTCACCCGACGCTCCTCGGCCGCCACCAGTCAGAACAGTGCTCAACACCGGTCAGACCGGTCACACCGGTCCCGTGCACGCATGAGCCGCTGACCACTCGGACTTGGCTTTGAGGATCAACCAAGAAACCTAGTGGTTTTATGGTGAACCACTGCAAACCCCGCGAGCTTGGTGCAGCCTCCAGGTTGAGCTCCTCGACTTGGCCGCCACATCCGCTCCGGCTCGATGTTGGCTTTCGGATCAACCAACGAACCCGCTATCCGACTTCCACTTGCTCTTTTTGCACCATGTGACTCACACTTGATCCCGTCTGGCCACCATGTCCCTCGAACCAAGCCTACTTGTCCCTCCACTCCTTAGAGGCCCCGTAAGGCTAAGACCTTCCGTGCTTGTTCTTTACCTTCACCAACGCAAATCAAGCTGCAGTATACATCCACAAGATAGAGCACAACGTCAGTCCAGACAACGTCACTAGAGAACACTCTGGTCCTTAATCACTAAAGAATGGCCAACCACTGGTCATCGGACACTCTGGTCCTTAATCTCTGCCTCTGACTAGTTGCACGGGACTCGCACGACAAGAGTTCCGCCTCCAACACATTGTCCCTTCCCCACGAAGCAAACTCCTGCGGGGCCCGCTCCCGACCAGTCCCCGCAGGCTTTCGCCATCCCGGTTCATACCCCACTTGACGCCCCTACGGTCAAGCAGGATGGGCGGCCTTCTACAACCTCTGAGGCCACAGTCAAAGATGTCCCGTCCCACAGGAGCTTCACTGTGCTCGGGAATGACATTTATCCACCCCGTCCGCGTCAGCGACCGTCCAAGGGAGAACAGCGCCGTTCAATACCTATCCAAAACTACTCGGACGAGTGCCCGTGAAGCCGCTGGCGACCAATAGCTCAGATGCTAACCACTCGGGTTCGACTACTCGAAACCAACTTGACTACTCGGAACCAACCAGCCTGATCAAAGTGCGAGCGCCAACACCGTGAAAGATACTATCTGCCACAGTCGACAACTATTTGCCGCGTACGATCACCAATCGGAAACACCAGCAAGGAATCTGGTGCCTATTACACAAGGTGTAAAGCCATTTTTACCCCTTCCCTTGAGGCTATAAAAGGAGGAGCAGGGATCCATGTAACACACGCTCGCATCCTCATACGAGGCGCCTACACGTTAGAGCACGAACACATTCACACATACTCGATCCTCACTTCAAGGACTTGGGCACCGCCACCCTCTCCCAACCTATTTGTAACCCCTACTACAAACCCTTGGGCATAAAGAGCACTCTTCCGAACTGGACGTAGGTGTAACACCTGGTTTCTAAAGGACAAACCGAATGCACCCTTTATGCATGCCCAGGATCAAAATTCATGCATAAAGTGACATCATCAATTTAATATCACAACATATATCATTACAACATTTATAACCTTTACAAAATGACCAGAGGGTCTAAAACAAAATATTACACATCGTACATATATCGCAGTAGAGTAGACACCATCTTCTGGGGGCACGCCAACCTAGAACTCCAGGTCTTCAAGGTCTTCAGGATTCGGCTTCTTCTGACTTCTTTCTATCTGAGCAGTAATAGGGAGAGAACAGCAAGGATTGAAAGGGAAAACGGTGAGTACACCTGGAGGTGTGTACTCCGCAAGTGGAGGAAATAAATGCATAACATGCAGGCTTAAAGCAAATGAGGCTTTATTTGGTGGACTCCAAAGCTCAAATTTTAGTTGGTCAAGTTTTAAATTAAGCACCTAGGAATATTAATTATGTAAGGCTTCCCAACCAAACCAACTTAAGGTTAACCCACTTATAACTATCCCAAACCAGAGATACCACTCTGTGATCCACTAAAACCAGCTAACCATGTGATGGTCCAGGCCGCTCATGACCGTGAGCACAGCTATCATGATAGTTTTACACTCCGCAGAGGATGTACACTTTCACCATGAGACGCCTAAAAGTTCCTAAGAACTTTAAACCCAACCATGTTGTACTAGCTAGGCACGTTCACACTTCCTTGGGTGTGATAGCATAGGGACTCTTTGAGACCTTTACATAGGTTCACCAGCGGCGCATTAGCCCAACTCAAGGCTCGGGTACCCGTCCTCATGCCACAGAATGTTGGGGGCCTAGCCTCCCTCACTGGAACCAACAGCTTAACACGGGCCGACTGGATTTCCCGATTTACCCTACTTAATTGGCCAAGACCGTTGCCCATCAGTCCTCGTGGTTGTACTGTAAGTCTTGGGTGGTCACTCCATAGATCAAACCTTAAGCTCGACTCAGACACCACCATCACAACATTCATCAAAACAACATCTTTTCCATTTGTCTGAGCTACCTAGGATTCCGGGTTTCTAAAAAGATTACCATCCCACATTTCATATTTCAATTAATCAAAATTAATTAAGAACCAACCATCCCAAGTTGAGCAAAGCTAAGAAAATATCAACCCATATAGGTAACCTATAAGGGTAAGCAAGGAATGACATGGAAATCTAGTAAACTTTCCTTAATAGGATTCCCATCAAATTTAGACATCTAATTGAGAGACATGGGTACCCATGGATCCCCACCAGCCAGGGTCCCAGGGGCCCCTGACAAGTGGACCCGACCTTCCAGAAGACCTGCCGACCTTACAAGTGGGCCCTGCGACCTTATCCACACCTCCGAAGACCGCGGGCGACCTGATCAGGATCCCGGAAGGCCCGCAATGCTTGGCGTGCAAGTCAAGGACTCTAGGATCTGGCGCGCCACCGCCTGTAGCTCCGAGTATCATGGGATACTCCTTGTAATCCGGGAGACAAGCCTCCCACAGTTGTAACCGACCCCGACACGGGTCAACCGACCTGCGCATGCAAACCCTAGCCCGTCCCCCCATATAAGGCGGCCTAGGGCTCCATGCACAGGGACAACTCATCTTCCTCCACAGATAATCCACCACAACTGGACGTAGGGTTTTACTCTCCGGAGGCCTGCACCAGTATAAACCGTTGTCTCCGTGTTCCTCGTCGCCATACTCGCCTAGTTCCGTGTGCATCCCGTGCATAACCACCTACGCTCTTAGGTCCCGATCCTCCATTAACCTGCAAACCTCTAGGGTAACCCCCTAGCGGATCTGTCCAGGTCTCACCCCCTGACAGTTGGTGCGCTAGGTAGGGGCGATCGGGAACTCGCTGTGCAGCATGGCGGCCCAATCTGGCGTCGTCTTCCCGGCGAGCATGGCGGCCTTCCTCGCCGACCCCGTGGAGATCTGCTTTGGATCTTTCACGGCGACCTCTCCTGCTCTGGCAGCCACGACTCCTCCAGCGACCCCCGAGAAGGTCGTCACGGCGTCCGCCGTCGTCTCTGTTCCCGATCTAGTATCGGAGACCCACCCACCCAAACCCTGTGACCTTGTCCAGGGGATGGAAAACGTCATCGGCTCGATGAGGGAAACCTTGGTGTTGGGGCTGTAGAAAACCTCACCTATGGGCACTGGGGGTTTGCTGAAAGCTAAACAACTTGTGGGCTTAGGATCTTGTTTTAGGGGAAACAAAAGTCGCAGGCTTTGCTAATGTTTTTTAGGAAATTAAAAATAGTTTCGCACCCGAGAGCACAATCGACAGGAAAAGGAAATTGGGCTCCGGGCCGGTTGTTTTACTCCACGAGCGTGTGATTCTGATGGTTTCTTTCAGGAACGGCTGTGGGGTCTGGGCACCGGCATCTTTATCATCCATCGGCTAAATGCGAGATTTAACACTATCGCGAGATGTCACTGCAGGAAACAACCCGGAGCTCCCGATCAAGGGCGATAAATGGCGAAGGTCCCAGCTTCGACTTAGAGCCGAGCCAATTCGTCCTTCCCCGCTGGGAAGGCCCCGAAGCCCTGGGCTGCGGCAAGAATGAGGCACCGAGAGGAGCAAGATGGCGAAGCCTGGGGCTTCTCGAAGATTCAAGCGCAAAGACTCGGTCAAAAGCTGGTCCAACACGGAACTGCGCTCCGCAAACTACGGCGTTATCCGCTCCGCTGTCTCCGGCACGATCTGCGCTCCGCAAACTACGGCGTCAATTCCGCAGCATGTGTAAAAAACCGAGTTTGCCCTGGAATGTTCTTGTTAGGTGTTAGGGTTTTGGGGCATACTTGGAATGTAAATTTAATCTTTCGGCACTATAAAAGGAGGCCTCCTCCTCATTGTAAAGGGGTCGCGATTTTGGAAAGTCAAGTGTGTAATGTGTTGGGGAAAGCTAGCTATTTAATGCAACTGGATTAAAACAAGTTGATTGTGAATTGTTTGTCGAGTAACTCTCTCTGTTCGGGGGTTTAGTGTCCCCAACAAAGGCGCCCACCGTGTTCTTAGCCATCAAGGAACCCGTGATGGCACCCCCAAAGAAAAAGACTGTTGACCAAGAAGAGCCCAGAGTGGCCGCTAAGGAGAAAAGAATCACAGTCGCTCCGGAGCCCAGGCCGGAGGACGAAGACTTCGCGCGAACTCACAGTGAAAAAAGAAAGGTGGCAGGAAAGGCCACGCAAGATTCAGACCCAGAAACTAGCCTCTCAAACGACAAAGAAGGTGCAGCTGAGAAGGAGTTGGACTCAGTGTTAAGACAAATCGAAGCCATGAAAAAAGAAAAGGAGAGGGTAGCCATGGAACTCGAAGCCCATAAACAAGCTGATGAAAAAATCAAAAAAATTAAAGCCGCAAAGCTGCAGTTGGCTCGAATGCAGCAAGAACTGGATGAGTTGCAATCCCACCGGCACACACCACCAAGACCTACCCCAAACTATGAGGAAGACCCATCCCCACAAAACGAAAACATTATGTTCAGCTTCCCAAGCCACAGCACCGCAGGGATGTTCATGACTGTCGATGCAACCTCGCCTTTATCCATTGGTCTGCAAACAGCGCCATGGCCTTTCTCCTACAAAACAATCTCCTTGCCAAAATACAACAGGTTAACAAACCCAAGGCAATTCATAATGAGTTACGAAGCCGCTGTAGCTTCAGCCGGAGGTGACGAAGTTGTTCTGGCCAAATCGTTCATCATAGCATGCGAAGGTGCAGCGTTGAACTGGTACTCACTACTGCCGCCACACTCAGTATACAGCTGGGTCGACCTAAAAACAAAACTCATCCAGAACTTCCAAGGCTTTCAAGCTGCAACCACAGATGAGGGGGACCTGTTCTACTGCATCCAAAGGGACAAGGAACCATTGGCGAGTTATGTGAGAAGATTTCTGCAGCTGAAATCCCAAAGTCCTGATGTGTCAGAAAAGGTTGCCATAGCCGCCTGTGTCAAGAGGCTAAACCCAGGGCAAACAGCATCTCACCTCTCAAGAAAAAAGCCAAAGACAATGCAAGCACTCTTGGCAGAGCTCGAAGAATACTGCAGACCAGATGAAGACCACAAGAGAAGAGTGGCCGAAAGAAATCGCCTAAGGCAAGCACAAAGAGAGCAAGAATGGGTTCCCTCTCACAAAAGTGTACAAAATAATAGAGCTCCATACCCGCCAAACCAAGTACTCCCAATCGAAGCCGTGCCTCACACTCAAAACCAAAACCCAAACCCTCCACAAAACCAGCCTCCGCAGCCGGCTCCGCAAGCCCCGAACCGCGGAGGACATAACCAAAGAGGAAGAGGAAGGGGCAACGGACCGTCCCCTCAAAACCAAAACTCTCGCCCACGCTTGTTCTACTGCTCGTTCCACGGAAAACAACCTCACCATTCCACAGACAACTGTCCCGAAACCAAAAGAACTTTAGAAAGAATGGCCGAAGAAAAAAGGGCCGCCCAAACCCAGCACCAACCTCCGCCACCTAAACCTGTCAATCACACCTGGCCTCAGCAACCTTTCCAGCAAAACCCATATCCCACCGCACCTCCGCTCCACTCCTATAACCAAGGCAACCCAAGCTATTTCCAAACCAGCACATATAGCCAGCCACAACCAACATGGCAAGCACCAATACCACAACAATACCAGCCGCAAAACCAACAAAACTCTCAGCCAATGCAGCAAATCCCACCTCCGCCACCCGGCATGCCAAATGTAATTCCAAAGGCGGAGCCGCCAAACCCAAGAAACGATCCCAAAGCCTTACCAACCTTCGGGTCTATCATGGCCATTTCCCAAATAGAGGCTCAGAACCAGGAAAACTCCTATCACCATGTGTTCCCAATTTTAGGGGGGGCATCACTCGAATTCGAAAACAAAAGGATGAGAAGGAATTACTTCAGAGAGGTGCACACTATAGTCCAAGACAGACCTCCGGTCAAGCCACCTTGGGCGCATGTGCCCATCACCTTCACAGAGGAAGATTTCAAACTAAAAACAGTTGCACATAACGACGCCATGGTCATCAAGACAATCATCGCGGGCTGGGAAATTGGCGAAGTCTTAATAGACAATGGCAGCTCCGCAGACATTCTTTTTGCCAAAACTTTCAGGGAAATGAAAATAGACCCACACTTGCTTCAAGAGGTAGATGTTCCGCTTCTAGGCTTCGGGGGGGAGCCCGTCAGAGCACTGGGAAAGATCACATTGCCTGTTTCCTTCGGAAACCTCAACAACCCAAGAACGGAGTTGATCACATTCGATGTAGTGGAAATGCATTATCCTTACTTGGCCATCTTAGGCAGGGGCTTCATCAACAAGTTTGATGTAGCAGTTCGGCAACTGTTTTTGTGTATGAAAATCCCAGCACTCAAAGGAGTCATCACCGTGTTTGGGGATCAACAGACAGCAAGAGACATTGAAAAAGGCATATCACCAGGCCAAAGAAGCATCCACCATCTCACCCAAGCCGAAGTTGACGAAGCCGAAGAAAGAGATAGAAAGAAAAAGTTCGTGGAGCCCAAGAGAGACAAAGAGAAGGTTAACATCAGCGCCGACGACGAAACAAAAAGGATCCCGCTGGACGCGCACGTCCCAGATAGAGCTGTAACAATCGGAGCCGAGCTAAGCATAGACGAAGAACGAGAATTGCTAACATTTCTGGCCAAAAATCAAGATGTGTTCGCATGGTCGGCCCAAGACCTAAAAGGAGTCGACCGAGACATCATCGAACATAGGCTGGAGATGGACAAGAACATCAGGCCCAAAAAGCAAAAGCTCCGCAAAATGTCTGATGAAAAAGCCGAAGCCGTAAAAGCCAAGGTGCAAAGGATGTTAGACGCCAACGTAATCCGCGAAGCCAAATATTCCACCTGGCTCGTAAACATAGTTCCTGTAAAGAAGAAAAATGGGAAGTGGAGAACGTGTATAGACTTCACGGACTTAAACAAAGCTTGCCCAAAAGACGATTACCCGCTAGAGAGGGTACACAAAATAGTGGATGATGCCACAAACAGTGAAATGTTGTCATTGCTTGACATGTTCTCGGGCTACCATCAAGTCAGAATTAGAAAGGAGGATGAGGACAAGACCAGCTTCATTACCCCCTTCGGCATCTTCTGTTTCATGCGAATGCCCGAGGGGCTCAAGAACGCAGGACCAACATTCACCAGAATGACAGCTTCGGTGTTTCCCGACCAATTGCGCAGGAATCTATTGGAAACAAGCGCGGCGATCACATCTTTGACCTCGCGAAAACCTTCGCGAACATGAGAGCCGCAAACCTGCGATTGAATCCTGAGAAGTGCGTGTTCGGAGTTCGCCGAGGAAAAGTACTCGGATGCCTGGTAGAGACAAAGGGAATACAAGCTAATCCCGACAAAATTCAGGCAATAATAAAGATGGAGGAGCCCAGGTCTCTGAAAGATGTACAGAAGCTCACCGGAAGAATCGCAGCGTTAAACAGATTTGTGTCCAAGGCTGCGGAGCGAAGCCTCCATTACTTCCAAGTGCTCAGAAACAACAAGAAGTTTGAATGGGGGCCCGATCAGAGCAAAGCATTTGCGGAGCTCAAAGTCTATCTCACCAAGTTAACCAAGTTATGCCCACCAGAGCCCGGCTCCCCTTTGTTACTCTACATCTCGGCTTTGCAAACCGGCGTCTGTGCAGCATTGATACAAGAAAAAGAAATAGAAGAGAAGCCAACCCAGGTCCCAGTTTATTTTGTCTCCGAAACACTCACGGGGTCAAAGGTGTTTTATTCAGAGCTTGAAAAAATTTCGTATGCAGTCGTGATGGCAGCACGGAAACTAAGACATTATTTCGAATCCCATAGAATCATAGTGGTGACAGATCAACCTTTGCATGAGCTTTTCAGCAACAGAGAAGCTTCGGGGAGAATCTCCAAATGGGCTCTTGAGTTATCCGAACATGTTGTTGACTTTGAAAGAAGGAGCGCCATCAAATCTCAAGTCTTGGCAGATTTTGTGGTAGAATGGACTTCTCCAGCCAGTTCGAGCTCCGTAGACATAGAACAGCCATCGATCGCATACTGCGATGGGGCTTATTGCCACAAAGGAGCCGGAGCTTCGGCAATCATAACCTCTCCAGCAGGAGTCAAAATGCGATTCACAGTCAGATTGGACTTCCCAGAAAATGAGAGAGCAACCAACAACACAACTGAATACGAAGCTTTGTTCCTCACCCTGAGAAAAATGAAAGCACTAGGCCAACAAAGTTTTATTGTGAGATCGGACTCCAAGGTCATACAAGGGCATGTAGAAAAAGATAGCGAAGCCAGAGAACCAGAGCTAGTCAAATATCTCGCTGCGGTAAGATCCATGGAAAAGCATTTCAAGGGATTCACAGTTGAGCACATCCCAAGGAACTCAAACAACAAGGCAGACGCACTAGCAAAAGCCGCTGCACAAAACCAAGCCTTACCTCCAGATGTTTTCTATGAGGTTCTCACCACGCCTGCTGTCAAAGAGCCTAAGGCCAAAACAATCAATGTCATAGAGAAATACGACTGGAGGGCTCCGATCTTGGCTTTCTTAAGGGGTCACTATGAATCTACCAAGGAAGTTTCCCTGAACCGCATGAGACAAAGAGCTCGAGGCTACGAGATAATTGATGGAGAACTGTACAAATCTGGCATATCAGCTCCAACCCTGAGTTGCATCAGCTTCGATGCAGGAAAAGAGCTATTGAAAGAAATTCATTCGGCTTTCTGCGGTGCTCACATAGGCTCCAGAGCTTTGGCTCAAAAAGCACTAAGGCAAGGTTTCTATTGGCCATCCATCATTGATGATGCCCATCACCTGGTAAAAACATGCGAAGCCTGCCAGAAGAATGCAAATAATCAGAGAAGCCCGTCGATGCCTACGCAGCTAATACCGCCTTCCTGGCCATTGCAAAGATGGGGAATGGATCTAGTCGGACCCCTCCCAGCAGCGTAAGGAAACTATAGATTTGCAGCTGTCGCCATAGACTATTTCACCAAATGGGTCGAAGCCAAGCCGCTGGCTAGCATCACATCCCGCAACATCCAAAAGTTCTTTTGGCAAAGTATAATTTGCAGATTCGGGGTTCCTAGGGAACTAACTGTGGATAATGGAAAGCAATTTGATTGCAATGATTTCAGGGAATTCTGCCTCACCATGGGAACCAAGTTAAAATTCGCTTCTGTATATCACCCACAATCAAACGGGGCTGTAGAAAGAGCAAATTGGCAAATATTCTCCAGCATAAAGAAATGCTTGTTCGACCAGAGAAAGGGAAAATGGGTAGACGAGTTGCCGAAGGTAACTTGGTCTCACAACACCAATGTCTCAAGAGCTACAGGTTTCTCACCTTTTAAGTTGTTATTCGGCTCCGAAGCCATGACACCAAAAGAGATCAAGAACCAAAGTTTACGAGTCTCGAAGGTGCAAGACATGGGCTTCGAAGAAGCAGAGAAAGATCTGATCGAAGTAGACATACTTCAAGCTGCTGAGAACTTAGAAAAGTATCAACAAGAAACCAAGAAATGGAGGGACAAGGAGGTAGTAAGAAAAGAAATATAGGTTGGGGACTTGGTCATCAAGAAAAAGAAAAATTTTGACAACCCAGGGAAGCTACAAGAACCTTGGGAAGGTCCTTTCATCGTAACAAAGAGTATTAGGCCAGGATCTTTTCACTTGGCAGACCAGTTGGACAACGAGTTGCCACACACTTGGAACGCGGACAGCCTCCTCAAGTACTACCCATAAGAACAAGGCAATGTAAAGCCCTAGCTTCGTGAACTTATAAACGGAGCCAGAGCTTAGTCATCTTGCGTCATTTTTCTTTTTTCCTCCTTATATTTCCCAGTACTTTACATTTTCGAGATCCGTACTCTTTTCCTTGCAAAAAGGGGACTCCAAATCAGGAGGCAAGGTTTTTAATGAGGCGGGTCTAGGTATTAAATTTCAGTCTTAATGAAATTTCTTTCCCCTTAAATTCTTGTGTTATTTACTTTCAGCAACTTATTGCCAGTCATTTACTTATCGCAAAGGGGGTTTCTGCCCAAAGAGCAACGAAAAGCAACAAGCTTATACACGTTGTCTCATCAAAATCTTAGCATTCATGCCTAAGTACCAAAAAACCCACAGCAACAGACTAAGTTGTGGGATCCAAGAAGCTCTGCGAAGCTTCGAATAAGCTTCGCTAGGCTTTGACTCTTCCAGAAAACCTGTCATTCCCATACAGCCATAAAGAAAAAGTGGCAGGATCAGTTGTCTTTTCCAAGACCGCGTGATGAAAGCTAAAAATCTCAGTCGAAAAAGCAACCAGATTGCTAATATTCGACCACCAAAAGGAAAGTCTGCGAAGCTCGGAACAAGCTTCGCTAGACTTTGGGTTCTTTTAGGAAGCACATCCCTCCCCATGTTGAAAGTTTTTACAAGTGTTTCATCAGCTAAGAGCCTCCGAAAAAAGACCAAAAAAGGGGGGTGTTGTTTTCTTCAAAAACAAAGTTAGTTTTTCGCTCTTTTTTCCAAAGCCAAAGTGTCAAAATTAACCTTCGAAAACTAAAAGGAGGTGACGTTTTTCAGGACCTCCAAACAATCGAGTCCTACGAATAAGAAAGAGAATGGCAACGAGGCCAATAGCGTTTTACAAGCCATTATGCTCAACCATAAGTTCTGCTATCCCCAAAGTTTACTTGCCGCATAGGGCATTACAAAAAAAGACAACAATTCAGAGAAATTTCTAAGCTTCAGCATCTTCATCTTCAGGGACGTCACCCGCCGCATCGCTCGGTACACCAGAGCCCGAGCCCCCAGGAGCCGTGCTCGCAGGAGATCCATCACCTTCGCTGTCATCTCCACTCGAGTCTGATCCCGATGCCTCCTTTTCCTTAGCCTACAAAAGCAAAAAATAAGTAACCCCAGTTAGAAGAGAAAGGGAAACTTAGGTAACAAATCGCTGGCTCAGCTGTTCACCTCCGCCAAAAGACGACGAGCCACGGCCTTTGCATGTTCTTGCCCAGACGCCTCCCAGAACAAAGTCAAGAAAATCTTCTTGATCACTTGAACATTCCTCGAAGCAACCTCACACTCGAGTTCTTCGGCAGTTGGGAATTTATAGTTCCTAGCTCCCAAGGACAAAAAATCCGAGCATCTAGTTTTTTCAAGAAGACCGAGCAAGGTCTCCACGCACATCGAAGCCGCATAATCACTAGCACCAGTCATCACACCGGGGAGGTGATCGAACTCTTGCTCCATCCACTCAAATATAGCCTTGGCATCTTTGTCACCGGGGAAAGGTAGGGGCTCCGCGCCGAATTCACCTAAGGCGCGAGAGTACTTCTGATACAAAACTTTAAAGTTTTTCTTCACAACATCTTCAGATGCCTTTATGAAGTTGTCACGACCCTCAATCTCTTTCTTAAGATCTTCAATCTCAATTTGTTGGGCCTTTTTCTCCCTCTGCAAAGACTCTATAGCGCAACCGTCATCTTCGACTATCTTTTTGAACTCTTCGATCAGGTTGACACGTTTCTCAGCATCCTCATTTAGTTTTTCGGCTGCAGTTTGATAAGTCTTGACATTATCTTGCAAGATCTCAATACTTTCATCCCGCAGCTTGCAAATCTTAACCAGAGCTACGTTTTCTTCTTTCAACCTGATGATCTCACGGCTCAACTCGATGCTCTCGACTTCGGAAGCCTGAAACTTTTTCTCTTGAGAGCGGTACTTTTCGAGAAGTTTCTAGCTTGAGATCATCGCTTTGTAGCAAAGCTCAGCTGATAGACCGGCCAGGCGACCGGCTTCCATATCTTCGACAGACTTTTCATAAGCTGAAAAACAAAAAATGTGTGTAAGCATTTTCAAACCTAGCAAAAAAGCGCCTTACCAGCAAAAGCAAAGAAACAAAAAAGGGGCCAAGGGCTAACCTTTGGGATCAAAAGGCGCCGAAGGTTCAGCGGTGGTACTGGTGCCTAGCTGTCTAACAATCAAAGAAGAGCTCGGAGCCCCGGGAATTTCCCCTTCTTCCAGAGCCTGGCCGTCAAGGGCACCACCTTCCTCCTGCGGGACGTCAGTAGATGTTGCTCCTGCAAGCCGACCAGAATCCCTTAGCTCTCAGAGCACATGAGATTCTACAACTCCACACTCTTTAAGAAATGGCAAACGAACAGATAATAAAGTTTGTAAACCCCTCATACCAACAGCCTTGTTGTAAGAATAAGTTGAGGGGTCGAAGGAGCTTTTTTCCGCCAGTGAGAGCCATGTGTGGTTCGAGGACCGGTAGATGGTCGCTTCCTGGTGTGATGAGTGATTGACAACGTGGTGTGGACTGATTCTTGGCTAAGTATTGCAGGTGCAGGTTGCGGCTTGACTGGTGTTGGTGCAGGTGAAGAACAAGCGCGAAAGGTCATTGCCGGTGAGGCCTCCAGGTGTGGAGAAGACAAGCAGGCTTGGTTCGAGAGACCCGGTGGCCAGTGGGGTCAAGTGCGGGCCGCATGGTGGCAAGAACAGCAAGATGAAGTCATGGATGGTTTCTTGGTTGAGCCTCAAAACCAAGGTCGAGCCGGGACTACGTGGGAGCCGAGTCATGAGTGGTGATTGGCGGAGGCTACACCGAGTTCACAGGGTTTCTGGTGGTTCACCAGAAAACCACTGGGTTCCCTGGTTGATCCACAAAGCCAAGACCGAAGAACCGAAGACGGAGGTGCAGCAGCTCCAGACCGGTCTGACCGGTGGGTACCGGTCTGACCGGTGAGGAGCACCGGTCTGACCGGTGTGCGATGACGTAGTTTGGAATCTTCGAAGCGGAGGACACACGTCGGGATCGCAAGGCTTGCGTCGAGGCTAAGCAAGTTTGCGGTCGCTGGGCATCCGTCCGATGGTGCGAAGACAAAGACTTCCAAATTTGCCCTTGAGGGGCATGTATCCCTAGTTAACTAGTAAGGGTATTTTAGTCTTTCGGTTACCTCCATATAACCCAAGGGGTGAGAGGATGGCAGCCATCTCTTGGAACCCTAGCTCATTTGGTTTTCCTATTTTCCATCCTATTTTCCTTAGGATTTTCGTAGGACTAGCTTGAGAGCTTCATGGTGAGATCTTATGAGAGGGAAGGATGATAGGGCGGCAAGCTAGACCTTGTATGAACCTCTTTGGTATGTATAGATGATTCGGCGTGGTTCCTCAAGGCTTGGTTGTGTCTTTCCCGTTTCTCCTTTTTGGTGATTTTCGGAGGCTTTTCTTGGCGAATTTCTTGTGGCGGTTTTGAGACCTTTCTCTTTGGGATTTGGTGGGGGATGTATGCATGAACCCCTCATGGTTCTTTTCTCTTTGATTCCCCTCCCAAATCCGTGAGCAAAGGGGCTCGATTTTGGGGTTTTCGTGGTTCTAGGGTTCGTAGTGTTCTTGGCGGAAATCCTTCGATTTCTCTTGATTCAACGAGTTTTGGTGGACCAAATCTTGGCTATGGAGTGCCCATGATATGTTCCTACTATCCCCAAAGGCTTGTGCGAATCCGTGGAGCAAATCGGGAGATCGGGAGTTGGATTTGGGGGAGTTGACCCGCAGGAGCTGTTCATCCCGAGCTGCCCAGGTGTGACCGGTCTGACCGGTGCGAGCCCCTGGTGGGTTTTGTCTCGGGAACTGCTGTGTTCGTGTGGTTTTGTCCCGTGGTCCTGCTGTCCAGTTCTTGGCCCATTTGGAGTTGTCTTGCTAGGCTTTGTGAGGGGTTTTCCTTCTTGGCAGGTTGTTCTTTGGTGGTGGTTTTTGTTTCAGGGCCTAGAGGAGTCACTGAGGCTTCCTGGAACTTTGTTGTGCAACTGCTGTTCGCCACCGGCCTGACCGGCAGAGTCCACCGGTCTGACTGGTGCCATCGATCTGACCGGCAGGCGCCATCGGTCTGACCGGTGTGGCAGAGACAGCAGGCTGCTCAGTTTTCCGCTATGCATTTGGGGTGTTTGGTTTGGTTGGTTGAGTCGTTAGTTCCTAGGACCAGTAGCACTCCAGTGGCTACGTGGTCTTGGCCAACTTGGGTAGTTGAGTCGGAGACGTGTGTTGGAAGCCGCGTTCATCTTGTTGGAGTCTCTATCTCCTTCGAGAAGAATTTTTATCGGCACCCATTCACTCCCCCCCTCTCTGGTTTGCCGTTTCGGTCCTTCAAGTGGTATCAGAGCTGGTTACGGATCTTCGGATTCTAACCAGTCTATGATCCAAGGATGGTGTACCAGGAACGGGGTTCGGGTCCTCCGCACTTCGATGGCAAAAACTACCAGATGTGGCAGAGGCGGATGGCGGCGTTCCTCCGCGGTAAGGGTCAGATCCTTTGGGACGTTACGGTGAACACAGCTTATGTTCATCTGATTAACTTCCTTGCTCCGGGATCGAGGGATATGTTCGAAGCCAACAACAAGGCGGTCGACTACTTGTTTCGTGCTCTGTGTCAGCCCTAATTTGATCAGGTTCAGACAGAGGACTTAGCCTGTAGGATTTGGGAGCAGTTGAAGGATGCACATGCTGGGAATGCTCAGGTTCAGGCTAGGATGTACGCGACTTACCGGAGAGAGTATGAGAACTTCACTCATCTCCCCGGCGAGTCTGTCGATGCCCTTTTTCAGCGATTTACGGTCGTGGTGAACAACATGAGAGCCAATGTGGCCGTGCTCCCATACGATGATCATGACAGAGCCATGAAGCTCTTGCACTCGTTGGATCATACCGTATGGGACGGTAAGTTTGAGGCTATCATTGAGTCCGAGAAGTATGACACTTTGACCGTGAACGAGCTGTTCTTGAAGCTCAAGTCGGCTGAGTTAGACCGTGGTATGACAGCCAAGATCGAGAGCCCGACTGATTCTCATAGTCTTGCTCTCGTTGGTGGCAAAGGAGTTAAGTCTAATGCTAACGCATCCTCCAGGATGTACTCCCTGTCTTCTTTGATGTCTTTGCCAGACGAGGAGTTCGACGTGCTTGGAGAGGACGAGCTGGCGTTGCTGACCAGGCGATTCGAGAGGCTGCACGAGAACTGGGTGAACACGAGGAGGACAGCACGGACGTGTTTTCAGTGTGGCAAGCCAGGACACTTCGTCGCCGACTGCCCGGAGAAGATGGAGATCAAGGACAGCTACAAGGACGGCTACAGGCACTGGTCGAGCAAGGACGCCAAGTACCGATCGAGGTGCGATCACAAGAACAAGAACAAGCACAAGGACGAGCGACGGTCGAGGAAGAAGGACGGCCGCGGCAGGAAGGCCCGAGCGATGGTCGGAGCGAGTGACGTCGACTCCAGCTCCGCCTAGTCTTCCTCGAGCTCGAGTAGCAGTGAAGACGAAGGTGATCGGCGCAAGAACAAGAAGTCATCCAAGAACTTGAGCGGGCTGAGTTGCTTCGCGGGAGATGGCTTCTGTGGCATGGCTCGTAGCTCCGGCAGCAAGAAGAGTTACTAGAGCGACTCGGACTCCGACTCCGAGGATGAGGTATGTGATGAGCTCTCTTCTTTGGGCAAGGAGAATGAGGAGTTGGTTGACTTGCTTGATAATCGCGATCACATGCTTAGAGAGGCCAAGAAGATGAGGAAAGAGCTTAGGGCCTCACTAGAAGATGCTAGGAACCGTGTGGCTGAGCTAGAAACCCAGAACCTAGATGCTAAGCTTGAGATTGATTCGCTTAAGGCTTCTCCTGTGGTTTCTGATGAGATTGATTGCTGTGATTGCTCTGTGTACCTAGCTGATCTTATTGCTCTTAAGGATAAGCATGCTTCTACTTGTGATGAACTAGATATGCTTAGGGTTGAAGTGGCTGAGCTTAAGTCTAGACCTGCTTTGCTAGGTGCTTGCACTTCTTGCCCTGTTTTGCATGGAAAGATTGATGAGATGCATGCTTACACTATTTCGCTTGAGGCTAAGTTGAAAGAGCCTATTCCCACTTCTTGCTCTACTTGTGAATTGCATGCGGTTAAGAATTTGAAGCTTGCGTATTATGTTGATCGCCTGCAGGATGAGAATGATGAGCTGAGGAAATGTATGAGCTGGTTGTCGGTCAGGAGCCTCAGCTTGGTATCATGATAGCGGCTTTCAAACGCTATAATGGTCAGGCACTTGGGGCTGACAAGCTTGGAGAGAACAGTGGTGAGGGAGTTGAGAGAGTTGGAGAGATCCCTATCCCACCACCAAACAGACACAAGAACAAGTTTGAGCCCAAGCCTAACCATCTCAGAAACAAACTTGATACTACTCCAGATCCACCCATATTCCCTCACCCAACAAATGATTTCCAAAAACCGGTGAAGTTTGTGAGCCCAAAGGGAAGTGAGGAGGGAGAGAAGAAGGGTGAGAAGCCGAGTGAGCAGCCACAACCCAAGCATAAGCCTAAGCCACAGCCCATGAAGTTCCGTTGTGGGTATTGTGGGAGAGATGGTCACAAGGGCGAGTTTTGCTTCAAAAGGAAGCGTGAGGAGAGAATGGCTAGAGAGTGGGCTAACAAGGACAGGTACCACCCCTCTAATGGTGTACCTGAGCCTCGTATGCGGATGCCCAGGGCCAAGGCGATTGTGAGGACGGTTCCGGCTTGGGGAGACCGGAAGGTAGCAGGTGGTGCTGCTGGCCGAGCTACACCGCTCAGACCGGTGCGCTACACCGGTCAGACCGGTGCAGGTCTGGACAGACAGCGGTCTGGTTTTCATGCTCGTGAGGATGCTCGGTTTGCTTCTGGTGGTCGTGGTTCTGGGGGTTGGTCTGCAAAGTTTGCAGGTGGTCAGTTTGCTAGGCGTTCTCCACCTCGTGCTCAATACGAGGGTGGGAGGAGTCGTAGCTTTGAGATGGAGAGGAGGAACGGTCCACGATTTTACTTTCGTGGCTTTCGTTCTCCTCCAGCTAGAGAGGGTTGGTTCCCTCGTAGTGGTTACCGTGGTGGTGTTCGTGGTGGTAGCATTGATAGGCGTGATGATATGGTTTGTGCTAACCCCACTTTGGAGCAAATGGCTCGGCACTGGTTTTACTCTTTTGGTACTAACCCCAGTGCTGAGTCGTTTGTTCACTCACGTGCTTGCTTTTGAATTTCAAGTGGGAGACTTGAGGAACGTTTGGTTGATTGACTCCGGTTGCTCGAGGCATATGACCGGAGACAAGGGGTGGTTCTCAAGTCTCATCCCGGTGGTGTCCAAGACATACGTCACCTTTGGGGACAATGGGCGAGGGTGTGTGCTATCAGAAGGTGAGATCAAGGTTAGTGACAAGGTCACTCTCAGGCGTGTTGCTCTTGTTCAATCACTGGGGTTCAATTTGCTTTCCGTGTCCCAGTTGTTGGATGAGGGCTTTGAGGTGTTGTTTCGGCCTGGCGGTTCTCGGATTTTAGATTCTCGAGGGGACCTTGTTTGCATGGTCGTTCCCGAGGGTCAAGTGTTCTGAGCTGATTTCTCTCAGTCTTCTGGTGTGGAGCGTTGCTTTTTGGCTGGTTCTTTGAGTGAGTTGTGGAAGTGGTATAGGAAGTTGGGTCACTTGAGCTTTTACCTTTTGTCTCGCTTGAGTAAACTCAATTTGGTCCGAGGATTGCCAGGGTTGAGGTTTGAGAAAGAGTTGGTTTGTGCGCCGTGTAGGCATGCCAAGATGGTAGCCTCTTCTCACCCGCCTCTCACCGATGTGATGACTAAGCGTCCATGCGAGCTGCTCCATATGGACCTTGTTGGCCCAGCTCGTGTGCGATCTGCGGGTGGGAAGTGGTATGTCCTTGTTGTGGTGGACGACTACTCTCGGTATGCGTGGGTGTTCTTTCTTGAGGAGAAAGGGGAGATGTTTGGCTTTGTTCGAGATCTTGTCTTGAGGTTAAGAAATGAGAGGCACAGAGATGCCATACGAGCGATCCGCAGTGACAATAGCTCAGAATTCAAAAACTCTCGCTTCGAAACCTTTTGCCATGACTTGGGTCTTGAACACCAGTTTTCGAGTCTGTATACGCCTCCTCAGAATGGCGTGTTGGAAAGCAAAAACAGGACCTTGTGCGAGATGGCTCGGACGATGCTCAACGAGCATAGGACTCCGAGAAGGTTCTGGGCTGAGGCGGTCTATACCGCGTGCTATGTGTCGAACAGAATCTACCTCAGGGTTCACAAGAAGAAAACCTGTTATGAGTTGATGCACGGTCGCACACCCAAGGTGAGTCACTTCCATGTCTTTGGTTATAAATGCTTCATTCTGAAAAAGGGAAGAAGTTGGACAAGTTCGAGGCTAGGTCTGTCGATGGCATTTTCTTTGGTTACGCATCTCATTCTAGAGCATTTCGTGTGCTCAATCTTGAAACTAACCAAATCGTGGAGACTTGCGAGGTAACCTTCGATGAGACACAGCCACGTAGTCAGCTTGTTTTTGAGTGTGCAGGTGATGACGAACTTGGCGAGGAGATCTTTCAGGAGGAGGAGCATGAACATGGAGATGATGAAGATGGCTGTGTGGTGCCCGCGGCTGAACATGTACCTACTACTTCGACGACGATCGAGAACGGGCCCTCTCCCACACCTACAACGACAAACCCAGATCAAGGTGAAGCTGCTGTTGAGGGGGAGGTAGCATCAAGGTGAGAACCTCCCCGGTGAGTGCAAGTGGACCACTCAGCTTCGAGAATCATCGGCGACATGAATGAACGTACTACACGGTCGAGGGTTCGGAACAATTCTCATTTCGCTCATGCTGCTTTTGTTGCCACTTTTGAGCCCAAGGACATTAGACACGCGCTATCTGATCACAACTGGGTTAACTCGATGCATGAGGAGTTGGAGAATTTTGAGAGGAACCAAGTTTGGGAATTGGTTGACCCTCCCCCAGGTTGTAAGCCGATTGGGACAAAATGGGTGTGGAAGAACAAAGAGGGAGAGAAAGGAGAAGTGGTGAGGAACAAGTCAAGACTTGTTGCTCAGGGGTACTCACAGACGGAAGGGATCGACTACGAGGAGACCTTTGCTCCCGTAGCTCGTTTGGAGGCGATCAGGAACCTTCTAGCCTTTTCCGTGGCTAAAGGATTCAAGTTGTACCAGATGGATGTTAAGAGTGCTTTCCTAAATGGTGTTTTGGAGGAAGTAGTGTATGTGAGGCAACCACCGTGGTTTGAGAGTGAGAAGTACCCCCACCTGGTGTACAAGTTGAGGAAGGCGCTGTATGGGCTGAAGCAGGCGCCTAGAGCTTGGTACGGTAGGTTGAGGGGTTCCTGTTTTAGAGAGGGTTTGAGATGGGGAAAGTCAATTAGACTTTGTTTCTCCTCAGGCAGGGCAGAGATATCCTGATTGTGCAGGTATATGTGGATGATATTGTCTTTGGTGGCTCGTCTAACTCTCTTGTTGCAAGGTTTGCAGAAGACATGAGCAGGGAATTTGAGATGAGTATGATGGGTGAGTTGCAGTTCCTCCTCGGGCTACAAATCAAGCAATCAAAAGAAGGAACATTTGTGCACCAAGCTAAGTACACCAAGGACATTGTGAGGAAGTTCAAGATGGAGGACTCCAAGGCCATGGTGACGCCTATGAGTACGACTACAGCTCTTGATGCGGACGAGGAAGGTGAACACGTGGACCAGAAGGAGTACCGGAGCATGATCGGGTCACTCCTCTACTTGACGGTGACGAGGCCGGACATCCAATTCTCGGTATGTCTGTGCGCTCATTTTCAAGCGTCTCCGAGGACTTCGCATTGGCAAGCAGTCAAGCGCATATTTAGGTATTTGCGACATACTCCCGACTTTGGCCTTTGGTACTCCGCGTCTTCTTCTTTGGCTCTTCATGGATTTTCAGACGCGGATTTTGCCGGGTGTCGGTTGGATAGGAAGTCCACTTCTGGGACTTGCCAGTTCTTGGGTTCTTCTTTGGTGTCTTGGTCTTCCCGCAAACAGTCGAGTGTTGCTCAATCCACTACCGAGGCAGAGTATGTGGCCGCAGCTAGTTGTTGCTCTCAGCTCCTTTGGATCACATACACCATGAGTGACTTTGGTGAGGAGTATACCCATGTCCCACTTCAATGTGACAGCACCAGTGCCATAAGCGTTGCAAAGAACCTAGTGCTCCATTACAAAACCAATCACATAGAAGTGAGGTATCATTTCCTGAGAGACAATGTAGAGAAAGGGAAGATAGCCTTGATCCATGTACCAACACATGACCAACTAGCCGATATTTTCACCAAACCCCTAGATCAAGCAAAGCTTGGTGTGTGTTTGATTTCTTGAGTTGGTGTGTGGGAGCTCCTTTGTAGCATATGTATAGCTTTCCTTTGTGCATTTCTTGCATTTGCATTGCATTTGTATCATGATGTATAGTCATCTTTGTATGATAGCTTGCATGCATTTTGTTTAATATGCATTGTGTAGGAAAGCTTCTCCTATATACATTGTTCACCATGGTATGCTATATATGATCTTGTGGGCTAATTTGGTATGATTTGGCTTAGTGTGGCTTAGCTCTTGATGATCTTGGTTTATATCCATGGTTGATGGCTATGTTTTTCAAAAATCTCATATGTATGCTCTCTTGTGAGTAAATGCCTTTACATGATCTTGACATGTTTTTGTGGCTTGGCTATGCTTAATTTGTGGTTGGATAGCTTGTTTTGATCATATGGGGCCAAAGGCTCATTTGCCATCATGAATGTTTAGCCCCCATGCTTCATCTTGTGGAGGGGCATAAGTTCCTTTTTGTCGCAAAGACATTTCATGTACCAAATACGAATCTGAAAATGAAATGTAAATTGCTTGGAAAATGTGCTCTCATGTCATATGTGCTTATTTTTTATAGCTTTGGGTGCTAAACCGTTGCATGTTACATACCAATGAGAAGTCTCATACATAGAAGTAAGCACATGGCTCGGTATGCTTTGACATGACATGAGGTGCTTGTGGGTGTTTATGATGGTCTTATGCATAGAATGGTTGTCCTAGCATGAAGTTTGTGTGGTTTTGCCATTTTGATATGTTTTGATCATGTTTAGGACTTTGCTCATGAGAGGGAATTTTTTCGTAAAAATGCTTAATTCTATCTTAGCTTCGTCCAATGGCTGTGAAACTTGGTGATCTTGTAGTTTTTGTCCATACGAAGCTATCGAGTATCTAACTTGCTCATTTGGACATGTGTAGCATCCTATGTTGAATTTTGTCTATTTGAGAAGCTCTAGGTTGCATTTTTTGCATTTTTGGCTTGATTCATGCATTGTCAACAAGGGGGAGAAGTTTGAGCATGTTTTGGCCTACTGAATGCATTTGGAAGGTTTTCAGGTGGTTTCGAGCCATTTCTGGGCTCTGTTTGTCACCGGTCTGACCGGTTAAGGTCACCGGTCTGACCGGTCAGAGTGCTGGTTCTGTTCATTTGTTGAGAACCGGTCTGACCGGTGGTGTCGACCGGTCTGACCGGTCAGAGCTGAGCTGATGCAGCTACTCTGTTTCGTCAAGTGGTTTGCATGCATTTGTCCAGGGGGAGTTGCATTGGTTCAAGGGAAGCTTGCATGTGTGCAGGGGGAGCTCTTTGTGGTTTTCGAGCTTTGGATTGGTGGTTTGTGCTCTTTGCTTGAGCATGTTTTGCCTCAGATGTGTCGAGCCGTTGCCCTTGCCTAAGGGGTCCGAGACTTGTCTTCTTCAAGTGATCTTGCTCTTTGCCTTTTCTTTGGCTTTCGATCGCTTGTTGGAGTTTCTTTTAGTCGTTTCTTTTCTTTTTCTTTTCTCTTGGTTACCAAAACGTGTGTGTTGTCAATGCACTCATCAAGGGGGAGATTGAGAGCCATGTGTGGTTCGAGGACCGGTGGATGGTCGCTTCCTGGTGGATGAGTAATTGACAACGTGGTGTGGACTGATTCTTGGCTAAGTATTGCAGGTGCAGGTTGCGGCTTGACTGGTGTTGGTGCAGGTGAAGAACAAGCGCGAAAGGTCGTTGCCGGTGAGGCCTCCAGGTGTGGAGAAGACAAGTAGGCTTGGTTCGAGGGACCTGGTGGCCACAGGGGTCAAGTGCGGGCCGCATGGTGGCAAGAACAGCAAGATGAAGTCATGGACGGTTTCTTGGTTGAGCCTCAAAACCAAGGTCGAGCCAGGACTACGTGGGAGCCGAGTCATGAGTGGTGATTGGCGGAGGCTACACCGAGTTCGCGGGGTTTCTGGTGGTTCACCAGAAAACCACTGGGTTCCTTGGTTGATCCACAAAGCCAAGACCGAAGAACCGAAGACAGGAGCAGCTCCAGACCGGTCTGACCGGTGGGTCTGACCGGTCTGACCGGTGAGGAGCACCGGTTTGACCGGTGTGCGACGACGCAGTCCGGAATCTTCGAAGCAGAGGACACGCGTCGGGATCGCAAGGCTTGCGTCGAGGCTAAGCAAGTTTGCGGTCGCTGGGCATCTGTCCGATGGTGCGAAGACAAAGACTTCCAAATTTGCCCTTGAGGGACATGTATCCCTAGTTAACTAGTAAGGGTATTTTAGTCTTTCGGTTGCCTCCATATAACCCAAGGGGTGAGAGGATGGCAGCCATCTCTTGGAACCCTAGCTCATTTGGTTTTTCTATTTTCCTTCCTATTTTCCTTAGGATTTTTGTAGGACTAGCTTGAGAGCATCATGGTGAGATCTTGTGAGAGGGAAGGATGATCGGGCGGCAAGGTAGACCTTGTATGAACCTCTTTGGTATGTATAGATGATTCGGCGTGGTTCCTCAAGGCTTGGTTGTGTCTTTCCCGTTTCTCCTTTTTGGTGATTTTTGGAGGCTTTTCTTGGCGAATTTCTTGTGGCGGTTTTGAGACCTTTCTCTTTGGATTTGGTAGGGGATGTATGCATGAACCCCTCGTGGTTCTTTTCTCTTTGATTTCCCTCCCAAATCCGTGAGCAAAGGGGCTCGATTTTGGGGTTTTCGTGGTTCTAGGGTTCGTAGTGTTCTTGGCGGAAATCCTTCGATTCCTCTTGATTCAACGAGTTTTGGTGGACCAAATCTTGACTATGGAGTGCCCATGAGGTGTTCCTACTATCCCCAAAGTCTTGTGCGAATCCGTGGAGCGAATCGGGAGATCGGGAGTTGGATTTGGGGGAGTTGACCCGCGGGCGGTGTTCATCCCGAGCTGCCCAGGTGTGACCGGTCTGACAGGTGCTCTTGACCGGTCTGACCGGTGCGAGCCCCTGGTGGGTTTTGTCTCGGGGAACTGCTGTGTTCGTGTGGTTTTGTCCCGTGGTCCTGCTGTCCAGTTCTTGGCCCGTTTGGAGTTGTCTTGCTAGGCTTTGTGAGGTGTTTTCCTTCTTGGCAGGTTGTTCTTTGGTGGTGGTTTTTGTTCCAGGGCCTAGAGGAGTCACTGAGGCTTCCTGGAACTTTGCTGTGCAACTGCTGTTCGCCACCGGCCTGACTAGCAGAGTCCACCGGTCTGACCGGTGCCATCGGTCTGACGGGCAGGAGCCATCGGTCTGACCGGTGTGGCACAGACAGCAGGCTGCTCAGTTTTCCGCTGTGCGTTTGGGGTGTTTGGTTTGGTTGGTTGAGTCGTTGGTTCCTAGGACCAGTAGCACTCCAGTGGCTATGTGGTCTTGGCCAACTTGGGTAGTTGAGTCGGAGACGTGTGTTGGAAGCCGCGTTCATCTTGTTGGAGTCTCTATCTCCTTCGAGAAGAATTTTTATCGGCTCCCATTCACTGCCCCCCTCTCTGGTTCGCCGTTTCGGTCCTTCAGCCAGCACCATCTCCAGCGTATGCCCTTCCACAATGCCAGATGTACTCACAGTCTCGGCTAGGGATCGCATAAATTCGGGCGATGCTCTGGTGTCCTCCGGGGCTTCGGGGTGATCACAAAGCCGTGAAGGGCGTTTTCCTTTGTCTTGAATGTTGTCAGCTCCGGGAAGTTTCGAACTTTCACCAGCCAGATCTATACCACTAGCATTCCCTGGGACAGAGGGGTCTGAGGCGATCCCCTTGGGGCTGGGAACGACAGCTTTTTCAACCTCAGGTTCAGGGTCGGCTAACCGTTCTTTGCTTCCAGTACCTCCGGCCCCCGAGTCAAGAAACTCCAAGGTGTCAGAAGAACCAAGGATATTTACTATGCGACATTGCTGCCTAGGTTTAGACCCAGCCTTCTTATGATGAAGGCCGGGCTTCGCCACCTTCCCAGCAGAGGAATCCTTCTCTTGTGTCGCAACTTGCTTTTTCTTAGCACGCTCAAGTTGACCTGTCTTTAAGGAAGATAGCGGAGCCTCTGGCGAAGTCACATATTTTTTCTTCTTTACGTCAGCCTGGTCAAGCGCGGCCTGAGACGAGTCACGGGCACACTTAGAAGAAGCTTTGGGCTTCGCGCGGTCTTCCACTTCAACGCCAAGCTCAGAGAAGATACGGTTCACACGATGGCCTCCGGTAGGTAGCCTTCGCGAAGCCTGGTACTCCGCCTCGGTGTAAGGGCCAAGCAAGTCCACCACTCGGCGCTCCACTTCACCCACGAACTCGTGAGCATTTTTTCCTTCAGGCATTTTCAGATCGAAGCGAGGAAAAGGAATAGCTCGTAGACAGTAGGATCACCATCCACCCAGAAATTCTGTTTTTGCACATGGAGCTCGTAGAACCGAACAAAGGCTTCGGTATCCACCCGGCCGTCGCAAGAATGCACGGCAAAAAAAGAACTTAGATAGTTGCACAAACGCGTTCGGCGTCAATTGATGCAACTTCACGCTATAGCGATCAAGGATCTCGGACAGGCGTCGGGAACAAGGAAACCTTAAACCGGCGTTGAAAAAATCACGGAAAACCACAACTTCGCCAGCTTTAGGCTCCGGAGTGGCTTCACCCTCTGGATGACGGGCGACACCTTCGGGGAAAAACCCTTTCTCCTCATAGTACTTGATCAGTTTCTCAGACATGAGCGAAGGTCCGAGAACATACGACAGGGTCTTAGACTCCCTCCCGGCCATCAGCTCTGATGGCGAAGCTTCTACTCTGGAAATATCTTCACCAAGGTCAATTTCCTTCCCCTTAGGCGACGGCTCGTAATCAACTATATCTCCAGTCGGCTCTTCTGGGCTTCGGCTAGCGCAACTGAAGCAGTGATTTCTTCTTCAGTCATTGGCCGCGCAGTTTGCTTCGTACGGGCCAGGACGAAAGAAAAGGTCCGAGCTCCGCAATAGAAGCAAGCTTCACAGCTCCGGGAAAATCAAGCAATTAGCACGAATCCTAAAGCAGCAGAAGTAAGAAGGGCGGGGGCTTAGCTTCGGAGCTAGTAAGAAAGCAGGGGACCCTAACCCCCCTCCTTATATAGCCCGAGGAGAGAGAAGAAGTGTAATAGTCTCGAAATACGAACGGATGCCTCGGGAAGGAGCGGTTTCACTGCAGTCTTCGGGAAAAAGGAAATCACGCAAACCCAAAAAAAGCTCCTAACAAGCAAACTCCCTGGAGCCGAAGGTTACGTTTTCTTCATCAGATCACAAAGCAAAGTCGAGGAGAAGGTTAAACCGCATTGTTCAAACACTTCTCATCGAGGGGCTACTGTTGGGGCTGTAGAAAACCTCACCTATGGGCACCGGGGATTTGCCGAAAGCTAAACAACTTGTGGGCTTCGGATCTTGTTTTAGGGGAAACAAAAGTCGCAGGCTTTGCTAACGTTTTTAGGAAATTAAAAATAGTTTCGCACACGAGGGCACAATCGACGGGAAAAGGAAATTGGGCTCCGGGCCGGTTGTTTTACTCCACGAGCGTGTGATTCTGATGGTTTCTATCAGGAACAGCTGTGGGGTCTGGGCACCGGCATCTTTATCATCCATCGGCTAAATGCGAGATTTAACACTATCGCGAGATGTCACTGCAGGAAACAACTCGGAGCTCCCGATCAACGGCGATAATTGGCGAAGGTCCCAGCTTCGACTTAGAGCTGAGCCAATTCGTCCTTCCCCGCTGGGAAGGCCCCGAAGCCCTAGGCTGCGGCAAGAACGAGGCACCGAGAGGAGCAAGATGGCGAAGCCCGGGGCTTCTCGAAGATTCAAGCACAAAGACTCGGTCAAAAGCTGGTCCAACACGGAACTCCCTCCGATCTTCACGCCGCATTATCCGCTCCGCTGTCTCCGGCGTGATCTGTGCTCCGCAAACTACGGTGTCAATTCCGTAGCATGTGTAAAAAACCGAGTTTGCCCTCGAATGTACTTGTTAGGTGTTAGGATTTTGGGGCATACTTGGAATGTAAATTTAATCTTTCGGCACTATAAAAGGAGGCCTCCTCCTCATTGTAAAGGGGTCGCAATTTTGGAAAGTCAAGTGTGTAATGTGTTGGGGAAAGCTAGCTATTTAATGCAACTGGATTAAAACGAGTTGATTGTGAATTGTTTGTCGAGTAACTCTCTCGGTTCGGGGGTTTAGTGTCCCCAACACTTGACGATCTGCGAACGAGCTCAGCGCTCGGTGCAGACTGCGCTACGCCACGACACGTTCCCCTTCGGCCTGAAGTCAGTGCCCAGCCTTCGCCTGAGCCAACTCTCCACGCCTCCCTAGATTCAATCTGGGCGGCGACCTCAACGCGACTCAAGGCCTGCGCCTCGCGCCCGTCGCGACCCTCTCGACGTGCCCTGCACCTATCACAAGGGTGCGAAGCATGCCCTTCGCGGGTGCCGCCTGCGGAAGAAGATCGACAATGAGCTCCCTCGCCGAGCTAAGCGACCTACCCAGTCTCCGAACTGCGGGGAGTTCCAGAAGATCCGGGTTCGCATCTCCCCCAACGACTCGGAGATCGTCTTCCGCCAGGTGATGGTGCTCTCCGAGAACGAGCCACCCCACGCGGGTGCGACCAACTCTGAGGAGGCGGCCCACATCCAAGCCAACGCCCGCCGCGCTGAGCGACGTGCAGAGGAGCAGCGGCACGTCTTGCCCTGTGCTCGAGACCTTCGCCTGGAGTTCGAGGAAGCTGGGATCCCGACCTTCAACAGCCCCCAGGCCAACCTGGGCGCAGCCATTACCCGGCTCCAGCAAGTCCGGACACCTGAAGATGAGCAGGCCCTCGCGTACCTCCGGGTCGACAACGCCATGGTAGAAGAGAAGAGTGCGGCATCCAAGTCCGCTGCGTCTTCATCGACCCACCACTCGCGCAATCGATCCCATCGACCTGCGCGTAGCCATCTCTCCCCCATCCGGGAGGAGGTCGCTCGGCAGAACCCTGAGCAAACCGCTCAGCAGCCCGCTGCTGCCCGGGACCTTCACGTCAACCTCGACGCCAACAGGCGCACTCACGATGCCCGCACCATCGTCGACCAACACCACCGGGAGCGTGAGGAGCGCGAGCTCCACCGCCGCCTGGACTACGACCGCGAGTACGGTGCACCCGGGGGTGTTCACCGCATCATGGAGCGCGAGCTCCGTGATCAACACGAGATCGAGAACCGGCGGCGTGCCAAGTACGACGCCGACCATGGTGACCCCGCCATCGTCCAGTACAACCAGGATCGGCAGCCACGCTCCCAGGTTATCATTCCAGAGTGCAACGTCCACTCCACACCAAGAGAGGTCGCCCCGGCCAGAGGCTCCGGTGAAGACCTTGCCCTCAACGCTTTCCCGGTGTTGGACGCCCACTTCAAGTGGGTGGAGTACCTCGACAACTTCAAGCCCAACATCAAGCCATATGATGGGCGCTCCGACCCTAGCATCTGGCTGTCGACCTACTATGTCACCGTCAAGGCGGCCGGTGGTAGCTTCGACCATATGATGGCCTACTTCCCGCTAGTCATGGGCAAGGCGCCTTCGCTGTGGCTCAACAACCTTGAGCCCGGCTGCATCAAGACTTGGGCCGATCTGTCCCAGGCCTTCACTTCGAACTTCCAGGCAACCTATGATCGCCCTGGAAACGCCTTCAGCCTGGGATGGGTCGTGCAGAAGCCCAAGGAGCGGCTCAGCGACTACAACACCTGGTTCTTCGAGAACCGGAATGAGTGTGTTGGCGTCAGAGATGACCAGATCGTCGACAGCTACAAGAAGGGCATCAAAGACCGCAAGGTCTTCGAGAAAATCCATGAGGCTGGCCCGACCAACGTCAACGAGCTCATGGTCATCATCAACAAGCTGATGGACATAGAAGACGCTGATAACGCTGGTGCATCTGGCACTACAGCGGACAAACTCCGCAAGCGACCTTCCGAGGTCCTAGCGGCCGAAGGGCGGCGAGGTTCGTCCTTCAACCAGAAGGAGTTCGACCTGGCACTCGACAGCATCTGCGGGTTCCATGAGGGGGCCACACACACTCTCCGTGAGTGTTCCCAGTTCAAGAGGGCCTTCAGTGCCCCGACGGACCCCAAACGACCCAGGAACGATGGCGGTCGCCACGACAACCGTCCCTACAACAACAACTATCGACGCGACGACCGGCGAGATCGGCGTGACGACCGCCGCGAGGAGCGATATGATGATCACCGCGAGCCACCTCGCAGCGACCCACCAGGCGGCAACCCACCTCCAGCCGCTCCTTGTGACGAGACGAACCTGCCCCCTCCACCGGCGTCGGGCAACCCCAATGGGCCTTTCCAGGCCGCAACCCGCACGATCAACATGATCGTCGGCGGAATCAAGTCCAGCGCGAGTAGAAGGCGCTACAGGAAGGACAAGCGCGACGTACACCTTGTCCACACTCAGCCAATTGTGCCCCTGCATTGGTCTGAGCAGAAGATTACGTTCTCCAGGGAGGATCACTGGGTCCACATCCTAGATCCCTGGTCCTATCCGCTCGTCGTCGAGCCCAGGGTGGACGGGGCCCTGCTCTCCCAGACCCTGGTCGACGAAGGCAGCGGGCTCAACATCATTTTTGTTGAGACCCTCAAGAAGAAGGGCTTCGACTTCGACAAGATGACGGAGTGCGACGAGCCCTTCTACGGCATCATATCTGGAAAGGCAGCCTACCCCCTGGGTCGGGTCTCCCTCCCCGTAACTTTTGGCATGGAGGCGAACTTCCGCACGGAATACCTCAACTTCGAGGTCGCCAACTTCAAGTCCTCCTACCATGCGATCCTAGGTCGCCCGATGCTGGCTAGATTCATGGCCAACCCGCACTACACCTATCTGGTGTTGAAGATGCCAGCTCCACATGGGGTCCTCTCCGTCAAGGGGGACCTCATCGTCTCCTTCAGGTGCAACACAGAGGCCCTCGACCTCGCCGTGACCTCCGCTGCTGCCGACGCCTCCGCGGTCTTGGTCGCTGAGGCCAAACAAGTCGACCCTGTCGACGAATCTGTCCCAGAGCAGAAGCGCACCGAGACCGCGCTAGACGCGCCTCCCTCGACAAAGAAGGTCTGCCTCGGCCTTGCTGACCCAGAGAAGACGGTGGTGATCGGCGATGGGCTCGACCCTATATAGGAACTCGCGCTCACCAGCTTCCTCCGGGATAACGCCGACATATTCGCATGGAGTCCATCAGATATGCCAGGTGTCCCCAGGGAGCTGGCTGAGCACGCCTTGGATGTAAGCAAGACGGCCAAGCCTGTCAACCAGAAGCTTCGCCGCTTTGCAAAAGATCGCAAGGACGTCATTAGGGTAGAGCTAATAAAGCTCCTAGCTGCCGGATTTATCCAAGAGTGTAAAAACCCGGTTTGGCTCGCCAACCCGGTTCTTGTACCAAAGAAAACCGGTCAATGGAGAATGTGTATCGACTACACCGATCTCAACAGGCACTGCCCTAAAGACCCCTTCCCTCTTCCGCGCATCGACCAGGTCATGGACTCCACGGCCGGAAGCGTCCTCCTCTGCTTTCTCGACTGCTACTCAGGGTATCACCAGATAGCCCTAAAGGTCTCTGACCAAGACAAGACGGCGTTCATAACGCCCCACAGCATCTACTGCTACACAGCCATGACCTTCGGCCTCGAGAACGCCGGTGCGACCTACAAGAAGGCCATCCAGAAGTGTCTGGCCAGCCAGATCAACAAGAACGTAGAAGCCTACGTCGACGACGTGGTCGTCAAGACCACCCATGAGGATAAGCTCATAGCTGACCTCGCGGAGACCTTCTCTAACATCCGTGTCTACCGCTGGAAACTTAATCCAGAGAAGTGTGTCTTCGGTGTCCCATCTGGCAAGCTCCTAGGCTTCATGGTCAGCAACCGGGGCATCGAGGCCAATCCCACCAAGGTGGATGCCATCCTCAGGATGAAGCGACCTACAGGCAAGAAAGATGTCATGAAGCTCACCGGCATGATGGCGGCCTTAGGCCGATTCATTAGCAAACTTGGAGAAAAGGACCTGCCCTTCTTCAAGCTGCTAAAAAAGGCGGACAAGTTCGTCTAGACCGAGGAGGCGGACCAAGCCCTTGAGCAACTCAAGACCTTCCTCACGACACCCCCGGTGATGGTGCCCCCGGCGCCTAAGGAGCCGTTACTGCTCTACATCTCGGCAACCACCCTGGTGGTCAGCGCCATTCTGGTGGCTGAGCGGCCTGAAGAGGGGCGACCTTACCCTGTCTAGTGACCTATCTACTATGTCAGCGAAGTCCTGTCTGACAATAAGACCAGGTATAGCCAGCCCCAGAAGATGCTCTATGCACTACTCATGACCTCCTGCAAGATCCGGCATTACTTCCAATCGCACAAGATTAAGGTCGTCTCGGTCTACCCCCTTGGCGAGACCCTGCGGAGCCGCGACACCACTGGGAACATCGTCAAGTGGTCCATCGAGATGGGAGAGTTCGACCTAGAGTTCTGCCCTAGGCAGGCCATCAAGTCCCAGGTCATCGCAGACTTCGTCTCGGAGTGGACAGAGATCCAGCAGCCTCCCCTGTTGGAGCGACCTGAGCACTGGAAAATGTACTTCGATGGTTCCCTGAACCTCGAAGGAGCCGGCGCAGGCGTCCTGTTCATCTCCCCCCAGGGCGACTACCTAAAGTATGTCCTGCAGATCCACTACAAGGCGTCCAACAACGGCGCTGAGTACGAGACCCTCATCCACGGGCTACGCATAGCTGTCTCCCTCGGGATCAAGCGCCTCATGGCCTACGACGACTCCAAGGTCGTCATCGACCAAGTCAGCAAAGACTTCGAAGCCAGAAAGGACACGATGGATGCCTACTGCGCCGAGGTGCGCAAGCTCGAGCGTCACTTCGAAGGGCTCGAGTTCCACCACGTCTGCCACAACAACAATGTCGCGGCTGATGTCCTCTCCAAGCTCGGCTCAAAGCGAGCACTGGTTCCGGCCGGTGTGTTCGTTCAGGACATGCGCAAGCCATCCATCAAGCTCATCCCCGACCCAGAGTTGGCTGATGACGACGTGACCCCACCTGAAGGTCACGAGATCCTCATGATCGAAGCGGAAGAGGATTGGCGCCTTGACTTCATCACCTTCCTCCTCGAACATCGAGTGCCTGAGGATAAGGCGGAGCGCAAAAAGATCACGAGGTGCAGTGCCAACTACGTCATCGTCGGCAAGGAACTCTACCGGAGGTCCGCCTCCACTGGAGTACTCATGAAGTGCATCCTACGATCTGAGGGCCTCAGGCTCTTGGACGAGATTCACGGCGGCGAGTGCGGCAACCATGCCGCTTCCTCCAACCTCATGGGCAAGGCCTTCAGATCTGGCTTCTACTAGCCCACGGCCATGGCCGATGCCCAGGAACTTGTATGTCGATGCAAGGGGTGTCAGTTCTTCGCTAAGCAGCAGCACATCCCGGCTCAGGCCCTGAGGACTATCCCTCCGTCGTGGCCCTTCGCGGTTTGGGGTCTCGACTCTGTGGACCATTCAAGACCGCCCCTGATGGCTACAAGCACATCATCGTGGCGGTGGATAAGTTCACCAAGTAGATCGAGGCCCGTCCCGTATCCAGCATCACTTCGAAAGAGGCGACCAAATTCATCGAGGAGATCACCCACCGCTTTGGGGTGCCAAACAGGATCGTCACCGACCTTGGCACGGCTTTCACAGGAGCCGAATTCTGGGACTTCTGTCAAGATAGCATGATCGATGTATACTATTCCTTGGTGGTGCACCCACGGTGCAACGGCCAGGTTGAGCGTGCCAACGGCATGGTCTTACAGGCCATCAAAGATCGCATCTTCGACGGCTCAGTACCTTACGCAACCAGGTGGCTCTCAGGGCTTCCTCACGTCCTTTAGGGTCTTAGGACCCAAGTCAGCTCAGCTACAGGGTACTCACCCTTCTTTCTGGTCTACGGGTCAGAGACCATCCTCCCCACCGATGTGGCCTTCGGTGCTCCTCGCATCCAGAACTTCTACGAAGGAGAAGTAGAGCAGACACGCAGGCTCGACCTTGACAGCGTCGAGGAACATTATGTGGCTGCGCTCATGCGCCACACCCGCCATGAGCAGCAGCTACGTCGCTACCACGACCGCAACGTGCGGGAACGTTCCTTCAACGTGGGCGACCTAGTTTTGCGACAGATCCAGAACACCAAGGACATGCACAAGCTCTCCACGCCTTGGGAAGGCCCCTTCATAGTTAAGGAGGTCATTAGACCGGTGACCTATCGCCTCCAATGGGCCGATGGCCAGGGCGTCCCGAACCCCTGGAACATCGAGCACTTACGTCGCTTCTATCCTTAGGAGCTTTGTACCATTAAAAAGCTATGTACTATATCCTTTGTACTTCGATATATATATAAGAGTTTACCTTTTTCACCTGCTTTTATGAGTTTTTTATCTTTTCAACCCTCCCCTTCGACACGCTCGGGGGCTTGGCTTTAAGCTTGGCCCTTCACGCTCGGGGGCTTGGCTCTAAGCTCGGCCCTTCACGCTCGGGGGCTTGGCTTTGCCAACCTAAGGGTTGCTCGACCCGGGGTTTCTACCTTTTCTTTTCACCAGTGTTCCCTTACCACAACTTCTTATGCATTTTATAAGTATTTCTAGGTCGTGGGGTTGCTTGACCTTGGGTCCCTGACACCCTTCGCGCACCGGCCGCACATAAGCCTCCAACATCGAGCCATGTGGTCGGTATGCCGTTCCTCCACTGAGTTGGGTTAGCGGAGGAAAATGGGTCTCGCAACTACGCTACCTTCGTGTTCTTATAAGGGGCATACAAAGTCAAATAAGGGACCACGTTAACTTAAAAACACTTCTTTTTCATTCATGCAAGGTTTATATTACACCAAAAGGGTCCACGACCCATTGTTACTAACAGTTTGCCACGTCCTAAGTTACATCTCCAGGTCTATCTTCTTCATAATTTCCCCTGCAGCGGCCTGGATATCTTCACTGCCCACCAGCTCTGCCAAGGCGAGCTCCTCCTTGACCTTCTCAAGGTCGAATGATGGCTCGTGGTGCTTCACCGTGGCCAGTGCAGTAGCAGCAGCGAGCTTGCCGCTGTCCATCAGCAAGGTCTTTATGCGACCTTCCGCGTCCTCCAACCGCGCGACGAGCTCTTGTGGACCGCCCTCGACCTTAGGGGCATACACGTCCACAAGATACTCAGCGGCCTCCTTGAGGTCGTCCAGCTCCTTCTCAATATATGCAGTCATCTCTTGATGATCAATAATGGTTTGCATTGCCCGGCCATGGTCGATCTCTAGATCCCTGCGCGCCCCCAAATTCATAAGCAGCTTTATGAGTGAAGTAAGACTCACTGACGACGACCTCCTTGTGCTTCTCCTTGAGGATCTTCACCTGCTCCTTTGACTCCTCGAGGTCCTTCTTCAAGGCAGTCTCCCTCTTCTTGGCCTCTGCAAGTGCCAAGGTCAAGAATGGGTCACCACGACGTTTAAACATAAAAGACCAAAAGGGCGTCCCTCGATGTACCTGCGGTGACGATCTTTAGATCGTCCTCCGTTTCCTTCGCCTTCAGCTTTGCAGCTTCAAGCTCCCGCTTCAAGGCCTCGATAGCCTGGTCCTTCAAGATAGCCTCATCCTTGAGGCTCCTTATTTCCTTCGTGGCCTCAGTCTTCACCTGAAGCACAGCCTCTCGCGTCGTGGCCAGCTCTGCTTGAAGCTTGGCACCCTCCGTCAGCAGGTTCACCCTCGCCTGCAAGCGTGCGGCAAGAGTCTGCTCCAACACATCAAGATCGTCAAGTCAAGGCACCTGAGCAAACTTAAGATGTAGCCCCAAAGGTAACATCAGCTCACCATGAGCTTCCTGCCGATTGTCTTCGCCGCCTCCGTGATGGTCGCCTGCGCTGCCTTGAAGTCATCAAGGTCCTTGGCGTCGGCCCAGACATCATCCTCCCACGGAGTACCAGCATAGAGGCACTGTTGTCGTTCGGCTTCCCCGCTTCCACCTCTGGCTTCCGCTAGTCGCACCTCCGGCAGACTTGACTCGAGCGGGTCTTGCTGGCGCAGGTCCACCACCTGCTGGGCGCTGTCAGTGGCGACCTTGGCCGCTTCCAATGATGCTGCCCCCACGGTCTCTGGGGCCCCGCTGGTAGCATCCCCGGCTGACGTCGCCGGTGATTGCCCCACCGGCAACTTCTCGAGCTTCCACCCCAAGGCCCCCTGGCTTGAGGCATCTTTACCGGTACCCGACGCGGCGGGAGTCCCCCTGCCAAAAATATACAAAAATCGTCAGCACTAACGTACTCAACAAGCCGCAAAAATGAAGAATAGCATCAACTCAAGCTCAGTAACATACCCGCTACCGGTCTTCAGCTTAAACGACATCGGCCTGGGCGGCGCCCACCTCAGCTTCTTTTGTGACCCCTGGTCGCTCACACCCTCCACGCTCGGCTTCTGCTGCTGCTCGCCGGTAACCACAAGCGGGGCATCGCTTTGTCCTGCGGCCGCTGTGCCGCCTGACCCCGTGGCGACGTGGCGCGACCGCGCATCATCCTGCTCCTCGTAGACCACCTCGGTGCTAGTCGCGGCCGTCCCCGACGGTGTAGTCGTGTCTTTCCTCTTCCTCTTCTTCTTCTTTGCCTCGATGGTGGCGGAGATGATCTTGACACCCTTGTGCACCGGGATCTTAGCGGTGGCCTGCCGCGTGCGACGAGTCGTTAGCGCGGAGCTCGTCACGGGCGGATCCTCATCATCACTACCCCCCACCGACGAGTCGGAGAGGTAATTCTCCAATAACTTCGGTGGCGGAGCCTGCGTGTCCTCCGCCGCCCGGACCTTGAAGCTGCGCTCGCCCTCGTCGGCGAGGGGAGCCGGGCTCCAGAACAAACCTTCACGACCCTGCCACAGGCGACCTTCATTTCAGAAACAGGGGAATGCTAAGCCGACAAATGAATCAAGGTCGATCAGCGACATACCACGTCAGTGGCCGGTGTGAGGGAGAATGCCTTGGGGCACATTCGGTTCCGGATCACCCCATTGAAGAGCTCCCTCACTCACGCCACCATCTCCTGCTTGGAGACCTTACACTGCTGTACGCGGGTTGGGTCGGTTTGACCCCAGTATTCGTAGACTGGGTACACCCGATCCTGGATCGGTTGCAGCAGCCTCCGGCTGAAACTGATGGCCACTGCGCCGCCCATCAGCCCTTCTTCCTTCCTCATCTTGAAGTCCTCTAGCAGTAGCTTGATGGTGTCCATCTCCTGCGATGTGAGCTGGTTGGTCCACTCCGGCACCGGGACCGGAGCAAGCCCCGACCTAGTGGCCAGCGCCGGCTTCGGGTTGTCGATGTAGAACCACCCTCGCCACCAGCCTTGGTTGTTGTCCGGCAGCTCCATGTCGATGTACACCGTCTTCTTGTGACAGCGTAGTATGAAGCCGACGGCCCCGACGATGCCATTCTTCCCCTTGTTCTTCACCTCGAAGAAATACCGCCAAAAGTCGATATGTGGCGATATCCCCAAGTATGCCTCGCACAGGTGGATGAACGAGGATACAGTGGTGATGGTGTTGGGGACGAGATGCACCAGGTCGATACGGTAGAAGTGGAGCAACCCATGGAAGAAGTCGCCCGCCGGGACTCCAAATCCGCGCTCGATGTGCGTGATGAAGGCGACGGTCTCCCTGGTCCCCTCGGAGGGGAAGGCTTCGCCGGCGACTGGCCTCCAGCCCACCTGCTCCCTGGGCTTCAGCAGCCCGCGCTCCACCAGACTCTTCAGCTGCGCCTCTGTCACCATTGAGTTCTCCCACACCTTCTCCGGCGGCGGTGCAAGCTCTGGGGCCATTTCTTCTTCTTCGAAGCCTGTGGATCTAACTCTAAACACCACCAGAGATTTCTGGCGCATGCGGCAGTGCTGGGCGCGGTGGATCTAGGCACGGCGGCGCTGGCGAATCTGTGCGCTAAAGCTCTTGGCTGCGGAATCGAAAACCCTAGCTGTTGCGGGGAATGGAAGAGAGTGGAAGAGAGTGGGGTTCTCGACCCTTCACTCGGCTTTTTATAACTGGGCCGCGGCGCCCCTAACGTCCCTTCGGATTTGGCGACATTCCCGGCGACCCAACGGATACTTCGACCAACAGCTCTTTCGGCCTAACAGCTTCAGGCAGTAACGGTTTGTACCGTGCGGGAATCCATGCCCGTTGGCCTTCCGCCCAATGGTTCGATGACCATGGACTCATTATGCCCTACTTCAAGCCCCTTACCCACTATTTTCTTCAAGGTCTCCTGGCCTCTGACGACCTCCGGGTCCATGATAACACCTTCACAAGGTCGACAGGTACTACCGCTTGGTAGGTCGCCTCAGCTCTCACTGATTGGGTTTGCACCCCTGGCTCCTAGGTCCTATTACCTACTGGATCACCTTAGCCTCTATGGCTGGTTTTGCACCAACAGCCCCGTGCTTAAAGGCTCCACTGCCCGTTGGTGGCCTCCGGGTCAAGTAGCACCTCCTTGAGGTCGCTAAGGTCCTGCTACCTATTACATTGCCTTAAATGGCTATACCGATGGCCCTGTGCTTAATGGCTCCACTGCCCGTTGGCGACCTCTTGGTCAAGTAGCACCTCCCTGAGGTCGCTAAGGCCCTGCTGCCTTCTAGGTCGGGTAGACCTAGAGTTTCCAGGCTGACTACCTGCATTGTGTCACTGCACAACGGCCATGCCGACCCAGGTCGACATGGGTTCCCTGTCTCTACGAAGGGCCTCCTGAAGGTCGGCGTGCTATTACAGCCCTGTCGGGACCTTTGTATCCGTACCATTGCAGCCTGGGCGCCCTCACAACCACCAAAATCATGATATTCTTCATGTAAAACTGTATTTACAGCTTCATAAGCTACAAGGAGTTTGGCCCTTGGCCAAATTACAAGATACAAAGATCTTAAAGGTCCTGAATTACCTTCCAAAGTGCTTACGACTCAATCTACACTAATAAGGCTTGTCGCAAGCTTTCTTCTAGCTTCAGGACCTACTCGACAACCTCTACAGCCACTATGAAGGCAGCTGCCACACAGCTACCTCTACTCGCGTACCAACCGGTCTCCTGCAGCGCCCAACATCAAGTCTGAGCTTCGCCGCAAGATTGCAGAAGGTCCGAGCTTTAACACCAACCTCGTCGGGTGGAGCGCGACGCTCACCAGCATCACATCAGGCCTGAAAGTGTCAGGGCCGATGATGCAACTGCTGCTTCATACTCCTTCTGGGCTCCTCGATAAGGCTGGGAGAAGAGGTCAATCGAGTTCTTCGAGCCTCGCAAGCATTCTTCTAGCTCCAAGCATGAACTACATCAACTCTACACTCTGGTGGGCGAACACAAGCCCATGGTATGGCAATATTACTACTCTGGATCATCTTGGTTCAACTTTGAAGATTGGTGTGGTTTGCTTCAAGCCTTGGGTACATATTTATACTACCAAGCACCTGCCATTCAGTCTTATTCGCAAGGCCAATTTGCGTAGCGTCCTTATCCTCGAGGTCACTGTACCCTCGTGGAGCACGAGGTCACTGTTCGCTCGTGGGAGGCATTGGCGCACTTGTCCCCTACCTGACCACATCTCAGAGCATCTTTTGTCTTTTGCCGGTGATTGCGACCTGTGCTATGTCTGCAAGCCGGCCTGTGACCGTACAGTGCACGCGTGACTCCGGTCGTGCCGAACCTGTTGCCTGCTGCCCTCTGCAAGATTCTGGAGCTCTTGTCCTCTAGCGTCGACCCTACAAGAGCATCTGTTTCCTAAGCAGAAGGTCGTAGGTTCGGATTGTTTCTCTCTTCTTCTTTAGAGCATCAAACCGGCCATACTGGTCGCTTTACTGCTCGGGTGCTACTACACTAGTGCGTCTTCGACGCCCTATTTTCTCCAGGTCGCCTCGACCTAATGGAATCCTGCTTCCATCACATCTCTGCTCGACCTACCCTTGGTAGGCTTGTTGACCTTTCTCAAGGTCGTGACTGTTACTACAACATGCCTGACTCAGGTCAGGTCGGCGGTTCTGCAAGATCTACGCCTCGTCTTCACTTCGACCTCATGGTCCTTCGACCTAGAAGCTCGATGTTTAACTTCGTGCGCGCATCGGAGGGGTTTCTTTTCTTTTTTTTTGATCCTCGTGCACCCTTCACGACCTCGACGGTGCTGTGCCTCTGCTACTCTTCGACACGACCTCGCCTCGGCCGCTGCACCTACACGTCGATCGGAGGCTTGAGAGACATGGGTACCCATGGGTCCCCACCGGCCAGGGTCCCAGGGGCCCCTTACAAGTGGACCCGACCTTCCAGAAGACCCGCCGACCTTACAAGTGGGCCTAGCGACCTTATCCACACCTCTGAAGACCGCGAGCGGCCTGATCAGGATCCCGGAAGGCCCACAATGCTTGGCGTGCAAGTCAAGGACTCTAGGATCTGGCGCGCCGCCGCCTGTAGCTCCGAGTATCACGGGATACTCCTTGTAATCTGGGAGATAAGCCTCCCACAGTTGTAACCGACCCCGACATGGGTCAACCGACCTGTGTATGCAAACCCTAGCCCGTCCCCCCATATAAAGCGGCCTAGGGCTCCAAGCACAGGGACAACTCATCTTCCTCCACGGATAATCCAGCACAACTAGACGTAGGGTTTTACTCTCCGGAGGCCTGAACCAGTATAAACCCTTGGCTCCGTGTTCCTCGTCGCCATACTCGCCTAGTTCCGTGTGCATCCCTTGCATAACCACCTACGCTCTTAGGTCCCGATCCTCCATTAACCTGCAAACCTCTAGGGTAACCCCCTAGCGGATCTGTCTAGGTCTCACCCCCTAACACTAATGCAGAAAAACAGAAATAAAGTAGTGATTATGATGTATAAAACATAAAGGTATGAAAGAGCAAGATGTTCAATGACACTTGCCCGTTTCCCGATGTTCCACTGCTCAGAAGCGTTCCTCAGTGTAAAACAATCATCTGAACAACACAATGCTACACTAAGAACAGGGCACCAGACAATAAAAGCATTTTAGAAACGCGTACTACTAGCTAACGTGAGCTAGCTACGAACAAGAGAGCGCTAGGAACATCTAAAGTGAAACTACAAGAAAAAGGCACAACTATCAGAGGGTTTACACGATTAGGCTCAAAGGACTATATGTTTCATTTATTTTAATTAAATAAATATGTGTAGCGGGTATTTCAGAAAAATACCACATGTTGGAACTCAAGCAAATTACATTTAAATGTAAAGCACAAGTTAAACCTAGTCATATTTTATTTATAAAAAATATTAGAATTTATACCAATTTAACATTTATTTTTAGAAAAGAAACTCCATGTGAGAGCAACTAACGAATTTTTATGTGTCGAGTTGAGCTAAACAAGTTATAAATAAAACATGTTTATGTTCGAATTAACGATATTAACTTTTATTTAAGAAAAAATGAAGGTTTTGCCTATATTTGATTTTATTCAAAGAGATTGAATTGGATATTAATCAAATTAATATAAGGTTTAATTTTTAGAAATAAGAAACATGGTGAACGTGGCTTCTAACACGTACTCTACGACGAGACGAACCTAACGCAACTCGAACGAGTCTAAACGGAGCTAGGATGTGAAAGATACAGACTTTGGAAGGTTGTACGGGCCTACGTGTGATAAATTGTAGGTTTCAAGGGCTAAAGCACAAGATTCGCAAGACTCAAAAAAATTTTGCTGTAAAAAGGTGAAAGATCAAGGGTCTATGAGCAAAAGGCGCTCGGCTGGGCTAAACTGCGAAAGGTGGGATCTGTTTAGGGGTTCTTGTGCAAAACGGCAAGACACATATGAAACTCATGGTATATCAGGGTTTTGCAGGGGTTTATGTGCAAAAGCACAGTTGATGGGGCGGTTCAGCTGAGTGGACGCCACGCGGCGCGCACTGGTTGGCTTGGACCACCACGTGGCGCTGACGTGGCCCATGGACCGAGCTGTGGACTGGGTCCATTGGTCCACGGTGAACTGATTATACACACCGAAGGGGTATGCGATCACGTCCATAGGTTGGGGATCGGATGGCCAGGGTGCGCCGCTCGGCTTTGGTCATCGGGGCAGCAGAGATGGCGGCAGCTCGCCAGAGATGGGGCGCGCGGGGCTACAGTGCACCGTTTTGCATGAGATTTGGTCTGAGAGAAAGATGGGGGCAGCACGAAGCTCACCAGGATGGTCTTGACGGCATTTTTGAGGCGAGGACGAAGGACGGTGGTGAGGGGCGGACGGGGGTCGCGGTGTTCGCCGGGAACGGGTCTCCAGCCACGGTTTCGTGCTCCTTGGTGACGGGGTGACCTCATGGGGATCTTGTGATGGCCAAGAGAAAGGAAGGGAGGGGTGAGAGGGATCCCACAGTGACGGGAGGAGGTGGTGGCCGTGGCTTACCAGGAAGGTGTTGGTAGCGATTTCTATGCAAGCGGCGGCGCGGGGGCGAGGAAGAGCGAGCGGGGTGGCAAAGGGGAGGGACGGGGCTCGAGGTTGACGTCTTATAGAGGAGGAAGGGGCAGCGAGGACCGGGGATTGGAATAGCGGCATCTTCGGCCATGACGAGCGGACGCGGGTCTTGCCTACCATCCGTGGCTCTGGATGCACCTGGGCGGGGTCGTGGGGCACGGTGGAGGTGCAGCACGGGCGCAGGGGGCCCCACGCGACGCGGGTATTGAGGGGAGGGGCATGGGCATCCGGACCGGCACCGCGGGTTTTAACGGGAGGCGACGGTGCTCTGTTTTGGAAAGGGGAGGGAGAGAGGTAGGGGATGACGGGTGGGGGTCGGCTAGTCGGTGAGTGAAGGGGAAAGGGAGGCCTGTCGCGAGCCAAGCTGGGCTACTAGAACGAATTGGGCCGGCGTAGGGGAAAAGATTAGGAAGTGGACTGCGGCCTTGATGAAATGGGTGGCGGGCTGGGTGTTGGGCCTGCTCGGTTTCCTGAGCTCAGCTCGAGGGGGAAGAGGATGGAAGGTGCGTTGGGCCGCGGTTCGGTGTTGAAGGAGGTCGGGATGGGCTGAGATGGGTCGGTGGGAGGGAGTTGGGCGTCTCCCGAGAAGGAAGGAGGGAGAGTTTTGGGCTCGTGAGAAAAGGGAAAAGGGGAGAGAGGGAGTAGGAGATTGGGCCCATGAGATTAGAGAGAGATTTAGAGATAGAGAGGGAGATGTAGGTTATGTTGAGAGAGAGAGACTAGGCATAGTTTTTAGAGAGAGAAGAGACGATCCTATAGTGAAGAGAGATAGGTCTTGTTTAGAGAAAAAGATTAGGAAAGATTTAGAGATGAAGATTAGAGCGACACAAGGATTAAACTATAGACAAACCTATTCGAGCTTAAAAACTCAAATTCATTGTTCACACAAAGAAAACTATGCATAGCGGCATGTATGCAACAAACATATATTTATAAACTATGATTCATTTAATTTAGAAATTATTATTTATTTTGAATAATTGTACACACTCTCTATTAATTCTAACAAATTTTAATAAAAATATTAAGTCCTAGCCAGAAGTTCAAATTAGGATGTTACAGTAGGGCTCCATAGGGCCTGAACCAGTATAAACCTTTGTGTCTTTTGTGCCACCATCCTGTCCTGACACGCAATCGTAGAAATCGTACTTGCCGGTGGTAGAGAACCCCGACAGCTGGCTTCCTAGTGCTTTTAGAGAGATTAGGAGGAGAGTCCAAGCTTGTTGGCACCTCTCCCCAAGAACAACCTCTACGGATGTTGTTGTTATTCAATTAGAGCAAAGTGAGATTTTAGTACATTCTTATTAGACTAAAGTGACATTCATACATAGGTGAGTGTCTTTTTGTGTTCTTAGCTTGTTCATCATTTAGAGGCTTGTGTTCTTGTGAACACAACCCTTTGATCTTGTGGATAAGTTTCACAAGTTCATATATCCATTGTATGCCTGTTAGTCAATTAGAATATAATGAGTGCTGTTGCATCTCTAATTAGACCAAAGTTGCATCTGTGATCCTTGCATGTGGTAGAGTTTATCTTAGCTAGTCCTAGTTTCCCCCTCACGGTTTCGTCGCCTCGTATTTATACAGAGTGCTATAGTATTGCTACGGGTATACAGATGGAGCTGTAGTATAGTAGTGGTTGGTAGTGTAGACGTCGTGTCTAGACTATGAGTTATCCTTCATTTGCCATGTATCCCACGTTTAGATAGAAGTAGGTTGCGGTAGTGAGAGCCGTTGGACTCTTCGTATCCCTCCATGTTCAGATACGGTGTAGAGCCAAATACCGGAACCAACTGTTAGAGCCAGGCGGGGTCGGTGCCCGAAGTGAGTGACCATACCAGAGAAACTGTTGTAGACTCTGTTTCTACCCATCTTGTCCAATAGATTGGTGTCCTTAGACCATTAGCTAGGCCTAAAGCTAGATCTCTCCCATTTCTTGGATTCGATACCCTTCAGAATACTCCTTAGATGAAGTTCTACAGCGGTATATTCGTGCGCTTGCGGATTCGTTTGTGGTCATAGGTGTACCCACATGATCTTACGCTCTGTTGACACTCAAAACTGGCAGCTAAGCCAGATCAGGCTGGACCAGGCGGTCTGACCGCGGTCTCTGTAGCCGGTCTGGCAATAGGAGGTCGACCTCGTCCCTAGGGCGGTTTGACCACCCTGGTCAAAGTCCTCAAAATGCAATTTGGACTTCACCATTGGATAGTTCTTGTCGATTAGATCAAGATGCATATGTAGAACGTCTGATTCAGACTCCAGATGAGGGAGATATGGCTTCGAGAAGACCTGCACATCAGACACGCGGTCTAACCGCCCCTGGGACCCGGTTAGACCGGCCTGCCCTGCCAAATCCGAGTTAGGAGATGTATTTTGACACAAGATTTGCATAAACTTTGACTCCTACTAGGGCAAGACCTCCCCACCCTATATTTATGAAGGGCCACGGCCGATTGAGAGGAAGACAATCGAATCAAACATTACCTTTTACTTTTCAAACCCTAAACCTCTCTTCCAACCTCCATGCTGTCCTTCTCTTGATCTCCACGGTCATAGATGGCATCCTAGGGCCTGTTGGCCGACCTAGGGCACGCCGGCGACGTCCTCACCCTGACGAGGTCCCTCCCGGGCGAGAGCTTTGACGGTCTTTGCTAGTTTGCTCGTAAACTAGTCATTCTTCGTCACGTAAGTGTGTCGGTTATCCTTTGCTTGTTTGCTCGTAAACATAGCCGTCCTCCACCACCTAAGTGTGGTATTTATCTCTCCGAACGACCATCTTGAGCCAGGGCGGTCTAACCTCGTTGCCAGGGCAGTCTAACCTCCCTGGGCAGCTTTTTCTGCTTTTTGGTCCATTCGTGATCCGCACGCTCTAGTGCTCTCGTGTGTTGGCCATAAAAGGTGTCAACACATTTTGGCGACTCCGCTGGGGAAGAAAGATCAGGTTGCTCAAACCATTCTATCAATCCCTAGCCTTTTACCATATTGATCTATTATTTTGATTCACCTTTGTAGTTGAATCTGGTCTTTCGAGACTGATTGCATCTACACTTGTGACTTCGCATCAGGCTGCTCACGCCGTTTGCATTGTGACTTGCTTGCTACTACACATTGAAGACTAGAAGCGAAGCAAGGTTTTGGTCATTTATTGCTTGGATTTTATGGATTTATCTATATAACAAGATCAGAAGCATCAAGAATTGTTATGGCGGGCTATTCATATACTTCACATCAGTCCTACTATGACGAGCCCAAGGTACAATTTGCAAATACATTACCTTTGTATAATGTTAATAGTTATTTTGCAAGTACCATGAATCCTTATGTTGATGTTGCTAGATATGATACTAGTAGGCATATTGCATCGGCTAGTACTTGTTCAGATGGTTTTAATTATGCAAATTATAATTCTGAATTTAATATGCAAAAGCCATTGTCAAATATGCATGCTTTGCATTTTAATGATACTAGTAACATACAACATTACTCTCACACTCCGACTGTACAACAAGTTCAAAAGTCTGTTAAAATGTATCAAGGCCAAACTAACATGGTGAGTTTGGCCAATTTTTATGGAACACCACATGCTAGCACTACTAGAACCCCCCCCTTTAGCTACGTTATAGTAGCAACGCACCCTGAAAGCGTTTCTATGTCAGTGCATAAAGATGCTTTTTGACACGATTTTGATAACATATCAAAGTGTCACGATATTAGACACGCTTACATTGTTAGTAGTCTTATAGAGATACTTTTTTAACACGCTACTGAAATCATCTCAAAAAGACACGAAGTTAGACACGATTTAAAGCGTCATTATTGTCAAGACACGCTACAATATGTGTCAAACAATGTCTATAGCCACGTAAAGATACTTTTTGACATGATTGTAAAAAATGTTTCAAAATGATGCATGGTTAGACATGCTTTGAATGGTGAGTAGCATGTAGGAACGTCATAAAGCGTTTCAAATAAGTGTCATAATGGTTCTTCATAGGATAACTCAAAAGTAAAACATACTTATGTAAGTTAGATTTGTTGTGTAGGTGAGACGGTAAGGAAGCTATGTGTGACATGAGAGATCTTGAGTTCGAATCCTACGCACCGCACATATTACACATACATAATCATGGAATAGTGTCCTCCAATATGAAATATTTTTTTATTTTTTCATAAATTAGTAGACATTTTATAAACGTACCTAGGAGTTTGTCTCTATATTTCTAAACACACAATGAAGCGTTACTATACTACATAACTACACCACTAAGCATGATATAAATGTGTCTCTAAAATTGTATCAATGCAAGTAGACACACTTAACGAATTCGTCTCTACGAAGCCTGACACGGTCCCTGCGAAGACGCTTCTAACACGCTTTTTGAAAGTGTATATACAAAGCCATAGAGATGAAATAAAGTGTGTCTAACTCTAAATACAGCGTAGCTAAAGGGAGAGTTTTCTAGTAGTGTAGTAATTCTACTAATTTTCAGCAAGGTGTTTCATCTATTTATTCATCGGCAGGAAATTCACAATATGTGATTACATCACAAAACATGTCGGCGAATGAGAAAGTTGGTTATGCTAATTCTAGTCATTTAGCTAGCTATTCTCAAACATCATGCACCACCAATCTCTATAATTTTCAGCAAGGTAGAGATGAGTTGGTTTTTAATTATTTAGAACGATTCAAAGAAACAAAAAATTGATGCTTTAATTTACCTTTTTCCAATTCAGATCTAGCTTATCTTGCTTTTAGAGGTTTAAAATCATCCCTTAGAGATTGGTTAAGAGATATAAAATTTAATTCGCTTGCTGAGTGCTTGTAAAAGCTATGGCATATGAATTAAGGATAAAAGAACAAAACGAGAAAATTGGCCATGCCAATTTCAGCCATCTGGCCAGTTGCTCTCAACCAGTACATGTTGCATCACTTGCTACTGAAGTAGAGGTTACACCTACCTTCTCATCATCGCTTACAAATGTTGATAATCATGATTTGGCTTCAAATATTCATAATTATAGCCAGATTAATGGAAATTCAGCAAGTGTGCATTTAGATGAAGAGGTCAAAGAAGAGGACCTTTCATAGTAGATGCGTCAAGAATTAGATAAGATTCTTGCACAATTTCAACGAAACTTTCTTTCTCAAGTAGCAATCTCCAGGAAAAATAAAAATGATTTAGATTTGAGTGATAGTTCAGTTATTGCAACAACTGAACCAATTAATGCAAATTCTGAATCTGTTGTACTAAAAGAGTCAAGCTTAGCTGCATAAGAGGATATTAATCAAAATAAAACAGCTATGTTTGATTTTCCTAAAGACGGAGTTGTCATATCTTTTACTAGCAATTATCATGCTACTAAGCGACAAGTTCAGGCTGAAAAAATATCAGAACATCAAATTGTTGAAAACCAAGACAAAGGAGGCGAGAAGGAATCAGTAGCATGTCGATGCGAGGTGATTTCCAGCAACCCTGGAGGCACCGGTCTAACCGGCTCCCTACACCGGTCTGACCGGTCGAGGCAGAGTATCACTGAGGGTTGTGATCAAGAGGAGAAGTACGACATTATCCACATCAAGGTTCCTTGCCTCTCCAATTTATTTGATAAGGTATGTCTTACAAGTAATTCCCAATCAGGTCGTGTATTTTCAGTTAATTCATTTATTAGTGATTCTATCATAAATAAGTCTAGAAGATTGATTGAGGATGGTAATTTACTTGTTAGCAACAGTATACCTTCAGATTCTATCAGCCAATGCATTGTAAAAATTAAAAAGGCTGATCATAAAAATACTTTGACATTTAAATTTTCTACATCATCATTGTCAAAGTTTTTCTCTTCATGGTGTACTTATGGATATTCTAGACTTAAAAGTAAGAGATCAAAACCGAGAGCCATTGTGAAATCCGATGATAATATAGTGATAAGCTCTAAAGCATCGGGTATGAGAAGTGTAAAGAAATGTATAGCCGAATTGGTTGATGAGAAATCTGAACCATTCGTTTGCTTAGCCTTAAAACCTTCTCCACGAAAGCATCGGTTGGATAAAATAAAGTACACCTTTGATTTAACTTTGTGTGATGATTTATTTGATATCTTGCTAGAGAATAATTTTATTAAACTCTCTGATCACAAAGTTAATTCATCACCTCTTGAGTTAGGAGATAGAAAATATTGCAAGTGGCATAATTCATTTGATCATAATACTAGTGATTGCAATATTTTTCACCAATTTATACAATCGGCCATTAATTCTGGACGATTGAGATTTTCTCAAACACAAGAGGATGACCAATTGTCTACAATTGGTTTTGGTGGCAATGGATCATTAAACCGACTAGCATCAACCGGTTAATCCAATGATTTAAATTTAGTCGCCAAAGACGAAGATTCAAAGCTCCCAAGTGATGAGAAGGACATCGTTCATGACTTGCAAGATCAAGCAATTATTGAAGATGATGAGCCTATCAAAATCCCAGAAGTTACTGTGGGGCAAATGGGTTTTTCTCCATCAAACCAAGAACCTGTTGTTGCCGTTGTGCTGGGACAGGCGGTCAGACCGCCCAGGCAAGGAGGTCTAACTGGGTTGGAGCAACAGGTCAAACCGGTTGGTTCAGGTCTGAAAAATCCAAAAATCTTGAGACCTGAGTGTCCTATAGCTAATGGAAGTAGAGATCATGTCAAGTACCATGGTAAAAAGCTGAAGCTCACTTTTGATGAACTTCCGGCTAAGTATCAAAAGGAGAATGAGGCCAAGCATGCTAATCGGTCAAATGATATTAAGTCATCAAAATTGCCTCCTAAAGATAATTATGGGAACTGGAATCAGCAAAGAAAGGGTTTTCAATCAGCAGCGTCATATTCTCCTTTTGAGCCATCAATGCTGGTTTCTTATGCTCCATATCCCACTAATGTTCATACTTTCTCACCATGGGGGTGGAGTGATTCATATCATGTTGAGTACTCCAAGACGACAATCATGTGCAAGGCAGCCATATTTCAAAAATGATCGTTTTGAGCATAAAGATCGGTCTAGAGTTCAAAATAAGAAAAAGGTTGTCAAGCAAGTTTACCGAGTAAAAAGAGATGGTCGCAAAGATAAAAGTTCAGATCTGAATTCAGTTAATGGAAAGCCGATTAATGTGTCAAGCACTTCGGTTACTAATGGCTAGGGAAAGGAAAACTCAACCGTTGATCTTCCAAGTGCCAAATCTGAACAAAAGAAGTTGAAGAGATCAAAGAACAAGAAAATAGCACCGCTGTCCAAAACCAGAGCGAAGTCAAGTCCTACACTTGGTTTACCAAATTGGTAGAAAAATGAGTTACAAAGGTTTAGTGCTCAAGAGTTGAAAAGGAGAGGCATGGCGTGGGTTCCTAAAGGAAGCATTCAAGACAAGGGTGATGATCAAGCAAAAGGTGCGACATATTTGAAAGAGAAGAAAAGATATGAAAAACAGCCTTCAAAACTAAGGTTTGCACCAAATCATCAAAATTATTGGTCATTGGCTAACTCATTTACTTCACAAATGTCACATATGCCTATGTTTTGGAATTCATCTTTAGGTATGCTTGATTATCTCTCATACTCTTATTTTGGTCCTTGGGTTCCACATAGATTATCTTTATATTATAGAGGGTCATCACCATATTGCTATGCATATTAATCAATAACAATAGCCGAAGTATTTAGTTCCTAGAGATAATTTTAATTTCTGAATTTACATATCTTTACCCTTCTATTTCGGTTGTGCATACTCTTATGGATGTATTAATTATGGATGAAATTGAATTATCGTTCTTGACAACATACATGGCTGATGAATCTCTTTAATCGTTGTCCTAAAGCGATGGCTTCCCGATGGAGGTTTCTACCATAGAGTTAATAAAAGAATAATTTGCTACCATAGAGTTTCAATTTACTTGATCGGCTTGCAAAATTTCTCACGGCATTGGTGATGTCTTTATTTCACCAAGTGATGGTGTTTTGAGATTTTTAGCCGTTTGGAGTATTTAGTCTCAATAAGCAAGCCGAATATGAAAGTTTTCTGTTCAGGCTAAAATTTTGTGATCCATGGTTCCAAAATCATACAGAGACATTTAGGTGATTTATTGCTGAAGGTGCATCGAGTATTTATCTTTGAATAAGTCACTATGTGTATTCTTGATAGATGTTTAGATGATCATTTCAATTTTATTGTGCATATTTCTCTAAGCATCAAAATCCAGGATTGTCACTCTGCAATTGTAAACATCAGGTCACTATGTCCAAAAGACATTCTCATGAGTCGAGGCCGATGTGTAGCAATGTCAAAGGGCACATTCTGGACAGGCTGGTCTGACCGCATGCAACCGGTCTGACTGCCATTGTAAACAGTTTGACCCGTATGGCTATGGTTTTGGCTTTGAAGTTTTTGGACTTGATTAGGCCAAGATTATTAGTGCTAAAGTTTATTGTCAGATATTTGCATAATTTAAGATGCATCAAAAAACAAGCAAGAGGGGTTCAAGAGTAATCTAGCCATTGCCAATTCTAAGGTAATTGTAATATATTCATCTTTTAGGGGCTGATTACTCACCTTACTTTGCTTATGGTTAAAATTAAATATGGATGCCATACTGAATTTTCTATCCTTCTCTTTTGTCAAATTGAGAAGTGTTGCAATGACCAATTGACAGAATAGTAATTCAGTCGCTTTGGGCATCTATAAAAACTTTCAAGTGTGAAATGAGTTTGAATTAATATTTCAATAACCCACAACTGAGCTAGTGTGTGCTCAGGTTTATCTCATTCACACAATATGCATAAACAGCAGCAACAAGTTGCATTCTTCATATCCCACAAATTCAAGTAATATGGCCAATAGATTCTATCGTCCTTGAAAAGTAAAACCTGTTTGCCATTCTTGTGCTTAGTATTGTTTCTGTGCAGTTTTGGTGTTGATAAGTATTTCTTAGTACACAAGCTTTACTAAGAAACAGAAGGGCATATGTTGACACTCAAAATTGGCAGCTAAGCCAGATCAGGCTGGACCAGGCGGTCTGACCGGGATACCAGGCGGTCTGACCGCGGTCTCTGTAGCCGGTCTGGCAACAGGAGGTCAGACCTCGTCCCTAGAACGGTTTGACCGCCCTAGTCAAAGTCCTCAAAAGGCAATTTGGACTTCACCATTAGATAGTTCTCGTCGAGTAGATCAAGATGCATATGTAGAACGTCCGATTCGGACTCCGGGTGAGGGAGATATGGCTTCGAGAAGACCTGCACGTCGGACACGCGGTCTAACCGCCCCTAGGACCCGGTTAGACCGGTCTACCCTACCAAATCCGAGTTAGGAGTTGTATTTTGACACAAGATTTGTATAAACTTCGACTCCTACTGGGGCAAGACCTCCTCACCCTATACTTATGAAGGACCACGGCCGATTGAGAGGAAGACAATCGAATCAAACATTACCTTTTACTTTTCAAATCCTAAACCTCTCTTCCAACCTCCATGATGTCCTTCTCTAAATCTCCACGGTCATAGATGGTGTCCTAGGGCCTGCTGGCCGACCTAGGCCACACCGGCGACGTCCTCACCCTGACGGGGTCCCTCCCGGGCGAGAGTTTCGACGGTCTTTGCTAGTTTGCTCGTAAACTAGTCGTTCTTCATCACATAAGTGCGTCGGTTATCCTTTGCTGGTTTGCTCATAAACCTAGCCGCCCTCCACCACGTAAGTTTGGTATTTATCTCTCCGAACAACCATCTTGAGCCAGGGCGATCTAACCTCGTTGCCAGCAGGGCCGTCCCAGGGGGAGGGGCAGGCAGGGCGCTACCCATGGGCCTCATCGGGCGAGGGGCCATCAGAGTATAGATGTTTCCTGCAACAGTCCGTCCACCGATCGTACAGGTACAGTCGCTGAACCAGGTCTGCACAGCGACGTATCGCATTCGTCAATCGCCAGGCACACAACGCACGACGACAGACGGGACGAGATCGAGAAAGACGAGAAGACGAGGAGCAGTGAGGCCCCGAGGGCGACGCGCAGGTCGACGGTGTTATTGTTGATTATGCAATTGTTTCATTGACTAGTCGATTTGATCAGCTAAAGAAATTTGAGAAAATATTTGGTTTCTTATTCAATTCAGATAATCTAAAGTCCTTGGATCATAGTGACCCACGAGATTGTTGCACAACTTTTGTGAATAAGTTGTCTCATGACAACCAGTCTAATGTTGAGTTAGATGATTTGTTCTCTGAGTTGAAAGTGTTGCAAGTAACTTTGCCAGATCAGTTGATGTCAGCATCTGAGATTCTTCACTTTGTTAAAGATGCAGATTGCTATCCGAATGCTTCTATTGTATATCGGATTCTATTAACTGCATCGGCTGAAAGAAGCTTATCCAAATTGAAGCTATTAAGAAATTGTTTGATGTCAACTATGCTACAAGAAAGATTAAATGGCTTGGCTATGTGCAGTATTGAGAAGGATATTTTAGATACAATTGATCTTAATAGTGTTCTTGAATATTTTGCATCAAAAAATGCCCAAAGACGCCTTTTTAAAAAGCACTATGCTTTTGTTTGAGGTAACTATCATAGTTATTTTGCTATTTTTATCTTCTTTGATGTACTGGTACTTTTACAAGAAGAATTAAATATATGCTACAAATTATCTCTTATCAATAGTATTATATAATGTAATTATTATATGAAAATATTAGATTGTTAGACTCTTAGTGTCTTACTCGCCCAAGGGCCCATGAAACTTGTGGGACGGCCCTGGTTGCCAGGGCGGTCTAACCTCCCTGGGCAGCATTTTCTATTTTTTGGTCCGTTCGTGATCCGCACGCTCTAGTGCTCTCGTGTGTTTGCCATAAAAGATGTCAACACGCTCATACTAACAAAATGTCGTTAGTAGTGACATTAAGAAATACCAACAGACGACGAGAGCATAAGATGAAGAAACGAGGTGCATAGCGTGGGTTACCCACGACCCATGTGACGATAAGGTGGGGTGGAGGGCGGCGTCGGGTGAATAAGGGTAGCTCGGCCATCAATTTTGGATTGAATGAGGACAAATCTAATAAACACAAGATGTGGAAAGGAGACAGAGACAAAGCCGACATTTTCCTCTTCCTTTCACAGAGGAAGAAGGAAGCAACTGAGAAATTTTGTTAGACATTTAGGTCCTACAAAGTGTTGTTTATATATCAAGGAACGAAACAACATTTCGTTTGACTTCCACAAGTTACACAAGTTCACGCAAGTACTGGAGTTGCTCTTAAAATTTTGAAACTAAGTCCACAAATAATTTTATTTGGAAAAGCTATATAGCATACTAGGTGATTTTAGGCGTGTTGGTGTGAAATTTGAGAGAATTTTTTAATAAACTATGGACTAATATGCTTGTGTAGTTGATTGTACAAATAATATTATACAAGAAAATATGTTCATTATTTGAGAGAAAATATCCCTTACACCATTGATCTTCTATTTGTTTAGTACTTTAGTGGAAGACTGTTGTTCTATATATATTATATAGATTAAAAATATTCAAAAAAAGATATTCGAAAAGAACTAAGTTGTAAAAAAACTACCATTGCACACGTCCGTATTAGACCACTCACACCGGCTACGCCATCAGTCTCCTAGAGGAGACGGATGGCGTTTTCCCTCCCGCAGCGGTCTCTTCCAGGAGACATGGGATCTCCCGAACAGGCCTCGCCAACGCCAAATCCAGTGCAATCTAGGACTTCCTGCGGGCGCAGACGTGGCACAGGGCCCGCGGCAACACCAACCACTGCCTGGAGCAGAGGGGAGGGAGGGGGCCGACGAGGATAGGGATGCGCCGCCTGGAGCTGAGGAAAGGGAGGCGTAGGCCAGGAGAGGAGAGGGAGGGGTCGCTCGTGCAGCTACAGGAGAGGAGAGGGGGTGCGGGGACCTCGCCGTGCCTCTCCGCCCCGCCACCGCAGGCGCATGGAGGAGGACCCGCCTCCACCGCCGGGAGCTCGAAGGGAGAGAGAAGAGGAGGTCGTTGTCGTCTGGGAGTACAGCTCCGGCGCACGGAGCTCCTCCCGCCGCCGCGGGAGAAGGGGAACCATGGTTGCCTCTACTTCACGCCGATTGTGTCCCACCTCGCCTCACGCCGGCGGCTCTGCTGCTGCAGGTCGCGCTGCCGTCGGGGTCCAGCCCTACTTGCCATGGCTGCGGAGGAGGACAAGCACGCAAGCTGCCACTGCAGCTAACTACTCCCCAAATCGAGCGGCGGAGTAGGGTTGGCGGCCTTCGTGCCCCCAAATTGAGCTCCGCTCCGGATCTAGTGTGGGGATGAGGGGGCCAGGGGCATGGTGGCCCATTGACGCGCGGTGAGGGATGGGACGCGCGGGTTCGACCTCGACGTTGACGCGCGGGCGGGTGGGCGGATCCGCCATGGCCGCAGGAGGACGAGCTCGAGGGGCCGCCTGCTCCGCTGTCCCCAGCCCGCCCTCGAGGCTGCCGCCGCCGCACCTGGCGCCGTCCGCCACCGCTTCTTGCGTCGTGGGAGGAGTGCCGTCGATCTCCCTACTCCTCCTCCAAGATCCCGCCCAGGCCGCCCTGCTCCTCCGCCACCAACAGCAAGGCCTAGCACCATGGACACCAGTGCGGAACTCCGTCGGAGAGCAAGGGAAGGGAGGAGGGACGCAGTGGAACTCCGGCGGTGTCAAGGGAGAGGCGGAGCTCCTCCTCCCGGCCAAGATCCGACCTCGACTTCCTGGTAGAGGGGCAGAGGAGGGAGGTGAGCGCGGGAGCAGGAGCGCGACGGAGAGTGCGAGGAGCTCGCCGCCGTTGGGTTCTCCGCCGCGCGGGGGTGGCAGGCGCCAAGGACGGCGGGGGAGCTTGCCATCACCGTGGGGCCGTGGGGCTCTGCGGCTCTGCCACAACCCGCCGCCGCGAGGCTCGCTGCCGGCCGCGGGGAGGGCGCGGGGGAGCCGGCGGAGAGGGGGCGCACTTGAGCAGGGGAGGTAGGTCGCCGCCGGTACAGGAGCAGGGGAGCGAGGGGGCGCCCGGCGGAAGAAACCAGAGGGAAAGGGAGAGAGAATGGAGAGGTGGGTGTGGTAGAGAAGGGAGTGGATGACTTGTGAACCTCACGTTTGGTTGTTGGGATACAGTGAGAGATATAAAGAATGACGAATGAGAGAGAAGTAGATATGAAGAAGAAGATTTTGCTCACGACAAAAATATTCTGTTTCTGATGGAGTAGAGAACAGAGTGTGGGTAGCCGGTACCTGTCCGCTAGCGCGCGAATCAGCGAAAACCACTCCGCTCCACGCCTTGCCTCTTCTGCCGGGAGCTGAGACTGCGACCCTCCCCGATTCGTCGAATCCGCCATTTACTCCTCACCCACCCTCTCCTACCCCCGCCACACAAACCAGTAAACCACCACTGCACCCACAGGCAAGTGCCATGCAACTATAAAACGAGGTCAAGGAGCTCCCCAAGAACAGCGAGGAGTGAGTGCTCCCTTCAACTCTCTCTCTCTCTCTCACCGCAGGTAAAGCTCTTGTGGTACTGATCCTGATGCTGATCCTTCCATAATATTACATTCCTTTTCCTTGGCTCTTGCATTAATGGATGTTCTTCTTGCTGTCCTCTTCTTTGCTTCCCCTTGTTTATTCTAGCTGCTGCTGCGGAGGGCGCCTGGTGGTAGTTCGGGCGGGAGAGGATGGAGCTGTTGGGCGTGGTGGGCACGCGACTGGGCCTGGCCGGGGGCGGCGGCGGAGGCGGAGGCGGAGGCGAGCTGCCGCCGGGGTTCCGGTTCCACCCGACGGACGAGGAGCTCATCACCTACTACCTCCTCCGCAAGTCCGTGGACGGCACCTTCTGCGGCCGCGCCATCGCCGAGATCGACCTCAACAAGTGCGAGCCATGGGAGCTACCGGGTGAGTTCATTTGAGTTTGGAACTTTGAATTTCTTCTCATCTTTCCTGACGCAACTGAACCATTGACACCATTCCAACTGTCGCAGACAAGGCGAAGATGGGTGAGAAGGAGTGGTACTTCTACAGCCTTCGCGACCGCAAGTACCCGACGGGCCTGCGCACCAACCGCGCTACGGTGGCCGGCTACTGGAAGGCCACCGGCAAGGACCGCGAGATCCGCAGCGGCCGCACCGGCGCGCTTGTGGGCATGACAAAGACGCTCGTCTTCTACCGCGGCCGTGCCCCCAAGGGTCAGAAGACGCACTGGGTCATGCACGAGTACCGCCTCGAGGGCACCTACGCTTATCACTACCTCCCCAACTCCACAAGGGTCAGTAGCACCGCCGCGCCGCCCCGCTTCTCATCTTGTGTTGCTTGCGCATTTTGTTCCCTTTTTTCCTGGGCAAAATGCTGATTTGCTCGTGTTTTATAAAATTTCTTGGCAAATACTAAAACTCGAAAAGGTTGTGTACAAAGCTACAAGTACGTACAGCACTAGGGAGTAGGGACACAGTGTAATGATGATGGGATGGCAGAAGGGTAGTCACAAGCTCACTTGTGTGAGCTCTGTGAAGTCATGCATGGCGTAGCTACGAGTAGTAGAGTAGCTGCACAGGGCAGGCAGGCCTGTACGTGTCCCAGGCTGCCAATGCGTGTAGGATACTGCTAGCTGCTGCCTGCTGCTGGAGTACCACTCATGCGTGGATATGGTAAGCGGCGAGGGGTAAGGGTCCGTTCTTTTGATGAAAATGAATAGAGAAGTTGTAAATGAATAGTATTGGAATAGTGTTTCTTGTGAGAGAAGATTCGATGAATGTAATAAGTGAATAGTATTTTCACTATTCATTTGTGAGGAAAAGAACAGGCGCTGAAGAACAGAGATTCGAATCTTTACTTGGCCAGTGCCGACGATACGAGCGGCCGATCGCAGGCAGGGATGGATTAGTGCGCGCGTGCATGGCCGCGCGCAAGGTACTATTCCCTCGCCGGCGTAAATGCATGCCTCGTTTGGTTTTTACTTTTTACTGCTGCGGTGCTAGTTTGCTAGATTTCTGAATTTGCCATTCATGTTTCTGTCAGCATCTACAATAGCAACGGCAAAGTGTTATCCTTTTGGCATATGGATTTAATTTGGCTAGTGAACCCAGATTTATGACAGAGCATTCTGCATTCATGTGGATGCAACAAAGGGTCAAAGGGATACACTAAGTAAAAGAACGGCACCTGAAACTAGATGCATCTTTGTTTCCTGGTCATACTACTGCAGCGAAGTTTCTTACACTGTTGCTGGTGTTTTATCTCACCCATGCTTTGTTGGATCAGGACGAGTGGGTGATCGCGCAGGTGTTCCAGAAGCCCGGCGAGGTCCCGCCGGCCCGCAAGCACCGCCTCGGCCTCAGCAGCGCCGGCGGCGAGTCCTGCTTCTCCGACTCCACCTCCGCCTCCATCGGCGGAGGCAGCGGCGGCGCGTCCGCGTCGTCCGCTCCGCGGCCGCTGCTCACGGACGCTTCCTCGCTGTTCGCGGCAGCTGCAGCTAGCGCCGACGCCGACAGTGGCTCCTACTGCGGCGCCAACGGCAACACCGTGGTCACCGGCCGTGAGCTCGTGCCCTGCTTCTCCACTACCACCGGCCCCCTGGATGCCGCCCTCGGCATCGGGCAGCCGTACAACCCGGCCCCGCTGGCTTTCGAGCCGCCGCGGCCGGCTTTCTTCTCGAACCTGCGCTCCATGCAGGACAACCTCCAGCTGCCTCTGTTCCTCTCTGGCGGCCTGTTCACGGGCGCCTCGACGACGCTGGGCCCGCTCGGCGGCGGGGGCTTCCACTGGCCCGCCACCGGCATGGAGGTCAAGGTCGAGGGCCGCACGACGCCGCAGATGGCCGTCGGTCCCGGACAGCTCGATGGAGCCTTCGGCTGGGGGTTCTAGGTGCACACAACTCTTGCCTGGGCGGCTGGACCACCGATCAATGGATGCCCTGTGGTTATGTGCTAATCAATTATCCTAGTGAACGGTTAAGTAGTGTTTGCTGTGCTCGTGTGAGACCTAATTAGCTGCTACTCCGAAGTGGTAGGGTTGTTCTGCTTTAGCAGTGTTTATGCTCTGTGGTTACATGTCTCTACTTGCATTAGCAGGATGTCACTGGCCATGGATTAGTACTTCTAACGTTTCTAAATATAAGCAATCGTTAACTTTTTCTGTTCATATTGAACTGTTCGTCTTATTAAAAAATGTTACGAACGGTCCAACGTGATGGCAGAAATTGAGAGCAAAACGAGAGAGGGAGGGAGTAGATGGATTTGGTAAGGGTGTGTTTAGTTCACCAAAATTTTAGAAGTCACTTTCAAGGTTTATTAGAGGTAGTAAACATAGATTAATTATAAAACTAATTACATGAATAGACGAGAAATTCTAAGACGAATCTATTAAGTATAATTAATCTGTCATTAGAGATTCTCTAATGGAGCACGACATTGTCTAATCATTAGATTCGTCTCCATTATTAAGGTAGGACCGTAGGAGTTGTGAAATAGGTTTTGTCATTAATCAAATTTAATACTCCTAATTAGTGTCCGAAGTTGATGTGACGGGTGGTTATTGAAATTTTAGGGAAGTATAAACAGTCCCTAAGTGAAGCGAAGTATTCTAGTACAGCTAGCTTTGTTGATAGATTTGATGTGTACCAGTGTAATAGCACCTTGTTCGTCTGGCTGACGACTGGTGGCTGATGCTGATTTGTTCTGAGAGAAAAGTAATGCTGGCTGGTAGCTGGTGGATGATTTATTCTGAGAGAAAAGTACCGCTGGCTGGTGGCTGATAAGCCAGACGAACAGGGTATGCCCGTGCTGAATGGACCTCTTGGATTTGGCGTGTTGCCCCTGTGGAATCCATGATGTACTGATCGGGCATGAGAGCTTCACCATGGAGTATGTTTGTGTGCTGTTTTTTTAAAGTTTTTAAGAATTATTGTTTTTATTCGAGACTCAGGGCAGAAAGTACAATAGTTTAAAACTGTTCTTAATTTCTCAAAACCGAAGCACAAACTTTTCCTTGGACTAACATATCAATATATCACCTTGGCACTTGTTTTAAGGGGTTCATCCAAGCTAAAGTTTAATCTTGACGGGATCTAGTACTATGGGTACCCAAAAACATCGTATATGAACAAATCTGACAGTCACGATGGCTCCTGGAGTATTTTTTATAGCTTTATGGATTTATTCTTACGAAGAAAAACGACTATAAACCAAGTGGTATTCCAAGATTTATTTTTTGAAGGAAAACGGTCAAAACGAAGCCATGACGGCACATGACGTCAAGACAAGCCACGAGAAGCTCGTGGCCTTCCAACTAACAAGCTCGCACGAGAAACTCCTGGCCTTCCGACTAACGAGCTACCTCGAGCAGTTCACGGTTCGCCCGACTAGTCTTCGTTCCCGACTAGCGGCTCGTTCGTAGCTAAGCAACCTCCGAGAGGACCCATCCCAGGAAGTCCCTGTCGTACCACCAACCCGCTCTTACTCACTCCGGGTCGTACCGACGCGGTGTACCTGCTGTTAGAACGAGATGGGCACCCAACCAACACCACGAGGGCCACAGTGGCCGCCATCACGTCCAAGCAAGAGCTTTTCCTCTTTTACCTTTTTTACTATACACTGTGCTCTCCCATTTTTTACCATTTTACAGCCTCTCCTTGAGATATAAAAGGGGAGTCTGGGTCTCCTACGTGGAGCGGACGACCTTTTTCCCTCCTCCCTGGAGGAGCGCTCTCTCTCTCTCTTCTTCCTCTTCCTCCAGCCGGTCATCGGACTCGGCTCGTACTCAGACCAGAGGCTTAGGACCGAGCTCCCTCCCTCGCCTATTTGTAACCCCAACTACAGATCAGTGCAAAGAACACGAGAAGGGTGAACTGGACGTATGGTATTACTCTCCGGAGGCCCGAACCAGTATAAATCCTTATGTCTCCTTTTGCACACCGTCCAAGACCCGACACGCAGAAAGTGCATCTAGGCCCCTAAGTGGATTTTGGTGAATTGAATAAAGCGATTAAAGATCTAACTTGTTTGTTTAAGAATGTGATCAGGCTTTTATTTAATTATTCATCAGTTAATATTGCTATATATTTGAGGATGAATATTGTATGGCTCACATGATGAAGACAAGCAAATGTGTGGTCCTTTGATAAGAAAAGATAAAAATGTCAAGTGATCAAATGAAGATAAATATGGGGGATATTTTACAAAGATCAATTCCAAGTCTCCAATGATTGTGGTAGCTTGATTAAAAATCAATGGGTCATAAAAAGAGAAATGGTGTTCTCTACTAAATAATAAATGCAAGACTTCATGTGATGATTGTGAAAGGATACAAGGATGAATGAATATTTGATGATCCTAAATTGGAAGCTTGCATATACGTTGTCAATCAAGAACAAGCATTTGAAGCGGTATTTCAAATGAGGATCAAATATGGATGAAGCAAAGTCGAACTCAATGTGGTTTGGGTAAGTGATGAAGAGATCAACCGAGATGACTCGGGTGAGGGACTAAGCAATCTTTGGGGTCCTAGCTAAGCCGCCATTTCGTGTTTTGCTAAGGTGAAGTTCTAGTATCCGTGGGGTCTCCAAGTATCATATCCAAGCCTTAACCGAGTGAAGCAATACAACTCACCTACTTGTTATGTTTGGCAATATGGAGTGACTTAAGGATCTAAGCGTGCACACCTATGCTATATGGAAAGATCTTAAGTTGCTAGCTCAAGTATGGATGTGCTCATGAAGATAGCAATTGTTGGAAGCCCTCAAATTCAAAATGTTCAAGTATGGCAAGATGATAGACATACAAGCTCAAGAGGTTGACTACGTATTTACTTTTGTTCTTGAATATAGGAATGCCGTACTATCAAGAGGGATGCAACATTAGCTTTATGACAAGTATCACAAGTGCTCATTAGTTGACCTATGTGAGAAATAGCCTTGAGAGAGTCCCTGAGTGATCTAACAAACCACTAACCCAACCTTAGCCACTTCAACACGTCTTGAAGTGTTTGTGAGAAGAGTAGAAGGGTTTTGGGCTCTCTTTGCCCAGGGCGGTCTAACTGCCCCACGGGGCGGTCTGACCGCCCCAGGCAGCCAACGGCTAGTTTTTCAAACTGGCCGAAGGCAGGCGGTCTAACCGCCTCGACCAGGCGGTCTGACCGCCCCGGTCGCTTTTCTAACGGCTAGTTTTCCTTGAGTGTGGTATAAGTACCCCACGAGCTCCACTTGTTGGAGCTGCTGATTCTAGGGTTGCTGGTGTGCTTCCCCTGCTGTTTTTGCTGAGCCAAAGCCATAGAACCTCTCCCCAACCTTTTCTTTGTGAGATTTGTGAGATTCAAGCTCCATTCTTGTGTTGGGTTGAGAGGGTGAGTTTGTGTGAGCTTTGTGAGCTGAGAAGAGCCTTCCCTAGCTTGAGCACTTGTGGTTCGCGTCTACAAGCCTTGAAGCATTTGTTACTCTTGGAGGTTTGCCTCCTAGATGGCTAGGCGTCGCCGGCTAGCTCCCAAGATTGTGGTGAGAAGCGGCAAGTTTGTGAGGGCTGTGATCTTGCGTCTTCGTGGAAAAGATTGCCTTAGTGGAATCGAGGAAAGTGGTTGAAAGAGACCCAGCTTGTTATGGAAAGAGTTAGTTGAGAACTCGAATCCCTTACAAGCTCCTCAACGGAGACGTAGCTTCCTTGGTGGAAGTGAACTCCGGGAAACAAATCCTTGTGTCTCCTTTGTGGTTTGCTTCACTTGTGGTTTTCTAGCATATTTCTATTTGCTTCCGCTTCGATCTACTTGGGTGTGCTTATCTTTGTGTGCAGGGATCATTACCCTGCTTGTGACCATCTACCAAGGCCACTCACCAAGTTTGGTTCATGCTAGAAGTCAAGAGGAGCTTGAGCAACTCTTTGCTGGCTTTCTGCGTGGAGGCAGTCTAACCGCCTGCAGGAGGCGGTCTAACCGCCCTCCCCCAGCTGAAAGCAGCAGGGCGGTCTAACCGCCCTGTGAAGGCGGTTTGACCCCCTCTGCCAGGGAGCTCAAGTTTTCGGGGGAAAAGTTTTATTTGGTCGACTCGCCTATTCACCCCCCCTCTAGACGACATCAAGGTCCTTTCAATTGGTATCAGAGCCGAGTGCTCCGTTTCGAGCTTAACCGCTCGGAGTTTGACGATGTCGACTACATGTGAGGTACCGTTTGAGCCTCTAGCTCTAGATGGCTCAAACTACATTTCTTGGTCAGCAAATGTTCTACATTCTCTTAAAGCTATGGGTCCCACTGCGGAGAGCATTGTAGTTGCGAGTATCCTTCCAAAAGATTGGTCATATGTCTCTCTTGAGGATTTGGAAAACACGCAACTCAATGCCTCTATTGTTAACTTTTTGCGTAGTTCTCTATGTGAAGATTTTCAGGAATTTATGCTAGAGAACAAGAACATTTGTCGAGATGCTCATCGCATTTGGATTTTACTAAAATCCTTTGTGGACTCCAAATTGGATGAAGATGAAAGTGATGATGAAGATGGAGATGAGATAGAGGAGTGTTGCACTGCCTCTACAACCCTCACTGAACATCAAGCATCCATTCTCGAGAAGGAAGAAGGCGAAAGAAGGGAAGACCCAGCTCCTCTGGAAGGGGCGGTCAAACCGCCCACCCAGGGCGGTCTAACCGCCCCTGGCAGAGGAAGTGAGTCCTCGTGTGTCGAGGAGTCTTCTCAAGCCCCAAGCTCATCCTCACCAGTTCTAGAAGATTCAGAAACATATTATGGTGAAGGTGCTTGCCTGATGGCCAAGAAGAAAAAGAACAAGAAAAAGAGAAGAACCAAAGGTGGAAAAATTGAAAAAGATAAAGCCTCAAGCTCGATGGAAAAGCAACTTGAGACTCTTCAATCTGAGCGTACCTCCTTGGTTTGTCAGTATGAGTCATTGGCTAAACAGTTTGATTATGCTAAACCTAATGACATACTAGAAGCTAAACTAGAGAAGCTCACTAGGGAGCATATGGCTCTACAAGCAAAACACAAGAAACTTGAGTGTTCTCATGAGAAGCTTGTAGATTCTTATGCTTCACTAGAAATAGCTTATGAGGTTGTTTTATCTTCGGTAAAATACATGCAACCTCTCTCACACACATGCACATGCTCACTTGTCAATAATGATTTTGCTTGTACTAAACTTTGTTGTTCTCAAGCAAGCCAATCTAGTATTGAGCATGTAAATGTAGAATCTTGTGATGACCTCATCGCTCAAGAAAATGATGAACTCAAGGAAGAGGTTGAAAAGCTTAAGAAAAACTTGAGTGAATTGAAAGAGAAGAGCAAAGTGCAACCTTCTCAAGATAATCGTGCTAACATGGTGAAGAAGCTTGAGAAGGGATCAACCGTCACTAGCTCAGCTCCTCAACACCAACTCAAGGACAACAAGATCAAGATTCTAGAGAAGAAGAAATTTGAGCTTATCAAGTGCAATCAATGCTCAAAGATGGGGCACTTCGCTTCACATTGCCCTACCAAGCTCAAGGCTTAAGAACCAATCCCCAAGAAGAAAAGAAACTCCATCAGAAGGAGATTGTGCTACCAATGCAAAGAGAAGGGTCACTTTGCCACAGATTGCCCTCAGGTCAGCAGTGCTGACCCAGGGTGGTCTGACCGCCCCCTAGGGGCGGTTAGACCGCATCTGGCCACCACAGCCAAGATGTACTACAGCAAAGAGGAGAAAGCTTACTCTTCAAGCAAGAAGCCCACATGCAAGCCAAAACAAGACAAGCAAATGACTCCCAAGCCTAGAAGTGACAAAAGCCGCATTTGCTACACTTGTCGCGAGAAGGGTCACATGGGCAAGGATTGTCCAAATGGTAACATTCCTAAATCGAACCTTGTCCATTATGATTTCAGTAAGCTTAGGAATGACAATAATGGTACTTGTGCTATGGGGATGATTAGTTCACCTCAAACAAGCTCTAGGGCCATTTGGGTTCCTAAGCACCTTGTGACTAACCTAGGAGGACCCAACAAGTGTTGGGTACCAAGAAGTGCTTGTTGAGCTTGTAGGTCGATCGAGTTGCATTGAAGTCATGGTGAGAAGAAAAGAATTCAATAATCGATGTCTTGCCATGAGAAAAGCTTGAAAATCATTCTATCAATGCATTCTCAGTAATAAGTGCTTAATGTTGTGTCTTGGTCACTCTCAGTTCTTTGTGAACACTCATGTATCATTAGTCCTAGGCTTGTGAAGCATAAGGAAGTGATCTCGACATTTTCATAATATTTATTCTCTCATACCATTCGATGCTACTAATGGCTCTCTAGTAGAGCAATTGTTGTGATAAGCTTTGCAGGAATTTATTTAGGAAATCTAGAAGCTTATCGACGGAAAAGAACTAAGAAATCACCAAATGGAAATCTTGAGGGTAGGGGCGATCTAACCGCCTACCATAGGCGGTCTGACCGCCTGGTCTCCCAAGAGTGCTTTTCCGAGTGACCCGGCCTATGTGGGCGGGAGACCCGTTTCGTCTCTGGATGTTGGCGGGTGACCCGACCTCTATGACCGGGTGACCCGGGGTAAAAGCAGATTTTCAACTTTTTGGTGAAAATGCATCGAAGGTGATGAGATAACTAAATTATTTCAATTGATAAATCATTTATATGTCATGACTAAGCTTTGAAGATATCTCCCTTGTTCATAAATGAATCATGTGCTAAGTTCGAGAAATTCAAGAATCTCTAAGCACTAACTTAAGGGGAGATTGATTCAAAGTTTATGTCATTTGTGGGACTAACAATTCCTTCTAGTGAACTTGTAGCCTCACATATTTGCGCAACATATCGAGCTCTTATTTGACACAATAATCCTTAAGTAATCAAGTGAAGAGCAAGTCGTTCTTAAAATCAAAATATGCACAAACAAATGTGACCTAAGGAAAAGGTATGTTCTCTTGAACTCTTTTAAATATTGAAATGCATCTAGGCCTATATGTACCATGCTAGTGTGCCATTCTTAGCATATAATTGCTTCAAGTGAATTTTGTGTGTCCTTCTTGATATTAGGTTGATACCCACGCATAAACTCGACTTTGTGTCGTGTGAGTGTCCTCTAGTTGGGTATGAGCTAAATATACTAGAGTGGTAATTTATTTGGAGTGGATATGTGCACTTTGTGACATAGGATATATGTTTTGAAAAATAAACTAGCATGCGTAGGAATTGTGAATTTTTTAAAAATATTTGAATCTTGGTCTTTGTGACCTAATCAACTTAATTATGACTATAGCTCCTCTTGATTGATTGTTGGCTAGTCATAATTAAGAAGATTTTCTCAAGTCCATAATATCTCTATATCCATATCTTTATCTCTCTCACTCTTGGAAGAATCAAGAATTATGAAATTATTTGGAAAATCAATCCTTCTTCTAAGTATTGGCAAAAATGGATCTTTATCTTCCATAAACTCTATATCCAAGCAAAAGGATCAAAATCTATTCAGAATCAGCTTTTTCCAAAATCAACCGGGGGGGTTCTAACCGCGTACCCCACACGGTCTAACCGGGTGTCACGGGTTTTAACTTTTTACCCCTGCCCGTGAATCTATAGTGCAATTGACCTTATCCTTTCACCCCCTCTCTCTCCCTACGGGCAGAACACCCCTGTTTCGTCTCCAACTCGTGGCTCACTCCTCTCAAGCTATCTCATCCCCTCCCATGGTGATTTGAAGATTCAACCATGGACAACTAAATCCCCACCGTGGAAGGGACTCTCCTAGGGGTGCTGAAGCAAGTTCCTAGCCTGCTTCTTGGATTCGACTCGAGTTCCTCTCTCAAAAGGTATCTAAATCTTGTTTTTGCCCGATCTCCCTACTCGATGCAAAGCTTTGGATTTCCTTTGAGATATCATCTATTAGCAATCCCTAGAAGACATTCCTAGAGTTTCATGCAATTTCGTTGGCTACATTGTTAGGAACAAAATTCTAGGGTTTCACTGCCCCAGGCGGTCTGACCGCGTGGGCAGGGCGGTTTGACCGCCCTGAGCAGTTTTGCCCAAGAGCTTTGTTCCTGGCCGTGAAATCAACCTTACTCAATCTAGGATTATTCCCTAAAATTTATGATTCATATCTCGGCAGTTTGTTTCTGTTGCTGGCATAAAGAGCCATTGGCTCAAAACTGGTAGGGGCGGTCTAACCGCCCGCCCAGGGCGGTCTGACCGCCCTGCACAGTTTTGTGCCAATTGCTCCACGCGCTAGGCATCGACATGTTCTATCTAGCCAATCTTGTTCCTGGAGACTTATACATCCTTGTTTCACTTCTTGTGACCCAGGAACAGCAGAAATGCCTAAAGGTTCAGGTGCTGAGAAAAGGAAAAAGGGAAGAGAGGAATTTGCTTACACTTAGGCCGGACAGAGCTCACGTGCTTATGATATCAGGGAGAAATTAAGGCCAAGGGGGCAGCAAAGACCAGTTTATCAAGATATGGGGAAGATATTGAGATGGAGAAAAGAAATGAGTCCAGTGATGATGAGGTAGAGGATGACACCTATGTATGTGCAGACCATCAGGGCAGAGTTGGAGCCATACACAGTGGTATTGGTGCCGGTGGTAGAGGTGTTGGTGCTCGTCGTAGAGGACTTGGTGCTGGAGGCAGTGGTGTTAGAGCTGATGCTGAGATTGAAGAAGTTGATGATGATGCAGGTGATAATGAGGAAGATAATCCAAAGGGTGTAGCTGGAGTGCCTCCTGATGATGATGACGATGCTGGATGAAATGTTCCTCCCATTGTTGTTAACTTCTTGCCAGAGATCAGAGTTCTCGTCTATCCTCTTATTCGAGGTCCTGTGGATTATTACAATGAAGGTATGGCAGAGACTTTGAAAAATATGAGAAGGGAGAATCCTTATGATCAGCAAAAGACAGCTTCAGATTATCGGTTTTGGTCCACTTTTCAGCAGGACTACTACTCTACTGTCATTCTTAACCGAAGAAATGCTAAGATCACCAGTGAAGCTCAGTGCATTGATTGGGATTATATGGCAAGAAAGAATGACAACATTTTCAATGAGATAATCAGAGAGTGTGAATGGAAGGGGTTGAAGAACATCATGGGTTTCTTGCAACATTGGAATAAGAAGATCATAGCTCAGTTCTATGCTACGGTTTACTTTGGATATATGGGAACTGAGCGGGTGATGTTCTGGATGACTGAGGGAGATAGATGGCACATCACATTTAGTAACTTCCTTGCTTTATTCAGACTTCCCAATGATCCTAGCCTTAGAAAACTTCATGATGATGGGATTCTTAATTCAAGGGACATGGAGTTTATGTACCCCAGGAGTAAGAGGGCATTTGCAGGATTGGTTAAGCCGCTTTACACTTACTATGCAGTCCTTAATCGGGTTTTCAGGAAGACCCTCACCCCTAGAGACGGGAACTCCTCAAATATCACAGCTTTTCAGAGGAACCTTATGGTTGCCATGAGACCGGGGGTAGCTAGGTTTTGTGTTGGTGATTTCATTTGGCAAGAAATCAAGAATTGTTCAGAGAATGCTCAAAACTTGTGCGGGCATAGTCCATATATCATGTATATCATAAGGAAGGTCACCAACACCAAGTATCCAAAAGACACGAGACACCGACTCTTGCAACCCAAGCACAGCTTGACCATCAGTGTTCCCTCCTCTCCAGAAGAGTTGTGAGAACAAGAAGGAGATGCCCGATGGGACGATGTGGCAGAGACACTGCAGCCGGGCAGAAATGAGGCTGGGGGCGGTCTGACCGCCCCACATAGGCGATCTGATCGCCCTAGGTATGAACAACGGCAAAATACTTCATTTTTGAAGAAATTGTTCAACATACTTGCTGGTATTTGCAAGAGTTAGAGGGACATTGAGATTGCCAATGACAGGGCTATGAGAGAAAGAAAGAAAGAGCGGGATTCGATGAAGAGGATGCATGAACACTTTGGGATTCAGCCACCTCGCTCACCTATTTCTCCTGTTCCTCCAGAGGCTGAGATACCGACAGTGGATGAGAGGATGCTAGGCTACATAAACTCAGGTTATTATGAGGAGTTTGTTCAGAGGCACTATCCTGATGAGGGTGGTTCATCTTCTCAAGCTCCACCACCTCCTCCACCACCAGTCCATGCACCTAGAGGGTTTGATGCCATGTTTGGTGGTGAGTCTTCTTCTCTGGATCCTCCACCACCTCCTCCTCCTGTGGAAGATCCGGAAGTTCCTCTAGCAGCACGTCTCTCAGCGGATTTATTTAGCTATGGTCCTCCTCCTTATGGTATGGTTGATACACTTCTATATCTATAATCTGAAAACACCATATCTTGATCCTTATATCTTAATTATCCAATGCTTTTATCTTTCTCAAACGTAGGAGGGAGTTATCCACCCGGCGATGGCTCGGAGTGGGGCCATTGGTAGTGATCAGCCTCTACATCTTCTCCAGGCCTTTTTATGGATGCTTGATGACAAAGGGGGAGAAGAATGTATTAAAGCTTCAAGATTTCATCTCTTAAGTGTTGCTGATCTGGTGCAGGCGGTCTGACTGCCCCAGGCATGCGGTCTGACCGCCCCTAGCTGTTGGCTGAGAGAGCCATGTAATAAAAGTTGGATTTAATTTTCTAGTGGACTTGAGAACCTTGTATATGTGCTACTGTGTGTATTTGAACCTATTTATGTGTCTTAAGTGACTTGGTGCTAGTTTGAAATATTTATGTGTGATGATGCTTGTTTTGTGTTGGCTGAGTGGGGGAGGCGGTCTGACCGGCCTGCGAACCCGGTCTGACCACCCCAGGCGGTCTGACCGGCCAGCAACCCCGGTCTGAGCGCCCCAACCCAGTCAGCACACACATCTTTCTTTGTTGAATGCTTTTCATGCCATATGCATCACGATTTTGTTATATTGTTGTCACACACACTTGTTGCACATATTCTAAGATATAGGGGGAGCTCTCATGTACTTTCACTTAAAATGTGCGCTTGGCATTTGAGGCCAAATTTTTTGAAATTCCATTCAAAGCACATATTAAGGGGGAGCTCATCCTATATCTAAGAATTCTTATGCGCTTAAATGTTTTATTTTTTAAGCTTTAATCGAGTTGTCATCAATCACCAAAAAGGGGGAGATTGAAAGTGCATCTAGGCCCCTAAGTGGATTTTGGTGAATTGAATGACAAAGCGATTAAAGATCTAACTTGTTTGTTTAAGAATGTGATCAGACTTTTATTTAATTATTCATGAGTTAATATTGCTATATATTTGAGGATGAATATTGTATGGCTCACATGATGAAGACAAGCAAATGTGTGGTCCTTTGATAAGAAAAGATAAAAATGTCAAGCGATCAAATGAAGATAAATATGGGGGATATTTTACAAAGATTAATTCCAAGTCTCCAATGATTGTGGTAGCTTGATTAAAAATCAATGGGTCATAAAAAGAGAAATGGTGTTCTCTACTAAATAATAAATGCAAGACTTCATGTGATGATTGTGAAAGGATACAAGGATGAGTGAATATTTGATGATCCTAAATTGGAAGTTTGCATATACGTTGTCAATCAAGAACAAGCATTTGAAGCGGTATTTCAATTGAGGATCAAATATGGATGAAGCAAAGTCGAACTCAATGTGGTTTGGGTAAGTGATGAAGAGATCAACCGAGATGACTAGGGTGAGGGACTAAGCAATCTTTGGGGTCCTAGCTAAGCCGCCATTTCGTGTTTTGCTAAGGTGAAGTTCTAGTATCTGTGGGGTCTCCAAGTATCATATCCAAGCCTTAACCGAGTGAAGCAATGCAACTCATCTACTTGTTATGTTTGGCAATATGGAGTGACTTAAGGATCTAAGCATGCACACCTATGCTATATGAGAAGATCTTAAGTTGCTAGATCAAGTATGGATGTGCTCATGAAGATAGCAATTGTTGGAAGCCCTCAAATTCAAAACGTTCAAGTATGGCAAGATGATAGACATACAAGCTCAAGAGGTTGACTATGTATTGACTTTTGTTCTTGAGTATAGGAATGCCGTACTATCAAGAGGGATGCAACATTAGCTTTATGACAAGTATCAAAAGTGCTCATTAGTTGACCTATGTGAGAAATAGCCTTGAGAGAGTCCCTGAGTGATCTAACAAACCTCTAACCCAACCTTAGCCACTTCAACATGTCTTGAAGTGTTTGTGAGAAGAGTAGAAGTGTTTTCGGCTCTCTCTGCCCAGGGCGGTCTAACCGCCCCAGGGGGGCAGTCTGACCGCCCCAGGCAGCCAACGGCTAGTTTTTCAAACTGGCCGGAGGTAGGCAGTCTAACCGCCTCGACCAGGCGGTCTGACCGCCCCGGTCGCTTTTCTAATGGCTAGTTTTCCTTGTGTGGGGTATAAGTACCCCACGAGCTCCACTTGTTGGTGCTGCTGATTCTAGGGTTGCTGGTGTGCTTCCCCTGCTGTTTTTTGCTGAGCCAAAGCCATAGAACCTCTCCCTAACCTTTTCTTTGTGAGATTTGTGAGATTCAAGCTCCATTCTTGTGTTGGGTTGAGAGAGTGAGTTTGTGTGAGCTTTGTGAGCTGAGAAGAGCCTTCCCTAGCTTGAGCACTTGTGGTTCGCGTCTACAAGCCTTGAAGCATTTGTTACTCCTGGAGGTTTGCCTCCTAGACGGCTAGGCGTCGCCGGCTAGCTCCCAAGATTGTGTGAGCAGCGGCAAGTTTGTGAGGGCTGTGATCTTGCATCTTCGTGGAAAAGATCGCCTTAGTGGAATCGAGGAAAGTGGTTGAAAGAGACCCGGCTTGTTGTGGGAAGAGTTAGTTGAGAACTCGAATCGCTTACAAGCTCCTCAACGGAGACATAGCTTCCTTGGTGGAAGTGACCTTCGGGAAACAAATCCTTGTGTCTCCTTTGTGGTTTGCTTCACTTGTGGTTTTCTAGCATATTTCTATTTGCTTCCACTTCGATCTACTTGGGTGTGCTTATCTTTGTGTGCAAGGATCATTACCCTGCTTGTGACCATCTACCAAGGCCACTCACCAAGTTTGGTTCGTGCTAGAAGTCAAGAGGAGCTTGAGCAACTCTTTGCTGGCTTTCTGCGTGGAGGCGGTCTAACCGCCTGCCGGAGGCGGTCTAACCGCCCTCCCCAGCTGAAAGCAGCAGGGCGGTCTAACCGCCCTGTGAAGGTGGTCTGACCCTCTCTGCCAGGGAGCTCAAGTTTTCGGGGAAAAAATTTTATTTGGTCGACTCGCCTATTCACCCCCGCTCTAGACGACATAAAGGTCCTTTCACACGCAATCCGAGAAATTTACTAGCCGGCAGTAACAAATCCCGACAAATTTGTATCACATTAAAGTTTTGGATGCTAATTACAAGGATTAAATGTTAAAATTTTGGATCGTATTACAAGAATTAAGTATAAACTAGTTATAAACTTCGACATAGATAAGAGACAATCTACTGAACCTAATTAATGTATCATTATATGTGGCACCTAATTAGATTTAATAGATTCGTCGAGTGAATAATTCAAGTTATGAAATAGATTATAATAATTAATTTACATTTGATATTCCTAATTAGCATCATTATATTTCTAATTAGCATGCAAATACTCAATGCGACAGACTAGAGTTTTGAAGAAACACCACCACAATAACGCTACCACCAGAAAACTATTGGGCTGACATTTTTTTGACACGAATAGCATTTTTTTTCGAAACAAACAAGTGAGGAAAGATGTCGATTATATAAAAAAAGATCAAACTCACACAGGACAAAATAACAAAAGAAAAAAATAACACAAGCACTGACATGTTCGATCAACATGAGGCACCACACTATCGCACTCAGACTCAACAACACAACAGCCGATTGGATAAGAACATCAACATGCGCCGATCACAACTCATCTCTAGCGGATTTTGCTCCGCCGGACAACTGCATCAGAACTGAAAGCCATCCCGGGGCACCCACCAGCCTTTTCACGCACATGTAGCCGAAACCTCCAGACCTAATCTTGTGTCGATAGGGAACCAAAGGAGCAGACCGCACCACACCGAGAGGGTCACCGCTATGTAGAACCCCACAAGTGCCGCTACAACACCACACTTCACCTGACTGAGTGATAGCACTGAATTTGAACCTCGCGCAAGACATCCTTGTCGCCTACTTGTGTGGTAGGCTCACTACTAGGGAATGGACTTCCGCTACCGGGTCCAGGGAGTCATTAGTACCGAGTGTACAACCGTCAATTGGTATTGACACGTCGATACTAATGTGTGGAAGGCATAGCGTGCACATTAGTATCGGGTGTACACTTGACCCGGTACTAATGTGGGAGTGCCCCCGTCTCCTCTGTTTTTTCTTTTTTTTTGCTTTTCTCATCCCATATTCACATCACCAAGTCACAAGATTCACAACACTAAATAACGATTCACATAATCAAAGAAATGAGTATTCACATCTATCTCACAAGAACAACAACACTAAAAACTCACATCTATCACAAGAACAAGAACGGATGCATCGCCCCCACGCCGGGAGCTCGTGCCGGCTCGCCCCGTGCCCGCCAGCCGCGGAGGTTGCGCTCACGCCCACCTGCCGTGCCCCTTGGAGAGAAGAATAGAGAGCTGAGTGGGAGATGGAGAAGGAGATAAGAATGAGAGGATGAGGAGAGAGGCAGTGAAGGAGAAGAATGAGAGGACAAGAGAGATAGAGAGGACGTAGGTAATTAAAATAAAGGGGCCGCGTGGGAGAGGGGTATCCGGCGGTTTTGCCGCCCGGTACTAATGTGTCCATTTAGTACCAGGCTGCATCTAGGTTCGTTACTAAATGTTGTCTTGATCATTAGTACTGGGTGTTATAAACGCTCGGTACTAAATGTTGTCTTGAGCATTAGTACCGGGTACCAAATACGGGCACTGGGGGCGTTTCGGGGGCCTGTCTTTCCACGCGGCACTAATACCTACATTGGTACTGGGTGCAAAAATACCCGGTACTACTGTCTGGAACCAAAAGTGGACTCCCTACTAGTGGCTATATATAGACATACATGAATCAAACATCCATTATAGTTTGTTATTGAATAGTATATTGCCCAAGTCATATCAGCAGTAGAGTTATGAATCAGGGTTATGAAATTTGTAACATAACTTTGGGAAGACCATTCTATGTCATGTTCGCTCAATTAGCTCGGAACCCTCTCTCTCGGTCTCAGTACTACTGAGGTAGGACCACCAACCTATCATTTGCTCCATTTCAAATTAATTAAATTCTAGATTTGTACTAACGAGAGTACAACAGTGGTTACATGAAGCGGTATCTGCTCGCGTCGTCCCCCGCGCGGGCGACCGAGCGGACCCCGAACCCCAGCGCCGCCGCCGCCTTTCCCTCACCTCCTCCCGCCGTGTTGCCGCCCGAGCGGGCCGCCAGCAATGCGCGGCCCACAGGGAAGGCAGCAGTGGGGCCGTTTGATGAGGACACCACGAGTACATCTACACTAGCAGCACCTCAGGCACCTCCAGATGATCCTCCACTTCATGCGCCACCAGTTGGGCCAATTACTCGGGCCCTTGCGAGAGAATTAAACTACATCATGCTATTAAAGAACGAAGGCCCAGAAGCATAGAGGAAGGCCCAAGAGGGGTCCAGGATGGGGCGCTTAGGGTTGGCTGCCGGCCCCTCTCCTGCCGCGCGCCCCTCTCTTCCCTCCGTTGTTTGGGGCTGCGTCCCCTTATTTAGTCAGAGTCCCTTTTGTTGACAACTCAAATTTTGTTTTACATCTAGCTTTAGCTACCTCAGAATACACACAAATATGTGTTGTCCTCTGTGATTCAGAACTCCACCTTCGAGTGATATTAAGATTGCTCGCCTCAGATTCTTGTTCGTTCTTCGGTTGCGTACAGGAATTGATCTTCGCGATCAGGCTGATCTTGCGCCGGCAAGGTTGGTAACCAAGGGAGTTGGTTCAGCGATTGCATTGGCGCTTCGAGTCTCGCTCGTCGTAGTCAGATTGTGAGGGTCGCGTCCCACCAAATCAAAGTTATCTCCACTCACCGAATGATCTAGTGTGCTCTTTTCACTTGATGATGCACCATCTTTGGATATTCCCCCAGCGGTCGCTAACATTTTACAGGAGTACACTGATGTGTTTCCCAAAGACTTGCCACCGGGTCTTCCACCAATTCGTGGCATTGAGCACCAGATCGATCTCATTCCAGGCGCACAACTTCCAAACCGCGCTCCATACCGTACCTATCCGGATGAGACGAAGGAGATTCAGCGCCAGGTGCAGGAATTGCTTGATAAGGGTTATATTCGTAAGTCTCTTAGCCCTTGCTCAGTTCCTGTATTACTTGTTACAAAGAAAGATGGGTCATGGTGTATGTGTGTAGATTGTCGTGCTATTAATAACATCACCATTCGTTATCGATACCCTATACCACGCCTTGATGATATGCTAGATGAGCTTAGTGGTGCCATTATTTTCACTAAAATTGATTTGCGTAGTGGCTACCATCAGATTCGAAAGAAATTAGGTGATGAATGGAAAACAGCTTTTAAAATGAAATTTTGTTTATATGAATGGTTGGTTATGCCGTTTGGATTGACTAATGCTCCCAACACTTTTATGCGATTGATGAATGAAGTTCTGAGGCCTTTCATAGAATTGTTTGTGGTTGTCTATTTTGATGATATCCTTATTTACAGCAAATCTATGGAAGACCATTTGGAACATTTGCGTGCTGTTTTTGATGCGTTGCGTGCTGCCCACTTATTTGCTAACATGGATAAATGCATCTTTTGCACACAACATGTCTCGTTTCTTGGTTATGTTGTTACTCCACACGGCATTGAGGTCGATAGCAGCAAGATTGCTACCATTTTCAGGAGTGGCCTACACCAATGACGATCACACAGATTTGGAGGTTTCTTGGACTTGCAGGTTTCTACCGCAGGTTTGTTCGTGATTTTAGCTCCATTGCAGCGCCTCTACATGAGCTTACAAAGAAAGATGCGCCATTCGCTTGGAGTGATTCGCAGAAGGTAGCGTTTAGCACTTTGAAAGATAAGTTAACCCATGCTCCCCTTTTGCAATTGCTTGATTTTCATAAAGTGTTTGAGCTTGAATGCAATGCTAGCAGTATTGGGCTAGGTGTTGTTTTGTTACAAGAAGGAAAACCAGTTGCTTATTTTAGTGAGAAATTAAGCGGTGCTAGTCTGAAATACATGGCAGCACTATCTTTGGCATCGCGAGTTCATAATTCATTCTACTCATGAGGCTTTGAAACATATTCGTACCCAAACAAATCTGAATCGTTGTCATGCTAAATGGGTAGAATTCATTGAGTCTTTTCCTTACATAATTAAACAAAAGAATGGGAAGGAGAATGTTATTGCTGATGCTTTGTCTCGTCGCTATACCATGCTATCACAGTTATATTTTAAAATCTTTGGCTTGAAAACTGTGAAAGATCAATATGTAGACGATGCTGATTTTAAAGATGCTTTTGCCCATTGTATTAATGGCAAACCATGGGGCAAATTTCACTTACAGGACGGGTTCTTGTTTTGTGCTAACAAGGCGTGTATCCCAGCTAGCTCGGTTCGTCTTTTGCTATTACAGGAAGCGCATGGAGGCGGTCTCATGGGACACTTTGGTGTCTACAAGATGCATGAGGTGCTGGCTGCCCACTTCTTTTGGCCCCGGATGCGTGCTGATGTTGAGCGCCTAGTTGCACGCTGCACTACTTGTCAAAAAGCTAAGTCACAGTTGAACAACCATGGTTTGTATTATGCCTTTGCCTATTCCTACTTCACATTTGCTTGATATTTCTATGGACTTTGTTTTGAGATTGCCTAGAACTAAGAAGGGGAGGGATATCATTTTTGTGGTTGTTGATCGATTCTCCAAAATGGCTCATTTCATACCTTGTCATAAGTCTGATGATGCTAGCAATGTTGTTGAATTGTTCTTTAGAGAGATTATTCATTTGCATGGTATTCAAATACAATAGTCTCTGATCGTGATGCTAAGTTTCTCAGTCATTGTTGGAGATCTCTGTGGAATAAATTGGGAACTAAATTGCTATTTAGCACAACTTGTCCCCCTCAGACTAATGGACAAACTGAGGTGGTTAATCGAACTTTGTCCACCATGCTTAGGGTTGTTTTAGATAAAAATTTGAAACGTTGGGAGGATTGCTTGCCTTATGTTGAGTTTGCTTATAATCATGCAACACATTCCTCTACAAAGATGTGCCCTTTTCAGATTGTGTATGGTTACATCCCTCGGGCGCCTATTGATTTGTTTTCGTTTGATGCTGAAAACGCCCCACACTTAGATGCTGTTGCACATGTTGAACAAATGGTTAACCTGCATGAACAAACTCACCAAAACATTGCTGCTGCTAATGCTAAATATCAAGTTGCTGGTAGTAAAGGTAGAAAACATGTTACTTTTGAACCTGGTGATACGGTTTGGTTGCATTTGAGAAAGGTTCATTTTCCTACTTTGCGCCATTCTAAATTAATGCCTCGAGCTGCTGGTCCTTTTAAAGTGCTAACCAAGATTAATGATAATGCTTATATCCTTGACCTGCCTGCGGAGTTTGGTGTTTCCACTAGTTTTAATGTTGCAGATTTGAAGCCATATCTGGGTGAGGATGAGGATTTGCCGTCGAGGATGACTTCAGTTCAAGAAGGAGAGGATGATGAGGACACCACGAGTACATCTACACCAGCATCACCTCAGGTGCCTCCAGATGATCCACCACTTCAGGCGCCACCAGTTGAGCCAATTACTCGGGCCCGTGCGAGAGAATTAAACTACATCATGCTATTAAAGAACAAAGGCCCAGAAGCATAGAGGAAGGCCCAAGAGGGGTCCAGGATGGGGCGCCTAGGGTTGGTTGCCACCCCCCTCTCTCGTCGCGCACCCCTCTCCTCCCTCCGTTGTTTGGGGCTGCGTCCCCTTGTTTAGTCAGAGTCCCTTTTGTTTACAACTCGAGTTTTGTTCTACATCTAGCTTTAGCTATCCCAGAACACGCACAAATACGGGCTGTCCTCTGTGATTCAGAACTCCACCTTCGGAGTGATATTAAGATTGCTCGCCTCAGATTCTTGTTCGTTCTTCGGTTGCATACAGGAATTGATCTTCGTGATCAGGCTGATCTTGCGCCGACAAGGTTGGTAACCATCGGGATTTGGTTCAGCGATTGCATTGGCGCTTCGAGTCTCGCTCGTCGTAGTCGGATCGTGAGGGTCGCCTCCCACCAAATCGAAATTATCTCCACTCACCGAAAGATCAGGCACTCCGCCTCTATCACCCTTCTCCTCTCTCTCCGGTGGCTCGGGCAGGTGCGGCCGCCTTAGTCTCCCCGAAGCTCCTCGTCGACGTGTGCTGGTGCAGGCGAAGGAAGGAGCCCTAGATCCAGCGTCGCCCCAGCCAGATTTGGTGGCTGTGCGGTGGGAGCGTGCATCTTTGTGGCGGGGCGTGGCGTGGGCGTTCAGTGGCGGCGGGAGATGCTGAAGATGGAGGCAGCAGTGGCCATGGTCGGCGCGAGCGGCACTGGCAGTGGTGGCGGTGGCCGTCGTGGTTAGGTGCCTGACGTCGGTGCGGGACGAAGACGACGGCCTGCGTAGGGGCCAGGGGCACACCGGCACGACCTGCGTAGGGACGATAGCGGCGACAGCGGTGGCGGCTTACAAGGGGCAGAGCGTGGCTTCTCAAGGTCGTGGGAGGCCCTGTGGGGGGCATGCTTGTGTAGCTGGCTGCTCTTGGCCATGGTGGCCGAGAGGTGGTGCCGACGGACATCTGCATGTGGGCAGTGGGTACAGAGGTGAGATGGTGGTGCTCCTCGTCTCTTCTCCTCGACGGTTGTGCGGTGGCGGCGCCGCTTTGATGGCGGGGCCGGGTGGCTTGTGCTGGTGCTCCTTGGTCCCAACACAGGTTTGTCCTCGTGATGCCATGGCGGCATTGGTGGGATGCAACGAGCCATCTTCCAGCAGTGGAGATGCAAAGGCAGCGAGGAGCATGTTTGCTACTACTTGTCTGAGAGCGTGCGCTAGGAGTGGTGTTGTTCTGGCAAAATCCTTCACCGGCACTCATGTCGGTGGTAGTGGTGGCGGCGTTCTTGAGGTGTCATTCACCTGTTGGGGCATAACTATGGAGTACCGTGTCCTGAAGCATGAGGTCTCAGGGTTAAAACCCGGTCCATTGCTCGACGAGCGACGGCGGCGCCATTGGCGTTGCGTCTTCCTTGGAGGCGCCACTTATGGAGACTTATCTCGGCTTGTGGTAGCATGGGAGGTTGGTTGGCCCGTGTGTAGCGGCGGTGAAGGTGCGTATGGTCTATGTGTTGGTGGCAAGGTGCAGAGGGCCTATGGGTGCTAGAGGTCTTGAGTTGGCATGCATGATGCAGTGGTGATCCCGTGACGGCTAGGCAGAAGTGGTGCTCTCTAAGCAGTTTCAGATACCTGAGTCCTTGACAGAAGAGTGTGAGGCGGTGGGAGAGGCGAATCCCCCACGTAGAGTGGCCGGGATCAGTAAGGTTCAGTGGTGTCGTGACGGGATCTCTTCGCTACTACATCGCTAGAGCAGCGGGTCCACGATCATGGGTGCACGGCTTGAGGAAGATAGTCCCGCGGTGGAGGAGTTCAGGAAGTTGCTTGAGCTTGCAGCGGATCATGACTTTTGGCGTGGCACAACGTTGGTGACGACAGCGCATCTCGACGGCTTGCTTTCAGCTCCTCTCCCAGGTGGTGGTGGTGTATCGTTGTGTTGCGTCGTTTGTTTGTGCGATGTGTACGCTTCGGCGCGTTATGTACGAATGTTTGTTCTTCTTATATGATATGACAATGTTTGTGCTCTTAATTTCAAAAAAAAAAAGATTTGTACTAAGTCAAATAAAATTTTAAACTTAAGCCATCTACTCCTAAAATTTTTGAATAGTTTAACAAAAATACAAATTATATTTGTAGAACTATTTTCATGGTAAAATAAAATCTTATAATATTTTACTATGCGAATTTTGAAAAATTCATACTCAATTAATAATATAAAATTTTTGATACAACTATTATGAAATGGAAGGAATAGTTATTAGCTGATAATATACAATTAAAAGTTCTACGTGCAAAGAAAATGTGTAGCTCAGCATACAAATAAAATAAGATCATGTAAAAGAAGGCATGCCTTCACTTCATATTTAATATAAACCAATCGCTCCCATTTACCAGCTTCATTAATCATGATCATCCCCTGAACTGAACAAGCGCAACCAGTCTCAACTTGGAGTCGGACGACAGAGATCAGCATGCAAGTGACCAATCGGACGGACGCATTGACAGCGAAGGGCCTGCCTGAGCCCCCTGACCGCCTGCCTGTGCTGTGTAACGTTAGCGGCATGGTAGCCATAATTCATCTGTACACCGTGCAGCTCGGATGGAAGCAATCCGGACCTTTGATCTCTATCGGTCTTCATGCATTTTTGTCATATTAGCTTGTATTTTGATGGTATATGAATTATTTTCGCATTGTATTTGCTCATAAAAGCCTGCAACGACAAGACATAAAGGAGGAGCAGTACAATTGATGCTGACATAAAGATGCTTTTTCTGACATGTGATGCTACAACTTCCCACGCATCCATCCTTCCCAAGACTTCAACGACTATCTTTCCCTCTCTCTCCCACATGTGATGTTGTAGTTTCTCTTTTCTATTAATTTTTTAAACATTTTGTATAATCACACCTACGCCTACACACCTCACACAATTTTATTAATCCCGGCTCGTCGTTACTTTACACACCCTTGCACACCTTTTACACATTCAATGCACCCAGTGTACCTAGTAGAGTAGACTCCAATCAATCGAGTAATAATTATCATGCCCATTGTTATGTACACTTCAAGCACGATGCACCCTTTATACTTGCATATTCTTTTTCTCATTTTACTCTCATAAATTAGGAGTGAACATTTCATAAAGATTGATATGTACAAACACATAGAACCTAATTTCCAGAAATAATATCAGAGACTGAACATTTCATAAAACAACTAATTTTCATGATATGTACAAACATATAGAAACTGATACACTATTGATATTTAACATTCAAATGAAAAAAAGGAAATTTCAGAAATAATGGAAGGCCATAATTGCAAAGCAGCAGCAAACATTTGAAATGATGGAAGGCCATAATTGCAAAGAAAGAAATAAATGATAGAAGACCATAATTCCAAACATTTCAGATTTGTTTCTTCACTTTTCATCCCAAAACAGCTGCTAGCAGCAGATCCAAACGAAATTATAAAAACACAATCAAGAAACTAGGACCATGGAAAAAATGAAATCAGCTTCTATTCCACAACAATTTCATCATCTGTCGCTGCATCTCCATCTAAGCAGCAGCAAACTGCTCTTTTACCAACAAAAACCAACAAATATGGAAGCACAACCACAGAGCACACCAGCATGGCGCAGCGAACCTGGGGGACACGGCATGGCACAACGAACCTGGAGCGACACGGCATGGTGCAGCACCCGCTGACAACACCGTCCGCCCAGGCCGCATGAACACGACTGACGATGCCCGAGATCTGGCCGAGCACCACGCACCGCGGCCATGGCCTGCTCCCGACCTGAACATGTCTTAAATCAACTGGTTTTCATAAACCATGTACAAACATCCAAGCAAGTAAAATAAATGGTTTGAAGAAAAAAAATGCATAGCCATCCAGCACAGCTCGGTACATAGCTCTATACACAGTTGTAAAAAGAAGTTTGTGCGCGTGAAAAAGAGAAAGAAACAAGAATAGGGTGTCAGTTATAAGGACGGAAAAACTAAGAAAACAGAAAAACAAGAAAAGAAAAAGAAGATTGGGTCACTTGGCATTAGAACTAGTGCTGATTATCTTCCTATAAGGATGAAAGACAAGCAAACCAAATGTTCGCACCCAAAATTGGCAGGTCTGGGCGAAACAGGTTAGACCGCCCCACCAACCCGGTTTGACCGCCCTCGTCAAAGTCCTCAAAAGGCAATTTAGACTTCACCATTGGATAGGTCTCGTCGAGTAGATCAAGATTCATATGTGGAACGTCCAAATCGGATTCCGGATGAGAGAGATAAGGCTTCCGGAAAATCTACACGTCGGGCACACGGTTAGACCGCGTCCCTAAGGCGGTTAGACCGCCCTGCCCTGCCAAATACGAGTTAGGAGTTGTATTTTGACATGGTTTTGTAAGGCTTTCGACTCCTAATGGGGCAAGACCTCCCCTCCCTATAAATATAAAGGGCCATGGCCGATTGAAAGGATCCACAATCGAATCTATCATATTTATCTTTTATCGTTTTTACCTTTCTTGCTCGTTCTCTTACTTTTCCAACCTATCATGCTGTTCTTCTCTCGTCTCCATGGTGTTTGAGGATGTCCTAGCTGGCCTGCCGAGTCTAGGACAACCCAAGGTGCGCTTGCCTCGACGGGGTCCCTCCCGGGCGAGCGTTCGTTGGTCTTCTCGCCGGATCTCCCGGCGGGACCGGTCTGATCGGCCTACCATAGCGGTCTGACCGCCCTGCGCAGAGGGGTAGCAAGAAACTCCTCCACGTGCTAGTTGACTCCGAAAAGGTGTCAACAAATTGGCGACTCCGCTGGGGAAAGAGAAATCTGACTATCATGGTCGATCTATCAAGCTCCAGCCATTTGATGGCACTTGAAGAATTACCTGAAGATCTACGCAAGGGCATCCACGAAGAAATACTTCCTCACTATTATCAGGTTGCAGAACGAGGCGTCATCATGATGAATATAGCTGTCATCGACGAGTTGAGGATGTATGATCTACCGAGGCATCATAAGTCCTTTGCTAATCTTATAAGCGGTTTACTTGCATTTGTGGATGAATTACTTAATAAGAAGAATAATGTAGATCTGATTCCTTTTAATCGAGAGTCGGTTATTGAAAAGCCGACCAATGATATTGTTGATCCTTGCATAGTTTTGCCAACTTGTGATGTTGTTGGTCAAAAAACAAGTCGGCCGTCTCTAGCCGAAATTGTTGACCCGAAATCCCCTAGTACGCTCGGGGGGCAACAAAACAAAGGCAAAGGTGCCGGTTGTGTCATAACCGGTTTGATCGCTTCTCAAGCCGGTCTAACTGTCTCTTCTAAAGTTTTGCAAAATAAATCCAAATTAAAGATGGTTAAACCCAAAAAGCCTGAGATTAGTGTTTGGAAAACAATTGAATCTAAAGGATGTAAGCATCAAAGAGAAAAGAAGAAGCTCAATGAAAAAATTCTGGCTAAGTCTCAAAGACAAAATAATGTCAATGGTGCTAGTCGGTCTAGAAATTCTGAACACCCAAAATCTTCTCCTAGAGAGAAGTTCCATAACGAGAATCGGCAATGGAGTAACTCTCACAAATCAATGTTGTTTCCTTCATATGGATCATCAATGCCTACGCCATGGGAACCTTACTTTAATATGCATTATTCTTATTCTCCTTGGTATTATAATTCGTATATGCCGTCTTCTCATAGTTACTTATGTCCTAATTGTATTAATCATAGAAAGTCCGTAATTAATGAGTCATCACCTATGCATAATGACCGTTTTGATCAAAAGAATCAGTCAACATAGAAAAATAAGCGAAAGGTGATCAAACAACTCTATCGTGTCAAAAAAGACGGTAGATTAAATAAAAATTCAAATTTGACACTAGACATAGAAAAGCCGATTATTAAAAAATCATCGGCTTGATCTACTGATCAAATTCTTCTCAATGATAAATATGTCCCAAATAATATAGCTGAACAACAATCATGTTCGGCTGGTGGGCAACATGATCTCAAAGTGGCCGGTCCTCAAGGTACCGGTCTAACCGGTGAACCAACCGGTCTGACCGATCTCGCTAGAAATTTTGGTAGAGTCGAGAGTATCTCCCCAAATAGCAAGGTGATGAGGAACAAGCCAAACTTTGCTGAGTTGTTGCATAAGTATCAGAAGATAGCCGAGCAAAAGAAAAAAAATCGGTTAGGAGATGATCAAAATAGTAATTCTTCATCACCAAGAGTAAAGAAGCGTTGACGGCCGTCACATTGGTCTTCATCATTCGTCCCATCGATGCATGTGCCATGGAATGCTTATTCAGGTATAAACAATTTAAATCCATGGCTTTGGTATAATCCTTGGTCTTATTTTTGCAATTATCAATATTATGCTTGTGATGCACCAAGGAGCTATGGTTGGCCACATCAGGACTTCAGTTATTAGATATGTTGTTTAGAGGCCAAAATAGTAGTTTCATACATGTTGTATTTATTAGGATTTTGTTTCGGCTACAATGGCATCATAAAGGATCTAGAGACCATCACATGGGCGATGTGTTATTTATCGTCGTCTTTAGATTATTTTGTACATTTAGAATATTTTCTAGCACGTATACTTTGCTACAAAACAGGAGGGTATATGTTCGCACCCAAAATTGGCAGGTCTGGGCGAAATAGGTTAGACCGCCCCACCAACCCGGTTTGACCGCCGTGGTCAAAGTCCTCAAAAGGCAATTTAGACTTCACCATTGGATATGTCTCGTCGAGTAGATCAAGATTCATATGTGGAACGTCCAAATCGGATTCCGGATGAGAGAGATAAGGCTTCCGGAAGATCTACACGTCGGGCACGCGGTTAGACCGCGTCCCTAGGGCGGTTAGACCGCCCTGCCCTGCCAAATACGAGTTAGGAGTTGTATTTTGACATGATTTTGTAAGGGTTTTGACTCCTAATGGGGCAAGACCTCCCCTTCCTATAAATATAAAGGGCCATGGCTGATTGAAAGGATCCACAATCGAATCTATCATATTTATCTTTTATCGTTTTTACCTTTCTTGGTCGTTCTCTTACTTTTCCAACCTATCATGTTGTTCTTCTCTCATGCGTTTGAGGACGTCCTAGCTGGCCTGCCGAGCCTAGGACAACCCAAGGTGCGCTTGCCCCGACGGGATCCCTCTCGGGCGAGCGTTCGTTGGTCTTCTCGCCAGATCTCGCGGCGGGACCGGTCTGATCGGCCTACCATAGCAGTCTGACCGCCCTGCGCAGAGAGGGTAGCAAGGAGCTCCTACACATGCTTGTTGACTCCGAAAAGGCGTCAACACCAAATCAATCGTACTAACCAGAAAAGAATCAAGATTCCGCATGCCGTCAAGAAAGGAAGAGAGAAAAAAATCTAGAAAGGGATCCCATCCAGAAAGCAAAGATGCAGAAGTCAGCGCCATGGCCATCCGCACCGCAAGCCGTAGAAAGCCGGTACAGCTCTGAGCGACCAGGCTACAACACCGTCCCAGAATCGCCGGGCAGGGGGCCATCGTGGCCGCTCCCTCGGCTGCCGATGCAGCTTGCGTCCTGGCCGCATGCGCGGCCTCGCCTCGCGCCGGCCCCGCAACGCCCGGATCCGGCGGCTCCGCAGAACTCCGGGGGAGATCAGGGCCTGCACCTCCGGTCTCTCATCGCGTCGGCGCTCCTTGCTGTCCTTGACGTTGCGCTGCCGCTCGGGGAAGACGCTCCTCCACCGGAATCAACGCCGCTGCCGCCTCGCCGCGCGCGTTCCGGAGCCGACGCCCCCACCCCACGGCCTCACCGCCATCAACACTGTGGCCACCTCGTCGCAGTCGGCAGTAGCTCCCGTCGGCCGCAGCTGCTCCCGAACCAACGTCGCTGCCGCCTCGCCTCGCCGGAGCAACTACATCACTCGCGTGCGGCCGAGCACATCCGTGCGGGAGCACGGCAAGGTCCACGCCACGCCGGCCATGGGGGTTGCACATCAGCGCACGCCAGTAACCGCTCGACACGCTCGACCGGGCAGTTTCTTGCCTCCGGTGCCCCGCAGTGGTGAGCAAGGAGAGCAGTCGATTGGAGTTATTTATTCCGTATCTTAGCTGTACATGGACCCACATACACAATACAACGATGAGACATAATACATACGAATGGACATAATGTCAGACTCTCTGTCACCTTTTCCCAATCTCGAAATGTACCTGCTCTTCATCTGGACGGACGGAATAACACCTATCCGAGCTGCCGGGAGTATATTATCTTAGTGAAATAAAATATTAAACTTAAGCCATCTACTCCTAAAATTTTTGAATAGTTTAACAAAAATACAAATTATATTTGTAGAACTATTTTCATGGTAAAATAAAATTTTATAATATTTTACTATGCGAATTTCGAAAAATTCATACTCAATTAATAATATAAAAAATTTGATCTGAATAAGGCTAGAGTGACAACTATTATGAAATGGAAGGAATAGTTATTACCTGATATTATACGATTAAAAGTTCTACGTGCAAAGAAAATGTGTAGCTCAGCATACAAATAAAATAAGATCATGTAAAAGAAGGCATGCCTTCACTTCATATTTAATATAAACCAATCGCTCCCATCTACCAGCTTCATTAATCATGATCATCCCCTGAACTGAACAAGCGCAACCAGTCTCAACTTGGAGTCGGAGCACAGAGATCAGCATGCAAGTGACCAATCGGACGGACGCATTCACAGCAAAGGGCCTGCCTGAGCCCCCTGACCGCCTGCCTTTTTTTTTTTAGAAACCTGGTATACATTTCATAGATATTTCGGATGGTTTACATCCCAGATCTTACAAAGACACCCTTTAAAGAATATAAAATTACATTCAGGTCCTCGCAAGCTTCTCCCGGTCGTTCCCGTCACCGGTGGTCGGAACAGTCGCATGGAGACCGACCCCTCTTCTGACGAAGAAACAGTTTTGAGCGGCACCAAGAGCAGCACATCAGCATCACTGACGCACATTTTACTCGCTGAACGTATAGGCCTAAGAAGATGGCTAGTTGCCATCGCATCGCCGGATAACAAGGCGTCTGGCGTCACCACCACCGACAGCCCCAGCTCACCGGACAACAGTACACCCCGGAGGGGAAGAAAACCACCAGAAAAGGTGGGAGATGAAGACCAACCCGATTTCATAAGTTGGTAAGACGAACCTCCCAATGTTTCCGCCGGAAATCGGTGTCGACGCCGACGAAGACGAGGAAGGAATAGCAGGAGCCTCGCCGAGATCCCGAACACGAAAGCCCCAGATCCGGCAAGGTTACTCTATATTCTCCATGGATCGTCGCGGGAGGGAAGAGCTTCAGCTTTGCCGACTCCGCCGCCGGACCTGCCGCATCCGCCCCTTCCGCCGCCGATCCAGAGGAGCAAAAGAACCGACGGCCAACTCCGAAGCCCCACCGGTAGAAACCCTACTATATATCTAATACATACAGGGGAATCAATCCGCCGCCGATTCAACCATTCGTCCTCCTCCCCCGACGCCGACAAGGGCGCCAGAGGCGAGGTCAACGGTGAATTGGCGGAGGGAACCTGAAATCGCCCTTGAGTCGCCGGTGTTTACTGTGGGAAGGCGAAAGAAGAGTCTGGTGGGAGGAAGACAGCGTCCCCTGACCGCCTGCCTGTGCTGTGTAACGTTAGCGGCATGGTAGGCACTCGAGAGCGCTAAAAGTCGACCCGGCTGTTTCCCTGACACGGCATGATTCCCCTCGCCTCTCCTTTTTTGCATGCACGCGTCCATCCATCCGTTCCAAACGTCACTTCCCAATTGCCCATGCCATCATGCCCGTGGGGAGAGTACGAGCACTCGAGCAATGGTGAGTGGTTTGTAGCAATATTTTACATGATGGATGGCGACGGTGACGCGATGGGGACGTCTCCTGCTGGATCCCTGGGACTGGACGGACCGACGGGTACGTGACGGGGAATACAGGGCTCCCACAGCCTACTCTTGCCTAGTGCCACCCCACACATAACTATCTCCACTTCTTATATTTCATATTTTTCTTGAAAACAGAATATTTTTTAGATTCTCTCATTTAAACAATTTTCTCTCTGTTGGGTACACAAGACCCCAAAACAAAGAAAGGGATATGCGATTAACAGGTTCACAATTAACATATTCAAACTAATTACATTAAACAGATGACTTTCTTCAACACTTTACACGTTCAACGTTCCAAAATGGCGACCCTTACAATAGGGTGGGGATCTCCTTTTATAGTATCAAAAGACTAAAATTACATCCCAATCTTGCCCTACATTTTCAGCATCTAAGGAGGATATTTGGGGGCAAACTTGGGCTTTTACACTTGGTGCGGATTTGGCGTCGTAGTTTGCGGAGTGCAAATCATGCCAGAGACATCGGAGCGGAGGATGCGCCGTGAGAACCGGAGGTAGTTCCGTGTTGCAACAGCTTTGGATCGAGTCGTCGTAGTCGAAACTCCGAGGAGCCCCGGGCTTCGCTGTCTTGTTTCTCTCGATGTTGCCTCTGCTGGAAATCCCTGGGCTTCGGGACCTGGTCTTGAGGCCGGGAAGCATCGGACCAACGGGACTTCTCTGGCGGAGCTCCGGTGCTTGCCCCTTGCTCACCCTGAGACCACCCCTGGAGCTTCGGACGCTTCCTGCAAAAAAGAGCTTGAACCGGGTTGACCTCATGAATCCTGGGACGTGATGATTTTATCGAAGCCAAGGTTCCCTGATTCTCCTGAAAAGAGATCATTGAGATCAGATATTTTTGAATGGATAATTATTCCGGAGCCCCTGGTGCCGACGAAAACATCCCGGAGCTTGGCTCCCCTTTCTCCGCGAAAGACGTTCTTTTCGCTAGCCCTCGCATCCTCTTTCGTGGGTTAGATCTTCTCCTTAGAAGTTTGCGAAGCCAAAGCTTGTGTTGATTCCTCCGAAAAGAAACCGAAGCCCAATAGTCCTATCGCTCTAGTAAACTCCCGGTGCCCAGAGGTGATGTTTTCTACCATCCCAATAGTAGCCCCTCGAGGAGAAGTGATTGAGCGATAAGATTAACCTTCTCCTCGATTTCGCTTTGCGATCTTTAGATGAAGAAAATGTCACCTTCGGCGACGGGGAGTTTGCGGGCTTCTCCTGCTTCTTTTGGCTTCGTGTGAGTTTTCCTACGAAACGACACGAATCGCTCCTTCCCGAGGCGGCCGTTCGTATTTCGAGACCGTTGCGCTTCTTCTCTCTCCTTGGGCTATATAAAGGGGGTGTCGGGGTCCCCTCCTTTCTTACTCTTGCCGAAGCTTTAGCCCCTGGTTTGCGCGCTTCAGCTGCTTTAGGATTCGTGCTTGCAGCGGGATTTTGCCTATGTTACTGCTTTCCGAGTTTGTCCCTTTACGGAGCCTAAGCTTTTCACCTAGTCCTGGCTCGTACAAAATAGACTACGCGGCCAATGACTGAGGAAGAGATAGCTGCTTCCGTTGCTCCAGTCGAAGCCCCAGAAGAGCCGGCCGGCGACATTGTTGATTACGAACCGTCGCCAAAGGCTACGGAGAAGGAGGCTTCTTTTGGTGACGATCTTTCGGTGGTGGAGGCTTCGCTGTCGGATCTTATGGTCGGGAGGGAGCCTAAGACTGCGTCCTTTGTTCTCAGAGCTTCGCTGGTTTTCGAGAACTTGATCAAGTATTATGAGGAAAAAGGATTTTTTCCCGAAGGTGTTGCCCGCGCTCCAGAAGGGGAAACAACTCCGAAGCCCAAGACTGGCGAAGCCGTAGTTTTTCGTAATTTCTTCAACACCGGCTTGAGGTTTCCTTGTTCTCGGCGCCTTCCTGAGATCCTTGACCGCTACAGCGTCAAGCTGCACCAGCTGACACCGAATGCATTCGTGCAGTTGTCCAAGTTTTTCTTTGCCGTGCGTTCTTGCGACGGGCGGGTAGATACCGAAGCTTTCGTTCGGTTCTATGAGCTCCATGATCAGAAGCAAAACTTTCGGCTGGATGGGGATCCTGCTGTCTATGAGAATCACTTTGGGTAAATAACCTTCACAACACGGAGGAAGAACACAAAGAAAGATATCGAAAGAGTGGAGCTCAGCCCTGCTCATAAGAACAAGTGGGATGATGACTGGTTGTCCTATTGGTTCTATGTGAAGGTCAATATGCCACGCGGCTCCGATGGGACCGCTTATTACCCATTCAGCATCTCGATCATGACACCTTTGAGCTACGTCACAGGTCCTGACTTTGCGAAGACCAGAGGCTTCAAGGACAGCGAAAAAGCTTTCTGCTTACCTTCGCAATTTATTCCTGGCCGTGATGTTGCAGAGGAATTTGTCGCTGCCGATATATGGCCTCTTTCTGCAGGTTGGAACCCTCGGGAGGTCAAGTGGCTCTCGGTTGATTGGTTTCCAAAGGAAATTCCCTTCCCTCGTTTCGGGCTGAAGATGCCTGAGGGAAAAAATGCTCACGAGTTTGTGGGTGAAGTAGAGCGTCGTGTGGTGGATCTGCTTGGTCCCTACACAGAGGCGGAGTACCAGGCTTCACGGAAGTTGGCCACTGGAGGCCGCCGTGTTAACCGTGTTTTTTCTGAACTTGGGATTGAAGTAGACGATTGCCCTAAGCCCAAGGCATCGTCTAAGCGCACTCGCGATTCCGGTCAAGTTGCGTCGGACCCGGCCAATGCTGCGAAGAAAAAGAAAAAAAGTGTGACCTCTCCGGAGCCAGCCGTCGAAGCTGTTGTTGTTGATTCGCGGAAGATCGTGGCTCCAGTGTCTTCGTCGAAGACGAGTCAGCTTGAGTGTGCTAAGAAGAAGCAGGTTGCAATTCAAGAAGGCAACCTCGCTACTGAGACGACGTCGAAGCCTGGGCTTTGTCGCAAGAAAGGTGGCTCTAAGCCGAAGCCAGCATGCCGTATTGTGAACATTCTTGGTTCCTCCAATACCCTCGAATTCCTAGATTCATTGACTGATGGTGATGGAGAGGACAAGGATCGTTTGGTCATGCCAGAGGTGGAGAAGACTTTTGTGTCTGGTTCAAAAGACACTGTTGCGGACCTCCTTGGCGCGGAAGAAGCTGGTGGTTTGGGCAAGGCTGAAGAGAGTGTCAAACTCCCCGGAGCCAAGAATGATCAGGATATAGTTGGCGATCCTTCACGCCTGGGCAATCAACTCGATGGTTGTGGTGATACACAGGCATCACCTGAGTTCATGCAATCCTTGGCCGAGACTGTGAGCACATCTGGTGCTGTGGAAGGCCACACCCTAGAGATGGTTTTAGCGGAGCGGAGCACCTTCGACTCTTCGACCTATTCCTATAACAAGGCTGTTGGTATGAGGGATTTACAACCTTTATTGTTTGTTCACTTGCCGTTTTATAAGAAAAGTGGGGTGATAGAGTCTCATGTGCTCTGGGAGCTAAGGGATTCTACTCGACTTGCAGGCGCGACAGCGGGAGATGCTCCGCAGGTTGAAGGCGCGCCTTTTGTTAGCCAAGAGCTGGAGGATGGTGAAATTCCCGAGGCCCAAGCTTCTTCTTTAATTGTGAAGTAGCCAGGGACCGGTGCCGGTGCCGGGCCATCGGTTCCCTTCGACCCTCAAGGTTTACTTCTGTTATTTGGTTTTTTTTGCTTATGCTAACGGGTGTGGAACATTTTGTGCGTATTTTTACAGTTTATGAGAAAACTTTGGAAGATATGGAGGCCGGTCAGCTGGCTGGACTATCAGCTAAGCTGTGCTATAAATCAATGATTTCTAGCAGGAGGTTGGTTGAAAAATATCGCTCTCAGGAGCAGAAGCTTTCGTCAACCGAAGCTGATAATGTTGAGCTGAGCCGGGAAGTCATCAGACTTAATGAGAAGTACGCGACTTTGGAAAAGATGTTCAACCTTCAGACGGAAAAGATCTCTATTCTTGAAGACAATGTTAACACTTTTAAGACTACCTCGGAGAATCTGAACAAGGAAACTAAGAGGTTAGAGAAAGTGGCAGAAGATTTAAGCAAGATAGTGGAAGATGACACCGGGATCATAGATTCTTTGAAGAAAGAAAAAGAGGACCAACGGACTGCTATTGAAGAACTTGAGAAGGAAGTTCAGGGGCAAAAGAGTTTTATAAATGCAGCCGAAGGTGTCTTGAAGAAAAACTTCAAAGTCTTGTATGAAAAGTACTGTCGCGCAGTGGGGGAGTTTGGTGCGGAGCCCCTTCCATTTCCTGATGATAAGGACGCTAAAGCGATTTTCGAGTGGATGGAACAGGAGTTCGACCATCTTCCCAGCGTGATGACCGGAGCCAATGATTATGCGGCTTCGATGTGTGTGGAAGTCTTGCTTGAATTGTTGGAGAAAAGCCAGTGCTCTCACTTTCTGGAATTGGGTGCTAGAAGTTACAAGTTCCCGAAGGCAGAAGAGATTGAGTGCGAGATTCCTTCGAAGAAAGTTCAAATTGTTAAGAAAAACTTTTTAACTTTGTTCTGAGAAGCGTCAGGCCAAGAGCATGCCAAGGCCGTGGCGCGTCACTATCTCGTGGAGGTGAGCAATTTTTCTGGGAATTTTATCTCCATTCTTCGAGATCGCTTTTTTTGTGATTGCTCATTTTATTATTTTTGTAGGCTAATGAAAAGGAGGCACTGGGATCGGATTCGTCTGAGGGGAGCGAGGGTGATTGTTCCCCCGAGGCGGCCCCTGGTGAAACAAGCTCTGGCATGCAGAAGGCTGGCGAAGATAAAGGAGGCGAAGCCTGAAAATTTTATTTGTGCTTTCTTAAATTGCTGTCTCTGGAACACCCTGCGTGGCTGGTGGATTTGTGGAAGAACTCTTAAGTTGGGGTGAAAATTGTAATATATCTTGGCTTCGCAGCCTCTTTTTCTCGCTATTAGGATTGTTATCCTTTTCTATTTTTAACATAGTGGTGGTGTAGGGTGGCCCCGTGTTCTGAAAACATCACCTGGCTTCGATATGTTTTTGTTGTCTTCATCTTAAACCATTTTCTGGCATCGAGAAAGTAGCAAAAAACAGACCTTGTTTTCGAAGAAAACGCCAACCGCCCCCCCCCGCGGGTTTGCTTTTTTCTCGAAGCTCACAACTTTTTGTGAAGAATGCAAGATTTTGTAGGATAGTTTTCCTTTCTCAAACAGCCCCAAAGTCTAGCAAAGCTTGCTCCCAGCTTCACAGACTTTTTCTTTGATGGTCGAATTTTAGCAATCTTGTTGCTTTTTCGACCGAAAATTTAGTTGAGACTTGCGAAAATCTTATGATTAATAAGCGAGTGATTCCGCAACTTAGTCCGTTGCTGTATGGGATTTTTGGTACTTAGGCATGAATGCTAAGATTTTCTTGAGGCAACGTGTATAAGCTTATTGCTTTTTGTTGCTCGTTGGGCAGAAACCCCCTTGCAGTAAGTAAATAAGTGGAAATGAATAGCTGAAAATGACGAATAGTAAGCGAAGAGATTTGAGGGGAAAGTAATTTCATTGAAACTGAAATTGGGTACATGGACCCGCCTCGTTAAAAACCTTGCGTCCTGATTTGGAGTCCTTTGGAATGTAAAGTGCTGTAAATAAAAAGCATAAAGTACTTAAGCTCCGGCTCCGTTTATAAGTTTACGAAGCCAGAGTTTTACACTGCCTACTTCTAAGGGTAGTATTTGAGGAGATTGTCTGCGTTCCAAGTGTGTGGCAACGCGTTGCCCAACGGATCTGCCAAATAAAAAGATCCTGGTCTGAGACTTTTTGTTACTATGAACGGGCCTTCCCAAGGTTCTTACAGCTTTCCCGGATTGTCGAAATTTTTCTTCTTCTTAATGACTAAGTCTCCCACCTGTATTTCCTTTCTCACAACTTTCTTGTCTCTCCATTTCTTGGTTTCCTGCTGATGTTTTTCTAAGTTCTCAGCAGCTTGAAGTACGTCTATTTCAATCAAATCTTTCTCTACTTCCTCGAAGCCCACGTCTTGCGCTTTTAGGACTCGCAAACTTTGGTTCTTGATTTCTTCTGGTGTCATGGCTTCAGAACCAAACAACAACTTGAAAGGTGAGAAACCTGTGGCCCTTGAGACACTGGTGTTGTGAGACCAAGTCACCTTCGGCAACTCGTCTACCCATTTTCCTTTTCTCTGGTTGAACAAGCATTTCTTTATGCTGGAAAATATTTGGCCATTTGCTCTTTCCACTGCCCCCTTTGATTGTGGGTGGTACACCGAAGCGAACTTTAACTTTGTTCCCATGGTGAGGCAGAATTCCCTGAAATCATTGCAATCAAATTGCTTTCCATTGTCCACAGTGAGTTCTCTAGGAACCCCGAATCTGCAAATTATGCTCTGCCAAAAGAACTTTTGGATGTTACGAGACGTGATGCTTGCCAGCTGCTTAGTTTCAACCCATTTGGTGAAGTAGTCGATGGCGACAACCGCAAATCTGCAGTTTCCTTACGCTGCCGGGAGTGGTCCGACTAAGTCCATTCCCCATCTTTGCAATGGCCAGGAAGGCGGTATTAGTTGTGTGGGCATCGAAGGACTTCTCTGATTGCTAGAATTTTTCTGGCAAGCTTCGCATGTTTTTACCAAATGGTGAGCATCATCGATAATGGACGGCCAATAAAAACCTTGCCTTAGTGCTTTTTGAGCCAGAGCTCTGGAGCCTATGTGAGCACTGCAAAAACTTGAGTGAATTTCTTTTAGCAATTCCTTTCCTGCATCGAAGCTAATGCATTTCAGGGTAGGAGCTGATATGCCGGATTTGTATAGTTCTCCATCAATTATCTCATAGCCTCGGGCTCTTTGTCTCATGCGATTCAAGGAAACTTCCTCGGTGGGTTCATAGTGACCTCTTAGGAAAGCCAAGATCGGAGCCCTCCAATCATATTTCTCTATGACATTGATTGTTTTAACTTTGGGTTCTTTCACAGCAGGCGTGAGGACCTCATAGAAAACATACGGAGGTAAGGCTTGATTTTGTGCTGCGGCTTTTGCTAGTGCATCGGCTTCGTTGTTTGAGTTCCTTGGGATGTGCTCAACTGTGAATCCCTTGAAATGCTTTTCCATGGATCTTACTGCGGTGAGATATTTGACCAGCTCTGGCTCTCTGGCTTCGCTGTCTTTTTCTACATGGCCCTGTATGACTTTGGAGTCTGATCTCACGATGAAACTCTGCTGGCCTAGAGCTTTCATTTTTCTCAGGGTAAGGAACAATGCTTCGTACTCAGTTGTGTTGTTTGTTGCTCTCTCATTCTCTGGGAAGTCCAGCCTGACTGTGAATCGCATTTTGATCCCCGTTGGAGAGGTGATAACTGCCGAAGCCCCGGCTCCTTTGTGGCAATACGCCCCGTCGCAGTATGTGATCCATGGCTGTTCAATCTCTGCGAAGCTCGAGCTTGCTGGTGAAATCCAATCCACAACAAAATCTGCTAGGACTTGAGATTTAATGGCATTTCTTCTTTCAAAGTCGACTACATGTTCTGATAGCTCAAGAGCCCATTTTGAAATTCTTCCCGAAGCTTCTCTGTGGTTGAAAAGCTCATGCAGAGGTTGATCTGTCACCACTATGATTCTATGAGACTCAAAATAGTGCCTAAGTTTCCGTGCTGCCATGACCACCGCATATGCAATTTTTTCAAGCTCTGAATAGAACACCTTTGACCCTGTGAGTGTTTCGGAGACAAAATATACCGGGACTTGGGTTGGTTTCCCTTCCACTTCTTTTTCTTGTATTAGGGCTGCACACACAGCAGTTCTCGAAGCCGAGATGTAAAGTAGCAAAGGGGAACTGGGCTCCGGGGGACATAGTTTGGTCAGGTTGGTGAGATAGATTTTGAGCTCCGCAAACGCTTTGCTCTGCCCTGGCCCCCATTCAAACTTCTTGTTGTTTCTGAGTACTTGGAAGAAGTGGAGGCTTCGCTCCGCAGCTTTGGACACAAATCTGTTCAATGCGGCTATTCTCCCGGTGAGTTTTTGTACATCTTTTAGAGACCTGGGCTCCTCTATTTTTATTATTGCCTGTATTTTGTCAGGGTTGGCTTGTATTCCCTTTGTTTCGACGAGGCATCCGAGTACTTTTCCTTGGCGTACTCCGAATACACATTTCTCAGGATTTAGTCGTAGACTTGCGGCTCTCATATTTGCAAAAGTTTCTGCAATATCAGAAATGTGATCGCCGCGCTTGCTGCTTTTGATGACTATATCGTCCACATATGCCAACAAGTTTCTGCGCAGCTGTTCGGGAAACACCGAAGCTGTCATTCTGGTGAAGGTTGGTCCTGCATTCTTTAGCCCCTCGGGCATTCGCAAGAAACAAAAGATATCGAAGGGAGTAATGAAGCTGGTCTTCTCCTCATCCTCTTTTTTGATTCTGACTTGGTGGTAGCCCGAGAACATGTCGAGTAATGACAGTATCTCACTGTTTGCTGCGTCATCGACTATTTTCTCCACCCTTTCTAGTGGATAGTCGTCTTTTGGGCAAGCTTTGTTTAGGTCTGTGAAGTCTATACACATCCTCCACTTTCCATTTTTCTTTTTTACCGGGACTGTGTTCGCAAGCCAGGTTCGGTATTTGGCTTCGCGGATCACATTGGCATCCAACAACCTTTGTACTTCTGCTTTCACGGCTTCGACCTTTTCGTCGGACATTTTGCGAAGCTTTTGTTTTTTGGGCCAGATGTTCTTGTCCATTTCTAGCCTGTGCTCAATGATGTCTCGATCGACTCCTTTCAGGTCGTGGGCTGACCATGCGAACACATCTTGATTTTTGGCTAGGAATGTCAGCAATTCTTGTTCTTCTTCCAAGCTTAGCTCAGCTCCGATTATTACTGCCCTGTCTGGCGTATGTGCGTCCAACTGAATTCTTTTGATCTCACCATTGGCGCTTATGTTTACTTTCTCCTTGTCCCTTTTGGGCTCCATGAACTTTTTCTTCTTCTCTTTTTCCTTGGTTTTGTCAGCTTCGGCTTGGGTGAGGTGATGAATGCTTCTTTGGCCCGGTGATATGCCTTTTTCAATGTCCCTGGCTGTCTGCTGATCGCCAAATACGGTGATGACTCCTTTGAGCGCCGGTATTTTCATGCATAAGAACAACTGCCGGACTGCTGCGTCAAACTCGTTGATATCAAATGAAATTGGCTGATATCATCACAATATTAGGTAGTATAGATATCATTATGGGGGAAGTTGACCGTTGAAATGATAATAGAGGTAGAAACTATCAATTCTTTTTCGAAATCGGAATTATTAAAAGAAGTCTACGGACTGATATGGATTCTACGCATTTTGACCCTCCTACTAGGAATCACAATAGAAGTACTCGTAATTGTGTGGTTAGAAAAAGAAATATCTACAGCAATACAACAACGTATTGGTCCTGAATATGCTGGCCCGCTGGGACTGCTTCAAGCTATAGCAGATGGTACTAAGCTACTTTTAAAAGAGGATATCCTCCCATTCCGAGGAGATATTCCTTTATTTAGCATTTTTCCCTCTATAGCAGTCATATCCGTTTTATTAAGTTTTTTAGTTATCCCTTTGGGATATCGTTTTGTTTTAGCTGGTCTTAGTATTGGTGTTTTTTATGTATTGCTATTTCAAGTATTGCTCCTATTGGTCTTCTCATGGCGGGATATAGCTCAAATAATAAATATTCTTTTTCGGGCGGTCTACGAGCAGCTGCTCAATCTATTAGTTATAAAATACCATTAACTTTTTGTGTACTAGCAATATCTCTACGTGTGATTCGTTAAAATAGGATCTTTTTCCTCTAAAATACATTGAATGCTTATCTTCCTTTGCTTATTCTGTATTCGGATTGGTAAGTTAAACTAGATAGCTATATGAGTGAAACAAAACAGCTTTTTAATTTGTAGTAAAAATATAAAATCTCATTTCCTATGTACAAGAAAAAAGTTCAAGTAAACATAAGCAGTGTAAACACTTTACCCCACGGTTGAGATTGTTTGATTAGTCATCATATCTTGAAGCGGGCAAGAATAAAGGATTCGCAATATGGAATTCCATTACTAGAATATTTTGAGTTATTACTATAACTTATAACCATAGGGCAATCCATCAAAAGTTAGTGAGGGATGAGAAACACAAAAGTACATATAGGATTAGTATGAGAGAATCTAAATCATTAGACATTTTTCCTCATAAAAGGAATCGTAATAAAGACTTGAAATTGGTGGAAATGATCAAGTAGTACTTTCTTCGGATTCCGGTCTAGAGTATGTTCCCATTCACTTGTTAAAGAAATGGCTATCAAGAACGAATTAACCCTTTATTCTTTTTTTCTTTTTAAGTATAGCCTTCCCCGGGAAAGAAGAATAGGACAAAAGATATGGAATGCAATAGAAAAAAGGATCTTTATTTATTCTTTCCTTCCTTTATCCCTATTCATACAGAATTCCTCATGAACTAATGCCCAATTCTTTCCATTTATTAATTGCTATAACGAGTGTTTTATTCCAATATTAAGTTATTACTGAACAATTTTTTTTATTATATAAAGGATGAGATCAATTCAGAAGCGCTTTTTTGTTATTCTAGCAGACAGAATTGCTTTGGTCTAATTTGGGACTTTCGAATCAATTTTATCTTACCTAATTCTATCTACACCCAGGGAAAAATATTGAAATGAAACAATCTTTTCTTTTTTTCTGATCATAGAGGAGCCGTATGAAGCTAAGGTTTCATGTACGGTTTTGGAATAGCGATGGGAACTGTAATGTTATCATCGACTATGATTATCTAACAGTTCAAGTACAGTTGATATAGTTGAAGCACAGTCCAAATATGGTTTTTTGGGGTGCAATCTTTGGCATCAGCCTATAGGTTTTCTAGTTTTTCTAATTTCTTCTTTGGCAGAATGTGAAAGATTACCCTTTGATTTACCAAAAGCGGAAGAAGAATTAGTAGCAGGTTATCAAACCGAATATTCTGGTATGAAATATGGTTTATTTTATCTTGTTTCTTACCTAAATTTATTAGTTTCCTCTTTATTTGTAACTATTCTATACTTAGGCGGGTGGAATTTATCTATTCCCTATATATCCTTTTTTGGATTTTTCCAAATGAATAAAATAATTGGAATTTTGGAAATGGTAATAGGTATCTTTATTACATTAACTAAAGCTTATTTATTTCTCTTCATTTCTATCACAATAAGATGGACTTTACCCAGGATGAGAATGGATCAGTTATTAAATCTTGGATGGAAATTTATTTTACCTATTTCTCCGGGCAATCTCTTATTAACAACTTCTTTCCAACTAGTTTCACTATAAATAAGATAATACAATAACAGTAAGAATATTTTCAACACAAAAGTTCTCTCAAACAAGAGAAAGAAACATACCTTTTTCATACATATTTAGAATATGTTCCCTATGCTAACTGGGTTCATTAGTTATGGTCAACAAACAATACGCGCCGCAAGATACATTGGTCCAGGGCCGTCCCACAAGTTTCATGGGCCCTTGGGCGAGTAAGACACTAAGAGTCTAACAATCTAATATTTTAATATAATAATTACATTATATAATACTATTGATAAGAGATAATTTGTAGCATATATTTAATTCTTCTTGTAAAAGTAACAGTACATCAAAGAAGATAAAAATAGCAAAATAACTATGATAGTTACCTCAAACAAAAGCATAGTGCTTTTTAAAAAGGCGTCTTTGGGCATTTTTTGATGCAAAATATTCTAGAACACTATTAAGATCAATTGTATCTAAAATATCCTTCTCAATACTGCACATAGCCAAGCCATTTAATCTTTCTTGTAGCATAGTTGACATCAAACAATTTCTTAATAGCTTCAATTTGGAAAAGCTTCTTTCAGCCGATGCAGTTAATAGAATCCGATATACAATAGAAGCATTCGGATAGCAATCTGCATCTTTAACAAAGTGAAGAATCTCAGATGCTGACATCAACTGATCTGGCAAAGTTACTTGCAACACTTTCAACTCAGAGAACAAATCATCTAACTCAACATTAGACTGGCTGTCATGAGACAACTTATTCACAAAAGTTGTGCAATAATCTTGTGGGTCACTATGATCCAAGGACTTTAGATTATCTGAATTGAATAAGAAACCAAATATTTTCTCAAATTCCTTTAGCTGATCAAATCGACTAGTCAATGAAATAATTGCATAATCAACAATAACACCGTCGACCTGCGCGTCGCCCTCGGGGCCTCACTGCTCCTCGTCTTCTTGTCTTTCTCGATCTCGTCCTGTCTGTCGTCGTGCGTTGTGTGCCTGGCGATTGACGAATGCGATACGTCGCTGTGCAGACCTGGTTCGGCGACTGTACCTGTACGATCGGTGGACGGACTGTTGCAGGAAACATCTATACTCTGATGGCCCCTCGCTCGATGAGGCCCATGGGTAGCGCCCTGCCTGCCCCTCCCCCAGGGACGACCCTGCATGGGTCAAGGTTTAATAATTACCTTATCCCACACAAATCGTTTACCTATAACGATTCACTACCCTTATGAAAAATCAATTACATCGGAGCGTTTCCGGGGGCGAATACACTTTGAATTTGATAAATGCATTGCTTGTGAAGTATGTGTTCGCGTATGCCCGATAGATCTACCTATTGTGGATTGGAGATTTGAAAAGGATATTAAAAGGAAACAATTGCTTAATTAGCTATTAGCTAAATGGCAATAGGCACATACATTTCGTCCAGTTGCTTCCGGTGGGTTTTCATAACCCTGCTGCGCAAAAATGGGATATGCATTTGATATAGATGTGCGAGTTATTACGTATATCATGATCGATACGGAAATCGATCGAATCATCTTTTCCTTTAACCAAGAAAAAGTATTTTTATTTTCCATGTCCAATCGTGGATCCCGGAATTTCTACAATAAATTAGATAGGTAGCTAAGCTAATCTAGTTCCCTATACACGAGTCTGTTGTCATTCTACTGCAACAGTTGTACTGGAATGATGAATACCTTGAGCAGGTAGAAATAGAAAGAATTTTGATAAAAAGGAAAAGGCTTTCTTTCTAAAGGAAGGAATATGCTAATTTGATTAATATTAGGAAAAATATTAGGAAATCAAATGAGTGAGTTTATGCTTCACTAATCGAATGATAAATGACTACAAGTGAAGGAGATAGACGGTTTAAACAAAAAAAGACCCAAAATTTCAAACACGTGTCTAGAATAATAGGAAAACTACAAACAAAAATAGTGAAAATTAGCTCGTTAGGAGCCCATCCAAAATTGTTGTAGACCCAACGAATTAGTAGTTCCCCACCGCAGGTGGAGTGAAATCCAACAAAAAAATCAGTAACTAAAAGAATAAAAAAAGCTTTTATTGAGTCATTTAAGTTATAAAAAATTCCTGAACCCAAGAATTCAAAATGACAAGTTCTTCTTTACCCAGAAAAAAAGAACCACTTAGAATAGCGAAACGGATTATATTTGTTGAGAAATGCAAAATGCTATGGAGATGATCCTCAATATCTATTTTGGCCAATTGTATTATTTCCTTGTGTATTCCTATAGGAGGTTTTTGTACATGTGTCTTCAGTTTCTCTTTTATCATTTCGTCCAAGAGAAAAAGTTCTTCTAATTCTATGAATCCTTCTAGAATCCTTTTCTCTTGAATATCAGTTAAGAAAGTTTTGGATTGCCTGGTATTCCACCAATTCTTAATCCAAAGTTCCAGACATTTATTAAAAGAGAAAGAGATTCCCTAGGGCAAAAGTAGGATAAATACAAGATATAGGAAAGAAGGCAATGCTTTCTTTTTTTCATTTTTTATCTGTAAATTGAGTTGATAATGAATCTGCTTCATTCGCCGACTCTATTTCATTCGCTGAATATATATGATATTTCTTTTCTTTGAAACATAAATTCTATAACAAGGTCTGAGACCTTGTGTTTGTATTTATTTCTCTTTTTGTATACTAGTGGAATTTCATTGTATTGGGTTCTTTCTTAGATCTAAATGGAGTGGAATAGAGAAATAAAAAAAGGCCTTTCTTTCTTCATATAAAAATGGAAGAATATTATGCCATATATCTGACCTGGATAAAACAAATTAGAAGCAATTTTCTCTTATTCTCGTTTGTTCCTTCCTTTAGATAAATACTCAAAATCCCTTACAATTGCAAAAAATTGCAATTAGTACTCAAAATACTTCAATTGGTACGCACAAGAAATAGGCCAATTCGGCAGCTTTTTGTTCAATTTCTCGTTGAGTAAAAAACTTCTCATCAGTACGAGTCAAGGGAATGACCCCCTTGAAGGACCGATTAGGCGAACCAGAGAGGGGGGGGGGGAGTGAATGGGAGCCGATAAAAATTCTTCTCGAAGGAGATGAGAACTCCCACAAGACGAACACGGCTTCCAAATCACGTCTCCGACTCAACTACCCAAGTTGGCCAAGACCACGCAGCCACTGGAGTGCTACTGGTCCTAGGAACCTACAACCACCTTCACAGACTCGAGAACGCAGCGGAACACCAACTCGAGCACCACTGACTTACACCGGTCAGGCCGGTGAGCAGCACCGGTCAGACCGGTCCCTGCTGGTAAAACCTGGGAACTTCCACAGAAAGCCTCTACACCGGTTAGGCCGGTGTAGCTCGTCGGTCAGACCGGTACAAGCTAGGAAACCCCAAATCCACCAAACAGGCCTACAGAGCTCCAAACTGACCCAAGCTCGAAACAGCAGCAACACGGGACTACAACGAACTCATCAGAACGTTCACCTGAGGCAAAACCCATAGAGCCTCTACACCAGTCAGACCGGTGAACAGCACTGGTCAGACCGGTCAGGCTGGGCCGCTCGGGGATGAACAACACCCGCGGGTCAACTCCCCCAAATCCAACTTCCGATCTCCCGAATCACTCCACGGATTTGTGCAAGACTTTGGGGATAGTAGGAACACCTCATGGGCACTCCATAGCCAAGATTTGGTCCACCAAAACTTGCTAAATCAAGAGGAATCGAAGAAATCCCACCAAGAACGCCTCTAACCCTAGAGCCACGAAAACCCCAAAATCGAGCCCCTTTGCTCACGGATTTGGGAGGGGAATCAAAGGGAAAAGAACCACGAAGAGTTCATGCATACATCCCCCACCAAATCCCAAAGAGAAAGGCCTCAAAATCGCTCCAAGAAAATCGCCAAGAAAGGGCTCCGAAAATCACCAAAAAGGAGAAACGGGAAAGACACATCCAAGCCTTGAGGAACCACGCCGAATCATCTATACATACCAAAGAGGTTCATACAAGGTCTAGCTTGCCGCCCGATCATCCTTCCCTCTCACAAGATCTCACCATGAAGCTCTCAAGCTAGTCCTACAAAAATCCTAAGGAAAATAGGAAGGAAAAAAGGAAAACCAAATGAGCTAGGGTTCCAAGAGATGGCTGCCATCCTCTCACCACTTGGGTTATATGGAGGCAACCGAAAGACAAAAATACCCTTACTAGCTAACTAGGGATACATGCCCCTCAAGGGCGAATTCGGAAATCTTATTCTTGGCTCCATCGGACGGATGCCCAGCGACCGCAAACTTGCTTAGCCTCGATGCAAGTCTTGCTATCCCGACTTGTGTCGTCCGCTTTGAAGATTCCGGACTGCGTCATCGCACACTGGTCAGACTGGTGCTCCTCACCGGTCAGACCGGTACCCACCGGTCAGACCGGTACCCACCGGTCAGACCGGTCTGGAGCTGCTGCACCTCCGTCTTCGGTTCTTCGGTCTTGGCTTTGTGGATCAACCAAGGATCCAGTGGTTTTCTGGTGAACCACCGGAAACCCCGCGAACTCGGTGTAGCCTCCGCCAATCACCACTCATGACTCGGCTCCCACGTAGTCCCGGCTCGACCTTGGTTTTGAGGCTCAACCAAGAAAACATGCTCAAACTTCTCCCCCTTGTTGACAATGCATGAATCAAGCCAAAAATGCAAAAAATGCAACCTAGAGCTTCTCAAATAGACAAAATTCAACAAAGGATGCTACACATGTCCACAAGTGCAAGTTGAATACTCTATAGCTTTGTAATGACATCAACTTCATGATCACCAAGTTTCACAACCATTGGGCGAAGCTAAGATAGAATTGAGGAATTTTGCGAAAAATCACCCTCTCATGAGCAAAACATGTCAAAATGGCAAAGCCACACAAACTTCATGCTAGGACAACCATTCTAAGCATAAGACCATCATAAACACCCACAAGCACCTCATGTCATGTCAAAGCCACCGAGCCATGTGCCTACTTCTATATATGAGACTTCTCATTGGTAGGCATCATGCAACGGTTTAGCACCCAAAGCAAAGTAAAATTAGCACATATGACATGGGAGCACATTTCCAAGCAATTTACATTTCATTTTCAGATTTATAATTGGTACATGAAATGTCTTTGTGACAAAAAGGAACTTATGCCCCTCCACAAGATGAAGCATGGGGGCTAAACATTCATGATGGCAAATGAGCCTTTGGCCCCATATGATCAAGATGAGCTATCCAACCACAATTTAAGCATAGCCAAGCCACTAAAATATGTCAAGATCATATAAAGGCATTTACTCACAAGAGAGCATACAAGTGACATTTTTCAAAAACATAGCCATCAACCATGGATATAAATCAAGATCATCAAGAGCTAAGCCAAACTAACCATAGCTTACCACACTAGCTCACAAAGACATACATATCATTCCATGGTGAACAATGTATATAGGAGAAGCCTTTCCTCAACAATGCATATGATACAAAATGCATGCAACCTAAGATACAGAGATGCCTATACATCATGTTACATATGTCATGCCAAATGCAAGAAATGCACAAAGGAAAGCTATACATATGCTACAAAGGAGCTCCCACACGCCAACTCAAAAAATCAAACAAACACCAAGCTCCCCCCACAAACGAGTGAAAGTTGCTTGATCTAGGGGTTTGGTGAAAATATCGGCTAGTTGGTCATGTGTGGGTACATGGATCAAAGCTATCTTCCCTTTCTCTACGTTGTCTCTCAAGAAATGATACCTCACTTCTATGTGCTTGGTTTTGGAATGAAGCACTGGGTTCTTTGCAACGCTTATGGCACTGGTGCTATCACATTGAAGTGGGACATGGGTATACTCCTCACCAAAGTCACTCATGGTGTATGTGATCCAAAGGAGCTGAGAGCAACAACTAGCTGCGGCCACATATTCTGCCTCGGTAGTGGATGGAGCAACACTCGACTGTTTACAGGAAGACCAAGACACCAAAGAAGAACCCAAGAACTGGCAAGTCCCAGAAGTGGACTTCCTATCCAACCGACACCCGGCAAAATCCGCGTCTGAAAATCCATGAAGCACCAAAGAAGAAGACGCAGAGTACCAAAGGCCGAAGTCGGGAGTGTGTCGCAAATACCTGAAAATGCGCTTGACCGCTTGCCGATGCGAAGTCCTCGGAGACGCTTGAAAATGAGCGCACAGACATACCGAGAATTGGATGTCCGGCCTCGTCGCCGTCAAGTAGAGGAGTGACCCGATCATGCTCCGGTACTCCTTTTGGTCCACGTGTTCACCTTCCTCGTCCGCATCAAGAGCTGTAGTCGTACTCATAGGCGTCGCCATGGCCTTGGAGTCCTCCATCTTGAACTTCCTCACAATGTCCTTGGTGTACTTAGCTTGGTGCACAAATGTTCCTTCCTTTGATTGCTTGATTTGTAGCCCGAGGAAGAACTGCAACTCGCCCATCATGCTCATCTCAAATTCCCTGCTCATGTCTTCTGCAAACCTTGCAACAAGAGAGTTAGACGAGCCACCAAAGACAATATCATCTATGTATACCTGCACAATCAGGATATCTCTGCCCTGCCTGAGGAGAAACAAGGTCTGATCGACCTTTCCCATCTCAAACCCTCTCTCAAACAGGAACCCCCTCAGCCTACCATACCAAGCTCTAGGCGCCTGCTTCAACCCATACAGCGCCTTCCTCAACTTGTACACCCGGTGGGGGTACTTCTCACTCTCAAACCCCGGTGGTTGCCTCACAAACACCTCTTCCTCCAACACACCGTTTAGGAAAGCACTCTTCACATCCATCTGGTACAGCTTGAACCCTTTAGCCACGGAAAAGGCTAGAAGGATCCTGATCACCTCCAAACGAGCTACTGGAGCGAAAGTCTCCTCGTAGTCGATCCCCTCTTTCTGACTGTACCCCTGAGCAACAAGTCTCGACTTGTTCCTCACCACTTCTCCTTTCTCTCCCTCTTTATTTTTCCACACCCATTTTGTCCCAATCGGCTTACACCCTGGGGGAGGGTCAACCAACACCCAAACTTGGTTCCTCTCAAAATTCTCTAACTCCTCATGCATCGAGTTAACCCAATTATGATCAGATAACGCGTGTCCAATGTCTTTGGGCTCAAAGGTGGCAACAAAAGCAGCATGAGCGAAATGAGAATTGTTCCGAACCCTCGACCGTGTAGTACGCTCATTCATGTCGCCGATGATTCTCGAAGCTGGGTGATCCACTTGCACTCGCCGGGGAGGTTCTCGCCTTGATGCTACCTCCCCCTCAACAGCAGCTTCGCCTTGATCTGGGTTTGTCGTTGCAGGTGTGGGAGAGGGCCCGTTCACGATCGTCGTCGAAGTAGTAGGTACATGTTCAGCTGCGGGCACCACACCGCCATCTTCATCATCTCCATGTTCATGCTCCTCCTCCTGAAAGATCTCCTCGCCAAGTTCGTCGTCACCTGCACACTCAAAAACAAGCTGACTACGTGGCTCTGTCTCGTCGAAGGTTACCTCGCAAGTCTCCACGATTTGGTTAGTTTCAAGATTGAGCACACGAAATGCTCTAGAATGAGATGCATAACCAAAGAAAATGCCATCAACAGACCTAGCCTCGAACTTGTCCAACTTCTTCCCTTTCTTCAGAATGAAGCATTTACAACCAAAGACATGGAAGTGACTCACCTTGGGTGTGCGACCGTGCATCAACTCGTAACAGGTTTTCTTCTTGTGAACCCTGAGGTAGATCCTGTTCGACACATAACACGCGGTATTGACCGCCTCAGCCCAGAACCTTCTCGGAGTCCTATGCTCGTCGAGCATCGTCCGAGCCATCTCGCACAAGGTCCTATTTTTCCTTTCCACCACGCCATTCTGGGGAGGCGTATACGGACTCGAAAACTAGTGTTCAAGACCCAAGTCATGGCAAAAGGTTTCGAAGCGAGAGTTTTTAAATTCTGAGCCATTGTCACTGCGGATCGCTCGTATGGCATCTCCGTGCCTCTCGTTTCTTAACCTCAAGACAAGATCTCGAACAAAACCAAACGTCTCCCCTTTCTCCTCAAGAAAGAACACCCACGCATACCGAGTGTAGTCGTCCACCACAACAAGGACATACCACTTCCCACCCGCAGATCGCACACGAGCTGGGCCAACAAGGTCCATATGGAGCAGCTCGGATGGACGCTCAGTCATCACATCGGTGAGAGGCGGGTGAGAAGAGGCTACCATCTTGGCATGCCTACACGGCGCACAAACCAACTCTTTCTCAAACCTCAACCGTGGCAATCCTCGGACCAAATTGAGTTTACTCAAGCGAGACAAAAGGTCAAAGCTCAAGTGACCCAACTTCCTATGCCACTTCCACAACTCACTCGAAGAACCAGCCAAAAAAACAATGCTCCACACCAGAAGACTGAGAGAAATCAGCTCGGAACACTTGACCCTCGGGAACGACCATGCAAACAAGGTCCCCTCGAGAATCTAAAATCCGAGAACCACCAGGCCGAAACAACACCTCAAAGCCCTCATCCAACAACTGGGACACAGAAAGCAAATTGAACCCCAGCGATTGAACAAGAGCAACACGCTTGAGAGTGACCTTGTCACTTACCTTGATCTCACCTTCTGATAGCACACGCCCTCGCCCATTGTCCCCAAAGGTGATGTATATCTTGGACACCACCGGGACGAGACTTGAGAACCACCCCTTCTCTCCGGTCATATGCCTCGAGCAACCGGAGTCAATCAACCAAACGTTCCTCAAGTCTCCCACCTGAAATTCAAAAGCGAGCACGTGAGTGAACAAACGACTCAGCACTGGGGTTAGTACCAAAAGAGTAAAACCAGTGCCGAGCCATTTGCTCCAAAGTGGGGTTAGCACAAACCAAATCATCACGCCTATCAAAGCTACCGCCACGAACACCACCACGGTAACCACTACGAGGGTACCAACCCCCTCTAGCTGGAGGAGGACGAAAGCCACGAAAGGAAAACCGTGGATCGTTCCTCCTCTCCATCTCAAAGCTACGACTTCTCCCACCCCCGTAATGAGCACGAGGTGGAGACCGCCTAGCAAATTGACCACCTGCAAACTTTCCAGACCAACCACCAGAACCAAACCGAGCATCCTCACGAGCACGAAACCCAACTCGCTGTCTGCCCAGACCTGCACCGGTCTGACCGGTGTAGTGCACCGGTCTGACCGGTGTAGCTCGGCCAACAGCACCACCTGCTGCCTTCCGGTCTCCCCAAGCCGGAACCGTCCTCACAATCGCCTTGGCCCTGGGCATCTGCATACGAGGCTCAGGTACACCATTAGAGGGGTGGTACCTGTCCTTGTTAGCTCACTCTCTAGCCATTCTCTCCTCACGCTTCCTCTTGAAGCAAAACTCATCTTTATGACCATCTCTCCCACAATACCCACAATGGAACTTTATGGGTTGTGGCTTAGGCTTTGGCTTGGGTTGGGGCTGCCCACTCGGTTTCTCACCCTTCTTCTCTCCTTCCTCACCTCCCTTTGGGCTCACAAACTTCACTGGTTTCTGGAAATCATTTGTTGGGTGAGGGAATATGGGTGGATCTGGAGTAGTGTTAAGTTTGTTTCTGAGATGGTTAGGCTTGGGCTCAAACTTGTTCTTGTATCTGTTTGGTGGTGGGATAGGAATCTCACCAACTCTCTCAACTCCCTCACCACTGTTCTCTCCAAGCTTGTCAGCCCCAAGTGCCTGACCATCATAGCGTTTGAAAGCCGCTATCATGATGCCAAGCTGAGGCTCCTGACCCGACAACCAGCTCATACATTTTCTCAGCTCATCATTCTCATCCTGCAAGCGATCAACATAATGCGCAAGCTCCAAATTCTTAACCGCATGCAATTCACAAGTAGAGCAAGAAGTGGGAATAGGCTGTTTCAACTTAGCCTCAAGCGAAACAGTGTAAGCATGCATCTCATCAATCTTTCCATGCAAAACAGGGCAAGAAGTGCAAGCACCTAGCAAAGCAGGTCTAGACTTAAGCTCAGCCACTTCAACCCTAAGCATATCTAGTTCATCACAAGTAGAAGCATGCTTATCCTTAAGAGCAGTAAGATCAGCTAGGTACACAGAGCAATCACAGCAATCAATCTCATCAGAAACCACAGGAGAAGCCTTAAGCGAATCAATCTCAAGCTTAGCATCTAGGTTCTGGGTTTCTAGCTCAGCCACACAGTTCCTAGCATCTTCTAGTGAGGCCCTAAGCTCTTTCCTCATCTTCTTGGCCTCTCTAAGCATGTGATCGCGATTATTAAGCAAGTCAACCAACTCATCATTCTCCTTGCGCAAAGAGGAGAGCTCATCACATACCTCATCCTCGGAGTCGGAGTCCGAGTCGCTCTGGTGACTCTTCTTGCTGCCGGAGCTACGTGCCATGCCGCAGAAGCCATCTCCCGCGAAGTAGCTCAACCCGCTCAAGTTCCTGGATGACTTCTTGTTCTTGCGTCGATCACCTTCATCTTCACTGCTACTCGAGCTCGAGGAAGAGTAGGCGGAGCTGGAGTCGACGTCGCTCGCTCCGACCATCGCTCGGGCCTTCCTGCCGCGGCCGTCCTTCTTCCTCGACCGTCGCTCGTCCTTGTGCTTGTTCTTGTGCTTGTGATCGCGCCTCGATCGGTACTTACCGTCCTTGCTCGACCGGTGCCTGTAGCCGTCCTTGTTCTCCATCTTCTCCGGGCAGTCGGCGACGAAGTGTCCTGCCTTGCCGCACTGAAAGCACGTCCGTGCTGTCCTCCTCGTGTTCACCCGGTTCTCGTGCAGCCTCTCGAACCGCCTGGTCAGCAACGCCAGCTCATCCTTTCCAAGCACGTCGAACTCCTCGTCTGGCAAAGACATCAAAGAAGACAGAGAGTACATCCTGGAGGATGTGTTAGCGTTAGACTTAGCTCCTTTGCCACCAGCGAGAGTGAGACTATGAGAATCAGTCGGGCTCTCGATCTTGGCTGTCATACCACGGTCCAACTCAGCCGATTTGAGCTTCGAGAATAGCTCGTTCACCGTCAAGGTGTCATACTTCTCGAACTCAACAATAGCCTCAAACTTCCCGTCCCATACGGTACGATCCAACGAGTGCAAGAGCTTCACAGCTCTATCATGATCATCGTATGGGAGCACGTCCACATTGGCTCTCATGTTGTTCACAACGACCGTAAACCGCTGGAAAAGGGCATCGACGGACTCGCCGGGAAGATGAGTGAAGTTCTCGTACTCTCTCCGGTAAGTCGCGTACATCCGAGCCTGAACCTGAGCATTCCCAGCATGAGCATCCTTCAACTGCTCCCAAATCCTACAAGCTAAGTCCTCTGTCTGAACCCGATCGAATTTAGGCTGACAAAGAGCACGAAACAAGTAGTCGACAGCCTTGTTGTTGGCTTCGAACATATCCCTCGATCCTGGAGCAAGGAAGTTCATCGGATGAACATAAGCTGTGTTCACCGTGACGTCCCAAAGGATCTGACCCTTTCCGCGGAGGAACGCTGCCATCCGCCTCTGCCACATCTGGTAGTTCTTCCCATCGAAGTGCGGAGGACCCGAACCCCATTCCTGGTACGCCATCTTTGGATCTTAGACTGGTAAGAGTCAATAAAGACCCGAACCGGCTCTGATACCAATTGAAGGACCGATTAGGCGAACCAGAGAGGGGGGGAGTGAATGGGAGCCGATAAAAATTCTTCTCGAAGGAGATGAGAACTCCAACAAGACGAACACGACTTCCAAATCACGTCTCCGACTCAACTACCCAAGTTGGCCAAGACCACACAGCCACTGGAGTGCTACTAGTCCTAGGAACCTACAACCACCTTCACAGACTCGAGAACGCAGCGGAACACCAACTCGAGCACCACTGACTTACACCGGTCAGGCCAGTGAGTAGCACCGGTCAGACCGGTCCCTGCTGGTAAAACCTGGGAACTTCCACAGAAAGCCTCTACACCGGTCAGGCCGGTGTAGCTCGCCGGTCAGACCGGTCCAAGCTAGGAAACCCCAAATCCACCAAACAGGCCTACAGAGCTCCAAACTAACCCAAGCTCGAAACAGCAGCAACACGGGACTACAACGAACTCACCAGAACGTTCACCCGAGGCAAAACCCACAGAGCCTCTACACCGGTCAGACCGGTGAGCAGCACTAGTCAGACCGGTCAGGCTGGGCCGCTCGGGGATGAACAGCACCCGCGGGTCAACTCCCCCAAATCCAACTCCCGATCTCCCGAATCACTAGACGGATTTGTGCAAGACTTTGGGGATAGTAGGAACACCTCATGGGCACTCCATAGCCAAGATTTGGTCCACCAAAACTTGCTAAATCAAGAGGAATCGAAGAAATCCCACCAAGAACGCCTCTAACCCTAGAGTCACGAAAACCCTAAAATCGAGCCCCTTTGCTCACGGATTTGGGAGGGGAATCAAAGGGAAAAGAACCACGAAGAGTTCATCCATACATCCCCCACCAAATCCCAAAGAGAAAGGTCTCGAAATCGCTCCAAGAAAATCGCCAAGAAAGGGCTCCGAAAATCACCAAAAAGGAGAAACGGGAAAGACACATCCAAGCCTTGAGGAACCACGCCGAATCATCTATACATACCAAAGAGGTACATACAAGGTCTAGCTTGCCGCCCGATCATCCTTCCCTCTCACAAGATCTCACCATGAAGCTCTCAAGCTAGTCCTACGAAAATCCTAAGGAAAATAGGAAGGAAAAAAGGAAAACCAAATTAGCTAGGGTTCCAAGAGATGGCTGCCATCCTCTCACCACTTGGGTTATATGGAGGCAACCGAAAGACGAAAATGCCCTTACTAGCTAACTAGGGATACATGCACCTCAAGGGCGAATTCGGAAATCTTTGTCTTCGCTCCATCGGACGGATGCCCAGCGACCGCAAACTTGCTTAGCCTCGACGCAAGCCTTGCGATCCCGACGCGTGTCCTCCGCTTCGAAGATTCCGGACTGCGTCGTCGCACACCGGTCAGACCGGTGCTCCTCACCGGTCAGATCGGTACCCACCGGTCAGACCGGTCTGGAGCTACTTTACCTCCGTCTTCGGTTCTTCGGTCTTGGCTTTGTGGATCAACCAAGTAACCTAGTGGTTTTCTGGTGAACCATCGGAAACCCCGAGAACTCGGTGTAGCCTCCGCCAATCACCACTCATGACTCGGCTCCCACGTAGTCCCGGCTCGACCTTGGTTTTGAGGCTCAACCAAGAAACCGTCCATGACTTCATCTTGCCGTTCTTGCCACCATGCGGCCCGCACTTGACCCCGCTGGCCACCGGGTCCCTCGAACCAATCCTACTTGTCTTCTCCACACCTGGAGGCCTCACCGGCAATGACCTTTCGTGCTTGTTCTTCACCTGCACCTGCACCAGTCAAGCTGCAACCTGCACCTACAATACTTAGCCAATAATCAGTCCACACCACGTTGTCAATCACTCATCACACCAGGAAGCGACCATCCACCGGTCCTCGAGCCACACCTGGCTCTCACCCCTGGCCCTGGATTTCCATATAAAGGATACGACGAGGATAAAGACCCTCTTTAACCTGAATCCTAATTGATTGGATATCCCGCAGAAGGAATCGAAGGAAGATGCGACGTTTTATTCCAGGGAATCCCCAACGAAAAATGCACACTATTCCCTCTTTTCTATCAAATCGGTCGTAACCACTGCCTACATTCCACAAAATAGTGCACCACAAATAGGAGCTAATGAATAGGCCCGCGATTCCGTAGAAAGACATCACGACCCCCTGTGGAAAAAAAAGAATTTGTTGAGATGGAAGTACGGATATCATATTCTTACCAAGATAACTGGAAGCCCCAACCGCTAAGAATCCTAATGAACCTAGAAAAAGAATACAGGCCCAGAAAAAATTACCTCTTTTTCGAGAACCTTTTAGAAGTTCTATCCATATGTGTTCTGATCGCCAATTCATATTAGATATACTAAATTAAATCCAGTAGCCGTCAATTGAAATTGAGACAATAAGCTAAATGATTTTGACTTTACTTTTTTTGATTCTGAAATAACCTTCAGTAGCTAGTACTCCTGTGAAATAATTGGTTAGATACATTGACTTTCTATTCAAAAAGAATTTGTGGATGCACTTAAAAAAACTCGCTATACTCGGCTACGCATATGGATGCATTTATGCTCGTAGCCCATATCTGCATCCATAGATGTTTTTCAGTTGTGTGTAGAAAGAGCTACATACCCCATCATATTATATTACTTAGAAAACAAATATCTGTATTATGATCCTGGAAATACATTAAGAAAATTGGGCCCCGTCGTTCCTAGACAATCTTATTTTTCTGCACATAAAGAAATAAGGAAGCCATTGCAATTGCTGGAAATACTAAGCCTACTAAAGGCACAAAAATAGAGGGTAACTTCAAATGTGTCATAAAATATGTGTCTCAATTCAAATTTACTATTTCTATCTATTCGAAATATATCTTAAGATTCTTATGATATAATTAAGTATATCTATTATAAGGAACATTGACTATTGTATTTTTTAGTTTACAAAATCTTTATTTTGTATACAATACTATTTTTTAGAATACTTTAGTATTCTATATCTATAAAAAAATGAATGGAATAGATAATAAGAAAATTGCAAATAGATAATAAGAAAATTGCAATCGAACTTGAAATTGGATTCAAAAGAAAACTATTGTGAAAATAAAAGAAAGACCTCTTTTTAGAATACCCTTTAATTTCACTTTAATATAAAAAGTAGAAGTGGAATAGAATAAACCGATTGAAGGGTAATGATCATACGTCTGTAATGCATTGTATGTCCCAGAATAGGTCCCATTCTTCTACCCTTTCTGGGTAGTCGATGGCTATTCACAGCTACTACCTTAACACCAAAGAAGAGTTCAACCCAATGCTTTATTTCTGTCTTAGTGAATCCCGATTCGACATTAGAAGTATATTGATTCTTTCCCTATAAACGAAGACTCTTTTCTGTAAATACTGCGTATTTTATTCCATTATCGTATGATAATACTATATTTTGATTTCTATTTGTTTATTGTATTATACCTTTCTATCTTCTAGATATATAGAATAGAAGAATCTCGATTTGTCAAGTCTCATGATCGTATCATGATCTATTTAAATTCGGCTCAATCTTTTTAGAAAAGATTCAGCCGAATTTAATTGCAATCAATTAAAAAAATAAAGAAGAATTACTGCATTTCGTAACTGATTTTTTCTCTTTCTATAGGGTATCCATCGCTTCGAACTCAAATTTGATCTCCTTCCATACTTCACAAGCTGCGGCTAGTTCAGGACTCCATTTGCAAGCTGCTTTGATAATTTCATTACCTTCACGAGCAAGATCGCGCCCTTCGTTACGGGCTTGTACACAGGCTTCTAAAGCCACACGATTAGCTGCTGCACCAGGTGCATTTCCCCAAGGATGTCCTAAAGTTCCTCCACCAAATTGTAATACAGAATCTTCTCTAAAGATTTCGGTCAAAGCTGGCATATGCCAAACATGAATACCCCCTAAAGCCACCGGTATAACACCTGGCATGGATACCCAGTCCTGAGTGAAAAAGATACCGCGAGAACAATCTTTTTCAATAAAATCATCGCGCAATAAATCAACAAAACCTAAAGTTATTCCGCGTTCCCCTTCTAACTTACCTACTACTGTACCGGAGTGGATATGATCTCCCCCCGACATACGCAATGCTTTAGCTAATACACGGAAATGTATACCATGATTTTTCTGTCTATCAATAACTGCATGCATTGCTCGGTGAATGTTAAGAAGTAGGCCGTTGTCGCGGCAATAAGGAGACAAATTAGTATTTGCGGTGAATCCTCCAGTTAAGTAGTCATGCATTACAATAGGAACCCCTAATTCCCTTGCAAATACAGCTCTCTTAATCATTTCTTCGCATGTACCTGTAGTCGCATTCAAGTAATGCCCCTTGATTTCACCAGTTTCTGCTTGTGCTTTATAAATTGCTTCAGCACAAAAGACAAAACGGTCTCTCCAGCGCATAGATGGTTGTGAGTTTACATTTTCATCATCTTTGGTAAAATCAAGTCCACCACGTAGACACTCATAACACGCTCTACCATAATTTTTTGCGGATAATCCCAATTTTGGTTTAATAGTACATCCCAATAAAGGACGATCATACTTGTTCAACTTATCCCTTTCAACTTGGATACCGTGAGGCGCGTAGGGCTTTGAAACCAAACACGTTACCCACAATGGAAGTAAACATGTTAGTAACAGAACCCTCTTCAAATAGGTCTAATGGATAAGCTATATAATAGATATATTGATCCGCCTCCCTAGGAACAGGCTCGATGTGATAGCATCGTCCTTTGTAACGATCAAGACTGGTAAGTCCATCAGTCCAAATGGTTGTCCATGTACTAGTAGAAGATTCCGCAGCTACAGCAGCCCCTGCTTCTTCGGGCGGAACCCCGAGCTGAGGAGTTACTCGGAATGCTGCCAAGATATCAATATCCTTGGTTTCGTACTCTAGAGTGTAGTAAGTCAATTTATAATCTTTAACACCTGCTTTAAATCCAACACTTGCTTTAGTTTCTGTTTGTGGTGACATAAGTCCCTCCCTACAACTCATGAATTAAGAATTCTCACAACGATAGGGTCTACTCGATATGGATTAGGCGTAAATGAAACCTTTGCAAAAATCTAAAAAAAGATATTCAATTAATATCAATTCATTAAATAAAAAAGGGGTATGCATTAAGTTAATGAATATGTTTCATTCATATATAATGCGTACACCATGTGTACATTCTATTCAATAGGAATTATACTATTGGAATTCGATAGGAAAAGAATTCGATAGGAATTGAGTTGTTGTTATGGTAAGTTAACACGGTTCGTTATTAAACCATGGATTTGGTGAATCAAATCCATCATTATTGTATACTCTTTGATAGATATAGCGCAACCCAAACCAATCCCTAATCCTTATTTTCAAATTTTTAAAGTTCTTAATAGGCCCCTTTGATATTTTGAATCTAAATACCTAAATACTAAGAAAATTCTTTGTTGACAATAATCTATGCTTCACAGTAGTATATATTTTGTATATCGAAGTCTTAGATAGGAAGGTAGAGTAGGCACAGATCCTTCACAAAAGGCAAAATTTATATCAGAAAAGGATTGATTGAACTTTCCAACGGACTCATTCCATAAGTAAACGATTCAATGGGATTCGCTTGGGCAATGAAATCAAGTGCTAGTCCCCTTTTTTAGTGAATTAACTAATTCATTTCCTTTTTAGTTTTGGATTTTTGGATATTTTTTTGATTTGATTTGGCATTATTCAACAAGAAAAAAAAGAAAAATTTCGACAAATTCCTTTTTTGGATAACTATGTGATAATTATGGCCAAGTAAGGATAATGCATCTCCACTACATCAAATGTGATCAACTCAGTTCTTGGGTTGTCAAGATTCCTGAAGGAAACGGGCAATGTGATTTTTCCCAGTGCTCTGACAGGTTCCCCCCGAAGCCCAGAAGTGGTATATCTGCTTCTTGCAGCAAGTGCGGGTCTATCTTCATTTCCCTGAAAGTTTTGGCGAAGATGTCCGCGGAGCTGTTGTTGTCTTTCAGGACTTCCCCAATTTCCCATCCTACGATAAATGTCTTGATAACCATGGCATCATTGTCCACGACTATTTTTAGAGTAAAATCCTCTTCTGTGAAGGTGAGGGGCACATGCGCCCAAGGTGGCTTGACTGAAGGTCCGTCTTGGACTATGGTATGTACTTCTCTGAAATAATTCCTCCTCATCTTCTTGTTCTCGAATTCGAGGGATGACCCCCCACGATTGGAAACATTTGGCGATAGGAATTTTCCTGGTTTTGAGCTTCGGTTTGAGAAATGGTCATGATGGAGCCGAAGGTTGGTAAGGCTTTGGGATCATTTCTTGGGTTTGCTGGCTCTACCTTTGGAACTACATTTGGCATGCCGAGCGGCGGAGGTGGGATTTGTTGCATGGGTTGAGCGTTTTGTTGGTTCTGTGGCTGGTATTGATGTGGTGGTGGTGCTTGCCATGCTGGCTGCGGTTGATTATATGTGCTGATTTGGAAAAAGCTTGGGTTTCCTTGGTTGTAAGGATGCAGCGGAGGTGCGGTGGGATATGGGTTTTGCTGGAAAGATTGTTGAGGCCAAGTGTGGTTGACAGGTTTAGGCGGCGGTGGTTGATGCTGGGTTTGAGCGGCCCTCTTTTCCTCGGCCATTCTTTCCAGAGTTCTTTTGGTTTCGGGACAATTGTCTGTGGAGTGATGAGGTTGTTTTGCGTGGAATGAGCAGTAAAATAAGCGGGGGAGGAAATTTTGGTTTTGAGGTGATGGTCCGCTGCCCCTCCCTCTTCCTCTTTGGTTATGGCCTCCCCGATTCGGAGTTTGCGGAGCCCGCTGCGGGGCTTGGTTTTGTGGTGGGTTTTGATTTTGGTTTTGGTTTTGGGTATCTGGTGCGGCTTCAATTGGGAGTACTTGGTTTGGTGGGTATGGAGCTCTATTGTTTTGTACACTCTGGTGTGAGGGAACCCATTCTTGCTCTCTCTGCGCCTACCTTAGGCGATTCCTCTCGGCTACCCTTCTCCTGTGATCTTCATCAGACCTGCAATATTCTTCGAGCTCCGCTAGGAGCGCTTGCATTGTTTTTGGCTTTTTCCTTGAGAGGTGGGATGCTGTTTGCCCTGGGGTTAAACCCTTGATGGAGGCGGCTATGGCAACTTTCTCTGATACATCCAGAGTTTGGGATTTCAGCTGGAGAAATCTTCTTACATAGTTTGCCAAAGGTTCCTTGTCCCTTTGGATGCAGTAGAACAGGTCTCCCTCATCTGTGGTTGCGGCTTGGAAGCCTTGGAAGTTTTGGATAAGTTTGGTTTTGAGGTCGACCCAGCTGTAGACTGAGTGTGGGGGTAGGAGCGAGTACCAGTTCAACGCCGCACCTTCACACGCTGTGATGAATGATTTAGCCAAAACAACTTCATCACCTCCGGCCGAAGCCACGGCAGCTTCGTAACTCATTATGAACTGCCTTGGGTTTGTCAATTTGTTGTACTTTGGCAAGGAGATTGTTTTGTAGGAGAAAGGCCATGGTGTTGTTTGCAAGCCAATGGATAGAGGCGACATAGAGTCAACGGACATGAACATTCCTGCGGTGTTGTGGGTTGGGAAATTGAACACTATGTTTTCGTTTTGCGGAGGCGGGTCTTCCTCGTGGTTTGGGGTGGGACTTGGCGGTGTGTGCCGGTGGGAATGCAATTCATCCAGCTCTTCCTGCATTCGAGCCAACTGCAGCTTCACAGCCTTTAACTTTTTGTGCTTCTCATCAGCTTGTTTCTGAGCTTCGAGCTCTATAGCTATTCTCTCCTTCTCCCGCTTCATGGCTTCGATTTGCTTCAAAACTGAGTCCAGCTCTCTTTCGGCTACGCCCTCTTTGTCGTTTGTGAGGCTGGTTTCTGGGTCTGAGTCTTGTGTGGCCTTTCCTATCACCTTTCTTTTTTCGCTACGAGTTCGTGCAAAGTCTTCATCCTCCGGCCTGGGCTCCGGAGTGACTATGATTCTTTTTTCCTTAGCGGCCACTCTGGGCTCTTCTTGGTCAGCAAGCTTTTTCTTTGAGGGTGCCATCGTGGGTTCCTTGGTGGCTGAGAACACGGTGGGTGCCTCTGTTGGGTACACAAGACCCCCAAACAGAGAAAGGGATATGCGATTAACAGGTTCACAATTAACACATTCAAACCAATTACATTAAACAGATGACTTTCTTCAACACTTTACACGTTCAATGTTCCAAAATGGCGACCCCCTTACAATAGGGTGGGGTCTCCTTTTATAGTGTCAAAAGACTAAAATTACATCCCAATCTTGCCCTACATTTTCAGCATCTAAGGAGGATATTTGGGGGCAAACTTGGGCTTTTACACTTGGTACGGATTTGGCGCCGTAGTTTGCAGAGCGGAAATCATGCTAGAGACATCGGAGCGGAGGATGCGCTGTGAGAACCGGAGGTAGTTCCGTGTTGCAACAGCTTTTGACCGAGTTGTCGTAGTCAAAACTCCGAGGAGCCCCGGGCTTCGCTGTCTTGTTTCTCTCAATGTTGCCTCCGCTGGAAATCCCTGGGCTTCAGGAACTGGTCTTGAGGCCGGGAAGCATCGGACCAACAGGACTTCTCCGGCGGAGCTCCGATGCTTGCCCCTTGCTCACCCTGAGACCACCCCTGGAGCTTCGGACCCTTCCTGCAAAAAAGAGCTTGAACCGGGTTGACCTCATGAATCCTGGGACGCGATGATTTTATCGAAGCCAAGGTTCCCTGATTCTCCTGAAAAGGGATCATTGAGATCAGATATTTTTGAATGGATAATTATTCCGGAGCCCTTGGTGCCGATGAAAACATCCCGGAGCTTGGCTCCCCTTTCTCCGCGGAAGACGTTCTTTTCGCTAGCCCTCGCATCCTCTTTCGTGGGTTAGATCTCCTCCTTAGAAGTTTGCGAAGCCAAAGCTTGTGTTGATTCCTCTGAAAAGAAACCAAAGTCCATTAGTCCTATCGCTCTAGCAAACCCTCGGTGCCTAGAGGTGATGTTTTCTACCATCCCAACACTCCCACACTCATCCTTTTTTATATCTCTCCTCTATCTCAACTATCAATTATTTTATTCATCCATCCCTCTTTCCTCTCTCTCCTCCCCTCTCATTTTCTCCGCCTACTTCTTCTCCTCCTCCGCCTTCCCATCTTCTCCACTGCGTCGGCTTCTCCTCCTCCCCAGCGGAGCGCCGCTGCTGCTGTTGCCGCCGGCCCTCCGTCCCCTCCGCGTGCGCGAAGAAGTCAATGAATGACAACGCCCACCGCTGCCGCTCCTCCTCCTTGGCCTCCTCGCCGTTAGTGTCGCTCCCCTGCTCGGTGGGGCAGACAGGTGCAAAGGAGCTCGGCCCGAGGCAGCATGCAGAGGCCAGAGCAAGGCCTGCTACTTTTGATCTAGTTTGATGCATATCTTCTCTCATTCATGTGTGTAGCTAGCATATGATCTTAGTAGGAATAGATCTAATATATGTCTTGCGGATACATCAAAGTGGTGCACGGACTTACGAGTAGTCGTTCGGTGTTGATTACCTTCCGTAGTGACAGTACGATATAGGGAAAGCACTGAACGAACGTGCAATGGATATCTCCTTATCATGGTATGAGCTTTAGGTTAGTTTATCGCTTTGGCCGGAGTTGCAACTAGGAGATGGTAGGCTAGTGCTACCTTTTGGCGTGTTACCTTTTGGCTATCGAATGTGATCCATACATCCACCCGTGTTTGTATGTTAAACCCTTATGCAATCTATGCTTAATGTTAGGTTAGTTCGATAGATTAGATGGAGAACCATAAGAGGTTGCTTCCGATCCTTAGATTGACAAACCTTGGGGGGATAATCCGAGGGAAGAGCTACAACCAACTCGTGCACTGGCGGATCGAAACTTGGTACGGTATTTGGCCGCCAACAACAAGCTTTTCTAGCGCCGTTACCGGGGATCGGCAACTCGAACCCTAAGGCGATCTATCTTTCTTTTGGACTAACCCTAATTTTATTATTGCATATATCCTATTTTTCTTGTTTGTGTCCATGAATGCAGGTAAAACCCTAGACACAAGACGTTCGAGGAAGTTCTCTACATCCAGACTTCAACAAGTCCAAACCCGTTCCGAGATTCACTCCCAACAACTTGAAGATTCACTCTTTAGTGGTAGGTGCTAACTATGTTAGTGGCCTATCATCCGCTATCGAGTCCTCACCAATGAAGACAACAAAGATCAAGATAAACGAGGTATACTGCTGTGTCAATAAGTTTTTAGACTAATGTTTCTTGGAGAATTGCTTGTTCAAGTAATAGGTGCCAAAGCTACGCCCGAAGACGTGCGAGTTGATCATCGACATCTCAAGTTGAATGCCGCTGTTATGATAATTTTTTTTGCCAAGATCAGAAGTGTACAACAGGAGAAAATTGGATATTCAGCGGCTCTATCAAGTCTTCTTTCCAACCCATCAAGAATCACTAATTTTGGATGTTTGTACGAAGAGTTATGAGTAAATCTTTCAACACTACGCGTTCTGAAATCAGCTCGGGACAGAACGTAGTGCTGGAGCAAAAAGGACATAACTCTTTCATCCGGAGTCCGTTTAAGGTCAATGACCACTTGATGGAAAGGTAATTTGATCAAGGATTTAATGGAGTAGAAGTTTGGTACATATTTTGCATTAGACGTAGACTAATTCAGTGGAGAAGTTGTAGCAGCAAAGAATAAGGAAAGTGGAGATGACACAAGCGATCGTGTCAAAGGAAATCGGAGGAGCATTCTATACAAAAGACGATGACTTCAAGGTTGAGAAGACCGGAGGAAACAAGATTAGAGGTACCATGACATCACAAATCTTCTCTAGAGGGATGCTCAAGAAGTTTCTAATCGAACGATGCAATTAAGAGACAAACCGCCGAGACCATCGACATGAAGTGTAGAAGCCATCTTCGATCCTATCACTTTGGCTAGAACAAGAATATGGAGAAGACACATCATTGCTGTCATGATACTCGCTGATGATGCAATGATGATGACCTTGAAGCGAAAGGATGACTGACATGATGCTCGAAGGACAACGAGACAAAGATCATCAACATCTACCGGATCAATCCGAAAGAAGCCATTATTCTCGTCAATAATCTGCACCACCTTAGAAGGAAGGTATGGAATATTTTTAGATATATAGAAACCCCATGAAGTTACAATTCCTACAAATCAAGAATCAAGGCAATCGGATGTTCCTACAAGCGGATATGGCCGAATCACCGATGATTACACGTCCTAAAATTTCTGGATAGCAAGCAAAGCTGAAGTGAAACAACTATAGCTCCTTCATTTGGACTCCGTTTAAGACGAATGAGTAATCGTTGGAAAAGTAATTTATAAACTTTTCAATAGAACTATATTTTGGTATATGTTCTGTTCTGTATAAGGGGGAAATCCATGAAGAAGAGGCAGCAGCAACATGATGAGGACAAGATAAAGGAGATGAAGGTGACAACAACGAAGAGAAGCTCGGGAAGTGCTTTCACCTCACATACATTATAAAATTCAGAAGCTTATAGCAAATAAAGGACACTTGAAGAATTAGCAAAAGGAGACACAAGCGAGCAACATGTGGCGCATGAAGATTAGAAGTAAGCCACGATGGATTACAAAAGCTTACATCGAATAACAAGAAAGTTTTTTAGGCTCTCGCACAAAGGACCATTGCGTTGCAAGAACAAAACCAAGACGTGCGTGTGTCCACAAATGAAGAAAGGAGTGAGTCCACACAAGGAAACCTTGGCAACATATGGCGCATAGAAGAGTTGGAAGAATTGCAAGAAGATGATATGATGACTACTTAACGCCACCGTAAGGTTGATTCACTTTCATCTCCAAGAGACCACTCATGATGGAATAGCTCCGAGGCTAAGGTACACATTAAAATCTCAAGCTACTACTGATTTTGATGATATTATTTTGATACATCTATGTCAATATAGTCGTATGTTTTAATTCTATGCCTTGTTCCTATGAAGATGATGTTGATAGGCTAGAATTTCTTGAGAATAATAAATAGGCTATGCATGTGCTTGAACCTTGTTAATCCCATGCCTGAATGACCTTTGCCTAATGAAGAGCTTAGTGCTAAGCATGAAACTTGTGCTTCATTTAATTCCACCTTACTTTGTTGATACAATATTAATTGTGATTGGAATTGTGGATGCATATGTTTTCAATCTATTTTGCAAATCTTGATCTTGCTTTGCACTTGGTCAAGCTAGTGACCTTAAAAGAGCACAAGACGGGAGAAGCCCGAAGTTCACTAACCATGCAGGACATGAGAGTTAAATTAAGTGGAGAGAGATCATGCCCAAACAGTTGCAAGCTTGATCGTCACCCTCTCCAAATAACGCGTTGTTCTTGTCAAGTTTTCAGCACATGGTCAAACATGTACAAAGGGATAAAAGTAGACATAAGAAGCTCCATGAAGTCCTTGTTCCAATGCATCCAAAGCCGATGAATTTGAAGACCCGTACAAGGAGATATGGCAAAAACATTAGGCCCACGAGGACCAGGTGTGTCCGAAGACCAGTGGAGGGTTGCTCCTTAGTGATGAGTGATTGACAACGTTGTGTGGACTGATGCTTGGCTTAGTGTGTAGGTACAAGTTGCAGCTTGACTCGTGTTGGTGTAGGTAAAGAACAAGCGTGAAAGGCCTTTGCCGTAGTGGCCTCCAGGTGATGGAGAGGCAAATAGGCTTGGTTCGATGGACCCGGTGGCCGATGGGGTCAAGTGAGAGCCGTGCGGTGCAAGATGAGCAAGTTGAAGTCATGGACATGGGCTAGTGTAAGGTAGCAATTCGAGGCCGAAGCTTGCACGCGGGGTTTGGTGGTTTGCCCACAAAACCATCGGAGGATGGTTTCTTGGTTTGGGCCTCAAAACCAAGGCCGAAGGTCCAACGTGACGGAGACGGTGATCCAGGAGCGTCGAGTAGCTTCGAGGCGGGGGGCACATGACGTGATCGTGGGGCTTGTGTCGAGGCTAAGCGAGTCCGCGGTGGAAGCGTGTCCGCTCGATGGGAATATCTGAAGACTTGACCAAAATGCCCCTGAGGGGTGTGTATCTTAAGTTTAAGTTGTAGGGTAGCGTGGTCATTTTCCTCCTCGGTGGACTTCATATATATAGCGTAGAGGTGGATGGCATCTCTCTCTCTCTGGCTCTGAACTCGCTTTGGACTGCTTCTTTTCCCAGTATTTCCTTAGGGTAGATTCTTGTATAGACTTTGACCTCTAGATGTACGGAAGCATTCGACGTTGTGATTCCTTCCCTCTCTTAGCTTTTTGTGATTTTCATGTCATTTTCGGAGCTATTTTTGGTTGCTTTCATTCTTCGCTTAATTCGTCGATTTGAGGGTGTTTCTCCTCAGATTTCATTATGGGGATCATTGGTGGATGCCTCGTGCTTCTTTGGGTGTGATCTTGACCCCTCAGACGCCGGGAAGACCGTTTGATTTGCGAGTTCTTGGAGGAACCCGAGTTCATGGAGGTGGTTTCATGTGATCTGTGCTTCCCATTCATTTAGTGAGTTAGAGGTTGAGATTTTTGGGGTATAGCTTCACCTAGTGACGCTTCTCATCTCCTCCAAATCTTGTCTCAAGAGCTCAAGTGGTTTGGGAGATCAGGTGATGGCTTTGGAGAGTTGACTTCGCGGCTCGGGTTGTTTCTACTTCTGTCTGTAATGGGCAGACAGTCCGCATGCCCTTGGTGGATAGTCCACGAGGTGCTGGATAGCGCAGCTGTTCTTCGTGTTCTTCGCGTGTTCTTGTGTGCTCGTGTTTTGATCCATTGCCTCAGGTGTTTTTGGTTGCACGATGTTTGCAGACGGTCTGTACTCGAGTGCCGGACGGTCCGTGAAGGGCCGAACAGTCCGCAGGTCCCTCGCGGATGGTCCGATTTTTCGGGGTGTGTCTGTGGTGGTTCTAGTACTATTTTTGGACAGTCCACGGCGTCCATGTGGACAGTCCGCCCTTGTCTGTCAGACAGTCCGCCTGGACCTGCCCGACGGTCCGCGCCTAGCCATTCCAGATTTGGCTAAGTGCTTCGATTCTTATCTAGTGCTTCCGCTCTTTGATTCATGGCTTGTATCTAGGACTTGTAGACTTGTATGTGCCGAGTCTAGAGCTTCTTTTGTGTGTGAGAGTGATCGAAGTGGCAATCGGGGTATAGGTCGAGTTCATCATTCGGGAATAATTTTTATCAGCTCAAATTCACTCCCCCTCTCTGGTCGCCAATCCGGTCCTTCAATTGGTATGAGAGCCGGTTACGGATCTTTGTAATTCTAACCAGTCTAAGATCCAAAGATGGGTGACTATGGTAAGGGGTCGGGTCCTCCGAACTTCGATGGCAAGAATTACCAGATGTGGGAGAAGCGCACGGGCGCATTTTTGCGTGGGAAAGGTACACTGATCTGGGAGGTGACAAAAAATCCTCATTATGTTATTCCCGACAGTTTCCTGGTTCGCGGGACATGTTTGAGGCCAATAGCAAGGCTGTTGATTACTTGTTTCGTGCTCTTTGTGCCACAAAGTTTGAGCGTGTGTACGAAGAGGATGTGGTCAGAAAAATTTAGGAGAAGCTTAAGGTAGCTCATGTTGGGAACGCTCAAGTGCAGGCTCGCTTGTTTGCCACTCACCGGAGAGAGTACGAGAATTTCACTCATCTCCCTGGTGAGTCGATTGACTCGATGTTTCAGCGTTTCACCTGCATAGTGAACAACATGAGAGCCAATGTGGCCGTGCTTCCTTGCATAGATCATGACAGAGCTATCAAGCTCTTGCATTGTCTTGATCGATCTGTGTGGAGTGCTAAGGTCGAGGCTATTTTGGAGTCGGGCGTGTATGAGACTTTGACTTTGGATGAGCTATTTTCGAAGCTCAAGTCATCAGAGGTGGATAAGGGCCTGAGAGCCAAGGATGAGAGCCCGACTTACTCCCATAGTCGTGCTCTAGTCTCCGGACTTGGACCAAGGACTAATGCTAACACATCCTCTAGGATGTATTCTTTGTCTTCTCTTATGTCCTTGTCAGACGAGGATTTTGATGAGCTTGGAGAGGACAAGCTGGCGCTGCTGACCAGGAAGTTTGAGAAGTTGCACAAGAACTGCGTGAACATGAGGAGGATCAAAAAAGACGTGCTACAGGTGCGGCAAGATGGGACACTACATTGCTGAGTGCCATAGGAGGTCGAGCCTAAGAATGAGAACAAGTACCGCCCAAGGATCGGGAACACGCACTGCTCGAGGCGTGAACACAAGCACAAGCACCAGGACAAGGACGAGCGGGGATCAAGGAAGGGTGGTGACAAGAAGAAGGCACGGGCTTGAGTGAAGATTGAGGAGCTAAGTGACTCAGACTCCGAGGACACATCTTCGAGCTCGAGTAGTGAAGAAGAAGACAACGAGCGCAAGAAGAAGAAGAGTTCCTTCAGGGACCTCACCGGCCTTTGTATGATGGGTCACAGCACCGGCAACAAGTCAAGCAAGAAGAGTGGAAAGGATGAGTCCGATGTCGACTCCGACTTTGAGGAAGAGGTAACTCCTGATCTTGCTTTCCTGCTTAAGGAGAATGCCGAGTTGAATGCTTTGCTAGATAACCGTGGTGAGGTGCTTAGAGATGCTAAGAAGAAGAGGAGAGAGCTTAGGGATTCTCTAGAGGAAGCTAGGGAGAAAGTGGCTGAGTTAGAGGCTAGGCATCTTGATGACATGCTTGCTTTGGATGCTCTTAAGTCTGCTCCTGTTGTTAGTGATGAGGTTAATTGCACTGATTACAATGCTTTCTTAGCTGATTTGACTATGCTTAGGGAGAAGCATGCCTCTAAGTTGGAGGAACTAGATGTTCTTAGGGCTGAGCTTGATGAGATGAAGTCTAGGAATGTTTTGCTTGGTGCTTGCATATCTTGCCCTGTGTTGCATAGAAAACTAGATGAATCTCATGCTAGGATTGTTTCTCTTAAGGCTGCCTTGAAAGCTCCTATTGCTATGACTTGCTCTACCTGTGATTTGCATGCTGAGAAAAATCTAGAGCTTGCACAAATTGTAGATCGGCTGCAGGATGAGAATGATGGGTTGTGCAAGTTGTTGAGTTGGTTGAGGTCACAGGAGCCACAACTGGGCAAGTTGGTGACTAAGTTTAAGAGAGTGGATGGCCATGGTCTGGGCTTTAGGAGGTTTGGTGAGAGTAGTGGTAAGAAAGACAAAGAGATACTGTTGACATTTCTTAGCGTCGATCACTTAAGAACGGATTTGGAATCCATCCTTAGCGTGAGCGCTAGAAATGCTTGTTGGCATTTCTTAATGTCACCACTAACGACGCCGAGTTAGCATGAACATCAAGACTTGCCAAAGGTAAATCTAAACGATCATGAACGAATCCGTAAGCGCACAGATAAACCATTGTAGCATTTTCCCAAGGAAGGAGAGTATTCCAAGGGTATCGTATCCGTGGAAGGCAATGGCGGATATCAGAGACTTATGCTTTTGCACTGAATGTAAACCAAGAGATAGATATAGGAAACAACAACTCAAAGGCAAGGGTAAGATAAAAGATATGATAGGGTAGTGTGACACACACTCAGATCTACCTCTACTCTAGTACTCTACAGCATAGGGGAACATATGACTTAGCTCTAGGTTCTAATGTACTAAACATACAAAGCTAGAAGATACAAGAGATAGGCATGAAACATTGCATGAGAGGGTAAGGTTCAGCACCTAGGTACAAATGGGGAGATAGCCCGCGACGACCAGCCCTCTGCGAAACTATACTTTAGACTTCTACAGCAATACCCCAGTACAGAGGGTTCCAAAGGGTCCAACAGCTTTCACCACCGCGGCCTACCTCTATCGTTACGGGGGGGTATGCTCATAACTAACGTAGCCACACAACCCAGGCACCATGCCTACGTTGTTGCTAGATTTCACTCAGCTCGAGCTATTGTGACCCAGGGTGAGAGCCACCAAAAGACTGGTCAACTTAGACCGAGTACCGTAGCTTGAACACTAACCTCATGCATCACTTTCATGCCATCTAACAAGATCAACTAAGGCTAGACATATGAACGGATACGAACTCTCTTATGTCTAGTCAACAAGATCAAAGGGTCGTGTTCGTGAAGAACAGGAGCCTCTAACTTATGAACAAACACATAAGGAATGAGTTTATCATCCTTCAAGTGGATCAAAAGGTAGTGTTCATGAAGAACACAAGCCTCTAAATGATGAACAAGAGATGAACTCAAGAACATATCAAGCATATGATATACCATGACTTTGTATGAAATAGCTGAATAACTGAAGTAGATCAAAGTCATAGAATGAAATAAAGATAAAAGAGAACTCATACCTAGACTCCAAAGAAGACATTTAAGATGAATAAGAGCTACTCTATCCTACCCCATAGCCTTGGAAACTAAAAGTGAGAGGATAATGAGAGAGTGGTGTGTGTGAAATGGGACCCCTCCCCTTCTATTTATAGGCAAGGAGGAGGCTTGCCTCGGGCACCAAATAGCCTCAAAACACCCGGGAGTGAAGCAAGTGACCAATGAGTGAGTGCCACGTGGAGGGATGAGATGGGGCGGCACTAGGTCGGTTCGGCCGATCCTACGACCGGCCGGCCCCCTAGGCCCCCCACTCGGGGTGGTTTTCCTCTGGGTGGCTGCCCTGTGGGCCCTCTGATCCATCCCCGGTGCATGGCTTGTTTTGGTATCCGAGGTGAGCCCCTTGATCCATGTGAAGTCCATGTGTTGCTCTCTGATTCGTCGGTGACTACCTCCGTTGGATCAGTGACGTGGAATGCCATGTGTTTCCTTGGTGGCAGCCACCTCCTCAGCTGAGTTGGCATGGTTCTTCCATAGAAGGTGGGTTTCCATCCCTTTTAATGGTTATTTCACCTACATACAAATAATCTACAAGGACAAGTGGAACTACATTATTCAAACCAAAATGCAAGTAAATAATGCATATGCCTCCATTTATGTGAGAATATTGATGGTTGAAAGTAGTACTTAACAGCCGTCAACAAACTCCCCCAAGCTAACCTCTTGCTCTTCTCGAAGCAAGACATTAGGGACTTAGGTTGGTTGATCAGGAGTTGCTACAATGTCATATTCTTAACTTATGGCAAACATACAACTAAGTATTCTACCAAGAGTTGACTAAGTTGGCAATGTTCTTACCATTCACCAGATGACATGGGGCATATAGCTTCACCTGCCTTAGGCGGTTGAGAGACAGAATGGTTATATAGCAAATGCATAATCACTCATACCTTGATCAGCTATCAATCCAGAGGTTTTGCAAATTTTTCAAAAGAAAATCAGAGTTCCTCAAATGATACTCTCGGATCGCTCAAAGTGTATGGTTCCTCACCAAGGCATCAATGTTTCCTTTCTTCACATCCTACTCTGAATAGGCTTATGTGGAGCTGTAGTTAGGGAAGGAATGTGGCATACTTGTCTCTCATATTTTGCTAAGTCAAAGACCGGATCCTTGGAAGAAACAAACATACATCCTGATCAAGATGTGCATAAGTGTGTGATGGTGATGAGCATGGTAAGGTGGATAATAGGCCCGAAAATGGGTGCTAGATATTACCATGCTTTATATGGGAAATGAGGGATTGATGGTAAGGTGGACACTAGCCCCGGAGTAGGTACTAGTTATTACCATCTATATGGTGGAACTCTTTCTCTTGCACATATCAATCCCTTTTTCTCCTTTTGAAATTTTTCGAGACTTGGGCTAGCTCTCTTTATTTATTTTTGCTATGCTTTTGAGCATGCTTTTCTTTCTCTCTTTCTTTTTTTTCAGCTAGCTCTTTGTCTCTATTGGAGATATTTGGAGAGGGATGAATGATACAAAGATGCATAGAGTTTTATTTGTGGAAGAATGCATAAGCAAAATGGAGCAAATGATGGATGCTAACTTCCAGTGTAGAAGTTTAACATGACCGTGTACGTGATCTTGATCAGGGGAGTATGAGTTCTAACAAGGGTCACAACAATTTGACAAAGCTCAATGAGAGAACAAGCTGCATATATGGAGGCTAACAAGAGCTAGAATCTACATATGGCCTTGGATAGGAAATGCTCATCATTGAGGAACTCATCATGTTTTGATTTTTCAAAAAGAAAAACTCCGGATGTCAAGCAGCACTAAGTACAAGATCATAGCACTCTATTATATCATATCATGTCTCACAACAACTTAGGCAAGGATCATGCTTTTTGCTACCCATAGTTTTCAAGCTAAGGTTTGAACATGCAAGCCAACAAACTCAAAACTTAGGTAGGATACAAAGTTGTAAGCAAGACATACGAGAAGAATAAACAGAGCAACTATTCATCATTTCAACCATAGAGGCAAAGCATTCGTACTATGCATATCAAAACAAACTAAGCAAACGATGATGATGGAAGCAAATAAATTTTTTTGGTCTTTTTATTTTTGCAGATTTTTTTGGGTTTTCATTTATAAGATATCCTGAAAACAGGAAGATACAAGTTACCTCAGGATGGGGGTCCTCCCCCAAGCTAGATTCAGGCTCACTGCGGAGGAGGGAAGAAGAATCCCTGACTCGCGTAGTAAGCCCTCTGCTCCTCCATGTGTCGCTGCTGATCCTGCTGCATGGCTTCAATCCTCTCACCAGCCTGACGCTGCCACGCTGAGGTAGACTCGACGTGGGTGTTCAGCGTCTCCTCCAATCCTGTGACCTGGACGGTGAGCTCTCCCATCTTGCTGCGCGTGCTGAGCATCGCGTGCAGAGGCTGACGAGTGCCGCCTGAAGGACAAAGACGGAGGTGGACCACCGGAGCTAGAACTAGCAGGTGTAGCCCACTGAGCACCGCTCGCACTCGCCCAAGCCGTGCCACTCGCACTCGGGTGGTAGGTGGGCTGATCCCAACTAGGTGCACATCCAGGGGTAACCCCGAACATGTACCCCGCAGGGGCCCCTCCTGCCACCGGTGGTGTAGCAGGCTGTGGCTGTGGCTATGGTGGTGGCTGTGGCTGCTGCTGCTGCTGCATGTGTGCTCTCTCTGCCACGCTTCTGGTGAACCTGCCTGAAACACTAGCACGACAGCTTTCCTCTTGTCTAACAAGGGGAATGGTTAGTGACTCCGAGCTATACAATCGAAACCCCGAGTTAGGTAACGAGATTTGATTTGCATAACCCGCGAAGAAGAAAGTCAAAGAATCATTTGGAACTCTCTTGAGTATATGCCCTTGGATCAAGCATGCCTCATCAATGACAACTCGGGGCGTCCCGATGAAGGGTACGGGATTCCCGCTAAGAACCCCGAGTCTGAGAGCAATATGAGTCACCAAAGACGTACACTCAATAGGACCTATCATCTTGAAATTCATCATCCACTGCCGAATCATAACTTTAATGGGAGAGACCTTGATCTGTTTAGTAGCAGCGTATAATAGCATCAATTCATCGCCGCGCACGGGCCAAACATCCTCTCGTTGAAAGAGAGTAATGGCGAGCCACTTGTTCCACAAACGGAGAGTGGGATGCACAATATCATTGCACCGAGGCACAAATTTGCCACTATAAAAGAGACTAGAGATGTCTACCCAGAAAGAGTCTCGAACAAAACCCTCACAAGCCTTCTTCAGAGAAACAGCACAACGGGGACTAAAATCAAGGAGACGACTAAGTTCCTTCCAAGAAACATGATAATCGGTCCCAAAAAGACGAACAATACCATCCAGAACCTCGGTAAGAGAGCAAAGAAACTGGATGGTGAGAGGCCAAGAGCCAGGCTCTGTAACCGGCGCAAACTCCTCCCAACCAAGAGAAGACCAGATAGAAGCAAACTCGGGATCCATACCTGTTTTCTCCATAAGTACTGGGTCGAAGCCCCGGGTGTGGGCGAACACTCGATCCTTCAAGAGAGCATAAGCTTGCTCCCCTCGAGCGCCCCACAAGCTGAGGTAGGGGGTGTCGTTGACGACCTCCTCCGTCGCTTGTGGCTAGGCTTGCTCTTCTTGGTCTTCTTCATAATCCATCGTTGATGGGCTCGGCGTCCGCTCAGCGGGGACGGATGAACTCGCGCTTGCCTGCGAACGGGAGCGTGTCACCCTCCGGAGAGTGTTCGCTGCCCAATTCATGCTAGCACAACAACAAAGGGACAACAAGAGCAACTCGGTGATGGATTAGTGAAATCGAATGAAACTCTTACCGAGCTTGCTCCACCAATAACAATACTTTCAGCAACACAATAGAGAGAATACTTGATGATCCAAACTTGAGCAAGAAATCTAGGAAAACCAAGAGAGCAAGGAGTAGAGAGTGGAGTGTGAGTGAAATGAGTTGAATGGGTAGAGAAGACCCCCTCTCCCCCTGCTATTTATAGGAAAATGCGCCGGGCATTTAGACATGGCCGTTGGGCAACGGCTAGGAGCCGTTGGAGCAAGGTGGGGCCCAGTAGCCGTTGGGCTGCTTCGACCGAACATGGGGTCGGCCGACCCCAGGCCGGGCCCACCTACCCTCTACCCTGGCCAGTGGCTCCCCAACGGCTAGCTGGGGGCCTGCCTGAGTGCCTCGGCCCAAATTCCCTCGAAATATTTTTCAAATGATTTTTCTACAATTTTCAAACTCAGAAATTATTTTCAGAAATTTTATTTGGAAAGGGAAAAAGGGCTAGATAAATCTAGCATGCAGATGCAAGGTTTGGAAAAATCAAATATGCAATTTTGGAAATCAAATAAAATAAAATTTTGGAAAGGGAAATATGAGATAAATACCATCTTTAACCTTTTTGGTAGAAAGGACTCACAATTTTTAGTCCGACGAGTTGGACTCTTCTCAGCAGTTAATTCCACTCGGCACCCCACTCCTGAGAAGTAGAGGGTGGTGCCTTCTCAATCTTCCACCATTCTTTCTGAATTTTCTTTTGCTTCTTTGACGGAGAATTCTTCTTTGGGAGTGAAGGCTCCGTCCTTCCCCCAAGCTGCTCAACACTATCCTGCACCAAATACCATTGCTCTTCTTTGTCTTGAAACTTGAACTTCTAGTTCCTCTTCCCAATGCGAAAACGGATTACTCCGGCCCCCATATTGATTCTAGCCCGGACATTACTGAGAAATGGTCGCCAAAGGATGAGCGGCATTCCTCCCTCGTCATCCATATCAAGGACCACGAAGTCCACGAAGACATAAGAGTTCTTGACCTTGACCAATAAGCTCTCAACAATTCCTTCTAGATATCGTATCGTTGAATCGGTGAGATGGATAGTCCGTGCTGTTGGAGAGAGAGCTGGATATCCCAGTTGCTCGAACATGGCCTTGGACATGAGATTAACACTTGCACCAAGGTCGCAAAGGGCATGCTTGATCGTCTTGTAATAGATGGTGCATGTAATAGCCGGATAGCCAGGATCTTTCTTGTGCACAACTGATGTTTCCTCCCATGGATCTAGTATCTGTTGTGTGGGCTTTCCTGCATAGTTAGGAGCATGTTCCTTCCTAGGTGGCTTACCCCACCTAGTTGACTGTTGACGGTCAATTTCCGTCAACCAAGAGCACTTGTTACACTTTGGTTTGAGTTTTGATTTATAACTAACCCTCCACTAGGCACACTAATGATCTAACAAGTTCGCACTTGCATGTGGTTTTTGGAGTGTGTTATTTACGCAGGAATTAGGTACCTAAATGAGGACTTCCGGGTGGAGTTCATCTAGCACTTTGTGAGAAGATCACGAAGCCCGGCACGAGTCAATACACGAAGTGAACATGACTCCAAATGACCCAAGGACTGAAGCATGAAGTCGTGAAACTCCAAGGACCCGAACGGAAGATGCGGGAGTTTGCGCGCCAAGTACCCTTATCTAAACCACGGAGAAAACGACGTCAAGGACCCACATGGAGTTCGGCAAATATTCAAGAAAGCGCGAGAAGCATCGTGGCGAAAGACGGGCCCGAACTGGGCCAGAAAGGCCCTGGGCCGGCCGGCCCATGCCGACCGGCCTGGCCCATTTTCGGCCCGGTTCGCGACGCTCTTTGACCTACACGCTCCTCGGCTCATTTATACCACCTGCCTCCGATGGCCGCACATCCAATCATCAGAAGTCGGCGAAACCTAGAAGTAAGCACCAGAGGGAGACGACGGCGGTGGAGTCCTCGAAGTTGTCTAGGGGATGGCCTAGGCCAACCCTAGCCGCCATGGCCGCCCTGCGTGGTTGTGCCATGGTAGAGTTCTAGGAGGTCATCAATGGTATGTACTCGGTGGTGGTGACCAAAACACATCTATTATTATGTGAGCAATTACAATCATGTTTTCCGATCTTTAAGCGATTCCATGTCTCCATCTTTACTTTCTACCTTTTGTGAATATGATTTTATCCTTAGTCTAATGCTAGGTTAGACTACATAGCATGCTTTATGTAATCATGGTGATTAGATCTAGTATGTTGACCCTTCATGATTGGTAGACTTGTCCATGTATGAGCACGCCCGTGGATCCCCCGCTTCATTAAGGGAGCATCATGATAGGATGATTTCCCCCGAACGAGCGGATGTCTTCGTGAGGTAGGCCGGAGGTAGGAGTTTAAGGATGCTTTTAGATGAGATGCATGATTTGTTGCTCGTTTGCCGGAGCTACAACTAGAAGGTGCTAGGCTTAGTCGTCCCCTTGGTGGCGCTTTACTTTGCCTATGTCCATGGATGTAATCAACCTTGTGCCATAACTCATATATATCAAGGTTTCCCTCTTTATATGCAATCAACACTTAATGTTAGGTTAGTTTGGCTAGACAAGGTAGAGAACCTTAGCGGTTTGCTTCTGATCCTTGGATTGACAATCCTTGGAGGACCCTCCTTGGTGAAAAAGGCACCAAGTCACCCGTAGGCTTGCGGTGAACTTCAACACGATTTTGAACCGTCAACATTGACACTACACTAACATTTTCACAAGAAGACACGGGTTGCCCCGGGATCCTCTCATTATCAGCAGACGGAACCAAAGCAGCTAACTGAGCTAACTAGGTTTCTAACATTTTGTTAAAACTCAGCTGGCTCTTCTGAGCAGAAGAAAAACTTTCAAGCTTAACGTTGAGACTTTCCAAAGTTTTATCAAGGGCAGCTAGCTTCTTGTTAACATGTTCATTAATCTTAGCTTGCCCGAAAATGAGATCTCTCAAGGAGGGTTGGTTGGAGTTATAAGAGTTACCTTGGTTACCTCCTTGGTAATAAGGGTGTTGTTGATTCCACGTTTGGCCTCCTTGTTGAGGTGGACGATAAGCATTGTTATTGCCGTTCATGTACATCACTTCCTCCTGAGTCTCCGGACAGTAATTTCCTGAGTGCCCAGTGTTGCCACAGACCTCACAAGTCATATGAGAATCCATAGGCAGGGTAGTGGCGGCCATGGCAGCCTTCTCGCTGGTGTAGTCATCCAATCTCTTCATAAGAAGATCCAGCTTGGCAGTAATCATGTCTGCTTCCTTAACAGTATGAGTACCCCTCGAACGTGGTTGGAGTCTTTCATCACTCCACCCTTGGTTGGAAACCATATTCTCAATGAGTAATTTAGCATTATCAACAGTGAGTGAGAAGAAACTCCCTGAGCAGCTGCATCAATATGGCATGGGCCTGTCAGAGTCAACCCATTATAGAAGCTTTGAAGAATAAGCCAATCCTCCATCCCATGGTGAGGACAGGCCAGGACATACTCCTGAAGCCTTTCCCAAGCCTCTGGAATAGATTCACTTGCTGCTTGCTGAAAACTAGAAATTCTTCCATGAAGAGCATTGGTTTTACCCAATGGGAAGAACTTCTTGAGGAATGCCTCTGAACACTTATCCCAAGTATTTATAGCATCACGATTCTCATAGAACCATTGCTTGGCCTTCCCCAGGAGAGAAAATGGAAAGAGTCAGAGACGAACAACATCCATGTTTGCACCCCTGATGATGAAAGTGTTGCATAGCTCTAGGAATTGCTGCAAATGGGCATTGGCATGCTCATTTGGCTTGCCACAAAATGGGCTAGCCTGTACCATCGTAATTAGACCCGTCTTGATCTCAAAATTTTCAGTCCCCATTGCCACCTCAGGGCCTTACAGCACCTGGTCAGCAGAAGGAGCTGAGTACTCACGAAGTGTCTTCTAGGCCATAGCGTTTGACGTGGATGGTACAAAGGAAGCTGGTTCGCCTTGCGGACGAGTACGACGAGGTGAGTCGAAATGAATTCGAGCCTTCCTCACTAGTGACTCGGGATCTTCAGTGAAATTCTCCGGTAAGTCGAAACCAGTCATACACTACCTGTCTTCATCATCTAAAGATAAAAGAAGACAATCAACGATAGCCTGCATTGAGAGTTGCCCTAACCTACTCATGATTTATAAACAGATGCAAAGCATAGTCATGATAATCATGTGCCTTCCCCGGCAACAGCGCCAGAAATGCTTGTTGACATTTCTTAGCATCGATCACTTAAGAACAGATTTGGAATCCATCCTTAGCGTCAGCGCTAGAAATGCTTGTTGGCATTTCTTAATATCACCACTAACGACGCCGAGTTAGCGTGAACATCAAGACTTGCCAAAGGTAAATCTAAGCGATCATGAACGAATCCGTAAGCGCACAAATAAACCATTGTAGCATTTCCCCAAGGAAGGAGAGTATTCCAAGGGTATCGTATCCGTGGAAGGCAATGGTGGATATCAAAGACTTATGCTTTTGCACTGAATGTAAACCAAGAGATAGATATAGGAAACAACAACTCAAAGGCAGGGGTAAGATAAAAGATATGATAGGGTAGTGTGACACACACTCAGATCTACCTCTACTCTAGTACTCTACGGCATAGGGGGAACATACGAGTTAGCTCTATGTTCTAATGTACTAAACATACAAAGCTAGAAGATACAAGAGATAGGCATGAAACATTGCATGAGCGGGTAAGGTTCAGCACCCAGGTACAAACGAGGAGATAGCCCGTGACGACCAGCACTTTGTGAAACTATACTTTAGACTCATACAGTAATACCCCAGCGCAGAGGGTACCAAAGGGTCCAACAACTGTCACCACTACGGCCTACCTCTATCATTACGGGGGGTATTCTCATAACTAATGTAGCAACACAACCCAGGCACCATGCCTGCATTGCTGCTAGACTTCACTCGGCCCGGGCTATTGTGACCCAGGGTGAGAGCCACCAGAAGACAAGTAAACTTAGACCGAGTACAGTAGCTTGAACACAAACCTCATGCAACACTTTCATGCCATCTAACAAGATCAACTAAGGCTAGACATACGAACGGATACGGACTCTCTTATGTCTAGTCAACAAGATCAAAAGGTCATGTTCGCGAAGAACACAAACCTCTAACTTATGAACAAACACATAAGGAATGAGTTTATCATCCTTCAAGTGGATCAAAAGGTAGTGTTCATGAAGAACACAAGCCTCTAAATGATGAACAAGAGATGAACTCAAGAACATATCAAGCATATGATCTACCATGACTTTATATGAAATAGCTGAATAACTAAAGTAGATCAAAGTCATATAATGAAATAAAGGTAAAAGAGAACTCATACATAGACTCCAAAGAAGACTTGGAACCTGAATAAGAGCTACTCTAGCCTACCCCCTAGCCTTGGAAACTAAAAGTGAGAGGAGAATGAGAGAGTGGTGTGTGTGAAATGGGAGCCCCTCCCCTTCTATTTATAGGCAAGGAGGAGGCTTGCCTTAGGCACCAAATGGCCTTAAAACACCTGGGAGTGAAGCAAGTGACCAATGAGCGAGTGCCACATGGAGGGACGAGATGGGGTGGCACTAGGTCGGTTCGGCCGATCCTAGGATCGGCCGGCCCCCTAGGCCCCCCACTCGGGGTGGTTTTCCTCTGGGTGGCTGCCCTGTGGGCCGTCTGATCCATCCCCGATGCATGGCTTGTTTTGGTATCTGAGGTGGGCCCCTTGATCAATGTGAAGTCCATGTGTCGCTCTCTGATTCATCGGTGAGTGCCTCCCTTGGATCGGTGACGTGGAATGCCATGTGTTTCCTTGGTGACAGCCACCTCCTCAGCTGAGTTGGCATGGTTATTCCATAGAAGGTGGGTTTCCATCCCTTTTAATGGTTATTTCACCTACATACAAATAATCTCCAAGGACAAGTAGAACTACAGTATTCAAACCAAAATGCAAGTAAATAATGCATATGCCTCCATTTATGTGAGAATATTAATGGCTGAAAGTAGTACTTAACAACCGTTAACAGATACCAACCAATCCCATCCCACACAACAACCAGCCGAGTGAGCGAGGTGAGAAAGAGAAGAACCCACAGCCGAGAGGAAACCCAAAGCCAAGACCGATCCTATTCCATTGTGGCTATTGTGGGAAGGATGGTCATAAGGAGGAGTTTTGTTTCAGGAGGAGAAGGGATGAGAGGTTTGCTAAGGAGATGGCTAACAAGGACAGGTACCGCCCTTCTCGTGGTGTGCCTGAGCCTCGTGTTGTGCCTCCACCTCGGGGTGAGGGGTTTGTGCATACAGTTCCTACTCGGGGTGGTGGTTTTGCTCCTCAGAGAGATAGGCGTGTTGGGTTTGGCCGTGGTGTGTTTGCTGGATGTTCTCCACCTCGTGGTCCATATTAGGATGGGAGAGACTGTCACAGCTTTGAGTCTTAGAGGGGCTATGGGCAACGCTTTCCCTTTCGTGGTGACCGTACTCCTCCAGCGAGATGTGAGGTAGTTCAGCATGGTGGTCATAGCTTTAGTGGACGCAATAGGCGTGATGTTGCTAACCCCACTTTTGAGAAAATGGCTCGACACTGGTTTGACTCTTTCTGTACTAACCCCAGTGTTGAGATGTTTGCTCGCTCTCAGTCTTGTTTTTGATTTTGTAGGTGGGAGGCTTCGAGAACATTTGGCGGATCGACTCCGGTTGTTTGTCTCATGACCGGAGTTAGGGGATGGTTCTCTAGCCTCATCCCCGTGGTGTCTTTGGAGTACATCACTCTTGGGGAAATGGACAAGTGTTGATCGAAGAAGTGTTTTAGGTAAGTGTTGGAGCTAGTTGCTCTAGTTGCTTCTGTTGGTCTTTATGAGTTACCCTTTTTAGTTGAGGCTTTGCTCTATCACATGTACTTTAGGGAGAGCTTTGTATGCTCTTTGGCCCTAATGCATGTGTTTAGGGGGAGCTTGTGAGCTTGCTTGTTCTTTGCCCTTTGACATGTACTTTGGGTGAGCTTTGTATGCTCTCTGGCCCTTATGCATGTGTTTAAGGGGAGCTTGCTAGCTTTGCTTGCTTTTTGCCTCGTCAGTTCTTTGGGAGCTCACTTTGTAGGTTATGTATCATTTGTTGCATTCCATGCATTGCATTTTCATTTTGTACCAAAACATGGTAAGATAGCCATCTTTGTATCATTTGTGGTAGGATGAGCTTCTCTTATATAATTTGACCACTATGATGTGCTATATGTGAGATGTGTGTATGCTTTGGGAATGGTGATGTGAATGCTATGCTCTTGATAGTATTGTCATATATTCATGATGAGATAGCTTCCTTTTGTGAAAATGCTAAAAATGTGTCACTCATGAGTAGATACTCTTTCATGCTAATTTTGTGCTCAAATGCCTATATCATGCTTAGTTTGTGCTTGAGTATTATGCTCTTTTCGCTTGGTGTCAAAGACCCATTTGTCATGGTGAATGTTTAGCCCATATGTTCACTTGTGGAGGAGCATAAGCTTGTTTTTGCTGCAGAGGCATTTCATGTACCATGCTTAAATTTGAAAACGAATTTGGTCTATGAATTGCCTTATGTTTGAAAAATGTGCTCATAATCATGTCTTTATGCTTTTATGTATATATCTTGGGTGCTAAATCATTGCATGATGTCTACCATGAGAAATCTCATTTTAAGAAGTAAACACTTGGCTCGGTGGCTTTGACATGAAATATAGTAGCTTATGGGCATTTGCTATGATCTTGTGATGAGAACTTGTGATCTTGTATGAGCTTTGTATGATCTAGTTCATTTTTGCTCAAATTGACCATGGACAGGGCTTTGCTCATGAGATGATTTTTGTTTGTGAAAATTCTTAAAAAATGCTTTTGGCCATGTCACATGTATCTATGTCTCTACTTTCTTGATGGCAATGCACTAACTACACCATGTCTACTTTGCTTGCTCTATGTCTCATTTGTAGTATTTTGTTGTGCTCTTTGTATATTTGAGAAGCTTGGTATATTGTATATGCTTTGACATGCATTTGTGCACTTTCATGGTAGCTTGATTCATGCATTGTCAACAAGGGGGAGAGTTTGTGGATAAAAATGGTAAGTTTTGCATGTGGGGAGTGAAGGACCAAATAGGTGACCAGAGGGGGGAGTGAATGGGAGCCGATAAAAATTCTTCCCGAAGGAGGAACTCGGCCTATACCCCAATTGCCACTCCAATCACTCACACACACCAAAGAAGCTCTAGACTAGGCACACACAAGCCTACAAGATCTAGAGACAAGCGACGAATCAAAGAACGGAAGTACCAGACAAGAATCAAATCAAAGAGGCAAGTCTGCAATAGACGAAGCAGACAGTCCGTGGTGTACGGGCGGACTGTCCGGATGGGCTGGGCGGACTGTCCACAAGGCCCACGCGGACCGTCCGCAAAAGCGGACAGAACCTCCAGAAGCACACGCCGAAAAATCGGACTGTCCGAGAGGGACCCGTGGACTGTCCGGACCTTCACGGACCTTTCGGCACTCAAGTACGGACCGTCCGTAAACTCCGTGCAACCAAAACCACCTGTGGCAACAGATCAAAACACGAACTCGCAAGAACACACGAAGAACACGAAGAACACCTACACTATCCAGGAGCCCGCGGACTGTCCGCCAAGGCCTCGCGGACTGTCCGTGTGTTGCGGGCAGAAGCAGAAACAGCCTAGCCGTGGGAGTCAACCCTCCCAACTCATCACTAGATCTCTCAAACCACTTGAGCTCTTGAGACAAGATTCGGGGGAGATATGAAGCGTCACTAGATGAAGCTATGCCTGAAAAATCTCGGCCTCTAACTCACTAAATCACCGGGAATCGCGGATCACATGAACCACCACCAAGAACTCAGGCTCCTTCAAAACCTCACGAATCGAAGGGATTTCCCGGTGTTTGAGGGGTCAAGATCACACACAAAGATGCGCAAGGCATCCACCCATGATCCCCTCAAAGAAACCCGAGAGAAAATGCCCTCAAATCAACGAATCGAGCGAAGAATGAAACCACCCAAAAATAGCCCCGAAAATGACACGAAAATCACAAAGAGCTAGGAGATCATCACAAAGCCGAATGCTTCCATACATCCAGAGGTCAGAGTGTGTACAAGAATCTAGCCTAAGGAAATACTAGAAAAGAAGCAGTCCAGAGCGATCTACCGGGGAAGGAAACCCTAGAGCTAGAGAGCGAGAGAGATGCCATCCACCTCTCCGCTATATATGAAGTCCACCGGAGGTGGCAAATGACCACGCTACCCCTACAACTTAAAATGAAGATACACACCCCTCAGGGGTATTTTGGACAAGGCTTCAGATATTCCCATCGAGCGGACACGCTTCCACCGCGGACTTGCTTAGCCTCGACGCAAGGCCCGCGATCACGCCAAGTGCCCCCCACCTCGAAGCTTCCCGACGCTCTCGGATCCCCATCTCCGTCGCATCGGGCCTCCGGACTTGGTTTTACAGCACAAACCAAGAAACCATCCACCAATTGTTTTGTGGGCAAACGACCAAACCCCGCGTGCAAGCTTCGGACTCGAACCGCCACCTTGCACCGGCCCATGTCCATGACTTCAACTTGCTAGTCTTGCACCGCACGGCTCGCACTTGACCCCATCGGCCACTGTGTCCATCGAACCAAGCCTACTTGCCTCTCCATCACCCGGAGGCCACCACGGCTAAGGCCTTTCGCGCTTGTTCTTCACCTGCACCAACACGAGTCAAGCCGCAATCTGTACCTGCACACTGAGCCAAGCATCAGTCCACACAACATTGTCAATCAATCATCACTAAGGAGCGACCCTCCACTGGTCCTCGGACACACCTAGTCCTCAATCTCCCCCTTGATGAGTGCATTGACAACACCCATAGTAACCATCAAAGAGAAAAAGAAAAGAAAACAACCACGAACACAAACCTCCAAGCAAGTGATCCAAAGCCAAAGAACAAGCGAAAAACACGATCACTCGCCAGACCAAGTCTTGGCCCCCTAAGGCAAGGGCAACGGCTCAACACAGCTGAGACAAACAGAGCTCGCAAAGAGCACGCCACAAAGCACAAAGCTCAGGCAAACCAAAGGACCTCCCCCTGCACATATGCAAACTACCCTTGAGCAAATGCAACCTCTTTTCTCAATTTTTCTCCCCACATGCAAAATCTCCACAAATGCATTCTCCCCCTTGTTGACAATGCATCAATCAAGGTATCATGAAATTCTCCCCCTTGCTATCATGAAAAATGCATGTCAAGGCATATACAAGCTACTAAGCTTTTCAGATATACAAAGAGCACAACAAAATGCTACAAATGAGACATAGAGCAAAAAAAGTAGATATGGTGTAGTTAGCGCATTGCCATCAAGAAAGTAGAGACATAGATACATGTGACATGGCCAAAAGCAATTTTAAGCACTTTTCACAAAGAAACATTCATCTCATGACTAAAGCCTTATCCGTAGCAATTTGAGCAAAAATAAACTAGATCATACAAAGTTCATACAAGATCTAAAGTTCTCATCACAAGATCATGGCAAACGCCCATTAGCTACTAAATGTCATGTGAAAGCCACCGAGTCATGTGTCTACTTCTTAAAATGAGACTTCTCATGGTAGACATGATGCAACGGTTTAGCGCCCAAGATATGTACATCAAAACATAAAGACATGATTAAGAGCTCATTTTTCAAGCATAAGGCAATTCATACACCAAATTCATTTTCAAATTTAAGCATGGTACATGAAATGCCATTGCGGCAAAGAGAAGCTTATGCTCCTTCACAAGTGAACATATAGGCTAAACATTTACCATGACAAATGGGTCTTCGACCCCAAGCAAAGAGAGCATGATACTCAAACACAAACTAAGCATAATATAAGCATTTGAGCACAAATTGAGCATGAGAAAGAATCTACTCATGAGTGAAACATTTTTAGCATTTTCAACAAAAAGGAAGCTATCTCATCATGAACATATGACAATACCATCAAGAGCATAGCATTCATATCACCATTCCCAAAGCATACACATATCTCACATATAGCACATCATAGTGATCAAAGTATATAAGAGAAGCTCATTGTTGGCGTTTCGTAGCGTCATCATCCTAAGAACAGATCTGGGACCCATCCTTAGCGACAACACCAGGAAAGCCTTTAGGCACCTCTCAATGTCACAACTAATGGCACCAGGTTAGCGTGAACATCGAGACTTGCCAAAGGTTAATCTAAACGATCATGAACGAATCCGCAAGCGCACAGATAAACCATTGTAGCATTTCCCCAAGGAAGGAGAGTATTCCAAGGGTATCGTATCCGTGGAAGGCAATGGCGGATATCTTAGACTTATGCTTTTGCTCTGAATGAAAACCAAGAGATAGATATAGGGAACAACACACTCAAAGACAGGGGTAAGATAAAAGATATATGGGGTAGTGTGACACACACACACTCAAATCTACCTCTACTCTAGCACACTACGGCTTAGGGGGAACATACGAGTTAGCTCTAGGTCCTAATGTACTAAACATACAAAGCAAGAAGATACAAGAGATGGGCATGAGTATTGCATGAGAGATATAAGGTTCAGCACCTAGGTACAAACGGGGAGCTAGCCCGCGACGACCAGCACTCTGCGAAACTAGACTTTAGACTCCTACAGCAAGTACCCCAGCGCGGAGGTTGCCTAGGATCCAATAGGGCTGTCACCACCTGAGGACCGACCTCTATCGTTACGGGGGGTATGCTCATAACTATCGTAGCCAGACAACCCAGGCACCATGCCTACGTTGCTGCTAGACTCCACCCGGCCCGGGCTATTGTGACCCAGGGTGAGAGCCACCAGAAGACTGGTCAACTAGACCGAGTACCGTAGCTTGAACACAGACCTCATGCAACACTCTCATGCCATCTAACAAGATCGACTAAGGCTAGACATACGAACAGATATGAACTCTCTTATGTCTAATCAATAAGATCAAAGGGTCGTGTTCGTGAAGAACACGTGCCTCTAACTTATGAACAAACACATAAGGAAGGAGTTTATCACCCTTCAAGTGGATCAAAAGGTAGTGTTCACGAAGAACACAAGCCTCTAAATGATGAACAGAGGATGAACTCAAGAACATATCAAGAATATGATCTACCATGACTTTATATGAAATAGCTGAATAACTGAAGTAGATCAAAGTCATACAAAGAAATAAAGATAAAAGAGAACTCATACCTAGACTTCTAAGAGGACTTGGAACCTGAATAAGAGCTACTCTAGCCTACCCCCTAGCCTTGGAAACTAAAAGTGAGAGGAGAATGAGAGAGTGGTGTGTGAGAAATGGGAGCCCCTCCCCTTCTATTTATAGGTGAGGACAAGGCTTGCTCGGGCACCCAAATGGCCCCTAAACACCCGGGAGTGAGGCAATGGACCAATGAGCAACCAACACGTGGAAGGCCAGGATCAAAGGCCCCTACGTCGGTTCGGCCGATCCTAGGATCGGCCGGCCCCCTAGGGTCGCCTCCTGGCCTGTGTTTTCTCTGGTTGGCTGACATGTGGGCCCTCTGATCCATCCCCGGTGCATGGCTTGATTTGGTATCCGAGGTGGGCCCTTTGATCCATGTGAAGTCCATGTGGCGTCCTCTGATTTGTCGTTGAGTGCCTCCCCTAGATTGATGATGTGGATTGCCATGTTTCCCTTGGTGGCAGCCACCTCCTCAGCTGAGTTAGCATGGTTTCTTCATAGAAGTTGAGTTTCCATCTCTTTTAAGGGGTAAATCACCTACATAAAAATAATCTCCAAGGACAAGTGGAACTACATTATTCAAACCTAAATGAATTTGCATATGCCTCTATTTATGTGAGAATATTGAGGGTTGGAAATTGTGAATTTCCACCGTCAATAAACTCCCCCAAGATAACCTCTTGCTCGTCTCGAAGCAAGACATTAGAGACTTAGGTTGGTTGATCAGGAGTTGCTACAATGTTGTATTCTCAACTTATGGCAAACATGCAGCAAAGTACTCTACCAAGAGTTGAACAAGTTGGTAATGTTCTTACCTTTCACCTGATTCGTGGGGCATATAGCTTCACCTGCCTTGGGTGGTTGAGAGACAGAATGGTTATATAGCATGTGCATAGTCACTCATACCTTGATCATCTCAGCAATCCAGAGGTTTTGCAAATTTTTCAAAAGAAAATCAGAGTTCCTCAAATGATACTCTCGGATCGCTCAAAAGTGTATGGTTCCTCACCAAGTCATTAATGTTACCTTTCTTCACATCCTACTCCTAATAGGCTGTATGTGGAGCTGTAGGTAGGGAAGATGTGGCATACTTGCCTCTCATGTTTTGCTAAGTCAAAGACCGGATCCTTGGAAGAAACAAACATACATCATGATCAAGATGTGCATATGTGTGTGATGGATATGAGCATGGCAAGGTGGATACTAGGCCCGGAAGTGGGTGCTAGATATTACCATGCTTTTTATGAGGGATTGATGGTAAGGTGGACACTAGCCCCGGAGCAGGTACTAGTTATTACCATCTATATGGTGGAACTCTTTCTCCTACACATATCAATCCCTTTTTCTCCTTTGGAATTTTCGAGACTTGGGCTAGCTCTCTTTATTTATTTTTGCCATGCTTTCGAGCATGCTTTTTTTTAGCTAGCCCTTTGTCTCTATTGGAGATATTTGGAGAGGGATGAATAATGCAAAGATACATAGAGTTTTATTTGAGGAAGGATGCATAAGCAATATGGAGCAAATGATGAATGCTAACTTCCAGTGTAGAAGTTTTAGCATGAACTTGTACATGATTTTGATCAGGTGAGTATGAGTTCTAACAAGGGTCACAACAATTTGACAAAGCTCAATGAGAGAACAAGCTGCATATGTGGAGGCTAAGAACTAGAATCTACATATGGCCTTGGATAGGAAATTTCTCATCATTGAGGAACTCATCATGTTTTGATTTTTCAAAAAGGAAAACTCCGGATGTCAAGCATCACTAAGCACAAGATCATAGCACTCTATTATACCATATCATGTCTCACAACAACTTACGCAAGGATCATGCTTTTTGCTACCCACAGTTTTCAAACTAAGGTTTGAACATACAAGCCAACAAACTCAAAACTTAGCTAGGATACAAAGTTGTAGGCAAGACATACGAGGAAAATAAACAGAGCAACTATTCATCATTTCAACCATAGAGGCAAAGAATTCTTACTAAGCATATCAAAGCAAACTAAGCAAACGATGATGATGAAAGCAAATAAATATTTTTGGTCTTTTTATTTTGCAGATTTTTTTGGATTTTCATTTATTAGATATTCTGAAAACAAAGGAAGACACAAGTTACCTTAGAGTGGGGTCCTCCCCCAAGCTAGCTTCAGGCTCACTGCGGAGGAGGGTAGAAGAAACCCTGACTCGCGTAGTAAGCCCTCTGTGCCTCCATGTATTGCGGCTGATCCTGCTGCATGGCTGCTATCCTCTCACCAGCCTGACGCTGCCACGCTGAGGTAGACTCGACGTGGGTGTTCAACGTCTCCTCCAGTCCCGTGACCTAGACGGTGAGCTCTCCCATCTGCTGCGCGAGCTGAGCATCGCGTGCAGAGGCTGAGGAGTGTCGCCGAAAGGACGAAGACGGAGGTGGACCACCGGAGCTAGAACTAGCGGGTGTGGCCCACTGAGCTCTACTCGCGCCCGCCCAAGCTGTGCCACTCGCACTCGGCTGGTAGGTGGACTGGTCCCAGCCAGGTGCATATCCAGCGGTAACCCCGGACATGTACCCCGCAGGGGCCCCTCCTGCCACTGGTGGTGTAGCAGGCTGTGGTGGTGGCTGTGACTGCTGCTGCTGCTGCATGTGTGCTCTCTTCGCTGCACTTCTGGTGGACCTGCCTGAGATACTAGCACGACGGCTTTCCTCTTTTGTAACAAGGGGAATGGTTAGTGGCTCCGAGTTATACAATCCAAACCCCGGGTTAGGTAACAGGATTTGGTTTGCATAGCCCGGAAAGAAGAAAGTCAAAGAATCATTTGGGCCCCTCTTGAGTATATGCCCTTGTATCAAGTATGCCTCATCAATAAGAACTCGGGGCGTCCCGATGAAGGGTACGGAATTCCCGCTAAGAACCCCGAGTCTGAGAGAATACGAGTCACCAAAGACATACACTCAATAGGACCTATCATCTTGAAATTCATCAACCATTGCCGAATCATAGCTTTAACGGGAGAGACCTTGATCCGATTAACAGCGGCATATAATAGCATCATCTCATCGCTGCACACGGGTCGAACATCCTCTCGTGGAAAGAGAGTAATGGCGAGCCACTTGTGCCACAGGCGGAGAGTGGGATGCACAATATCGTTGCACCAAGGTACAAACTTGCCACTGTAAACAAGACCAGAGATATCTGCCCAGAAAGATTCTCGAACATAACCCTCACAAGACTTCTTCAGAGAAACAGCACAACGAGGACTAAACCCAAGAAGACGACTAAGTTCCTTCCAAGAAACACGATAGTCGGTCCCAAAAAGACGAAACTGAATGCCATCCTGAATCTCGGTAAGAGAGCAAAGAAACTGAATGGTGAGGGGCCGAGAGCCAAGCTCTATAACTGGCGCAAACTCCTCCCAACCAAGAGCATTCCAAATGGAAACGAACTCGAGATTCATACCTGTTTTCTCCATGAGAGCCGGGTCGAAGTCCCTGGTGTGGGCGAAGACTCGGTCCTTCAGAAGAGCATAGGCTTGCTCCTCTCGATCGCCCTGCAAGCTGAGGTAGGGGGTGTCATCGACGACCTCCTCCGCGGCTTGTGGCTCTGCTTGCTCTTCTTGCTCTTCTTCATAGTCCATCGTCGATGGGCTCGGCGTTGGCTCGACGGGGGTGGATGCACTCGTGCTTGCCCGCAAATGGGAGCGTGAGCGTGTCACCCTCCGGAGAGTGTTTACCGCCCAATTCATGCTAGCACAACAACAAGGGACAACAAGAGCAACTCGGTGATGGGATAGTGAAATCGAATGAAGTTCTTACCGAGCTTGCTCCACCAATAATAATATTTTCAGCAACACACTAGAGAGAATACTTGATGATCCAATCTCGAGCAAGAAATCCAAGAAAACCAAGAGAGCAAGGAGTAGAGAGGGGAGTGTGAGTGAAATGAGTTGAATGGGTGAATAACACCCCCTCTCGGGTCCAATTTATAGAGCGAAAGGGGCAGCACACTGTGGGTTAGCTGTTGGGCAACGGCTAGGAGCCGTTGGCCAAAGCTGGGCCCACTTGACTGTTACCAGGGTTCGGCCGAACCCTGGTTCGGCCGGCCCAGTGGTGGGCCCGGTGCTGGACCCCTTTGGCAGGTGTGCCCCCAACGGCTATATGAAGATATGCCAAGGTGCACCGGCCAAAGTTTACTCCAGAAATTGCCCAAATGAATTTTCTATGGTTTTCAAACTCAGAAATTATTTTCAAAAATTTTATTTGGAAAAGGGAAAAGAGCTAGATAAATCTAGCATGCAAATGCAGAGTTTTGGAAAGTCAAATATGCAATTTTTTTTGAAAATAAAATTTTGGAAAGGGAAATATGAGATAAGTACCAGCTTTAAACTTTTTGGTAGAAAGGACCCATCATTTTTAGTCCGACGAGTGGGACTCTTCTCAGCGATCAATTCCATTCAGCACCCCACTCCTGAGAAGTAGAGGGTGGTGCCATCTCAATCTTCCGCCATTCTTTCCGAATTTTCTTTAACCTCTTTGACAGAGATTTCTTCCTTGGGGGTGAAGGCTCCATCCTTCCCCCAAGCTGCTCAACACTATCTTGCACTAAATAGCATTGCTCTTCTTTATCCTGAAACTTGAACTTGAAGTTCCTCTTCCCAATGCGGAAGCGGATGATTCCGGACCCCACATTGATCCTAGCTCGGACATCACTGAGAAATGGTCGCCCAAGGATGAGCGGCATTCCTCCCTCGTCATCCATAGCAAGGACCACGAAATCCGCGAAGACATAGGAGCTCTTGACTTTGACCAATATGCTCTCAACAATTCCTTCTGGATATCGTATCGTTGAATATGCGAGTTGGATAGTCCGTGCTATTGGAGAGAGAGCTGGATATCCAAGTTGCTCGAACATGGCCATGGACACGAGATTAACACTTGCACCAAGGTCACAAAGGGCATGCCTGATCTGCTTGTAATAGATTGTGCAAGTGATAGTCGGGTAGCCTGGATCTTTCTTGTGCACCACTGCTGATTCCTCCCATGGATCAAGAATTTGTTGTATGGGCTTTCCTGCATAGTCAGAAGCATGTGTCTTCCTAGGTGGCTTACCCCACCAGGTTGACACTACACTAACATTCTCACATGAGGATACGGGTTGCCCCAGGATCCTCCCGTTATCAGGAGATGGAACCAAAGCAGCCAGCTGAGCCAGCTGGGTTTCTAACATTTTGTTGAAACTTAGCTGACTCTTCTGAGCAACAGAGAAACTATCAAGCTTAACGCTGAGACTTTCCACAGTTTTATCAAGGGCAGCTAACTTCTTGTTAATACCTTCATTAATCTTAGCTTGCCCAAAAACGAGATCTCTCAAGGAAGGTTGGTTAGGATTGTACGAGTTACCTTGGTTACCTCCTTGATAGTAAAGGTGTTGTTGATTCCACGATTGGCCTCCTTGTTGAGGTGGACGATAACCGTTGTTGTTGCCGTTCATGTACATCACTTCCTCCTGAGTCTCCGGACAGTAGTTGCCTGAGTGCCCAGTGTTGCCACAGACTTCACAAGTCATGTGAGAATCCATAGGCAGAGTAGTGGTGGTCATGGCAGCCTTCTCACTGGTGTAGTCATCCAATCTCTTCATAAGAAGATCCATCTTGGCAGTAATCATGTCTGCTTCCTTGACAGTATGAGTACCCCTCCGTCGTGGTTGGAGTCTTTCATCACACCACCCTTGGTTGGAGACCATCTTCTCAATGAGTAATTTAGCATCATCAACAGTGAGTGAGAAGAATGCTCCTTGAGCAGCAGCATCAATATGGCCTCGGGCTGTCGGAGTCAACCCATTATAGAAGCTTTGAAGAATAAGCCAATCCTCCATCCCATGGTGAGGACAGGCCAGGACATACTCCTGAAGCCTTTCCCAAGCCTCTGGAATAGATTCACTTGCTGCTTGCTGAAAACCAGAAATCCTTCCACGAAGAGCATTGGTTTTACCCAATGGGAAAAACTTCTTGAGAAATGCCTCTGAACACTTACTCCAAGTGTTAATAGCTTCACGATTCGCATAGAACCATTGCTTAGCTTTCCCCAGGAGGGAGAATGGAAATAGCCGTAAACGAACAACATCCATATTTGCACCCCTAATGACGAAAGTGCTGCATAGCTCTAGGAATTGCTGCAGATGAGCATTGGCATCCTCATTTGGCTTGCCACAGAATGGGCTAGCCTGTACTATCGTAATGAGACCTGTCTTGATCTCAAAATTTTCAGCCCCCATTGCCACCTCAGGGCCTTGCAGCACCTGGTCAGCAGAAGGAGCTGAGTACTCACGAAGTGTCTTCTGGGCCATAGCGTTGGACGTGGATGGTACAAAGGAAGCGGGTTCGCCCTCCGGACGAGTACGACGAGGTGAGCCAAAATGAATTCGAGCTTTCCTCACAAGTGACTCGGGATCTTCAGTAAAATTCCCCGGTAGGTCGAAACCAGTCATACACTACCTGTCTTCATCATCCAAAGATAAAAGAAGACAATCAAGGTTAGTCTGCATTGAGAGTTGTCCTAACCTACTCAGAGTTTATAAACAGATGCAAAGCATAGTCATGATAATCCTGTGCCTTCCCCGGCAACGGCGCCAAAGATGCTTGTTGGTGTTTCGTAGCGTCATCATCCTAAGAACAGATCTGGGACCCGTCCTTAGCGACAACACCAGGAAAGCCTTTAGGCACCTCTCAATGTCACAACTAATGGCACCGGGTTAGCGTGAACATCGAGACTTGCCAAAGGTTAATCTAAACGATCTTGAACGAATCCGCAAGCGCACAGATAAACCATTGTAGCATTTCCCCAAGGAAGGAGAGTATTCCAAGGGTATCGTATCGATGGAAGGCAATGGCGGATATCTTAGACTTATGCTTTTGCTCTGAATGAAAACCAAGAGATAGATATAGGGAACAACACACTCAAAGACGGGGGTAAGATAAAAGATATACGGGGTAGTGTGACACACACACACTCAAATCTACCTCTACTCTAGCGCACTACGGCTTAGGGGGAACATACGAGTTAGCTCTAGGTCCTAATGAACTAAACATACAAAGCTAGAAGATACAAGAGATGGGCATGAGTATTGCATGAGAGAGATAAGGTTTACCACCCAGGTACAAACGGGGAGCTAGCCCGCGACGACCAGCACTCTGCGAAACTAGACTTTAGACTCCCACAGCAAGTACCCCAGCGCGGAGGTGCCCTAGGATCCAACAGGGCTGTCACCACCTGAGGACCGACCTCTATCGTTACGGGGGGTATGCTCATAACTATCGTAGCCAGACAACCCAGGCACCATGCCTACGTTGCTGCTAGACTCCACCCGGCCCGGGCTATTGTGACCCAGGGTGAGAGCAACCAGAAGACTGGTCAACTAGACCGAGTACCGTAGCTTGAACACAGACCTGATGCAACACTCTCATGCCATCTAACAAGATCGACTAAGGCTAGACATACGAACAGATATGAACTCTCTTATGTCTAATCAATAAGATCAAAGGGTCGTGTTCATGAAGAACACGAGCCTCTAACTTATGAACAAACACATAAGGAAGGCGTTTATCACCCTTCAATTGGATCAAAAGGTAGTGTTCACGAAGAACACAAGCCTCTAAATGATGAACAGAGGATGAACTCAAGAACATATCAAGAATATGATCTACCATGACTTTATATGAAATAGCTGAATAACTGAAGTAGATCAAAGTTATACAAAGAAATAAAGATAAAAGAGAACTCATACCTAGACTTCCAAGAGGACTTGGAACCTGAATAAGAGCTACTCTAGCCTACCCCCTTACCTTGGAACTAAAAGTGAGAGGAGAATGAGAGAGTGGTGTGTGAGAAATGGGAGCCCCTCCCCTTCTATTTATAGGCGAGGACAAGGCTTGCTCGGACGCCCAAATGGCCCCTAAACACCCGGGAGTGAGGCAATGGACCAATGAGCAACCAACACGTGGAAGCCAGGATCAAAGGCCCCTAGGTCGGTTCGGCCGATCCTAGGATCGGCCGGCCCCCTAGGGTCGCCTCCTGGCCTGTGTTTTCTCTGGTTGGCTGACATGTGGGCCCTCTGATCCATCCCCGGTGCATGGCTTGATTTGGTATCCGAGGTGGGCCCTTTGATCCATGTGAAGTCCATGTGGCGTCCTCTGATTCGTCGGTGAGTGCCTCCCCTGGATCGATGACGTGGATTGCCATGTTTCCCTTGGTGGCAGCCACCTCCTCAGCTGAGTTGGCATGGTTTCTTCATAGAAGTTGAGTTTCCATCTATTTTAAGGGGTAAATCACCTATATACAAATAATCTCCAAGGAAAAGTGGAACTACATTATTCAAACCTAAATGCTAGTGAAATATGCATATGCCTCCATTTATGTGAGAATATTGAGGGTTGGAAATGGTTAATTTCCGCCGTCAACACTCATCCTACCACACATGATCCAAAGATGGCTATCCTACCAAGTTTTGTACAAAAAGTAAAATGCATGCATGGAATGCAACATATAACACATATATACATGAGAAGCTCCAAGATCCTGCTAAAAAGGAAAACACACTCCAAGTTCACCTCGCAAGCGTGTGAAGGTAACTTGGTCAAGTGGTTTAGTAAATATATCGGCTAGCTGATCTTGGGTAGGTACATAGGACAAAGAAGTGTTCTCTTTCTCAACATTTTCCCTCAGAAAGTGGTATCTCACTTCGATGTGTTCCGTTTTGGAGTGAAGGACTGAGTTTTTGGCTACACTTATGGCACTGGTGCTGTCACAAAAGAGTGGAACCAGGGAGCACTCCTCACCAAAATCGCTCATAGTGTAGGTCATCCATAAAAGCTAGGAACAATAACTAGCTGCAGCTACATACTCGGCCTCTGTAGTGGACTGGGCTACACTGGATTGCTTGCGAGACGACCAAGAGACCAAAGAAGAACTAAGAAACTGGCAACAACCTGAGGTAGACTTGCGATCCAATCGACACCCAGCAAAATCAGCATTGGAGTACCCGTGAAGTCTGAGTGTCGAGGAGGTAGAATACCAAAGACCGAACTCAGGAGTGTAGTTCAAGTACCTGAAAATCCGCTTGACGACCTGCTGATGTGAAGTCCTCGATGAAGCCTGAAAACGAGCGCACAGACACACACTGAACTATATGTCCGGCCTCGTCGCCGTCAAGTAGAGGAGGGAGCCGATCATGCTCTGGTACCCTTCTGGTCCACGGGTTCGCCATCTTCATCCGCGTCCAAAGCTATAGTGGTACCCATTGGTGTAGTCAGCGGCTTAGAGTCGTTCATGCCAAATTTCTTCACCATGTCCCTGGCGTACTTCGCCTGAGGTACAAACGTCCCGTCCTTGCACTGCTTGATCTGGAGCCCTAGGAAAAACTGCAACTCTCCTATCATAGACATCTCAAATTCCTTGCTCATGTCATCTACAAATCTGGCAATAAGATCATGAGAAAAGCCACTAAAGATTATGTCATCCACATAAATCTGAACAATCAACAGGTCATTTCCATGCTTAAGGAGAAACAGTGTCTTATCAACTGTGCCCATCACAAACCCCTTACTCACCAAAAAGCCTCTCAACCTGCCATACTAAGCCCTTGATGTCTGTTTCAACCCATAAAGCGCTCTCTGGAGTTTGTATACACAGTGTGGGTATTTTTCACTCTCAAACACTGGGGGTTGCCTCAGATACACTTCTTCCTATATCACCCCATTCAAGAAAGCACTCTTCACGTCCATTTGAAACAACTTGAACCCTTTAGACACGACAAAGGCTAGAAGGATCCTAATTGCCTCCAAACGGGCCATAGGAGCAAATGTCTCCTCATAATCTATGCCCTCTTTCTGGTTGAACCCCTGAGCCACCAACCTCGACTTGTTTCTCACAACCATCCCATTCTCACCTTCCTTGTTCTTCCACACCCACCTGGTACCTATGGGACGGCAATTTGGTGGTGGATCAACTAACACCCAAACTTGGTTTCTCTCAAAATTCTCCAACTCCTCATGCATGGAATTCACCCAGTTTGCATCAGACAAAGCGTGTCGAATATCTTTGGGCTCAAACAAAGCAACAAGTGCAGAGTGAGCACAGTGAGAAGTATTCCTTGACCTCGACCGTGTAGTGCGTTCATGAAGGTCATATATGATCGTCGTCGGTGGGTGATCCACCAGTACACGCCGGGGAGCCTCTCGCCTGGACACAATCTCCCCCTCAGCAGCAGCCTCCACTCGAACAGCCTCTGTCGTCGTAGGCGTAGGGGATGGACCATTCTCGATCGTCGTCGTCGTAGTGGAAGTAGCGTGTACACGATCAGCCGTTGGAGTATCACCACCATCATCTTCTTCTTCATCTCCATCCTTCTCATCTTCAAAGATCTTCGCACCAATTTCCTCGCCACATGCACACTCAAAAGCAGAAGAGCTACATGGCTGTGTCTCGTTGAAGGTTACCTCGCAAGTCTTCATGATTCGGTTAGTGTCAAGATTGAGCACACGATATGCTCTAGTGTGAATCGCATAACTGAGAAAGATACCATCCGAACATCTAGCCTCAAACTTATCCAACTTACCCTTCTTCAGAATAAAGCACTTGCAACTGAAAGCTCTAAAGTGACTCACCTTAGATTTTCGCCCATGCATCAGCTCATATGAAGTCCTCTTCTTGAAAGCACGAAGGAAAATGCGATTTGACACATAGCAAGCGGTATTGACCGCCACGGCTCAGAAACGCCTAGGAGTCCTATGCTCATCTAGCATCATCCTGGCCATCTCATAAAGGGTCTGGTTCTTCCTCTCCACTACGCCATTCTGGCAAGCGACGTATGGATAAGAGTACTGATGATCGAGACCAAGATCACTGCAAAAGGCATCAAAATGAGAGTTTCTAAATTCTGTGCCATTGTCACTGCGTATAGCTCGAATGGTATCACCATATCTCTCATTCTTCAACCTCAAGATCAAGTCTCGAACAAAACCAAATGTCTCGCTTTTATCCTCCAAAAAGAAAACCCAAGAGTACCTCGAAAAATCATCAACCACAAGCTACACATACCACTTCCCACCCACAGAGCGAACACAAGCTGGCCCAACCAAATCCATGTGCAACAACTCACAAGGTCTCTCGGTCATGACCGCAGTCAGAGGGGCGTGAGAAGCAGCAATCATCTTCCCATGCCGACAAGGAGCACAAACCAAATCCTTCTCGAATGTCAACTTAGGCAATCCTCGGACAAGGTCTAGACTACTCAAGCGGGAAAGCAACTCAAAGCTCAAGTGACCTAGCCTCCTATGCCACTTCCAAACCTCAGCTGAAATGCCAACAACAAAGCATCGAGGAGGACCAACAGACTAGGACAAATCAGCACGAAAGATTTGACCCTCGGGAACGATCGTACAAAAAAGATCGCCTCGAGAATCAAGCACACGAGAAGCACCCGACTTAAAACGAACCGCAAAACCCTCATCAAGCAACTGGGATACTGACAACAGGTTAAACCAAGAGACAAGACCAAAGCCACACTCTTCAAGGTCACCTTGCTACTCACCTTCACCATACCTTCAGCAAGCACTCATCCTCTCCCATTGTCCCCGAAAGTGATGTATTCCCTCATACTCACCGGGGTGAGGCTGGAGAACCACCCACGATTTCAAGTCATGTGGCGTGAAGAACCAGAGTCAATCAACCAAAAGTCCTCCAAGCCTCCACCTGTAATAAAAAACGAGACCGAGAATGAGCAAGCGACTCAACATCGGGGTCAGTACCAAAAGAGTCAAACCAGTGTCGAGCCATTTGCTCAAAAGAATGGTTAGTAAAATCCATCCTTTCAAACCCTCTAGGCGGAGCCCTCTCACGCCTACCATCGAAGAACCTGTCACGTCTCACTGGAGGGGAACACGCACCACGAGGGGGAAAACATGGCCCGTAGTCCCTCTGAGAACCAAAACTGCGATGGTGCCTCCCAAACTCGTAACGGTCACAAGTAGGAGCACGTCCAGCAAACTCACCACGCTCAAACCCAACACGCCTGTTATAACATCCCAGAATTTTGAATGTTTTCCCATGTGCAAATTTTTGCGAAAAATTAAAACTTTTTGTTTGAACTTGTGTGCTACCAAATTTGATCTCATTTTGCTAGCCTCTCATCTCAAATTCTCTATAAAATAAAACCTTATAAAAGTTATTTTCAAATTATGGTTTAGATGCGAGTTGGATTTTTAAAATGATTCTTATTTGGATTTTGAAGTTGTGTGGAGTTTGAATTTGAAGTATTCAAATTCAAACTAAATATAAAATTATTTTGATTAAAAGCTAAACCTTGTTTGACTAACTCTAACTTTGCACCCGAGCTAACGCTAGCCAATTAGCTCGGCTTGTTCGGCTAACATCTTCCTCAGCTCGATCTGCTAATCTCTAAGCCTGCAATCTTCTTCTGATCTTTCCGAAGTGCTCTGGAATTTACTAAGTGAATTATATAATATTTTCCGACTCTTCGAATTAATCCTTTGCATTTGATTCGATCTCGGAAAGGCTAATTCATTTGGATTGAATATCCAGGAGCTCTTTTCGAGTTATGGCAATATTTTCCGGCACTTCAAATTAATATCGAGCTATTTAATTTGATTCCAGAAAATTAGCCTAATTCTTTTGTTCCAGTTCTACAAAATAAATTGCTACCGATTTATTTCGCGAGATTAAATTTATTTCGTGAGATTAAATGTTTGGCCTATCTTAAAGTCCATCTATCTAACTCTAACTAGTTGCCTTAAATACCTTCACCCCTCTCTCGTCTCTTCTTCTCTGCCAAGCCGCCGCCGTCACCTTGCTTCTATCTCTGTTCTTCTCCGTGGAAGCAAGCAGAACACCTCCTCCCTCCTCTCCTGTTCCACCGAAGCAATTCGGCAGCAAGCCAGCAGCCGCCACTCCTCTTTCCCTGCTGCTACCGCTCTCCTTTCTCTGTTCCTTCTTCACCGATCAAATCCAAGCAGCAATCATTCTCTTTTCTTCTGCTAATCTCGCAAGATGCAAAGCAGCAACCTGCTGCAGTCCCCACCGATCCATCCACCTCTTCCATCCTCTCTCCAATCCAATCAACACCAGCCGCACTCCTTTTGTTCTTTCTTCCCCCACCAAGCAAGCAAATCAGAGCAGTAGGCTTCATCTTTGTGCCCAATCCACAACCAGCAGCCATCCTCTCCATCGATCTGCACAAGAGCAAACACCATCCAACTTTCCCTCTCTCTATATATCTATTCCTTCTTCTCTGAATCGCAGGAGCAAGAAGCAGCAAGGGGCGCCTGCCCTTCTTTGTTCCTGCGAGCAAGCATAGGCAGCAGCACCCGCTTTGTTCCCTCTCCGATTGGCAAGCAGGCAGCAGCAGTTCATGCCTTTCCTCCCAACGAATCAAAACAACAGCTGCACCAAATCCCTTTCTCTAGAAAACCAAATCAGCAAGCCGCATCTCGCTGCTTGGTTTTTCCTCACATGCAGGCCTGCAGTAGCAAGCTTCCACCGCCGCCGCCTATCTCTGCTTCTCTTCCTACCAGTGTGCCCACGCGACCACCAGAGAGAGTGCGAGGAGGAGAAGGGGAAGAAGAAAGGGAGCCTGCAGCACCACCGGACGGGGGATGACGATGCTGCCGACGGCCAGGAGGAGCAGGAGCAGCGCGCCAAGGACCTCGACGCTGCCGGAAACGCCTTCGCCGCGCCACGCTGTCTTCGTCAAGCCAGAGTCGACTACACCGCCGCCCATATGTGAGCACGCCTCCGCGCTCTCTCTCTCTCTCTTCCCCCTGGTTCTCTTGCCTGTGTTGGGACGGCCTTCGTGCCGTGCAGTTGCTTCATGTGCCGAACGCTAGTGGCCATGGACGCCTGCTCTGCTGCTGCTCCTTTGAACCCCCATCAGGTGTTCGACGTTTTGTGCGAGAGGAGCGCAGCCGCACGTTCCTACCCTTTTGCATCATCTCTGCCCGACCGTTGCGTTGTGGCCATCTGCAGGTGCCGCCGCCGCCCTCTTGCTCGCTGCCGCCGTACCTTGCCGCCGCAAACTTCGCTGCGTCGCGCGCGCCTCCGCTCTGCCATACTTCGCCGCGCGCACCATCGCTCTTCCGCACCTCGCCGCGCGTGCCTTCACCCCGCCGCACCTCGACGCACGCCGCGTTGCTCAGCAGGCCCGCGCCGCTCCACCTCCGCGCATCTCGCCGCGTGCCGCGCTGCCCTGATGCCCTGCCTCGCCGCCGCTACCTGCCGCAGCTCGTCGCTCAGCCTCGCGCCGCCCCGCTACACCCTGCGTCGCTTCACCCCGCGCCGCTCCGCCTTGCGTCGCTACCTCGCTCCGCTTTGCTGCTTCGCGCTGTCATGCAGCCAACCCCGCGCCGCCGCTGGGGGAAAGCCACCGGCACCACGTCGAACATCTGGTGCGCGCGCAACCGAGGGAAGGACCCTCTTTGTGTCCCAGGATAGTTGAGGGAGCTTTCATGGACTTCTGCAAGGAAGGCCTAGTTAAACCCTAGCTTGGGCCTAGGCCCATCAAAGCCCAACTACCGCAGCCCAGCCGAGTCAGTTTGGAGGTAGAATTTAGGGTGCGTTTTCGGGCTTGGTTCACTAGGGCCTTGTTGGGCCAGGACTGTTGGGCCCATTGGGCCACTAACACTTTCAGCCCACTCCGGCCCACTAACCTGCTGACCGCTGACGTCATGCTGACATCAGCAGTGTTTGTAATAAAATCATTAGAGGAGCTGTCGGCCCACTCCGGCCCAAAAAATCAGCATCGGAGTACCCGTAAAGTCTGAGTGTCGAGGAGGTAGAATACCAAAGACCAAACTCAGGAGTGTAGTTTAAGTACCTGAAAATCCGCTTGACGGCCTGCTGATGTGAAGTTCTCGATGAAGCCTGAAAACGAGCACACAGACACACACTGAACTGTATGTCCGGCCTCGTCGCTGTCAAGTGGAGGAGGGAGCCGATCATGCTCCGGTACTCCTTCTGGTCCATGGGTTCGCCATCCTCGTTCGCGTCCAATGCCGTACTAGTACTCATTGGTGTAGTCAGCGGCTTGGAGTCGTTCATGCCAAACTTCTTCACCATGTCCCTGGTGTACTTCGCCTGATGTACAAACATCCCGTCCTTGCACTGCTTGATCTGGAGTCCTAAGAAAAACTGCAGCTCGCCCATCATGGACATCTCAAATTCCCTGCTCGTGTCATCTACAAATCTGGCAACAAGATCATGAGAAGAGCCACAAAAGATTATGTCATCCACGTATATCTGAACAATCAAAAGGTCATTCCCATGCTTAAGGAGAAACAGGGTCTTATCAACTGTGCCCATCACAAACCTCTTACTCAGCAAAAAGCCTCTCAACCTGCCATACCAAGCTCTCAGTTCCTGTTTCAACCCATAGAGCGCTCTCTGGAGTTTGTATACACGGTGTGGGTACTTTTCACTCTCAAACCCCGGGGGTTGCCTCACATACACTTCTTCCTCTATCACCCCATTCAGGAAAGCACTCTTAACGTCCATTTGGTATAACTTGAACCTTTTAGCCACGGCAAAGGATAGAAGGATCCTAATTGCCTCCAAACGGGACACATGAGCAAATATCTCCTCATAATCTATGCCCTCTTTCTGGTTGAACCCCTAAGCCACCAACCTCGACTTGTTTCTCACAACCATCCCATTCTCACCCTCTTTGTTCATCCTCAAAGATCGTCGCTCCAATCTTCTCATCACCTGCACACTCAAAAGCAGAAGAACTAAATGGCTGTGTCTCGTCGAAGGTTACCTCGCAAGTCTCCATGATTCGTTAGTGTCAAGGTTGAGCACACGATATGCTCTATAGTGAATCGCATAACGGAGAAAGATACCATCCGAACATCTAGACTCAAACTTATCCAACTTGCCCTTCTTCAGAATGAAACCCAAGAGTACCTCGAACAAAGCCAAATGTCTCGCTCTTATCCTCCAAAAAGAAAACCCAAGAGTACCTCGAAAAATCATCAACAACCACAAGAACATACCACTTCCTACCCGCAGAGCGAACACGAGCTGGCCCAACCAAATCCATATGCAACAGCTCACAAGGTCGCTCGGTCATGACAGCAGTCAGAGGGGTGTGAGAAGCAGCAACCATCTTTCCATGCCGACAAGAAGCACAAACCAAATCCTTCTCGAATTTCAACTTAGGCAATCCTCGGACAAGGTCAAGACCACTCAAGCGGGAAAGAAACTCAAAGCTCAAGTGTCCCAACCTCCTATGCCATTTCCAAAGCTCGACCGAAACGCCAGCAACAAAGCATCGAGGAGAACCAACAGACTGGGAAATATCAGCACGAAAGATTTGACCCTCGGGGACGATCGTACAGACAAGATCGCCTCGAGAATCAAGCACACGAGAAGCGTCCGACTTAAAACGAACCTCAAAACCTTCGTCAAGTAACTGAGATACTAACAACAGGTTAAAACCAAGTGACTTGACCAAAGCCACACTTCTTAAGGTCACCTTGCAACTCACCTTCACCATACCTTCAGCAAGCACACGTCCTCTCCCATTGTCCCCGAAAGTGATGTACTCCCTCGTACTCACCGGGGTGAGGCTGGAGAACCACCCACGATCTCCGGTCATGTGTCGTGAGCAACCAGAGTCGATCAACCAAAAGTCCTCCAAGCCTCCCACCTGCAATCAAAAACGAGAACGAGAATGAGTAAGCAACTCAACACTGGGATTAGTACCAAAGGAGTTAAACCAGTGTCGAGCCATTTGCTCAAAGGAAGGGTTAGCAAAGTTCATCCTACCAAAACCTCTAGGCGGAGCCCTCTCACGCCTACCACCAAAGGACCTGTCACGTCTCTCTGGAGGAGTACGCGCACCACGAGGGGGAAAACGTGGCCCGTAGTCCATCTGAGACCCAAATCTCTGATCGTGCCTCCCAAACTCGTAACGGTCACGAGAAGAAGCACGTCGAGCCAACTCACCTCGCCCAAACCCAACACGTCTATCTCTCTGAGGAAAACCACCTCCACCTCCACGAGTGGGAACTATATGCACAAACACCTCACCCCTAGGTAGAGGCTCTTTACGAGGCTCAGGCACACCACGAGAAAGGTGGTACCTATCCTTGTTTGCCATCTCCCTAGTAAACCTCTCATCTCTCTTCCTCCTGAAACAGAACTCATCCTTATGCCCATCCCTCCCACAATACTGACAATAGAAGCGGATCAGCTGTGGCTTCGGCTGTGGTTTCTCTACAGGCTTCTCAACAGCCTTCTCTCTTAACTTCCCCTCAAAGACATTTCCCAGGTTGCTCACAAACTTGATGGGTTTCTGGTACTTTTCTGTTTTGTGGGGGAACACTGGTGGGTCTGGAGTTGTATCAAGCTTGTTTCTGAGGTGGTTTGGCTTGGGTGTATATTTGTTCATGGGTATGGTGTGTGGTGGAGTAGGAATCTCTCCAACTTTCTCTTCTCCCTCACCACTCTTCTCACCACTCTTGCCAGCCCCCAACGACTGACCATCAAACCGCTTGAACTCAGCCAACATCAAACTCAACTGTGGCTCATGCCTAGACAACCAACTCATCAATTTCCTATGCTCATCATTTTCATCCTGCAAACGGTCAACATAGTGTGCAAATTTCATGTTTTTCAAAGCATGCATTTCACATGTAGAACATGATGTAGGAATGTGAGCTTTCAAAGCAGCCTCAAGAGAAACTATTCTAGTGTGAGATTCATCTAGCCTAGCATGCAACACAGGACAGGAAGTGCAAGCACCTAACAAAGCTAGCCTAGATTTCAATTCATCACACTCAATCCTAATCACATCTAGTTCCTCAAGAGTAGAGGCATGCTTCTCCTTGAGAGCAGTCAGATCAGCAAGAAAAACATTGCAATCACTACAATCAATCTCATCAGACACAATAGGAGCATATTTCAAAGAGCCTATATCATTTCTAGCATCAACCAATAAGGACTCAAGCTCAACTATCTTGTCCTTAGCATCACCCAATAGAGATCTAAATTCTCTCTTCTCCTTGTTGGTCTTCCTAAGCACATCATCACGGTTATCAAGCAACTTATTGAGCCTTGCATTCTCCTCTAGCAAGAAGTTGGGATCGTGTCGTACCTCTTCCTCGGAGTCGGAGTTCGAGTCCGCGCTGTGTTTCCCACCCTTCTTGGTGTGCGCCATGCCGCAAAAGCCTTCTTGTGCAACGAAGCTGAGGCCGGTGAAGTTCTTGCCCGTGTGCCGCTTGTTCTTGCGCCATTCTTGCTCTTCCTTGCTGCTCGAGTCGGAAGAAGCATCGCTTGATGTGGAGTCGATGTCGCTCGCTCCGGCAGCCATCGCTCAAGCCGTCTTCTTCTTGTACCCGCCATTCTTCTTCGGCCTTCTCTCACCCTTGTCTTTGCGCTTGTCCTTGTAGTCGTTCCGAGAGCGGTGCTTGTTGTAGTCATGCTTGGCTTGCCCTTGTAGTCGTTCTTGATCTCCATGGCTTCAGGGCATTCGGCGATGAAGTGCCCGTGCTTCCCGCACCGATAGCACATCCCGGAGCTCCTCCTTGCATTTTTGCGGTTCTCGTACATCCGTGAAAACCTCTTGCTCAACAAGGCGAGATCATCCTCGCTCAACACCTCAAAGTCCTCATCTGGCAAAGACACAAGACACGACAAAGAGAAACCAACAAAGTTAGCGTTAGACCTTTATCCTGAGACAAGAGCCAAACTATGAGGATCAGTGGGGCTCTCGCTCTTGGCTCTCAAGCCACGATCAACCTCTGAAGACCTGAGCTTCGAAAACAGCTCATCAAGCGACAGCGTGTCATACACGCTCGACTCCTCATTGGCCTCGACCTTGGCACTCCACACAGACCTATCCAGGGCATGCAAAAGCTTGATAGCTTGATCATGATCCATGTATGGGAGCACTGTCACATTGGCCCTCATGTTGTTGACTATGCTAGTGAAGCGCTGGAACACAGCATCGGTCGACTCACCGGGGAGATGAGTGAAGTTCTCGTACTCTCTCCGGTAAGTGGAAAACAAACAGGCTTGCACCTGGGCATTGCCAAAATGAGCATTTCTTAACTTGAGCCAAATCTTTCTGACCACATTCTCTCCATACACTCGCTCAAACTCCGAGGCACAGAGAGCACGGAACAAGTAATCAACGGCCTTGCTGTTGGCCTCACACATGTCCCGCGATCCTGGAAGCAGAAAACTGTCTGGGATGACATAATGAGGATTCTTAGTGACCTCCCAGATCAGAGTTCTCTTCCCTCGCAAAAACGCGCCCATGCGCCTCTCCCACATCAGGTAATTCTTGCCATCGAAGTGTGGAGGACCCGACCCCTTGCCATAATCGCCCATCTTTGGATCTTAGACTGGTTAGAATCAAGAAGATCTATAACCGGCTTTGATACCAATTGAAGGACCGAATAGGCGACCAGAGAGGGGGGGAGTGAATGGGAGCCAATAAAAAGTCTTCCCGAAGGTCGAACGTGGCCTATGCCCCGATTGCGACTCCGAGTACTCGCACACAACAGAGAAGCTCTAGACTAGGCATACACAAGCCCACAAGTCCTAGAGACAAGCCTTGAAACAAAGAGCGGAAGCACAAGACAAAAATCAAAGCACTTAGCTAAATCTGCGAAGGCCAGGGCGGATGGTCCGCAAGGGTATGGCGGACAGTCCGTGCAGCTCATGGACAGTCTGTGATAACACGGCGGACAGTGCGCAATAACGCACCGAGCCTCCAGTAGCGCACCGAGGAAATTCGGACAGTCCGGGCAAGCACCGCGGACGGTCCGGCACCTCGCGGACGGTCCGACCACACCTGGCAGACAGTCCGGCAAAACTTGCTGGACACCCCAGACAATCACGGGCCAACCCCAGACAAAATCGAAGCCCTGCGGACAGTCCACACAACCCTCGCGGACAGTCCGAAAACTCCCTGCAACAAAACCCTAATGGCGAAACAGATCGAAACACGAGCGCGCACGAACATGGATGAACACGTGATGAACTGGGGTCACGCGGACAGTCCGCACGCCACTCGCAGACGGTCCGCTAAGAGCGGACAGAGCAGAAAAAGCTCGACCTCGTGAGGTCAACTCTCCAAATCCATCACCGGATCTCCCAAACGGCTAGAGCTCTTAAGACAAGACTTTGGGGAGATGTGAAGCGTCACTAGATGAAGTTATGCCCCAAAAATCTCGACCTCTAACTCCCTAAATCACCGGGAATCGCGGATCACACGAACCACCACCAAGAACTCGGGCTCCGGCCAAAAACGCACGAATCGAAGGGATTTCCCAGCGTTTGAGGGGTCAAGATCACACACAAAGATGCGCAAGGCATCCACCCATGATCCCCTCAAAGAAATCCAAGGAAAAACGCCCTCAAATCCACGAATCGAGCGGAGAGCGAAACTCCCCAAAAACAGCCCCGAAAATGACACGAAAATCACAAAGAGCTAGGAGATCACCGCAACGCCGAATGCTTCCATACATCCAGAGGTCAGAGTCTATACTAGAATCTAGCCTAAGGAATACAGAGGAAAAGAAGCAGTCGAGAGCAATCTACCGGGGGAGGAAACCCTAGGGTCCAAGGGAGAGAGATGCCATCCACCTCTCTGCTATTTATATGAAGTCCACCGGAGGAGGCAAATGACCACGCTACCCCTACAACTTGAAATGAAGATACAACCCCTCTGGGCATTTTGGTCAAGTCTTCATCGAGCGAACACGCTTCCACCGCGGCCTTGCTTAGCATCGACGCAAGCCCAGCGTTCACGCCACGTGCCCCCCGCCTCGAAGCTTCCCGATGCTCCCGGATCACCGTCTCCGTCGCATCGGGCCTCCGGACTAGGTTTTGCGAACCAAACCAAGAAACCGTCCACCTGATGGTTTTGTGGGCAAACCACCAAACCCCGCGTGCAAGCATCGGCATCGATCCGCTACCTTGCACCGGCCCATGTTCAAGCCACAACATGTACCTGCACACTTAGCCAAGCATCAGTTCACACAACGTTGTCAATCACTCATCACTAAGGAGCGACCCTCCACTGGTCCTTGGACACACCTGGTCCTCAAAAATCCCTATAAAACTTGGTGATAATACTGTCTGCAACTTTTCTAAACAGAGTGGTACAACAGCTCTTTTGCAGACAGCATCCTTAATTATTTGGGACGAAGTGGCCATGACGAAAAGACAAGCTGTTGAAACCCTTGATAGATCTTTGCAAGATATAATGGATTGCAGTGATCCTTTTGGTGGGAAGGTTGTTGTATTTGGAGGGGACTTTAGACAAGTTCTTCCTGTTGTGCCACGTAGCACTCGAGCACAAATTACAGATGCAACCCTGTAGAGGTCGCATATATGGGATAAAATACATAAGATCAGGTTGTCGCAGAACATGAAAGCACAGAGTGACCCATGGTACTCTGATTTCCTTTTGAGGATCGGTAATGGCTTAGAAGAAAGTGATGCTAATGACTATGTGGGGCTCCCCGAAGACATTTTGCTTGAGTATGAATCCGAAGAGTATATCGATATTCTGATAAAGCATGTGTTTCATGATCTGAAAGGTAACTGCACGTCATCAGAGTATATGCGAGAGCGTGCAATCTTATCAAATAGAAATGAGGATGTCGATTCTATGAATGCTAGGATGATTAAACAGTTCCCGGGAGAGGAACATGTGTATTTCAGCCATGACACAGTCGATGACGACACTAGCAACACCTATCCACTTGATTTTTTGAATTCTGTCACTCCTAATGGTTTGCCACCTCATATCCTCAGAGTCAAGAAAAATTACCCTGTGATCCTACTTCGCAATCTTGATCCGCACAATGGTCTTTGCAATGGCACCTGTTTGGTTGTTAGAGGTTTAGGTAACAATTCAAATGATGCTGAGATTGTTAACGGACAACATGCTGGTAAGCGGGTTTTCCTTCCAAGGATACCTCTATCCCCTTCTGAAGATGTGACGCTACCATTCAAGTTGAAGAGGAAGCAGTTCCCAATCAGGCTAAGTTTCGTGATGACTATCAACAAGGCACAAGGACAAACCATTCCAAATGTTGGAATATACCTTCCTGAACTAGTGTTCTCTCATGGTCAGCTATACGTAGCATTATCTAGAGGAGTTGGGCGTAATACGACGTGGGTTTTGGCCAAACCTAACACTCTAGCTGATCCAACCGGTAAGAAAACTAAGAACATTGTGTATAGGGACGTTTTGGAAGCATAGAAATATATGGAGTTCAACCAAGTTGACATGGTAAAGATTAAATTATTTCTCATGGTCAGTATTTTTTCATACACTATATATTATTTGTAGCTTCTCTGTAGAAATTTGTCTATAGTGGTAGATAGATCTAAATTATACTGATTAATAATGTTTACATTTAATCTATCGTATTGCTAGGTTGGTGATGTTAAAAGTTAGGAAAAAGTGTATTTTTCATCCCTCAAGTATTGCAAAAGTGTGACATTCATCCCTCACGTTTCATTTGGAGCAAATCAACCTATTAACTAATTAATTTGGTGCATTTATCATCCTACCTTAGTGTTATACAATGATTTCGTGAAATCTACTAATAGTTTATGCTACATAATCTATTATCATTTGATTAATCAGTAATCACTACATAGTCCAAAATATAAATATAAATTTTATAAAAAGTCTTAGTAATTTCTCTAAATTGGATAGTCCATATTTTATTCATATTTTTTAATAAACCTGATTTACACTCAATTAGTATAAAGATTGTGAGAGACATGGGTACCCATGGTCCCCACCGGCCAGGGTCCCAGAGGTTCCTGACAAGTGGGCCCGACCTTCTAGAAGCCCCGCCGACCTGCAAAGTGGGCCCAACGACCTTATCCGTGACTCGGTTGACTCTGGGCGACCTTATCAAGATCCCGGAAGATCCGCAGAGCTTGGCGTGCAAGTCAAGACACTAGGACGCGGCGCGCCGCCGCCTCTAGGTCCGAGTATCACGGGATACTCCTTGTAATTCGGAAGAATATCTTCCCAGATTGTAACCAACCCAGATACGGGTCCACCGACCTTGAATGGAAACCCTAGCCCGTCCCCCCATACAAGGCGGCCTAGGGCTCCATTCAAGGGGACATCTTCATCCTCTCGCATAATCCACCACCATAACTAGACGTAGGGTTTTAATCTCCGGAGGCCTAAACCAGTCTAAACCCTTGTCTCCCCGTGTTCATCAGCATACTCGCCTAGTTCTGAGTTCACCACGTGGACTACCACATACGCTTTTAGTTCCCGATCCTCTCCATTAACCTGCAAACTGCTTGGGTAGCCCCCTTGCAGATCTGTCCAGGTCTCACCCCCTGATAGTTGGCGCGCCAGGTAGGGGCGATCGGGAACTCAGTGTACAGCACGGTGGCTCAATCTGGTGTCGTCTTTCTGGCGATTATGGCGGCCATCCTCGCCAACCCTGTGGAGATCTGCTTTGGATCCTTCACGGCGACCTCCCCTGCTCCTGCAGCCGCAGCTTCTCCAGCGACCGTGGAGCAGGTCGTGACGGCGCCCGTCGCCACCCCTGTTTCCGATCTAGTATCGGAGAACCACCCGTCCAGACCCTATGACCTTGTTCAGGGTATGGAGAACGTCATCGACACAATGAAGGAAACCTTGGAGATCTGCGAGCGAGCTCAACGCTCAGCGCAGACAGCGCTACACCACGATATGTTCTCCTTCGGCTTGAAGTCTGCGCCTGGCCTTCGACTCAGTCAGCTCTCCACGCCCTCCTAGATCCAATCTGGTCGTAGGCCATCTAGCGACCTGAGGCCTGCACCTCGTGCCCGGCGCAACCCTCTCGACGTGCCTTGCACAAGGGTGCAAAGCACACCCTCCGCGGGTGCCGCCTGCGAAAGAAGATCGACCAAGAGCTCCCCTGCCCTGCCAAACGACCTACCCAGTCCCCGGACTGTGGTGAGTTCCAGAAGGTTCGTGTTCGAGTCTCCCCCAATGACTCGGACATCGTCTTCCGTCAAGTGCTCGTGGTCTCCGAGAACGAGCCACCACGTGTGGGCACGACCAACTCTGAGGAAGCGGCCTGCATCCAAGGCAACGCCCTGCGTGCCCAGCGACGTGCAGACGAACAGCATCGTGCGACCCTCCCCTGCGCTCGGGGCCTACGCGTGGAGTTCGAGGAAGCTGGGATCCCGACGTTCAACAGCCCCTAGGCCAACCTGGGTGCGGCCATCACCCGACTCCAGCAAGCTCCGCTGACGCCTGAAGCTGAGCAGGCCATCGCGTACCTCCGGGTCGTCAACGCCTTGGTCGAGGAAAAGAGCGCGGCCTCTAAGGCCGCTACGTCTTCATCGACGCGCCACTCACGCAGTCGATCCCATCAACCTCAGCGCTCCCACCTCTCCCCCGTTCGGGAGGAGGTCGCCCAGCACAACCCCAAGCAACCCAACCAGCAGCCTACCGCTGCCAACGTCGGCGACCTCTGCGTCAACCTCAACACCAACAGGCGCACTCGCGACGTGTGTGGCTACGTCGACCAGCGCCACCGCGAGCCTGAGGAGCGCGAACTTCGCCATCGCGCGGAGTATGACCGCGAATACGGCCCCCCTGATGCCGTCCACCGCATCATGGAGCGCGAGCAGCGCGACCACCACGACATCGAGAACTGGCGACGTGCTCTCTACGATGCCGAGCAAGGCGACCCAGGGGTCGCCCAGGGCAACAGGGATCGGCAACCGTGCTCCCAGGTCGTCATCTCGGAGCGCAGCGTCCACTCTGCACCAAGAGAAGCCGCCCCAGCTCGAGGCACTGGCGACGACCTAGCTGTCACCGCCTTCCCAGTGCTGGCTCCCCGTCTCAGGACGGTGGACTACCCCGAGAACTTCAAGCCCAACATCAAGGAGTACGATGGGCGCTCGGACCCCAACATCTGGCTGTCGACCTACTACGTCGCCGTCAAGGCGGCTGGTGGTAGCTTCGACCACATGGCAGCCTACTTCCCGCTGGTCATTGGCAAGGCCCCCTCGCTATGGCTCAACAGCCTCGAGCCTGGCAGCATCAAGTCCTGGGCCGACCTGTCCCAGGTCTTCACCTCCAACTTCCAGGCGACCTACGATCATCTTGGAAACGCCTTCAACCTCGGAGGGTCGTCATGAAACCCAAGGAGCGGCTCCGCGACTACAACAACCAGTTCTTCGAGAACCGCAACGAGTGCGTTGGCGTCAGGGACGATCAGATCGTCGAAAGCTATAAGAAAGGCATCAAAGATCGCAAGCTCTTTGAGAAGATCCATGAATCTGGTGCCACCACCGTCAAGGAGTTCATGAACGTCGTCAACAAGCTGATGGACACAGAAGAGGCGTTGCAGAACCAGTTCGACGCCGATGCCCCTGGTACATCTGGTGCTGCAGCGGACGCCGCGTCCAAACTCCGCAAGCGACCTTCTAAGGTCCTAGCGACTGAAGGATGGCGAGCTTCGACCTTCAAACAGAAGGAGTTTGACGCGGCGCTCGACAGCCTTTGCGGGTTCCACGAGGGATCTACCCATACTCTCCGTGAGTGCTCCCAGTTCAAGAGGGCCTTCAGCACCCCCGTGGACCCCAAGCAACCCAGGAATGACGGTGGTCACCGTGACAACCGCCGCTACAACAATAACTACCGCCATGACGACCAGCGGGACCAGTGCGATGACCGTGACAACCGGGACCCACGCGACAACCGACGTGATGATTGCCGCGACAACCCTCGAAGCGACCCACCCCCAGAACCTCGTCGCGACGAGGGCAACCTACCGCCTCCACCTCCGACAGGCAACCCCAATGGGCCTTTCCAGGCCGCGACCCGCACGATCAACATGATCGTTGGGGGCCTAAAGTCCAATGTCAGCAAGAGGTGCTACCACAAGGACAAGCGCGAAGTCCACCTCGTCCACACTCAGCCAACTGCGCCTCTGCGTTGGTTTGAGCAGGCGATCACGTTCTCCAGAGCTGATCATTGGGTTCACATCCCAGATCCTGGGTCCTACCCACTCTTCATCGAGCCCACGGTGGATGGGGCCTTGCTCTCCCAGACCTTGATCGATGGAGGGAGCGGGCTCAACATCATCTTCGTTGAGACCCTAGAGAAGATGAACTTCGACTTCGACAAGCTCACGGAGTGCGATGAGCCCTTCTACGGCATCGTCCCCGGGAAGGCGGCCTACCCCCTGGGTCGGGCCTGCCTCCCCGTCACCTTCAGTACCGAGGCCAACTTCCGCACGGAGTACCTCAACTTTGAGGTCTCCAACTTCAAGTCCTCCTACCATGCGATCCTAGGTCGCCCAATGCTGGCCAGGTTCATGGCCATCCTGCACTACACCTACTTGGTGTTGAAGATGCCTGCTCCAAAAGGGGTCCTCTCCGTCCTAGGGGACCTCATCATCTCCTTCAAGTGCAACTCAGAGGCCCTCAACATCGCCGCGACCTCCGCCTGCGTCGGCGCCTCCGCAGTCTTGGTCGCTGAGGCCAAGAAGGTCGATCCGAGCGACCTAGCTGTCCAGGAGCAGAAGCGCACCGACACCACCCTGGATGCCGCACCCTCCACGAAGAAGGTCTGCCTTTGGCCTTGCCGACGCAGAGAAGACGGTGGTGATCTGCGACGGCCTCGATAAGAAATAGGACCTCGCGCTCACCAGTTTCCTCTAGGATAACGCGGATATATTCGCATGGAGTACATCGGATATGCCGGGTGTCCCCAGGGAGCTGGCTAAGCACTCCTTGGATGTAAGCAAAACGGCCAAGCCTGTCAAGCATAAGCTTCGCCGCTTTGCGAAAGATCGCAAGGACGTCATTAGGGTAGAAATAATAAAGCTCCTAGCTGCCGAATTTATCCGAGAGTGTAAAAATCCGGTTTGGCTCGCCAACCCGGTGCTTGTACCCAAGAAAACTGGTCAATGGAGAATGTGTATCGACTACACCGACCTCAACAGGCATTGCCCTAAAGACCCCTTCCCTCTTCCGCGCATCGACCAGGTCGTGGACTCCACGGCTGGAAGCGTCCTCCTATGCTTCCTCGACTGCTATTCAGGGTATCACCAGATAACCCTGAAGGTCTCTGACCAAGATAAAACAACGTTCATAACGCCGCACGGCATCTACTGCTACACGGCCATGACCTTTGGCCTCAAGAACGCCGGCGCAACCTACCAGAAGGCCATCCAGAAGTGTCTGGAGTGCTAGATCAGCAAAAATGTAGAAGTCGACGTCGACGACGTGGTCGTTAAGACCACCGAAGAGGATAAGCTCATGGCTGACATCGTAGAGACCTTTGCCAACCTTCGTCGCTATCACTGGAAGTTGAAACCAAAAAAGTGCGTCTTCGGTGTCCCGTCCGGCAAGCTCCTAGGCTTCATGGTCAGCAACCGGGGCATCGAGGCAAACCCCACCAAGGTGGATGCCATCCGTAGGATGAAGTGACCTACTAGCAAGAAGGACGTCATGAAGCTCACTGGCATGGTGGTGCCCCTAGGTATTCATTAGCAAGCTTGGAGAAAAAGGCCTGCCCTTCTTCAAGCTGCTAAAGAAGGCAGACAAGTTCATCTGGACCGAAGAGGCGGACCAAGCCCTGGAGCAACTCAAGGCCTTCCTTACGTCACCCCCGATGATGCCTAAGGAAACACTACTGCTCTACATCTCTGCGACCACCCTTGTGGTCAGTTCGGTTCTGGTGGCTGAGCGACCTGAAGAGGGTAGACCCTACCCTGTCCAGTAACCTATCTACTACGTCAGTGAGGTCCTATCAGACAGCAAGATCAGGTACACTCAACCTCAGAAGATGCTCTATGCCCTACTTGTCACCTCGCGCAAGCTTCGGCATTATTTCCAGTCGCACAAGATCATGGTCGTCTCGGCCTTCCCCCTCGGTGAGATCCTGCGCAGCCGCGACACCACTGGACGCATCGTCAAGTGGTCCATTGAGCTAGGTGAGTTCGACCTGGAGTTCTGCCCCAGGCAGGCCATCAAATCCTAGGTCATCGCGGACTTCGTTTCGGAGTGGACAGAGATTCAGCAGCCTCCACCTTCGGAACGACCTGAGCATTGGAAGATGTACTTCGATGGTTCCCTGAACCTCGAAGGGGCCGGCGCGGGCGTACTGTTCATCTCCCCTCAGGGCGACTACCTGAAGTACGTCCTGCAGATCCACTACAAGGCGTCCAACAACGGCACCGAGTACGAAGCCCTCATTCATGGGCTACGCATCGCTATCTCCCTGGGGATCAAGCGCCTCATAGCCTACGGCGATTCCAAGGTCGTCATCGACCAAGTCAGCAAGGACTCCGAAGCCAGGAAGGATACAATGGATGCCTACTGCGCCGAGGTGCGCAAGATCGAGCGTCACTTCGAGGGACTCGAGTTCCACCACATATGTCGCAACAACAACGTGGCAGCTGACGTCCTCTCCAAGCTCGGCTCCAAGCGCGTGCTGGTCCCGGCCGGCGTATTCGTCCAGGACCTACGCAAGCCGACTATCAAGCTTCTCCCCGACCCAAAGTAACCAGATGATGAAGCGACCCCACTGGGAGGTCGCGATGTCCTCATGACCGAGGCAGAGGACGACTGGCGCCTCGACTTCCTCGCTTTCCTCCTCGAACATTGAGTACCTGAGGAGAAGGCGGAACGCGAAAAGATCACGAGGCGTAGTGCCAACTACGTCGTCATCGGCACAGAGCTCTACCGGAGGTCCGCCTCCACCGGGGTTTTGATGAAGTGCATCCTGCGATCTGAGGGCCTCAGGCTCCTAGATAGAATCCACAGCGGCGAGTGCGGCAACCACGTCGCCTCTACCAACCTGGTGGGCAAAGTCTTCAGGTCTGGCTTCTACTGGCCTACGGCCATGGCTTATGCACAGGAACTTGTACGTCGGTGCAAGGGGTGCCAATTTTTCACCAAACAGCAGCACGTCCCGGCTCAGGCCCTAAGGACCATCCCTCCATCTTGGCCCTTCGCAGTGTGGGGCCTTGACTCCGTGGGACCTTTTAAGTCCACCCCTGGCGGGTACAAGCACATCATCGTAGCGGTAGACAAGTTCACCAAATGGATCGAGGTCCACCCTGTATCCAGCGTCACGTCGAAAGAGGCGGCCAAGTTCATCGAGGAGATCCCCCACCACTTCGGTGTTCCTAACAGGATTGTCACCGACCTTGGCACGGCCTTCACAGGAGCTGATTTCTAGGATTTTTGCCAAGACAACCTGATCGACGTATACTACTCCTCGGTGGCGCACCCACGGTGCAACGGTCAGGTCGAGCGGGCCAATGGCATGGTCCTGCAGGCCGTCAAGGACCGCATCTTCGATGGCTCATCACCTTACACAACCAGGTGGCTGGCAGAGCTCCCTCACGTCGTCTGGAGTCTCCGGACCCAGGTCAGCTTGGCTACAGGGTACTCCCCCTTCTTCCTGGTTTACGGGTCAGACGCCATCCTCCCTACCACGTTGCCTTTGGTGCTCTGCGCATCCAGCACTTCAACGAAGGAGAAGTAGAGTAGACTCGCAGACTCGACCTCGACAACATCGAAGAACATCGTGTGGTCGTGCTCATGCGCCACACCTGCCACGAGCAGTAGCTACGTCGCTACCATGACCGCAATGTGCGGGAATGTTCCTTCAACGTTGGTGACCTAGTCCTGCGGCGGATCCAGAACACCAAGGATATGCACAAGCTCTCTGCACCTACGGAAGGCCCTTTCATAGTTAAGGAAGTCATTGGACCGGCGACCTATCGCCTCTAGTGGGCTGATGGCCAGGGAGTCCCGAACCCCTGGAACATCGAGCACTTACGTCGCTTCTATCCTTAGGAGCCTTGTATCGCAATAAAAACTATGTACTTTATCCTTTGTAATTCATACTCAATAAATATGAAGACTCCCTTTTCGGTAGTTTTCCTGTCGACCTACTTTTCGGGTCTCTATTTACTTTCTGTTCACCCCTCCCCCTCGACACGCTCGGGGGCTTGGTTTAAAGCCGGACCCGACACGCTCGGGGGCTTGGTGTTAAGCCAGGCCCGTCACGCTCGGGGCTTGGCTTTCCAACCTAAGGGTCGTTCGACCTGGGGGGTTTTACCTTTCTTTTTACAAGTGTTTCCCCTTACCACAACTTTTATACCCTTTATAAGTGTTCTTAAGTCATGCAATTGCGAGACCTTGGGTCCAAGGACCCCCTCCATGCGCTGGCTGCATGTAAGCCTCCTCGCTGAGCCGTGTAGTCGGTAAACCGTTCCTCCACTGAGTTGGGTTAGCGGGGGGAAAGGGTTTTTGCAGTTTCATTACTTTTGCATTCTTATAATACGTATCTAAGCCAAATAAGGGATCACAGTTATTAGTTAAACATGCCCCTTTCAATCATGCAAGGTTTTTCTTACATCAAAAGGGTCTATGACCCATCTGCACTAACAGTCTGTTATATTCTAAGTTAGAGTTCAGAGATCTATCTTCTTGACGATCTCCTCTGCGGTGACCTGGACATCTTCAGCCCCCACCAGCGAAGCGAGGTCGATCTCCTCTGTGACCTTCCGTAGGTCGAACGCGGGTTCATGGTGCTTCACCCTGGCTAGTGCTGCTGCCGCGGCGAGCTTGCCACTGTCCATCAGCAGGGTCTTCATCCGACCTTCTGCTTCCTCCAGTCGAGCGACGAGCTCCTGTGGCCCACCTTCGACCTTGGGGACATAGACGACCACAAGGTACTCAGCGGCCTCCTTCAGGTCGTCCAGCTCCTTCTGAAGATATGCAGTTATCTTTTGATGGTCAATAATAGTTTGGATCGCCCGGGAAAGGTCGACCTCCAGGTCCTGGCGTACACCAAATTCATACGCAGCCTTCCGGGTATAGTAATACTCACTGTCTTCGACCTCCTTGGTTTTCTCCTTGAGGGTCTTGACCTGGTCCTTGGACTCCTTGAGCTCCTTCTTCAAGGCGGTCTCCCTCTTCTTGGCCTCTGCAATCGACAAGGTCAGGGACGGCACACGACGACGTAAACTCCAAAAATCAAGGTCGAGGGTACACCCCAACATACTTGAAGCGGCGATCTTCAGCTCGTCTTCAGCCTCCTTCGCCTTCACCTTGGCGGCTTCAAGCTCCTCCTTTAGGGTGGCCATCGCCTTGTCCTTCAGGATCATCTCGTCCTTGAGGCCCCGGATTTCCTCAGCGGCCTCGACCTTGGCCTTCAGCACGGCCTCTCTTGCCGCGGTCACCTCCGCATGCAGCTTGGTGCCCTCCTTCAGCAGGTCCGCCCTGCCTTGCGCTGGCACGGCGAGCGACTGCATCAACACAATGCCAAAGGTCGTCAGACCAAGCTATCAGAGCAAATTGAAGACCTAGTGCCTGAGCGAAACTAAAACTTACGATGAGTGTCCTCCCGATCGTCTTCGATGCTTCTCGGAACTCGTCAAGGTCCTGGCCGTCAGCAAGGATGTCCTCTTCCCACGGGGTGCCGGAGTAGAGGCACCTGTCCCTGTCGCCAGGTCCGCTCCCTCCTTCGGCCTCCGCTTCCTGCGTCTGCGGCAGGTCTGACTCGGGTTGGTCCTCCTGTCGAGGACCTTCCACCTGTTGTGTACCATCGGAAGCGACCTTGGCCGCTGCTGATGAAGCCACCCTCACGGTCCCAGGGACCTGGCTCGTAACGTCTCCGCCCGATGCAGCCGGTGACTGGCCCACCGGCACCTTCTCCAGCTTGCGCCCAAAGGCCTCTTGGCCTTAGGTGTTCTTGCTGTTGTCTGATGCAGCAGGGGTCCCCCTGTCCAAGGAGCAGCATTTGTCAGCGCGATGTACTCAGAAAGCTGCAAGGTCGAGCATAGAAGGATCAAGATCGGCGGCGCACCTGCCACCGAATTTCAACCCGAGCTTTATAGGCTTGGGCGGCACCCGCCTCTGCTTCTTCTGCGACCCTTGGTCGCTCACACCCTTGGCACTCGGCTTCGGGCGCTATTCGCCCATAACCCCGAGGGAGGTCTCGTCTTCTTGCACGGTCGGTCTGTCGCCCGACCCTACGCCGGCATCACGCGACCCCACGTCATCATCCTCGCCAGCGCCGGTGACGACCTCGACGCTGACCGTCGCCGTCTCCGACGACGCAGTGGTGTCCCTCCTCTTGCTCTTCTTCTTTTTCTCCGCCTCAATGGTGGCGGCTACCACTTTGGCAGCCTTGGACGCCGTCATCGTCCCAGCGACCCACCGCGAGCCATGGGTGACCGGCGCAGAACCTCCCGCGGAGGGATCTTCATCTTCACTACCTCCCACCGACGAGTCGGAGAGGTAATCGTCGACGTACTGTTGCGGAGGCACCTAGATGTCCTTCGCAGCCCGAACCTTGAAACTCCGCTCACCCTCGTCAGGGAGGGGAGCTGGGCTCCAGTACACGGCCTCGCGACCCTGCATCAGGCGACCTACGTCACATACCAGCAAAAACAAACGTAGGAAAAAGTAATCATGGTCGCATTGGCAACAGGTGACTGACAGCCTCTGTGGGGCGCTTCAGGCAAAACGCCTTGGGGCACGTCCAGTTCCAGATCAGCCTACTGAACAGCTCCCTCACCCGCGCCACCATCTCCTCCTTGGAGACCTTGCACTAAGCCACGCGGGTCGGGTCGGCCTGGCCCTAGTATTCGTAGGCCGGATGCACCCGATCATGGATCGGTTGTAGAAGCCTCCGGCTGAAGCTGATGGCCACCACGCCGCCCGTCAGCCCTCCCGCATTCAACGCCGCTAGTTCTTCTAGCAGCGGCTTGATGGCGTCGGCCTCACGCGACATCAATTGGTTGTTCCACTCCGGCACTGGGGCTGCCACAAGCCCCGACCTCGTCGCCAACGCCGGCTTCAGGTTGTCGATATAGAACCACCCTCACTTCCAGCCCTGGGTGTTGTCCGGCAACACCATATTGATGTACACTGACTTCATGTGGCCACGTAGCATGAAGCCGACGCACCCGACGACCTCCTTCTTCCCCGTCTTCTTTAGCTCGAAGAAGTACCACCACAAGTCGAAGTGTGGCGGTATCCCCAGGTATGCCTCGCACAGGTGGAGGAAGGAGGAGATCGTGGTAATAGCGTTGGGGACGAGGTGTACCAGGTCGATCCTGTAGTAATGAAGGAGCCCGCGGAAGAAGTCGCCCGTCGGGACTCCGAATCCGCGCTCCACGTGCGCGACGAAGGCCACCGTCTCTCCGGTACCCTCGGAGGGGAAGGCCTTGCCGGCGGATGGCCTCCACCCCACCTGCTCCTTGGGCTTCAGCAGCCCCCGCTCCACAAGACCTTGGAGCTGCTCCTCGGTCACCGTCGAGGGCTCCCAGATGCTCTCAGGCACGGGCGCAAGCTCGGGGGCCATCTCTTCTTCCTCAAAGCCGGTGGATCTAGATCTAAAGACCACTAGGGACTTCATGCGCATACGACGGCGCGCGGCGCAGCAGATCTAAGTGCGGCGGCGCTGGCGGATTCGTGCGGAAGGCTCTAAGCAGCGGCAGTGAAACCCTAAGCCCGCACGAAAATGGAAGCGAGTGGAGTCCTGCCCCTCACTCGGCCTTTTATAACTGGGCCGCAACGGCGCTATGGGCCGCGGCGTTCCAATGCCTCTAAGGACTCGGCGATATTCTCGGCGACCCAACAGATTTATCACCCAACGACTCTTTCGGTCTAACGGTCACAGGCAGTAACGGCTCGCGCCGTACGAGAATCTATGCCCGTTGGCTCTCTGCTCAACAGCCTGGCGTCCATAGACTCGTTATGCCCTACTTCAAGCCCCCATACCCTACTTCAGCTCACATTTGCTTCAAGGTCTCTTAGCCACAGGACGACCTTCGGGTCCATCACATTATCTTCACAAGGTCGACAACAGCACCACTGTCTGCTGGGTCGCCTCAACCTACAATGGCGGGTTCACACCCCGGCTCCTAGGCCCCGCTGCCTACTGGATCGCCTTAGCCTATTCGGCTACTTCATACCGACAGCTCCGTGCTTAATGGCTCCATTGCCCGTTGGTGACCTCCTGGTCATGATCACAACTCCTCCTTGAGGTCGCTAAGGCTCCACTGCCTTCTAGGTCGCCTAGACCTACGATTTTCAGGTTGACGACCTACGTTGTGTCACTACACAACAGTCGTGCCGATCCAGGTCGACACAGGTTCTCCATCTCTACTTAAGGCCCCCTGCTGGGACCTTGGTAGCCATACCATTGCCGCCCAGGTGCCCCTACAACTACTTGAAAAATGACATTTATCACGTAAATGTGTATTTACAGCTTCGTAAGCTACAAGGAGTTTGGCCCTTGGCCAATTACAAGATACAAAGATATTTATGGCCCTGAGCTACCCTACATAGTGCCTGCGACAAGGTCTACACTAATAAGGCGCGTTGCAAGCTTTCTTCTAGCTTCAGGACCTACCCGAAGACCTCTACAGCCACTGTAGAGGCAGCTACCACACAACCACCTCTACTCGAGCTCCAACAGGTTTCCTGTGGTACCCAGCATCAAGCCTGAGCTTCACCACAAGATTCCAAATGGAACAAGCTTCAACACCAGCCTCGCCGGGTGGAGCGTCGTGTTCACCAGCATCACATCAGGCCTTAGCGTGTAAGGCCCGGTGATGCATGTACTGCTCCATGCTCCACCTGGGTTCCTAGGTGGGCCGGGAGAAGAGGCTGATCGAGTTCTTCGAGCTTCGCAAGCATTCTTCTAGCTCCAAGTATGAACGACACAAGCTCTACGCTCTGGTGGGCGGACATAAGTCCCTAGCATCGAAATATTACTACTCAGATTCACCATGGCTCTCCTTTGAAGTCTGAGTGGTTTGCTTCAAGGTATGGGTGCCTATACCCCCAGCACGTGCCCTTTGATCTTATCCAAAAGCCAACTTGCGCGGCATCCTTATCCTCAAGACCACTGTACCCTCATGGAGCACGGGGTTACTGTTCGCCCGTGGGAGGCATTAGCGCGCCTTTTCCCTACCTGACTGCATTCTGGAGTGTTTTTGTCTCTAGCGGGTAATAGCGACCTGTGCTTCGTCTGCGAGCCGGCCCATGACCATACAGTATGCTTATAACTCAGGTCATGCCAGCCTTGGCGTCTGTCGTCTTCTGCAAGATTCCGGAGTGTTTGTCCTATTGGATTGGTTTCGCAGAGCACAGTCCTGTTCCCTGAGCAGAAGGCTGTAGGTTTGGTCATTTATTTCTTCTTCTTCCGAGCATCAAATCGGCCATTCTGGTCGCTTTACTGCTCGGGGGCTACTACTCTAGTGCGTCTTGCGTTGCCCTATTTTCCCAAGGTTGCCTTGACCTAATGGAAGCCTGCTTCCACTGCTTCTCTGCTCGACCTACCTACGGTGGGCATGGTGACCTTTCTGAAGGTCGCAGCAGCTTCCTAGTACCTGACCCAGGTCAGGTCGGCGGTTCTTAAAGATTGACGCCTTGTCTCCACTTCAACCTTCGGGCCCTTCATCCCAGGAGCTCGATGTTCAACTTCGTGCGCGCATCAAAGGGGTTTCTTCTTTTTTGGATCCCCGTGCACCCTTCATGACCTTGACAGTGCCGCGCCTTTGCTATTCTTCGACACGACCTCGCCTCCGCCGCTACGCCTACACGTCGATCGGGGGCTTGAGAGACATTGGTACCCATGGGTCCCCACCGGCCAGGGTCCCAGAGGTTCCTCACAAGTGGGCCCGACCTTCTAGAAGCCCTGCCGACCTGCAAAGTAGGCCCAGCGACCTTATCCGTGACTCGGTTGACTCCGGGCGACCTTATCAAGATCCCGGAAGATCCGCAGAGCTTGGTGTGCAAGTCAAGACACAAGGACGTGGCGCGCCGCCGCCTGTAGGTCCGAGTATCACGGGATACTCCTTGTAATTCGGAAGAATATCTTCCCAGATTGTAACCGACCCAGATACGGGTCCACCGACCTTGAATGGAAACCCTAGCCCGTCCCCCCATATAAGGCGGCCTAGGGCTCCATTCAAGGGGACATCTTCATCCTCTCGCATAATCCACCACCATAACTGGACGTAGGGTTTTACTCTCCAGAGGCCTGAACCAGTCTAAACCCTTGTCTCCCCGTGTTCATCGCCATACTCGCCTAGTTCCGAGTTCACCATGTGGAGTACCACCTACGCTCTTAGTTCCCGATCCTCTCCATTATCCTGCAAACTGCTTGGGTAGCCCCCTTGCAGATCTGTCCAGGTCTCACCCCCTGACAGATTGACTCACAATAAAATGTGTCTAAGCAATTATTAGCAAGAACATTACATGATCTAAATTGCTATTATATCACTAAATCATTATTAAACTAAGATAAGGATGATAAATACACCAATTCAGATAGTTAAGGGGTTGATTTGCTCCAAATAAAATGTGAGGGATGGATGTCACACTTTTACAATACTTGAAGGATGAAAAATACACTTTTTCCAAAAAGTTATTGGTAACCTTGTAGTTCATCTATAGAACCTACAATCTGCAGACCAAACAAAGTTTAAATTAGTGTCAAGTTTTGATTTTACTATATTGCTACTTTGTTATTTGTTAGTTAAATTATCTATCTTGTACCAACTAAAATAAGTGTGTTTTCAAGCATTGGCAATGTGTTGATCATAATTTATGCATTTTAATTAATATGGTTTTCTAGACACGTGCGTGTCGCACGTGCATTTTACTAGTTTAGGAACCGATCAACTGGATCGGTTGAAACTCGAAGTCAGGCATCTTGAGGAAATCTGTCTCCCACACTTTCCCTGATATGTAGATAACTTTATTAAAATTCCAATGTGTATCGGCCGCTGCAATATGGAAGAAAGAATCGGCATTGACTACTTCCACTGAGTCTCCAATCCATTGGATCACGCATTGATGCATGGTAGACAGAATGCAACAGTTGGCATGAATCCAATCTCTTCCAAGCAGTAAATTTATGATCCATTCCCCTTGATAACAAAAAAGGTAGTTGGAAGGGTCTTGCTGCCGATTGTCAGATCCACACATATAGCACCCATTGCAGATGATGAGTTCCCTTCGAAATCAAGTAGCATGATGTCGGTCTTGGTTAAGTCTTTCTCACTTTTTCCAAATCTTCGAAGCATTGAGTAGGGCATAAGATTGACCGATGCACCACCATCTACCAGGAGCCTTGTGACTGGCTTTCCATTGACAAGCCCTTTGAGAAACAAAGCTTTCATATGTTGACGCTTTTCCTCATCTGGTTTCTCAAAACTGACCAGCATTGGATCCAAAGTTAACTGATCCGATCCTAACTCCTCATCTGAATCTTCATCTGAGTTGTCTTCAAGAGTCATAAACTCCTTGGGTAGCATGAAGACCATGTTAATATCTACTACTGGTTGACCTTCTCCCTTGTTATCAAATTTGGGTTTAGGTTGCTAGATTTGGGATCGGACCTTCTTCTTGTCAAGTGCTTGCTTCTCAATCTCTTCTTGCTGTTCTAATTGTCGCAAGCGCTGGATCCTCCTCTTCTGAGACTTGGTTAAACCTTCTGGGCACCATTTAGGTTGATGAACTCCGTGTTGGCTTCTGTCATCATATGTAGCGTTACACCTTTCTGGATTTCTTGCCAATACGTCTTCATCAGGAACCCTGCTGTTAGCCACCTCTTCTAGCCAATCGGAGTCTGTCCGATTCTCTCTGATTTTGCCTCCTAGCCGATCATACACGCTGATCCTGCCCCCAGTCGATCATGCACTGGGATCCGTTGGTCATGAAATACTCGGTTGTTTGCTGGCCTATTTCCTCTGTCATCGAAGCAGGCCCTTTTGGAAGATTGTCCTTCAGAATAAAAAACATTACACTCTGGACAATTATCCATTGTTGGAAGTTTAATCCCTTCTTCCGAACAATATCTGAAGAATGGGCACCTCCAGTGATTTGAATTGCGCCTTACCCATTCTTCTCCTTCTCTGATCCTTTGTTGATGGCGTTGATATTTGTTCAGAAGAAACTGGGATTGAGTAACTTTGCTTGGTGTTCTTGGATTATTCTCCTCAAGCAGTCCTTTACCTTTCTCTTCTTCTGTTGTTATCTGAGCCTTGGGATCGATGACCTTTTTATTCTGAGCCGATTCAGGTGTCAACACCTTTGTTTGTGAAGTTGATTCCACTACATTAGTAGGGAAAGGATGTTGATCAATCTTCATCGGCTTTCCTAACTTGGAAGGTGTCTCAAATTTAAGCTTCCCTTGATCTATTGTGTTTTGAATCTGCTGACGAAACACCTTGCATTCGTCAGTGTTGTGGGACGTGGCATTATGTCACTTGCAGTACTTGATCTTCTTAAGCTCTTCAGCACTTGGGATAGAGTGATTCTGAGAGAGTTTAATCTGACCCTGCTGAAGAAGGAGATCAAATATCTTATCAGCTTTAGTTATATCGAAACCAAATTTCTCAGGTTCTTTCTTGCTGAAGGGACAAGCAATTGGCTTCCTGTTTGACACCCATTCAGCAAGATTGACCTCAGCCTCTTCTTCTGAATCGGAATTCTCCACATAAGAGATCTTCTTTTGATAACTCCTTCGAGGTTCATAAGGCCGAGAAGAACTTTCATGGCTCAATCAGTGCACCAACTGGCTTATGCTCTCAAACTCTTGCGAAGCATACTTCTCTTTGATTGAAGGCAAGAGTCCTTGAAAAGCCAATTCTGCTAGTTGTTTATCAGTTAAGGATAGGCTGAAGAACTTGTTCTTTGTCTCTCTGAATCTTTGAACAAAATTTACTACCGACTCATCATTCCTCTGTCTTAAACTAGTCAGGTCAGTAATCTTCATTTCATGTATTCCAGAGAAGAAATAACCATGGAACTTCTTCTCAAGATCTTCCCAAATTTGAATAGAATCAGCCGGTAGTGATGTAAACCAAGCAAAGACTGGTCCCGACAGAGAGGATGAGAACAACCGAACCCTTAATGCCTCATTTGACCTTGCATCCCCACAATGAATAATGAATCGGCTAATATGCTCGATAGTGGAGGTGTCATCTTGATCAGTAAACTTGGTGAAATCGGGCACTTTATATCTCTGAGCGAATGGAATCTGATCGAAATAAGCAGGATATGGTGTCCGATACATGTTGGTTTGCTGCTTTGGTTTCAACCCAAACTGATTTTGTATCAAATATGTAATCACAGCCATAAACTTCTTATTCTGGTCAATCGGCTGATTACCTGCCGAAGGACTTGGCCGATTCTGCATAACTCCAATTGCTCCTGGCTGTTCGTACATAATTGGCTGCGAAGCTAAAGGTGTCTGAGAAGCCGTATATTGAAGAATCCCACCTGAATGAGGTGTTCTGTGCTGAGTTCCTTGATGTGTATATTGCCTATTTGGAGTACCTTGTATACGTTGTTCTGGCAACTGATATTGTGAATTCCCAGGTTGAGCCATTTGATCCCACAATGCTGCCTGATACATGGCATTGTTGTATTGCTCCTGCAAATTCGCAGCATAGGTTCTAACTGCATAAGCTTGATCAGCTGGGCTCATCTGCTCTGGTGTCAATGGATGACTTATGATAGGTTGACCAGCCGCTACCCCATTAGTAGATACTTGTGTTGGAATTTCTTTCATGCTAGAATTTTCTTGAGCCGATTGAATAGGCTGGACCATGTGCATATGTAATGGCTGAATATCATAATGCTGCGCTTTGAGAGTCTTTGGTTCAATAAAAGAAAATATGATTCCTTTGTCATGTTGTACTGCAGTTCCGATTAACTCTCCAAACCTTGCAGCATACAGACCAGTAGAGGTCTCTCCTACTTTTTGAGTTGCTTCAGTCGCAACACCCTTCCCATTTGTGTCCTTTTCTGAAAGAATTGCTCGCGCATCAGGGATAACAGGAGCGTCGTGACTCGGAGAACCTGAAGGATCAACAATTCCAGTTGTGGTCGCAGGTTGATAATACACTGGTCCTTTGTATCCACTTGCAAGTTCATCTCTGAGCACTTCTTTTACAGAATTTTGCACTGTGCTGTTGAAAACAGAAGACCGATCAATAAAAGATTGGTGCATGGCCTTTGTCATCATGTCTTGCAGCTTCCCAGGGTCGGCTTGTATTATCAACTCATGAGGTCTTGGAAGAGGAGCTTTCTTGATAGCTCCTTGCTTGGTTAAGCCGAAACTACCCATCAATAGCTGACCATATTCTGCCATGCGCTCATCGAACTCAGCTTTGTCTTCTTCACGTAATTGATCTAACGTGATAGCTTGGGTCTTGTCTGCACCAGCTTCTTTAGGAAGTTTTGGTCCTTACATTGTCGACTGATTCTTCGTGTCTCACCGGGCATGCCAAGATGTGTTGACGCAAAAAACAGAATAAAGTTCTTCAACGACAACACGTAACGGATCTCCGAGATGTAACAAGGCGTGCCAGCCGACCTGACTTGTTGATCGGCATGGAAAGATAGGAAACGTTAGATGCGGGTTAGATCGGCTAGAGAACCGATGTGGGTCTTCAACAAGTAACGGCCCGATCGGCCGATACAACTGTAGAACAAATTGGCTAGCTAGAGTAGTCGAAGTGCAAGTATAACCAAAACGGCTAGATCAGCCGATTTGGTGACGTTGGCAAAGCGCAAGCAAAAGCAGAGCAAACTAAGCGCTACGAGACAACACTCGAACCAGATCTGAATTGGCTAGATCGTAGTGAAACGATGCAAGAGCGATGATAGCCGATACGATATGATTACGAGCTGGATAAATTGGTGATAAAAGCTAAATAAACAAGAAAATACCTGCAAACCTAGCTGATATCGATAAGTTATGAATAAAACTTAGACAAAACCACAGCGATGCGCCAGGAGGTTAAAGCCCAGTAGTTATTCGATAAAACGGTACTTACAAGCTTGCCGGAGGTCGATCGATGCAGCCCGACGAGCTAGAAGAACGGCGTTTGAAGAAACAAGAAAATAAGAAGAAGTAAAAAAGGGGTGGCGAAGTCGTCGACTTGAATAAGTAAAGGTTTTGTTGATATTGGTGTGTACAAACTTTCTCTGACCAGATAGGGTCGCTATTTATGTCCTGAGGACAACCTGACTCCTAGTCGATGACGACAAAAACTTTGATCTAAAGAAATAAAAACTACCAAAAACTTAACGATTCTCATAAGAATCGGACTCTCTAAACTGACTTTGACCCGTTGTCAACTTGGTTGTTGACCAGCCTCCGTCTTCCTTCCTTTTGGCGTATTCTTCTTATGCCACGTTTCTTCTCCATCACTCGGCTGATTCTGATCGGCTGGTTGCTTCTCTCCCTTTCTCCATCGGCTCTGAGGTCTTCCTGATGTCTCTTTAGCTATTCCTTGACACGTGTCAAAAACTGGTGTCAACAGCTTCATCGGCAAGTGAGTAGGGAAAAAGATTCCATTTAAACCAAGCACCGGGGACTCCCAATTGTCGTACCGAATTGCATAGTGTCATGAAGCGCTGGATATGTCTATATGGATTGTCCGTCTCCATCCCTCAGAACGGATTAGTTGCTGCCATCTCGATGATTCGAGCCTTGATTTCGTACCTTGTCGCTTCGAGAATCGAGTCCAACTCTTGTACCTTGATGTCCTCACATCGTGGGCTAGCATAGTCTCTTAGCGATTTTTCCGGTTCCTCCAAAGGATTTCCAACGAATGCCATCTAGACAATCAAAAACAAAAACAAAAGAGTGTTTTTCTAGAACACAAAGGTTAGGTGTTAGTAATCAACAAAATCAATGCGAGATTAAACGAATTAAACTGGCTTGCTCCCCGGCAATGGTGCCAGAAAAAGGGGCTTGTTGATAGTTCAAAACCGCGTTCAAGTTCACCGCAAGTACACGGAGTGACTTGGTGCCTTTTTCACCAAGGGAGGGGACCCCCAAGGTTCTTGTCAATCCACGGAGCAAGAGGATTACTAGCATGTAACCTAACACTAACTTAGTTGATTAAGGATTTTATGATGTGAAGATTAATCTACAAAGTAAAGACAATCTAACCCTAGATTAAGTTAAAGAGAAATAAGAGGTTCACGAGTATGAAGAATGTATGCCCATGGAGTCTAGGTACTTGAAGTTGCAATCACCCAAGACATGATTAAACCCCGATCCAATCTATCTAAGCATGTGAACAAAGAACTAGACGTTTCCCTTCCCTCGTACATGTCACTACGCGAAGGTAATTGATACTAACCCTAATGAACACGGTGGGTTGACGTGATCTACAGGAGCAACCCCGAAGGCATGGTAGCTAGCCTTAAACATTAAGCATCATCAACAAAATAATGATAGACATAAGATCCAAACAAGATAGGTGACTACACATCAAGTTCCGTTACAACTCCATGGACAAACGATAACTTTACCCCATCAAGACGCTAGGCATGGCACCGTTGAACATGGTGGATGCCTCCGATGGAGTTCGTTTCTCAGTGTCCTTCAACTCTGGCGGCACCGTGGCAAGGCCTCGGCGTCCTCCTTCCTCGTGGTGGCCTCCCTTGACCTCGGTGATGACTCTCTTGAATGCTCACTCCCTCGATCAACCCACTTCCTTGTGGTTGATCTCCCGAGGCTTCTCTATTCGTCTTTTGTGAATGGCTCTCTCTCCCAACAATTAGGGTTGCACAAACTTATCACCGAAGAAAGGCGGTGGCGAACCGACCCCGAATGGGGGTGGGCCGGCCGGCCTGGGTCGATCGGCCTCGGCCATCCCCGACCCAGTTCGCCCCTGTCTTTTGCCACGTGTCTTCTTTTGCACTTTGGAGTTTTTCCTCCTTCGGATGTGGGCTTTAGACGTCATTATCCCCTCGACCAAGTTGATAGATTTTTATGCATGAACCTCCGGTCTTTTCATCTCGGTCCTCATGAATTCTCCTTTGAAGCATATTGGTCCTTGCCATCTTTGGAGTCAAGTTCACGCACGGTCGGAGCCCTTTGATCATCATGTAAATCATCCTCCGAACCAAGTGCATCTCTTCTCATTTAGTGTATAAATTCCTGTGTAAACATTATACTCCAAAACACACATCCAACGGTGAACTTGTTATATCATTAGTATGCCTAGTGGCTGGTTAGTTCCAAAATGAAGTTCAAACTATAACATAACAAGTGTTCTTGGTTGACGGAAATCGGCTGCCAACAAGGCTCGTCCTGTCATCCATCGTAATAATGATGGTGCACTGCGTGTTACACGGTGGCTTGCCCTCGCCGTAGTTTGCTTCTCCCCGAAGCGAAGCCCGCGCCCGAGAGGCTCACGCGTCGTCCACGAAATTCTCTAGTGCGCAGCCCGCTGAATGGCACCTGCGTAACTGAGACCTTGCAGGTTACGTGCTTAGTCGACACCACCCGCCGTGTCCCGCGGCAACCGCGATGCCGAAGACTATGACTTGGGCATTCCGATGCACTACCGCAAGATTTCGAATAAAGATTGGAGGAATGTGGAAGAAAGGTTTCAAAAAAAATTAAGTAGTTGGAAGAGCAAACTACTTTCTGTAGGAGGGAGACTAGTTTTAATAAACTCAGTTCTTTCTAGCTTGCCAATGTATATGATGTCTTTTTTTTGAATTCCTAAATGAGTATGCGATGGACACAAGAAGAAATATAGATGAGCAAAGTGGAGTATCTTGTGTCAAACCAAGAGTTTTGGTGGCTTCCAGGGATACGGGAAGGCAGAGTCATGTCAAGAAGAAAAAAATGGAGTCATGACTGGCACCGGGAAGAAGAACTGGATGGGTTTGGCGAGTACAAGTGGCGTTTCTATTCCAGAGAGATTACGCATGGGAATCCAGGTAGTACGGCCTCTGCCCTCCCCCCACACCACCACCACCCTGACTGCCACCAGCACAACCACGGAACCACCCCTTGGTCTGAACCAGTCATATTGAATCTGAAGCGGCCCGACCTAGTTTTTCGTGTGAAGCGTCTTCTGTTTGCCTGTCCAATTCCCTTTTCTTCGTTCCTAGTGTTGGGAATCAACCCGTGAACTCTCGAATGCCCTTTGTCACTCCTGCCTCTTCAACCTGGTAGTTTGGACTTTGGAGAACACAGCCAGCTGCGCATCTTCTCATCTTCTTTGTTGGAGCATTGTCCTCGTATCTGTCTCGAGTGCATCCTGCTAAGTAAACTCCATTCTTCTTTCTCCTTTGTTTTCTCATTCATTGTTGTCTCTGTATGAATCTTATACTTATTTTCTTATTTTTCCAATAGTTGTTTCTTGACGAATCGTAGAATGTATGCTCTGTACTTTGTGGGATATATTGTCTTGTGTTAATATGATAGCCCATTGTCGGTTCCTATATTTTGGTTATATGTCTAAGCTCTTAATTTCACTCCATTCGAATCTAGGTATGGATCACCCTATCCCCTTCAGTGCTCGTGACATCCTTGCTGCTACACTGAGATTGATGGCACGCATCCTGTGTTTGTGAATGTTTTAGGAAATGGCTCGTTTCGTATGTGCGTCTCGTTTCAGTTCCCAAGTGCAATGGATCCTGCTGTGATGGAGGACATAGTAGCTCTGGGTGATACTGCAGCAGCTGAACATGATGCAGAGGAAAGTGCTTGTGTTGCTACCTTCCTGCATTTGAGGGAGAATTACAATATTATCATTCTTGACTATAGTCTTCTTCGTGTCTGGTGCTACCAGGAAAGGCAGCTTGCCCTATTAGAGAAGCTCGATCAGGGTAAAAGCATATTTGATGATATATCTGCGCAAGCACTTGCCGTGGTGAACTCGATCCTAGATGCTGCATTCTTCTTTTCACATAGTATCTGAACGATGGAAACTGTTGCACCTGATGATGCTATTGTTAGTTCTGCAACTACATGTCTTGGTTTGCTGCAGACTATGCACGCATCTGGTATGTTTGTTTTAAACCAGGCAACAAATGCATTTCATGCAATGAGCAATCACTAAATTATTGACAATGTATTGCAAGGAGAAGGATTCAACCTGTGACAACCCCATCCGAGATAATTCCATACTATCGCCTAAACCACTCCATTTGGTCATTAAGCGATAATAAAGAATCATCCCGTTGAGTGTTGCCGGGTCAAAGCCCGGTAAATCACTTGAAACACACACAGAGGATCGAAACGTATACATTAAAACTCCCACGAAGGAGAGTCCAGAGTGCCTTACAAATTAACAACAAACTTCCCCGTAGTGTCCATTATTACAAACTATGGTTCTTGACTTGAAAGTAAATGGTTCAGAGTTTATTAAAATAGCGGAAACAACTAAGCGGTACGACAAGCATCATAGGAGGCCGTCCATGATGCAATCATTCGTCATCATCCACCCATTCCAGTTCCCAGCCGGGTGGAATCTCTCCAGGCCACACAACTTCACCTGAAAACAACAATTATAGCAAGGCTGAGTATACTAATACTCAGCAAGACTTACCCGTCAAAAGTTACCTCTAGACATGTAAGGCTTTTGGCTGGTGGGTTTGTTTTGCCGAAAAGCAACTAGGATCATTGATCCTTACTTTCAATATTTTAGCTCAAATTCTAGTGAGTTTACCATTACTATAATGAGCAACTAATGCAATCAAGAATTGTACAATACAATTAATCCACGCAGAAATATTCACATAGTTCCATCATTAAGGGATATCATGGCCAGTAGATTAAGTAGTCTCAGATAACGGTAAGAGGCCGACAATCGATTGATTTAAACCTTGCAAGGTGGACCTAAACACACGGGAGGTGCCCTTACTAAGAGTTCACCAACCAAGTGGTTCCCGTCATTCATCGGATTGGGATCAGATGTTACAGTCTTAAGTACAAGGTTTACTGGGCTACGCCACCAAGGTCACCCAGTCTCACGCATGTACTCAGGTGGCGAGCCCGGGGCCGCAACCCTAAGATTAGTAGCGCAAAGTTCCCGCACCGCCTCATTTAGGTACTAGGCTTACCGTGCCCATTTCCGACAAGTGCTTAGTACGTTCAAACACTTAACCAACGAAGCCACCGGACCGGAGCCCAAATCCCATGCTCTTACCACATGAGCAATCCATTAATAAATATGGTGATTCCATCATGGAGATCCTATTCCCGCGAGTGACGAACATCACTCGACTTGTACCGGATCCTTAGAGCATAGCAACTAGCGACCTAACAAGCTAGTAAAAGATCATAGGTACTTAAGGATCATGCAACTAGGGTTTCAATTCAACTCCTGAACGTAAATGCACATAGATAATCAAAGATAAATTCAGAAGCTTAAATTAAACACATAGGTTAATGTTTAAACTGGGGCTTGCCTTCGTCAGCACAAGCAGTCAAACAAACTTCCGGACTTTGGTCCGGGTCTTGATCCACGGACACGTAGTGTACGTCTCCTCCTGCTCCCTCGTCCTCATCAGCCGGTACGAGCGTGTAGCTACCGTCGGGAACTTCTATACGGAGGATGCATATGCAATAATTAGTGGTGAAATTAATTTAATTTAATTAAAAACAGCAACAAAAGACAACAATGAGCACATGGTTGACCATATTCACCTTGACAACAATATATTCATCAACTCTTCCTTTTAAAGAATATTATGAAGGGCTTTAATATTTATTCTTCTCCTTATAGTGATTGTGTACATATTTAAATAAATAATTAATTTATTTGCACAAACAGCAAGGGGGTGGTTTTCAACTCTTAAACCATTTTCATAGCACACTCATAGGGTTCATAAAGATAGAAGGGATGGTTTTCCAATTAAACTTATTATTAAGCTTAAAATGGCTTTCTCATATTTATTCCTCAAAATAATTTATAAAAAGCCATGGGTGGCGCTCACTGAGCTCACAACTCTACTTTAAGCCACTGAACCAGCAAGCACATATATTTGGGCTATGAAAATAAATATACCACAAATAACATTTCTAGCTACCACAAATGAGATAAAAGCATACAAAAAAATAAATAAGCCACTTCTGGATCCAAACTTTCTCCTACACCATCTATGATCTAAAACAAGGCTAGGAAACCAACAAACACATCAAGAGCTATTTTAGATCTTGAACTAAGCATTTATGATTAAAAACAAGCATAAATCAGGAACAAGTATTTATAACAGTCCAAAAATCATGATTAATTCATGAAAGGTGCATCTAGGCATTATAAGACTGTACTCAGAAGTTGAGCTCAAGAATCTATTTAATTTTTGCTACAAAAATCATTAAGGCAGAAATAGCATAAATACAAGATAAATCATAATAAAATATTTACTCCTTAACTTTGTGCAAATTCTTGGGCCGAGCCTACACATGCCATCTGCAACAACATATCCAAAGTGCAGCTTGATATCACAAGTAAATTTTGAACTACAACAAAAGTATCTTAAACTGATTTCAATTTTTCATGCAAAACCTATCACTCAAAAGCATGGTCATGCTTTGCAAAAGATTTAGTTCTACTCACAAGGAAGCCAACAAAATTGGTTTTACATTTTTGCGATTTTTCAGTGATTTTATATGAATTTTCCAAGCCACTGGACCAAAGTGAAAAAGGCTTAAGAATCTATTTGCTCAGCGGCCCTTAGAAATATTTGAAACTTCACACATATACCCTCAGTTCTAATAGATAGGCCCTTGAGTACAAAACCTCCCACAACCATGCCCTCGACGGCGGAGGGGGGGTTCGCCGGTGGTGAGGGACGGCCGGAGAAGGTGAACAAGCGGCACGGGGCTGTGATTGGGCTCACCACGGACCGATTTGCGGTGGTGGCTTGGCCGGAGAGGTCTTCGGTGAGCGACGGCGGAGCCGCGGCTGCTCAAATTCCGGCAGGATGTGGGGGCAAACTAGGCCATGCGGGCGCGTGGAGTCACGAGTGGGTCCTAGGGATGAGTCTCAGGTGGTTAGGCGGCTCGGGGAGCAAGCGGAGAGGGAAGCTCACCGTGGCGGAACCTATGGCGGACGGCGGCACTCTGCACGCGCGAGGGGAGCACGTCGGCCTTTTTATAGAGGCGCGGACGCGGATAGGCGGTTCGCGCACACGTCAAGACGACGACGCGGTCACGGCATGGGGCACGGCATGGGTGAGGCGACGTGCATGGGCGGTGGCCAATGGCGTAAGGCGGCGCGCCGTCCGACGGGTGGGAGCACGCCGCGTGGCGCCGTCCGGGGGACCCACGAGCGTCACGCACAGGAGGTTTTCGGCGCGGCGCACGGACCAAGGGTCGCTGGCGGGCCTCGGTGTGCGCATACGGCGAGGTACGGCGGCGGGCCGACGTGGCGCCGAGCGACGTCTTGTGCGCGCGTTCGCGTTCCTGCGCGCTTGCAACTGCAGTTTAACACTGTTTGACTGGGTTTATCTCAAGATTTTGCAACATAAATGCTCCAAGGTGTGAATAGCAAAGTTGTAGATCACTTGACCCTCGACAACTTTTACAAAAGCTGATAGGGGTTTTGAGCAACCGAAATTGCATAAACTGCTGGCAAACCTTGCACTTTTCATGGCGCTGATGAATAGTAGCTGAAGGCGTTGACCAAGATTTTTCACCCATTTCCACTTCAAATTTGAAATGCCACCGACATGAAAGTTGTGTCCCTCGAAAAACTGGACAACTTTTATATTAGTATAATTTGAAGTGTTTAGGTGAAATTCGGAGAACACGGCAAAAGTTCTAGAGAGGTTCAAGGGCACTCAGGGTTTGGACTAGGGTTTGACTAGATCTTGACCAAGCTTGACCAAGGGTGTGTGTTGACTTGATTAAGATGATCTTTAGTGATTGTTGGCTAGGTTTTTGAGGTGATGACCCAGGTTGACCAAGGTTTGACCAAAGTCAACGTGTTTGACTTGGTTGACTAGGTCATTAGGGTTAATTATTCCTAAATGAAAACCTGGGGCATCACAGCCTACCCCCCTTAAAGAGAATCTCGTCCCGAGATTCGACAACAAGATTAGAGCGATTCCTTCCAACAAGACAAAGGTTACAAAGGAAGAAAGACATATCTGCTTACACTTCTCGACATCTAGAATTCAGATAGGACAAAAGATACATGGTGCTCTCCTCATTGCCTCAACACCACTCATGAGGAAGCGGGCGATGAATGTGTACATGAAAAACTAAGAGCAGATAGATTCCGCCTGTGATGCAGAGGTACATCCCTACCAACGTCCAGCGAAGCGACTCGAACATCTCCAAGAATTGAGCCATGATTGGCGATGCAGGCTGGGGTTCTTCTCTCGGTCTTCTCCTGAGCTTCTTCTGGAGGTTGTCGACGAAGACGGAGGGACAGCTTGCTCGGCGAGGAGCGGAACAGACGGCAGAGATGGGCTGGTGGCGGGTTGGCCAAAAACTAGCCGGAGGGAGAACAAAGAGCAATGGTGATGTCGAGCTCAAAAGGTAGGCGAGACTTGGTAATGGCGACACCGCGGGAGGGCTTCCTTTTTATGGTCGCAGCGGGGCCGCAACGGTCATCCAAAACCATCCGAGGTAGGGGCCGGCGGAGCGATCCGGTGGTGGCAACACGGGGCTCGATAATGGTCGGCTCGTGAGGTCTCGGCGACGTGATCGTGGCCGCGGAAAAGAGATGGCAGAGCGACGCCACGGCGTCGTACAGTCGTGGCACTGAAAAGGATGGGGTCCAACAGTCTGAAGAACTGACTGTGATGGTGGGAATAACGAGAAGAATTTAGCAAAAGATTCTACTGATCCTTCGTTTGCTTGTTTCTTGATTCCTAGGATTTGGAGGGTATGACCAACGGATCATGGATTGATAAGTGATGGAGGACTCTCATGCCTTGACTTTTAGAGAACCTTGACTGCTCACGAAAAACTTTGCTCCTAATGCTTCAACTTATCCGGTTGTTTGATTTGTTGCTCAGAGATCTTGAGATTGGACGGATGGAGACCAAGTTGAAAAGTGATTACTAATAGAGATATTTATGAAGAAAAGGAAGGCTAGTAAACACATATTTGCCAAATTTGCTCACTAAGATTCCCGTTTTTTTTTTTGAAAAGCAATGAAGGTGTGAGGATGGATCAAGGGTTCCACCATCAGAAGTCCAAGGTTAGTTGTCCATAAAAAAACAATAAAGGATGGCAAGGTCATAAGGAGCGGTTGCACAGAGTTGTTTACGGATAGCAATGAGAATGATTTGAAAGGAAGGGTTGGTACAGCAATTTCAGAAGATGTTTGCTCACATATTATTTCATCGGTGAGTTTTGGTGACAACATTCCTTACGTTACCGGTGCAACAATTTTAAACTTGATGGGCGATGCACCGATGAGACATATGATTGAATGCCAATGCATAGGGGATACTTTGTGCACAAGGAGTGGTGCGCATGTTGATGCTCATGTTGTGGTGCATAGAGTGTGATGCACATGCAGATGAGCACATGATGCTTATGCATATGAACATATGGTGCACTTGCCATGATGCATAGTGAGGAATACACATGTTTATGAGATATGGTGCTTGTGATGCTTGTTAGCATGACTTCTTTACCCATGCAGTTAGCTAGCGACAAAGGAGGCAACATAGAGTAAAGACAATGGACTTGCGGTGAGTCGCATGCTCCCAACCAAGATACCTAGCGCGCCCCTAGTGGTAATCACATGGCTGCAGCACACATGATGCACTAGGTTCCGTCACGGCACCTTTGGTTATGGAACAACGACCTCACCATCAATAAGGAGGATAGAGGAGGAGGGTGGAAACCTTCAATGCGTATGCATGTTAGTCCATCCAAGGTTCCCAAATGCACATGCTATGTAATGCATTCCCATGCCCATGAATTATTAAATTAGGGGTGCAACATATGCATGACCTGATGATGCTCAAAGCGTACCAACAGAATTTAACTCCTTCTATTCATGTTTTATGTGTTCATAATGTTGTGAGCAAGATCAAGATGAAGACGTTCAAGATTGCAAGGTCAAACACGATTGAGATAAGGATGTCACTAGCAAGGATAGCTTAGGCATCAAGATGCATAAACACAAGGGGGTGGAAATGATAGATATCATTGGAGCGCACATGTTTGCATTGGCGGAAGAAGATTGCCACTTGAGATGGGACTCTAAGATCAAGACATTACCCAAATGATATGGTAAAACGGAAAAAGTTCTTTTCTCAAGTTGGGCAAAAACTGGGGTAGTCATGTGTACAAAGGTACAATTGTATGGTAGAACTCGAAAAGAGCCTACATACAAAATGACGTAAAGTCCTGGCAGTTTTGAACAAAAATTCATAACTCAAAAACCAGGGCCCCAAAAATTCCCAATTTTTACCAGCAACTCAGTGAGGTTATGAAGCACCTTTTTGGTCTTCAAAGGTTGATCTAGGAAGGTTAGGAAGATGCTCAATTTAATCGAAACTTCAGAGTAGGTCTTCGGGAAAACAGCATGACAGCGGTTCACTAATTTGGGCATAACTCGAAATCTACAGGAGCTATGACCATGAATTTTTGCGAGAGAAAACTATATTAGATATGGAGCAACTTTGATATAGAACATCTAGTCTAATTATTTTTAGAACAGGGGGCAAAAATTCAAGCAATCAGCCACATTAGATTTTTGGACAGCACAACATCTACACATGAGAGGCTATATAAGAAAACACACACTAGCAAATTTTCACCTAGAGAGCACACAAAACATGTGTAGGGTTCAGTTTTAAGTTTTCACAATTTTTAACATGATGCAAGGCGTCCTATTCGTCCTCACAAGGCAATCAAGCCAAAAATCGAAGTTAGTGCCGGTGGCAAGGCTTATATACGTTTCTCCCTATAATAGCTAGTCGAGAGTTACTCTATTCTCACTTATCGACTTACGAAACGTGGTTAGTGTACCTGCAGAAAATAACCTTCCGTGCCAGCACGTCACGGAAGCGTCCACATACATTATCGTTCACTATAGAAACAGTATCCATGCCTCAAGCCATTGCATGGACAGCGTCCAACCTCAGACACCCTCCGCTTGAATGGAGTGTATCTTTGCCTCGCATAGTCGTAATGCGGAATGCACACGTATGGCAAAACGTGGCGACATCACAACCCATGACATGTTCATCTTGAATAGAGCATGTCATCCTTCGTATGACTCTCATACGGAAAGCGCACGTATAAGACACGTGAGCAACCAGACGAGAAAATGGGATCCATGGAATAGATCACTCCATCAACCCTCGCATTCTCGTGATGCGGCATAGCACACATATAAAACACATGGCTTCATCTAGTTTGGTTGTGCAAGAAAGTAAGTCTGACATAAGGTAAAGTGCTGGAAGTTAGCAAAATAAACCATAGATTCTTATGCCACCTTAAAGAACCCAAAATTCCCTCTAGGGCCTCTCGATCTAGATCATTCCTTAACGATCCAACGTATTTTCAAAATCCAATCAATCTTGGCAAGTTTTATTCTAAATCATGTGATTAGGATTAATCTAATCACTCTGGTGTATACGGATGCTCTGATGCTAACTGTGACAACCCCATCCGAGATAATTCCGTACTATCGCCTAAACCACTCCATTTGGTCATTAAGCGATAATAAAGAATCATCCCGTTGAGTGTTGCCGGGTCAAAGCCCGGTAAATCACTTGAAACACACACAGAGGATCGAAACGTATACATTAAAACTCCCATGAAGGAGAGTCCAGAGTGCCTTACAAATTAACAACAAACTTCCCCGTAGGGTCCATTATTACAAACTATGGTTCTTGACTTGAAAGTAAATGGTTCAGAGTTTATTAAAATAGCAGAAACAACTAAGCGGTAAGACAAGCATCATAGGAGGCCGCCCATGATGCAATCATTCGTCATCATCCACCCATTCCAGTTCCCAACCGGGTGGAATCTCTCCAGGCCACACAACTTCACCTGAAAACAACAATTATAGCAAGGCTGAGTATACTAATACTCAGCAAGACTTAAACGTCAAATGTTACCTCTAGACATGTAAGGCTTTTGGCTGGTGGGTTTGTTTTGCCGAAAAGCAACTAGGATCATTGATCCTTACTTTCAATATTTTAGCTCAAATTCTAGTGAGTTTACCATTACTATAATGAGCAACTAATGCAATCAAGAATTGTACAATACAATTAATCCACGCAGAAATATTCACATAGTTCCATCATTAAGGGATATCATGGCCAGTAGATTAAGTAGTCTCAGATAACGGTGAGAGGCCGACAATCGATTGATTTAAACCTTGCAAGGTGGACCTAAACACACGGGAGGTGCCCTCACTAAGAGTTCACCAACCAGGCGGTTCCCGTCATTCATCGGATTGGGATCAAATGTTACAGTCTTAAGTACAAGGTTTACTGGGCTACGCCACCAAGGTCACCCAGTCTCACGCATGTACTCAGGTGGCGAGCCCGGGGCCGCAACCCTAAGATTAGTAGCGCAAAGTTCCCGCACCGCCTCATTTAGGTACTAGGCTTACCGTGCCCATTTCCGACAAGTGCTTAGTACGTTCAAACACTTAACCAACGAAGCCACTGGACCGGAGCCCAAATCCCATGCTCTTACCACATGAGCAATCCATTAATAAATATGGTGAATCCATCAAGGAGATCCTATTCTCGCGAGTGACGAACATCACTCGACTTGTACCGGATCCTTAGAGCATAGCAACTAGCGACCTAACATGCTAGTAAAAGATCATAGGTACTTAAGGATCATGCAACTAGGGTTTCAATTCAACTCCTGAACGTAAATGCACATAGATAATCAAAGATAAATTCAGAAGCTTAAATTAAACACATAGGTTAATGTTTAAACCGGGGCTTGCCTTCGTCAGCACAAGCAGTCAAACAAACTTCCGGACTTTGGTCCGGGTCTTGATCCACGGACATGTAGTGTACGTCTCCTCCTGCTCCCTCGTCCTCGTCAGCCGGTACGAGCGTGTAGCTACCGTCGAGAACTTCTATACGGAGGATGCATATGCAATAATTAGTGGTGAAATTAATTTAATTTAATTAAAAACAGCAACAAAAGACAACAATGAGCACATGGTTGACCATATTCACCTTGACAACAATATATTCATCAACTCTTCCTTTTAAAGAATATTATGAAGGGCTTTAATATTTATTCTTCTCCTTATAGTGATTATGTACATATTTAAATAAATAATTAATTTATTTGCACAAACAGCAAGGGGGTTGTTTTCAACTCTTAAACCATTTTCATAGCACACTCATAGGGTTCATAAAGATAGAAGGGATGGTTTTCCAATTAAACTTATTATTAAGCTTAAAATGGCTTTCTCATATTTATTCCTCAAAATAATTTATAAAAAGCCATGGGTGGTGCTCACTAAGCTCACAACTCTACTTTAAGCCACTGAACCAGCAAGCACATATATTTGGGCTATGAAAATAAATATACCACAAATAACATTTCTAGCTACCACAAATGAGATAAAAGCATACAAAAAAATAAATAAGCCACTTCTGGATCCAAACTTTCTCCTACACCATCTCTGATCGAAAACAAGGCTGGGAAACCAACAAACACATCAAGAGCTATTTTAGATCTTGAACTAAGCATTTATGATTAAAAACAAGCATAAATCAGGAACAAGTATTTGTATCAGTCCAAAAATCATGATTAATTCATGAAAGGTGTATCTAGGCATTATAAGACTGTACTCAGAAGTTGAGCTCAAGAATCTATTTAATTTTTGCTACAAAAATCATTAAGGCAGAAATAGCATAAATACAAGATAAATCATAATAAAATATTTACTCCATAACTTTGTGCAAATTTTTGTGCCGAGCCTACGCATGCCATCTACAACAACATATCCAAAGTGCAGCTTGATATCACAAGTAAATTTTGAACTACAACAAAAGTATCTTAAACTGATTTCAATTTTTCATGCAAAACCTATCACTCAAAAGCATGGTCATGCTTTGCAAAAGATTTAGATCTACTCACAAGTTAGCCAAAAAAATTGGTTTTACATTTTTATGATTTTTCTATGATTTTATATGAATTTTCCAAGCCACTGGACCAAAGGGAAAAAGGCTTAAGAATCTATTTGCTCAGCGGCCCTTAGAAATATTTGAAACTTCACACATATACCCTCAGTTCTAACAGATAGGCCCTCGAGTACAAAACCTCCCACAACCATGCCCTCGACGGCAGAGGGGGGGTTCGCCGGCGGCGAGGGACGGCCGGAGAAGGTGAACAAGCGGCACGGGGCTGTGATTGGGCTCACCACGGACCGATTTGCGGTGGTGGCTTGGCCGGAGAGGTCTCCGGTGAGCGGCGGCGGCGAGCCAGTGGCGGCGGAGCCGCGGCTGCTCGAATTCCGGCGGGATGTGGGGGCAAACTAGGCCATGCGGGCGCGTGGAGTCACGAGTGGGTCCTAGGGATGAGTCTCAGGTGGTTAGGCGGCTCGGGGAGCAAGCGCAGAGGGAAGCTCACCGTGGCGGCACCTATGGTGGACGGCGGCGCTCTACACGCGCGAGGGGAGCACGTCGGCCTTTTTATGGAGGCGCGGATGCGGATAGGCGGTTCGCGCACACGTCAAGACGACGACGCGGTCACGGCATGGGTGAGGCGACGTGCGTGGGCAGTGGCCAATGGCGTAAGGCGGCGCACCGTCCGGCGGGTGGGAGCACACCGCGTGGCGCCGTCCGGGGGACCCACGAGCGTCACGCACAGGAGGTTTTCGGCGCGGCGCACGGACCAAGGGTCGCTAGCGGGCCTCAGCGTGCGCGTACAGCGAGTTACGACGGTGGGCCAACGTGGCGCCGAGCGACGTCGTGCGCGCGCGTTCGCGTTCCAGCGCGCTTGCAACTGCAGTTTAACACTGTTTGACTGGGTTTATCTCAAGATTTTGCAACATAAATGCTCCAATGTGTGAATAGCAAAGTTGTAGATCACTTGACCCTTGACAACTTTTACAAAAGCTGATAGGGGTTTTGAGCAACCGAAGGACGTGTTTGTTCCTGTGTTGCTGCCACCAAAGAATCTGCAATATATACTTCACTTCTGGCTCTCTGTGTGAATTACAATGTTCAAATTGGAGATGTCAACTGCCAAGCTTACCTACTGGCCAAGGAAAGGGTTGTCGATGTTGGTTCAGATCTCCATGTTTTGGGTAACCTAGGAAATAGTATCTGTTCTTATTTGGACAACACTCTTCAAGGCCTGCGTAGGATTTTTCGATTACATTCTCGTTTGCTTCGCCGACATCCTTCTGGAGAGCACCTTGCTGAGAAGTTACAGTTCCTTGTTTCGGAGGTTGAGCAGTGTCTTATCAGCATCGCTGGTCCTGTACGTTCCATGAATGAGAATGGAGTTGTCGGTGCAATTCACATTTAGGCAGAGCACCATGGGTATGCCTTACCAAGTTATCTTGTGTTATGTAATTTGTTTCAGTAAGAGTACTCATTACTTGTTGTTGAACCTTTCATATTCATGTGTGTTGCTGAACCTTTCATATTCATCCGTGAGAACTTTATTTAGCTGATGTTTTTCATATGGAAGAACTTCTTTGAATTATTCTTCTCAGTTGCCTTAAATAGTGACATCACAAAAACAAGCATTAAAAACAAACATTTTCTTGAACTACACAACAATTGTTCCATTGATTATCTGGAAATTACAAAACACAAACAAATGTTACTAAACAACCATAGAACACATCATGACCACATAATAAAAGGCAGCATGATATTATTATCAACGAGTCACCAAGTATTTGGTGGAACGGTCGATTGTTGGAACGTTCGGACATCCGATTGTTGGAACGTTCGGACATTCTATCGTTCAAATGTTCGGACATCTAATGGTTGGACACCCAAAGATAGTTAATTTTAATAGAGTTGTTTCATTGTGTCGCGTCGCGTCCCTCCCCTTGTGTCGTGCCTCCCCGCGCTGCCGCCGCCACGCGATTCCATCACGCCGCGTCCAACCCCCCATTCAGTCTCCGCCGCCCTTGCCCATTCATCATCGCCGGCCGGCGTGAGCACGCCTCACCGGAGTTGAGCTGATCGAGATGCTCAGCAACAAGGCAGGGATGTCAGGCAGGCTGCGCCCGGCGATCCCCATCGTCCTCACCGGCGACCGGTAAGCTTCCCCGAATCATAGTGCATGAGGAACTAGAAGAAGAATCGACATGTGATGCAGAAGCTGTTTTCAAGAGGGTCATGCAAGCTGACAATGGAATGGAATGGAGGACATGAAGATGTTAGTATTTATGGTGGGTGTATGTGCTTTTGTGGGAATTATCTCCGTAACAATGGAGTAATTAACTTTGCAACGATGAATGTACTACTAAACCATGCTGGATTTTTCTTTTTTTGAGAAGACCATGCTGGAACTTATTGTTTCGATGGAGATGAAATGAATGCCTTCCACAAGTTAATTTGACAGCAGACAAGTATAATGCACATTTGACATAACAACATGGCATCCCATAATTAACTATATTTACGATTTATCATGTACCTACTCTCTTACGCATCAGCTATGGTTTTTTTAGATTCGCATTTGCTAAGTTAGTAGGAGGTACACCAAAGCTACACCGATGGTCTAGGCTGATCCTGTCGATTCTGCGTGTTACCTGAGGAAGGTTGGGTTACGCACGCAGCATCGCGGTTGCTGAGCAGCACGGCGGGCCACGGGTGTTGTCGGACCTGCGTAACCTGCACCCATCCGGTTACGCACGAGCCATGGTGCCCGATGCAACCTCACGTGATACTATGTAGTGCGCACGCGCACAAGCATATAGAGGCATGTGAAACCTACCCAGTCTAGACTACACTGGAGACACGATGCGTGCTTGCGAGTTTGGGTTACAAACCCTTTGTGCTTGGCTGCTTGCGAGTTTCTGCTTCACAAGACAGAGGGAGTACTCCGCACAGTTGTTTCTAGTGATTCTTTTGGTTGACTTAAGTTATTTTTCTTTGCCTCTTTGCTATGTAGAGACAGTATGGTGTATGACTGCAATCCAAATCCATGTCGCTAACACTAATCCATGTTGGATTCATGAAGAAATTCGCACGAGTAGTCCAACATACAGTTCATTGTTCAGACTGCATATTTAGAAATTCTAAGCTTTATTTGTTGTTGTTACCTTCTACTTGAAGATTGTAAGTTACCAATTATAATTAATAAAGTTGAATTCTCCTCATTGTTCCATATTCTACATGTTTCTACATTATTGTTGTTATCCTATTTATTTCAATTGTATTGCAACGTAATGATTTTATTTGTTTGCGACGCACGGACACATTCCTAGTACATGGGAAGGCTTAGGTCAGTCTCAGTGCAAGTTTCATTGCACAGTTTTCTAACCAACCGGTTACATGAAATGGTCATGGTTTACGCAAGTTTGGAATAACATGCAGCAACATCCCTAATGCTTCCGTGTTTCCACCCCTCCATTTTGTTACTCGAGTGAGAGTGATCCTGTCGTTGCCCACCTTTTCCTATCAGCTTAAGCTGTTGGGAGTTTCGTTCATGACTTGTTTGTTCCTGTATGCCAGTTACATCAGTGCGATGGGGATGCACAAAACTGCAAATTGTGGCGTGCCACTCCGAGACTGAGAAACGTGACGAACTTGCCAACATGACAAGGCCAAAATGCAATAAATGTCAGAATTGAAAAGGCATTGCCGCATAGAAGGGGTGTGTCGAATGACCGTTTCGGAACGACACTCCCACAAGTTCATCCACGTCAGGACCATTGTGAACTGCAGTTAAGTAAGGACTGGTACAGTTTTCGAGACTGGTAACCAGGCGCTCATGACCCGAACGTGTGCACACCCGCACTGAAGGGACGCGTCCGTTCAGTGTACTGGGTAATAAGTAGTGGTAACTCATGTTGACAATGGCCGTGGTTTTGGAACAGCACATGCACTCCCATAATAAAAGGAGGCAGTTTACCCACGAGTCAATCATTGCCGCCATTTGCGATCATGCTTCTAGACACTAACATGTCTCCTTCCAAGCAAGTCGACTTCTCAGTCTCAAGCGAGGAAGCGAAAGCAGAAGGAACCGCGGGGCAGTACAAGGAATCCGGTACATTCATGGTTGGAGGCCGTCAATGGAGGTTACATTGCTATCCTACAGGTATGACTGATCATTAATGCATGGGTGTACCAGACGGCATTGCCGTCCTCCTCATTCTTATGAACATAGCCCAAAAGGTAGGTTTCTCGTTGTTATGAATACACATTCACACATGCATATATGCTCTCACTGTTGTAGAGCCTGTGACGACGACACTACATGGTTCCACATAGGTGTGAGTATTGTTGCGAGCGGTGGCTGGAGACCCAACTGATGACAATGATACATTTCGAGTTCAAGCTACAAAAGATGTTGAATTCAGGAATGGGGATCTAGGGCAACGAGGCTTTGAATGCCTGGTGGAGCATCGTGACATTGAGCGCGTGAGCTCCAACGGAGGTCGCATAAACATATCATGTGTTGTTACAATACTTGAGGACCATCTCATTGATGTTCCTCCTTTGTCAGTACGTAGAAGCATATGCGCAACACTTGCAGCCCAAGCCCCAGTGGACGTCGTCTTTGACACAGGCAGCCGGGTGATACGAGTGATACGTGCTGATGTGGCCGCAGTATATTATGTGATGAAGGCAATGCTCTACGGTGGCGGAGTGGAGTCAAACTCCGAAACTGTTCAAATTCAAGACACACACCCTGATGGCTTCTTGCTTCTGATCAAATATGCTAGCGAAGGATCACTCCCGGAGGAGGCTGATTTATGGGACACCCCTGCCAACGCCTGGCCTGTGTTACTCTTAGTCGCCGACATGTACCGCGTCGAAAGGTTGAAGCTGCACTGTTCGTCAAGGATGTGGGACACGGCAAGTGAGCAAACTGTGAGCGCATTTCTACGATGGACAATTGAGACTAACTGCACCCAATTGTAGGAGAAGTGCATGTCTCTCTTAGAGAGAATCAAGGTGCACGGAATACTCACAACGGATTTTGTGTTCGTATGCTTTCACCATCCCCATGTTATGCACGATCTCTGTAGTAGAGTACACGAAGGCATGTACCAGGGTCCCTGCTTGTAGTCTGTAGTTTTAATGTTTTATTTACTAGGATCATGCCCGTGCATTGCTACGAACAACACATCATTTACATTGCAATACACATTGATATATATGTGCAATACACATTAATATATTGCAATACTCCATCCACAATGATATATTGCAATACACATTATTGTTGATATGGATTTATATGTGCATTCAGGATGTGTATAATAATGTGTCCCTTTGAGCAGCACATAACAACGATATTTAACTATTTGTACTTGTATGCAATCCATTTTCGTAGACCATGATGGAACTTATTGTTTCGATGGAGATGAAATGAATGCCTTCCGCGAGTTAATTTGACAGCGGACAAGTTGAATGCACATTTCACTCCAATACTAACCTGAATTGTGGTTTCCACCAGATTATCTATAACCCTACAAGTGCTCGTCACCCTGTTGTTGCCCGTCAAGGCGGTTGGGCGGAGAACAAGAACCGGCCGGCGAGCTACGAAGAGCGCCACGGCGCCGGCACCACGGACAGAGCTTGTCGATACTCGATATTGAACCCTTGGCGATTCATCGCCGATAGCCCGCAGGAACGCGAAGACGACAAGCTCCATGGCAGCGGCATGCAGTGTTGACGTGGTCGGAGACTGGGACGATCGAGGGAGACGACATACGAGGGCACGAGGCATCGAGCTTCAAGGAATTGCCCATGCGACCGTTCAGAACCAAACCAAATCGGCCCAAACCTATCTCAGCTATCAACCAGACCTAACCAGACTATTTCTCTAGACTAATCGCTTCCCACCAGAATAATCTTTTACGTGTTTTCTATAATGATGAGTTGCACTGCAACTTACAGTATGTCAGCGGAATTTGATCATGCAGCAACACATGAAGCACCACGTAACCAATGCTGAAGCACCGCGTGTGCGTCATGGATTGTGTGTAACCCAGCATGTCCATCTTACTCCTCGTGGCGGGGCGGCACTGTGGGCTGTGGCTATGGACGACACGATGAGAGGGGAGCGGAGGCGCCTGCAGGCCCGGCCCCTCCCGTCAAGGCTGTACACACGACACGACACTGGGACCGTGTGTAACCCTTGGCTTGGCAGCAAGCCGCGTAACCTAGGCTGAAGCACCACGTGGCACACGTAATGCAGCGGATCCAGCTTACTCCTCGGGGCGGGCGGTGGCTGTGGTTGCGGACGACACAACAGGAGGGGAGCGGAGGAGGCCCGTCCCGTCGTCCATCGTAATAATGATGGTGCACCGTGTGGCACATGGCGGCCTGCCCTCGCTGCAGTTTGCTTCTCCCCGAAGCGAAGCCTGCGCCCGGGAGGCTGACGCATCATCCATGGAATTCTCTAGTGCGCAGCCTGCTGAATGGCACCTGCGTAACCGAGACCATGCAGGTTGTGCGCTTAGTTCACACCACCCGCCGTGTCCCGCGGCAACCGCGATGCCGAAGACTATGACTTGGGCATTCCGATGCACTACCGCAAGATTTCGAATAAAGATTCGAGGAATGTGGAAGAAAGGTTTCAAAAAAATAAGTAGTTGGAAGAGAAAACTACTTTCTGTAGGAGGGAAACTAGTTTTAATAAACTCAGTTCTTTCTAGCCTGCCAATGTATATGATATCTTTTTTTTGAATTCCTAAATGAGTATGTGATGGACACAAGAAGAAATATAGATGAGAAAAGTGGAGTATCCTGTGTCAAACCAAGAGTTTTGGTGGCTACCAGGGATGCGGGAAGGCAGAGTCATGTTAGAAGAAAAAAAAGAAAAAAATAGAGTCATGACAAGCGCGGGGAAGAAATTTGATGTAGAAAAGTAGGCTTGTTTACAATAGAATCAATCAAGGCTTGCTGACAATAGAATCAAACAAGGCTTACTAACAATAGAATCAAACAAGCTGCTTAGTTGAACAAAATGGTGACATGAATATCAAATTTTGAAATATTATATGTGCTGACAAGCCTTGTGGGCCCGCGAGCGCCCTGTACCCGAGATGCACCATCATTACGATGGACGGACGACAGCGGGACACTCCTGCAGGAGCCTCGGGGAGTCGGGGCCATCAATCTGCGTAACCGGATGCGCTCGGTTACGCACGGCTTGCTTCCCAGGGAATGAGCTACCACCTACCAATACAACACTTTGAGCCCTAATGCTACTATCAGTGCACTTGATGTTAGGAAGGAATTTAACCCAAGCTACACTTTGTCGTTGCACGGCTCAGCGATTACGAAACCCAAGCTACTAGATGCCCCACATGGCCGGGTCTGCGTAACATGTACACTGTCGGTTATGCATGAGTCATGTGGCATGGGTTACCCACACGGCACGTGTTCACCATCTAAAAGAGTAAAAGGCAGCTTGGGTTACGTATGCAGCATAGCGGTTGCCGAGTAGCACGGCTGGTCGTGACAAACCGAAGAGCTGCCCCCTTTGCAGGAGGCCTGATGATGGGTGATGAGCTGCCCCCTTTGTGTACTGATTATTATTTATCTATAAAAAATTCCAGGGGAGAGGTCCTTAAGCGGTCGAGAGGCTTCTCTTCACCAGAAATTACCAGAGAAAAAGTACTAGTACTAGAGAAATTACTAGACAAGTACCACCACCATATGAATGCTGAAACCAACTACTAGAGAAGTACCAGAAATTCACGAAACAGAGAGATGTTGCTGCACTTGTGTAAACCAGTGACCTGTTACTTCATCCCAGGCATGGTTTACGTTCTCATGTTCTCATCACCAGCCTTCCCGTCGCCTGGGCACATGATCATGTAAGGTTTTAATTACGCTCGTCTCAGCCACATGCGACGAATGAGTGACTGGATGGAGGGGCCTAGGGGTACATACCAGAGTCGGCGGCGTGCACGTACTACTTGCGGCAGGTGCTACGGTCGAAGACTGTCGTAGCGAGAGTGGCGGTGCAGTTGTAGTAGCGGAAGACGAGCACGTAGCTGACACGTAGGTCATGGGCGCAGGCGAACTCCTTCCAACCTTGGGCGAGGTACACATCGCCGCTCTTCTCGTCAGTGAAGACATCCATATTCCACAGGTGCATACCTGCACTGGCGAGCTGCGGCTTCAAGTCCTGGCGATCTCCGGGCTGACGAACGAACTTATTTGGCAGCCTCTGCTCGTAGCATGATCGAATTAAACTCCGAGGCAATTACTTGCTCGGAATAGCACAGGTGCACATTCGCGAGCTATTCCGAGCAGATCCGATTCGGCGAGCAGTAGGGCACTTACCAGTGACTCCTCGTACATGCCAGGGAGCAAGATCTTATAGAATTTCAAGTCGCTCTGGCTCAGACTTGCCATCTTATCTTCCATGCCATCTCTGCACAGATGCACACATACAATATATCTTATCATAGGATCAGTCATCACTCAATTGTGTACTCCGAATTAGATCAGGATGTTCCTAGTAACACGAACACTACTAGTCCAAAAAATGTCTAAAGAAGGAGAACATTTTGATTTTTTTCGATCCATATAACATTTTGCTTTCATCGATCTACTAGATATGACTAACTGTAGAGGGCAAAAAGAGGAATGTAGGTCGGAAGGGTCTGATGCAAAATTGCAGAGTATCAAGTATAATACGTGAGCTTGATGAGCAGAGCCTGATCAGAGCTAAACCTGTTGCCACTGGCAGCTGCCGCCTTCTGCTCCGCACTGGAGCCTCGACGTGGCCGTCCAACCCCAGCCGGCATGATCTCGCCGTCAAGCTTGATACGACGATCAGAGCATACGCGTTCATGGCCATCCCTAAAGCCACGACCGACACGTATAGGTCCATGGCCATGTTCACGACCACTCCTTGTGCGCTCGCGCCTGACAACATTGATGTCCTCCTCCTCCTCCTCCTTCTCATCTTCGTCTTCGTCCTCGGACGAGAACATGGCGAGGCGGTACCAGGTGTCGCGGGCATTTGCCAGGTCTTGTGCCTCAAGGATTTCTACCTCATCCTCGTCAGTGGAGGATCCAGGATTTGGCGATGGGAAAGTCCCGCATCCATCGCTGATCATCATGCGGTCGTCGGTCTCCTCGTCGGATGTCAGGTAGGTCGTGGCCCTAGGCAAGTTAGCCATTGGGGGGAAGTGGGGCGTATGTGAGCTTTCAGTTCTGCTAGATGGCTGAACGGAAGGTGGATGGGTGGGTGGGGGAAGAGGAATCGAAGTGGGAAACCTCTGCATGTAGTCCAAGCTATGTGAGGCTTTGTGTGTAACCGGGGCAGTGCAGGGTTTTTAAAGAGTAAAATGCACACCCGGTCCATGAACTTGGCAGGGTGTGCCATCTAGGTCCTCGAACTCCTAAAATGCACATCCAACTCCTCAAACTTGGTAATCCATTCGCGTGAGACCCAAATCAACACAACCCGGATTAAACTACTTACGTGGCACACCTTGCCAAGTTCGTGGGTCGGCTGTGCATTTTACTCTTTTTTAAACAATAGCTTTTTTAAGAACAAATATCGCCACTCTATGTTGTGTTGTGTGGTTGTGCCCCTGTACGTGTCCTCCTTTAGCTGGTACTACTAGTGCAACACGGCGGCTGATGATTGATGCTCCTCTGGTCATGCTGTTCAAAGATTCTCAGTGCAAGATTTGTTGCACAGTTATCTAGACTGAAAAACTAGGTAAACGTGCCAGTAGAATTTCATGGTGATGAAGTTCTCCTCACATCTTATGAAACTCCATCATTCTCTCTCATTGCCATATCAGTAAAATTTAATGCATGAAACTCTCTCATGAAGACTTGGCCTAATTAGTGGTCAAAGTCGCAATTAATAGCTCAAAATTTTTTGGTAAACATAAAGGTAAATGGATCATTGAAGATCTTCTGTGACCACTTGCACAGATGGTGCTGGGTAACTACTATGTAACTGATACACAAATAATGTAAAGGGATCCTTTGTGCAACACGTTGCGGTGGAACTGATAGCACGACATCTAATCCCGAGAAAATGTTATGCATAATTCACCGGTGTGGTGCGTAATCCATGGCACTTTGCACCAGCTCTCTTCTTCGGGGATAAACATAATGTAAAGGGGTCCTCTGTGCAGCATGTTGCGGTGGAACAGATAGCACAACATCTAATCATGAGAAAATGTTATGCGTAACTCACCGACGTGGTGCGTAATCCATGGCACTTTGCACCAGCTCTCTTCTCCGGGGATAAACAATGTGGCTGTGCAAGGAACCCAATCATGAAAAAATGTTTTGCGTAACACACTGGAATCGTGCGTAATCCATGGCACGGCGACAGTATCCTTCGGTACTGGGTTATGCTATGGATAAATGATTGTGTTGCCCCTGCATAAAGCTTTATGCAGCAGAATAAAGTATTTACAGGAGGGAGCCGGAGGAGGCTCCGCAACGTTGTTTTGGGGACACGTCGAGCGCACTGTAGAATTTGTTTAGTGTCAAACCCCTATACTACAATTTATGAGATACAGGTGACGGTGTAATATTTTCTGTAAGGACCGTCAACATTTGCTCCAGTCTTCAGCCTTGGCTTTGTGGCTCAGCCAAGTAACCCATTGGTTTTGAGGCCAAACCACTGCAAACCCCACTTTCAAGCTTCAGTTGTTAGCTGCTACCTTGCACTGGCTCCATCTTCCCGACGTTGTCTTGCTCTTCTTGCCAGCATGCGGCCCGCACTTGATCCCATCGGCCATCGTGTCCCTCGAACGAAACCTACTTGTCTCTCCACTCCTCGGAGGTCACACAGGCATAAACCTTTCGTGCTTGTTCTTCACCTGCACCATGCAAATCAAGCCGCAACCTACATCTGCAATACTAGGCCAAGAGTCAGTCCACACCACGTTGTCAATCACTTATCACTAAGGAGCGACCATCCACCGGTCTTCGGACACACACAGGTCCTCACTAATGCAAGAACAATGGAGAAGATACATCATTGGAGCCATGTTGCTCACTGCTGGATCAATGGTGATGAACTTGGAGCCTAGGGATGCACAACACGGCGCTCAAAGACTACAAGATCAAGGTCATCAACATCTCCGGATCAATTCACACGAAGTACCGATTGCATCTACATTCTGCAAGACCTCTGAAGAAAGCAATAGAATATTTTTGGATATAAGGAGACCCATGAAATTCTGGTTTCAACATATCAAAAATCAAGTCAATCGGAGATTCTTACAAGCGGTTATAGCCAAAACATCAAAGGTCGTGCGTTCTGAAATTTCTGGACAACACGCAACGCTAAAGTAAAATAGGCATAACTACTTCATTCAAGCTCCGTTTAAGATGAATGACCACTCATTGGAAAGATAATTTCATATACTTTTCAATAGAACTATATTTTTGTATATGTTCTATTCCAGACTCAGGGGAAAATCCATGAAGAAAAGGCAAGAGCAACATGACGAGAACAAGATGAAGGAAGATAAGGATGACAACAATGAAGAGGAGCTTGGCAATGGTTTTATCAAGCATACATGATCAAATTCAGAAGCTTCGAGACAAATTAAGCCTCAAAAACTTTGGCAATGAAGGCACAAGTGGCATCATTCTACGAATGAATATGTTGAAAGCAAACCACGATGGATTACAATAGGCGACATCAATACAAGCTGCATGGACAATTCAAACTCTCGCACGAAGGACCATGGCTTCACAACAATGAGAAGGTATGTGAGAAAGTCAAGCTTTGTGACTTTAAATGAAGATCTTTGCGGGAGGCAACCTGTTCTTTTTATTTATCTATTTATCTATATAAATGACAGTCTATATTGTGTTCTTAAACTAATCTCATCAAGTAGCATTGTAACATTGCTCTGATAAATGCCACAACATGTTGTATGTTTTAATTTCTTTTGAGAGAGCACTTTGTTATTTAATCTTGGAAAACTTGTAGACTCGTTTTGTGTGCCTATTAGTGTCTAGAGTCTTTTTATTTTGTGTCTTTTTTGGAGAGAAATAAGAGGTACGACACAACCCATTGATTATAAGCTTGTGGCTAATTAACTTAGGCTTTCTTTGTTCTGTTTTGGACCTCCTCCATGTCATGACATGTCATTTTGTTTCACTTTCTGTTGCATTGCATTTTTATGTTGTTACCCTTGCATGTGCATGTGCATTCATTCCACCATTCATGAGTTAGCTTGGTTTCTTTATGATGAGTGCTTTCATATCCATGTCGATGCTTAGATATCGAGCACCTTCCTTAGCAATCTTGTGTAAACGTGGTGTTTAAGCATGATTGTAGACCTTCATCATCTTGTTTATGAACCTTGCTAGGTTTTTCATTGGTTGGTTTATAAATTTTGCAATGCGCTTTATTTTTCTTGCACCATAAAGAATTATTGACCTTGAGATGAGCATGGTGTTTTGACCTAGGTTAGCAAATCATTATGGCTGTGAAGAAATTAGGCAACCTAGTTGTAAACATGGTGTTTAGAACTAGGTGAAAACATTATATTTGCTTATACACCTTCCTCTCGTTTGCATACACACACGTCCTACTTGCATTCACACACACATAATAGGTTTTTATGTTTTTCCTTTACAATGTTAATTTTGCCACAAGTTGAGGTCTTAGGGATGTCGTTGGAGTGTTGGCATTTGTATACTACCGACCGTCACCTCGGGAGAAGTTTGCGCATTAATTGTTTTGCAGGCATGGTGAAGCACTCCCCAAAATTAAATGACTAGACACAAGGAAACAAGATCGTCGACATATTCGAAGCTTGACAAGGAACGTTGCTGTTTTCATCAGTTTTGTGCACATGTTCAGAGATGTGAAAGGAAAGAAAAGCTGATATTCAGAGGATCCATATAATTCTTGTTCCAACGCATCCAAGATCAACAAATTTAAAGACTCGTGCAAGGAGATATGCCAAAAACATTGGGCGTTGTGCGTTCCGAAATCAGCTCCGGACAGATTGCATCACTGAAGAAAAACGGGTGTAACTCTCTTATTCGGAATCCGTTTTGGGCGAATGATGACTTGTTGGAAAGGGAATTTTGCCAACCATGCATTTGAGCTAGGGTATGATACATATTATGTTCTGAACATAAAATAAAATTCGTGGAAGATGAGCAGCGATGAAGACAACAATGAAGGAGAAGATGACCGTGAGAAAAATGATTGGGACTAAGGCTTAGTGACAGTGAGAGGAAGGTGAAGGACACATTCGGATGATCTCCATACTCATGGCAATAGGACTTCAAGGACTACAAGACGGTTCACCTCCTTCATCTACACTTAGCCACCGCTAAGCATGGGGCGAAGATTTGTGGGACGAAGAAAAACAAGCACATGAAGTACAAAGACCATGGTCACCACAAGATGCTCAAGATTCTTCTTCCATCCTAAGCACAATACTTAAGCATGGGGGAGGCCATGCTACACTTCGACACAAGCATCTAAAAGGATGGTAACTCTTCCTTAACCTTCTCTTTGTCCATAATTTTCTAAATGTTTGTGTGTGTATATATATATATATAGAGAGAGAGTATATATATTAGGAGCCTAGGGCTTTCTGTTACAATTGAGAGCCCTAGCCATACGGTGCAACCCAACCAATTCCCACCGGCCTGCCTGCCCACCGAACCAGCAACTCGATCAGACTAGCGACATGCTCATCCACGTGCATGGACCCCACCTTATCTCCTCCTTCGCCTCATTCCCCACCAGCCCCATTCAAGTCATCCACCACTAGCGAGCTGCCGACCCCAGGCGAGCGTCCAGGCGTCGAGGAGCGGCATTGCCAGTGCGGACCCCAAGGAGCAGTTGCTGGAGCACGCGGCAGCGGCAGGAGCTCCCATCACTGGGGGAGAGGCGACCGCCGCGGGAATCGAGAGCGTCGGCTCGGGCGAGCTCTGGTGAATCGCATCGTGGAGGCTGCCTACCCGGCAGTCATCACCAGCTCAAGGCGTGGGCCAGCATGCAACGACTGTCCTGTCCTACTCCGCAACTCATCAGGTGCACCCCGCAGCTCGATTTGCCCCTTTTTTTCCTTTTCCTATGTTCTTTGGTTGAAGGTCTGCTTTTTTGGGTGAGGTCCGGCGAGACGCGGTGTCGAGGCTGCCACCCGGCGCTCACCGACAGGAACCAGCGGGGCGGAGCTGCTTCTCTAGCGACGAGCGCACGAAGGGTGGCGAGCGCGAGATGTCTGGAGCGAGCGGCCGGTGGGCACGTCCGCACGACCAACGACGGAGATTGCAAGCGGTGGTGCTACTACACGCGTTGGACGGGCTCAGAGCTCTGGTTCCACCTATTCACCGGCATTGGTACACATCTTTGTTTTCTCAAATATCTCCATAAGTGTAATCTTCATGCGTACAGTGAAGACTCAATTTCCAGCAGGCCTTGGCGGCAAATTGATGCATGTAGCTCATGTTTGTGTTGGGGCTCTTCTGCAGTTCTGCTTCTTTCTTCTCAGTAGTTTCTTCCAAGGTTTACTGATTGCTCGACGAAAAGCCTGCTACCTCCATGTCCCAGTCTCAAGCTCTCACCATATTCATGCAGCTAGCATGTTTGACAAAATGCCTAGGAAGAGATAGTCAAAAGCTCTGTATTGTCTCTGTTCTCTATGATGACAGACAAATGCTTGCCCCCCGTTGCGATCTATGATCCTAGAGGGATGTTTATATACTTGCCAGTGCAGTTTAAAAAATTGCAGGGTAGTGCTGGAGGACTATTTTTCCTAATTAAAAATTAGTGTTTGTTTTGTTGGTGTGAGCTTGGTTGCCAAAATCTGGATCCTTTCCATGATGAAAATTAGTTGTAGCGAGCATGCTATACAACAGTTCGTTTCTATGTTTCTTTTTTAGTTTGCCGTGCACATCCATTCCTATCAGATGTATGTTTCTATGCTTGTCCTTACATGTTTGTATGCCCATATAGAAAGCTTTTCTACGTGACGACTGATCATTGAAATCTCATTTGCATTCTATGACTGTGCTATCAGGATTCTATGACATTTTGGCTAGTGTCGGTGTAAAGTTGCCAGATGTGCTACTTGGCCCACGGCAAGAATGACTACATGGTCTTCAACATGCAGAGGATTTTCTGCTCATTGTCATCCATGTGTGCCGACCTTCACATCAAGCTTTTGTTGAACGTGTCGCTGAATTGGGCATAGAAATAGTATTTTTGGGCATGATAAAAAAAACTCTGGTGCATGGATGTGAATTTTGTGTTTATATGATGATCCTCACTAGTTTATATGACTATCAATATTGCTTTATATGACTTCTGATGTGTGGTGCATTAGATAGTATGTGTTAACTCTGATCAATTAAAAATTTGCAAATGAAATAAAAATTCAAACTTTAGCGAAAAGAAAGAAAGTACTTGAACACTTTCAAATTTTAAACTTTAGAGGAAAATGAAATCAAATTAGTTTATATGACCTGGACGTTTGACCGTTTGTATGATGGTTCTCACTTGTTTATATGAATGTTAACATTTGCGTTCAAATTTCAAATTCTGTGCCTCCATGTGTCAGGTAGCATGTGTCATTTTTGACCACTTGTATTCAAATTTCAAATCTAGAAAAAACAAGCAGCTCAACAATTATTTGCTCATGCTCATAGATTTATGCTTGTTTCTGTATGTTTGTATGCACGTATCCATACATTTCTATGACCTAAACGGTAGGTTTCTGTGGCCCGGAGATAGGTTTTATATGATTCGGATGACAAATTTCTTTGATCCGGACGACATGTTTCTATGTGATGCAGATTATAGAAACATATTGTTCAAATCATAGAAACATGTCATCTAGGTCATAGAAACATGCAGCTCAGGTCATACGAACCTGTTATTTGGGTCATACAAACATGTCGTCTGCATCATACAAACCTATCGTCTGGGTATCTATGCTCATGTAATTTTATCAATTCAAAAAAATATTCACAACGGATCTCAAATTGTGCATAAAAATATCACGAATCTTATTATGAAAATCATTTGTGAATTGAATCGTCTTGTGAAGATTTATCACGAAAAAATAAACAAAAATGCTGAGTTCCTAGTGCACTTGTATTCAAATTTCAAATTCAATGTCTGCAAGTGTCAGGTTTATATGACTGCATGTGTCAGATGCATTAGCTGGCATGTGTCAGTTCTATCCACTTGTATTCAAATTTGAAATCTAGAAAAAACAAGCGGCTCATTATTTATATGCTCATCTTGTAGGTTTATATGCTAGTTTCTATATGTTTCTATGCTCGAATCCATATATTTTTATGATTCATATGGTAGGCTTCTATGATCCGAAGACGGGTTTCTATGATCTGTGTCATAGAAATATGTCGTCCGTGTCATAGAAACCACTTGTTGCAGGATCTATGACATGGACAACGAATTTCTATGATACGAACCATAGAAACATGTCTTTGGGTCATAGAAACCTACAGTCCAGATCATACATGTCGTCGCGGGTCATAGAAACATGTAGTCCGGGTCATAGAAACCTGTCATCGTGGGTCATACAAACCTTCAGTCTGGGTCATACAAACCTACAGTCCGGATCATACAAACCTGTAGTCTTGGTCATACAAACCTGAAGTCATACAAACCTGCAGCTCGGGTCATACAAACCTGTCGTCCGGGTATTTATGGTCATATAACACTTTGAATTCAAAAAATTCAAAAAAAATGTTGACAATAGATCTCAAATTGTGCATAAAAATTTCACGAATCTTATGGTGAAAACCATTTATGAATTGGAATCTTGTGTGAGGAATTATCACGAAAAATTGAAAAATGGTGGCTTTGCATGCATGCATGTTTCAGGTGGCAGGGATGGGAATGTGGTAAGTGGGTCACGTGGCTAGTTGGCAGGAAAGTGGGAGGTGGATCAGGTGGTTGGTTGGTCGGGGCTTCCAATACCTATATATATAGCAATTGCTAAAATACAATAATGTGCAATTTGTACAGCAAATGCACAGACCCTGCAGTTTCACTCAATTGCAACAGGTTGATTATAGCAATTGCAACTGTAACACCATACCAATTGCAACTTGACGGAAAAGCATTTTGCACAACAAATGTACAGACTCCCGCAATTAGGAATGTGCGACTGTACTAATTGCAACTAGACAAACCAGTCGCAATTGGATGCAGACCAATTGCAATCGGACCCAACTAGTTGCTACTAGGTGCTCAGTACGTGTAAACCAATTGCAAGAGTGAGACTAGATCAATTGCAACCATGACACTATACTAATTGCAACTCGACAGAACTAATTACAAAATATCTGGAACGTTACAACTAGATACGAACCAATTACAACTAGACCACCCAATTGCAACCCGACGCGAACCAATTGCAACCAGAGTAAGTCCAGTTGCAACTGAACAAAAATCAATTACAATCAGGGTGGATGTGTGCATTCTCTATATAGAATGCACCCAGATGCATTATATCAAAACACTATATATATATATATATACATATATATATATATAATATATATAGGATATATATATTTAGTATGCTGGGTACTCAGTACCGAGCCATCCGAGGAGCCGACCGCACCCATCACATTCCTCCGTTTTTTCCTCCGGGGTTTTTTTTTTTGCCATCGGTTGTTGACCCTGGAAAAGATCATGGGCGCACCCCATCCATTCGTTTCAGTTCCTCTCCCGGTCTCCCCCTTTCCCCGCTCCGTTGTCGTCGCCGCGGCTCGCCGACCTCCGTCGCCCGAAATAGCAGCTCCTCGCTGGAGCTTGGTCGCCGCCGGCGTTAGCTACCCCCGTTCCGATTCGACGCTCTCCAACCCTCCCGTTCCGGCTGCCACGGAATCCCGCACACCTCCAGGTCGAGGATGGACGCATGCAGGGACTGTGAAGCGTTTGAGGTCTGCGGAAGAAGTCAAGCATTGGAGCGTGATGTGTCGGGCCTCGAGGTAACGGCGCCATGGTGAGTGGTGAACGTTGGGACCTTCATCCGGCCATGGTGCCATGGCTTCACCTTGTGTTGTTGTCCTCTCCCCAGGCAGATCTGGTGGTGTCCGGAGCTCCGTCTCGCACGGGTTATTCCATCGCCCCTCGCGCGGGTCCGGTGACGGTAGGTCCGGCAGCTCCCTGCAGAGGTGAGATCGATGAACTGCATATTCCCTTTCTCATATTTCTATCCATCGCAGCTTGGTGTATTAACCCGGGTTGTCCAATTAGTTGCCCATATCCTCTGCAAATCACAGAACCCGTTGTTCCATCCAATTCCCCCCTCCACCCTTGTATCCCTATATCGACAGATCCATTCCTCCACTATCCATCTGTGTCGAATCAAATTAGTTGCTTTCCTTTTTCCTACGCAAAGGATCTGAATATTTCTATTTCGATGTTATGGTTGATAGGTCCGTGACTTAATTTTGGGTTTCTAATTTTTTATTATTGGGCGAAATCTTTTGGGACACATCGGTTATGTTGGAAAGAAAATTCTAATCTCATGTATATGGTAAGTTTACACCTTCGTTTTTTACTTAATTATTTCCATCGTTAGTGAGATTCATTCTCTGCCGAGATGAATTGATGAGTATGCACTATTCAGTTTGTGGAGGTGCTCAGCACCTGCAGGTTTGACGGAAGAGGGTCTGAAGAAGCTGAAGGTCGTGGACGAGGTTCCTGTCGGCCGGTTCGGCAATCGCTTTGTGTCCTTCACCTACCTCAAGAATCTTCGTATCCACTGCAGGCCCCTGCGTGCTTGAGCTTTTCACCTCCCTCCTCAGCCTCTCAGATCGTGCGATGGTTTTGACCATGATGGTCCCTCAGATGGATTCAGGTGAGCTTATCCATCCCTATTCATATGTATTCAGTATTGCTAAATACATAGCACAATCTCTAATTTGAATTAGAAATGCTAATTAGAATAAGCTGTATGCTAGTGAAATCAAAACAATAATGCCGAGATGAAGCATTGCTAGTTTTGTTTTTTCATATCCTGATTTCCTTCTTTTAATCTGCAAGTTTGGTTTGTGCTGCTTGTTTCATGTAGCCATGCTATTATTTTAGGATTATCTCATAATAATAGTATCATATACCTTTCACTTCCTGAACTAGCTTTATAAATGTTGGAAATTATTCCTTTTTGACAAGGTTATATGCAGTTTTGAGCTCCTTCATAACAATGGAGATCATTCCTAAACTTTGCACTGCTCTTTTATATTTTGGCAACAACTCATGGGATGTGAGCTTAATTACCTATTAAAGCTAGCATATTTTTTGACTTCATGTCCATATGAATCCTACTTATTTCCCTGAGCTATAAAGTATGCTAGTCTATTATCAGCTCATCTAACTAATGTTCCAAATCAATGCCATCACTGTTGCTTCTTGAATGTTGAAAATACTCATTAGTGATTTGCTTAAATAAAACTTATTCAGGTATTCAACATTTTACTTTTACAGACCGTAAACTATATCTGCTAAGGTTTCTTTTCCTGAGAAACTACTTTTATTCAGATCCCTCAGATGCACAATGATACTATATTTTTAGATCAATTAGAATAACAACCTTATTTTCCAGAACCAGGGGTCGTTTTTTTTTATTTCCCTGTACTTGAACGAATGTTATCTTCATCTTAAGAGCTAGTGCCACCGCTCCTAAGACATACTGATTAGATTTGCCAATCCAAATCTGCTAGCCTGCTAGGTTCAGACCTGGTTGGTTTGAGTTTTTATTTTTCTTAGTCTGAACTAATTGATGAAAACTACATGGTCTATGATGCTGCAAGTGATACAATACAACCTTGTTGTTTGCTTATGTTTTCTTAGACCTGTGTACATCCTCGCTAGTCCAATTGTAAACCTCCAATGAAACTTCCTAGTAATGTAGAAATTATATTTGTTATATATAAGTGTATAAGAAACAGACACCTCTTGCCTTGCCTATTTGGTTTGTTTTATTTTGTATTCCTTCTATCTTGCATGTAAAGCTTGGGTTCATGCATGTTCTTGGCCTTAGGGTCAAGGTAAAAGGGCAAGAGCCTGCACTTTAATATGTCATTCACGAGATCAAAGAGGCCAAGAACATGCATGTCAGCACCTCTGGTAGCATGGTTGGGACTGAACCTGAAGTATGTGCATGATCAGATTGGTTTAGTGCTCAAGAAAAACATTGATTAATCTTAAAATTTGTATTTGAAAGTTTTTAAGGAAAGAGATATGTGGATAGGTGGCTACTGGTTATTAGGATGCACCCCAAATACGATCCTTCTGCGTACACCTGTGTAAGTTTGTTTGGGGAAGTTGATATTGATCTGCATTATTTTTGTTTCCTTGTAGTCGTGTACACTCCTTTCCATTAAGCATGGTACTTCAAATTAATTATTCTGCTATACTGTCTTGTGTCCATGTTCTGTATTTATATATGGTATATGCTCATCTGGTGTGGCATTTCAGTTGGATTATTGTTTGGCAGGTAACGATCTCAGAAGAATTTCACTCAGTTAATTCCTGCTAACTGAGAAAGATGCTGAACGGCAGCAGAACTTGATGTTTTGCTTGAAGTCTGGAAGTTTACACGTTGTTTGTTATAAACGTGACTAATTCAGAATGGGGATTTTATAGTGTTTTTTTTGAAAGTATGTCTTTTTTGCTTTCCAATTTACTCTTATTTATATTGGTGTTGCTGCATCTTATTGTTAGATGGAGTGCTCGTATCAGATGGAGGATTGGAGAGTGCTGGCAAAGCGGAGTTCCGACAGGCTTATCCCAGAAATTCAGATGTTTGCCTCATGTGTTTAGCTCATGAAGAGCTGTCTGGTCTTCGCTACGAAGTCTAATGCCATCTTGGTCCTGTCAAGAGCATGGAGCGAGCAAGGATTCCTTCCCTTTGGTCCTGTACTCCTGTCACATATTTTTGTAATTTTCAATGTCTGTTTAGTGGCCAAAACTTTTAATCAGGTAAGTTGTGCAAGCAGATGTGAAAATATTTAGTAGTGACTGTAAGATAACCTGTTAGGAGCCTGAGAAAATAGTTGAGCTAGATCGTCAATGATGGCATGGTCTTTATCAGCATCAGCTTCCTTGTTGATTGAAACTGAGTTGGTGCCACAAAAGTTTGAGTCTTAATGATCGACTATGAAGACTTGAACAGTATTTTGGCCACAAAAGTTTGGGTCAACGATTTGGTAAAAAATACATATCATCGAAGGATTTTGGTCAATTATAAATGTTTTAATGAAATCAAATAGGTCATGTAGCAGAGTTATCAAGAAGTCAAGTAGCAAGTACGATTAGTTAATAGTTCACACATCGATTAGTTAATAGGCCGGGGGTGCGGCTCGCCGGGAGGGCTCGGGTACTGAATAAGGTATTCGATACCTTGGGTACCATATATATATATATGTGTGTACATACATACATACATACATACATATATATATATATATATATATATATATGCCATGGACCATATAAACCTATGTATATCTCTCTTTTAATAACATAGCTACTAGAAGGACAACCTAGTTTTGTTAGTTTTATGTTCAATAAATGATAAACACCATCACCATGTGCTCACAACGATAATATTCTTGTATGCTTTTGCTGAAAGTTGCCACTTTGTTACCTCTCACGATGTTGTATATGACTTGACTATTTTCTCTCCATTAAAAGGAACTTAAATTGACTAAATACTGACACTTTTATTTGTGGAGCTTAAATGACTAAATTCTAGACCCACATAATCTTTGATGCTCTTTGATTTAAGTTTACTGATGACCTTATATATTGTATTGTTTTATATAAAACTTGATTTTTTATGCTAACTACATGCGTCAACCGTCAACCTCTTGCAAAGTTCTACCTGCGAATGCCTTGACACATGTATGTTCTTTCATGATGAAACCTTTAGTTTGCAAACATATATTTTGATGAGTTGGATTAAGATTGATTTTTGTGGTATGGGACTTGTGGGGGATATACCCTCGGGGTGCCAGACAAAAGGGCACCACGGCGTATCTACGGGAACAACAAGGGCCCACATGTGGGGCACTCGGCGCGGGCGTGCGGATCAGGAATGAGGCGGCGCCTGAAGAGATAGACTCCCATAGATAAAAACTAGTTGGTTAAGAAAGATATTACTTGTCTTAAAAAAGATCTTATATAACCGACTAGGATAGATCCCACGTGATCTGTAATCCTGCCCCCCCTCCCGAGCCTATATAAGGGCGGCAGGGACCCCCTCCAAAACAAGTCCAATCTGATTCACAATCCCGGAACACTCAATACAGCCACCGAACGCAGGACGTAGGGTATCACGCATTCTTGCGGCCCGAACCTGGATAAACCCTTGTGCCCTTTGTTCACCATCTAGCTCCAGTCTTGGCGATCCCCTCCACACAATCTACCACCATAGCATACCCCGTGGTGGACTGCCAGCACCATTGTACTGACAGTTGGCATGCCAGGTAGGGGCTTCGTCGTGATAATTGGCGAGCTTGATAGCCGCAGTCAAGATCCCACCTAGTTTCCTCGCTTTCGCCGTGTTGGTAGCGGGAATCCCTTTCGGGAGCCTCGACCCCGTCTCCACCACAGACGAGCAGGCGGCTGGCTATGTGACTCCACCTCAGGGTCACATCGTCATCGGGGAGATCCCATGCATCATCTCTGACATCGCGATCACCACAGAAAAACCATCTCGAGCGGTTTCCACACCGCCCGTGGGCAACAAACCGACTTCTAGATCCAATCTGTACAAGCCCAAGGCTCGCCGAGTCCTCTTCGGCACACCATCACCAACCCGGAGGCCACATCTCCCGGCTGAAGATCTGAAGGTTGTAGGGTCCTCTGACCCTCCCGAATGCGATCCGGTCCAGTCTATGGATCGAGTCATTGGCCACATGGCCGACACTATCACGATCTGCGAGGCCACTCTCGGTGTCCCACAAGCTGAGTGCTTTCCCCACGGGTTGAAGAGCACCACCGCCTCTGCCTCGGAGACGGTGAAGAAAACCCTAGCCGTGACCTCCTCGGTTCTTTTAGCTTTCATTAAGTGAGGAGAAAAAAATAAAAAAAGATGATAAAAATGCTCCTCGATTGTTTTAGCTTTCACTAAATCTTAGAGAGCTTTGAATACAAGTCCATACAAATCTTTTACAACCATGTGCAATCTGATAACGAGAACTTCATTCGTGTCTCAGGATCACCCCTTTGCCACTTGCACATGTCCACCTATCTAAATGTGTGTGTTCCATCTCTCCTCCTTTCCAACATTTATTTTCCATGACCTTTTTGATTAGTCTCGGTAATTCTAATAGATCTCTCTCTTCGTTTGACAATATTTCAAGTATAATGTTTTGCTAGGATTGTTTTTACCTACCAAGCTCCACATAAGCCTTCCACTTTCATATATGAGAAGAATAGGTTGAAAATAATCTAGTATAGGCTTGAGTGACTTGATGAGATGAGTGTTTCCTTGAGCTTTTGGAAGAAAATCTCACTATGTTGGATATGCATCTTTTTGAAAACTCTTCACGATGCAACAAGGTAAAAGTTTAAAGGTTGCTTAAGTTCGAGAGCATTATACTGATTTTATTGTGGCATGTTCTTTATTGCTAGCCTATCTTCCATGATGAAAGTAGCCGGTCAAACTTTAACCTTAATGCTAAAATACTTGAGAGAGCAATGTGTCTTGTTATGTACGATTGAGTGCAGGGATGACATCGAAGGGCAACGCTGATTTCTTAAAGCAAAAGATCCTGGACTTGCTCAAGGACGAGCAAGGTTTAAGCATGAGGGGATTATTGATGCTCATTCATGACACCCCTAGAGCACTCGTTACATAAAGGTTTCAGCTTTGATTTGGAACTAACCCGCCACTAGACATACTAATGATGTAACAAGTTCACTTTTGCAGGTGCTTTTGGAAGTATAATGTTTATGCAGGAAATCATGCACTTAATGGATAAGTTCACATTGGGTTCGGAAGATGCTATGTAAGAGGATCAAGGAACTCAGTTCGTATGCAAATACAAGATGAACTTACTTCCAAAGGTGGTAAGGACCAAGATGCAATGACAAGATATTCCCGAGGACCAAGATAAAAGACCAGGAGTTCATGCGACAAGACCCCCTATCTTGATCGCGGGGATAATGACGTCTGAAGCCCACATGCAAAGGAGCATAAGGTCCAATCAGCGAATGAAGCCACGTGAAGATACCTAGGGTCTCCTCGGACTATAAGTACTTCATATCCCTGAAGCCATTCGAATCAATCCACGAGAGAGGCACCGAAAGAAGGAGATACACCAAAGGAAGCTGACAGCCGCCGCAAGTCTTCGAGGGTACCTAGGAGATGGCTTAGGCTGCCCCTAGCCACCATGGCCTCCCTACGTAGTTGTGCCATGGTGGAGTTCAGGAGTCACCCCCAACATTCGTCAAGGTATGATCTATTCGTGGTGATTAGTCTACATCTTGCGGATACGTTTGTTGACGGTCTAAAAACGCGTCACGATTCACCGTCTCTTACGGATCATCGTAGCACTTTTTCCCTCGAGTATTACCCAAGGTTATTGAATCCGTGGATCGGAAGCAAACCGCTCAGGTTCTATACCTTATCCAGTCAATCTAACCTAACATGAAGCATCGATTGCATATAAAAGGTAACCTTTAAAGATATATATAGGTGAAAGCACAAGGTTGATCACATCCAAGAACAACGGCTAAGGTAAGGCTCCACCGAAGGGGTAACTAGGCCTAGCGCCTTCTAGTTGAAGTTCCGGCAAACGAGCAACGAACCGAGCATCTCATCTATTAGCATCCTTAAACTCCTACCTCCGGCCTACCTCCTGAAGACATCCACTCTTTCGGGGGTATCATCCTGTCACGGCACACCCTTAATCAAGTGGGGAATCTAGGGGCACACCCAAATATGAACGTGTCTACCAACCATGAAGGGTCGACATGCTAATCTAATCGCCACGATTACATAGAGCATGCTATAAAGTCTAAACATGTATTAGACTAAGGATTAAATCACATTCATGATAGGTAAAAAGTATAGACGAAGACATGGAATCGCTAATAGATCGAATGACAAGATTGCTATGCTCACATTGAAAGTATGTATTACACCATCACCACCGAGATCATACCTAATATGATGAATACGTAGCTCCGGAACTCCTCCATGGCGCAACCACGTAGGGCGGCCATGGCAGCTAGGATCGGCCTAGGCCAGTTCCTAGACAACTTCGAGGACTCGCGGCCGTCGTCGTCTCCCTCCGGTGCTTGCTTCTAGGTTTCACCGAATTCTGGAGGATGGATCCCCCCTCTTGGACGTTCGGGGGTTGTATTTATGCCCTGGGGGAGCCTTGGGGCGAGCTCCACCATTTCTTGTACGAAATCTTCCTTGGGATAGAAGCGAACTTGGTTTCCATAAAATCAGCCTCGTCCAGATTTTTCTGATTCGCAGTCCTTTCTTACCGGCACCATATCTCTCACGTCCGTACTACAAATAATGCAAATTCGGTGTCTAGACTGTGTGCCACGAAATTATCACCAACTTTGGTATTCATAGATTTCCTTGGAAACGAAGATAAGATCCCCAAAATAGCCATGGAAGATAATCTGTCTGATTTCGGACTTATCTGCGCAGCAGGTATTTTGGGGGCCATATCTCCTAGCTCCTTGACCCGAATTAGGCCTTTCATATGTCCAAATCGAAGCTCTCATCCAGGTCCACAAGTTTGATATTCAAACTTTTGCCATTAGAGGTCGTTTAAGTCTCCGAATCTGCACTGAAAGACCATGTTGTTCTAGGCTGCGTGAATATCTCTCAAGTTGAGTTGATCTCGTGGGTAAACCTCCAAGTCTTCGGAGTTTTACGACTTCATGCTTTGGTCCTCGGGTCATTTGGAGTCATGTTCACTTCGTATCTTGACTTGTGCTGGGCTTCATTATCTTCTCATAAAGTGCTCGATGAACTTTACCCGGAAGTCTTCATTTAGACGCTAAAATCTAGCGTAAACAACATACTCCAAAAACCACATGCAAGTGTGAACTTGTTACACCATTAGTATGTCTAGTGGCGGGTTAGTTATAATTCAAAGCTCAAACCAAAGTGTAGCAAGTGCTTTTAGTTGACGGAAATCGACCGCCGACAGACCCCCATGCTTAAACCTAACTCGTCCTCGAGTAACCCTTTAATGGATGTCAGTATTGCCTTTCTATGTTCATACCCTGCACTTGATCATACATGAGAAAACATAATGCTCTCTAAGTATACATTTGTTAAAGTTCCATAATGTAACTAGCTTTCATCTCTATGGAGGTAGATATTTTCCACAAGTAATTAATCATGCTCTCAAATTTTAAACAAATCTCAGAAATTTTGAAAAATAAAGAGCGGGATGAAGAAAAATTGCTTTACCAAGATCAATAGTAAACCTTCTTGCATCTTGCTCATGAACTCTCATCTCATCTTGTCTCTCAAGCCTACTAGGACTACTTCTTTCCTCTCTCAAATATTTGGTGGAAGGCTTTATATGGAGCTATGGGAAAGTTTAGTCCTACCAAGACATTATAGTTGAGATATTATCAAAACAAGACAAGTTTCTCATGAACTTACCGAAACTCGTCAAAAAGATCATTGGCAAAATAATGTTCCAAGGAGGGGGGAGAGAAAAATACACACTTTGAGATAGGTGGACATGTGCAAATGGCAAAGAGTGATCCCGAGGTACAAACGAAGTCCTTGTTATCGGATTGCACATGGTTGGAAAGATGAGTATGGGTCTTGATCTTGAAGTCCTTTTGAAATCTCCAAACGTAGCTAGAGAACCGGGGAGCTTTATCTTTTTCTTCTTCTTTTTTTTTCTTTTCTTGTTTTTCTCATCATATTTTTCCTCTTTATTATTTTTTTCATCTCTTTTTTCTTTTTTCTTTTTTTACTCCCCTTGAACTCTAGACTACCCTAGTACTTCCTTGGCAACCCCCCATGCTTGGACGTAGATCGTCCTCGAGCAAAGAGGTGATGATTGTGCCAAGGTAAGTGCCGAAATCCTTGTATTTTCTTGAAGACAAATACTTGAAACCTTCTATGGATCCTTTCATAGAGGTCTCCCAAAATATTACTCCACTTGACGGCACCTTCCTTGTAATCTTCTTTGAAATATTCATCCATAGTCAAAGTTTTGGGTTGTGGTCAAGGAGGTATACACAAAAAGATATTTTCGGTTTGTGGGTGGATATCCGGCGAGGTTTGCAAAATTCCCGATGTGAGAACCCACAATGCACGGATAGAAAAGACTAGCATAAAGATAGATACGCAAAAACGGAATGATCAGCTTCTTAGTCTCGAGCCAGAGAAATCAAGCTTTGAATTAATATACGCAAAAATAAATCTTGTAAACTAAAATTTTTGCACTCAATGAATATATTCTGCAAAAATATCCTCAACCTTCCTATTAATTATTGGGCTACATGTCAAGCGTCGCGCCAGTTTGTTCACGAGAGCTCAATCATACAACTCGTCCGTCTGATACGGCCTCAACCCCCACCTGTCCTGATCCTAAGGTTAAAACATTCTATATCTAAAACTAGCTCCCAAACCACAGTTCCACCACTATGATCCACCCGAACCACCAACTAACCATGTGAGGGTCCAGGCCACTCAAGACTGCGAGCACGACTATTATAACAGTTTTTAACACTCTGCAGAGGTTGTACATCTTTACCCATGAGTCACGTAAACATTCAAAGGAATGTTGAACCCAACCATGTTGTGCCGGCCAAGCACTTTCACACTTCCTTAGGTGTGATAGCATAGGGACGCTATGAGGCCTTTACATAGGTTCACCAGCAGCACATTAACCCACTCAAGGTTTGGGTACCCCTCGTCGTGCCAGCAGGACTATTGGGGGTCAAAGCCTCCCTCACCGCAACCAACAGCTTAATGCAGGCCGCTGGATTTCCTGATTTACCCTACTTAATTGACCAAGACCATTGCCCATCCGGTCCTCGTGGTTGTACTGTAAGTCCCGGGGGGTCACTCCACAAACAGGTCCTTATAAAGTTGACTCAGGCAAGGCCAACATCAAGCAACACAAAACCACCTTTCAAACCACTTGCCTGAGTCACCTAGGGTATTCATGTTGCTAACCATAACCCACATTAACATGTTGCATAGTCATTAATCAAGTTTAAGATCGAAACCCAACCCATGTTGAGCAAGCTAAGCATGAATCTACCCATATAGGTAACCTCTAAGGATAAGCAAGGAAAGACTATGAAAATCTAGTAAACAATCCTTATTAGGATTCCCATCAAAATTAGACCTCTAATGCAGGAAAGCATAAATAAAAATAAAGGTATAAGATAGCAAAATGTGCAAGGACACTTGCCCATTTCCTAATGCTCCACTGCTCAAAGACGTTCCTTCACGCGTAGCAGTCAACTGAAACAACATAATGCTACAACTAAGAACAATGCACCAGACAATGAAATCATTTTAGAAAAGCGTACTACTAGCTAACACTAGCTACTATGAATGAGAGAGTGCAAGGAACTACTAAAACGAAGCTACGGGTGAAAAGGGCACAACTATCAGAGGGTTTACACGATTAGGAACAAAGGACTATATGCTTCATTTATTTTAATTAAATAAATATGTGTAATGGGTATTTCACAAAAATACCACATGTTGGAACTTAATAAAATTACATTTAAATGTAAAGCACGAGATAAGCCTAGTCATATTTTATTTATAAAAGTTTATTAGAATTTATACCAATTTAACATTTATTTTTAGAAAGGAAACTTATGTGAGAGCAACTAGCGAATGTTTATGTGTCGGGTTGAGCTAAACAAGTTATAATTAAAACACATTTATGTTCACATTAATCAGGTTAACTTTTGTTTAAGAAAGAACGAAGGTTTTGCCTATATTTGATTCTATTCAAAAGAGTTTGAATTGGATATTAATCAAATTAATATAATGTTTAATTTTCAGAAACATCGAACATGGTAAACATCGCTGCTAACACGTACTCTACGACGAGACGAAGCTAACTCAACTCGAACGGGCTAAAACGGAGCTAGAATGAGAAAGATATGGGATATGGAAGGTTGCAAGGGCCTATAAGTGATTATCTATAGGTTTCTGGGGCTAGAGTACAAGATTCGCAAGACTAGAGATTTTTGGCCGCGAAAAGGTGAAAGATCAGGGCTCTATGAGCAAAAGTCGCTCGGCTGGACTAAACTGCGAAAGGTGGGATCTTTCTAAGGGATTATGTGCAAAACGACCAAGACACATAGAAAGGTGGGTGGGATATCTCTGTTCTCTAGGGGCTACGATGCAAAAGAGGTGGCTGACTGGGTGGTTGTGCTGACTAGACCCCACGTGGCCATCGGTGATTGGCTGAGGGGTGACGTGGCCATGACGGGGCGGTGATGCAGCCCGTAGACCGGCTGTGGACTTGGTCCACCATGGACGGATTACACACCCCGAAGGGGTATGCGATCTTGGCTGTAGAGGAACGATTGGACGGCAGGGAGGGGCCGGTGGTGTTTGGTCACCGGAGCAGGTTGGGAGCCGGCAGTGCCGGGTGGCCAGCGGCGGCGCATCGCAGGAGGGGGGCACGCAGGTGCTACAATGCTCTAAAACCCGTGCGGTTTCGATCGGGAGAAAGAGATGGACAACGCAAAACTCACCAGGGGGTCATGGATGACAGTGGGCGGCAGAGAGTAGTGTGTGGCGGCAGGAGGCGGATGGGATTTGCGTTGCATGGCGGGAACTGGGCTTCGGCATCGGGTTCGTGCTCCTGGATGCCGAAGTGGTCTCCTCATGGTACCTGCGGGTCCATGGGAAGGAAAGCGAGGATTAGGGAGGGTCAGTGCGGAGGGAAAACAGCAGCCACAGAGCTTCTCACCGTGTTGATGGCGGCGGCGATGGGCGGCGGATGGCGGGCACGGTGGCGGCTTGGTTTCGAGGCAAGGCAAAACGGGCGATCGGCGGTGCTATCCAAGGCTTTTATAGGCAGAGCATATGTGCAGGTCACCGGGGATTTTGGGACGGCATTCATGGCTGTGATTACCATGGGAGGGGCGGTGTTGCCACGTCTGACTGCGGGACGCACCAGGACGGTGTCACAGGCAAGGGGGAGGGGTGCAGCAGAGGCGGAGGTGGGTCCGCACGTCCGGAGAATGCGCCGATGATGAAAGGGTGATGTGGGATTTGAATCCCCATCGGCGGCGTGCTGCTCTGCTCGGGCGGAACAGAGGAGAGAGGAAAGATAGGAACAGAGGGTGGAGGGTATGACGGGTAGGCCCAGGCTGTCTGTGAGAGAGAGAGAGGAGAAGAGGAGCTGGGTCACAGCCTGGTAAGATGGGGAGAGTGAGATGGGCCGGTGAGGGAAGGTGGGAGATGTTGGTGAGCCGAGATGGGCTGTTGCGGTTGGTGGGCTGGCGCGAGAGAAGGAGAAAGGAAGGTGGGATGATTTAGGAAAGAGGGAGAGAGAGAGGTGGGCCTATTGGGTTTTAGCCCGAGGGATTGAGGGGTTTGGGCCAGATTAGACAGAGGAGAAAGATGGGATGAAGCAATGGTGTGGGCGTGATTTGGAGAAAGGGTTTAGGCCCAAAAGAGATTAGATATATAGCTTTAGCTAGAGAGAGGGAGATTCGGTCAAAGGAGGATTTACATATATATATAGAGAGAGATTTGGTCCAAGAAAGAATTAGAGAGAGAAAGAGGCAGGTGGGTTTTTTTCAGAGAGAAGAGACTATCCTATGGTAGAGGGATAGGTCTTACTTAGAGAAAAGATTGGGAGAGGTATAGAGATGAAGATTAGAGAGATACAAGGATTGAACCTATAGACGAATCTATTAGAGTTTGAAAACTCAAAATCATTTTACACACAATTAAAAATATGCGTTGCAACATGAATGCAACAAACAAATATTTATAACCTATGATTCATTTAATTTTAGAAATTATTATTTGGTTTGAAATAATTGTACAAACTCTTTATTTAATTCTAACAAATTTTAATAAAAACTTGAAATCCTAGCCAAAATTCAAACTAGGGTGTTACACTACCCCTACTACTTAATAGTAAGATACACGCCCAACGAGGGCACTTTGGGAAAACTTGGTCGAATCTCCGTCAGACGGATGCTCGTCGACCACAAGCCCGCTTCAACTCCACTCAAGCCTTGCGATCACGCCGCGTGTCCTCCACTTCGAAGCTTCCCGACAAACCACGGCACACGCTGTCAAACCACCCCTCCTGGGCGGTCAGACCGCTCCACCCAGTCAGACCGCCCTGGCCAGGTGGTCAGACCGGCCTGGGCTGGCCGTCAAGTTCCGTCGCGTCTTCGGTCTTGGCTTTGTGGCTCAGCCAAGTAACCTAGTGGTTTTGTGGCCAAACCACTGCAAACCCCGCGTGCAAGCTTTAGTTGTTAGCTGCTACCTTGCACCGGCTCCATTTTCCCGATGTCATCTTGCTCTTCTTGCCATCATGCGGTCCGCACTTGATCCTGTCGGCCACCGAGTCCCTCGAACGAAGTCTACTTGTCACTCCACTCCTCGGAGGTCACACGGACATAGACCTTTTGTGCTTGTTCTTCACCTGCACCCCATGAATCAAGCCGCAACCTACACCTGCAATACTAGGCCAAGAGTCAGTCCACACCATGTTGTCAATTACTCATCACTAATGAGCGACCATCCACCGGTCCTCGGATCACACAGGTCCTCAAAGTTCAACTTGCTGACTCATCGATCCGGCATCCAAAGGAAATAGTTGAGAGCCTCATGGTGAATGTCAAGGGTTATTACATCTTCACGGATTTTGTGGTCCTTGATATGCAAGATGATGGTGGGATGCCACTCATTCTCGGGTGAACATTCCTCACTGATGTTAAGGCAAAGATTGATGTTGGAACCAAAAAGATCTGATTCCGCATAGGGAAGAGGAACATGATGTTCAAATTTCAAGCAAAAGAAGAGTAGTGCTACCTAGTGCAGAATAATGTTGAGCAGCTCGGGGAGTGGACAGAGCCACAACCCCAATCCAAGCAACCACCGACCACACCAACAAAATCAAAGAAGACAAAGAAAGTGTGGCAGAAGGTAGAGAAAGCATTGCCATCCACTTCTCAGGAGTGGAATGCTCAGTGGTATTTATGTTCGAGGAGAGTCTCACTCACTAGACTTTAAACGGTGAGTCCTTTCTGCCAAAAGGTAAAATTGGTATTTACCTCATATTTCCCTTTCAAAAATTTGATTGATTTTTTGAAAAGCATGTTTGAATTTTCCAACCCATCATTTGCATGCTAGATTTTTCTAGCCATTTTCCCTTTTAATAAAAATTTCTGAAAATAATTTCTGAGTTTGAAAAATATTTGAAAAATCATTTGGGCAACTTTTTGGGCAAACTTTGGCTGCGACACCTAGGCATGACATCACATAGCCGTTGGTGAACTGCTGACCAAAGGAGGGAGCAAGCAGACCCGACTGGGGGTCGGTCGAACCTTTGATTCAGCCGAACCAGCGCAAAATTCAGGTGGGCCCCACTTGCTCCAATGGTTCCTAGTTGTTGTGCCTGACACTCCCCTTGGTGCCCAGCGCATTTGCCAATAAATAGAAGGGGGAGAAGGGGTATTCTTCACTCATTCACTCATTTCCATCACACCCCCTCTCTACTCTTTGGCTCTTTGGTTTTCTTGGATTTCTTGCTCGTGATTGAAGTGTCAAGCACACTCTCTATTTCATTGCTGCATGTATTGGCTGTTGATGGAGCGACCTAGGTAAGAATTTCATTCGGTTTCACTAATCCATCACTGAGTTTCTCTTGTGGTCCAATTGTTGTGCAAGCATGAGTTGGATTCCCGGTGCGCTTAGGAGGGTGACACGCTCGTCCCGTTCATGGGCTAGCACGAGCTCGTCCAGCCCTTCCGAAGCCACACCGAGCCCAACAACGATGGACTATCATGAAGAAGAGGAAGAAGAGCAAGCCGAACCGCAACTATGGAGCTGGACGCCAATGACGCCCCCTTCATTGACTTGCAAGACGATCGAGGGAGACAAGTCTACGCCATCCTCAGGAACCAAGTCTTCGCCCACACCAAGGACTTTGACTCGGCCCTTCTGGAGAAAATAGGTATGGACTCTGAGTTTGATTCCATTTGGCATGCTCTTGGTTGGGAAGCTTTTATTGTTCCAATTGAGGAGTTAGGCATGTGTCATCACTTTTACATCTACTCATACATATGTAGACAATCTTTGTGAATTGATTGCTGAGCCCAAGAGTGAGAAGTGTGAAGCCTCTCCAGTTGAAGAACAGCAAGACCCGAATAAACATTCGAAAGAGCCAAAGGCTAGCTCTAGAGCATAACTCCTAATTTCAACTATGCAATTACCTTACTTAAGTATTTGTTGTTATATGCATTAAGCTCCTAGGTGTTGAATGAAACCTTAGTGGCATGATCCCTAGGACTCCCATGTTCAAATACTAGTATGCGTAGGCTAATAGAAATATCACGCTTAATTAAGATGGTAGATGTCGAGTGATTGTCTATCACTCACGAGATGTAGGCTATCTACTAGTGATGGTTACAATCGTAACTAAGTAACGAACATGACAAAAATTGGAGACTGTGCGGAGATAGAAACGATGATATTGTGGTTGGTTTGCATCCCGCCTGTGTCGATTAAGGCATGTACGTTGTGGCCCTACTGATCAAGTTTGCACTATACTATTCACATGCTGTAAGTAAAAGGTAGGGAGTTGGTAATACCTAGTATGTTAGGGCACAATTATATATTGAGTTGGTCATGTTTCCTATTGGGGTGCTAGTAAGTAACTCTTAACAGGCTAGGGTCTAGCCTAAGCCATCTCCTAGGCAACGTCGAGGACTTGCGGCGGCGACGGCTTCCTTCGGTGTGTATTCCTCAATTCGGCGGCTCTCTGATGAATGGATGCGCCGGCCGTCAGAGACAGGAGCTCTAAATAGATTGAAGAGGCGGTAGGTCAAAGGGGTGGGCCGGCCTTCCTGGGCCGGCCGGCCTAGGCCCAATTCGGTTCGGTTCGGCCCCGGTTTCCTCCCAGACGCTTCTCGTGTCTTCTTGAATTTTTGCTGAATTTCATGTGGGCCCTTGACATCATTTTCCTTTTGGTTTAGATAAGGGTGCTTGGTGCAAACTCCTGCATCTTCTGTTCAGGTCCTTGGAGTTTCACGGCTTCATGCTTCGGTCCTCGGGTCATTTGGAGTCATGTTCATTTCGTGTCTTGATTTGTGCCGGGCTTCATGATCTTCTCACAAAATGCTTGATGAACTTTACCCGGAAGTCATCATTTAGGCGCTTAAATCCTGCGTAAACAACATACTTCAAAACCACATGCTAGTGCGAACTTGTTACATCATTAGTATGGCTAGTGGTGGGTTAGTTATAATTCAAAGCTCAAACCAAAGTGTAACAAGTGCTTTTAGTTGACGGAAATCGACCGCCAACATACCCCCATGCTTAAACCGTGCTCGTCCTCGAGTAAGCCTTTAATGGATGTCAGTATTGCCTTTCAATGTTCATACCCTGCACTTGATCAAACATGAGAAAACATAATGCTCTTCAAGTTTATATTTGTTAAAGTTCCATAATGTAACTAGCTTTCATCTCTATGAAGGGTAAATATCATTTAAGCTCTTTTCACAAGTAATTAATCATGCCCTCAAATTTTCAAAAAATCTCAAAAATTTTGAAAATAGAGAGCAGGATGAAGAAAAATTGCTTTACCAAGATCAATAATAAACCTCCTTGCATCTTGCTAATGAAGTCTCATCTCATCTTGTCTCTCAAGCCTACTAGGACTACTTCTTTCCTCTCTCAAATATTTGGTGGAAGGCTTTATATGGATCTATGGGGAAGTTTAGTCCTACCAAAATATTATAGTTGAAATATTATCAAAACAAGACAAGCTTCTCATGGACTTACCGAGACTCGTCAAAAAGGTCATTGGAAAAATAATGTTCCAAGGAGGGGGAAGAGAAAAATACACACACTTTGAGATAGGTGGACATGTGCAAATGACAAAGAGTGATCCCGAGGCACAAACGAAGTCCTCGTTATCAGATTGCACATGGTTGGAAAGATGAGTATGGGTCTTGATCTTGAAATCCTTTTGAAATCTCCAAACGTAGCTAGAAAACTGGGGAGCTTTATTATTATTTTTTTCTTCTCTCTCCTTTTTTTTCTTTTCTCATCATACTTTTGCGGACCAGGTATATCCGAAGACCAATGGAGGGTCGCTCCTTAGTGATGAGTGATTGACAACATTGTGTGGACTGATGCTTGGCTAAGTGTGCAGGTACAGGTTGCGGCTTGACTCGTGTTGGTGTAGGTGAAGAACAAGCGTGAAAGGCCTTAGCTGTGGTAGCCTCCGGGTGATGGAGAGGCAAGTAGGCTTGGTTCGATGGACCCGGTGGCCGATGGAGTCAAGTGCGAGCCATGCGGTGCAAGACTAGCAAGTTGAAGTCGTGTACATGCGCCGGTGCAAGGTGACGGTTCGAGGCCAAAGCTTGCACGCGGGGTTTGGTGGTTTGCCCACAAAACCATCAGTGGACGGTTTCTTAGTTTGGGCCGCAAAACCAAGTCCGGAGGCCCGATGCGACAGAGACGGTGATCCTGGAGTGTCAGGAAGTTTCGAGGCGGGGGGCACATGGCGTGATCGCGGGGCTTGCGTCGAGGCGAAGCAAGTCCGCGGTGGAAGCGTGTCCGCTCGATGGGAATATCCGAAGACTTGACCAAAATGCCCCTGAGGGGTTGTATCTTAAGTTTAAGTTGTAGGGGTAGCGTGCTCATTTGCTTCCTCCGGTGGACTTCACATATATTGGAGAGGTGGATGGCATCTCTCTCTCTCTCCTCTCTAGGGTTCATAGCCTAAATCATTTTTCTGGTGGTGATTCCGTGATCTTTTGGAATAGATCTTTTGGGAAAAGCTTCTTTGTGTTGTTGAGAAGCTATACTTAAAGTTTCATGATTTTTGGAGATCGTTTGATCGAGTTTTGGATTTTTCTTCCTTCTCTTGCGGTTTGTTTTCTCTGTTTTCTAGGGGCTGTCGGAAGTTCCGACCCGGTACAGGAAGTTCCGATAACTTGTTCACGGGCTGACAGAAAGTCTTTTTCGGAAGTTCCGATCCTAGGGCGGAAGTTCCGATGGACGGAAGTTCCGACCGTGCACCGGAAGTTCCGATAATGAGTTTTTGATAGACAGAGAACCTGTTATCAGAAGTTCTGATACTTGGCCGGAAGTTCCGACAAAACCTCCTGTAGGTTGTCCTGAGCTCGTTCTTTTCTCGTTTTCTTTTGAGTTTGCTTCCTCTTTGTTTCTAGGCTTGTCCTAACTTGTTCCTAGGGTCAGTAAGTCCGTTGTGACTACGTGATCTTGGCAAGTTTGTGCGGGATTCTTTGGAAGTGATTTGGGGTTTAGGCCGACACCTTGAGAAGAATTTTTATCAGCTCCCATTCACTCTCCCCCCTCTCTGGTCGCCAATTCGGTCCTTCAACTTTTTCTTTGTCAATTTTCTATTTTTTCTATACTCCCCTTGAAATCTAGACTACACTAGTACTTCCTTGGCAACCCCCATGCATAGATGTAGCTCGTCCTCGAGCAAAGAGGTGATGATTGTGCCAAGGTAAGTGCTGAAATTCTTATATTTTCTTGAAGAGAGATACTTGAAACCTTCTAGGGATCCTTTCATGGAGGTCTCCCAAAATCTTGCTCCACTTGACGGCACCTTTCTTGTAATCTTCTTCAAAATATTCATCCATACTCAAAGTTTTGGGTTGTGGTCAAGGAGGTATACACAAAAAGATATTTTGGGTTTGTGGGTGGATATCCGGCGAAGTTTGCGAAATTCCCGATGTGGAAACTCATAATGCACGGATAGAAAAGTCTAGCATAAAGGTAGATACACAAAAATAGAATGACCAGCTTCTTAGTCTCGAGCCAGAGAAATCAAGCCTTGAATCAATGCACCAAAAAATAAATCTTGTATACTAAGGTTTTTGCACTCAATTGAATATAAGGCTTTGGATAGGTAGAGCAAAATGCAAGTGGTATTAAAGAAAAGGTTAGCATATCTTTTAAGAACAAAAATAAATGATCTTTGATTCATTAAAAATGTGAGCAACAAAAAATACTATGGGTCTCAAATTATCATAACCTCCATAAAAATATTTGGCTAGCATTAATTTAATTTTCAGATCATATTAAAGAGAGCACTAGCTTAATCATATACAAACCAAGCACAAGAATGAGCAAGGTGGCAACGATCATCATATATCCATAAGTAAGAGCATACAAGATATCATCATGGTGAGCACAAGGTAACGGTGATTATTATTTGTTGAAAACAAAAAACAAATCTAGGTTGTACTCCTAGTAGCTATGTTATTCTATAGAGAGATATATAAAGGTTGCATCTAAGGTTTTGGAAAGCATATACATATATGCAGACATATAGAAAGACAAAGACAAAAAGAGGGTTGAGGAATTGTTACCGTCCTTTGATGCTTGAAGTGTAGCACGGCCTCCCCCATGCTTAAGCATTGTGCTTAACATGGAAGAAGAAAAACAGCATCGCATGGCAATCATGATCCTTGTACTCCATGCGGTCTTCTCATGTCCACTAAGTCCTCCCCCATGCTTAGCATGTTGCTAGTCATGGAAGATGATGAACCATCTTGTAATTCTTGAAGTCCACCACCATGTGTGGAGATCACCGTCATGCCTTGATTGTCCTTCAATGTCCGCCCTTTGTCGCGAGTCTTGCTCCCAATCGTTTCTCAACTCGTCTTCACCTCCTTCCATGTTGTCCTTTATCACTGCTTCAACTTCCATGAATTTTTCTTCAACTTCCAGAATAGAACATGTACTGAACCATTGCTCCATTGTGAATTCCTTGGAATTATCTTTCCAACGAGTGGTCATTCACCCCGATCGGACTCCGAACAAGAGAGTTACGTCATTTTTACTCTATAAATGCAAAACTGTCCCGGGCTGATTTCCGAAAGTGTGACGCTCAAAGATTTGGGTGTAACTCCTTGCACGGGTCTCCTAAAATGTTGAATCTCGATGTGTTGGAAAGAAGACTTAGTGGAGCTCCTGAATATCCAAATTTCCTCTTTTGTACATCTCGGAACATGTACTTAATCTTGATAAGGACAACGGTGTTTCTTTTGGGATTTTGGAGGTGTTTGACGATCTTAACTTCATCTTTTATCACAAACTCATGGGAGTGATTCACCATGTCTGTAAAACAACTCTAAAGCACAAAGTACCCTCGAGGTAATGGTCAGGAATACTCACTCTATGCCAACAAACCAAAGACATCCCCTAAGATCTTAACTTGTGGCATAGTTAATCTAGTGAAAGAAAAATTAAGAACCTAATAGGTGTACGTGCATGCGAAAGAGAGGAAGGTGCATAAGTAAAGACAATGTTTACACCTAATTCTAAGAACCATGCTTACAATTAGGTTGCTGAATTTTCCATGGCCACAAAGATTTATTAACCAAAGGTAGAACACCATGTTTATCCCAAGGTCAATAATTCTTTGAAGAACAAGAAAAAGCAAGCGCATTGCAAAGCTTAAATACCAACCAATGCAATTACAGAAGTTAGCAAGGTTTATTGAACTAAATGATGTCGGCAAACAAGTTTAAACACCACATTTACACAAGGTTGCTAAGGAAAAATGCCATGCATGAAGCATTATCATGGATATGAAATCATTCATCATTAAGTGTAGAGAACAACCAAGACAACTATATGCAAAACATGTATGGTGTGCAAAAAGAATGGTGATGGTAAGATGTAATGCATGCATGAAATAAATATGAACATGATCATGGTGGTGGTATAAAAAGAAAAAACAAACCTAGATTAATTAGCCGCAAGCTTGGAATCAAAGGGGTGGTGCAATTCTTCATATTTCTCTCAAAAATGACACAAATAAAAAGACTCTAAACACTAATAGACACACAAAAGGGGTCTAAAAGTTTTCCAAATTCAAATAACAAAATGCTCTCTCAATAGTAATTAAATCATACAACGTGATGTTGTGGTATTTATTAGAGCAATGGTACAATGTTACTTGATGGTTCAGTTTAAGAGCTCAATGTGGACGGTCATATAATATATATAAGCAAAAGAAAACAGGTTGCCTCCCGCAAAGCGCTTCATTTAAAGTCATAGAGCTCGACTTTCTTACGTACCTTCTCGTGGTCGTGAAGCCATGGTTCTTCATGTAAGATTTGAAGATGTCCATGCAGATTTGATCCACTCTCCATGCTTGACATGATCATTTTGCTTGATGAGAGGCTTGCCCGATCATCTCTTGCATCATCATCCCCTCCTTCTCCTTTGTTCTTCGTCGCTGCCTCTCCTTTCACGAATTCTCCTCTCTGTACAGAACAGATCATGTAGCAAACAATAACTTCCATGCGTGGTGCATGAAATTATCTTTCCATCAAGTCTTTGTTGACCCCTGACGGACTCTGATCGAGTGAGTTACACCCGTTTTACATCAACGCTGCAATCTGTCCAAATCTGATTTCAGACCGCGCAGCACCTAATGTTTTTGCCATATCTCCTTGTACGGGTCTTCAAATTCGTAGATCTTGGAGGTGTTGGAATCGGCACTTGATGGAGCTTCTGATTTTCAACTTTTGCCTTCTTCTACATATCTGGTCAGGTGCTCAAAGCTGATGAAAACAGCGATGTCCGCTCTCGAGATTCGGGGAAGGTGATGCACGAGCTTGCAATTCCTTAGGGGCATGGCCTCTCTCCTCTTGATTAAGGTTTAATGACCTGCATGGTTAGTGAAACTCAGGGTTTCCCCTAGCACACGCTCTTTTAAGGTCACGAGCTTGACCAAGCACAAAGCAAGTCCAAGATTTGCAAGACGTAAATAATCATACGCAATCATAACCACAATTTAAAATTGGATGAACAAAATGTGATTAAAGGTAGCATAAGTTCATTAGGCAAGGAATTAGCAAAGTTTAAGCACAACATAGCCTCTTTATCATTCTCAAAAAATTCTAGCCTATCATGAGCATCAAAGGTGTAAGGCATAGAATCAAATCATAGTTATTGGATATGAACATGAATATTTCAAAAGAAAGATATCTCCCAAAATACCTTGAGAGTTTAAAGTGTACCTTAGCCATCGAGCTTTTCATCATGAGTGGTCCTCCGGAGTTGAAAGTGAACAATCCTTGATGATCGGAGGTGGCTCGCGTAGACTTCTTCTCAATCTCTCCCTTCATGCCACATGTCATCAAGGTTGCTTGGAGTAGGATCACTCCTCTTCACTTGTGGGCTCACACATCTCTTAAATGTCTTCATGTAGCTCCATGAGCCTTTGTGTGAGAGACCAAAGTGTTCGCGCCATTGGATGTTGCCCTTTGTGCGTAATCCATCGTGGTTTGCTCCAAACATCTCCTTGCGTCGGATGTTGCCAACTTGTGCCTTCATTTGCCAATGCTCAAAGGGTTTTTGTTTTGCTCCAAGCCTCTGGATTTTTTCATGTGTGGTGTAATGAAAGTGTTGCCCAAGTTCCTCTTCGTTGTTGTCGCCCTCATCTTCACCATCTTGTTCTCATTGTATTGCTGCTGCCTCTTCTTCATGGATTTCCCCCTGTGTACATAACAGAACATATACCAAAATATAATTCTATTAAAAATTTATAAAATTACCTTTCCAACGGGTATTCATTCATGTTAATCAGAGTTCAAATGAGGGAGCTATGGCTGTTTCACTTCAGCTTTGCTTGCTGTCTAGAAATTTTCAGGACGTGCAACCATCGGTGATTCGGCCATATCCGCTTGTAGGAATCTCTGATTGACTTGATTCTTGACTCGTTGGAAGCGTAACTTCGTGGGGCTTCTAAATAATCAAAGATATCCTGTTATTCTTCCGATGAGGCTGTGCAAAAATTGATGCGAACAGAAACTTCGAAGATGTTGACGAGCTTGAGCTTGTCGTCTTGGGAGTATCGTGATCGCTTCCAATACCTATTGCTCGACTTAACAATTCTCCACGAGACATTAGTCTTAAAATTTTAATTGACACGTTGACTTACCTTTTTTATCATCTCTCGTGTAGGGTGTGGGCTCGATAGCGGATGATGGGCCACTAACAAAAGTTAGCACCTACCACTAAAGAGCGAATCTTAATGTTACGATCATCTTGTTGGGGTGCGGATGTCGAGAACTTCTCAAATGTCTTGTGTCTAGGGTTTTACCTACTTTCAAGGACACAAACAAGAAAAATAGGATATTGTTGACGCTTTTTTTGGTCAAACACATGGATGTGCTAGTTCGCGCGGATGTCGAAAATCAACTCGCCGAAGTTTCCGGCACGAGCCGGTCTGACCGCCTGGGGGGGCCAGTCTGACCGCCTAGAGCAGGAAGCATCGCCGAAATCCTAAGTTCGTCGCTTCGAGAGGGACCTTGTCGGGAGAAACGCGCCTAGGGTTGTCCTGAGATTGGCAAGGCCACTCAGAACTTCGTCAACCGCCGTGGAGACGAAGGAGGAGAGCAAAGGGGTTGGAAAAGCTAGGGTTTGGAGAAAATAGAGTAGTAAATTGATAATTCGATTGGATCCTCCCTCTCAATCGGCCACGCCCCTTTATATTTATAGGGGACGAGGTCTTGCCCTGCTAGGAACTCTTTACAACTCGGAACTAGCCGAAAACTCCTAATTCGGGTCGGACTCGGGGAGACCCGGTCAGACCGCCCGGGGGAGGCGGTCAGACCGCCTGGCGGCCTTCGTACCGGACCGGCTACAGGACCACGCGGTCAGACTGCCTGGGCAACCCGGTCTGACCGCCTGGCCCAGCCTGATCTGGCTTTTGCCATTTTTGAGTGTCAACATATGCCCCCCTATTCTTTAGTAAAGCTTGCATGCTAAAAAATAAATCTAAGGACGATGTGACATCTCATCGGCCATTTTTTGAACTTAGGGTGATTTTACAAGAAATCGGCCATATTCCTTTCAAGCGTCTTGCCACACACTTGTGTAGAACTTCTTCAAATATCTTCCATTGAGAGCACGAGGTAGTTGCTATCCTTGCAAAGTCTCCACCATATAAGAATTTCCAGATCAAACTCTTACAATCTTGTACGGCCCCTCCCAACTTGGAGACCACTTACCGAACTTGTTGCTCTTAGACCCTATAGGTAGAATAGTCTTCCAAATCAAATCACCTACCTGAAAAGATTTGGCTTTTACCTTCTTGTTGTATGCTCTAGCAACTCACCTTTTGTCCTTTTCAATTGCCTCTAAAGCCTCCAATCGCTTATCGGTCACCTCATCAACATTGTCCATCATCAAAGCATAATATGTATCAAAATCAAGATCATTTTGCTTTGCAAGTCTATATGCGCCTAGATTCACCTCAACAGGTAAAACGGCCTCTTGACCATACACAAGCTCATATGGAGTAACCTTAGTAGCACCATGTCTAGAAATACGATGAGCCCATAAAGCTTCAGATAATACCTCATGCGATCTTCTAGGATTATCTTCTATCTTCTTCTTAATGAGATTAATCAAAGTTTTATTGCTAGACTCGGCTTGACCATTAGCTTGAGCATAATATGGAGATGAATTGAGCAACTTAATGCCATAAGAATTGACAAAATCACGCACCTCCTTAGCAATGAATGAAGTACCTTGAACCATAGTCAAAGTTTGTGGAATAACAAACCTATGGATAATATGTTCTGTAATAAACTCAATTACCTCCCGATGTGTCATATTCTTGAGAGGTATAGCTTCAGTCCACTTGGTAAAATAATCAGTAGCCACGATCACAAAACAATGCCCTTTCGACGAAGGTGGATGAATCTTGCCAACGAAATCCAAATCCCATCCTCTAAAAGGCCAAGGCTTAATAACCGGATGCATCAACGCAGCTGGCACCAACTGAATATCACCATGCTCTTGACATTCTTTACATCCTTTGTAATACCGAAAATAATCAGCTATCATAGTAGGCCAATAAAAACAAGCTCTCCTGCGGAGCCACTTCATCTTAGGAGCCGATTGATGAGTACCACAAATCCCTTCATGAACTTCCGGCATAGCTAGCCTTGCTTGATCAGGACCTAAACACTTTAAAAGAAAATCATCTGCAGTCCGACGATACAACTTTAGAGCCCATCGTTAGACTTTTCGGTCACTTATACCTTTAGGATCCTGTAAATATATAATCAAAGGCTTCCTCCAATCATCTACTTCGTCCTCAACAGTTTTGGAAGAAACAACGACCGAACTGATTTTTTCTTCTGCAGGGCGGTCAGACCGGCCTGGCAGGGCGGTCAGACCGGGTAGGGCGGTCTGACTGGGTGGAGAATGCGGTCTGACCGCCTCCTCCAGGACATAACCCTCGGCTTCGCTAAACACCGATTTTCGTTCTTGAAAATTTCTTTTCTGAACATCATAACCAGATGCTTGTTGAGCCAGAGCATTTGCCCTTGGATTCTCTTCCCGTGGTACATGATTAATCACAAATTCATCCATACAAGATATGATGTCTGAACATTTATCAATATAAGCATTTAAAGCACCATTTAAATATTGACATACCTTAGATACTTGCTGTACCACCAATAAAGAATCACCATATGCTTCTACATGTTTTACTCCCATGTCATGTAAAATTTGCAAACCAAACAAGAGAGCTTCATATTCGGTTTGATTGTTAGTGCAATCTTGATCCAAACGGTTAAGAGCTTCAAAAACAGCCCCATTGGGTGAAATAATAATAACTCCAACACCACAGCCACTTCTACAAACCGATCCATCAAAATGCAACTTCCATGGAGTAAAAGTTAAATAACCGACATCCAAATTAGGTTGCTCATTAATTCTATGTTCTACAATAAAGTCGGCCACAATTTGACCTCTCATTGATTTGATTGGTTCACAATGTAAATCATATTCAACAAGAGCATAAGCCCATTTGCCGACTCTACCACTTAGAATAGGTTTTTGCAACATATACTTAATTATGTCAGTTTGACAAGCCACATAGCAAGAACTTGATAATAAATAATGCCTTAACTTGGTACAAGCATAATATAAGGATAAACATAGCTTTTCAATAAAAGTGTACCTTGTTTCAGCATCCAATAATCTCCTGCTTTCATAAGCAACAACATACTCCTTGCCATCGGTCTCTTGAGTCAAAACAACTCCAATAACGCTCTCCTCAGCCTCCAGATATAGTCTAAAAGGAAAACCACTCTTGGGTGCTTGAAGAATAGGCGGCGTAGTCTAATAATCCTTGATTTTATCAAAAGCCTCTTGCTGTTTTGCCCCCCAAGTAAATTCTAATCCAGCTTTCAACCGAAGTAAAGGAGTAAAAGCATTCACCTTCCCAGACAAGTTACAAATGAATCGCCTCAAATAATTTACCTTGCCTAAGAACTTTTGCAAATCTTTCTTGCAAGTAGTAGCTTGAACCTTTTTAATTGACTCAATCTTTTTGGGATCAATCTCCACACCTTTCTCATGTACATTGAAGCCCAAAAACTTACCAGCTGACACACCAAAAGCACATTTGAGCGGATTCATTTTTAAGTTATATCGACGCATCTTTTCAAATGCTAGTCTTAAATCGGCTAAATGGGAATTTAGACCAGCCGATTTGACAACAATATCTTCGATATAGACTTCTATGATTATACTAAGCAAGTCATGAAAAATCAAATTCATAGCTCTTTGATAAGTAGCACCAGCATTTTTCAAACCAAAATTCATGACTACCCACTCAAATAAGCCTACAAATCCTGGACATATGAAAGCCGTTTTGGAAATATCATCTTCGGCCATAAAAATTTGATTGTAACCAGCATTACCATCAAGAAAGCTAAGAATCTTATGTCTAGATGTAGAATTAACAAGAAAGTCGGCTATAGGCATAGGATATTCATCTTTAGGAGTAGCTTTATTAAGATCTCTAAAGTCTATGCAAATACGAAGCTTTTTAGTTCCTTTTTTCTCAACAGGCACAATATTGGAGATCCAATCAGCATACCGACAAGGTCTTATAAAATTAGCAACAAGTAACCGATTGATTTCTTCTTTCACTCGGTCATATATAGTAGGATTAAAATTCCTACAGGGTTGCTTATAAGGCTTAAAACCAGGTTTAATAGGTAAATTATGCTCAACTAAATCACGACTTAAACTAGGTATTTCAGTGTAATTCCATGCAAAGCAATAAACGTACTTTTTTAATAATTCTATTAACTCTGATTTGAAAACAGGATCAAGACTCTTGTTTATAAATGTCGGCCTAGGTACAGTGCCATCACCAATATCTACCTCCTCAAGAGGATCAGCCGACGTAAACCCTTGTCCTAATTTTCCTAAATCATCCAAATCATCGATGTCTTCACACGTATCGTTCTTGTGCGCCTGATAGTGATCAATCCTTTGCTGCAACCTGTTGACGTTTGATTATCGTTGCAAAGTTCGTTTGGACTTGCAAGCAGACAAATCCTCTGTCGTAGTCATGGGACCCTTCTTCCCTTGAGTGGTGAACCAAAGGTATCGAATCCGTGGAACAATGTGTAATGCAAGATCCAATCTAATAAGCGGAAAACACTTTGATCTTGAAAAGGGGTTTTGCATCTAATCTATGGAAGAACCATAAAAACACATCTAATCTACTAAACACCGGAGGTAGCAAGAAAAAGAGGAGGTAAAACCAATCTAGAGATTGGATCGGGTCTTTTGTTGAAGCCTCTTTAAATCTTGGCTTCCATTCCAACCCTCAAAGGCACCTACCGTACACGTGATCAACATCCTGTCACGATGTCCCGCTTATTGTGTAGGTGAACCTAAGAGCACGTTCACGAAGAACGTGTTGAAAACGCTCGGTAGGTCAGGTATGCACCTCTAGCCACCATGGCTACATGAACATCCTATGCAATCTATCCGCGAAATAGATCGGAGAATAAGAAAACCCATGCGAAGACAAAGTCGTAAAGAAAGCACTTGATCGCTAGAAATCGGATTCAATCTTGCAAATTCAACATGAAGTTTGATACATGGACAAGATCACAACCGGGATCCTACCTTGATCTTGATCCTTAGCTTCTAGAACTCCAACGTGGTCTTCCATGCAAGGTTCCCACGTCGGCTAGGGAAACCCTAGTCAACCATCTTGACCCTCTCCTCTACGGAAGGGTGTCCCTCTCTTCTCTGCTCCTCGGTAGTGGATGACGAATTGCTTGATGCGTGGCTCGAGGCACGGGGGCTATAAATAGCCCGAAGATCACCTAGGTCAAAGGGGGTGCCGAACCGAGCCCTGAATGGGCTGGGCCGGCCGGCCTGGGCCCAATTCGGCCCAGTTCGGTCCCGACTTCCTCCTTATTGCTTCTCGTGTTTTCTAGAACTTTTGCCGAGTTGCATGTAGGTCCTTGACGTCATTTTCCTCGCGGTTTAGATAAGGGTGCTTGGCGTATGAACTCCCGCATCTTCCGTCTAGGTCCTCGACACTTCTCGGCTTCATGCTTTAGTCCTTGGTTCATTTGGAGTCATGTTCATCTTGTATCTTGAATTGTCCTGAGGTCCGTGATCACCTTGTAAAACCCTTGATGAACTTTACCCGGAAGTCCTCATTTAAGATCTTGATTCCTGTGTAAACAATAAACTCCAAAAACCACATGCGAGTGCGAACTTGACATATAATGGAGGTTAGGATCGTTAGTGTGAATAACAAATTAATACCAACATGGAAGGTAAACATGTGGCTAGGTTGACGGAAATCGACCGCCAACATCCCCCCATGCTTAAACCTTGCTCGTCCTCGAGTAAGCCTTCAATGGATATCAGTGTTGCCTTTCAATGTTCATACCCTGCACTTGATCATACATGAGAAAACATAATACTCTCTAAATTTATATTCATTAAAGTTCCATAATGTACTAACTTTTATCTTTATGGAGGGTAGATATCATTCAAGCTCTTTCCACAAGTACTTGATCATGCTCTCAAACTTTTAAATAAATCTCAGAAATTTTGAAAAATAAAGAATGAGATAAAGAGAAAAATTGCTTTACCAAGATAAAAAATAACCATCTTGCACTTTGCTCATGTACTCTCATCTCATCTTGTCTCTCAAGCCTACGTGTTCTACTCCTTTCCTCTCTCAAAATATATGGTGGAAAGCTTTATATGGAGCTATAGGAAAGTTTAGTCATATCAAGATATTATAGTTGAGATATTATTAAAACAAGACTAGCTTCTCATGGTCTTACCGAGACTCGTCAAAAAGGTCATTGGAAAACTAATGTTCTCAAGGAGGGGGGAGAGAAAAATACACACACTTTTGAGATAGGTGGACATGTGCAAATGGCAAAGAGTGATCCCAAGGCACAAACGAAGTCCTCGTTATCGGATTGCACATGGTTGGAAAGATGAGTATGGGTCTTGATCTTGAATCCTCTTGAAAACTCAAAAAGCACTAAACATAGCTAGAGAACCGGGGAGCTTTATTATTATTATTATTATTATTCTTTCTTTTTTCTTTCTTTTTTTTCATCATACTTTTCTTCTTTTTCATCATTCCTTTCCTTCATCATACTTTTTCTCTCTTTTTTTCTTTTTTTTCTTTTTTTATTTGCTCCCCTTGAACTCTAGACTATACTACCACTTCCTTGGCAACCCCCCCATGCTTAGACGTTTGCTCGTCCTCAAGCAAAAGAGGTGATAAATGTGCCAAGGTGGATGTTGAAGCTCTCATATTTTCTTAGAGAGAGATACTCGAAAAATCTTCTAGGGATCCTTTTGGAAGTCTCCCTTACTCACTTGAAGCACCTTCCTTGTAATCTTCCTCAAAATATTCATCCATACTCATATATTGGGTTGTGGTCAAGGAGGTGAACACAAAAGAAGATATGTTTGGGTTTTGTGGTTGGATATCCGGCGAGGTTTGCGAAATTCCTAATGTGGAAACTCACAATGCACGGAAAGAAGAGGCTAGCATAAAGAACGATACGCAAAAACGAAATGACCAGCTTCTTAGTCTCGGGCCAGAGAAATCAGGCCTTGAATTAATGCACCCAAAAATAAATCTTGTATATACTAGTGTTTTGCACTCAAGTAAGTTTAGGCTTTGGATGGGTAGAGCAAAATGCAAGCGGTACTCATGACAAGGTTAGCATAACTTTTTGAGGATAAAAAGGTTCTTTGATTCATTCAAAATTGAGAGCAACAAAAAAGAACTATGGGACTTGAGTTATCATAACCTCCACACAAGATTAGGCTAGCATTTAATTAAATTTCAGATTTGCATTTATAGAGAGCACTAGCTTAATCATGCATAAAACAAGCATAGGATGAGCAAAGCCGCAACTTTCATCATATATCAACATGGCATCAACTTATTATCCTAACTAAAGGTGATAATCATGGTGGCGAACTTTATTCATGTTGATTTAAAGAAAACACTACTACTAACACACATGCTAAAAATAAATAAAAATAGAAAATGCTACGCACACACAAATTTGTATAAAAGCTAAAAATAAAGAAAAGGAAAGAGGAAAAATCGAACCGAAGTTGAAGGCATCATTATTATTTTTCTTCTTCCTCCTTCTCCATTCTTCATCTTACAGTGGTTGAAGATCTTTGCTTGTAGCATGGTTGCACCGGTCTTCCTTGAAATTATTCCGGCAGTGATATGTGAAGGCGACCAATTTGATAGGCAATGTTTGCGGTCCCTTCTTCCATTTGACTTGCATTGGTTTGGATGGGGTGCCATGAAAACTTTGTTAGGGACCATGTATGGTGGAGGATGTGGTGGTGTGGCTGCCCCACCTCCCCATGCTTGCACTTTCTCCATATGGTGGTGGCATCGGAATCCCTCCATGTGGTTGTTCATTATCTTGATGTGCAGCCTCTCCTTCGTCTTGGGCCGCGGAGGATGATCCCTCTCCCACAATTTTCATTTATTTGCGGGGCTTCAGACATGTCTTAAATGTCTTCATGTAGTTCCATGATCCTTCATGTGAGAGCCCAAAAATATCCGCGCCATTGGATGTTGTCTTATGTGTGTAGTCCATTGTGGTCTTCTTCAAACATCTCCTTGCGTCGGATACGACCAACTCGTGCCTTCATTTGCCAATGCTCCAGAGGTCTTTGTTTTGTTCCAAGCCTCTGAGTTTCTTCATGAGTGGTCTAATGGAAGCATTCCCTAAGCTCCTCTTCGCTGTTGTTGTCCTCACCTTCGCCATCTTGTTCTCATCATATTGCAGCTGCCTCTTCTTTGGATTTCCCCCTGTATACATAACAGAACATATACCAAAATATGATTCTATTGAAAATTTATAAAATTACAAGTCCGAATGAGGGAGTTATGGCTGTTTCACTTCAGCTTTGCTTGCTGTCCAGAAATTTTCAGGACGTGCAATCATCGGTGATTTGGCCATATCCGCTTGTAGGAACCTCCGATCAATTTGATTCTTGACTCATTGGAAGCGTAACTTCATGGGGCTTCTAAATATCCAAAGATATCCATGAGGCTGTGCAAAACTTGATGCAAACAGACTTCAAAGATGTTGAAGAGCTTGATCTTGTGATTTTGGGGGCATCGTGATTGCTTCCAATACCTCTTGCATGAACAAACAAATCTCCACAAATCATTAGTCTTAAATTTTTAATTGACACGTTGACTTACCTTGTTCTTAATCTTCTTTGCCGGTACAAAAAATCCTTCCTCTAACCAATTTTGTCTTCATTCAATCTCAACCTCATGTTGGGAAGAGGAACATTAATCTTTGTCAACTTGTACCTTCTCCTCTCATCTCCATTAATAAATTTTCCTTGCTTCATGTACTCGATCCTAAAGAAATCTCGACAAGGAGAAATTTTGGGTTCCTTGTTATCTTCTCCCGAAATTATTCCCCAAAAATCCTTCTAACATATTTTCTTGGACATCAACTTGCTCCGGGGCTTCCTTCTTGCAACCGAGTAGTTCTCCAATATATCCATAAGGAACTAGTTGCTCTTTATCTTCAAGGTGGAATGAGAGGCATGACACCCTTTCATTAATGACCGGTGCCAATGTATAAGAATTTCCAAGGCAAGCTCCTTGTGAGTAGTCACACCAACTCCATTAAAGAATTGCACCCTTCCAAGGTTGCTCAAGATTTGATATCCGAGTAGAATCCTACACTTGGTGGGCGTCATCGAAGTCAACATTTGGCACAAGCTTCCTCTCAAGATGAACAAGCCTCTCCTCCTCCTCCTCCTCCTCCTCCGTCTTCATGATGAATCCATTGGAATGCCTCGGAGTGTATGGAGGTGGAGTGGATGAACGAGTTGAGCGTCGTGGTGGAACGAATGGCTCCTCTGTGTGTCCTTGCGGTTTGGTGTACCACATGGAAGAGCTTTGTGTACTCCTTATGCCACCAAGGGGTACCGTGCCACTCCTCGGTGGTGCCACATCTTCCTCCATGCTTCAGGGAGACTCAGAGACCGAGTGCCTCCTCTAAGAGCTTGATGATGACCTTCGATGATGATGATAGTGTCTTCCTTCTGAGGATGATGTTCATGATCTCTCTCATCATTCCTTGCTGCACAAAGTCACAAGCAACTCCCCCGGGGGTTTCTTGCCGGTGGAAAAACAGACAAAGAATATGAAGGGTGGAGTTTATTATTGTTAGGGTGAAGTGTGAGGTGCACAAGATAGGAGTGATGTTTGCCCAAAGGGTTTATGAATACTTGAACATGCAACCGCCTATCATGGTGAAGCCAATCTATTGAGGTGTGACAAGATATGTTGACGTGATCTACGGGAGCAACCCCAAAAGCAAGGTAGCTAACCTTAATCATCAAAGCATCATCAACATGAACAATAGATCGAAAACAAAAGGATCAGCGATTACATGACAAGATCCTACAACCCTATGGAACTCAATTTTTTTTCTAAGTTGTTTCTGAACATAAGGGCTATGAACTCAAGAACACGAATTAACAAATGGATAAAATACTTACCGCGTGACCCATGAGATTCCATCACCCAAACATTCACAACCACTTCTTTGCTTGCATGATTTAGAGTTCCACCTCCATTATTTTGCTTTGTGTCCCTTCTTTGCTCCCTTGCCTCATGTGCTTCTAATTTCCTGCAAAACAAAGCCCTTGCTTCCCCCATGCTTGTCCTTTGCATGTGCCCAAGATGCCAAATGATTGATGCTTTCCCAAGATGCATCATGGGGCACTATATGTTAATCAAGCTCAAAAACCTCCCCTTAATCACGTTTAGATGCTAATTACTCCTTTAATTTTGAAAATTTAAAAATTAACTCAGCGCTAGCGATGAGTCCAAATATATCATTAGAGGAGATTTTAGGCATCCAAAACAATTGTAAAATTTATTTTGGTTGCACCGGGATCGATTGCTTTCATTAATTGATTGCAAGCTCCTCCGACTTGACCATGGGGGCATAGGTTTAGGTTCTAATTTTGGCCAAACATGAGAGAGAGAGATTTTGAATAAAAATAAATTCAATGGGGCTTAGAAAAATTCTAATTCTAGAGAAACCGATGGATGTCAAGTTGAAGAAAACCAAAAATCAAGGTTCACACAAGTCCGGTCATGCATCAAAGATTAAAAACCATTAAGGAACAAAGCAAGGCTCTACTCATGTGTTTTTAACATGTAAAACTAGCCAACCTTAATATCATGGAGCGGATGAAAGGCTTGGATAGAATCTGAATTTTTGGTACGAGTTTCTCGAAAAGAGGCAAATAAATCATGGGATGGCTCATGTCATTGGTTTATGATCGAAAAATCCAAATAAAATGACCGAGCAAATAAAAAGTTCTTCGAAACTTGTTCAACCACTTAAGAGTTAATAAAATGTATTGCATAGCAAATTCTAAGACTCACTTACTTGAAATTCGGAAATCTTCCGGGTTGCCCTTGTTGGGTATTTTAGCGTCACACGAATAAATCCGCAAGCGCACGGATACCATTGTAGCTTTCACCTCAGAGTATTCCAAGGGTATCGAAACCAAGGGAACAGTGTGCACTAACTTCATACTAGTCAGTCCAAGGACACACCCAGATAAAAGGTAAGGATAGAGAGGATTCCTAAAGATAGCACTATAAATGAGATTAAAAGTCGATCTCTAGATAAAACTTGGCTTAGGGTACCGATAGCCCTGACTTAATAGGCGACTCCGGTATGCGGATCTATTTGGAACGGAGCTCTGACTATATCTAGCTGCGGAGGATCAACGAGGGCTAGACAGGCTGTCACCACCACCTGGACTGCCTCTACCTAACCTTGGGATAAGCCGAACGAATGATAACCGGTAGCGTGACACAACGTCTACGCTGTGGTTACTGCCGTAGCCTACGGACTACGGCACTCTGTACTTATAGAACTACGACCACGAAAGAGAACTGATCTCACTCACTATAGGTACTACTAGCTTATACTAAAGGCATACGAGAGAGCACTCGACCCCGTACTGTGCTTCCAACGTATACGAACAACTTGCAGCAGTCGAATACATAAACCCAGGATCTACACACTAGCAGAGGAAAAAGTCTACTCATGTAACCTAGCATAAACTATTAGAAAGGAATCACAGACACACTTTATTCTAATTAGAGCATGCAAGCACATCCACTTTATTCTAAAAGACTAGTCATACAAACAGGATACACACTTGTGCACCTAATCAACTAGATCGAGGGGGCGTGTTCTTGAAGAACACGTGCCTCTAAATGATGAACAGGCGAAGAACACAAGAACATATCAATCAAGTATGAATAACACTTAAGTCTAAATAGAAAATGCAGAAATACTCACTTTACTCTAATTGAAGAACGAGCATCCATAGAGGTACATCCCTTTCACTCTCTCCCTAGCTTTGATCTAATCAACTACTCCACACTTACACTCTAGAAGGTGGAGAGGAGAGCCTCTCCTCTCAAGAGAGAAAATGAGAGAGGAGAAGAGGAGTTGTGTGGATGGGAGGAGTTTCTCCTTGGTTCGCAGCCTCCCTGGGCACCATCTGGCAAGGAAACTTGGCCTCTACTATTCCTGGAGGCGGTGGGAGAAAGAATCGGGTGAAAACCGGATCCTAGGGGCGAGAACCGGAGGTGAGTCGGTTGTTGGGTCACTGAACCGGGCGTTTTGGGGAAAAAACCAGCACCAAAAGGCAGCAGACCAGGCGGACCGGGGAACCGATGTACAGCGGGCCATCGCGGGGTCGCCATGCGTCCCGGCCCGCTCGGTCCTCTCCCGCGCAGGCGCGCACACCCGGGGGCGATCCGCGGCATCAGCCGCGCACCAACCCGCGGCTGTCGCGTGTACGGGCGGGGGCCGCCTCTTCCGCGCGTCCTGGGCGAATCCGTGGGAGGCCTGGCGGGCCAATGGCGGCCTGCCACGCGGCGGGTCCCCAGGTGTCTCCCGTGCAAACGCATGCATGGCGACGGTGTGCTGACATCAGCGTGACGTCAGCACATCCTATATTTTGTGTATTCAATATCTTTCTCATCCGATCTCCAAAGTAGACAAATAATATATCCATTTCGATCGTCTCGACGAGCCCGTCGCAATGATGCAGTACAAATTGGCATTTGAGACTATTTGTGATGTCGTCCTTTATATGCTATTGCTTTACTTGTTCTCAACTTTACCATTTAGTACATTTTTCGGAGTGTCCTGCAACAAAGTAGAGAAACACCAATACTCGTGGAATTTGTCAGTATAAGCCCTATTCTAGTATTGATGATCACTTTTCATTCATTTTATGCAGGAGTTGACGACATAAAAGTGGTACTTAACAGCCGTCAATAACACCCCCACACTTGACCTTTGCTCGTCCTCGAGTGAAGGATAAAGGATCAAGGTGAAACATGTTATCCAAAGGTATGAAGTGAGCATAAGAGATATTCCAAACCATACGTTGTACTTGCGAACTCTGTGGAGTGTCAATCTTGCCATCTTGAGTAGTTGAGGAATGGAATGGTCATGACTCAAATCACTTGTATTCCTCATGTCAAGTGTTGGCATTTCATAACGTCGATCACTTAAGAACAGATTTGGAATACATCCTTGGCGTCAGCGTTAGAAATGCCTTTAGGCAGCTCTCAATGTCACAACTAATGGCACCGGGTTAGCGTGAACATCAAGACTTGCCAGAGGTTAATCTAAACGATCATGAACGAATCCGCAAGCGCACAGATAAACCATTGTAGCATTTCCCCAAGGAAGGAGAGTATTCCAAGGGTATCGTATCCGTGGAAGGCAATGGCGGATATCTTAGACTTATGCTTTTGCTATGAATGTAAACCAAGAGATAGATATAGGGAACAACGCACTCAAAACAGGGGTAAGATAGAAGATATAAGGGGTAGTGTGACATACACACTCAGATCTACCTCTACTCTAGCCCACTACAGCTTAGGGGGAACATATGAGTTAGCTCTAGGTTCTAATGTACTAAACATACAAAGCTAGAAGATACAAGAGATGGGCATGAGTATTGCATGAGAGAGATAAGGTTCAGCACCCAGGTACAAACAGGGAGCTAGCCCGCGACGACCAGCACTCTGCGAAACTAGACTTTAGACTCCTACAGTAGGTACCCTAGCGCGGAGGTTGCCCAAGGATCCAACAGGGCTGTCACCACCTGAGGACCGACCTCTATCGTTACGGGGGGTATGCTCATAACTATCGTAGCCAGACAACCCAGGTACCATGCCTACGTTGCTGCAAGACTCCACCCGGCCCGGGCTATTATGACCCAGGGTGAGAGCCACCAGAAGACTGGTCAACTAGACCGAGTAACGTAGCTTGAACACAGACCTCATGCAACACTCTCATGCCATCTAACAAGATCAACTAAGGCTAGACATACAAACATATATGAACTCCCTTATGTCTAATCAATAAGATCAAAGGGTCGTGTTCATGAAGAACACGAGCCTCTAAGTTATGAACAAACACATAAGGAAGGAGTTTATCAACCTTGAAGTGGATCAAAAGGTAGTGTTCACGAAGAACACAAGCCTCTAAATGATGAACAGAGTATGAACTCAAGAACATATCAAACATATGATCTACCATGACTTTATATGAAATAGCTGAATAACTGAAGTAGATCAAAGTCATACAAAGAAATAAAGATAAAAGAGAACTCATACCTAAACTTCCAAGAGGACTTGGAACCTGAATAAGAGCTACTCTAGCCTACCCCAAGCCTTGGAAACTAAAAGTGAGAGGAGAATGAGAGAGTGGTGTGTGAGAAATGGGAGCCCCTCCCCTTCTATTTATAGGCAAGGACAAGGCTTGCTCGGACGCCCAAAGTGCCCCTAAACACCCGAGAGTGAGGCAATGGACCAATGAGGAGCAAACACGTGGAGCGCCAGGATCAGAGGCTACTAAGGCGGTTCGGCCGATCCTAGGATCGGCCGGCCCCCTAGGGTGGCCCCCTTGCCTGTGCTTTCTCTGGGTAGCTGCTCTGTGGGCCCTTTGATCCTCCCCCGGTGCATGGCTTGATTTGGTATCCGAGGTGGGCCCTTTGATCCATGTGAAGTCCATGTGGCGTCCTCTGATTCGTCGGTGAGTGCCTCCCCTGGATCGATGACGTGGATTGCCATGTTTCCCTTGGTGGCAGCCACCTCCTCAGCTGAGTTGGCATAGTTTCTTCATAGAAGGTGAGTTTCCATCTCTTTTAAGGGGTAAATCACCTACATACAAATAATCTCCAAGGACAAGCGGAACTACATTTTTCAAACCTAAATGCTAGTAAATAATGCATATGCCTCCATTTATGTGAGAATATTGAGGGTTGGAAATGGTGAATTTCAACCGTCAACAAACTCCCCCAAGCTAACCTCTTGCTCATATTGAAGCAAGACATTAGAGACTTAGGTTGGTTGATCAGGAGTTGCTACAATGTTGTATTCCCAACTTATGGCAAACATACAGCAAAGTATTCTACCAAGAGTTGAACAAGTTGGCAATGTTCTTACCTTTCACCTGATACATTGGGCATATAGCTTCACCTGCCTTGGGCGGTTGAGAGACAGAATGGTTATATAGCATGTGCATAATCACTCATACCTTGATCAGCTTAGTAATCCGGAGGTTTTGCAAATTTTTCAAAAGAAAATCAGAGTTCCTCAAATGATACTCTCGGATCGCTCAAAAGTGTATGGTTCCTCACCAAGGCATCAATGTTGCCTTACTTCACATCCTACTCCTAATAGGCTGTATGTGGAGCTGTAGGTAGGGAAGATGTGGCATACTTGTCTCTCATGTTTTGCTATGTCAAAAACCGGATCCTTGGAAGAAACAAACATGATCAAGATGTGCATATGTGTGTGATGGATATGAGCATGGCAAGGTGGATACTAGGCCGGGAAATGGGTGCTAGATATTACCATGCTTTATATGAGGGAATGAGGGATTGATGGTAAGGTGGATACTAGCCCCGGAGTAGGTACTAGTTATTACCATCTATATGGTGGAACTCTTTCTCTTGCACATATCAATCCCTTTTTCTCCTTTTGAAACTTTCGAGACTTGGGCTAGCTCTCTTTATTTATTTTTGCCATGCTCCTGAGCATGCTTTTCTTTTTCTTCTTCTTCTCTCTTTTTTTTAGCTAGCCCTTTATCTCTATTGGAGATATTTGGAGAGGGAAGAATGATACAAAGATACATAGAGTTTTATTTGTGGAAGAATGCATAAGCATATGGAACAAATGATGAGTGCTTAACTTCCAGTGTAGAAGTTTAGCATGAACGTGTACGTGATCTTGATCAGGGGAGTATGAGTTCTAATAAGGGTCACAACAATTTGACAGAGCTCAATGAGAGAACAAGCTGCATATGTGGAGGCTAAGAACTAGAATCTACATATGGCCTTGGATGGGAAATTCTCATCATTGAGGAACTCATCATGTTTCGATTTTTTTCAAAAAGGAAAACTTCGGATGTCAAGCATCACTAAGCACAAGATCATAGCACTCTATTCTACCATATCATGTCTCACAACAACTTAGACAAGGATCATGCTTTTCGCTACCCACAATTTTCAAGCTAAGGTTTGAACATACAAGCCAACAAACTCAAAACTTAGGCAGGATACAAAGTTGTAAGTAAGACATACGAGGAGAATAAACAGAGCAACTATTCATCATTTCAACCATAGAGGCAAAGCATTCTTACTAAGCATATCAAAGCAAACTAAACAAACGATGATGATGAAAGCGAATAAATATTTTTGGTCTTTTTATTTTTGCAGATTTTTTTGGGTTTTCATTTATAAGATATTCTGAAAACAATGGAAGATACAAGTTACCTCATAATAGGGGTCCTCCCCCAAGCTAGCTTCAGGCTCACTGCGGAGGAGGGTAGAAGAAACCCTGACTCGCGTGGTAACCCTCTGCGCCTCTATGTATCGCTGCTGATCCAGCTCCATGACTGCTATCCGCTCACCAGCCTGACGCTGCCACGCTGAGGTAGACTCGATGTGGGTGTTCAACGTCTCCTCCAATCCCGTAACCTAGACGGTGAGCTCTCCCATCTACTGCGCGAGCTGAGCATCGCGTGCAGAGGCCGAGGAGTGTCGCCGAAAGGACGAAGATGGAGGTGGACCACCGAAGCTGGAACTAGCGGGTGTAGCCCACTGAGTACTGCTCGCACCTACCCAAGCTGTGCCACTCGCACTCGGCTGGTAGGTGGGCTGATCCCAACCAGGTGTATACCCCGGGGTAACCCCGAACATATACCCCGCAGGGGCCCCTCCTGCCACCGGTGGCGTAGCAGGCTGTGGCTGTGGTGGTGGTGGCTGTGACAAGTTAGTACCATGGTACAAGCTCAAGGAATGTCCGGATGGACATTACTCCTGAGCTTGCTCCAGCAGGAATGCAGGAAACACAAAGCAGAGGTAGATTGATTTTCCTTAACTAGAATTTTATTGTAATGGAAAATGAGGATAACTTACCGAACTTACCTGTCGGTGCAGAGCTTATTATTTTAAGTCTTTAGAGCTAAACTTGGTTCCAAAGTTCTCACATGGGCAGTGGGGCAGCCGTTTTCTTCGGAGGAGAAGTCGGCTTCCTACTCACCCTCTGCCACATCTTTTGAGTGTTGTGTGGGTTGTGATGTGTAGGAGGTGGTTTCTTGGACTGGGACTGAGACTTCCAATACTGTTTCTGTCCCGTGCCCATGAGTTGGCGTTCTTCCTTCCAAAAATTCTTCATGAATGCAATGAGGCTGTCCACTTGCTGTGGTGGCACTTCGACCTCTCGTGTCGGGGTGTCAGAAGTTGGTAAACCCTTAATCATCGAGCACTGTTCTTTTCTTGGACGAAACTCGAACCTCTCCTCTTTGCCATTGATGTAGAGACAGATCACACCAGCCCCCACATCAATTTGTGCATCAGCTGTACTCAGAAATGGTCGCCCAAGTATGAGCAGCACCTCCTTTGCAATCTCCATGTCCAGCACCACAAAGTCAATAGGAATAAAGCAATCCTGGACTTTCACTGGAATGTCCTCAGCTATCCCCGATGGGTATCGGACTGAAGAATCGGCCAGCTGTAGCTACAAAGTGGTTGGAGAAAGACTCGTGTAGTTAAGTTGATCAAAGACTACCTTAGGCATGACGCTGACACTGGCCCCTAGGTCACAGAGAGCATGGTCGAAACATTGGGTCCCAATCATACAAGTGATTGTGGGGCACCCTGGATCCTTTTTCTTCTCAGGGAGGTAGTTGAGAATGGCAGCACTGCACTCCTCCGTGAGTCGTACTACTTCGGTTGTGGGAAGAGCTCGCTTCTTGGTTAGGATGTCCTTGAGATAACGTGCGTAAGTGGGTACGCGTATTGCCTCAAGCAATGGGACATTGATATAGACCTTCTGAATCATGTCCACGAAGCGATTGAACTGTTCATCTATTGTTGCCTTACTGCTCTTTTGAGGGAACGACATCACATTGGCTTCTACGAAACCCGAATGCGTCGTCACTCCTATCGGTGCTTTATCTGTTGGTGGCACCTTCCCTACCTGGGGGAATTCTTTCGAGTCGGATGAATCCTCATGGATATTCTCAACTTCTGTTATGCCTTTCTTATCTGTCCCTGCATGGTTAGGATACGGTGGATCCCGAGTGGATTTACCTCCTCTCGTGGTTACCGCAATTGCATTTTCAACAGAGGGAACAGAAGCGGCCAGCTGGGCCAACTGAGTTTCTAACATTTTGTTGAAACTTAGCTGATTCTTCTGAGCAGAAGAAAAAGTATCAAGCTTAACGTTGAGGCTTTCCAAAGTTTGATCAAGGGTAGCAAGCTTCTTGTTAATACATTCATTAATCTTAGCTTGCCCAAAAACGAGATCTCTCAAGGAAGGTTGGTTGGGATTGTAAGAATTACCTTGGTTACCTCCTTGATAATAAGGGCGTTGTTGATTCCACGATTGGCCTCCTTGTTGAGGTGGACAATAACCGTTGTTGTTGCCATTCATGTACATCACTTCCTCCTGAGTCTCTGGACAGTAGTTGCCTGAGTTCCCAGTTTTGCCACAGACATCACAAGTCATGTGAGAGTCCATAGGCAGAGTAGTGGTGGCCATGGCAGCCTTCTCGCTGGTGTAGTCATCCAATCTCTTCATAAGAAGACCCATCTTGGCAGTAATCATGTCTGCTTCCTTGACAGTATGAGTACCCCTCGGTCGTGGTTGGAGTCTTTCATCACTCCACCCTTGGTTGGAGACCATCTTCTCAATGAGTAATTTAGCATCATCAACAGTGAGTGAGAAGAATGCTCCTTAAGCAGCAGCATCAATATGGCCTCAGGCTGTCGGAGTCAACCCATTATAGAAGCTTTGAAGAATAAGCCAATCCTCCATCCCATGGTGAGGACAGGCCAGGACATACTCCTGAAGCCTTTCCCAAGTCTCTGGAATAGATTCACTTGCTGCTTGCTGAAAACCAGAAATCCTTCCACGAAGAGCATTGGTTTTACCCAATGGGAAGAACTTCTTGAGAAATGCCTCTGAACACTTACTCCAAGTGTTAATAGCTTCACGATTCGCATAGAACCATTTCTTAGCTTTCCCCAGGAGGGAGAATGGAAACAGCCGTAGACGAACAGCATCCATATTTGCACTCCTGATGACGAAAGTGCTGCATAGCTCTAGGAATTGCTGCAGATGAGCATTGGCATCCTCATTTGGCTTGCCACAGAATGGGCTAGCCTATACCATCGTGGTTAGACCCGTCTTGACCTCCAAATTTCCAGTCCCCATTGCCACCTCAGGGCCTTGCAGCACCTGGTCAGCGGAAGGAGCTGAGTACTCACGAAGTGTCTTCTGGGCCATAGCGTTGGACGTGGATGGTACAAAGTAAGCTGGTTCGCCCTCCAGACGAGTACGACGAGGTGAGCCGAAATGAATTCGAGCTTTCCTCAGAAGTGACTCGGGATCTTCAGTAAAATTCCTCGGTAGGTCGAAACTAGTCATACACTACCTGTCTTCATCATCCAAAGGTAAAAGAAGACAATCAAGGTTAGCCTGCATTGAGAGTTGTCCTAACCTACTCAGAGTTTATAAACAGATGCAAAACATAGTCATGATAATCATGTGCCTTCCCCGGCAACGGTGCTAGAAATGCTTGTTGGCATTTCATAACGTCGATCACTTAAGAACAGATTTGGAATCCATCCTTAGCGTCAGCGTTAGAAATGCCTTTAGGCAGCTCTCAATGTCACAACTAATGGCACCGGGTTAGCGTGAACATCGAGACTTGCTAGAGGTTAATCTAAACGATCATGAACGAATCTGCAAGCGCACAGATAAACCATTGTAGCATTTCCCCAAGGAAGGAGAGTATTCCAAGGGTATCGTATCCGTGGAAGGCAATGGCAGATATCTTAGACTTATGCTTTTTCTTTGAATGTAAACCAAGAGATAGATATAGGGAACAACACACTCAAAACAGGGGTAAGATAAAAGATATAAGGGGTAGTGTGACACACACACTCAGATCTACCTCTACTCTAGCACACTACGGCTTAGGGGGAACATATGAGTTAGCTCTAGGTTCTAATGTACTAAACATACAAAGCTAGAAGATACAAGAGATGGGCATGAGTATTGCATGAGAGAGATAAGGTTCAACACCCAGGTACAAACGGGGAGCTAGCCCGCGACGACCAGCACTCTGTGAAACTAGACTTTAGACTCTTGCAGCAGGTACCCCAGCGTGGAGGTTGCCCAAGGATCCAACAGGGCTGTCACCACCTGAGGACCGACCTCTATCGCTACGGGGGGTATGCTCATAACTATCGTAGCCAGACAACCCAGGCACCATGCCTACGTTGCTGCTAGATTCCACCCGGCCCGGGCTATTGTGACCTAGGGTGAGAGCCACCAGAAGACTGGTCAACTAGACCGAGTACCGTAGCTTGAACACAGACCTCATGCAACACTCTCATGCCATCTAACAATATCAACTAAGGCTAGACATACAAACAGATATGAACTCTCTTATGTCTAATCAATAAGATCAAAGGGTCGTGTTCGTGAAGAACACGAGCCTCTAACTTATGAACAAACACATAAGGAAGGAGTTTATCAAAAGGTAGTGTTCACGAAGAACACAAGCCTCTAAATGATGAACAGAGGATGAACTCAAGAACATATCAAACATATGATCTACCATGACTTTATATGAAATAGCTGAATAACTGAAGTAGATCAAAGTCATACAAAGAAATAAAGATAAAAGAGAACTCATACCTAGACTTCCAAGAGGACTTGGAACCTGAATAAGAGCTACTCTAGCCTACCCCCTAGCCTTGGATACTAAAAGTGAGAGGAGAATGAGAGAGTGGTGTGTGAGAAATGGGAGCCCCTCCCTTTCTATTTATAGGCAAGGACAAGGCTTGCTCGGACACCCAAAGTGCCCCTAAACACCCGGGAGTGAGGCAATGGACCAATGAGGAGCAAACACGTGGAGGGCTAGGATCAGAGGCCACTAAGGCGGTTCGGCCGATCCTAGGATCGGCCGGCCCCCTAGGGTGGCCCCCTGGCCTGTGCTTTCTCTGGGTGGCTGCTCTGTGGGCCCTTTGATCCTCCCCCGGTGCATGGCTTATTTTGTTATCCGAGGTGGGCCCTTTGATCCATGTGAAGTCCATGTGGCGTCCTCTGATTTGTCAGTGAGTGCCTCCCCTGGATCGATGATGTGGATTGCCATGTTTCCCTTGGTGGCAGCCACCTCCTCAGCTGAGTTGGCATGGTTTCTTCATAGAAGGTGAGTTTCCATCTCTTTTAAGGGGTAAATCACCTACATACAAATAATCTCCAAGGACAAGTGGAACTACATTATTCAAACCTAAATGCTAGTAAATAATGCATATGCCTCCATTTATGTGAGAATATTGAGGGTTGGAAATGGTGAATTTCAACCGTCAACATCAAGTAACTTTGGGTTTTGCAATAAGTTTTCAAAAACAAAACCTTGATTAGCTCCTCATTTGATTCTCTCAGATCGCGCAATGTGTATATGTCCTCACCAAGGCATTAGATTTGCCTTTCTTTCATCCTACTTCTAATGATGGCTATATGTGGAGCTCAGGGTAGGATAAAAGATAAAGCATACTTGCATCACATCTATTGCAAAGTCAAAAACCGGATGCAAGGAGAAAATCAAGTCATACAATCGGATCAAGATGTGCACATGTATGGATGTGATGGATATGGTAAGGTGGATACTAGGCCCGAAATGGGTGCTAGATATTACCATATATATGATGAATGTTGTGGTGATGGTAAGGTGGACACTTGTCCCGGAATGGGTGCTAGTTATTACCATCAAATTTTGGAACTCCATTTTGCATGATTTCATCTCTCTCCTTTTTCTTCTTTCTTTTGGTCATGGGCTATCTCTTTTTTTTCTCACTTTTTTTTTCATGCTTTGAGCATTTTTTTTGACTCATGCCTTGAGCATGGTTTTTTTTCTCTTTTTTTCTTAGCCCATGTCTCTTTTTCAAGAATACTTTTGGAGAGAGAGGTCACACCACACACGGAGCTTTATTTTTATGAAATGGATGGATGATACAATGCTAACTTCCAGTGTAGAAGCATAGCAAGGGGATATGGAGTGCACATGGATCTTGATCATGAAAGTATGAAAAGAATTCTCAAAAGGGTCACAACAATTTGACAAAGCTCAATGTAATAACAAGCAGCATATGAGTCTAAGGTTTTCAAGATAACTCATCATATGGCTTTGGTAGGACTTTGGCATATCAAAGAGGAGCTTTGCAAAGGGTTTTCAAGATCTTCAAATAAAATTCCCAAGCACTCAAACATTCAGAGAGAAGATCATATCATGAAACCATATCACAAATATCAACTACTTAGATGAGCATGAGTTCCCTAATGATATTTGTTCACAAGCATCAAGATAATAAGTATGGAATAAAACATATGCAAGCCAACCATAGGAAACATGTAGAGCAAGTATAGCATGATTCCATGAGTTGATTTAGAAGATAGGAATTGAAACTCATTAGAACTCATGAATTAGGGAGAATGAGATAGAGGGTGCACATACCATCACTCCTGAAGAATGCAGAGATCAAGGAGGACCAGCAGTGGTTCAGCTGACCCATGGGGCAGCCAGCTCACTCTAGTTTACCTTGTCCCTTGTCATGAAAGCGTGGTCGATGTTGTGCAACGCCTGTGTGGGAGATCTCAAGTGTGTACGTCAATGATAAGCTTGGGAGATCTCCCCCACACTTGTTCATGTACCTGGTGCTGTCTTCAAACAAAAAAGGAAAAACAAAAGAGGGACTCTATGGTTCAACAACCAGGAGTCTTTATTCAAAAAGCTAACATTTTTTGACTCACCAAGAACCTAGCTCAAACAAGGCTAACATGCCTTGGCTTACCTTCCCATTTGAAGCAAGCTCGATGACTTACCCATTTGGATTTCGAAAATTTCTGCAAGGGTTAGTCCGCACATACAACCAATATCCATGAAAGCATTAAATAGGTTCATCAATCAAACTCGACACCATGTCTTGTTTGATTGAAGAAGATGGTTTTAACCTAAGCACTATGCTTAATTTAAAACAACCTATGAATGCACATAGCTAAACATGCACTCAAACCATTGCATTGCAGACATAGATGAAGGAAGCATAAAAGCATGATCAAGCTATTTCCAAAAGGGACATAAACATGAGCATAAGATGGTGAACATAGGGTAACCTCCCGAAAGGGCTTTGTTTAAAGTCAAAAGCATGACGTACCTAGCTAGTTGGGCAAGATGCAAGAGCTAACATCATCTCCAAACCAGGATAAGATTTGGATAAAAGGAACCTTACTCGGAATGCTCACATACCTCCCCCACACTTGAAGTTTGCATTGCTAGGCAACAAAACTCAAGTGTGTGGAGATCAAGATTCCTGTTGTAATGTTCCCTCACCAAAAACTTACCAAAGTGTTGAGGTGATGCAGCTCACATGTTCTTAGGTGCTACCTGTCTGTTGTTCTATATAATATTCACCTGAAAGGGTTAGGACCAAAAATACTCGAAGGACAACCTATACTAAAAACATGCTCTTACTTTTTTTGAAAAGGGAAATAAAACAAACCTATGCTAATCCAGGCTATCTCCTGGTAGTGCTTTGTTTACGGTCATAAGCTCGACCCTGGGAACTTCGTCTTGCAGCTATCATTGGTGATGTCATTCACGTCTCACCACCAATTATTGATGTGTCAGTGAAGCTTCAGCTGCAAGGTTAGTGCCATAGTGCATACATGAAATCTGCAATGCTAATGGTAAACATATGCATCTACAACCATCCTTCTAAACATCAAGCAAAAGAGGACCATAAGGTGGTTGTAGTCCTCGTGTGTGCTCCGTGCACTGAGCATAGCTGACTCTGGAGAGGGATGATGCAAGCATGGTTCCTGAGGTATATAAAGAGTGAATCTACCATGCTTGTTAATGGAATCCTTTCCTTCGGACCCCAGAGTCGGTGCCTCATAGATTTACATGGCCCATGATTTCTCCATCTCAAGAGATACATCGTGGAAGATCGATGTTGATTCTCAATCAAGGTCGAGAGCAACATAGTATGGGTGTAACATCCCAGAATTTTGAATGTTTTTCCATGTGTAAATTTTTGCTAAAATTTAAAACTTTTTGTTTGAACTTGTGTGCTACCAAAATTTATCCCAATTTGCTAGCCTCTCATCTTAAATTCCATATAAAATAAAACCATATACAAATTATTTTCAAATTACGGTATAAATGTGAGTTGGATTTTCTTGGGTTTTATTTTGGAGTATCAAAATCGTGTGAAGTTTGAAGTTGAATGGGAATCAAATTCAAACTTAAATATAAACTAAATATATTTCTAAAACTAATTTTCTAAAGCTAATCTAGTTTCTAACCTTGCCCAGGACGTAGGCCTACTAACCCTCGAGTTAGCAGCCCAGCTCATGTCACCTTTCTTTGTTACTGAGCAAGCAGCCTGCTATGCATGCCGCTGTGCACTCAAGCCCAGCCCAAGACGCTACCAAGCATGCATGTGCCGGCCTGTTCCTTTTTCCTTCTCGCCGACCGGTGGAAACGGCGGCAACAGCTGCGTCTTCTCCACGCGAACCAGCACCCGTCCTGCGTAACGGATCGGCAAGAGGCTCCCGTTCCGCGACGGGATGACAGCGCCATGCCGTCACCGCCTCATGATACCGCGCCTAGCTCCACTTGATGCCCGCCACGTACCCCGTGCACGGAAGCCATAGATCGCCGCCGTCTGTAGCATCCCGGACACCTTGCTGAAACCTAGACTTGTGCTATAAAAACCACAGAGCCGCAGCCCTTGTTGTTCCTCCCTGCTGCGCTGCCATCAAGCTCTCCCAAGGAAAACCCCAAGTTCCCCTCTGCTGCTGCCGATCGTGAGGAAAAGGAGTCGAGGGCGTCAACAACCATGGGGACGAGGAGCCGAAGTGCTGCCGCCAGAAGCCAAGTCGACACCAAGATGGAGCACCGACGCCACGGACCGGGAGGCCGAGGAGCTCTGGAGCGTGGCTGGACCGCGCGCTCGCCGTCGGGCATCACGGCGCCATGGACGATGACGCCGAGCTCGGAGTGCCGCCGGGGGATCGACGACGACGCTGCGACCACGAACTTCAGGAAACCAAGCCGGGGAATCGACGCCATCGCCCCGAACCCCGTCGTGCCGAACCTGGCCGCGTCGGATCACCACGGCGTCGACGGCTTCCTGCTTCACCCTAGCCTTCCGCAAGCCCATCGGTGAACCGCACAGACCCAAGCCACCCTCTGGTACCCTTTTTCTCTCGTGTTCATGCCTGTGTTGGCCGGCCTTCGAGCCGAGCTGTTTGCTCCCGGTGCTGAGCCATATCGATCAGGGGTGCTGCACTGCTGTTGCTGTTTTCGAATGCCCGCCAAGTGTTCGACACCGTGCACCCACGCGCCGCTCCCTCTGTTTTGCTCTGCTCCGCAGCCCTGCCTTGCTCTGCTACCCTTTCTGCTTCGCTCACACCGTCTCGCCACCGTGCTCCGCCGCGACGCACGGCGCCCACACCCGCGCGGCCTCACCACCGCCGCGGTGCCTCTCCTGCCGAGCCGCGCCGCGCTGCGCAGCGCTGATCCGCCGCACCGCCGTCTCACCTCTCGCCGCGCTGCCACATCCTCGCCGCGACACGCCGCTCAGAAACGCCGCGCCGGCGCCGTGCTTGTGCTTGCCGACGTGTCTCGCCGCGCCGCGCTTACAAAATGCCCGGTGCGCACTACCCTTCGTCGCGCGCGCCCTCGCGCTGCCCCGCTTGGCCCCGCGACGCACTGTGCTCCGGAAGCAAGCCGGCCGCTCCAGAACACCTCGTCGTCGTGCCCGTGTTTGCCTTCGTACCATGGACCGGCCTTCGCGCTGTGGTGATCTCTGAGTAGGTGAACGCGTTGCTGCCGCAGCCGAACCCCGCCGCCGACGAGCCCTGCCGCCCTGCCTTTCCTTTAGGGTTTCCATCAAGCACCTTGTGAGCACTCCTTTTTCTTGAGCCTTGAGTGGTGACACACCGTGAGCCTCATGAACGCAGCCACACCGCGCCACAGAGGATCTCAGATCCCGGGCTGAGTGAACCCCAGGGAAGTTCAGGGGGCGCACCTGGACTCCCTCGCGTAAACCTCGTTGGGCTTTAGCCCATGAAAGCCTGCTTAGCTCAAGAGTTAACCAGGCCAGACCGAGGACTAGTTCAGGGTGTTCCTTTAGACTTCTAAGATCTCGGGCCGAACTGGGCCGGCCCAATGGGCCACAAACACTTTGGGCCCACTAACCTGCTGACCGCTGACGTCAGCATTATTTTAATAAAACTATTTTCTGTTTAAATAAAAAGATTTAATAAATATTTTATAAATCCCTTTTTCTTTAAAAATTCATAACTAATTATCCGGAGCTCCGAAAATTATGAAACCACTTGCATTGGTTTCATAATTCCGAGACGCTCGCTGCTACCCTATCCTTTTCCGCTCTTGACCTTGAACTGAGCCCCTTTTGCCCTGTGTTCTTGGTGTATAATTCGTGGCCGCTGCCCGCCACTGCGCTATTGTGGATCTGGGACGCCGGAGCCCCGCAACAAGCCACTAGCGTGCCGCGGACAGGAATAACTACCCCAGGTCATGTTCACACCGCTTACCTTGCTTGCACCCCTTCCACCACTTTGTGCCGCAACCCGCATATCCGCTTTCGCTTTACCTTGTTTTGTGCAGCGAAGCGTGCGCAGTACCAGGTGCTTGCAACTAGGAGGCCGCGCGTGATGGACGGCCGTGCCATGAGCAGTGGCCACTGCTACAAGCACGGCAACCCCGCGTTGCAACCTAGCCACTACGCCGTGGTTATCGTCGCTTTGCTAGCACTTGCTCCGCCGTGCTCCTGAGCACGCTATACCGTGTCGCCACCCTTTTTGGCCGACCGTAAGTCAACCCCTTTCCTCCTCTCTGCTCTGCTACCGCACACCTTGTTCTGATAATGCCTTGCCTAACTCGTTCCGCCTTACTCCTCTCTCTTCATCCTCTGAGCTTCCACTTTGTTGCACCTATCTGTTGCGCTAATGCCTTGCCGGCGCAATCACCAAGGCCCTTAGCCTTTGATCGACCACCCAACCTTGAACTAACCCTTCTCTCTAACTTGTTTTCTAGTATATAAAGCTAGTAGCTTAAAACTATTTTATTATAAAAACTAATTACTTTAATTTTCTTAAAATTAAACTAGTGCTGCTTGTAGCTAGTTCGGATTTATTTGGTTCTTCTAATTGATGTTATTTGGAGTTAATGCTTAGATGATTGTCGTTATTTATTTCCGCGTCGCATCTCGTGTAGGCTTGTAATCATGTTTGAAGACCCGAGCTGCGATGACGACCCGAGCTGTGATGATTGGGAAGACCTTCGACCCGAAGAAAGGGCCCAACCTCTACTACTCTACGATGACTACCGCGCAGGTGTCATGTCACTCCCGACCATGTAGATCCCATGCATGCTATTTAGTTGCTAGTGCTTTACTTATGATGCTTTGGATGTTTGAATTGCATAGACAATCTTTTAGCCATGCCTTGGATTTGATATACCCTGTTCCTTGAACTTCCTACCTTTGGGACTAGCTACAGACCCCTAGCTAGTCCCCTATATTTACTACCCATATATTTTACCTGCTTCGTGATATGGATGGATTTCTGGTTGGGACTGAGATTGGGATATCTCGGTGTTCTAGCGTGTGTTTTGGGTGAGTGTGTATCCTTGACGTGTTACCGCGGGAGCGAGCCGCTTTGGTTACTTGTGAACGCCTGTCTAGGGGAGATGCGACCTGGCCTCCCGCCCTAGCGGCGTGTCGGACGGATGGAGTTGGTGAGTGCTTGCTCCCGCAATTAAGGACCGATCGTCTGTGTGACCTTGATCTTTGGGCTATTTTCGTACAAATCGTTCGCCTTGTTATGGGCGGGGTTCGGTCTGAGAACTAGTAGGTGGATGGCATCCAGCCTGTAGGCGGACCGGTGTGGTCGTGTGAGGGGGACGGGTTATACCCCCCGAGTAGACGTCGCCCCGGCTCCTCCGGGGATGGTCTCACAGCTCCGAGGCCCTGCTGGCAAGTTTCGCGCCCCAGTTCAGGACGAGTCAAGCTTGGAGAGGCAGGAGAGTGCCACCCACTGCTAGGTCTCCGGTCGTTAGGTAGGGATGTGGAACGGAGGCATCTGTTTCTGCCCTATCCGGCGGGTCCAGTTGTACAACCTCTGCAGAGTGTTAAACCTATAGCTATAGTCCGTGTCCACTGGTATGGACAGCCCTTGCGATCTCTCACCTGGCTAGACTTTTCTTGTGCTGCTTCTCTCCCCCGAGTGTGTGAGCCCGGCTTCGTGCCGTTGAGATGTGAGGATAGGAGTTGGTGACCTCACATCGCAGATGAGAGTGGGATGCTGTGTCTCGGTTGAGATCCAGTGTGTTGGTGTTCTTTTCTCGGTTGGGGTGTTGACCCCGGAGGCGTTGGCCTCAGAGGTGTGGATCTCCTCGGAGATGGTGACCTCTCTGCATTACCGCTTACCTTGATGTTGCTACCGCTGCTTGCATAAACCTTCTACAGCCATATATAGGCTTATCCATGCATACTAGAATTCATTCACCGCTTTTGCTCTTTGTTGGGAAGCTGACATGACCTACCCGCTTATCGGGTAGATGGCGATGCTTTCAGACTTGGTGATCGACTACGACATCGACGATGAAGAATGGGAAGACTAGAGCTGGTCCTACACTCAAGTTTGCCTGTGGAGCTGGAGACGCTTTGCTTCGATAAATCCGCTGCGTAGATGATTTACCTTTCTTGTTTAGTCCAGTTGGACTTGTACTCGGCTTATGCCGAAATGTTGTACTCTGATGTATTAATAAAATTATGTAATATTCCTTCTATTCCTGTGTTGTATGGATTTGTACCACTTGAGACAGGGATTGCACGTGATAGCCACTTCCTGGGGCTATCACAGAGGTGCAGAGGATCGGGTTTCCAGTTTTGGAAATCTGGTTCGTTTCAATGGGCCAGTGGGAAGAGGCTCAAACTCGGTCGAGGGTGATGATGATCGTTCGTCTTCGCAGAGGTGAAGAGGTACTTCCGAGTCGTACTTCTGAGGAGTAGAGAAGTCTACACCCTCAACGAGGACAGGCTCGGACGATGTGGACGGAGATACATGCATCGTCTCCTCGAGCGAGTCTTGCTTGGGAAGAGGCTTTGCCACAAAATTTTCCGAAAACAAGGGAGCGGTGGCAGAAGCGAATTCCCTAATCTTTTCATCTAGGCTCCCTCGAGATGTATCGAGAAGTTTCTCTGCAGGGGAGCCTAGGAGGAGATCAAGATCGAGGACATCAAAGATGTGGAAGTCTAGATTAACCTTGATCTTGTCTACTAGGAGCGGCACAGCACATGCAACCCCTCGGCACTCAAGAATGTGTCCAGAGGGACGACTCTTGAGGAGCTTGTCGGACGGTCTTAGCATAACATTGCCCAATAAAGTGTACGCTAGGTGGCATGGCATGACATTAACCTCCATAGTGGGGTTAAGATGGGCGTCTACGATAATCCCGTTTATGGAACAAGAAATGATCGTAGAGGGTGAACTAATCCAAAGTGCTTCGAAAAAGTGTCCCACTCCATTCAACCACTTCTTCTCCATGGCCTCCATGATAGATGTTTCATTTGGGGGATCTGGAGGCAAAGGAGGTACCGTAGTCCAGGCGACAGTTCTGTCAAAATATTTCCAGTTGGCTGGATTTGGACAGAAGAGGGCTCCTTCCCTATTGGGTCATCTAAGAAATTCGAGGTGTTCTTGATATTTTCAGAAGGGTCATCCTCGAATTGATGAAGGAACTTTGGAGGTTGAATTTCTTCTTCCTCCATTGTTCCTGGTTTGGGAGAGGGCTCAACAGACGAATCTTGGGATGTGGAAGTCAAAGGCTCGGGTTCAGCTGTTGAGAGACTCTCATGGATCGACTCTGATTCTTGGCGGGGTTCGTTATGGTCGGCAAGAAAGGAAGAGTTTTCTAAGAGGTGGTCTAGGATCTCTCTTCCTTCCTTTGAAGTTATGTCTGCGAACACACCTCTGCAACATGGACATTGCTGTCGACATGGACATTGCTGTCGAGATGGACATTGGACATGTCTAAACTTAAGTAAAAAGTACACAAGTATACACGATCGGGTATAGACATGTTTGGGCTAAACTTCAACAAGTGTAAGAACCTAGCCCAAGCTGCACCTATGGTCTCCTCCTCTAATGGCTTAAAATTGCGGATGTCACTCGAAAGGAACACCCTATGTCTTGCAAGGTTGAAAGAAACATAGAACTCAATTCGGAGTTTTTCCCAATCGTTCACACGCCCTTTGGCGCGAGTGTACCATTGCTCTGCCCTCTTTGTGAGAGAGAGAGGAAAAAATTGAGCATCAAGGTTTCCTGTATCATTCCTGGCGGAACCAGGGATGAACACAACCTCTGAAACTCTATCAAATGGTCATGGGGATCCTCACTAATAGCTCCAGAGAAGGGTCGATTCTGAACCATGGTTATAAGGTCGGGGTTGAGTTCATGGTTGGATGAGGATGTTGATGGATCATTTAACTCGTAAGTTGAGGTGGAGAGGTCGTGAAAGGATGGCCTCTCCATGGGTAACAGGGGTGAAGGTAGAATAAAGAAAAATGAAAAGATACGAGGACCACAAGATAGATACAACAACCGTTCCCCGGCAACGGCGCCAGAAAAGCTTGTTGGGTATTTTAGCGTCACACGAATAAATCCGCAAGCGCACGGATACTGTTGTAGCTTTCACCTCAGAGTATTCCAAGGGTATCGAATCCAAGGGAACAGTGTGCACTAACTTCGTGCTAGTCAGTCCAAGGACACACCCAGATAAAAGGCAAGGATAGAGAGCATTCCTAAATATAGCACTATAGATGAGATTAAAGGTCGATCTCTAGATAGAACTTGGCTTAGGGTACCGATAGCCCTGACTTAACAGGCGACTCCGGTACGCGGATCTATGTGGAACAGAGCTCTGACTATATCGAGCTGCGGAGGATCAACAAGGGCCAGACGGGCTATCACCACCACCTGGACTGCCTCTACCTAACCTTGCGATAAGCCGAACGAATTATAACTGGTAGCGTGACACAACGTCTATGTTGTGGTTACTGCCGTAGCCAACGGACTACGGCACTCTGTACTTATAGAACTACGACCACGAAAGAGAACTGATCTCACTCACTATAGGTACTACTAGCTTATACTAAAGGCATACGAGAGAGCACTCGACCGCGTACTGTGCTTCCAACGTATATAAACAACTTGCAGTAGTCGAACGCATAAACCCAAGATCTACACACTAGCAGAGGAAATAGTCTACTCATGTAACCTAGCATAAACTATTAGAAAGGAATCACGGACACACTTTATTCTAATTAGAGCATGCAAGTACATCCACTTTATTCTAAAAGACTAGTCATACAAACAGGATACTAACTTGTGCACCTAATCAACTAGATCGAGGGGGCGTGTTCATGAAGAACACATGCCTCTAAATGATGAACAGGAGAAGAACACAAGAACATATCACTCAAGTATGAATAACAATTTAGTCTAAATAGAAAATACAGAAATACTCACTTTACTCTAATTGAAGAACGAGCATCCATAGACGTACATCCCTTTCACTCTCTCCCTAGCTTTGATCTAATCAACTACTCCACACTTACACTCTAGAAGGAGAAGAGGAGAGCCTCTCCTCTCAAGAGAGAAAATGAGAGAGAAGAAGAGGAGTTGTGTGGATGGGAGGAGTTTTTCCTTGGTTCGCAGCCTCCCTGGGCGCCATCTGGCGAGGAAACTTGGCCTCTTCTATTCCTGGAGGCGGTGGGAGAAAGAACCGGGCGAAAACCGGATCCTAGGGGCGAGAACCGGAGGTGAACCGGTTGTTGGGTCGCTGAACCGGGCGTTTTGGGGGAAAAACCGGCACCAAAAGGCAGCAGACCAGGCGGACCGGGGAATCGACGTACAGTGGGCCATTGCGGGGTCACCACACATCCCGGCCCACGCGGTCCTCTGCCACGCATGCGCACACGCCCGGGGGCGATCCGCGGCATCAGCCACGCGCAACCCGCGGCTACCGCGTGTCCGGGCGGGGGCCGCCTCTTCCGCGTGTCCTGGGCGAATCCGTGGGAGGCCTGGCGGGCCAATGGCTGGCTGCCACACGGTGGGTCCCCAGGCGTCTCCCGCACAAACGCATGCATGGCGACGGTGTGCTGACGTCAGTGTGACGTCAGCACATCCTATATTTTTTGTATTCAATATCTTTCTCGTCCGATCTCCAAAGTAGACAAATAATATATCCATTTCGATTGTCTCGACTAGCCCGTCACAATGATGCAGTCCAAATTGGCATTTGAGACTGTTTGTGATGTCGTCCTTTATATGCTATTGCTTTACTTGTTCTCAACTGTACCATTTAGTACATTTTTCGGAGTGTCCTACAACAAAGTAGAGAAACACCAATACTCGTCGAATTTGTCAGTATAAGCCTATTCTAGTATTGATGATCACTTTTCAGTCATTTTATGCAGGAGTTGACGGCATAAAAGTGGTACCTAATAGCCGTCAACAGCCCTCCCGGTAGCATTGTTCTTGATCGGGTTGTCTTCCCGGTAGCTTATTCTTGACTCGATGAACGGGTTACCTCCCACAAAGCGCTTCGTTTATAGTCTATAGCTAGACTTCTTCTCTTCTTCACTTCAGATCAACACTCTTTGTGGGCATTGCAATCTTGGGGACCCTACTTCTACACCATCCTTGGCCTTGGTGTAGGTTTATTCTTCGGCTTAGTCATCATTTTGGTCTTCACAGGCGGGCGTTGATGCAACAACTTTTGTGTCTCCACTTCATTTTCCTTTGGCTCCTCTCTTCCGATGTAATGATGAGGTAGAATGTATTTTATATTGACCATGTTACATACCTCGAATCATGGTTAACTTGAATGCACTCCTCTCGCCATCACATGATCGCCCCCTTGCCGACGTCGATTGTTGCTCTGACGGTCTTGAGGAACGATCGCCCTAGGATGAGTGGAGGATGAGGTTGATCACCTTTTGATCTTGTAGGTGGAGTTTCTCTTGGAGATTTCGACGATGTCCGGCCTCCGCTTTTAGATCTTCGTGTTGCACGTCACCTTTGCCTGCAAAATTTTTCTAGACCATCCACAAAATACATGTTTTTTTCTTGGAGATGTAGCCATCCACCTCCCATTAGGGTTAGCCAAATATATACAAAAACTAAAAGAAAACTAGGGTTTAGCAAAACCCTAGATTAGATTGATTTTTTATTGAGGATGATCAAAATTAAGAGATGCAAAAGAAAAATCAAGAAAAACTGAAAATATTCACAAACGCAATACTAGATTGAATCTTGATTACTTGTTCCCCGGCAACGGCGCCAGAAAAAGGGGCTTGTTGATGTTTGATTATCATTGCAAAGTTTGTTTGGACTTGCAAGCGGACAAATCCTCCGTCGTAGTCATGGGACCCTTCTTCCCTTGAGTGGTGAACCCAAGGCATCGAATCCGTGGAACAATGTGTAATGCAAGATCCAATCTAATAAGCGGAAAACACTTTCATCTTGAAAAGGGGTTTTGCATCTAATCTATGGAAGAACAATGAAAACACATCTAATCTACTAAACACCAGAGGTAGCAAGAGAAAGAGGAGGTAAAACCAATCTAGAGATTGGATCGGGTCTTTTGTTGAAGTTCCAAAACCAAGAAGAATAAAGCAAACGAATCTCATTAAAAGCCTCTTTAAATCTTGGCTTCCGTTCCAATCCTCAAAGGCACCAACCGTACACGTGATCAACATCCTGTCACGATGTCCCACTTATTGTGTAGGTGAACCTAAGAGCACGTTCACGAAGAACATGTTGAAAACGCTCGGTAGGTCAGGTATGCACCTCTAGCCACCATGGCTACAAGAACATCCTATGCAATCTATCCACAGAATAGATCGGAGAATAAGAAAACCCAAGCGAAGACAAAGTCGTAAAGAAAGCACTTGATCACTAGAAATCGGATTCAATCTTGCAAATTCAACATAAAGTATGATACATGGACAAGATCACCACCGAGATCCTACCTTGATCTTGATCCTTAGCTTCTAGAACTCCGACGTGGTCTTCCATGCAAGGTTCCCACGCCGGCTAGGGAAACCCCTAGTCAACCATCTCGACTCTCTCCTCTCCGGAAGGGTGTCCCTCTCTTCTCTGCTCCTCGGCGGCGGATGACGAATTGCTTGATGCATGACTCGAGGCACGGGGGCTATAAATAGCCCGAAGATCACCTAGGTCAAAGGGGTGCCGAACCGGGCTCGGAATGGGCTGGGCCGGCCTGGGCCCAATTCGGCCCAGTTCGGCCCCAGCTTCCTCCTTGTTCTTCTCGTGTTTTCTAGAACTTTTGCCGAGTTGCATGTGGGTCCTTGACGTCATTTTCCTCGCGGTTTAGATAAGGGTGCTTGGCGTATGAACTCCCGCATCTTCTGTCTAGGTCCTCGACACTTCTCGGCTTCACGCTTTAGTCCTTGGTTCATTTGGAGTCATGTTCATCTTGTATCTTGACTTGTCCCGGGGTCCGTGATCACCTTGTAAAACCCTTGATGAACTTTACCCGGAAGTCCTCATTTAAGCTCTTGATTCCTGTGTAAATAATAAACTCCAAAAACCACATGCGAGTGCGAACTTGACATATAATGGGGGTTAGGATCGTTAGTGTGAATAACAAATTAATACCAACATAGAAGGTAAACATGTGGCTAGGTTGACGGAAATCGACCGCCAACACAACCACTCTTTAGTCGAACTCATTGATTCACATGAAGTGGTTTAGCCGATTTTTGACCCGCTTTATGATAGCAGGGATGAAACCATCCTTGGGACAACTTACAAACTCATAATCAGATAAATCTAAGCCAGATAGACATTTTACATCATCACGTACATTTATAGAATGACTACCAGCTACAACTACACAAGCAGAATTATCTCCATGTACAATTTCTACCTCATCATCTATCCATTGTATTAAAAATTGATGCAAGGTAGAAGGCACACATTTATTTGCATGAATCCAATCACGACCAAGAATCAAGCTAAAGTTACCTTGTGTCTCAGCGACAAAGAAGGTAGTAGCTAGCGTCTTGCTTCCAATAGTGAGCTCCATGGAGATAACGCCCTTGGCACCTATCGGATCATCTCCTCCCACACCGCTGATGGTCATGTTGGTCTTGATCAGTTCTTCATCTAAACCTCCCAGCTGCTTGAACAGAGAATACGGCATCAGGTTGACAATTGCACCTCCATCCACTAGCATCCGAGAGATAGGCTTCCCATTGATTTGACCCTTCATGTACAAAGCCTTCAGATGATTATCAGCGTCTTTAGGCTTCTGGAACACAGCATCCTTCAGTCCAAAGTCAAGATGAGCGAAGTCCTCCTCCGAAGGTGCAGAGCCATCCATGAATAAATGAACCACATTAATATCAAGGTTCATGTGCCTTGGAGAAGAACTGTAATCAATGAGTTGTTCGTCGTCTTCTGATGCAGGCACCGACAACAACCCACCATTGCAAACCATGGAAGCCAAAGGAGTGAAACCGGGCTGCGTTTTCGGAGCACCCAGTCTGACCGCCTCCAGGGCCGGTCTGACCGTGGGGGCCGTTCTGACTGCCTGGTTAGCCGGTTTGACCGCCTCTGCTGCCAGCTGAACCGCCTCCTGCGGTCTGACCGCGTCTTCTAGCGGTTTGACCGTCTCGGCCTGAGATGTGTCTTTAACTCTCCACTCCTTCCCTTGCGACATCATGGGTCTGTAGTTGTTGAACATCTCATCTCTTTTTGCCTCCATCTCCTTTTCCTTCTTCACCCAGAACCTCAGTCTTTGAAGCTTTCTCATTTGTGTATGGGTTAAACCGGGAGGACACCACCTCGGCAAGAAGTAATTGGAGTTGCAACCACTCCCACTGGCTTCATGATCATTAGCAGCACATCCTTTCTGAGTAGGTGTCACAACCTGATTGTTTAGCACAATCAGTCTTTTGCCACTTTTCTCAATAGGAACATCCATTGTCCCAATCTGTATAATATCTCGGCAAGTAGTCCTCTCTGGATCAATATCCATCTTCTGAACCTCCTCCTCTCTGATCTTGGGCTTGTACACTTGTTGTGGAGGATATTGGGCATTTTTCCTGGGTAGGGCGGTCTGACCGCGTGCTAGGGGCGGTCTAACCGCGTTGGCCGGTCTGTGCTGTCCTGACCAACGTGAGCCCCAATGATCTTGTGTAGGTCTTGAAATTCTGTCCAGTGCTGGTCTTCTTGGTCCTCCCCATCCAGGATGGAAGGATTGCTGATAAGGCACCCACATCACCCCATTGTCGTCATAAACTGGGCGAGGTTGATTTGAACTCGGAGGTACCCATTGTGGAGTAAAGTATTGCCTTTGCTGCGATGATTCACCTTTAAATCTTATAGCTGCTCTTGGAGGCGTCGACGGCCTCTCTTGATGTGGAGGTGATCTCATCCTTTTTTTAATGGCCGATCACTTGTAATGGCCTTTTGCTTGGAGTATTTGTCAAATAACATGTCAAATGTGACCTTTGGCTTTGAAACACTCCCCTGATTCTTTGTCACATTAAGCTTCCAGTTTCCAACTTCTGGCCACTTCGGAACAAGCATTTTTGGACGACCATGAACAGGGGTGGTCTGACCGCCCTGGGGTGCCGGTCTAACCGCCCTGGACTGATCAGGTTCGGTTTTTTGTTGACCAAACGATGTGGACGATCCTTGCCCCCCAAGTCCAGAAGCTTTGACAGTAATCTTGAATGTCTCTCTGCCATCAGGGGTCTTTTCACATGCAACTTCCCTTATCAACTCTTTTCCCCTCAAGTCGGGCTTGGCCTCCCCGACTACCATGTTCTTGCCTTTAGTTGCTTCGGCTTGGTGCGGCCGAATCAATACTTTAGGTTGCTGCAGATCCATGGTATTGACAGGAAAAGGTTGTTTGTCCACCTGCATCTCATGAAGCACCAAACGACCTTCATTTATGGCCGATTGAATCTGACGACGAAACACATTACAATCATTAGTAGCATGAGAGTAAGAATTATGAAACTTGCAATATGCACGTCATTTAATTTCATCAAGTGGAGGCAAAGTATGAGTCAATTTAATGTTTCCAGATTTAAGTAGTTCATCAAATATGCGATCACATTTAGAAACATCAAAAGTAAACTTTACTTCTTCTTGCCGACCTTTACTAGCCGGCTTAAGAGATGAGCAAGAATAAGATTCTTCTTTAGAAGGCCAAATTAATTCGGCAGTATAAATTTCTTTATCTCCGTCGCTCGAGCTGTCAGAATCATAATCAATATGATGTACATTTGAACGACGTGATTTAAAATTATCTTTTTCTTTATTCAATCGGTTTTCAACAATTAAAGCTCTAACTTGAACTTGTGCAACCGAAAGAAAATCTGCACCCTCTATTTTATCTCTAATAGCAGATCTTAAACCTTTCAAGCAAATGTCAGCAAGATCCATATCAGTAATTAACAAATTAAAGCAACGGTTCTTAGTTTCTTTAAACCTTTTAATATAAGAAGAAACATTTTCATCTCTTCCTTGCCTAACTGATGTTAAATCTGTCAATTTTAATGGCATGCTCCCACTATAAAAATGATCATGAAATTTACGTTCTAACATATCCCAAGATATAATAGAATCAGGAGCAAGCGATGGAAACCAAGCAAAAGCAGTGCTCGTCAAAGATAAAGAAAATAAACGCACTTTTAAAGCATTATAAGCACCTGCTTCGCCTAGTTGAGCTGTATATTGACTAATATGTTCCCATGTGGTTCGATCATCATCACCATTAAATTTAATTAAATCAGGCATACGCCAACCACGTGGGAGAGGGAAACTATCAAACTCAGGATCATATGGTTTTTGATATAAATTTGTATTACCAATATCAACACCAAGTTTGGTTTTTACCACATTAGCCAAATCTTCCTTAAATTTACTAAATTCTACCCAATTAGGATTATTTGGCTGTTGTGGAGCTGGATTCACCAAATTCATCTTATCTAGATAAGGAGACATCTTAGCATGAGCAAGCCTATAACTTTCATAAACATCATCAGGAATTAAATCTTTCTGAACCATTGGATTAACAGTCGTACTATAATATGGTCCTGAATTACCAAATGTATTAGAAAAATTTGGCAAGACAGAAATTGGCTCAGGTTGCTCAGGCACAAGATCCAATGCACTAGTCTGACCGGTCGGACCGGTACCTTTCATCGGTTCAACCAATTTGAACGGTTGAAACGGCAAAGTTTGACCAATGGGATTATGCGGCATGCCATACTGATACTTCATGTTATTAGTAATAGGCAAAGCTGCTAAGCTAGGATGAATCCCCTTACTAGTATTAATTTTAGGACCACTACTATTAGTTTCATTATTATTAAAATCAGCAGTGCTCCTATCTTTCTCAAGGTCCTCTAAACGTTCTAAACGAGCAATGTAAGAAGCAAGCAACTCATCAGTCTCGAAAGTATTTTTCTGAGAAGGAATAATAGGAGGAGTTTGAGTTTGGCTTACAGTGGGTATTACCTCAATGTTATTGTCATTTAGCTTGATCGCTGGCAGCTCGAATTCCTTCAGTCTTGCCACCTTGCCATGACAATCCTTTTTGACGCCCGCCAGAAATTGGACTTGCATGTACTCTTGCAGCGCCTTGAATTCTGCTGCTCCTCTGGAGATAAATCTTCAAGCGAAGCCGTGATGATGTTCTCCATGTCGAGGTTGCAGTGAGATCCCATCGGGGTAGGGTTAGATTGAACGGTTTTAGCAACCTGATCTTGTTTCCCCAGCGGAGTCACCAAAAGTGTGTTGACGCTTTTTCTGGTCAAACACACGGATGCGCTAGTTCGCACGGATGTCAAAAATCAACTCGCTGAAGTTTCCGGCATGAGCCGATCTGACCGCCTGGGGGGCCGGTCTGACCGCCTGGAGCAGAAAGCGTCGCCGAAATCCAAAGTTCGTCGCTCCGGGAGGGACCCCGTCGGGAGAAACGCGCTTAGGGTTGTCCTGAGATCGGCAAGGCCGCTCAGAACTTCCTCAACCGACGTGGAGACGAAAGAGGAGAGCAAAGGGGTTGGAAAAGCTAGGGTTTGGAGAAAATAGAGTAGTAAATTGATAATTCGATTGGATCCTCCCTCTCAATCGGCCACGCTTCTTTATATTTATAGAGGAGGAGGTCTTGCCCTGCAAGGAACTCTTTACAACTCGGAACTAGCTGAAAACTCCTAATTTGGGTCAGACTCGGGGAGACTCGGTCAGACCGCCCAGGGGAGGCGGTCAGACCGCCTGGCGGCCTTTGTGTCGGACCGGCTACAGGACCACGCGGTTAGACCGCCTGGGCAACCCGGTCTGACCGCCTGGCCCAGCCTGATCCGGCTTTTGCCATTTTTGAGTGTCAATAGATATATGCAATAATAAGATTAGGGTTAGTCCAAAAGAAAGATAGGGTTCGAGTTCTAATCCCCGGCAACAGCGCCAGAAAAAAGGCTTGTTGACGGTTGAAACACGTGTTGAGTTTCGATCCGCAAGCATACGGATCATGTGTGGCCTTTTTCACTCGGGGTGACCCAAGATATCGAATTGTGGATCAGAATCAAACTACCTAGGGTTTACCATCTAATCTAATGAACTAATCTTACTTGAAGCATATATTGCATAAGGGGTTTAACATACAAACATGGGTGGATGTATGGATCACATTTGACATCCAAAAGGTAACACGACAAAAGGGTAGCACGAGCCTATCGTCTCCTAATTGCAACTCCAACCAAAGCGATAAACTAACATAAAGCTCATACCATGATAAGGAGATATCCATTGCACATTCATTCGGCACTTTCCCTATATCGTACTGTCACTACGGAAGGTAATCAACACCGAACGACTACTCGTAAGTCCGTGCATCACTTCAATGTATCCGCAAGACATATATTAGATCTATTCCTACTAAGATCATATGCTAGCTACACACATGAATGAGAGAAGGCATGCATCGAGTAGATGAAAAGTAGAGGCAAGATTAGATTTGTGACAAACCCACCCGAGATAAGTCCGTACTATCACCTAAACCAATCCACTTTGGTCATTAAGTGATAATAAAGAATCATCATGTTGAGTGTTGCCGGGTCATAGCCCAGTAAATCACTTGTAAACACATAGAGGATCGAACACGCATACATTAAAACTCCCATGAAGGAGAGTCCAGAGTACCTTACAAATTAATCCAAGTTCCCCATAGGGTCAAATTATTACAACCAATGTTCATGCATTAAAGGTAAATGGTTCAGAGTTTTTGAAGACAGCGGAAAATAAACTAATCGATAACTTGGCAACATGGGAGGCCACCCATAACGCCGTTACTCCTCGTCATCCACCCATTCCAGCTCCCAGCCGAGTGGGATTTCACCAGGCCAAACATTATCACCTGAAAGCAACATTTATAGCAAGACTGAGTATACTAATACTCAGCAAGGCTTACACGTCTAAAATAAAAGATTTATCCTTCTAATCATGCTTGGCTTTTGGCTAGTGGGTTTCTTTTGCCAAAAAGCGACTAAGGAGTTAATCCTTACTTTCAATATTTTAGCTCAAGTTCAAGTAGATCGAATTATTACTAGATAAGCAACTAATGCAAGCATAATTGTGCAATCAATTAATCAAACATCAAGTTTATCAATATTTCATCATAGAGGGATTATCATGGCTAGAGGGTTAAGCAATCTCAGATAACCGTGAGAGGCCAACGATTGATCGATTAATAACCTTGCAAGGTGAACCTAAACATACAAGAGAAAACACCCACAACGAGTGCATGCAACCAAACGGTTCCCGTCATTCCTAGGATTGGGATCGGATGCCACAGTCCTAAGTACAAGGCTAGCTGGCATGCCTCACACTAGCATCCAGTGTCACACATGCACTACAGTTTGCAAGACTGGGGCCGCAACCCAAGATTAGTAGCGCAAGGTTCCCGCACCGTATCATTCAGGTACTAGGCTTGCCGTACCCATTTCCGACAAATGTTTAGTACTTTCAAACGCTTAATCTCTTAACCACTGGACCGGAGCCCAAAATCCTAAGCTCTTACCACGTGAGCATTCCAATTTAACCAGTCTTATGATTCTAACATAAGAACCTATTCTCGCGAGCGAAGTACATCACTCGACTTGTACCAGGTCCTTAGTGCAAAGCAACTAGCGACCTAGCATACTAGTAGACGATCATAGGTACTTATGGATCATGCATCTAGGGTTTCCATTCAACTCCTGAACGTAAATGCACAGAGATAATCAAGCATGAATTCACAATTTCAAAATGAAACACATAGGTAAATGTTAAACCGGGGCTTGCCTTCGGCAGCTCCAGCAGTCAGACAAACTTCCGGACTTTGGTCCGGGTCTTGATCAACGTTCACGAAGTGTACGTCTCCTCCTGCTCCCTCGTCCTCGTCAGCCGGCACGAGCGTGTAGCTATCATCAAGGACTTCTATACGGGGGAATGCAAATGCAGGAGTTAATTGGTGTAGATGGTATAGATAAACACAACAACACACAATAACCCTAGGGTGTCATGTTGACCACATTCACCCAGACAAGAAAATATTCAGCATACTCTTCCTTATAGATCATTCATTCAACCATTTACTTAATTATTAACTTGGTAGTGATGGTGTGCACATCTATGCAAATAATTTAGAAACACTTCACAAGGCACCACAATATTTCTTAGGGGTCTAACAGTAGCATTTTTAAGGTGAAACACACACAAGTCTATAAAGAGGTCATTTCTTTATTTCTCTTTTTAATATACTTAGTTTATTCCAAAAACTATTCTGCTTAAACCATGCAGTATCTAACAGTGTGAATTTTCTTATGAGCGCACAGTACCACAACAGAGTTACTGCTAAAACTTCATGGCAAGTAGAGCTATATACCGAGCATGAAAAATACGACTTCCTAGCAAAAGCAAGAATATTTAATACAGAGAAAACTACTCATGCATTGGAGCTCAAATTTTACACAGAGCTTCTAAGGACCAAAACTAGGCTACACACAAAAAATCAGCTCCAGAAACTAAATCTACCATGCTACACAAAAATAACCATTTTCAGCGTATTTATTCACAAAGTATTTGGACAGAGAAGTATATAACTCAACTGTAGCCCAACTTTCTACCATATCACAAGAATGATATAAACATCATCTATTCCAAGGATAAGCATCGCTGGAGCAACAGAAACTGAGCTATAGATTTAACATCATAAACAAGCATTATTCAGAAACAGATATATAGACAGCTCCTAAATACATGATAAAATCACCAGTAACACATCTTAGCCTAACAAGATGATATCCTCAAGATGAGCCACAGAAAGCATAAATGTGAAGCTGTGCAAAACATAAACACAGATCTAGCATAAAGGCCAAATAAATCATAACTAGCTATCCACTTAGTAACTTTGTGCAAAAACTTAGGTATAGCCTATACTATTGCTGACTACTAACATATCTAGTTATGAACATGAGCCTAGCACATGAGTACAACTCAAGTTATGAACAACCCTGTACAAACTGAGTTTGAATTTTTATTCGAAAACCATACATCAAAAGTATATACAGCCTTTCTAAAAGATGTAGATCTACTCACAAGGAAACCAACAAAATTGGTTTTGCATTTTAGGATTTTTCTATGATTTACTACAAATTTTACAAGTTACTGGACTTAAAGGAAAAAGAAGAAGAATCTTCTTTCGCAACAGACCCTAACAAGATTCAAATGTTCACAGATAGGCCCTCGGCTTTTACCTACAGAACCCTACAAAGAAGTTTCCCTCACAACCGTGCCCTCCCGCGGCGGAGCGAGCTTGCCGGCGGCGAAGGATGGCTGGAGGTGATGAACAAGCGGCACAGATGTGTGATTGAGCTTACTAGAGGTCGATTGGTGGCAGCGGTGTGACCGGGGAAGGCTCCTCGGCACGATCTCCAATGAATGCTAGGTCGGGGTTAAGCCATGCGTGCTCAGGGAGGCTCGAGTGGATGCCAGAGAGGATCTAGGGAGTGTTTGTTGGTCACGGGTGCGAGCAGAGCACAGAGCTCATGGGCAGCGGCAATGGCGGATGGCGGTGGCGCTGTGATCTCGCGCAGGGGAGGGGAGCCGGGGTTTTATAGTGGCCGCGGTGTAGAGAGGCGGTAACCGCCCAAGTCTCCTCATAGGTCGCGGTCGTAGTGTGGCTATAGCGGCGGCGATGTGGTGTGGTGAACCGGCCAATGGCGGCCTCGGCGTGCGCACTCCGGCGGGTGCGGTTGTGCCACGTGGCACTAGCCTAGGGCCTAGTCGCGTCACCTACCGCCTCAGCATAGTAATCACAGCCACCCCTATGGACCGGCGGACCCCCGGGTGCTTCGGCGTCTGCGCCCGGTCGCTTGGCGACGAGGGACATGCCGTGCGCGCGCGCGCACGACGGCGGTGTGCGAGGTGCATTCCGGCGCAAAACATTTCAGAGGCACCTGTTTGACCGCTGCAAACTTCAGATTTTGCTATAGAAGTGAACCATGCTCCAATTAGCAAAGTTGTAGACCAGCTATTCCTCTACAAAGTTTACAAAGGCCGATATATGATTTACTCAAAGGATTGAGCATAATCATCAGGAAAAGTTGTTGTTTTCCTCGACACGCATGAATAGGAGCCTTAGGCGTTGACTAAGGTTTTTCACCCATTTGCACTTCGAATTGAATCTACCACTCAACAGCAAAGTTGTTGGTCTTGAAAAACTGAACAACTTTGGTATTGGTAGATTTTGAAGTATTTAGATGAATTTTGGAGAACGTGCCAAAAGTTCTAGCTAGGGTTTAAAGATCAAGGGGTTTGACCTAGGGTTTGACTTCAACATTGATGAAGGGATTAAGCACTAATGATTAAGAGGTGAGTAAGAATGTGATTAGGACTCATTGACACTTGATTAAAAACACAGGGTGTTATAGCCTACCCCCCTTAAAAGGAATCTCGTCCCGAGATTCGAATTTAAAAGATAGTTGGGAAAGGTTACGTATGATGTTGGCTTTGAAGATAACCCGGATACTTGGTGTTGAGAAACTGTTCGGTCTCCCAGGTGGCTTCTTCTTCTGTGTGGTGACTCCATTGTATCTTGTACATCTTCACCGTTTGCCTTCTTATCTGTCTTTCTTTCTGATCTAGCACTCTCATAGGATATTCTGCTAGTGATAGGTCAGGTTCTACTTCTGCATTGGTCTCGTCGATTATCTTTGCTTCCGGTATTTGATCACACTTCTTCAATTGTGAGACGTGAAACACGTCGTGTACTGCGGAGAGTCTGCCTGTGAGTCTAATACGATATGCAACCGTACCGAACTTCTCAGTGACTTCATAAGGACCGATATAGCGTGGTGCTAACTTTCCTTTTACTCTGAATCTTCGTACACCCTTGGTTGGTGATACCTTCAAGTATACATAATCACCAACTTCAAACTCTCGGGGTGCCTTAACCTTGTCATGATAAATCTTCTGCCTCATTTGAGCAGCTCTCAAATTTTCTCTGATTACTTCCACTCTCTCTTCGGCTTCTTGTACTAGTTTAGGACCAAATAGTGTCCTCTCACTCGCTTGTGACCAATTCAAAGGGGTGCGACACCTTCGTCATACAAAGCTTCAATGGGAGCCATCTTTAAACTAGCTTGATAGCTGTTGTTGTAAGCAAACTCTGCCAAGGCTAAGCACTTATCCAAATTTTGTCAAAATGAATGACACATGCTCTCAACATATCTTCCACTATCTGATTTACTCTTTTTGTCTGACCATCGGTCTGAGGGTGATAGCTAGAGCTATGGATTAACTTGGTACCCAAAGATTCATGCACTTGTGCCCAAAATCGGGCAATAAACTGAGTGCCTCTGTCAGATAGGATAGTCTTCGAAACACTGTGCAAGCGCACAATGAGATCAACATAAATCTCGGCATAACATTCCATTGAATAGGTAGTGTGGACAGTGATGAAGTGAGCGGTCTTGGTAAGTCGGTCCACTATAACCCAGATGGAATCATGTTTCTTGGGAGTGAGGGGTAAACCTACGATGAAATCCATGCTGATGTCATCCCACTTCCATGCGGGTATAGACAACGGTTGCATTTGGCCTGCGGTCTTCAGGTGACTAGCCTTGATCCTTTGACATGTATCACAACTGGACACATACTTGGCTATTTCACCCTTCATGTTTGACCACCAGAAATTTTCCCTAAGGTCTCTGTACATCTTGGTACTACCAGGGTGAATGGTGAATTTAGAGAGGTGAGCTTCATCTAAAATCTTCTTCCTTATTTTCGGATCCTGGGGAATGAATAATCTCTGATCGAACCATATTACTCCTTTCTCATCCTTCCGGAAACAAGCGTACTTGGGGTCTCCTTCAGACAATTTCTGATTGATTAACTGGATACCTCCGTCAGTGAGCTGAGCTAAGGCAATTCTCTCATGGAGAGGGGATTCAATGGAGATGGCATGTAACTTCCCATGCTCGACCACCTCTAGGTTGAGCTTCCTCATCTCTTCGCATAAAACTTCATTATGTGGCTCTACCGTTGCGTAGTTGCAATATTTGCGGCTAAGCGCATCCGCAACCACGTTGGCTTTGCCGGGGTGATATTGGACTTCTAGATAATAATACTTAATCAACTTGAACCACCTTCTTTGCCTCATATTCAAATCTCATTGGGTGAAAATATATTTAAGGCTCTTGTGATCAGTGAAAATATTGCAGTGATTTCCCATCAGATAATGCCGCCAAATTTTTAAGGCATGCACAACCGCTGCTAGTTCCAGGTCATGCGTAGGATAATTCTTTTCATGTGGTCGAAGTGCTCGTGATGCATAGGCAATAACCCTGTTGTCTTGCATAAGTACACAACCAAGGCCAGTGTTCGAAGCGTCACAATACACGTCGAATGATTTCGTCATATCTGGCTGTGCTAGTACTGGAGCTGATGTGAGATGTTCCCTCAGGGTATGAAAAGCCTTGTCGCAAGCTTCATCCCATACAAACTTGACACCTTTCTTCAACAGTTCAGTCATAGGTTTAGCTATTCTGGAGAAGTCCAGAATGAACCGACGGTAATAGCCAGCTAGATCCAGAAAACTGCGAATCTGATGCACGGACTTAGGTGGCTTCCAATCCATGACCTCCTGCACTTTGCTAGGATCCACGGAGATACCATCCTTAGTAATAGTGTGACCCAAGAATTTCACACTATCTAGCCAGAATTCACATTTGGAGAATTTAGCATAAAGCTTATGATCTCTCAAACGTTGCAGAACAATCCGAAGATGTTTCTCATGTTCTTCTTCGTTCTTGGAATAAATGAGGATATCATCAATGAAGACCACTACGAACTTGTTCAATTCATTGATGAAGACAGAGTTCATAAGGTACATGAAATAGGAAGGTGCATTTGTGAGACCAAAGAACATCACCAGAAATTCATAAAGACCATATCTGGTGGAGAAGGTTGTTTTTGGAATGTCACTCGGTCGAATCTTAATTTGATGATAGCCCGATCGAAGATCGATCTTGGAAAAGACTTTGGCACCAGCCAATTGATCGAAGAAAACATCAATGTGGGGCAAGGGGTATTTGTTCTTGATGGTCACCACATTGAGAGGACGATAATCCACGCACATCCGCATACTACCATCTTTCTTCTTCACAAACAGGGCGAGACTTCCCCAAGGAGATGAACTTGGGCGAATATACCCTTTATCAAGCAATTCTTGTAGTTGGTTCTTCAACTCGGCTAACTCCTTAGGTGGCATACGGTAAGGTCTTTTGGAGATAGGTGCAGTGCCTGGTTGAAGTTCTATCACAAATTCGATGTCTCTGTCTGTGGCATGCCAGGCAAGTCAACGGGAAAAACATCCGGATATTCACAAACGACCGGAATGTCCTCAAGTAGAGAAGTGATGGTTGTGAAAGCATACGAATTTCCACTGCCATTGGGAGGTAAGTATAGAGTAGATGTGCCCATAGTAGGTGAATTCATTTCTATCATTCTTGTAGCAAGGTCCAAGATGACTTTATGTTGGGTCAACCAATCCATCCCTAGGATCACATCAATACCTTCTAGATCCAAGGCAATGAGGCTTGTTGGAAAGCTTTGCTACCGAGCTCGAGTGGCACTCTCAAAGCTAGGTCTCTAGTGGTAACTCTCCCACCAGGTGTTGTTATCTGATAAGGTCGGTTTGTGTGACAACTACACAACCCCAATTTGTGCAGAATTTTCCTATTTATGAAACTATGTGTAGCACCAGAATCAAACAACACCTTAACTGAATAGCTTCGGATAGAAAAGGTACCCGTCAGCACTGGTGCTCCCTCGGGCATATCCATCAGGGACATGAAGTTCAGCCTGCCCTGCTTCACTTGCACAGTGGGCTTCTTGCCCTGATTGCCCTGCTTAGTCCCTGACCCTTCACCTTACTGGTTGGTCTTGATCTGCTTTGGCTTGGGACACTCATTAGCATAGTGCCCTGCCTGCCCACAATTGTAGCAGCGATGGTCTTTGACAGCACTATTGTTGGCCGGGGGTGCATTAGGCTTGTAAGGTTACTGCTACGCCTTACGGTACTGGAAGTTTCCAGAGGGCTTGTTCTGAGACTGGGTCACTCACCAGTGTCCAGATGATGATGACTGGGAGTGCCCCTAGGTGTTCCTCTTGACAAAGCGAAACTTTTGGCTTGACCCACCAGAAGTGGTGAATCCGGCTTGCCTCTTCTTGTCCTTTTGTGCCCTTCTCATAACAACCTCCTGAGATATGGACTTGTTCACAAGGTCCTGATAGTTGTTTGGATCACAGAGATTGAGGCCCTCATAGAGCTCTCCGTCCAACCCATCACGGAAGCGCTCTATCTTCTTAGCATCATTGTCAACATGATGCCCACTGTACTGACACAGGGATTTAATTTCTTGGTGTACTCGTACACCGTGTCAGTACCCTGCTTCAGCGCAAGCAACTCCTTCATCTTGCGGTCCATGAGACTCTTAGGAATGTGATGTTCCTTGAAGGCTCGCTTGAACTCAGTCCATGTGACCTGATGTCCAGCTGGAACCATGGACTTGAAGTGCTCCCACCATATCAGTGCAGCACCAAGGAGCTGTGTGGCGGCGAAGCTGGCCTTACGCTCTTCTGAGCACGGGAGGGTGAACACTGAGAACTTGGCCTCAATGGCCCTGATCCATGCTTCAGCGGCTAGAGGCTCCTTGGCCTCCTCGAACGTCGGGGGTTTCATGCCACAGAAGTGCTCATACTTGGTGACCAAAGGTAGGCCATCCTGATTTCCCCCACGTGGAGCTTGCTGCACCTGCTAAGCAATTTGCTGCTGTGTCTGCAGTATCTGGCGCATCACCTCCGTTTGGGTGGCCATAAACTGCTCTTGGATCGTCATGTTGGGAGGAGGCGGTGGAGCCTCATTCCCACTTGCACCGAAACCATTAGGGGAGGTGCGTGTCGGTCCCACCATCAGAAATTCAGGGAGTTTTCATTAGCCCCATATTCGCAAGCTTGCTTACATCAATCCACAAGAAGAATATGTAAGATGAAAACTCGTAAACATCCATAATTTAAGGACCGGACAGCGCAGCTGTTTTAAGTGAAAAATTCATAACTCTCTGCCCATACATGGAAAAATTCTCATTTTTGGTCAGTAAGTGTAGAATTTCGTAAACTCCAACATTGGTATTCAACTCAGGGTCGAATTCTGATGTTATCATGCCCGAAAAATTCCGTACCCGAGCTTCTGCGCAGCTGTTTTCACAAGAGGTCGAGCTGCGCAAAAATTGCTATAACTTTCGGTACGCTTATGCAAACATAATGAATTTTGGTGAGCATGATCTTGAGAACATTTCACACAACTTTGGTATTCAGCGCAAGACCCAAATTTGATCACGACAACCCGAATTAATTCATGAAACATACATCACAAGGTGTTCATCTAATAGCATTACAAGATGCATAGTTTTGTGGATCACCTACAACAACACGAACTACATGGAAATGGACACATCCCACCTACTCTCTGGGCAGCCTAATCCCTCCACAAAATCCATCTGAAAAGGCTAAGCTAAGAGTACATGGTAGCTCCCTACAACAACATCTAGGCAATCTAGTTGCCCGCAACGGAGCCAGTGTTGGACTGAGGGGAAACTGGGGGTGGTCCGTCGACGCTATCCTCGTCCAAGCTCGAAGCTCCCTGCAGCTCGTCCGGAGCGGCAGGTGCTTCTGGAGGAACAACTGGTGGTTGCTGTAGCTGGTGTGCCATCGCCTGCCACACCTCCACCTCGACCTCCATGTCAATAACCTGGTTCTGCATCTCTACCACATTCTGCACTAAAGTCAAACGTCAAGTCTCGGTGTGGATGTAGTCTGCCCGTAGCCTGTCGTTCTCCTCACGCAACCTGTCAATGTCGTTGTCGCGGGCGTACAACTGCTCAATGTACTGAGCACACTCCTGGTCCCACTGAGTACGCTGATCCTGGAAGAACACAACCTCCTGCTGCAAGTGAGCAGAAGTCTGGCACTCCAGCTGCAAGTCGCAGTAGATAACGTTGGTCAGCGCAGAACTCTCGCGGATCACACCCGCAAGCATAGCCTTGGTGGCGAGGCGGAAGACCTGCACGTTGTACATCGCCTCGAGTAGCCTCAGAAGTTGTTGTACGGTGGCCTCAGGAGGGTCGGCCGTGAGCAACACGCCGGTGAGCGACACCCGCTCACGCCAAGCCACGTCCTGGGGGTCCAGTGCTGGGAACAACCCCGGAGCGGTAAGCATCACCTCCTTCGGGTGCTGCTCGTAGAAAGTGTGGAGAACCATCAGAGTCGTAAACTCAAGTGACTCGACACCACGGTGTCCATAGAACACCATGCTCAAGTCGGGCCACTCGGTGTGCTCGGGGTGCTGTGGCACCGTTGCGACGGTACGCGCGTAGGGAACACCCTGGTCCCAGAAGTGGAGCACCTCGTACATCAGTGGGGCGGTGTAGCCCACTTCACATAGGGTGTCCCACAGAACACGGGGAAAGCCCTCCCAGTGAAGGCCGTTGGTACGCAAAGTACCGTCCGTGTCGATCTCGAAAAACTCCGGGTACTCCATCTGTACAAAAATATGGGTACAACACGTTAAAACTCAAAAGGAGTATAACATGCATAGGGTACGAAAATCTGGTAGGTATGAACAAAAATTCATAACGTAACAACCAGAGCCCCAAAAATTCCCAAATTTTTACAGCAAATCAGCGATATAATTGTACACATTTTTGGTATTCAGGGGTAGAACTGGATCAGATAGGAACATGCTCGAAAAAAAATCTACTTCCAGAGGAAGGTCAGCAGGAAAAACAGCAGAACGGGGGTTCACTAATTCGATCATAACTCTAGACTGAGGAGTGCTAAAATCGTGAAAAATTCATAGTAGATGCTTGACTTGATGAGGAACAACTTTCGTGAAAGTCTCCTAGTCAGAAACATCCTAGAAATGGCTCTAAAAAAACAAGAACAGACAGCATCCTAACTTGACAGAAAACTATTAGGATCAAAAAGAGAGGAAAACCCCTTTCTAAGATCAAACAACAATTTAAAGGCATAACACAAGTGTAGAACATCAAGTTTTTAGGTTCAACAAAATTTTTTGATGCATGCACACGTCTTAAACGAACTCACACTTATTGATCTAAAAAGACGTAGTCAATGCCGATGGCAAGCTTTTTAAATGACTCTCCCTATAATAACTAGTCGGAGCTACACGTCGTTCAACGATCGCATTAACGTGGTTAGCGTACCTGCAGAAAAGAACCTTCCGTGTCAGCATGTCACGGAAGCGTCCACAACATTACCATTCACTATAGAAATGGTATCCATGCATTTTGCACCTCATGGACGGCATCCAACATGAGACACACCCGTTTTGAATGCAGGGTGCCCCCCTTCACATGTTCGTAATGCGGAATCATGCACACGTATAGCAAAATGTGGCGACATCACAACCCATGACATGTTCATCTTGAATAGAACATGACATCCTTCATATGACTTGCATACGGTAGCACACGTATAAAACACGTGCACATCCAACCGAGAAGACAGGATTCGTGGAATAGATTGCCCTATCAACCCTCTCATACTCGTGATGCGGAACAACACACGTATGAATCACGTGGCTTAAGAAGTGCTAGAAGTTAGCATAAATAAACCATAATTACTAGCCACCTTAAAAGAACCCAAAAATTCCTTCTACGGCCTTTCGGTATAAACATTCCTTAACGATCCAACGTATTTTCCAAAATCCAATCAGTCTTGACAAGTTTTAATTGTAATTCATGTGATTAGTATTAAACAAATTACTCTGGTGTATACGGATGCTCTGGTACCAACTGTGACAACCCCACCTGAGATAAGTCCGTACTATCACCTAAACCAATCCACTTTGGTCATTAAGTGATAATAAAGAATCATCTCGTTGAGTGTTGCTGGGTCATAGCCCGGTAAATCACTTGTAAACACACAGAGAATCGAACACGCATACATTAAAACTCCCACGAAGGAGAGTCTAGAGTACCTTACAAATTAATCCAAGTTCCCCGTAGGGTCAAATTATTACAACCATTGTTCATGCATTAAAGGTAAATGGTTCAGAGTTTTTGAAGACAGCGGAAAATAAACTAATCGATAACTTGGCATCATGAGAGGCCACCCATAACACTGTTACTCCTCGTCATCCACCCATTCCAGCTCCCAGCCGGGTGGGATTTCACCTGGCCAAACATTATCACCTTAAAGCAACATTTATAGCAAGACTGAGTATACTAATACTCAGCAAGGCTTACCCGTCTAAAATAAAAGACTTATCCTTCTAATCATGCTTGGCTTTTGGCTAGTGGGTTTCTTTTGCCAAAAAGTGACAAAGGAGTTAATCCTTACTTTCAATATTTTAACTCAAGTTCTAGTAGATCAAATTATTACTAGATAAGCAACTAATGCAAGCATAATTATGCAATCAATTAATCAGACATCAAGTTTATCAATATTTCATCATAGAGGGATTATCATGGCTAGAGGGTTAAGCAATCTCAGATAACGGTGAAAGGCCGACGATCGATCGATTAATAACCTTGCAAGGTGAACCTAAACATACGGGAGAAAACACCCACAACGAGTGCATTCAACCCAACGGTTCCCGTCATTCCTCATATTGGGATCGGATGCCACAGTCCTAAGTACAAGGCTAGCTGGCATGCCTCACACTAGCATCGAGCGTCACACATGCACTACAGTTTGCAAGACTGGGGCCGCAACCCAAGATTAGTAGCGCAAGGTTCCCGCACCATATCATTCAGGTACTAGGCTTACCGTACCCATTTCCGACAAATGTTTAGTACTTTCAAATGCTTAATCTCTTAACCACTAGACCACAGCCCAAAATTCTGTGCTCTTACCACGTGAGCATTCCAATTTAACCAGTCTTATGATTCCAACATAAGAACCTATTCTCGCGAGCGAAGTACATCACTTGACTTGTATCAGGTCCTTAGTGCAAAGCAACTAGTGACCTAGCATACTAGTAGAAGATCATAGGTACTTATGGATCATGCATCTAGGGTTTCCATTCAACTTCTGTACATAAATGCACAAAGATAATCAAGCATAAATTCAGAATTTGAAAATGAAACACATAGGTAAATGTTAAACCAGGGCTTGCCTTCGGCAGCTCCAGCAGTCAGACAAACTTCCGGACTTTGGTCCGGGTCTTGATCAACTGTCACGAAGTGTACATCTCCTCCTGCTCCCTCGTCCTCATCAGCCGACACGAGCGTGTAGCTACCGTCACAGACTTCTATACGGAGGAATGCAAATGCAGGAGTTAATTGGTGTAGATGGTATAGATAAACACAACAGCCCACATTAACTCTAGGGTGTCATGTTGACCACATTCACCCAGACAAGAAAATATTCAGCATACTCTTCCTTAAAGATCATTCATCCAACCATTTACTTAATTATTAACTTGGTAGTGATGGTGTGCACATGTATGCAAATAATTTAGAAACACTTCACAAGGCACCACAATATTTCTTTGGGGTCTAACAGTAGCATTTCTTAAGGTGAAACACACACAAGTCTATAAAGAGGTCATTTCTTTATTTCTCTTTTTAATATACTTAGTTTCTTCCAAAAACTATTCTGCTTAAACCATGTAGTATCTTACAGTGAGAATTTTTGTATGAGCACACAGTACCACAACAGAGTTACTGCTAAAACTTCATGGCAAGTAGAGCTATATACCGAGCATGAAAAATACGACAAGTTATTCCTAGCAAAAGCAAGAATATTTAATACAGAGAAAACTACTGATGCATTGGAGCTCAAATTTTACACAGAGCTTCTATGGACTAAAACTAGGCTACACTTAAAAAATCAGCTCTAGAAACTAAATCTACCAAGCTACACAAAAATAACCATTTTCAGCGTATTTATTCACAAAGTATTTATACAGAGAAGTATATGACTCAATTGTAGTCCAACTTTCTACCATAGCACAAGCATGATATAAACATCATCTATTCCAAGGATAAGCATCACTGGAGCAACAGAAACTGAGCTATATATTTAACATCATGAACATGCATCATTCAGAAACAGATATATAGACAACTCCTAAATACATGATAAAATCACCAGTAACACATCTTAGCCTAACGAGATGATATCCTCAAGATGAGCCACAGAAAGCATAAATGTGAAGCTGTGCAAAACATAAACACAGATCTAGCATAAAGGCCAAATAAATCATAACTAGCTATCCACTCAGTAACTTTGTGCAAAAACTTAGGTATAGCCTATACTATTGCTGACTACCAACATATCCAAAGATCAAGCCTAGCACATGAGTACAACTCAAGTTATGAACAACCCTATACAAACTGAGTTTGAATTTTTATTCGAAAACCATACATCAAAATTATATACAGCCTTTCTAGATGATGTAGATCTACTCACAAGGAAACCAACAAAATTGGTTTTGCAGTTTTAGGATTTGTCTACGATTTACTACACATTTTACAAGTCACTGGACCTAAAGGAAAAAGAAGAAGAATCTTCTTTCGCAATAGACCCTAACAAGATTCAAATGTTCACAGATAGGCCCTTGGCTTTTACCTACAGAACCCTACAAAGAAGTTTCCCTCACAACCGTGGCCTCCCGCGGCGGAGCGAGCTCACTGACGGCGAAGGACGGCCAGAGGTGATCAACAAGCGGCACGGATGTGTGATTGAGCTTACTAGAGGTCGATTGGTGGCGGCGGTGTGACCGGGGAAGGCTCCGACGAGCAGCGGCGGTGAGGCCGTGGTGGCGCAGCCGCCTCGGCTCGATCTCCGGCGAATGCTGGGCTGGGGTTAAGCCATGCGTGCTCAGGGGGGCTCGAGTGGGTGCTTGAGAGGAGCTAGGGAGTGTTTGTTGGACACAAGCGCGAGCGGAGGACAACGCTCACCAGCGGCGGCAATGGCGTACGGCGGTGGCGCTGTGAGTTCGCGCAGGGGAGGGGGAGCGGGGGTTTTATAGTGGCCGCGTCGTGGCTACAGCGGCGACGACGTGGGGTGGCGAACCGGCCAATGGCAGCCTCGGCGTGCGCGCTCCGGCGGGTGCGGGTGTGCCGCGTGGCACCGGCCTAGGGCCTAGTCGCGTCACCAACCGCCTCAGCACAGTGATCACGGCCACCCCTATGGACCGGCGGACCCCCGGGTGCTTCGGCGTCCGCGCCTGGTCGCTCGGCGGCGAGGGACATGGCGTGCGCGCGCGCGCAAGACGGCGGCGTGTGAGGCGCGTTCCGGCGCAAAACATTTCAGAGTGCACCTGTTTGACCGCTGCAAACTTCAAATTTTGCTATAGAAGTGAACCATGCTCCAATTAGCAAAGTTGTAGACCAGCTATTCCTCTACAAAGTTTTCAAAGGCCGATATATGATTTACTCAAAGGATCGATTTTCATCATCTCCACCACGCCATTGTCAGCACGCATGTATGCGCTGTTGCTTGTGCGAGCACCAGTCAGAGCTGAGAAGGGGTGGGAGCAAGAGCGATCGACACCAAGGTGGGGGCTCAAATGCCTAAGACTATAGAAGAGGAGGATTGGGGTGGTGTGGATGTCTGATAGTGTTGGCGTCTAGCAGAGGAGAGGTGGCGCAGGAGCACCACTAGCTGGCCGGGGGCTTGAGGCAGTAGGGGCAAGAAGAAGGCTAGGTTAGGTAGGGTGGGCCGAAGGTCGGCTGATGGGCGGGGCCGGGGGCAAGCTAGCTCCGCCTACCGAGGTGACAGAGGATGATGTTGTGGGGGTGGCAGCATGTTGGGAAGGAGTCGGGAGCCAGAGGTGAGAAGAGGTAAGGATGGATTCGAATGTCTGGATATCTGAATTATCCGAATTCGTATTTGATAAAAATATCAATATGGATATCTGTATTCGTATTCGTTTTTAATAAGCATGTTAAATGATTGGATTCATATTCGATTTTTCATATTTTCTCTATCCGGTTCCATATTTGTATTCGACAAAATTGTGCACTATCCGGCACTATTCGACACTATCTGTATTCGTGTAGAATAAAGTAGTGATAAAACCTTAACTTATTTTGATGACTAATTAATAATTACAAAATGATGTTAATTCAATATTGTTACCTAAAAATAATGTACATCATCTAAACTATTAAAAAATATCTAATAAATAATTATGTTAGTCTAATTTACTAGTGATATACAATAATAAATTTTAATATGACTAATATTATATTATTTTTTAATCACCAAATTTTATTTACTCACTAGTAGTAACATATTTTTTTACTTATCGATAAAGCAAATCTATCAATTTTGTATTACGTGCACAATGAACATTTTCTTGGCACTAGCGCAATTTCCTTGGCTGCCAATCGCCAAGCAAATGTGCTATTCCCTTGGCAGCGTAGCAAACCACAGCCAAGGAAACGTCAACTTTTCTTGGCAGCTCATGCAAGCTGCCAAGTAAATGTGTTATTTCTTGACACTTTAGCAAAACAGCCAAGGAAACATCAAATTTCCTGGCAGCTTATACGAATAAAACACAATTTTCTTGGCTGTTCTCATCTCTCGCCAAGAATAATACATTTCTTGGCTGTTTACTAGCACCGCTAAGAAATATCATTTTTTTCTTGGCGGTTACATTTCGGCTGCCAAGGAAATTTCCAGCAGCCAAGGTAATTCCAGTTTCTGGTAGTGAAACGAGACCACGTAACGGGAAGTGCAGCCATACACGGTGAAATGTAACAGCTTGCCGGGGACATTATTTACCCCTGGCCATAATGCACGTCTCTGCACTGCCACTCCAGGTGTGCCACCGTCGTCCCCACGCGTACATGCTCCTTGCCGCAGCAAGCAACCGGAGCCGCCCGCGGCTTCCCGCAACGCTCCAACGGCGAGCCGGCAACGCAGCACAAGTCGCGGTCGGCGTGGCCGCGCGACCACCTGCAAGCATTTACTACTCCGGCCAGCGCTGGGCACTGGCAGCTCGCCGCGCGCGGCCCCAGCCGGTTGCTCAGGTGCTTTATCTCTGCTCAGCCGCCCCGGCGCCCGCATGGGAGGAGGACGGCGGCGGGCGCAGGGCTGCAGGCCGAGAGATGCATGTGTGCATGGACGAGCTTGCTTGCACGCGTGGGGTTTCGTTGCCGTGCAACCGTTGCGCGCGAGGTCGGGTCCTTGCGCACGCGTGAGTATGCCGTGCCGTCCATGACTGCGCGTCAACTTGAGCGTCAAATCGTGGCACACATGCTGCAGGTACTAATATAGTAACGCGACAACGTGCTAGCTTCTGCGTATTTGATCGATATGATAGCCGTATGTTTAGCACGTACGATGTCGATGCTGCCGATTTCGTGGAGCTCAGTTCCGTTGGCTGGCACAGTTCCACTATATTAGACCATCGCCCCATTCGGAGTACTGGCAGATAAACACCGCTATAAAAACGATGTTTCGTTTTAAATCACAATATCGGTATTTTTTTAATCTGGTATATCGGGTGTAGAACTCCTTGTTCGTCCCGTGATCTCTTTAGTGTCGGGTGAGGGAATCATCTGATAGTAGTGTCAGATATTAGTATCGAGCGAGTGAAGTCAGGTGAAAGCTTCACCCAATACTAAAAGTCACAAATTAGGACGGAGTGAAACTATAACATGGTACTATAGGCTAGGGATGTCCAAACCCACAATGGACCCTATCTTTTTATCATCTTCTCCATCCTCACAACCTCATCTCTATGTCTTATCTCATTCTCAATCCTCACATCTCTCTCCTCTCTAGATTGAGCCCGCGAGAGGAGGTGGTTAGCGGAATAATATGTTGGCAGAAGTCGTGGCCGGCCTGATGAGGGTGGCGGTGGGCACTACGTGAAAACCTCAAATAGGTCACGCAACATTTGTAACGGCCCTTTAAGACCTGTTACATGGACCCCTATCTGTAACGGTTGTTGTTTGCCGCCAGTTACCCATAAGCGCGGCAGGCTCGACCCCGACCAGGCCACCACAACACCCGTTACCAATGAGGACTTCTAGTAACGAGCTTCTTTAACACCCGTTACATGTATTCTTTGTAACGGATGTTAAAATACGTTCATTACAAAAGTTAAACCTATCGGTAACAGGCTCTTTAAGTCCGTTACCGATCACTGCCCTATCAGTAACGGGCTCTTTAAGTCCGTTACCGATCACTACCCTATCGGTAACGGGCTCTTAGGATCCGTTACCGATGACCATTTGACGCCCGTTACTAGATGCGGAGCTCAATAATTGAAGTTCATTAGCACTCTACTATTGTCAAATATTGGACTATGTCATCATACCAAATATTGAATATCACACAAACATATAATGATGTCTCTTAAGATGCAAAACCACACACATAGATAGTAGTCATAAGAGCATATTCTATATTATTCTACATATTTAAGATGCATATATAGCATCACATGTTCACATATGACATGCATAATGTTCAGAACAAACATATTCACATCTGACGTGCATCAGCAGGGGCACTAGTTAGATGGCTTCTTTTGTGCTACAGCCTCAAGTTCAGCTATCTTTCCCTCTAGTTTTACAAGTCATTCCTGTAGCTCAGCATTCTTCTTTGCAATTTCGGCAAGTTGAATATCCTTCATTTTCTGTGCGCCTTTAAGCTGCTCCACCTTAGATTCTAGTATTTTCTTACCATTTGCTAGGAGACTTATGCCTTCCACTGCCTTGCCGTCCATCCTTCTATCCACTTTGTCGAGTACTTTCTAGATGCAGTCAAGTTCCTCCCGAGTAACAATACATTTCTAAAACAAAAGCAAATTGATGCAAGTTTCATAATTAGATTGCTAAGTTTAATATCATGAAAGTTGTAACTGGTCAAACAAGAAAGCTGTTTAGCTGTAACTGGGTTGGGAACTTGCCTGCTTCTCTTTACCAATGTCATCTATTCTTCTTTCTAGCCCACTTAGGAATGTCCAGGTGTAGTGAAAGGTTTTCTTATGCCTGTCGATTTCTGTCCAGATCCTGATAGTGTCTTGTGCTGGTACAACAACTTCCTTAAACAAAGGAAAATTGATGCATTGGAATCATTGATCAGTGAAGACACTAGATGTTTAGTTAATAAAAGTCACTGCGCATGAAGGTTCAGAAATTGAAGCAATATATAGAATGAGTTCAACATTTTTGTGAGCAACATATGATGAGTACCAGGAATTCAATTTCAAGCATAAACCTATAGCCTATGTAGTTAACAAAATTTCTACATGAAACCCTAAACAAAACAGATCCTACCGAACTCGAACTTTCCTCATGGTTTTCAGAATCGTCCGCCTCGTCGACTAGAGGGGGTGGCCAGATGTCTTCACCGACGTCGGGGTAGTTGTCCTCACTGGAGTCGAGGTGTACGACCTCGATATCTTCGGCCTGATCCACCCCCTTGCCGCACGTGCACGGCTTCTTCCTCCGGCCCGAGGAAGGCTCGGCCTTTGCCTGCCGGGCGTCGCCGGAGTGCACCCCATTGGTGCTTGCGCACGTGTACAACCTCCTCCCCATGGCCGACGAAGAACTGACCTCTCCCTTGGAGTGTCGAGGAAGCCGCGGGGGTGGCATGTAGGGGCGACTCCTCTTTGCTGCGAAACCTCACTCTCTTAGCGGGGGCAGCGGGAGGGGCCTTCTCCTTCTCACTGCAGAACCTCCCTCTTGAGTCGTGGCAGACCGACTTATTTCTGCCAGCCATCTCTACGAAGGAGACAAGGAAGGACAAGGGGAGAGAAGGCAACAGAGACGAGGAATGCAGAAGGTTTGAGATGGAAGGCAGAACGGCAGATTGGCAGGGGAGAGTGGCTTTGGTCAAATATTAGGAACAAAGGAGATGTGGATTAGCCAAACACCGTCTCCAATAGATGGGGGCGACACGTGGGGCCGGCTCCTCCTTGTCAGTTTGGAGGGGCAAAGGAGACGCATATTATCCATCCTGTGTCTCTAATGAATGGTGGGACCTGTTCTATTGGAATGAAGAACAGTTGATTGACAGGTCAATGAGACGCGTGTTAGCGAATCTGTGTCTCCTTTGTGCCTGTCTTCATTGACAGGTCAGCTCGATGTCTCAGGGCTCCCATTTCGACATACATGCACAATCAACACATATCTTTCGAGACAAAACAGACATCATAACTTGTTCACATATATAGATAAAGATAACTTGTCCACTTTGATCCACACAGACATATGTTGACGGTTATTAAGTGCTACTTTTACACCGTCAATACCTACATAAAATAAATATTAAAGGGTCATTAACACTAGAATAGGAGCTTAAACTAATACTTTCCACAAGTGTTGATGTCTATTTGAATGCAGGTATTTAGCACAAGAAATGAAGAGAAATCATGCACATTTGATCCAAGCTGCTCAGGATCTCATGGTCCCCTGAACCAAAGGCATGAATATGGCATCATTATAAACAATCTCAAATGCCTAATTGGATTACATCATCAGAACGGGCTCGTCGAGATGATTGAAATGGATATATCATTTGTCTACTTCGGAGTCCGGATGAAAGAGATATGCGCAAGACAAGATTGCCCTCTTGATATCATGTGGGCCTGGTGGGACCCACACCAGACCACGTGGTGACGTGTTGTCACATTGGATGCCATGTGTCCATGACACATCATCAATCCATGTGAAGCAACTCCCGACAAATTAGAAACCGCCATGTGTGCAGCACAAGGATCTAAGGGCCCACCAGGGACCCAAACCACCTCAAAACTCCGGATGCACCTAGAACCGTCATAAGGGCCCACATACCGGTCACCCAGAGAAAGCACAAGCCAAGAGGAGGTGGGCCAGGGTCGGCCGAACCCGACTTCGGCTGAACCTTTTTGTCTCCGTTCGCCATCTTCTTCCACGTGGTGCTTCCCTGTTGATCCCTTGCAGCGTTCCGAGGTGAATTGGTGACATGGCGTTTGTTGATTGGCCGGTGGAAGGTCGGTTTGGCTCCTTCCCCTGGAAGCTAGAGAAGAGTGTAATGCAAGATTCCTCACCATGTGTTGCCCTGCTATTGGTGGCGCCCAAGGGAGGCTGCACACTTTGGAGAGGATTTGGCCTCTTGACAAGCCACCCCCTCCTCTATAAATAGGAGGGGAGGGGCTCCCTTTTGGAGCACATCTCAAGCTCCCTCTCCTCTCATTCTCTCTTGGAGAGGTGAGTTCTCACCTCCCAAGACGGAGTGTGTGTGTGTGTGTTAGAGTGCTAGGTAGAGTAGGGTGAGGAGTGAGTTGATGTCCTTGTGGAGGCTTGTTCTTCATTTAGAGCAAAGTGAGTATTTCAGCATTTCTTATTTAGACTATAGTGCACTTCATGCATGAATGATATGTTCTCGTGTTCTTGGCTCGTTCATAGTTTAGAGGCTTGTGTTCTTCGTGAAACCAGGTTTCGATCCTTTAGAGCTAATACATTAGTTCAAGTATCTCTTTGCATGTTTAGATCCTATTTAGCTAAGTAAGAGTGTTGTATCTCGTTCGCATCCAAACCTTCATGTTGCTTCGTGAATCAATGATGAGCTAAGGATTGGTCGTTCCTTCCCAAGTTCGTAGTTCTGTATTTATGTAGATTGCTATAGTGTTGTTAGCGGGCTGACAAACATAACCGCACTATAGTAGTTATCGGGAGTGTAGACGTGGTGTCTGGACTCTGGTTATCCTACGAATACCAAGTACATTTGCGCAATGATAGAGGTAGGCCGCAGTGGTGACAGCCTGTTGGACCCTTTGAAACCCTCCGCGCCTGTGTACCGATTAGGGCCCCATTGGTAGAACATTGGCCAAGCCCTAAAAAGCTAGGATGGATTGGTGCCCCACGGGGAGGACTACATGGCGACCATATCCTTGCCTAGACTCAAGACCCTCAGGAAGTGCTTCTCAACTCCTATCTATTCTAGCTAGAGTTTTGTGTCCTTAGACCGTCTATATTAGAATAGAAGATAGTGCACATCGTTCCTTGGAACGAAACCCTTTGGGAATACTCATTCTCCGAGGGATAAGTGCTACAACGGTGTATCTGTGCGCTTGCGGATTCGTTCACACTCATCAGTGTACCCAGGAGTTTCGTACACGCTCACGCTACCCCGGCGCCTAGTGGTGACATTAAGAAACGACAACAACATACATAATTATTCCAAACAATTAACTTGTCCATCTAGCTAGGCCTTAACTTGCCCATCACATTTTTTGTAATGGTGATGCTATCTGACCATGCACATGAACAAAAGCATTCCCCCTTGAACATCAACAAAAGCATGTTATCTTGAACTTGGCTATCTATCCTTGCACATCAACAACCTTGAACTTCCTCATGCCCCATCAATAATGTTTTCTTTTTTTGCAGCCTCTTCAAATGCAACCAAGGTATTTTGAAACACTTCGAGTGCATCTTCCATGGGCTCCAGATTGTGTGCAGCCACAAACTTGTACCTCCTCATGAACGTAGACTTTTTGAGGAGGATGCACATTTCTTCCATAATATTATCAACCTCAGGTTTCACATATTCCCAGACTTGAAGGTTTATTAGTGTCTCAAGTTCTGCTTGCGGGTAGAGGAGTGTTTGCTAAAATAGGGTTGAACATGGTTATAAGCATAACATAGTTCATAACTAATTTGCCTCAGAACTTGAAAAGTATAAGCAGAACATAGTTCACAACTAATTTGCCTCAGAACATGGAGTAGTATAAGATCATAACGAGCAGTATTAGGCACAGTAATCATCATAGGCAAAGTATAAGAACTTGAAAAATTATCCTAGCAGGGTGACAAGTACAAGAAGAACTTAGTTCAGAACTGATTTTTCCTCAGAACTTAGTATAAGATCAGGACAAGCATGAAAGACCAAATTACAGTCATCATCATAAGCAAAGTAATCATCATAGGCACTAACTTTATCAAGCTCAAGCTCCATCTATAGAACAAGCAAAAGGCACTGTGACTCAGAGAAACTTGTCTCGTTGTTCGTCATGGTCGTTACCAGAGTCGGAGATGAGGTCCTCTACACATTCACTACTCCCTCGACCCCTCTTCATCGTTGCAAGACATTTGTGGTCACAGACGTGAGGTAGGCATCTCGACCTCTTCGCTGCCCCCTCACCGGCACGCTCTTCCCTACCGCTGCTTGGCCCCTCGTCGGAACCCGAGAGGATCCAGTCGAGGACGCTCATCCCCGGCTTTGGGTTCGCTCCACCGCGTCTTGGTCCCTCTCCAATGCTCATCGTCGTCCCCCTCTTCGCCGCCATCTCGACGGCACGCGTGCGGATCCAGTTGCGGCACCACATCACATTCGGCTTCTCCTCCTCGATCCACGGTGCGTGGGGTCGTCCGCTGCTTGGCCCTCACCGCCGCTCATCGTAGTATCCCCGCCTCCGCTCACCTCGCCAATGCCGCCTCTGCCTACCTCCGCTAACCCTAGTGAGAAATGAGGAAAGCGTCGTGTGTGCTGCACTTATCCATTCGGTATGGGCCCGGGCGGATGGATAGTCATTTTGCAATATGGAGAGTCATTACCGACGCGGGTTAGAGAACCCGCGTCTCCTTTGTTGTCAGGTGGGTTCGGGCGGGCAGGCAACATTTATCTTTTTTATATAGCTTGCTGACACTAACACGTGGGCACGACACTATTTTTTTGAAATGAAACTTGATTCCCTCAAATATTAGAGCCCATAAAACAACACCTAAAAATTCATAAAAAATATGAACAATTCATAGTTGGGCATTTAGTATTCTAAGAAAATATCAACAGCCACGCTTGTATAAACAAAATTATTAAAAATCGAATTTTTATCTCATGTTTGTGATATAATAATTCTAATAACGTCTTAGGTTGGTCTAAAAATTCTACAAATTGACTTGGATACCTAACTTGGGTCTCTAAAGATCATACTTCTGGACAAATGTGTACATGTCTCACACAGTTTCCTAGAATGTTACTTCAACATTGAAATCTTCCACACTTTACAATATGTTCGAACCCATATACATTTGAAATTTTAACACAACCTTGTGTTCACCTTAAGATTACGAAATACAAAGTTTCATTAGTAATGATTGTGGAAGACAAATATTATTTCTAAGTTGTACTTATAAAGTACAAGATAAGGCATATAAACATTATTCACGAAACAGAAATATACACTAAACAATGAAACTAATGAAAAGATGGTGATTTTAGAAACAAGAATCATCAAATTTGGATTACGTATGACCGAGAAATATGTGACACAAAATTTGATTGCAGATTAAAAGAAGAAATGCAAACTGTTTCCTTTGTGGTCGGTTTCCAGTGAATAGCAGGTTTTTTATCCACGCGCGCACCACTTCGACGCAGATCGTAACTTCCTTATTAACTTTGATTTTGTGCCACAACACGAAAGGAAATAATTCCATTTATTTAAGAAATATAGTAATCAATCCATCTGTGTCTGAGATTTATATATAATAGTCTTTTTCCCAAAACAATGGTGAGTCATTAGCGACGCTAGTTGGTGAACACGCGTCTCCTTATGACACGTTCCGAGGCGTAGTGGCGTGTCGTAGTGGGAAGATCGGCTGCCTGACGGTTCCCCGTTTTGTCATTATAAATCCCCGGTCGCCCAAGAGCTTCGTCCATAAGCTTTCCTCAAGCGCGCCACCAAGAAAACCCTAGCACCACCGTCTCCGGTCACCACAAAGATCACCACGAGCTTCTTCTTCCTCAAGCGTGCGCATGGCATCGTCGAGCGAACCATCCAGGAAGCGGGGAAGGGAGGAGGATGACGACAATGAAATCTGCCGCTATCGGCTCATGAAGGAGGTGAAGGCGCCGACACCCGAGAAGGATGAGGAGGCATCAGTGCCGCCGGGCGCGGAGCCCGAGGAGGCACCGGCACCGCCGCTAGAGGAGGCCGACCCCCTTCTTCCTCAACTACATTTGGACAACTGTTGGTCCGTCCAAATGTTCGTCGAAGCTTTCAAGAAGCTTCAACGGGTGGCTGTTGAGCTCGGCTTGCCACGACCTAACAATCCGCTGCAGAGGACCATGAAGGATTTCGCCTTCAAGATCCAAGCATTAGCTGGGGAGCTTGAGAGAGTCGTGGTCGGCGCTGACAACTACGGCGACGATTGTGGCTTCGACAGCGGTGACGAAGGTGGGGCTCCTCTGTCAGCGGCGACGCGTCCTCTACCTTTGCTTAATTAATTTGTTCCTCCTCTGTTTGTTCGTCGAACTCTGCTTGTTTGTCATGAACATGTTCCTCTGTTAATATGTGTTCCTCTTGTGTGTTTGTTGAACTTGTGATGTACTAGATCTAAGAGACGCGGGTAGATCCATCCGTGTCTCCTATAACACATTGCAATATCTATGGCAGCAGTTTACAATGAATTGCAATTACTCTATTTGTTAATGAAAAGATTCTAAGTTTCGAAAAACTCGGTATAAAATCATTGGAGACGCGGTGCGGGTTGGTTAATTTCACAATGAAATGTCAGCACAGACGAATTGATGAAATTTGTGATATGTGACAAATTAAGATTCGTGACCCAATTGTCATTCTATTTCATTCTTCATTCATACATTTAAGTTTGTCATCTGTGACAAATTTTTCATTTTTCATTCACACAATTGAAACAAATTAAAGCACCACTTTTCACATAGAATTACTTCTTTGCAGCATACATCACCAGTAAACATCCAAATACTACACAAACAGCACCCACAATAATCAAGTTCATCTTCCAGATCACATTATCCATCTTCTCCTTCAGTGCTTTCTTCCTCTGCTTGTCGTCCGGTGCTTTCCTCTGATTGTCGCTCCCAAGTTGACAATCCACTGAATCAACTACTTCATCAACCACGTATGCCCAGTTCGATTGTCGAAAAAATGACGCCAGCATCCTTCAGCATCTGGAGATACTCCGTCTCAAAATGATAATATCCACAAAGCTTGGGGTAATGTGCAAATCAAAAGCACATAAGAACCCTAACTCAGATTTGGGAAACACGGCACAGACTACTCACCGCGTTCCTCGCACACTTGAAATAAAGACGAACGTGGTTTTCACCATCCTTCTGCGTCCGCCCCTCCACCACCCGAGCCATACCACAGTCCGGGCAAGGGACCAGTGGGAAGCCTCTTAGCTCACCGACTGGATCCAAGCCGATGGAGTGACTGCGGCTATTCCTGACCACCTTGAAACCTACTCCTGCCACATCCACCTCGAGACGAATCAGCGAAGTGCGACATGTGTGCGGCGGTGGGAAAAGGACGGGCGGGCGGGCGGTGGTGGAGCTCAGAGCGGGGAAGAAGAAGGGGGCCGGAGCTGGGGCGGATGTATATTCATTCAGCCAGGGGCATTTCGAACAATGAAGAGTTATTAGCGATGCGGGTTGGTGAACCCGCGTCTTCTTTGTCGGGAGGGCAGTGTTATCTTTTTTATATAGGCTGCTGACGCTGATGCGTGGGCCCGACACTATTTTTTGAAATGAAACTTGCTGCCCTCAAATATTAGAGCCCATAAAACGGCACCTAAAAATTCATAAAAAATACGAACAATTCATAGTTGTCCATTTAGTATTCGAATAAAATATCAACAACCACACTTGTGTAACCAAAATTCTTAAAATTAGATTTTCTTATCTCATGTTTATGATATAATAAATCTAATAACATCTTCGTGTGGTCTAAAAATTCTGCAAATTGACTTGGCAACATAATTTGGGTCCCTAAACTTGTCATAGAAATTTCAAATGGTTTCGATTAAGGAAGAATATACTTGTGTACAAATGTGTGCATCTCTCACATAGTTTCCTAGAATGCTATAATTCAACACTGAAGTTTCCCACACTTTACAGCATGTTCGAACTCATATACATCTGAAATTTTAACACAACCTTGTGTTCACCTTAAGATTACGAAATACAAAGTTTCATTAGTAATGGTTGTGTAAAACAAATATTATTTCTATGTTGTACTTATAAGGAACAAGATAAAGGCATATTAAATAACATCCAGGAAATGGAATTATATACGAAACAATGTCATAAATGAATAAAAGTTGATTTTAGAAAAATTCAGAAACAAATATGATCAAATTTGGATTGCGAATGACTGAGAAATACGTGATAGAAATTTTGATTGCAGATTAAAAGGGTGAAGGACCAAATAGGCGACCAGAGAGGGGGGGAGTGAATGGGAGCTGATAAAAATTATTCCCGAAGGTCGAACTCAGCCTATACCCCGATTGCCACTCCGAGTTCTCACGCACACCAAGGAAACTCAAAACAAGGCACAAACAACCTCACAAGATCAAGAAACAAGCCTTGAAGCAAAACGCGGAAGCAACTAGACAAGAATCAAAGCACTTGGCAAATTCTGAAAACGCCAGGCACGGACTGTCTGTGCAGTACGGGCGGACCGTCCGCTAGGGTACGGCGGACTGTCCGCGAATACGGCTCGGACTGTCCGAAATAAGCAACAGAGCCACCAGAGACAAACCCAGAAATACGGACTGTCCGGCTATGCCTTGCAAACTATCTGCCAGTGTCGCGGACTGTCCGTGAGGGCAGCGCGGACTGTCCGTCCAGCTCGCTGGAAACCCGAGACAAAACTCAGCACCACCCCAGACGAAAACTCACCCACGCGGACTGTGCGTGAGTGACACGCGGACTGTCCGCAAATTGCTTGCAACCAAACCCTAGCCCTGAAACGGATCGAAACGCGGATGTGGACGAACACGTGATGAACTGCGACGAACTGATGTCCTGCGGACTGTCCGCCCCAGTCCCGCGGACTGTCCGCGCCTCACGAACAGAGCTGGAACAGCACGACCCCGCGAAGTCAACCCTCCAAATCCATCACCGGATCTCCCAAACTCCAAAAGCTCTTGAGACAAGATTTGGGGGAGATGATAAGCAGCACAAGAGGAAGTTATGCCCCAAAAATCTCGACCTCTAAGCCACTAAATCATCGGGAATCGCGGATCACAAGAACATCCACCAAGAACTCGAACTCCGGCTAAAAATTCACGAATCGAAGGCCTTCCCCGGTGTTTGAGGGGTCAAGATCACACACAAAGATGCGCAAGGCATCCACCCATGATCCCCTCAAAGAAATCCGAAGGAAAAACGCCCTCAAATCCCCGAATCGAGCGAAGAACAAAACTCCCCAAAAATAGCCCCGAAAATGACACGAAAATCACAGAGGACTAGGAGATCACCGCAACGCCGAATGCTTCCATACATCCAGAGATCAGAGTCTATACAAGAATCTAGCCTAAGGAATACAGAGGAAAAAGAAGCAGTTCAGAGCAATTTATACGAAGTCCATCGGAGGGAGGTAAATGACCACGCTACCCCTACAACTTGAAATGAAGATACAACCCCTCAGGGGCATTTTGGTCAAGACTTCATCAAACGGACACACTTCCACCGCGGCTTCGCTTCACATCGACGCAAACCCCGCGATCACGCCACGTGCCCTCCGCCTCGAAAGTTCCCGAAGCTCCCGGATCACTGTCTCCATCGCCTCGGGCCTCCGGGCTTGGTTTTGAGGCCCAAACCAAGCAACCGCCCACCGATGGTTTTGTGGGCAACCCAACAAACCCCGCGTGCAAGCTTCAGGCTCCATCCGCTACCTTGCACTGGCCCATGTTCACGACTTCAGCCCGCCAGTCTTGCATCGCACGGCTCGCACTTGACCCCATCGGCCACCGGGTCCATCGAACCAAGCCTACTTGCCACTCCGTCACCCGGAGGCCGCCACGGCTAAGGCCTTTCGCACTTGTTCTTCACCTGCACCGACACGAGTCAAGCCGCAACCTGTACGTACACACTTAGCCAAGCATCAGTCCACGCAACGTTGTCAATCACTCATCACTAAGGAGCGACCCTCCACTGGTCCTCGGACACACCTGGTCCTCAGTCTCCCCCTTGATGAGTGCATTGACAACACCCATATAAATCACATAGCGAAAAAGAAAAGAAAAACAACCACGAACACACACCTCCCAAGCAAGTGATCCAAAGCCAAAGAATAAGCGAAAACGATCACTCGCCAATCCAAGTCTCGGCCCCCTAAGACAAGGGCAACGGCTCGACACAGCCGAGACAAACCAAAGCTCACACGGAGCACATCACAAAGCACAAAACTCAGGAAAACCAAAAGAGCTCCCCCTGCACAAATGCAAACTCTTCTTCTCAATTTTTCTCCTCACATGCAACATCTCACAAATGCATACCAAATTCTCCACAAAAACTCCCAATGCATGAAAATTCTCCCCCTTGCATGAAAATATCCCAAAGCCTCTCCCAAAAGCAAAGCACTTCTCCTCCTTGTTGACAATGCATGAATCAAGGTATATGAAACTCTTACCCTTGTTTTCATGAACAATGCATGTCAAAGCATATATACAATCTACCAAGCTTCTCAAATATACAAGGAGCACAACAAAATGCTATATATGAGACACAGAGCAAGCAATGTAGATATGGTGTAGTTAGCACATTGCCATCAAGAAGGTATAGACATATAAGCATGTGACATGGCTAAAAGCAATTTTAAGCAATTTTCACAAAGAAACAATCATCTCATGAGCAAGATCCTATCCATGGCAATTTGAGCACAAATCCACTAGATCTTCCAAAGTTTATGCAAGATCACAAATTCTCATCACAAGATCATTATAAACGCCCACAAGCTACTCAAGTCATGTTAAAGCCACCGAGCCATGTGTCTACTTCTTAAAATGAGACTTCTCATGGTAGACACCATGCTACGGTTTAGCACCCAAGATATGAATATCAAAGCATAAAAACATGATTTGGAGCACATTTTTCAAGCATAAGGCAATTCACACACCAATTTCATTTTCAAGTTTAAACATGGTACATGAAGTGCCTTTGCGGCAAAAAGAAGCTTATGCTCCTCCCCAAGCAAGCAAAAGGGCTAAACATTTATAATGACAAAAGGTCTTTGACCCCAAGCAAAGAGAACATGATTCTCAAGCACAAACTAAGCATGATATAGGCATTTAAGCACAAATTGAGCATAGACAATCATCTACACATGAGAGACACAATTTTAGCATTTTCATCAAAAGAAAGCTATCTCAACATAAATATATGGCAAAACCATCAAGAGCATAGCATTCACATCCACAATTTACCAAACATGCACATATCACACATATAGTACATCAATGATCAATGTATATAAGAGAAGCTCATTCCTAGCACAAGTGATCTAAAGATGGCTATCCTACCAGGTTTTGTACAAAAAGTAAAATGCATGAATGCAATACAACAAAATGAACATATAACACATATATACATGAGAAGCTCCAAGACCCAGCTAGAAAGGAAAGCACACCCGAAGTTCACCCCGCAAGTGAGTGAAAGTTACTCGATCAAGCGGTTTGGTGAATATGTCGGCTAGCTGGTCTTGGGTAGGGACATAGGACAAAGATATGTTTCCCTTCTCAACATTGTCCCTCAGAAAGTGGTACCTCACTTCTATGTGTTTTGTTTTGGAGTGGAGGACAGCATTTTTGGCTACGCTTATGCCACTGGTGCTGTCATAGAAAAGTGGAACCTGGGAGCACTCCTCACCAAAATCACTCATGGTGTAGGTCATCCAAAGCAGCTGGGAACAACAGCTAGCGGCAGCTACATACTCGGCCTCTGTAGTGGACTGGGCTACACTGGATTGCTTGCGAGATGACCAAGAGACCAAAGAAGACCCAAGGAACTGACAACACCCAGAGGTAGACTTGCGGTCCAATCGACACCCAACAAAATCAGCATCGGAGTACCTATGAAGTCTGAGTGTCGAGGAGGCAGAATACCAAAGACCAAACTCAGGAGTGTAGTTCAAGTACCTGAAAATCCGCTTGACGGCCTGCCGATGTGAAGTCCTCGGTGAAGCCTGAAAACGAGCGCACAGACACACACTGAACTGTATGTCCGGCCTCGTCGCCGTCAAGTAGAGGAGGGAGCCGATCATGCTTCGGTACTCCTTCTCGTCCACAGGTTCGCCGTCCTCGTCCAAGGCCGTAGTGGTACTCATCGGTGTAGTCGGCGGCTTGGAGTCATTCATGCCAAACTTCTTCACCATGTCCCTGGTGTACTTCGCCTGATGTACAAACGTCCCGTCCTTGCACTGCTTGATCTGGAGGACTAAGAAAAACTGCAGCTCGCCCATCATGGCCATCTCAAATTCCCTGCTCATGTCATCTGCAAATCTGGCAACAAGATCATGAGAAGAGCCACCAAAGATTATGTCATCCACGTATTTCTGAACAATCAAAAGGTCATTCCCATGCTTATGGAGAAATAGGGTCTTATCAACTGTGCCCATCACAAACCCCTTACTCAGCAAAAACCCTCTCAACTTGCCATACCAAGCTCTAGGTGACTGTTTCAACCCATAGAGTGCTCTCTGGAGTTTGTATACATGGTGTAGGTATTCTCGCTCTCAAACCCCGGGGGTTGCCTCACATACACTTCTTCCTCTATCACTGCATTCAAGAAAGCACTCTTAACATCCATTTGGTACAACTTGAACCCTTTAGCCACGGCAAAGGCTAGAAGGATCCTAATTGCCTCCAAACGGGCCACAGGAGAAAATGTCTCCTCATAGTCTATCCCCTCCTTCTGGTTGAAACCCTGCGCAACCAACCTCGACTTGTTTCTCACAACCATCCCATTCTCACCCTCTTTGTTCTTCCACACCCACTTTGTACCTATGGGACGGCAATTTGGTGGTGGATCGACTAACACCCAGACTTGGTTTCTCTCAAAGTTCTCCAACTCCACATGCATGGAATTCACCCAATTCTCGTCAGACAAAGCGTGTCGAATATCTTTGGGCTCAAAAGAAGCGACAAAAGCAGAGTGAGCGAAATGAGAAGTGTTCCTTGACCTCGACCGTGTAGTGCGTTCATGGATGTCCCCTATGATCGTCACCGGTGGGTGATCAATCTGTACACGCCGGGGAGCCTCTCGCCCGGACACAACCTCCCCCTGAGCAGCATCCTCCACTCAAACAGCCTCAGTCGTAGTGAGTGTAGGGGATGGTCCATCCTCGATCGTCGTTGTAGTAGTGGAAGTAGCGTGTACACGATCAGCCGCGGGAGCACCACCATCATCATCATCGTCATCTCCATCTCCATCCTTCTCATCCTCAAAGATCCTGGCACCAATCTCCTCGTCACCTGCACACTCAAAAGCAGAAGAGCTACATGGCTGTGTCTCGTCGAAGGTTACCTCGCAAGTCTCCATGATTCGGTTAGTGTCAAGGTTGAGCACACGATATGCTCTAGAGTGAATCGCATAACCGAGAAAGATACCATCCGAACATCTAGACTCAAACTTATCCAACTTGCCCTTCTTCAGAATGAAACACTTGCATCTAAAAGCTCTAAAGTGACTCACCTTGGGTTGTCGTCCATGCATCAGCTCATAAGAGGTCTTCTTCTTAAAGGCACGAAGGAAGATGCGATTTGAGACATAGCAAGCGGTATTGACCGCCTCGGCCCAGAAACGCCTAGGAGTCCTATGCTCATCTAGCATCGTCCTGACCATCTCACAAAGGGCCTGGTTCTTCCTCTCCACTACGCCATTCTGGCAAGCGACGTATGGAGAAGAATACTGATGATCGAGACCAAGATCATTGCAAAAGGCGTCAAAATGAGAGTTCTTAAACTCTGTGCCATTGTCACTGCGTATAGCTCGAATGACATCTCCATGTCTCTCATTCTTCAACCTCAAGATCAAGTCTCGAACAAAGCCAAATGTCTCGCTCTTATCCTCCAAAAAGAAAACCCAAGAGTACCTCGAAAAATCATCAACAACCACAAGAACATACCACTTCCCACCCGCAGAGCGAACACGAACTGGCCCAACCAAATCCATGTGCAACAGCTCACAAGGTCGCTCGATCATGACCGCAGTTAGAGGGGCGTGAGAAGCAGCAACCATCTTTCCATGCCGACAAGAAGCACAAACCAAATTCTTCTCGAATTTGAACTTAGGCAATCCTCGGACAAGATCAAGACCACTCAAGTGGGAAAGCAACTCAAAGCTCAAGTGTCCCAACCTCTTATGCCATCTCCAAAGCTCGGCCGACACGCCAGCAACAAAGCATCGAGGAGGACCAACAGACTAGGAAAAATCAGCATGAATGATTTGACCCTCGGGGACGATCATACAGACAAGTTCCCTTCGAGAATCAAGCACACGAGAAGCGCCCGACTTAAAACGAACCTCAAAACCTTCGTCGAGTAACTGAGATACTGACAACAGGTTAAAACCAAGTGACTTGACCAGGGCCACACTTCTTAAGGTCACCTTGCTACACACCTTCACCACACCTTCAGCAAGCACTCGTCCTCTCCCATTATCCCCGAAATTGATGCACTCCCTCGTACTCACCGGGGTGAGGCTGGAGAACCACCCACGATCTCCGGCCATGTGTCGTGAGCAACCGGAGTCAATCAACCAAAAGTCCTCCAAGCCTCCCACCTGCACTCAAAAATGAGAAAGAGAATGAGCAAGCGACTCGACACTGGGGTTAGTACCAAAAGAGTCAAACCAGTGTCGAGCCATTTGCTCAAAAGAAGGGTTAGCAAAGTCCATCCTACCAAAACCTCTAGGAGGAGCCCTCTCACGCCTACCACCAAAGGACCTGTCACGTCTCACAGGAGGAGTACGCGCACCACGAGGGGGAAAATGTGGCCCGTAGTCCATCTGAGACCCAAAGCTCTGATCGTGCCTCCCAAACTCGCAATGGTCACGAGAAGGAGCACGTCGAGCCAACTCACCACGCCTAAACCCAACATGCCTATCTCTCTGAGGAAACACACCTCCACCTCCACCTCCACGAGTGGGAACTGTACGCACATACACATCACCCCTAGGTAGAGGCCCTCTACGAGGCTCAGGCACACCACGAGCAAGATGGAACCTGTCCTTGTTTGCCATCTCCCTAGCAAACCTCTCATCTCTCTTCCTCTAGAAACAGAACTCATCCTTATGCCCATCCCTCCCACTATACTCACAATGGAAGCGGATCGGCTGTGGCTTAGGCGGTGGCTTTTCTGTGGTCTTCTCAACACCTTTCTCTCCTGACTTCCCATCAAAGACACTCCCCTAAGTGCTCACAAACTTGATGGGTTTTTGGTAGTTTTCAGCTTTGTGGGGGAACACTAGTGGATCTGGTGTTGTGTCTAGCTTGTTTCTGAGGTGATTTGGCTTGGGTGCAAATTTGTTCATTGGTGTGGTATGTGGTGAAATAGGAATCTCTCCAGCTTTCTCTTCTCCCTCACCACTCTTCTCACCACACTTGTCAGCCCCCAACGCCTGACCATCAAACCTCTTGAACTGAGCCAGCATCAAACTCAATTGTGGCTCATGCCCAGACAACCACCCCATCATTTTTCTCAATTCATCATTTTCATCCTGCAGACGATCAACATAGTGTGCAAGTTCCATGTTTTTTAAAGCATGCATTTCATAGGTTGAACATGATGTAGGAAGAGGGGCTTTCAATGCCGCCTCAAGGAGAAGCATGCCTCTACCTTGGAGGAACTATATGTGATTAGGAACTGAGCAATCACCACAATCCATCTCATCAGACACCACAGGAGCAGATTTCAAAGATCCTACCTCATTTCTAGCATCCACAAGCAAGGATTCAAGCTCGGCTATCTTATCCTTAGCATCACCCAACAAAGACCTAAATTCCCACTTCTCCTTGTTGGTCTTTCTAAGCACATCATCACGGTTATCAAGCAACTCATTGAGCCTAGCATTCTCCTCTAGCAAGAAGTTGGGATCCTGTCGTACCTCTTCATCGGAATCGGAGTTCGAATCCGAGCTGTGCCTCCCACCCTTCTTGGAGTGCGCCATGCCGCAAAATCCACCTTGTGCGACGAAGCTTAGGCGGGTGAAGTTCTTGCCCGTGTGCCGCTTGTCCTTGCACCTTTCTTGCTCTTCCTCGCTGCTCGAATCGGATGAAGCATCGCTTGTTGTCGAGTCGATGTCGCTCGCTCCGGCCACCATCGCTCGAGCCGTCTTCTTCTTGTGACCGCTACTCTTCTTGTGCCTTCTCTCGCCCTTGTCCTTGTGCTTGTCCTTGTAGTCGTTCTGGGAGCGGTGCTTGTTGTAGTCGTTCTTGATCTCCATGGCTTCAGGGCATTCGGCAATGAAGTGCCCGTGCTTCCCGCACTGATAGCACATCCCCGAGCTACGCCTTGCTTTCTTGTGGTTCTCGTACATCCGCCCAAACCTCTTGCTCAACAAGGCAAGATCGTCCTCCCTCAGCACCTCAAAGTCCTCATCTGGCAAAGACACAAGACAAGACAAAGAGAAACCACCGGAGTTAGCGTTAGACCTTGACCCGGAGACAAGAGCCAAACTATGAGGATCAGTGGGGCTCTCGCTCTTGCTCTCAAGCCACGATCAACCTCTGAAGACCTGAGTTTGGAAAACAGCTCATCCAGCGTCAGCGTATCATACACGCTCGACTCCTCAATGGCCTTGACTTTGGCACTCCACATAGACCTATCCAGGGCATGCAAAAGCTTGATAGCTTGATCATGATCCGTGTATGGGAGGACTGTCACATTGGCCCTCATGTTGTTGACAATGCTAGTGAAACACTGGAACATAGCATCGGTCGACTCACCAGGGAGATGAGTGAAGTTCTCGTACTCTCTCTGGTGAGTGGAAAACAAACAGGCTTGCACTTGGGCATTGCCAACATGAGCATTTCTCAACTTGAGCCAAATGTTTCCGGCCACATTCTCCCCGTACACTCGCTCGAACTCCGAGGCACAGAGAGCACGGAACAAGTAATCAACGGCCTTACTGTTGGCCTCACACATGTCCCGCGATCCTGGAAGCAGAAAACTGTCTGGGATGACATAATGAGGTTTCTGGGTGACCTCCCAGATCAGAGTTCCCTTCCCTGGCAAAAATACACCCATGCGCCTTTCCCACATCGGGTAATTCTTGCCATCAAACTGCGGAGGACCCGACCCCTTGCCATAATCACTCATCTTTGGATCTTAGACTGGTTAGAATCAAGAAGATCCGTAACCGGCTCTGATACCAATTGAAGGACCGAATAGGCGACCAGAGAGGGGGGGCGTGAATGGGAGCCGATAAAATTCTTCCCGAAGGTCGAACTCAGCCTATACCCCGATTGCCACTCCGAGTTCTCACGCACACCAAGGAAACTCAAAACAAGGCACAAACAACCTCACAAGATCAAGAAACAAGCCTTGAAGCAAAACGCGGAAGCAACTAGACAAGAATCAAAGCACTTGGAAAAATCTGGAAACGCCAGGCGCAGACTGTCTGTGCAGTACGGGCGGACCGTCCGCTAGGGTACGGCGGACTGTCCACGAATACGGCTCAAACTGTCCGAAATAAGCAACAGAGCCACCAGAGACAAACCTGGAAATACGGACTGTCCGGCTATGCCTTGCGGACTGTCCGCCAGTGTCCCGGACTGTCCGTGAGGGCAGTGTGGACCGTCTGTCCAGCACGCTGGAAAACCCAGACAAAACTCAGCACCACCCCAGACGAAAACTCACCCACGCGGACTGTCCGTGAGTGACACGCGGACTGTCCGCAAACTGTTTGCAACCAAACCCTAGCCCTGAAACGGATCGAAATGCGGACGTGCACGAACACGTGACGAACTGCGACGAACAGATGTCCTGCGGACTGTCCGCCCCAGTCCCACGGACTGTCCACGCCTCACGAACAGAGCTGGAACAGCACGACCCCGCGAAGTCAACCCTCCAAATCCATCACCGGATCTCCCAAACACCAAAAGCTCTTGAGGCAAGATTTGGGGGAGATGATAAGCAACACAAGAGGAAGCTATGCCCCAAAAATCTCGACCTCTAAGCCACTAGATCATCGGGAATCGTGGATCACACGAACATCCACCAAGAACTCGAACTCCGGCCAAAAACTCATGAATCGAAGGCCTTCCCCGGCGTTTGAGGGGTCAAGATCAGACACAAAGATGCGCAAGGCATCCACCCATGATCCCCTCAAAGAAATCCGAAGGAAAAACGCCCTCAAATCCCGGAATCGAGCGAAGAACGAAACTCCCCAAAAATAGCCCTGAAAATGACACAAAAATCACAGAGGACTAGGAGATCACCGCAACGCTGAATGCTTCCATACATCCAGAGGTCAGAGTCTATACAAGAATCTAGCCTAAGGAATACAGAGGAAAAAGAAGTAGTTCAGAGCAATCTACTGGGGGAGGAAGGCCTAGGGTCCGAGAGAAAGAGATGCTGTCGACCGGGCATCCCTAGGCCCACCAACACATGTGGGCCATACACAGGAGATGAGTTCCTACGCACCTGGACTACTCAACTAGTGGGCCACGGTGCTGGTACCGTGGACCACAAGGCAAGACAAGACGGACAAGGACTTGTACTAAGACTAGGATAGCTTTCCATACCTTGTATAGGCTACTCCGAGTCATACTCGAATAGTACTCTTGTACCAATCCGACTTGTAACCCTTCCTCCTGTGGCATATAAGGCGAGGCAGGGACCCTTCTCAAAACATACGCAATCAATACAGAGCCCCACAGCATACAGGACATAGGGTATTACGCACATTGCGGCCCGAACCTGTCTAATTGTGTGCCCCGTGTCTCACCATCGTGTTCTTGATCTCGGCAAGCCCCACCGCACAATCTACTACTTCTGGTACTCCATGGTAGGCTCGGTGTCTAAAACACGGACAGCTGGTGCGCCAGGTAGGGGATCTCGTCGTTGATCCACTGGCAAACTCAATGTCTCTCGTCATCATCAAGCCGACTGTCGCTTTCCAGTAAGGCGTCACCTTCGTTTTCGGCTCTTGGGTTTGCGTTGCTGACGGCGCCGGATCGTTCCTGCGTTTCTTAGCACCAACTCCAGAGTCAAAGCTCAAGTCCTCGACGCTTACGCAAGCTTCGATGGAGAAACTCATCGAAAATTTTGGTGAAATTTCGATCTCTAACCCACTCAGAGAACTCGAGTTGTAGTCCGAGTACAACTCGACTTCATCTCTTATTCAGCCAGAGTTGCTCTCTTCAGCTTCACAGCTTGCGCTTAGCCTGAATAACATTCCAGCACCACCTCTCTTCGGTCATCACCATGTCAGTGCCGCTTACCAAGCCGCATTGAAACGCCTCATGTGCCCTGGCCCGAAGATTGTGCTCGAGTACTCTTCGGATTCGGACATCAACTTTGACTACTATTCAAATTCATCTGAGTTCGAGTTCGACTACGGTTCGGATTCTGCTGAAAGTACAACAACTGTCTGGCCCTGCTCAAGGACTGGTGATCACATCGACACCTGAGGGTAGATTCGTCTACTGGCCTGAGCATGTGCCTGCTGATCTCACCTTAGATGATCAGGAGCGCTTTATCGCTTGTCTCGACAACTTACCTTTCTAGGAAGGCGTCAAGCTTGTTGATTATGACACCGATACAGAGCTCATTCAAAGTACGGGTACTTATTCATCGCATCGAGAAGTTTTCGTCGTTGATGCAACTACTCCACAAGGGCACCGTGCCAATTATCACTTTCCGGATGATGTATCTGATGATGAACTCTCTGCCAATGCTCCTGCTGATGAAACTGCGGAGGCCAAGACTGCACGTCGCCAACGCAATGCTGATCGTGCAACCCTTCGTCGGGAACTCGCGGAAGCTCTACCTACCCGTAATCTTCAAGAGGCTCTGGATGCGGTAGATACTCATGAATATCGCACTCCAGAGGAAGCTATCAACGCGATCAATCTACTCGGTCGCTCTATGCCTCGTGACAGGGCGGCTGCTGAAGTCGCGATGCTGGCTGAACTAGCCTACACTATGCTACGTCAAAATACCAGTGTTCCTAGTCACCATGGTAGCAGTGGAGGTTCTCATCGTACCACACCCACTCCTCAACGCACACATCCGGAAGCTAGCAACAAGGGCAAAGGCGATGATGGCAGTGTCAACAGCAAGTCGGGAGACTCTCGCTACGACGCTCGCACAACAATCAACGCCAGACGCGCTGAGCGTGAGAAGCAAAAGGATGCTGATTCTGATTCTTTCCCTGCTTTCTCTGCTCGCCTTCAAGCTCTATTCCTTGTGGAGAAATTCAAGCCCTATGGCATCTCTAAGTATGATGGCAAGTAAGATCCGAGGCAGTGGTTGCGCTGTTATGCTCTGTCCATCACTAATGCCGGAGGCAATGATGATACTAAATGTATCTATTTCCCCTTTGTCCTTGAGCAAGAGTCCCTCACATGGTTCGAATCTCTCAAGCGCGGCTCCATCGACAACTGGGGACCACTCAAGCATCGCTTCACCAGCAACTTCGCGGGTTCTTTGGGCCGTCATGGTACCCGGATGGACCTTGCCCTGATCAAGCAAAAACAAGGCGAGACTCTTCACGAGTACATGCGCCACTTTTTTGAGAAAAGGGCTACTGTTGTTGATGTTACCAAAAAAGAAGTCATTGATACCTTCCAGGATGGTTTCTATGACGGTAGGCTTTTCCAAGACTTCGGTCGCGCTCGCCCAGCCAACATCACCAAGGTCAAGGAGATGATCACTCACTGGGCGGACGAGGAAGACAAGGCTCAGAATCGGTTCAAGCATCTTTGCAACAACCAGAACAACAACAACAACAACAACAATGCTGGAGGGAGCAGCAGTGGCAAGCAACAGCAGGGCAACCGCCAGGGTAATAACTACTCGAGCAATCCTAATCGCAAGCGCAAGCCCGACAACACTGTTGCAGCCATGGAAACTACCGCCAAGCCTGAAGATGATCCTCACTGGGCAACATTAACCAAGCAGAAATGCCCATGGCACCCAGAGGGTGATCATACTACAGAGTAGTGTTACCAACTTCGTCGTGCGTTGAAGAACACACCCGAACCAACGCACCCAAACCCGCGGTTTCGCAAACACAAGGGGAAGAAGGCTAACACGGACAAAGACACTGGGTTTCAAAACCCCTCCAACACTGTCAATGTCATATTTGACGGTATTCCAACCAAGCGCATGCAAAAGCTCGCACTCAGGGAGATTATGTCCATCCAACCAACAGCTCCCACTTTTCTAAAGTGGTCTGAAACCCCCATTACCTTCTCGAGGGCGGATAAATGGACTAGTTTCTCTGAGCCAGGACATTATCCTCTCATTCTGGATCCAGTGGTGGCAGGCTCCAGGCTTACCAAGGTTCTTATCGATGGTGGCAGTGGTCTCAATGTCCTCTTTTCCAAGACTTTAAAGAAGATGGGCCTGGATATCACCCACATGCTTACCAAGACCAACTCACCATTCTATGGTATCATCCCGGGCAACGCAGCTGTTCCTTTGGGTTCAGTTGTACTACCCGTTACCTTTGGGACTAAGGATCACTACCGCACCGAGTACATTGAGTTCGAGGTTGCTGACTTCGAGACTTCTTACCATGCCATCCTCGGCAGACCTGGTCTCGCTAAGTTCATGGCTATTCCACACTATGTGTACCTTGTACTCAAGATGCCAAGCCCCAAAGGAGTTCTCTCATTGCAAGGGGATTTGAAGCGTTCATACGACTGCGACACAGAAGCTGTAGAACTTGCATCGACTACTCAAGTACCCAATGTAATGATGGAAGTTTTCACTACCGCTAAAAAACTCGCTCCGAGCGAGCTGGAGATTCCTGAGAAGACTGATAACAACAACAAGCCTGCACCGTTTGGTGACGTCCTGCTCAAAGACATTGACCTCGGTACTGGCGACAGTAGCAAGATGACCATGATCAGTGCACAGCTTGATCCTAAATAGGAAGACGCGCTCGTCAACTTCCTTCGGGCTAACCGTGATATCTTTGCGTGGAAACCATCTGACATGCCCGGTGTGCCTAGGAGGTTGATCGAGCACTCACTCAACGTCGATCCTAATGCTACCCTCAAGAGACAACATCTTCATCGCTTTACTGATGACCGCAGGGCTACTATCAAGAAAGAGTTCGCTAAACTACTCGTGTCTGGCTTCATCCGGGAAGTCTTTCACCCGCAATGGCTTGCTAACCCTGTGCTTGTCAGAAAGAAAACTCTAATGATTGGATGATGTGTGTTGACTACACTGATCTCAACAAGCATTGCCCCAAGGATCCTTTCAGGTTGCCGCGGATCGATCAAGTCATCGATTCCACGGCGGGTTGTGCTCTACTCTGTTTCCTGGATTGCTACTCTGGCTATTATCAAATTGCAATCAAGGAATCTGATCAAGAGAAGACTGCATTCATCACCCCGTTTGGTTCTTACTGTTACACAACAATGTCCTTCGGGTTGAAAAATGCTGGTGCTACATATCAAAGAGCTATCCAAGTGTGCTTCAAGAAGCAGCTTCACAAGAACGTGGAAGCATACGTGGATGATGTCGTTGTAAAGACTAGGGATCCAGACATACTTATCACGGATCTTGAGGAAACATTCGCTTCGCTACGCGAGTACCAATGGAAGCTCAATCCCAACAAATGCGTCTTTGGCGTATCATCTGGAAAACTACTCGGGTTCATCATCAGCCATCGTGGCATCGAACCAAACCCTGAGAAGATTAATGCCATCTCCAACATGCAAGCTCCGACTACTATCAAAGATGTCCAAAAGCTTACTGGTTGCATGGCGTCACTCAATTGCTTCATCTCGCGACTTGGAGAACGGGGTCTACCTTTCTTCAAGCTACTCAAGCGGCAAGAGAAGTTTACGTGGACAACTGAAGCTGATCATGCTCTTTCTCAGCTCAAGGAGTTCTTATCCAAGCCTCCAGTCCTCACAGCTCCCCTGCCCAATGAAGAGCTCTTGCTCTACATTGCTGCAACTACTAATGTTGTCAGCACTGCTATTGTCGTTGAGCGACAGGAGGAAGGCCATGGCTACCCTATCCAGAGGCCAGTCTATTTCGTCAGTGAAGTACTCTCAGAGTCCAAGGCTCGCTACCCTCCGGTACAGAAGCTACTCTATGCGGTTCTGATTACTTCACGGAAGCTCTGCCACTACTTCGACGAATACAAGATTTCTGTGGTCACTAGCTACCCGCTTGGCGAGATATTGCACAACCGGGACTCCACAGGAAGGATTTCTAAATGGGCTATAGAGCTTGGCGCTCTATCGCTCGAGTTCAAGTCTCGCACTGCTATCAAGTCTCAAGCCTTGGTTGATTTCATGGCTGAGTGGTAGGAAAATCAAGTCCCAACTCCAATTGAGCGTCCAGAACATTGGGTCATGTACTTTGACGGTTCCCTCAAGTTGGAAGGCGCAGGTGCCGGGGTAATTCTGATTTCCCCCAAGGGTGAGCAACTCAAATATGTTTTGCAGATCTTCTGGAAGGTCTCAAACAATGAAGCCGAATATGAAGATCTACTGCATGGTCTTTGCCTTGTAGTCTCTCTTGGCATTACACGACTACTTGTCTATGGTGATTCTCTGGTGGTCATCAATCAAGTCAATGATTCTTGGGATCGTAATGCTGAGAATATTGATGCGTACTGTCAGGAGCTACACAAACTTGAGAACAAATTCCATGGTCTCGAGTTCCATCATGTGGTCCGCGACAACAATGTTGCTGCGGATGTCTTGTCGAAGCTGGGATCTACACGAGCTCAAGTGCCAGCTGGAATCTTCATCCATGAACTCCACAAACCATCAATTCCAGAGCAATCATCTGCACCTACGACTACTTTAGTTCAACCTGATCGAGAAGTGCTTATGATTGATGTGGACTAGAGAACTCCTTTCATCGACTACATTAAACATCAGTTGATTCCTGAAGACAAGTCAGAAGCCGAGTGCATCTCATGCCGCGTTAAGACTTATGCTTTAGTTGGAGATCAACTCTACAAGCGAGGGGCAAACTCTGATGTACTCATGAAGTGCGTTTCTCGCGAAGAAGGCATGGAAATCTTGGAGGAGACACACAAAGGAATCTGTGGCAATCACGCTTCTTCCCGCACCTTGGTGGGAAAAGTGTTCAGACGTGCTTTCTACTGGCCTACAGCTCTTGCTGATGTAGAGGAACTAGTCAAGAAGTGCCAGGGATGCCAATTCTTCGCCAAGCAACAACACGTTCCGACCTACAAGCTCATCACGATACCACCAACTTGGCCTTTCGCTTGCTAGGGGCTGGATATGATTGGTCCTCTCCCAAATGCGCCAAGAGGATTCAACAGAGTTCTGGTGGCTATCGACAAGTTTACCAAGTGGATTGAGGTCAAGCCTGTCACCTGTCCCAAGGCTGATAGAGTCCTCGACTTCTTGGATGAAATTGTACATCGCTATGGGTTCCCCAATCGCATTATCACAGACCTGGGTTCAAATTTCAACAATCACCAGTTTTGGGAGTCCTACGAGAATAGTGGAATTGACGTCCGATACGTCTCCGTTGCCCACCCACGTGCCAACGGCCAAGTGGAATGCTCCAATGGGATGATACTCAATGCTCTCAAGAAGCGACTGTATGATGCAGCAAATACCAAGGGTGGCAAGTGGATCAAGGAACTACCCAATACACTCTGGGGGTTGCACACTCAGCCTACTACCCCCACATGGCAGTCACCTTACTTCCTGGTCTATGGCTCTGAAGCCGTTTTGCCTGCTGATGTCATGTTGTGTTCTCCGACGGTTGATCAGTACGTAGAAGGCGTAGCTGAAGAAACAAGACAAACATATGTCGACAGTCTCGAGGAAGCTCGCTGCAACTCACTTGTTCAATCCACTCGATACCTTGAGAAGATTCACCGTTACCATGACCGTAACGTTAAGGAACACTCCTTCAACGTTGGTGACTTAGTCCTTCATCGCATCCAGAATACGACAGGGCTACACAAACTCAACTCGCCATGGGAAGGTCCTTTCTCTGTTGCAAAGGTTACTGACCCAGGCTCTTATCGTCTCCAAACTCTTGAAGGCGAGGAAGTCAACAACTCTTGGAACATCGACCAGCTTTGTCACTTCTACCCGTAGGGGGTCTCAACAACCCTCTCCAGACAGCTACGGCTGTAAACAACTCGTAGGGGTTCTCATCAACCCTCTCCAGGAAGCTTCGGTTGCAACCACTCAACAGACAGCTACGGTTGTCACCACTCGTAGGGGATCAAGACAATCCTCTCCAGACAGTTTCGGCTGTATCTTCTCGTGGCTTTCAGCTGCGAGCACCCGTAGGGGGCTTCATCAACCCTCTCCAGGCGGTCTCATTCTGCAACCTCATAGGGAGTCATGATAACTCTCTCTAGACGACTCCATGTCGTGTAGAGCAATAAGTGGCACATGCTGTCCATGTCTTTATTTCTTAATAAGAGGCTTCGGCCTAGAGTAACACCCTTCTGGTGGGGTCTCATCGGAACTCTCATACAAGTTGCTGCTACAGCAAGGATGAATTCATCACACTGTCCCCTACGGTCTTACTCGTTCTTCGAAACATCCTTGCGAGTACTCTCTCACTAGGCTCATAGCCTCAGAGGTACTTAAGACATTGTAAACTCTGTACAATGTATTCAGTAATAAAGTTGTTTATCCTATATATCGACTTCTTATGTCTTTTACTTATTCACAACAAAGCCTTCTTTCACGCTACTACAGCTAAGGTGTTCAACTCGTTGTGAATAAGTTCTTTTCGAGTACTCTCTCACTAGGCTTATAGCCTCAGAGGTACTTAAGACATTGTAAACTCTGTACAATGTGCTACCCTTAGCTTATTTCACGACAAAGCCTTCTTTTACGCTGCGACAGATAAGAGCATCTCCAGCAATAGCCCCTACTTGAAGCCCCTACTTGCTTGAGTAGGGGCCTTCCTATTTTTCTGGGGCTGCCCATTTTTCTTCCACCTCCAGCAATAGCCCCTACTTACCAGTCCCTACTTTTCTATGACACGTGGGACCCAGATGTAAGTGGCTCATGATTTTTATTCCTGTCCTCAACCCTCCTCTCTTCCTATCTTATCTTCTCCTCTCCCCTCCTCCTCCCGAATCCTCCACCGCTGCCAGAGCCCTAGCGGGTGCGGGAGGTCCCGGGTGGTCGACGGCGCCGGAGGCCCAGAGATCCAGACGGCCACCGGCGGCGGGAACCGGCCGCGCACAGCGCTCCTCCGCTGCTCCTCTCCCTCCCAGTGGCCCGGTGGCGCACGGCAGGCCGGATCTCGCGGCGTGGCTCGGCCGAGGGGTGGCGGAGGAGCGGCTCGCAGCTCGAGGGGGTGGCGCGGCCGGACTGCACGACGAGGGGCGCGAATAGAGCTCCGCTGCTCCACTCTGCGGCTAGCCCTTGTGAATCGAACTCTGCTGCTCCGCTCCGCGGCTGGCCCGGCGGCGAGGGGCACCGGCCGCGCTCTGCTGCTCCTCTCCGCTTCACTGCTCCTCTCCGGCCCCTACAGCTCGAGCTCCGGCCAGGCGCAGGTTATCTCCAAGGACTTGGCTGGTGGCGTAAGCTCAATTTGGCGTCAGCGTCGTGGGTGAGCCCCTGCAGCGCGAGCTTCGGCTGGAGTGTGGGGAGTTCGACCTCCGCCAGCGCAGGGAGGCGACGGACGGCGTGTGGCGGCCACGCAGGGAGGGTTGCCGGTGGCTTCCGTGCTGGCGTGGGAGGGAGAACGACCCCAACAGGCAAGTAGGGGCCTTCCTACACACCCGCAGGAATAGGAGCCGGGGGGAAGGAGTTGGGGGTGTGAACAGTACTAGGGGGTGGAGTTGGGGCTCTGTTGGAGTGTGTTTTTTGGCTTCCGGCCCCTACTTTTTGAGTTGGGGCTCAAGTAGGGGCTCTGCTGGAGTTGCTCTAAGGTGTTCAACTCGTCGTGATTTAAGCTAACGTTCTTCGGAAAACATCTACACTTGAGTACTTCTACTCGTGTATTGTATCTCTTTTTGCAGCCACACACTCAATACCAACTAGAGTACATGGCCAACACATAAGCATACAAGGGACCCAGATAATTGACTTACTCAAGTTTTCAATTATATTACATAAACACTTGTTTTTCCCTAGTGTTTTGCTCTACAAGTACATCTATCGGAGATAAATAAACTTGGAGACTGCTTCCGCGATTGGAGAAGTCTGTTGCATCAACACATTGAGCCGGTCGTCAGTACAATCTCTAGATCTGCTGTTCATGATGACTGTGAGATCCGCTTCGGTGTAGAATGACTTGATAAAGCTCAAGACCTGATTGGGAATAGTACAAGCCAGCCTCTGAGCATACTCCATAATCTTCTTCGGTGTGTCCTTCAACCTCTCCACAAGTGGACGAGGCTGAACTCCAGCAACCCTAGGCTCGAAGAGATTTGCCACTGGCTCGGCTGCTTCTGTCAAGGCTTTCAACTCTGAGCGCAGGCCTTCGGCTTCTTCGATCTTGGTCTTGAGCGACTGCATGCAAGTCAACAAGTCATTCCAGCCCGCTAGGCGAATCTCCATCTCACGCTCAAGTTCCAAGCACCGCACCTTATAATCCGCCTCAAGATCCATGCGCGTTGATTCTTCACGATTAAAGGCCAGTTGCCAGTCCAGCACCTTGTCCTTGAACTTCTCAACGTCTTCAGTCTGCTCTACAGGAGATCAAGGCTACTTATCAGATGCAGTGTGCAAGAACAAAGTACTCTATGACAAATTCAGAAAGGGGGAATACCTTTATTCTTCTGGCGCAGAGACTTATTTTTCCCAACAACATCATCCTTCTGAGCCTTCAGCTTCTGGATTTTGTTGTGGTACTCAGCGGCATTTCCATCAAGTTTCTCTTGCAGCTTCAGAGATAAGGCTTTCTGCTGTTTAAATTCCTCTCTGAGCTGTGAGACCTCTTCGATGTCTGCCGCATATTGCTCAAGCAGACGAGTCTTGCGCTTCGATTGCTTGACTACTTCCTGCAAAGAGCAAGGGCAATTCAAGAAGTCAGATGCAAGATATCTTTGGCTTAAACTACTCTACAAGAGATTACAACTTACCGCAAAGAGCTTCTCAACGCTGCGGAACATCTCGCCGTGCGCTTGCAAGTTGTCCTCATCCAGGCAAGAGTCGTCATACGACATCAACCCTTCAGCCATGGATTGGGTACTCGTGCTTGCCGCAGAGTACTTCGCAGCGCTGTGTAGTGGAGTCGGATCTTCAATGAATGGCTCATGCGGTACTATGCAATCCTCTGGATTGTCTTCAAGTGCCAGCTGTGCATCAATCCGATGCACGGGGGCTTCAGCAACTGGAACTTCTTCGTGGCACAGCCCGGCTTCTGGATCAGCCTCCAGGCCCTCATTCACCACGGCTTCAATATCATCGAGTTCCTGAGCCCTGGGCTTGGAAGCTGCCTCCACCGCTGCCTTGACCACGTCGCTCCAGAGGAAGCGCAGTGCCTGTGTAGCATCAGCTTCAGCGGGTACTTCTTGAGGCTCTGGAAGTGCATCATCTTGTTGCTCTTGAGGATTCTGGTCTCCTCCAGCAGCATTACTTCCAGAGGCTCCCCACTTTACATCAGTGGATTTTTTGCATCAACAAGTTGGTCAGCAAATTCAAAGTAAACAATATTAATAAGTACTCGAATACTTGAGTACTTACAGAGCAGCCCGAGGTACCGAGACTTTCGGCCCCAGCGTGTCAAAAAATGAAGGCGCCGCCGACACCTCTGGCACACTTCCCACCGCCGGCACACTTCCTGGTACCGCGACTTTTTGTTGCTCATACGCCACCATCTCGACGGCTGACACTGGAACCAACTCGGGTTCCTTTGTTCTTACGGGACTACTCGAGAGCACATTGCCTGCACTCTCGATTATCTGCACAAGACAAAATTTAAGACTTTACAGCAAGCAAACAAGTATTCAACATGATATTGGCTACTTAAATTTCTCAGAACTTACTGTAATAGACAGAAGGGCCATGATCTTCTTCACAGCTCGTTTTCCCACTGTGGTCCTCTTCTTCCGCGACGGCAACGTCACATCATATGCGAGAGATGATGCTGGCCTCTTCGATGTTCCTGCGACGAGGCCACTGGGGATTGGCACCCCAGAGTACCCATAGCGGCTTTTCACTTCAAAACACTGTTGAAGTGTCTGGCCGTCATTGTCGCTTGAGGAGGCGTCCTCCACCAAGACTTCTTCTTCTTCCCCTTGAGCAGATCGACTACTCTCGGGGGCTTGAGCCTCAACTCCAGTTGGCTCTCCTTCGGGTGCTTGTAGTGGATCCTCGGGACGAGGAGGAGGGTCGGACACAAACTTCAAGACATCCTCCTACGAAACAGAGCAAATATTAGCTATAAGACTACTTCTAAAAAGTACTCAGAGCTAGTTCTCGGAAACTCACCAGACGCGGAGGGTTGTCACCACTATATTCCTGGACGGCTGCAGGAATTCCGTGAAGATTCTTGAAGAACTTCTGCAGCCTTTCCATCACGAGATCATCACTGATCTCTTCAGTAGATAGCCTCGAGCCATCATCAGCTCCAGTGTACTCGTACCCAAGATGCTCCCGCTGCATCAAGGGCTGTACCCGTCGCTTCATGAAGCTGAGGGCTACTCTCTCAGCAGTCAAGCCTTGCACCTTCTTCTACGCAATCTTCGCCAGTAGCTCTGGTATCTGAATGCATTCTTGCATGGTTGGTTCGTCCTTCCAGAGCCTGTCGTACACTAGCGCGAACATGCTGGGCTTATGCAGCTGAGGCAGGGCACTACTGATGTAGAACCACTTATTCTTCTAGTCTTGATTTGAATCAATCAAGTCGTACTTGAAGTACAACTCCTGTGCCTTCTAGCGCATCTGGACACCGGCTCCACCAACTACCACCGGGAAATTGGCATTGTGTTGCGGCTTCAAGCGGAAGATTTTCCTAAACAGAGCCCAATGCGGGCGGATTCCAAGGAAAGCTTCGCAGAAGTGCACGTACACTGCAATCTGGAAGATGCTGTTTGGATTGAGATGCACGTGCTCCAGCTTGAAGAAGTCGAGGAAGCCTCTGAAGAAGTCCGATGACGGCAGCCTCAACCCACGCTCAACGAAGTGGCCGAACATCAGGATTTCATCTGGGCTTTTCTCCATCGGCCATGCATCTCCGGCAGCAGAGCTCCAGCTAGCAATCGTTTTCTCGTGCAGCAACCCGCCGGCTTCGAGGGCCTTGATATCTTCTTCCATCATCTTGGACTTCTTCCAAGAGATGGCCTGGCTCGAGGGCTTCGTGATGACCACCGTCTTGTACTTCGGCTCCGGCAACTGATTTTTCCCGCGGCCGGACTTCCTCTTCTGACCCTTGGACGGCGCTGGCTTCATGCTTCTAGTCACGAGAGTCTTCTTTCGCATTGACTTGAGGGCTGCGAGGGGGTGGAGGCACGAACTCTTGGCAGCGTGGACGCTCGAACTCTGCGGCGGCTATGGATGCTAAGGCTTTCTAGATCTAAGGGTGAATGGGGGCAGTGAAACCCTAAGGGATACCCCTTCGGGAATTTATAAAACCAAAACCCTAACGGTTCGACCTGGTGACCCTTCGTATTCAACAGATTGGTTTCACACAGGCAAAATTTTGGCTAAGTTAGAGGACTAAAATCCAAGACCTGCTCGGCTCCATCTCGGGGGCTCGACTACTCGATGGAATTAGATTTCACTCAGCTACAGTTCACTGAATTCAGGCCACTATTCTACAGTCAGATTGGATCCTTCAATTCGAGAAAGTACTCGACTCAAGGCTCGGGGGCTCCGTGCCATGTGTCCTTCAGTTTTTCTCAGGATTTTACGGGATTATTTGACGAAAGACTACAGATTGACCCTAAGCTTGAATTGTCAATTCGAGCTAAGGCTCGGGGGCTACATCCATATAGGATGCGATTTTTGCAAATCGCATTCCTATATTATTTCTTCGGATTTTCTGTGGATTTTTCGGAGCAAGATCAAAGAGTAGAAGATTGACCCTCAGCTTGAATCCTGAATTCGACCTAAGGCTCGGGGGCTACATTCCATATGGAATGCGATTTAAGTAATCGCATTTCCATATGGATCTTTGATGCAAAGATTTCAAGAACGAAGCGAGTATTATTGAAGACCTCCAAGGGAAGTACTCGGGGACGCTTGGGAACAACTCGAGAAGACTTCAAGACTACTCGTGGAGTTAGCTGTAGTACCTTCCAGCCTCGTGATGATCCAAGTACTATCGAAGATTGAAGCTTGTAGAACTCGAGGACGCTTGGGAACTACTCGTGGAGACCTTCAAGACTACTTGGAGCATCGCACTAGACTACAAAGTACTCGGGGGCTTGTCGACCGGGCATCCCTGGGCCCACCAACACATGTGGACCATACCCGGGAGATGAGTTCCTACACACCTGGACTACTCGACTAGTGGGCCACGGTGCTGGTACCGTGGACCACAAGGCAAGACAAGATGGATAAGGACTTGTACTAAGACTAGGATAGCTTTCCATACCTTGTATAGGCTACTCCGAGTCCTACTCGAATAGTACTCTTGTACCAATCCGACTTGTAACCCTACCTCCCGTGGCATATAAGGCGAGGCAGGGACCCCTCTCAAAACATACGCAATCAATACAGAGCAACGCAGCATATAGGATGTAGGGTATTACGCACATTGCGGCCCGAACCTGTCTAATTGTGTGCCCCGTGTCTCACCATCGTGTTCCTGATCTCGGCGAGCCCCACCGCACAATCTACTACTTCGGGTACCCCGTGGTAGGCTCGGTGTCTAAAACACTGACAGATGCCATCCACCTCTCCGTAATTTATACGAAGTCCATCGGAGGGAGGTAAATGACCACACTACCCCTACAACTTGAAATGAAGATACAACCCCTCAGGGGTATTTTGGTCAAGACTTCATCGGACGGACACGCTTCCACCGCGGCTTCGCTTCACATCGACGCAAACCCCACGATCACGCCACGTGCCATTCGCCTCGAAGCTTCCCGAAGCTCCCGGATCACCGTCTCCGTCGCCTCAGGCCTCCGGGCTTGGTTTTGAGGCCCAAACCAAGAAACCGTCCACCGATGGTTTTGTGGGCAACCCAACAAACCCCGCGTGCAAGCTTCGGGCTCCATCCGCTACCTTGCCTCGGCCCATGTTCACGACTTCAGCCTGCCAATCTTGCACCGCACGGCTCGCACTTGACCCCATCGGCCACCGGGTCCATCGAACCAAGCCTACTTGCCACTCCATCACCCGGAGGCCGCCACGGCTAAGGCCTTTCGCACTTGTTCTTCACCTGCACCGACACGAGTCAAGCTGCAACCTGTACCTGCACACTTAGCCAAGCCTCAGTCCACGCAACGTTGTCAATCACTCATCACTAAGGAGCGACCCTCCACTGGTCCTCAGACACACCTGGTCCTCAAAGGGGAAAAGGGAATTGTTCTTCATTCGAATAGAACTGGCCTCGCTCCTCATCGGAGGCGCGTGTTAGCTAATCCGCGTCTTCGATGAGTCATAATATTGGGGCTTTCAGTTTTAAGGCCCACACACGCTCCCTCGCGTTAAGGTTAGTAGGGAAAGATGCCTCCCTCATGTAGTCGCCTCCTCATTCTCCCCTTGCGCCATTGTCTTTCTCCCCCTCTCACCACTGCCGCTTCCTCCCCTGTCCCCTCCTCCATCGCTTCCTCACCCTCGTCTTCCTCCCCTCACCTCCCCCTGCATCGTGACGCACGCTACACCCCTTCACTGAGATGCGTGCCATACCATCCCTCACCTTCCAGCGATGACGACGACAACTAGGAGGAGGAGGGATCCAGCCGCGAGGTCGACACAAGGACGAGGATGTGGCGACTAGAGATCCCTCCAATCCGATAGTGACAAGGTGAACTGCATGCTAGAAATCCCTCCTACAGCATTAAGATACTGTCTTAACTATGCTCAATTAGGGTTTCGAGTTACAAAATGTATACGTGGCATTTCCCTTTAGATTCACTCTTATATTTGGTTTTGCTCTTGTTCCATATATACATTTAGACATTCTCTCCCAGTTGAACAATTACCTCATCAGCAATAGAGGTAGCGAGCATCTTCCTCTTTAAAATGGTAAGGTCGCATTGCCTGAACTAATTTTTTGGTTTCTGAATTTTGTATTTATGTTATTGGTTTACCATAGAACCAATGAGATTATAGTGGGCTAAACTAGTTACTGTAATTGTTTTCTCATTTGTATGGTCTAGTACATAGTTATGTGGGTGTTGATTAGATAAATGCTTTGCTGTTATGCATGGTTAACTAAAAATGTGCTCTACTTGTCTCCTGTTGTAGCATGTCTCCTAGGAGATCTAGCAGTATGGTCTGCATTTTGTGCTATTCTTTGACACTGAGCAGACCTTTCTCATAATCCCTTGACAATTAATTCACCAGATAAATCTATCGAGGAATATAGACCTGGGTAAGTTGAAGAAGATGCACAATATGAAGAAGATGGATATGCCACTGCTAGGGAAGAACAAGAGCAGGTACGTGAGGCTCCGCGCCGAGCCAGAGTGCCAAGGATAGCCACAAAGTGGCCAAGATACAAAATGGTAGTCACTGAGATTGAGAGAGGAGGGATGCCAGTACCATTGACACAAAAGCGCAGGTTCAGGGCGCTTGCGGGGCTCATTGCTAGACAAAAAATACCTTTGGATTTGCCAGAAATGAGAAAACTAAGTGATGAACAGAAGTGGTACTTATTTGAAACCTATCTGCAGGAACACTTGGAGTTCCAGGAAGACATGAAAGAGCAGACATTCAAGCTTTTGTGGAAGATTGCAGCCCAGGCATGGAGACAATTCAGATTTCAGTTTAGGCGAGATTTTGTCAGAAAAGAACTTGAGCCATTTGCAGGAAACCGAGGACACCTCATCTATTAGTGGAAAGTTCGAATCACTTCGAAGCCTGAACACAAACGAGAACAACATGGGTCTAGCTGGTTATGCTGAGAAACTACCACAGTGGGAGGAAGAGGACAGGAAATTAGCTGCGGCTGGGATCGTCAACCCATATGTCACCTACCCTGACGATCATTCTAGGAATTGGCTGCGAGCAAGGAGTAAGCTAGTGGTGGAAGACGGCATTGCCGTGATAGTGTACAACAAAGAAGCAAATGAAAAATTGGCTGCAGACATCAAGGAAAAGAATGCACATGCAGAATCTTCAAGAATGACTTCATGACTGAGAGAGAATGATGTGCTAAGTTAGTGCTTGGGCTGCCCTGAACAACCCGGTCGCGTGCGTGGTGTCTCCAGCTACCAGGCTAGAAGTTTGCATGGCCTCAGGACACTTTTTTTTACACGAAGAGGAAGAGGACGAGGACCGACTCATCAGTTGATAAGCAACATATAAAGGAAGAAATCAAGCAAGAACTCAAGGCTGAGATGGAAAAGGATATGCTTAACTTGATGGCATGAGGGTACCAAGTGGCGTTTGCACCAGTGTCCAATCGCACAAGCCCTTCACCCGCCGGACTGAAGAGCAGTTGTGCGTCCGCAGATAATGTAGGTTTGATCAATGGCACTGCAGAGTTGTCGACAGAGGTGCACTCTGACGATCCTACATAAGAAGACCTTATAGGCACATTGATTGAACCCACAGACTGTGGCCAATGGATCATGTTTGGGGGTGTTGAATGTGAGGCTGTAATTGGTGTGGTTCAACCAGAACAGACTACGCTACATACAGTCTGTTGACGGTCGATTTCCGTCAACCAAGAGCACTTGTTACACTGTGGTTTGAGCTTTGAATTATAACTAACCCGCCACTAGGCATACTAATGATGTATCAAGTTCGCACTTGCTTGTGGTTTTTGGAGTATGTTGTTTACGCAGGATTTAAGTATTTAAAGGAGCACTTTCGGGCAAGGTTCATCAAGCACTTTATGAGAAGATCACGAAGCCGCCACAAGTCAAGACACGAAGTGAACATGACTCCAAATGACCCGAGGACCAAAGCATGAAACCGTGAAACTCCGAGGACCTAAACAAAAGATGCGGGAGTTTGCACGCCAAGTACCCTTATCCAAACCGCGGGGAAAATGATGTCAAGGACCCACATGAAGTTCGGCAAATATTCAAGAAAGTGCGAGAAGCATCGTGGAGGAAGATGGACCCGAACTGGACCAAAAAGGGCCTGATTCGTGACGCCTTTGACCTACCACCTCTTCGGTCTATTTATATCCCCTGTCTCCAACAGCCGCCGCATCCATTCATCAGAGAGCCTGAAGGACCGAATAGGCGACCAGAGAGGGGGGGAGTGAATGGGAGCCGATAAAAATTCTTCCCGAAGGTCAAACTCAGCCTATACCCCGATTGCCACTCCGAGTTCTCGCACGCACCAAAGAATCTCAAGACAAGGCACAAACAAGCCCACAAGATTAAGAGACACCCCTAGAAGCAAACCGCGGAAGCACAAGACAAGAATCAAAGCACTTGGCGAATTCTGGAAACGCCAGGCGCGGACTGTCCGGCTGGTACGGGCGGACTGTCCGTCAGTCATCCCCGGACTGTCCGAAATAGGCAACAGAACCACCAGAGACGCACTGAGAAATTCGGACTGTTCGGTTGAGCCACACGGACTGTCCGCCAGTGTCGCGGACTGTGCGTGAAGGCAGCACGGACTGTCCGTCCACCTCGTTGGAAACCCCAGACAAAACTCGAGCCACCCCAGACAAAATCTCGACCTGGCGGACTGTCCGGCAACACCCCGCGGACTGTCCGCAAACCGCCTGCAACCAAAACCTAGGGAAGAAACAGATCGAAACACGAACTCCCACGAATGAGCGACGAACTGTGACAAACTAAGCCCTCGCGGACTGTCCGCGTGCACCTGGCGGACTGTCCGCAGCACACGAACAGAACCAAAAACTGCTCGAGATTGAGAGTCAACTCTCCAAATCCATCACCGGATCTCCAAAACGGCTAGAGCTATTGAGACACGATTTTGGGGAGATGAGAAGCGTCACACAAGGATGCAATGCCCCAAAAATCTCGACCTCTAACTCCCTAAATCACCGGGAATCGCGGATCACATGAACCTCCACCATGAACTCGGGCTCCAACCAAAAACGCACAAATGGAAGGTGTTTCCCAGCGTTTGAGGGGTCAAGATGACACACAAAGATACGCAAGGCATCCACCCATGATCCCCTCAAAGAAATCTGAGAAGAAACACTCTCAAATCCACGAATCGAGCGAAGAACGAAATCCCCCAAAAATAGCCCTAAAAATGATACGAAAATCACAAAGTACTAGGAGATCACCGCAACGCTGAATGCTTCCATACATCCAGAGGTTTGAGTCTATACAAGAATCTAGCCTAAGGAATACAGAGAGAAAAGAAGCAGTGCAGAGCAATCTACCGGGGGAGGAAACCCTAGAGTCCAAGAGCGAGAGATGCCATCCACCTCTCCACTATTTAAACGAAGTCCATCGGAGGGAGGTAAATGACCAAGCTACCCCTTCAACTTGAAATGAAGATACAACCCCTCAGGGGCATTTTGGTCAAGTCTTCATCGAGCGGACACGCTTCCACCGCGGCCTTGCTTAGCATGGACGCAAGCCCCGCGATCACGCCACGTGCCCCCCGCCTCGAAGCTTCCTGATGCTCCCGGATCACCATCTCCGTAGCATCGGGCCTCCGGGCTAGGTTTTGCGGCCCAAACCAAGAAACCGTCCACCGATGGTTTTGTGGGCAAACGAACAAACCCCGCGTGCAAGCTTCGGGCTCCATCCGCTACCTTGCACTGACCCATGTTCACGATTTCAGCCCGCTAGTCTTGCACCGCATGGATCGCACTTGACCCCATCGGCCACCGGGTCCATCGAACCAAGCCTACTTGCCACTCCATCACCCGGAGGCCACCACAGCTAAGGCCTTTCGCGCTTGTTCTTCACCTGCACCGACACGAGTCAAGCCACAACCTGTACTTGCACACTTAGCCAAGCATCAGTCCACACAATGTTGTCAATCACTCATCAGTAAGGAGCGACCCTCCACTGGTCTTCGGACACACCTAGTCCTCAATCTCCCCCTTGAGGAGTGCATTGACAACACACATAGAAATCAACATAGAGAAAAAGAAAAGAAAACAACCACGAACACCAACCTCCAACAAGTGATCCAAAGCCAACGAACAAGTAAAAAACAAGATCACTCGCCAGATCACGTCTCGGCCCCCTAAGGCAAGGGCAACGGCTCAACACAACCGAGACAAACCAAAGCTCACAAAGAGCACATCAAAAAGCACAAAACTCAGGAAACACAAAGGAGCTCCCCCTGCACATATGCAAACTCCCCCTGAGCAAATGCAACCTCTTCTTCTCAATTTTTCTCCTTACATGCAACATCTCACAAATGCATACCAATTTTCCACAAAATCTCCCAAAATGCACAAACCTCCCCTTATCATACACATTCTCCCCCTTGTTGACAATGCATGAATAAAGGTATATGAAACTCTTCCCCTTGTTTACATGAAAAATGCATATCAAGGCATATATACAATCTACCAAGCTTTTCAAATATACAAAGAGCACACCAAAATGCTACACATGAGACATAGAGCAAGCAAAGTAGATATGGTGTAGTTAGCACATTGCCACAAAGAAACATTCATCTCATGAGCAAGACCCTATCCATGGCAATTTGAGCACAAATACAGTAGATCATCCAAAGTTTATACAGGATCACAAATACTCATCACAAGATCATTATAAATGCCCACAAGCTACTCAAGTCATGTTAAAGCCACCGAGCCATGTGTCTACTTCTTAAAATGAGACTTCTCATGGTAGACAACATGCTACGGTTTAGCACCCAAGATATGAATATCAAAACCATAAGAACATGATTAGGAGCTCATTTTTCAAGCATAAGACAATTCATACACCAATTTCATTTTCATGTTTAAACATTGTACATGAAGTGCCTTTGTGGCAAAAAGAAGCTTTTGCCCCTCCCAAAGCAAAGAGAACAAGATACTCAAGCACAAACTAAACATGATATATGCATTTAAGCACAAATTAAGCATCGACAAGCATCTACTCATGAGAGAAGTAATTTTAGCATTTTCAAAAATATGAAGCAATCTCAACATAAATATATGGCAAAACCATGAAGAGCATAGCATTCACATCCACCATTTACCAAACATGCACAACATCACACATATAGCACATCAGTGATCAATGTATATAAGAGAAGCTCATTCCTAGCACAAGTGATCCAAAGACGGCTATCCTACCAGGTTTTGTACAGAAACTAAAATGCATGAAGGAAATGCAGCAAAATGGTACATATGACACATATATACAAGAGAAGCTCCAAGACTCAGCTAGAAAGGAAAGCACACCACAAGTTCACCCCGCAAGAGAGTGAAAGTGACTTGATCAAGTGGTTTGGTGAAAATGTCGGCTAGCTGGTCTTGGGTAGGGACATAGGACAAAGATATGTTTCCCTTCTCAACATTGTCTCTCTGGAAGTGGTATCCCACTTCTATGTGTTTTGTTTTGGAGTGGAGGACAGGATTTTTGGCTATGGTTATGGCACTGGTGCTGTCACAGAAAAGTGGAACCTGAGAGCACTCCTCACCAAAATCACTCATAGTGTAGGTCATCTAAAGCAGCTGGGAACAACAACTAGTAGCAGCTACATACTCGGCCTCTGTAGTGGACTGGGCTACACTGGATTGCTTGCGAGATGACCAAGAGACCAAAGAAGAACCAAGGAACTGACAACACCCAGAGGTAGACTTGCGGTCCAATCGACACCCAGCAGAATCAGCATCGGAGTAACCGTGAAGTCTGAGTGTCGAGGAGGCAGAATACGAAAGACCAAACTTAGGAGTGTAGTGCAAGTACTTGAAAATCCGCTTGATGGCCTGCCAATGTGAAGTCCTCGGTGAAGCCTGAAAACGAGCGCAGACACACACTGAACTGTATGTCCGGCCTCGTCGCCGTCAAGTAGAGGAGGGAGCCGATCATGCTCCGGTACTCCTTCTAGTCCACGGGTTCACCGTCCTCATCCGCATCCAAAGCCGTAGTGGTACTCATCGGTGTAGTCAGCGGCTTGGAGTCGTTCATGCCAAACTTCTTCACCATGTCCCTAGTGTACTTCGCCTGATGTACAAACGTCCCGTCCTTGCACTGCTTGATCTAGAGGCTTAAGAAAAACTGCAGCTCGCCCATCATGGAGATCTCAAATTCCCTGCTCATGTCATCTGCAAATCTATGATCGTCACCGGTGGGTGATCAATCTATACACGCCGGGGAGCCTCTCGCCTGGACACAACCTCCCCCTCAGCAGCAGCCTCCACTCGAACAACCGAAGTCGTAGTGGGTGTAGGGGATGGTCCATCCTCGATCGTCGTCATAGTAGTGGAAGTAGCATGTACACGATCAGCCACGGGAGCATCACCACCATCATCGTCTTCATCTCAATCTCCACCCTTCTCATCCTCAAAGATCCTCGCTCCATTCTCCTCGTCACCTGCACACTCAAAAGCAGAAGAGCTACATGGCTGTGTCTCGTCGAACGTAACCTCGCAAGTCTCCATGACTCGGTTAGTGTCGAGGTTGAGCACACGATATGCTCTAGAATGAATCGCATAACCAAGGAAAATACCAACCGAACATCTAGACTTGAACTTATCCAACTTGCCCTTCCTCAGAATGAAACACTTGCAACCGAAAGCTCTAAAGTGACTCACCTTGGGTTGTCGTCCATGGATCAGCTCATAAGAGGTCTTCTTCTTGAAAGCACGAAGGAAGATAGCAATTTGAGACATAGCAAGCCGTAGTGACCGCCTTGGCCCAGAAACGCCTAGGAGTCCTATGCTCATCGAGCATCGTCCTGGCCATCTCACAAAGGGTCCGATTCTTCCTCTCCACTACGCCATTCTGGCAAGCGACGTATGGAGAAGAGTACTGATGATCAAGACCAAGATCACTACAAAAGGCATCGAAATGAGAGTTTGTAAACTCCGTGCCATTGTCACTGCGTATAGCTCGAATGTCATCACCATGTCTCTCATTCTTCAACCTAAGATCAAGTCTCGAACAAAGCCAAATGTCTCACTCTTATCCTCTAGAAAGAAAACCCAAGAGTACCTTGAAAAATCATCAACCACAACAAGAACATACCACTTCCCACCCGCAGAGCGAACACGAGCTGGCCCAACCAAATCCATGTGCAACAGCTCACAAGGTCGCTCGGTCATGACTGCAGTCAGAGGGGCGTGAGAAGCAGCAACCATCTTTCCATGCCGACAAGAAGCACAAACCAAATCCTTCTCGAATTTCAACTTAGGCAATCCTCGGACAAGATCAAGACCACTCAAGCGGGAAAGCAACTCAAAGCTCAAGTGTCCCAACATCCTATGCCATTTCCAAAGCTCGGCCGAAACGCCAGCAACAAAGCATCGAGGAGGACCAACAGATTGGGAAAAATCGGCACGAAAGATTTGACCCTCGGGGACGATCGTACAGACAAGATCGCCTCGAGAATCAAGCACACGAGAAGCGCCTGACTTAAAACGAACCTCAAAACCTTCGTCTAGTAACTGAGATACTGACAACAGGTTAAAACCAAGTGACCTGACCAGGGCCACACTTCTTAAGGTCACCTTGCTATTTACCTTCACCATACCTTCAGCAAGCACTCGTCCTCTCCCATTGTCTGCGAAAGTGATGTACTCCCTCGTACTCACCGGGGTGAGGCTGGAGAACCACCCATGATCTCCGGTCATGTGTCGTGAGCAACCTGAGTTGATCAACCAAAAGTCGTCCAAGCCTCCCACCTGCAATAAAAAATGAGAACGAGGATGAGCAAGTGACTCAACACTAGGGTTAGTACCAAAAGAGTCAAACCAGTGTCGAGCCATTTGCTCAAAAGAAGGGTTAGCAAAGTCCATCCTACCAAAACCTCTAGGCGGAGCCCTATCACGCCTACCACCAAAGGACCTGACACATCTCACTCGAGGAGTACGCACACCACGAGGGGGAAAACATGGCCCGTAGTCCATCTGAGACCCAAAGCTCCGATCGTGCCTCCCAAACTCGTAATGGTCACGAGAAGGAGCACGTCGAGCCAACCCACCATGCCCAAACCCAACACGTCTGTCTCTCTGAGGAAAACCACATCCACCTCCACGAGTGGGAACCATACGCACCTACACCTCACCCCTAGGTACAGGCCCTCTACGAGGCTCAGGCACACCACGAGTAAGGTGGTACCTGTCCTTGTTTGCCATCTCCCTAGTAAACCTCTCATCTTTCTTCCTCCTGAAACAGAACTCATCCTTATGATCATCCCTCCCACAATACTCACAAAGGAAGCGTATCGGCTGTGGTTTAGGCTGTGGCTTCTCTGTGCTCACAAACTTGATGGGTTTCTTGTAGTTTTCAGACTTGTGGGGGAAAACTGGTGGATCTGGTGTTGTGTCTAGCTTGTTTCTGAGGTGGTTTGGCTTGGGTGCAAATTTGTTCATTGGTGTGGTATGTGGTGGAATAGGAATCTCTCCAGCTTTCTCTTCTCCCTCACCACTATTCTCACCACACTTGTCAGCCCCCAACACCTGACCATCAAACCTCTTGAACTGAGCCAACATCAAACTCAATTGTGGCTCATGCCCAGACAACCACCCCATTATTTTTCTCAATTCATCATTTTCATCCTGCAGACGATCAACATAGTGTGCAAGTTCCATGTTTTTCAAAGCATGCATTTCACAGGTTGAACATGATGTAGGAAGAGGATCTTTCAATGCCGCCTCAAGAGAAACTATTCTAGTGTGAGATTCATCTAGCCTAGCATGCAACACAGGACATGAGGTACAAGCACCTAACAAAGCTGGCCTAGATTTCAATTCATCACACTCAATCCTAACCACATCTAGTTCCTCTAGAGTAGAGGCATGCTTCTCCTTGAGAGCTGTCAAATCTGCAAGAAAAACTTAACAATCACCACAGTCAATCTCACCAGACACCACAAGAGCAGATTTCAAAGATCCTATCTCATTTCTAGCATCCACAAGCAAGGATTCCAGCTCAGCTATCTTATCCTTAGCATCACCCAACAAAGACCTAAATTCCCTCTTCTCCTTGTTGGTCTTTCTAAGCACATCATCACGGTTATCAAGCAACTCATTCAACCTAGCATTCTCCTCTGGCAAGATGTTGGGATCCTGTCGTATCTCTTCTTCGGAATCGGAGTTCGAATCCGAGCTGTGCCTCCCACCCTTCTTGGAGTGCGTCATGCCGCAAAAGCCTCCTTGTGTGACGAAGCTAAGGCCGGTGAAGTTCTTGCCCATGTGCCGCTTGTCCTTACGCCTTTCTTGCTCTTCCTCGCTGCTCGAGTCGGAAGAAGCATCGCTTGATGTCGAGTCGATGTCGCTCGCTCCGGCCACCATCGCTCGAGCCGTCTTCTTCTTGTGGCCGCCACTCTTCTTGTGCCTTCTCTCGCCCTTGTCCTTGTGCTTGTCCTTGTAGTCGTTCCGGGAGTAGTGCTTGTTGTAGTCGTGCTTGGGCTTGCCCTTGTAGTCGTTCTTAATCTCCATGGCTTCAGGGCATTCAGCGATGAAGTGCCCATGCTTCCCGCACCGATAGCACATCCCTGAGCTCTGCCTTGCATTCTCGCGGTTCTCGTACATCTGCCCAAACCTCTTGCTCAACAAGGTGATATCGTCCTCGCTCAGCACCTCAAAGTCTTCATCTGGCAAGGACACAAGACAAGGCAAAGAGAAACCACCAGAGTTAGCGTTTGTCCTTGATCCTGAGACAAGAGCCAAACTATGAGGATCAGTGGGGCTCTCGCTCTTGGCTCTCAAGCCACGATCAACCTCCGAAGACCTGAGCATGGAAAATAGCTCGTCAAGCGTAAGCGTATCATACATGCTCGACTCCTCAATGGCCTCGACCTTGGTACTCCACGCAGACCTATCCAGGGCATGCAAAAGCTTGATAGCTTGATCATGGTCCGTGTATGGGAGCACTGTCACATTGGCCCTCATGTTGTTGACTATGCTAGTGAAGCGCTGGAACATAGCATCAGTCGACTCGCTGGGGAGATGAGTGAAGTTCTCGTACTCTCTCCGGTAAGTGGAAAACAAACGGGCTTGCACTTGGGCATTGCCAACATGAGCATTTCTCAACTTGAGCCAAATCTTTCCAGCTACATTCTCTCCGTACACTCACTCGAACTCCGAGGCACAAAGAGCACGGAACAACTAATCAACGGCCTTGCTGTTGGCCTCAAACATGTCCCGCGATCCTAGAAGCAGGAAACTGTCTGGGATGACATATTGAGGATTTTGAGTGACCTCCCAGATCAGAGTTCCCATCCCTCACAAAAAACGTGCCCATGCGCCTCTCCCACATCGGGTAATTCTTGCCATCAAAGTGCGGAGGACCCGACCCCTTGCCTTAATCGCCCGTCTTTGGATCTTAGACTGGTTAGAATCAAGAAGATCCGTAACCGGCTCTGATACAAATTGAACAACCGAATAGGCGACCAGAGATGGGGGAGTGAATGGGAGCTGATAAAAATTCTTCCCAAAGGTCGAATTCAGCCTATACCCCGATTGCCACTCCGAGTTCTCGCACGGCCCAAAGAATCTCAAGACAAGGCACAAACAAGCCCATAAGATCAAGAGACACCCCTAGAAGCAAACCGCGGAAGCACAAGACAAGAATCAAAGCACTTGGCAAATTCTGGAAACGCCAGGCACGGACTGTCCGGCTGGTACGGGCGGACTGTCCGCTAGTGTACGGCGGACTATCCGTCAGTCATCCCCAGACTGTCCGAAATAGGCACTAGAACCACCAGAGACGCATCGAGAAATTCAGCCTGTCCGGTTGAGCCACGCGGACTGTCCGCTAGTGTCGCGGACTGTCCGTGAAGGCTGCGCGGACTGTCCGTTCACCTCGCTGGAAACCCCAGACAAAACTCGAGCCACCCCAGACAAAATCTCGACCCGGCGGACTGTCCGGCAACACCCCGCGGACTGTCCACAAACTGCCTGCAACCAAAACCTAGGGAAGAAACAGATCGAAACACAAACTCGCACGAACGAGCGACAAACTGTGACAAACTGAGCCCTCGCGAACTGTCCGCGTGCACCTGGCGGACTGTCCGCAGCACACGAACAGAACCAAAAATTGCTCGAGCTCGGGAGTCAACTCTCCAAATCCATCACCGGATCTCCCAAACGGCTAGAGCCCTTGAGACACGATTTCGAGGAGATGAGAAGTGTCACAAAAGGATGCTATGCCCCAAAAATCTCGATCTCTAACTCCCTAAATCACCGGGAATCGCGGATCACACGAACCTGCACCATGAACTCGGGCTCCAACCAAAAACGCACAAATCGAAGGTGTTTCCCGTCGTTTGAGGGGTCAAGATAACACATAAAGATGCGCAAGGCATCCACCCATGATCCCCTCAAAGAAATCCGAGAAGAAATGCCCACAAATCCACGAATCGAGTGAAGAACAAAACCCCCCAAAAATAGCCCCGAAAATGATACGAAAATCACAAAGGACTAGGAGATCACCGCAACGCTGAATGCTTCCATACATCCAGAGGTCAGAGTCTATACAAGAATCTAGCCTAAGGAATACAGAGAGAAAAGAAGCAGTTCAGAGCAATCTACCGGGGAGGAAACCTTAGAGTCCAAGAGCGAGAGATGCTATCCACCTCTCCGCTTTTTATACGAAGTCCATCGGAGGGAGGTAAATGACCACGCTACCCCTACAACTTGAAATGAAGATAAAACCCCCCAGGGGCATTTTTGTCAAGTCTTCATCGAGCGGACACGCTTCCACCGCGGCCTTGCTTAGCATCGACGCAAGCCCCGCGATCACGCCACGTGCCCCCCGCCTCGAAGCTTCCCGAAACTCCCGGATCACCGTCTCCGTCGCATCGGGCCTCCGGGCTTGGTTTTGCGGCCCAAACCAAGAAACCGTCCACCGATGGTTTTCTGGGCAAACCAACAAACCCTGCGTGCAAGCTTCGGGCTCCATCCGCTACCTTGCACTGGCCCATGTTCACGACTTCAGCCCGGTAGTCTTGCACCGCACAGCTCGCACTTGACCCAATCGGCCACCGGGTCCATCGAACCAAGCCTACTTGCCACTCCATCACCCGGAGGCCGCCACGACTAAGGCCTTTCGCGCTTGTTCTTCACCTGCACCGACATAGGTGAAGCCGCAACCTGTACCTGCACACTTAGCCAAGCATCAGTCCACACAACGTTGTCAATCACTCATCACTAAGGAGCAACCCTCCACTGGTCTTCGGACACACCTGGTCCTCAGAGCCGCCGAATCGAGGAATACACACCGAAGGAAGCCGCCGCCGCCGCGAGTCCTCGATGCTGCCTAGGAGATGGCTTAGGCTAGACCCTAGCCGCCATTGTTGGCCCTGCGTGGTGAAGCCATGGTGGAGTTCCGGAGCCATGCCTTGGATTCATCAAGGCACATGTACTTTTGACGGTGATATCAATCTAATCTTGCTTCTACTTTTGATCTACTTTGATGCATGCCTTCTCTCATTCATGTGTGTAGCTAGCATATGATCTTAGTAGGAATAGATCTAATCTATATCTTGCGAATACATCAAAGTGGTGCACGGACTTACGAGTAGTCGTTCGGCGTTGATCACCTTCCGTAGTGACAGTACGATATAGGGAAAGCGCCGAACGAATGTGCAATGGATATCTCCTTATCATGGTATGAGGTTTAGGTTAGTTTATCACTTTGGCCGGAGTTGCAACTAGGAGACGGTAGGCTAGTGCTACCTTTTGGCATGTTACCTTTTGGCTATCGAATGTGATCCATACATCCACCCGTGTTTGTATGTTAAACCCTTATGCAATCTATGCTTCAAGTAGGATTAGACCGGTTAGATGGAGAACCCTAGGTAGTTTGCTTCCAATCCACGAATTGATACCTTGGGTCACCTTCGAGTGAAAAAGGCCACACGTGATCCGTACGCTTGCGGATCGAAACGCGACACATGTTTCAAACGTCAACACAGTCCTGATTCATGAAGACTGTGTTGTGGTCGAAGTGTTGTATCTATATGGTGTCTTTAGGGATCACGCACTGGAACACCCTCCTAATGACAAGGTGACTACACTTGGACAAGCTCTACACCAGAGGATATAGTGGAAGAGGTGTCACATTCACATCAGTGGAGCACCAATTCCAAAATCTTGTTCGCACACTATGGTACAGATTCCTTCTAGTTCATAGACTACGCGGCAGGTTCCTTCCTCACATGGTTCCCCACATCCTCCTCCTCCTCCTCCACCCCCAGAACCGCAAATTGCAGGACAGGTTCCTTCCTCATATGGTTCCCCACCTCCTCCTCCTCCACCACCCCAGAACTGCAAAATACAAGACAGGTTCCTTCCTCACATGGTTTCCCACCACCTCCTCCTCCTCCACCCCACAACTGCAAAATACGGGACATGTTCCTTCCTCACATGGTTCCCCACCTCTATCACCACAACCGCAAATTACATCCCCACCTCCTCTTGAAAAAATAGAAAAACTTTCATCCCCACCACCACCTCCTCCTCCTCCTCATCAAACAACAAAACCTCCATCCCCAAACGAAAGTGCTCAAAATAATGATGCCAAAGCAGGAGCCTAGAATCATGTGTTGGCTGATGCTGAGAAATCTATTGATGACAATTCGAAGAAACCTACAAGCACATCTGGGCCCAATAGCTCTGTAATAGCTCTGTAAGCAGGAGGAAAAGAAACTTGCTGAAAATAAAAGGTCTCAGAAGCCTACTAGTAATCCTTGGACTGAGATTCAACCAAATTACAAATTTGGAAGGCAAATTCTCAGTGCTACTGAACTCAAGGATGCTGCTCCTTCTACAATACATCTCCATGAATACTACTTGGGCGTAATATGGTACGGTCCCGGCTGGTGGCTGATGAGAGAAGAATTCCCAAAGGAAAATTTTGTGCAGTTCACTGTGGGCATCAGTGACATGTATGATCTCTTCAAGTTCGATGCTTTGGATGTGTCACTTCTCCGCTGCTTCATCCTTTAAGTTGCTTGAAAATTTAATCTGCTTCTCACTAATCACTCTCTATTGAAATGTGCTTTTTTCCTCAGTTCATCTTTCCCATGTGTTTTGCCTCCTTACACTTTGTTCTTTCTTAATATTAGGAATATGGTTGTAGAAGTTGAGGACTATTGGGCAATGGATTGCAGCAGCAATCCTTCCAAAGTAGAATAGGGTCTTGTATCTTGATTCATGGACAAAACTAGGCGCTGATATTTCCCTTTTGAAAAAAGCTATTGATGAGTAAGTTCTTTCTTTCTTAACCTGCAAACTTCCTCAACAAACTCTACAGAGTTTATTAATGGTGCCCTAACCATTGTTGCGTGTTTTGTTGTAGGGTTTGGAATAGTTACTGCATCGACAATAAGTAGCCCAGCTGCACCTTGCAACATGAAGAGAATGTTAAGGTATGTATTACTTATTTGCTCCCTGTGGAAGCTAGTACTAAAGCTTGAGTTTATTTCATCTCACCACTGTTTGTCTTTGTACATTTATCACAGTGCCACCAACAACCTATTAATACCACACTGTGCAGCTTCTATTGTGCCTATCACATGCTTCAACTAAAAAATAAATTGAGGGACCATTAGGTACTTTCTTGGGATCTGCATTTGTAACACCTGCAACTGAGCACATTTCTTCCTTATTAGCGCTGCACATGTTTGGTAACCACCTATGTGTGCTGACTGCTAACATTGTTATATTTAGAAATTTCACCTAGAGTCAGTACGTCTCCACAAAAACATGTTGAGCTACGTTTGTGATAGAACTGCTACATTCCTCATGGACCAGGTGATCAAACCCCATGGAAAATTTCACATGGATGATGCTCTGTTCTCTCATATTCTATCCAAAACCGCCCCTTATTAAAAAAATTTCACATTCCTCCTTATTCTATGAATTTTGTGATATTGTTATCAAGCTAGTGAACTATGGTTGTGTTATTGTTGTCAAGCGAGTGATGCTTCTTTAATTGTGAGATGATAATTCCGAATTTTGTCAGATGATATGTGAATTTTGTGGATTTTTGTGAATTTGGATGCTGAACCTAATTTAATTAGGTGCATATGAAATGAGCACATAGGAGGATTATAGGAGACGGGTCATGTGTACGCGCGTCTCCTTCGTCGAGATAGAGCAGTCGCGGGTACACAGCACGCGTCTCCTTTCGTCGAGACAGAGCAGATGCAGGTTCACAGCACACGTCTCCTTTCGTCGAGATAGAGGAGACACCTGTTAACAAGAAGCATCTCCTTTCATCTAGACAGAGGAGACACGTGTAGATAGCACGCCTCTCCTTTCGTCGAGATAGAGGAGACGCGCGTACACCAGACGCGTCTCCTTTAGTGGAGACAGAGGAGACGCGTTATGGAAGTATTTTCTGCGTCTCTGATGTTGAGTTCATGTAACAGGCTCACTTTTTGTGCCTGTTACCAAGGTCCCTGTGGGGCCAAAGAAACAACCATTTCAGGTGATCGGTAACTAGTTGTGGTAACGGTCTTTGTTAGACATCTGTTACAAATATGTGTTATTAGTAACGGGCTCGGTGTCTGTGCCCACTACTAAAGGCTCATGTGGGCCCGGGGAAATAGCCATTTCAGGTGACCGGTAAGTAGTTGTGGTAACAGTCTTTGTTAGACACCCGTTACAAATACGTGTTATCAGTAACCATTGTTGGTTCATTTGTAACGCTTAATCGGTAATGGGTGTTTTGCCCATTACTAAAGGTCATCTATGCCCGTTACAAATGTGAGTTTTCATGTACTGGGGAGTGGTCATCGGTCTGAGAGTGGGCCGGCCTGTGGGTGCTGAGCTAATGCCCACCCGTTGCCACAGGCCTACCCGAGCTGCTGGAGCCGCGACGGCTTCAAGCCGCTGGAGGGAGGGTGTCGGTGGGCCCGCTCGAGCTTGGGAAGCTATTGTAGCTCTAAGAGTACAAATGTTCCAGTTATTCCACTTAATAAGAAATATTGTTTTGTATTTAAGAGAAATTATTCTGCACATAAATCATGTTTTGCTCTATGATGTGTTGAAGTTCTTTCCTGTCATGAAAGAAAGTGTGTTTTAGCTTTAAGAGAAATGAACATGCACCAGAGTTCTTGCATGTCATGAAAGAAAGTGTGTTTTAGCTTTAAGAGAAATAAACATGCACCAGAGAATGTATTTTGTTCCATAAATGTAAAAAGTGTGTCCCTAACAAGAAAAAATATCCAAGCTTCCGAACATTACAAATAGGCAATGTCCATCAGCAATGAAGTGCTTAATTTACATCAAAACTAGAAACAGTGGGTAAAGCATGCCAGTTTTTATGAACAAAAATATTATTGTAAAAAGTATAAAAAAATAAGGATTAATCAGGGAGGGTGGAAAAATATTATTGTTAGGAACCTACACATGTCACGTTATGTTTGCTATTTTTTCATTCCTCCAAAAGTATTAAACTCAAAAACACAAGAGTACGCTAGATGGCACGTCATATATTATGCCTTCATTGAATCGTCACCTTTGGGTGCCTTGTAAACAACTGTTGAAGCGTAACTTATATATCTTTAAATGTTGAATGCATTTGTTTGTAGTATCAAATACACACGCATCTGTCGTTTTTGCTTACTTATTATCCAAAGCGTACAATAGTACAATGGAATGGTGATTGGAAGCCACATCAGTCATATGTCATATTTGACAACTTTTTAAAATTTCCTTTTTTTGACGGTCAACGGGGGGAGTGCCTCACCTCAATTTTCATTGATAGGCTTGTGGCAAGCAAAAATGCTACAACATTTGAGTGCAGTGATTTTACAACAGCCCAACACACACAACATGAGGACCTGTGTAGTCCGAGGACCGGTGGATAGTCGCTCCTTGGTGATGAGTGATTGACAACGTTGTGTGAACTGACTCTTTGCCCAGTATTGCAGGTGCAGGTTGCGGCTTGATTCGCGTGGTGCAGGTGAAAAATAAGCGCGAAAGGTCTATGTCTGTGTGACCTCTAAGTTTAGCAAGTGCTTATGGATGCTAACGTAAGAGGACACATAATAGCACTTAGCCTTGGGGAGCCTCTCATGGTAATAAGAGATCTGGAAATTAAACGCAAGAGAAACCATTTGGAAGAGAGACATTACCAATCAAGACCTAAAGCATCAAAGTCAGCGACTTCTTGGAGCTAAAGTTGAAGAAGAAAGATGAAGACATACGGAAGAGAAGACCCTGCCACACCTGGTATGAGCTTAATCTCGAGGACAAGATTGTCAAGAGGGTGGGGGGAGAATGTAACAGACTAGAAATTTGAATGTTTTACCATGTGTGAATTTTCACAAAAAATTGAAACTTTTTGTGTGAACAAGAGTGCTACCAAATTTTGAACCAATTTGCTAGCCTCTCATCTAAATTCTCCACAAACAAAACCAAATATAAAAATATAAATTCAAATTATGGTTTAATTATGTGATTTGGATTTCTTGGATTTTATTTGGAGTTAATTGAGTGTTGTTTGAATTTGAAAGTAATTAAAATTCAAAATTAGAATTCAAACTATATTCAAATGCTAACTACTAACTTGGGCCTTAATCTCGCATCTGAAGTCTGCTGGACGCCCCCAAGCTTTTTAGAAAGGACTGGAACCACCCTTAACTCCTGCTAGCCCATCACCTCAGCCCAGTAGGCCCGCTAGTCTCTCCCTCTCTCTTCTCACACCGGCACCCTTGTGCCCCTTTCTTCCTCCTCCTGTCAGTACCCCTCACATGCCGAGCGGCTGTGCTGGCACGCACGTCGAGCTGCGCCCGTCCTAGGCCCCAGCCTCGTGCGTTCCGCTCGAGGGAAAAGCCCCTTCTACCCCTGTTTCGCGCCCCTGCAACTCTAGCGTCGCACCGCTGGATGCTCGCCACGCCATCCCGAGGGCACCGGCACCATGGAGGGCCGCGGTGCGCTTTCGGCCTTGCATCGAGTCCTCCGCCGCCGCTATAAGAAGCCGCTGAACCCTAGCCAATCACTCTCTCAAGCCACCCAGGTCCCTTCCCGTAGTCGCCGCCTCTGGTTGGAGAAAACAAAGGTAGAAAAGAGAGGAAGCAAAGGAAGGAGGAGAGAAGGAGGAGAAGAAGGAGAAGATGAGGAAGAGGAAGAAGCTGCACCACACCAGGAGGAAGCTGCTACCGCCTTCATGTCGCATGACGACGTCAAAGCCCCGTGCCACGTCACCTTCGAGGAGCACCATGCTGTTGGAGCTCTAGGCACATCGAGCAGAGCGCCACCGCATTGAAGACAACACCGAGGAGCCGCTGCTGCCTGTCGAAGAGGAGAAGGAAGCCAGGATGCCACTGTTCGGGAACACCACCTTTGCCCGCGCGAACAGAAGCTCGAGAGCCACCTTCGCCGCACCGACGCCAAAGACCAGGAGGCCGAGGAGCACCTGCGTGCTGCTGGCACTACGTGAAAACCTCAAATAGGTCACGCAAACATTTGTAACGGGCCCTTAACACCCGTTGCATGGACCCCTATCTGTAACGGTTGTTGTTTGGCACCCGTTGCACATAAGCACGGCAGGCTCGACCCCGACGTGGCCAACACAACGCTCGTTACCAATGAGGACTTCCAGTAACGGGCTTCTTAAATGCCCGTTACAGTTATTCTTTGTAATGGACATTAAAATGCGTCCGTTACAAAAGTTAAACGTATCGGTAACGGGCCCTTTAAGTCCATTACTGATCACTACCCTATCGGTAACAAGCTCTTTAAGTCCCTTACCGATAACCATTTGACGCCCATTACTAGACTTGGAGCTCAAAAATTGAAGTCCATTAGTACTCTTCACTGCCGTCAAATACTGGACTATGTCATCATAGCAAATATTAGATATCTGTTGACGGTTCAATAACGCGTCAAGGTTCACCGCAAACTTACGGATCATGTAGTACCTTTTTCCCTCGAGTATCACCCAAGGTATCGAATCCGTGGAACAGTGTGTAACGCAAGACAACCCAATAACCGAGAAACACTTGCATCTTTAAGAAGTTTCGAATGCATCTAATCTACTAAGATCATGAGAGGTAGCAAGAGAAAGCATTGAGGTACTGATCTAGAGGGATCTAGATCGTGTTTATGTCGTAATTCTGAGCAAGATAGAAGAGAGAGTAAAACGAATCTTATTAAAAGCGTCTTTAAACCTTGACCTTCGGTCAAACCCCCTAAGTCGCCCCGCCGTACTCGGTGTCAACATCCTGTCATGATGTTCCCCTTTCTTCGCGGTCGAATCTTAGAGCACACTCGCAAGGAGTGCGTTGAACTACTTGGTAGATCGGGTATGCACCTCTAGCCACCGCGGCTACAAGAACATCCCATGCAATCTATCTCGAGAGTATATTGAGGAAGAAAACACCCAAGCAAGAATAAGAATCGTAAACAAAGGTACTCGATCGCTAGAAATCGGATCCATTAAAACTCCATCATAAGTGTATACATGAATAAGATCCAACCGGGATCCTACCTTGATCTTGATTCACGCCTCCGGAACTCCGACGTGGTCTTCCTTGCAAGGTTCCCACGCCGGCTAGGTAAACCCTAGACGACTGACACGACCCTCCTCTATGTGATGGTGTCCCTCAAGCTCCTCTGCTCCTCGGCGGTGAATGACGAATGGCTTGATAGTTGCAACTTCGCATGGGGACTATAAATAGCCCGAGGATCATCTAGGTGAAAGGGGGCGGCGAACCTGCACGAAAAGGGGCCTGGCCGGCTGGCCTAGGCCGACCGGCCCAGGGCCTTTTTGGCCCGGTTCGCCACCGATTTTCTTCCCGAAGCTTCTAGCGACTTCCTGAGTTTTTGCCGAGTTGCATGTGGGCTCTTGATGTCATTTTCGTCGCGGTTTAGATAAGGGTGCTTGGCATATGAACTCCTGCATCTTCAGTCTAGGTCCTCGACACTTCTCGGCTTCACGCTTTAGTCCTTGGTTCATTTGGAATCATGTTCATCTTGTATCTTGTCTTGTACCGGGCTCCATGATCTTCTCGTAAAACCCTTGATGAACTTCACTCGTAAGTCCTCATTTGGGCTCTTGATTCCTGTGTAAACAATAAACTCCAAAAACCATTCACGAGTGCAAACTTAACATATAATGGGGGTTAGGATCATTAGTCTGAATATCAAATTAATACCAACATAGAAGGTAAACTCATGGCTAGGTTGACGGAAATCGACCGCCAACATCCCCCCATGCTTAAACCTTGCTCATCCTCGAGTAAGCCTTCAATGGATATCAGAGTTGCCCTTTGATGCTCATACCCTACACTTGATAATACATGAGAAAACATAATGCTCTCTAGATTTATATTCATTTAAGTTCCATAATGTACTAACTTTTATCTTTATGGAGGGTAGATATCATTCAAGCTCTTTTCACAAGTACTTGATCATGCTCTCAAACTTTTAAACAAATCTCAGAAATTTCGAAAAATAAAGAATGAGATAAAGAGAAAAATTGCTTTACCAAGATCAAAAATAACCATCTTGCACTTTGCTCATGTACTCTCATCTCATCTTGTCTCTCAAGCCTACTTGTTCTACTCCTTTCCTCTCTCAAAGTATATGGTGGAAAGCTTTATATGGAGCTATAGGAAAGTTTAGTCCTACCAAGATATTATAGTTGAGATATTATTGAAGCAAGACTAGCTTCTCATGGTCTTACCGAGACTCGTCAAAAAGGTCATTGGAAAAATAATGTTAACAAGGAAGAGGGAGAGATGAACACACACTTTTAGATAGGTGGACATGTGCAAATGGCAAAGAGTGATCCCGAGGCACAAACGAAGTCCTCGTTATCGGATTGCACATGGTTGGAAAGATGAGTATGGGTCTTGACCTTGAATCCTCTTGAAAACTCAAAAAGCACTAAACATAGCTAGAGAACCGGGGAGCTTTATTATTTTTTTTCTTTCTTTCTTCTTTCTTTCTTTTTCTCATCATACTTTTTTTCTTTCATCATACTTTTTCTCTTTTATCATTTTTTCATCATTTTTTTATTTTCTCCCCTTGAACTCTAGACTATACTAGCACTTCCTTGGCAACCCCCCAATGCTTAGACGTTTGCTCGTTCTCGGGCAAAAGAGGTGATAAATATGCCAAGGTGGAAATTGAAGCTCACTTGATGCACCTTTCTTGTAATCTTCCACAAAAATCCTCTTGTGATCCTTTTGGATGTCTCCCAAAGTCTTGCTCACTTGATGCACCTTCCTTGTAATCTTCCACAAAATATTCATCCATACTCATATATTCGGTTGTAGTGAAGGAGGTGAACACAAAAAAGATATATTTGGGTTTTGTGGTTGGATATCCAGTGAGGTTTGCGAAATTCCCAATGTGGAAACTCACAATGCACGGATAGAAGAGGCTAGCATAAAGAACGATACGCAAAAATGGAATGACCAGCTTCTTAGTCTCGGGCCAGAGAAATCAGGCCTTGAATTAATGCACCCAAAAATAAATCTTGTATATACTAATGTTTTGCTCTCAAGTAAATTTAGGCTTTGGATGGGTAGAGCAAAATGCAAGCGGTACTTGTGACAAGGTTAGCATAACTTTTTGAGAATAAAAAAGTTCTTTGATTCATTCAAAGTTGAGAGCTGAAGGACCGAATAGGCGACCAGAGAGGGGGGGGTGAGTGAATGGGAGCCGATAAAAATTCTTCCCGAAGGTCGAACTCAGCCTATACCCCGATTGCCACTACGAGTACTCACACACACCTGAGAAGCTCTAGATTAGGCACAAACAAGCCCACAAGTCCTAGAGACAAGCCTTGAAACAAACCACGAAAGCACAAGAGAAGAAACAAAGCACTTGGCCAATTCTGGAAACAGCCAGCGCAGACTGCCCGTACGGTACGGCCGGACTGTCCGCTATGCACAAGCGGACTGTCCGGACCAGCCTTGCGGACCGTCCGAAAAATGCAACAGAACCACCAGAGATGCACCGAGAAAATCAGATTGTCCGGCTGGACCACACGGACTGTCCGTGAAGGCAGCGCGGACCGTCAGTCCAACTCGCTGGAAACCCCAGACAAACTCAGCTCGACGCCAGACAAAAACTTGACCTGGTGGACTGTTTGGAAACCCCTCGTGGACTGTCCGCAAACCGCGTGCAACCAAACCCTAGAGAAGAAACAGATCGAAACAAGAACGCGCACAAACAAGTGACGAACTGCAACGAACTGGCCCCTCGCAGACTGTTCGCGCGAACCAGGCAGACTGTCCGCCACGCACGAACAGAATCAAAAAACTGCTCGAGCTAGGGAGTCAACTCTCCAAATCCATCACCGGATCTCCCAAACGGCTAGAGCTCTTGAGACAAGACTTTGGGGAGATGAGAAGCATCACAAGAGGAAGCTATGCCCCAAAAATCTCGACCTCTAACTCCTTAAATCACCAGGAATCGCGGATCACACGAACCACCACCATGAACTCGGGCTTCGACCAAAAACTCACTAATCGAAGGTGTTTTCCGGCGTTTGAGGGGTCAAGATCACACACAAAGATGCGCAAGGCATCCACCCATGATCCCCTCAAAGAAATACAAGGAAAAATGCCCTCAAATCCACGAATCGAGCGAAGAACAAAACTCCCCAAAAATAGCCCCGAAAATGACACGAAAATCACAGAGGACTAGGAGATCACCGCAACGCCGAATGCTTCCATACATCCAGAGGTCAGAGTCTATACAAGAATCTAGCCTAAGGAATATACCGAGGAAAAGAAGCAATCCAGACCTATCTACTGGTGGAGGAAACCCTAGAGTCCAAGAGAGAGAGAGATGTCGTCCACCTCTCCGCTATTTATACGAAGTCCACCGGAGGAGGCAAATGACCACGCTACCCCTACAACTTAAAATGAAGATACAACCCCTCAGGGGCATTTTGGTTAAGTCTTCATCGACTGGACACGCTTCCACCACGGCCTTACTTAGCATCGACGCAAGCCCGTGATCACGCCACGTGCCCCCCACCTCGAAGCTTCCCGAAGCTCCCGGATCACCGTCTCCGTTGCCTCGGGCCTCCGGACTTGGTTTTGCGGCCCAAACCAAGAAACCGTCCACCTGATGGTTTTGTGGGCAAACCAACAAACCCCACGTGCATGCTTCGGCCTCGATCCGCTACATTGCACTGGCCCATGTCCACGACTTCAGCCCGCTAGTCTTGCATCGCACGGCTCGCACTTGACCCCATCGGCCACCGGGTCCATTGAACCAAGCCTACTTGCCTCTCCATCACCCGGAGGCCGCCACGGCTCAGGCCTTTCGCGCTTGTTCTTCACCTGCACCGACACGAGTCAAGCCACAACTTGTACCTGCACACTTAGCCAAGCATCAGTCCACACAATGTTGTCAATCACTCATCACTAAGGAGCGACCCTCCACTGGTCCTCGGACACACCTGGTCCTCAATCTCCCCCTTGATGAATGCATTGACAACACCCATAGAAATCATATAGGGAAAAAGAAAAGAAAACAGCCACGAACACCAACCTCCAACAAGTGATCCAAAGCCAAAGAACAATCGAAAACAAGATCACTCGCCAGACCAAGTCTCGGCCCCCTAAGGCAAGGGCAATGACTCAACACAGCCGAGACACAACTAAGCTCACAAAGAGCACACCATGAAGCACAAAACTCAGGTAAAACAAAGGAGCTCCCCCTGCACATATGCAAACTCCCCCTGAGCAAATGCAACCTCTTCTTCTCAATTTTTTCTCCTCACATGCAACATCTCACAAATGCATACCAATTTTCCACAAACTCTCCGCTTATCATACATATTTCCCAAAACTCTCTCCCTTGTTGACAATGCATGAATCAAGGTATATGAAACTTCTTCCCCTTGTTTTCATGAAAAATGCATGTCAAAGCATATATACAATCTACCAAGCTTCTCAAATATACAAAGAGCACAACAAAATGCTACAAATGAGACATAGAGCAAGCAAGGTAGATATGGTGTAGTTAGCACATTGCCATAAAGAAGGTAGAGACATATAAGCATGTGACATGGCTAAGAGCAATTGTGAGCAATTTTCACAAAGAAATATTCATCTCATGAGCAAGACCCCATCCATGGAAATTTGAGCACAAATACACTATATCATCCAAAGTTTATACAAGATCACAAATTCTCATCACAAGATCATTATAAATGCCTACAAGCTACTCAAGTCATGTTAAAGCCACCGAGCCATGTGTCTACTTCTTAAAATGAGACTTCTCATGGTAGACAACATGCAACGGTTTAGCACCCAAGATATGAATATCAAAGCATAGATACATGATTAAGAGCTCAATTTTCAAGCATAAGACAATTCATACACCAATTTCATTTTCAAGTTTAAACATGGTACATGAAATACCATTGCGGCAAAAAGAAGCTTATGCTCCTCCCAAAGTGAACAAATGGGCTAAACATTTACAATGACAAGTGGGTCTTTGACCCCAAGCAAAGAGAACAAGATACTCAAGCACAAACTAACCATGATATAGGCATTTGAGCACCAATTGAGCATAGACAAGTATCTACTCATGAGAGACACAATTTTAGCATTTTCATAAAAAGAAAGCTATCTCAACATAAATATATGGCAAAACCATCAAGAGCATAGCATTGACATCACCATTTACCAAACACGCACATATCTCACATATAGCACATCAGTGATCAATGTATATAAGAGAAGTTTTTCCTAGCACAAGTGATCCAAAGATGGCTATCCTACTAGGTTTTGTACAGAAAGTAAAATGCATGCATGGAATGCAACAAATGGCACATATGACACATATATACATGAGAAGCTCCAAGACCCAGGTAGAAAGGAAAGCACACCCCAAGTTCACCCCGCAAGCGTGTGAAGGTGACTTGGTCAAGTGGTTTAGTGAAAATGTCGGCTAGCTGATCTTGGGTAGGTACATAGGACAAGGATATGTTTCCCTTCTCAATATTGTCCCTTAGAAAATGATATCTCACTTCTACGTGTTTTGTTTTGGAGTGGAGGACTGGGTTTTTGGCTACACTTATGGCACTGGTGCTATCGCAAAAGAGTGGAACTTGGGAGCACTCCTCACCAAAATCGCTCATAGTGTAGGTCATCCATAGGAGCTAGGAACAACAGCTAGCAGTAGCTACATACTCAGCCTCTGTAGTGGACTGGGCTACACTGGATTGCTTGCGAGATGACCTAGAGACCAAAGAAGAACCGAGAAACTGGCAACACCCAGAGGTACACTTGCGGTCCAATCAACACCCAGCAAAATCAGCATCGGAGTACCTGTGAAGTCTGAGTGTCGAGGAGGCAGAATACCAAAGACCAAACTCAGGAGTGTTGTTCAAGTACCTGAAAATCCGCTTGACGGCCTGTCGATGTGAAGTCCTCGGTGAAGCCTGAAAACGAGCGCACAGACACACACTGAATTGTATGTCCGGCCTTGTCGCCGTCAAGTAGAGGAGGGAGTACCGTCCTTCTGGTCCATGGGTTCACCATCTTCATCTGCATCCAAAGCCGTAGTGGCACCCATCAGTGTAGTCAGCGGATTGGAGTCGTTCATGCCAAACTTCTTCACCATGTCCCTGGTGTACTTCGCCTGATGTACATACTTCACGTCATTGCACTGCTTGATCTGGAGTCCTAAGAAAAACTGCAGCTCACCCATCATGGACATCTCAAATTTCCTGCTCATGTCATCTGCAAATCTGGCAACAAGATCATGAGAAGAGCCACCAAAGATTATGTCATCCACGAATATCTGAACAATCAAAAGGTCATTCCCGTGCTTAAGGAGAAACAGGGTCTTATCAACTGTGCCCATCACAAACCCCTTACTCACCAAAAACCCTCTCAACCTGCCATACCAAGCTCTAGGTGCCTGTTTCAACCCATAGAGCGCTCTCTGGAGTTTGTTAACATGGTGTGGGTATTTTTCACTCTCAAACCCCGGGGGTTGCCTCACATACACTTCTTCCTCTATCACCACATTCAAGAAAGCACTCTTCACGTCTATTTGGTACAACTTGAACCCTTTAGTCACGGCAAAGGCTAGAAAGATCCCAATTGCCTCCAAACGGGCCACAGGAGCAAATGTCTCCTCATTATCTATGCCCTCTTTCTGGTTGAACCACTGAGCCACCAACCTTGACTTGTTTATCACAACCATTCCATTCTCACCCTCTTTGTTCTTCCACACCCACTTGGTACCTATGGGACGGCAATTTGGCGGTGGATCAACTAACACCCAAACTTGATTTCTCTCAAAGTTCTCCAACTCCTCACGCATGGAATTCACCCAATTCTCATCAGACAAAGCGTGTCGAATATCTTTGGGCTCAAACGAAGCGACAAATGCAGAGTGAGCAAAGTGAGAAGAATTCATTGACCTCGACCGTGTAGTGCGTTCATGAAGGTAACCTATGATCATCGTCGGTGGGTGGTCAACTTGTACCCATCACGGAGCCTCTCACCTGGACACAATCTCCCCCTCAGCAGCAGCCTCAACTCGAACAGCCTCAGTCGTAGTGGGTGTAGGGGATGGTCCATCCTCGATCGTCATCGTAGTAGTGGAAGTAGCACGTACACGATTAGCCACGGGAGCATCACCTCCATCATCATCTTCATCTCCATCTCCATCCAGCTCATCCTCAAAGATCCTCGCTCCAATCTCCTCATCACCTGCACACTCAAAAGCAGAAGAGCTACATGGTTGTGTCTTGTCGAAGGTTACCTATGATCGTCGTCGGTGGGTGATCCACTTGTACCCACCGGGGAGCCTCTCGCCTGGACACAATCTCCCCCTCAGCAGCAGCCTCCACTCGAACAGCCTCAGTCGTAGTGGGTGTAGGGGATGGACCATGCTCGATCGTCGTCGTAGTAGTGGAAGTAGCACGTACACGATCTGCCATGGGAGCATCACCTCCCTCATCATCTTCATCTCCATCTCCATCTTGCTCATCCTCAAATATCCTCGCTCCAATCTCCTCGTCACCTGCACTCTCAAAAGCAGAAGAGCTACATGGCTGTGTCTCATCGAAGATTACCTCGCAAGTCTCCATGATTCGGTTAGTGTCAATGTTGAGCACACGATATGCTCTAGAGTGAATCGTATAACCGAGAAAGATACCATCTGAACACCTAGACTCAAACTTATCCAACTTGCCCTTCTTCAGAATGAAACACTTGCAACCAAAAGCTCTAAAGTGACTCACCTTGGGTTGTCACCCATGCATCAGCTCATAAGTGATCTTCTTCTTGAAAGCACGAAGGAAGATGCGATTTGAGACATAGCAAGCGGTATTGACTGCCTCGGCCCAGAAACGCCTAGGAGTCCTATGCTCATCGAGCATCATCCTAGCCATCTCACAAAGAGTCTAGTTCTTCCTCTCCACTATGCCATTCTGGCAAGCGACATATGGAGAAGAGTACTGATGATCAAGACCAAGATCACTGCAAAAGGTATCGAAATGAGAGTTTTTAAACTCCGTGCCAATGTCACTGTGTATAGCTCGCATGGCATCACCATGCCTCTCATTCTTCAACCTCAAGATCAAGTCTCGAACAAAGCCAAATGTCTCGCTCTTATCCTCCAGAAAGAAAACCCAAGAGTACCTTGAAAAATCATCAACCACAACAAGAACATACCACTTCCCACCCGCAGAGCGAACACGAGCTGGCCCAACCAAATCCATGTGCAACAGCTCACAAGGTCACTCGGTCATGACTGCAGTCAGAGGGGCGTGAGAAGCAGCAACCATCTTTCCATGCTGACAAGAAGCACAAACCAATTCCTTCTCGAATTTCAACTTAGGCAATCCTCGGACAAGATCAAGACCACTCAAGTGGGAAAGCAACTCAAAGCTCAAGTGTCCCAACCTCCTATGCCATTTCCAAAGCTCGGTCAAAATGCCAGCAACAAAGCATCGAGGAGGACCAACAGACTGGGAAAAATCGGCACGAAAGATTTGACCCTCAGGGACGAACGTACAGACAAGATCGCCTCGAGAATCAAGCACACGAGAAGTGCCCAACTTAAAATGAACCTCAAAACCTTCATCAAGTAATTGAGATACTCACAACAGGTTAAAACCAAGTGACTTGACCAGGGCCACACTTCTTAAGGTCACTTTGCTACTCACCTTCACCATACCTTCAGCAAGCACTCGTCCTCTCCCATTGTCCCCGAAAGTTATGTACTCCCTCGTACTCACCGGGGTGAGGCTGGAGAACCACCCACGATCTCCGGTCATGTGTCGTGAGCAACCAGAGTCAATCAACCAAAAGTCCTCCAAGCCTCCCACCTGTAATAAAAAATGAGGACGAGAATGAGCAAGCGACTCAACACTGGGGTTAGTACCAAACGAGTTAAACTAGTGTCGATCTGGGGTTGCTCAAAGGAAGGGTTAGCAAAGTCCATCCTACCAAAACCTCTAGGCGAAGCCCTCTCACGCCTAGCACCAAAGGACCTGTCACGTCTCACTGGAGGAGTACGCGCACCACGAGGGGGACAATGTGGCCCGTAGTCCATCTGAGACCCAAAGCTCCGATCGTGCCTCCCAAACTCGTAACGGTCACGAGAAGGAGCACGTCGAGCCAACTCACCACACCCAAACCCAACATGCCTGTCTCTTTGAGGAAAACCACCTCCACCTCCACGAGTGGGAACTGTATGCACAAGCACCTCACCCCTAGGTAGAGGCCCTCTACGAGGCTCAGGCACACCACAAGAAAGGTGGTACCTGTCCTAGTTTGCCATCTCCCTAGAAAACCTCTCATCTCTCTTCCTCCTGAAACAGAACTCATCCTTATGACCATCCCTCCCACAATACTGACAATGGAGGCGGATCGGCTGTGGCTTCTCTACAGGCTTCTCAACAACCTTCTCTCTTGACTTCCCCTCAAAGACATTCCCCAAGTTGCTCACAAACTTGATGGGTTTCTGGTAGGTTTCTACTTTGTGGGGGAACACTAGTGGGTCTGGAGTTGTATCAAGCTTGTTTCTAAGGTGGTTAGGCTTGGGAGCATATTTGTTCATGGGTATGGTGTGTGGTGGAGTAGGAATCTCTCCACCTTTCTCTTCTCCCTCACCACTCTTCTCACCACTCTTCTGACCACTCTTGCCAGCCCCCAACGCCTGACCATCAAACCGCTTTAACTCAGCCAACATCAATCTCAACTATGGCTCATGCCCAGACAACTAACTCATCAATTTCCTAAGCTCATCATTTTCATCCTGCAAACGGTCAACATAGTGTGCAAGTTTCATGTTTTTCAAAGCATGCATTTCACAGGTAGAACATGATGTAGGAATGCGAGCTTTCAAAGCAGCCTCAATAGAAACTATTCTAGTGTGAGATTCATCTAGCCTAGCATGCAACACAGGACAGCAAGTGCAAGCACCTAACAAAGGTGGCCTAGATTTCAATTCATCACACTCAACCCTAATCACATCTAGTTCCTCAAGAGTAGAGGCATGCTTTTCCTTGAGAGCAGTCAAATCAGCAAGAAACACATTGCAATCACTACAATCAATCTCATCAGACACAACAAGAGCAGATTTCAAAGAGCCTATCTCACTTCTAGCATCAACCAATAAGGACTCAAGCTCAACTATCTTGTCCTTAGCATCACCCAAAAGAGATCTAAATTCTCTCTCCTCCTTGTTGGTCTTCCTAAGCACATCATCACGGTTATCAAGCAACTCATTGAGCCTAGCATTCTCCTCTAGCAAGAAGTTGGGATCATGTCGTACCTCTTCCTCGGAGTCGGAGTTCGAGTCCGAGCTGTGTTTCCCACCCTCCTTGGAATGCGCCATGCCGCAAAAGCCTCCTTGTGCGACGAAGCTGAGGCCGGTGAAGTTCTTGCCCGTGTGCCGCTTGTCCTTGCGCCTTTCTTGCTCTTCATCGCTGCTCGAGTCGGGAGAAGCGTCGCTTGATGTGCAGTCGATGTCACTCGCTCTGGCAACCATCACTTGGGCCGTCTTCTTCTTGTACCCTCCACTCTTCTTCGGCCTCCTCTGTCCCTTGTCCTTGCGCTTGTCCTTGTAGTCGTTCCGGGAGTGGTGCTTGTTGTAGTCGTGCTTGGGCTTGCCCTTGTAGTCGTTCTTGATATCCATGGCTTCAGGGCATTCGACGATGAAGTACCCGTGCTTCCCGCACCGATAGCACATCCCCGAGCTCCGCCTTGCATTCTTGCGGTTCTCCTTCATCCGCCCAAACCTCTTGCTCAACAAGGCGAGATCGTCCTCGCTCAGCACCTCAAAGTTCTCATCTGGCAAGGACACAAGATAAGACAAAGAGAAACCACTAGAGTTAGTGTTAGACCTTGATCCTGAGATAAGAGCCAAACTATGAGGATCAGTGGGGCTCTCGCTCTTGGCTCTCAAGCCACGATCAACCTCTGAAGACCTGAGCATGGAAAACAGCTCATCCAGCGACAACGTGTGATACACGCTCGACTCCTCAATGGCCTTGACCTTGGCACTCCACACAGACCTATCCAGGGCATGCAAAAGCTTGATAGCTTGATCATGATTCGTGTATGGGAGCACTGTCACATTGGTCCTCATGTTGTCGACTATGCTAGTGAAGCGCTGGAACATAGCATCGGTCGACTCACCGGGGAGATAAGTGCAGTTCTCGTACTCTCTCCGGTAAGTGGAAAACAAACAGGCTTGCACTTGGGCATTGCCAACATGAGCATTTCTCAACTTGAGCCAAATCTTACCGGCCACATTCTCTCCATACACTCGCTCAAACTCCGAGGCACAGAGAGCACAGAACAAGTAATCAACGGCCTTGCTCTTGGCCTCACACATGTCCCGCGATCCTGGAATTAGAAAACTATCTGGGATGACATAATGAGGATTCTGAGTGACCTCCCAGATCAGAGTTCCCTTCCCTCACAAAAATGCGCCCATGCGCCTCTCCCACATCGGGTAATTCTTGCCATCAAAGTACGGAGGACCCGACCCCTTTCCATAATCGCCCATCTTTGGATCTTAGACTGGTTAGAATCAACAAGATCTGTAACCGGCTCTAATACCAATTGAAGGACCGAATAGGCATCCAGAGAGGGGGGGAGTGAATGGGAGCCGATAAAAATTCTTCCCGAAGGTCGAACTCAGCCTATACCCCGATTGCCACTCCGAGTACTCGCACACACCTGAGAAGCTGTAGACAAGACCAGGTGTGTCTAAGAACCAGTGGAGGGTCGCTCCTTAGTGATGAGTGATTGACAACGTTGTGTGGACTGATGCTTGGCTAAGTGTGCAGATACAGGTTCTGGACACATTCTTGCGGCTCTTTGGTGTGTGCGAGTACTCAGAGTGGTAATCAGGGTATAGGTTGAGTTCGACCTTCGGGAAGAATTTTTATCGGCTCCCATTCACTCCCCCCTCTCTGGTCATCTATTCGGTCCTTCAATTGGAATCAGAGCTAGGTTACAGATCTTCTTGATTCTAACCAGTCTAAGATCCAAAGATGGACGATTATGGCAAGGGGTCGGGTCCTCTGCACTTTGATGGCAAGAATTACCCGATGTGGGAAAGGCGCATGGGCGCGTTTTTGCGAGGGAAGGGAACTATGATCTGGGAGGTCACTCAGAATCCTCATTATGTCATCCTAGATAGTTTTCTGCTTCCAAGTTCGCGGGACATGTGTGAGGCCAAGAGCAAGGCCGCTGATTACTTGTTCCGTGCTCTCTGTGCCTCGGAGTTCGAGCGAGTGTATGGAGAGAATGTGGCCGGTAAGATTTGGCTCAAGTTGAGAAATGCTCATGTTGGCAATGCCCAAGTGCAAGCCCGTTTGTTTTCCACTTACCGGAGAGAGTATGAGAACTTCACTCATCTCCCCGGTGAGTCGACCGATGCTATGTTCCAGCGCTTCACTAGCATAGTCAACAACATTAGGGCCAATGTGACAGTGCTCCCATACACGGATCATGATCAAGCTATCAATCTTTTGCATGCTCTGGATAGGTCTGTGTGGAGTGCCAAGGTCGAGGCCATTGAGGAGTCGAGCGTGTATGATACGCTTACGCTTGATGAGCTGTTTTCCAAGCTCAGGTCTTCGGAGGTTGATCGTGGTTTGAGAGCCAAGAGTGAGAGCCCCACTGATCCTCATAGTTTGGCTTTTGTCTCAGGATCAAGGTCTAACACTAACTCTAGTGGTTTCTCTTTGTCTTGTCATGTGTCCTTGCCAGATGAGGACTTTGAGGTGCTGAGCGAGGACGATCTCGCCTTGTTGAGCAAGAGGTTTGGGTGGATGAACGAGAACCGCAAGAATGCAAGGCGGAGCTCGGGGATGTGCTATCAGTGCGGGAAGCACGGGCACTTCATCGCCGAATGCCCTAAAGCCATGGAGATCAAGAATGACTACAAGGTCAAGCCCAAGCACGACTACAACAAGCACCGCTCCCGAAACGACTACAAAGACAAGTGTAAGGACAAGGGCGAGAGAAGGTCCAAGAAGAGTGGCGGCTACAAGAAGAAGACGGCTCGAGCAATGGTTGCCGGAGCAAGCGACATCAACTCCACATCAAGTGATGCTTCTTCCGATTCAAGCAACGAGGAAGAGCAAGAAAGGCGCAAGGACAAGAGGCACATGGGCAAGAACTTCAGCGACCTAAGCTTCCTCGCACAAGGTGGATTTTGTGGCATGGCGCACTCCAAGAAGGGTGGGAAGTACAGCTCGGATTCGAATTCCGACTCTGAGGAAGAGGTACGACACGATCCCAACTTCTTGCTAGAGGAGAATGCTAGGCTCAATGAGTTGCTTGATAACCGTGATGATGTGCTTAGAAAGACCAACAAGTAGAAGAGGTAATTCAGGTCTTTGTTGGGTGATGCTAAGGATAAGATAGCTGAGCTTGAATCCTTGCTTGTGGATGCTAGAAATGAGATAGGATCTTTGAAATCTGCTCCTGTGGTGTCTGATGAGATTGACTGTGGTGATTCCTCAGTTTTTCTTGCTGATTTGACTGCTCTCAAGGAGAAGCATGCCTCTACTCTTGAGGAACTCGATGTGGTTAGGATTGAGTGTGATGAATTGAAATCTAGGCCAGCTTTTGTTAGGTGCTTGTACCTCATGTCCTGTGTTGCATGCTAGGCTAGATGAATCTCACACTAGAATAGTTTCTCTTGAGGCTGCTTTGAAAGCTCTTCTTCCTACATCATGTTCTACCTGTGAAATGCATGCTTTGAAAAACATGGAATTGGCACACTATGTTGACCGTTTGCAGGATGAAATTGATGAGCTTAGGAAATTGATGAGTTAGTTATCTGGGCATGAGCCACAATTGAGTTTGATGTTGGCTCTGTTCAAGAGGTTTGATGGTCAGGCGTTGGGGGCTGACAAGAGTGGCGAGAAGAGTGGTGAGGGAGAAGAGAAGCTGGAGAGACTCCTACTCCACCACACACCATACCCATGAACAAGTATGCACCCAAGCCAAACCACCTCAGAAACAAGCTTGATACAACTCCAGACCCATCAGTGTTCCCCCAGAAAACAGAAAATTACCAGAGACCCATCAAGTTTGTGAGCAACCTAGGTAATGTCTTTGAAGGGAAGTCAGGAGAGAAAACTGTTGAGAAGCCCACAAAAAAGCCACCGCCTAAGCCACAGCCGATCTGCTTCCATTGTGAGTATTGTGGGAGGGATGGACATAAGGATGAGTTCTGTTTCAGGAGGAAGAGTGATGAGAGGTTTGCTAGGGAGATGGCAAACAAGGACAGGTACCACCTTGCTCGTGGTGTGCCTGAGCCTCGCAGAGGGCCTCTACCTAGGGGTGAGGTGTATGTGAGTACAGTTCCCACTCGTGGCGGTGGAGGTGGTTTTCCTCAAAGAGATAGACGTGTTGGGTTTGGGCGTGGTGAGTTGGCTCGACGTGCTCCTTCTCATGACCATTACGAGTTTCGGAGGCACGATCTGAGCTTTGGGTCTCAGATGGACTATGGGCCACGTTTTCCCCCTCGTGGTGTGCATACTCCTCCAGTGAGACGTGACAGGTCCTTTGGTGGTAGGCGTGAGAGGGCTCCGCCTAGAGGTTTCGGTTGGATGGATTTTGCTAACCCTTCTTTTGAGCAAATGGCTCGACACTGGTTTACTCTTTTGGTACTAACCCTAGTGTTGAGTCGCTTGCTCATTCTCGTTCTCGTTTTTTATTGTAGGTGGGAGGCTTGGAGGACTTTTGGTTGATCGACTCTAGTTGCTCACGACACATGACCGGAGATCGTGGGTGGTTCTCCAGCCTCACCCCGGTGAGTACGAGGGAGTACATCACTTTCGAGGATAATGGGAGAGGACGAGTGCTTGCTGAAGGTATGGTGAAGGTGAGTAGCAAGGTGACCTTAAGAAGTGTGGCCCTGGTCAAGTCACTTGGTTTTAACCTGTTGTCAGTATCTCAGTTACTGGAAGAAGGTTTTGAGGTTCGTTTTAAGTCGGGCGCTTCTCGTGTGCTTGATTCTCGAGGCGATCTTGTCTGTACGATCGTCCCCGAGGGTCAAATCTTTCGTGCTGATTTTTCCCAATCTGTTGGTCCTCCCCGATGCTTTGTTGCTGGCGTTTCGGCCGAGCTTTGGAAATGGCATAGGAGGTTGGGACACTTGAGCTTTGAGTTGCTTTCCCGCTTGAGTGGTCTTAATCTTGTCCGAGGATTGCCTAAGTTGAAATTCGAGAAGGATTTGGTTTGTGCTTCTTGTCGGCATGGAAAGATGGTTGCTGCTTGTCACACTCCTCTAACTACGGTCATGACCGAGTGACCTTGTGAGCTGTTGCACATGGATTTGGTTGGGCCAGCTCGTGTTCGCTCTGCGTGTGGGAAGTGGTATGTTCTTGTGGTTGTTGATGATTTTTTGAGGTACTCTTGGGTTTTCTTTTTGGAGGATAAGAGTGAGACATTTGGCTTTGTTCGGGACTTGATCTTGAGGTTGAAGAATGAGAGACATGGTGATGCCATTCGAGCTATACGCAGTGACAATGGCATGGAGTTTAAAAACTCTCATTTCGATACCTTTTGTAGTGATCTTGGTCTTGATCATCAGTATTCTTCTCCATACGTAACTTGCAATAATGGCGTAGTGGAGAGGAAGAACCGGACCTTTTGTGAGATGGCCAAGACGATGCTCGATGAGCATAGGACTCCTAGGCGTTTCTGAGCTGAGGCGATCAATACCGCTTGCTATGTCTCAAATCGCATCTTCCTTCGTGCTTTCAAGAAGAAGACCTCTTATGAGCTGATGCATGGCCGACAACCCAAGGTGAGTCACTTTAGAGCTTTTGGTTGCAAGTGTTTCATTCTGAAGAAGGGCAAGTTGGATAAGTTTGAGTCTAGATGTTCGGATGGTATTTTCCTTGGTTATGCGATTCATTCTAGAGCATATCGTGTGCTCAACCTTGATACTAACCGAATCATGGAGACTTGCAGGTGATGAGGAGATTGGATCGAGGATCTTTGAGGATGAGCTGCATGGAGATGGAGATGAAGACGATGATGGAGGTGATGCTCCCGTGGCTGATCGTGTACGTGCTACTTCCACTACTACGATGACGATCGAGGATAGACCATCCCCTACACCCACTACGACTGAGGCTGTTTGAGTTGAGGCTACTGCTGGGGGGGAGATTGTGTCCAGGTGAGAGGCTCCGCGACGGGTACAAGTTGACCTCCCACCGACGATGATCATAGGTGACCTTCATGAACGCACTACACGGTCGAGGTCAACGAATACTTCTCACTTCTCTCACTCTGCTTTTGTCGCTTCTTTCGAGCCTAAAGATATTCGACACGCTTTGTCTGACGAGAATTGGGTGAATTCCATGCATGAGGAGATGGAGAATTTTGAGAGGAACCAAGTCTGGGTGTTAGTCGATCCACCACCAAATTACCGTCCCATAGGTACCAAGTGGGTGTGGAAGAATAAAGAGGGTGAGAATGGGATGGTTGTGAGAAACAAGTCGAGGTTGGTGGCTCAGGGGTTCAAGCAGAAAGAGGGCATAGATTATGAGGAGACATTTGCTCCTATGGCCCGTTTGGAGGCAATTAGGATCCTTCTAGCCTTTGCCGTGGCTAAAGGGTTCAAGTTGTACCAATTGGATGTCAAGAGTGCTTTCTTGAATGAGGTGACAGAGGAAGGAGTGTATGTGAGGCAACCCCCGGGGTTTGAGAGCGAGAAATACCCAGACCGTGTATACAAACTCCAGAGAGCGCTCAATGGGTTGAAACAGGCACCTAGAGCTTGGTATGGCAGGTTGAGAGGGTTCTTGATGAGTAAGGGGTTTGTGATGGGCACAATTGATAAGACCCTGTTTCTCCTTAAGCATGGGAATGACCTTTTGATTGTTCAGATATACGTGGATGACATAATCTTTGGTGGCTCTTCTCATGATCTTGTTGCCAGATTTGCAGATGACATGAGTAGGCAATTTGAGACGTCCATGATGGGCGAGCTGCAGTTTTTCTTGTGACTCCAGATCAAGCAGTGCAAGGACGGGATGTTTTTACATCAGGCGAAGTACACCAGGGACATGGTGAAGAAGTTTGGCATGAACGACTCCAAGCCGCTGACTACACCGATGAGTACTATACGGCTTTGGATACGGACGAGGACGGTGAACCCGTGGATCAGAAGGAGTACCGGAGCATGATCGGCTCCCTCCTCTACTTGACGGTGACGAGGGCGGACATACAGTTCAGTGTGTGTCTGTGCGCTCATTTTCAGGCTTCACCGAGGACTTCACATCGGTAGGCCATCAAGCGGATTTTCAGGTACTTGAACTACACTCCTGAGTTTGGTCTTTGGTATTCTGCGTCCTTGACACTCAGACTTCACGGGTACTCCGATGCTGATTTTGCTGGGTGTCGATTGGAACGCAAGTCTACCTCTGGGTGTTGCCAGTTTCTAAGTTCTTCTTTGGTCTCTTGGTCATCTCGCAAGCAATCCGGTGTAGCCCAGTCCACCACAGAGGCCAAGTATGTAGCTGCTGCTAGTTGTTGTTCCCAGCTGCTTTGGATGACCTACACTATGAGTGATTTTGGTGAGGAGTGCTCCCAGGTTCCACTTTTCTGTGACAACACCAGTACCATAAGTGTAGCCAAAAATCCTGTCCATCACTCCAAAACAAAACACATTGAAGTGAGGTACCACTTTCTGAGGGACAATGTTGAGAAGGGAAACATATCTTTGTCCTATGTGCCTACCCAAGATCAGCTAGCCGACATATTCACCAAACCACTTGACCAAGTCACTTTCACTCGCTTGCGGGGTGAACATGGGGTGTGCTTTCCTTTCTAGCTGGGTCTTGGACCTTCTCATGTATATATGTGTCATATGTAGCATTTTGTTGCATTTCCTTCATGCATTTTAATTTCTGTACAAAACCTGGTAGGATAGCCATCTTTGGATCACTTGTGCTAGGAAAAGCTTCTCTTATATACTTTGATCACTCATGTGCTATGTATGAGATATGTGCATGTTTGGTAAATGGTGGATGTGAATGCTATGCTCTTGATGGTTGTGTCATATATTTATGTTGATATAGCTTCATGTTTGTGAAAAAGATAAAATTGCCTCTCTCATGAGTAGATGCTTGTCTATGATCAATTTGTACTCAAATGCTTATATCATACTTAGTTTGTGCTTGAGAATCATATTCTCTTTGCTTGGGGTCAAAGACCTTTTGTCATTGTAAATGTTTAGCCCATTTGTTCACTTTGGGAGGAGCATAAGCTTCTTTTTGCCGCAAAGGCATTTCATGTACCATGTTTAAACTTGAAAATGAAATTGGTGTATGAATTACCTTGTGCTTGAAAAATGAGCTCTAAGTCATGTCTTTATGTTTTGATAATCATATCTTGGGTGCTAAACCGTTGCATGTTGTCTACCATGAGAAGTCTCATTTTAAGAAGTAGATACATGGCTCGGTGGCTTTAACAAGACTTGAGTAGCTTGTGGGCGTTTATAATGATCTTGTGATGAGAATTTGTGTTCTTGTAACAACTTTGGATGATCTAGCGTAATTGTGCTCAAATTCCCATGGATAGGGTCTTGCTCACGAGATGAATGTTTCTTTGTGAAAATTGCTTAAAATTGCTTTTGGCAATGTCACATGCTTATATGTCTCTACCTTCTTGATGGCAATGTGCTAACTACACCATGTCTACTATGCTTGCTCTATGTCTCATGTGTAGCATTTTGTTGTGCTCTTTGTATATTTGAGAAGCTTGGTAGATTGTATATATGCTTTGACATGCATTTTTCATGAAAACAAGGAGGAGAGCTTCATGACATCTTGATTCGTGCATTGTCAACAAGGGGGAGAGTTTTGGGGGATATGTATGCTAAGGGGAGATTTTTGTGGAAAATTGGTATGCATTTGTGAGATGTTGCGTGTGAGGAGAAAAATTGAGAAGAAGAGGTTGCATTTGCTCAGGGGGAGTTTGCATATGTGCAAAGGGAGCTCCTTTGATTTGCCTGAGTTTTTGTGCTTTGTGGTGTGCTCTTTGTGAGCTCTGTTCTGTCTCGACTGTGTCGAGCCGTTGCCCTTGTCTTAGGGGGCCGAGACTTGGTCTGGCGAGTGATCTTGTTTTCGCTTGTTCTTTGGCTTTGGATCACTTGTTGGAGGTTGGTGTTCGTGGTGGCTTTCTTTTCTTTTTCTCTGTGTGATTTCTATGGGTGTTGTCAATGCACTCATCAAGGGGGAGATTGAGGACCAGGTGTGTCCGAGGACTAGTGGAGGGTCGCTCCTTAGTGATGAGTGATTGACAACGTTGTGTGGACTGATGCTTGGCTAAGTGTGCAGGTACAGGTTGCGGCTTGACTCATGTCGGTGCAGGTAAAGAACAAGCGCGAAAGGCCTTAGCCGTGGCGGCCTCTAGGTGATGGAGTGGCAAGTAGGCTTGGTTCAATGGACCCTGTGGCCGATGGGGTCAAGTGCGAGCCGTGCGGTGCAAGACTGGCGGGCTGAAGTCGTGAACATGGGCCGGTGCAAGGTAGCGGATGGAGCCCGAAGCTTGCACGCGGGGTTTGTTGGTTTGGCCACAAAACAATCGGTGGACGGTTTCTTGGTTTGGGCCTCAAAACCAAGCCCGGAGGCCCGAGGCGACGGAGACGGGGATCCGGGAGCTTCGGGAAGCTTCGAGGCGGGGGGGCACGTGGCGTGATCGCAGGGCTTGCGTCGATGCTAAGCAAGGCCGCGGTGGAAGCGTGTCCGCTCGATGAAGACTTGACCAAAATGCCCCTGAGGGGTTGTATCTTCATTTCAAGTTGTAGGGGTAGCGTGGTCATTTACCTCCCTCCGATGGACTTCGTATAAATAGCGGAGAGGTGGATGACATCTCTCTCTCTTGGACTCTAGGGTTTCCTTCCCCAGTAGTTTGCTCTGAATTGCTTCTTTTCCCTCTGTATTCCTTAGGTTAGATTCTTGTATAGACTCTGACCTCTGGATGTATGGAAGCATTCGGCGTTGCGGTGATCTCCTAGGCCTGTATGATTTTCGTGTCATTTTCGGGGCTATTTTTGGGGAGTTTCGTTCTTCGCTCGATTCGGGGATTTGAGGGTGTTTTCCTTCAGATTTCTTTGAGGGGATCATGGGTGGATGCCTTGCGCATCTTTGTGTGTGATCTTGACCCCTTAAACACCGGGCAAAGCCTTCGATTCTTGAGTTTTTCGCCGGAGTTCGAGTTCTTGGTGGTGGTTCGTGTGATTCGCGATTCCCGACGATTTAGTGGCTTAGAGGTCGAGATTTTTGGGGCATAGCTTCCTCTTGTGTTGCTTATCATCTCCCCCAAATCTTGTCTAAAGAGCTTTTGCCGTTTGGGAGATCCGGTGATGGATTTGGAGAGTTGACTTCGCAGGGTCGAGCTTTCTCAGCTCTGTCCGCGCCTGGCGGACTGTCCGCGGGTCACATGCGGACTGTCTGCGTGACTGCATTTCGTCGCGTGTTCATCCGTGTTCGTGCGTGTTCGCGTTTCGATCCGTTTTGTCGCTAGGGTTTTGTTGCAGGGTGTTTCCGGATTGTCCACGTGGGGCTTGCGGACTGTCCGCGTGGCTTGGTTTTTGTCTGGGGTGGCTCGAGGTTTGTCTGGGGTGTCCAGCGAGTTTTGCCGGACTGTCCGCCTGGGAAGGCCGGACTGTCCACGAGGTCCCGGACTGTCCGCGGTGCTTGCCCGGACTGTCCGAATTTCCTCGGTGCAGCACTATTGGCTCGGGGTCCTTTTTCGAACTGTCCGCCGAGGGTTCACGAACTGTCCGCCATACTTGCGGACTGTCCGCCGTACTCGTCTGGACTGTCCGGCCTGGACTTCGCAGATTTAGCTAAGTCATTTGGTTCTTGTCTTGTGCTTCCGCTCTTTGCTTCTAGCCTTGTCTCTTGATCTTGAGGGCTTGTTTGTGACTTGTCTAGAGCTTCTTTGGTGTGTGCGAGTACTCGGAGTGGCAATCAGGGTATAGGCTGAGTTCGACCTTCGGGAAGAATTTTTATCGGCTCCCATTCACTCCCCCCGCTCTGGTCACCTATTCGGTCCTTCATAGCATTTAATTAAATTTCAGATTCATATTAAAAGAGAGCACTAGCTTAAACATGCATAAATCAAGCATAAGATCGAGCAAAGCGGCAACGGTCATCACATATCAACATGGTACAAATTTTCATCCATATAAAGATCATAAAAGCAACGGTGAAACTTATTCATGATGATGGACAAAAGACTATTACTATCACACACATGCTGAAATTAAATAAAAACAAGAAAATACTATGCATACATAAACACACAAAAGATGAAACATAAAGAAAAGGAAAAGGAAACCTCAAACCAGACTTAAAAAGCTTCGTTCCTTCCTTCTTTCTTCACTCCTCATCCGATTGCTCTTGCTCCGTCAGTTGACTTTTGTTGAATCCTTGATCAAAATATGTTTGCATGGCCCCTCCACGAAATTGATCCGGCGGCACAATTTGAAGGCGTCCTAATTGATGGGTGATCCCCGCCGTTCCTTCATGCCAATGGTCGACATGGCTCTGGATCCTCTCAACGTCTTGCATATTCCTTTGCATATACGCCCCAATAATAGCTGCACTTTGTTGGGGCTAGGGCATGCTTGTATAAGGTGCCACAAATGCTTCATTTGGCACAACAAAAATTGGTGGACAATATGTTGGAGGAGGTGGCAGCATGGCTGCACCACTCCCCCATGCTTGCATCGGCACACTTCCGTAGTATGTTGGTGGCATAGGAATACCTCCGTAAGGTTGATTGTATGGGCCCCTCCTTGATCTTCGGCTGCGGAAGACGATCCTTTTTCTATAATTCTTCCTCTTTTGTTCTTCTTGGCTGGCACAAGAATTCCTTCTTCCAACCAATTCTCTCTCCCTTCAACAAATAATTTCAGCCTCATATTTGGGAGAGGAACGTTGACTTTTGCCACCTTATACCCTCTCTTTTCATCTCCACTAATGTATTTTCCTTGCTTTCTTGTAATCAATCCCAAGTGAATTCCCTGCAAGTAGGAATTTTGGGTTCCTTGAAATACCCGGCCTCACAGAAATTGCTATCATAGATAGATAGCATCCCGAACCAATTTGTCCAGTCCCCGAAGTTGCCTCACAACACCACCGATTGATCATGATATATGATGGATCAATGGCTTGCCTTGCAATCAATGCCGAATAAAGCCAATTAACTTCCATGTCGGTGACCTTGGACTCCTTCATTATTCGCAAAATCCTTTTGCTCATCCAAGAATGAAATATCCGGATAATGGGATTCCGGATGCTATTTCTCTGCCGGTTATCTTCCCCTGAAATCATACTCCAAAATCCTTCCAATACACTTTCATTAACATCAAGTTGCTCCGGGGCTTCGCTATGAAAACTGAGAAACTCTCTAATTTGCTCATAAGAAATTATTTGCTCATCATCCTTGAGTCGAAATGAGATGGATGGCACCTCTTCATTAATAACCGGCGCCATGGTCATGAGAATCTCCATGGCAAGCTCCAAATGGAAGCTCACCCCTACTCCATCAGAAAATTGCCCCCAACCAAGGTGGTTCATCATTTGATAGATATCCGGAGAAAATCCCAACACTTGGAGAGCATCATTGTCGAAGTCAACGTTGGGCACAATCCTCTTCTCTAGGCGCCCAATCTTCTCCTCCTCCTCCGTCATCATGAAAAATTCATACTTGCAACGTCGTGGAGTGTACGGTGGTGGAGCGGAAGAACGAGTCGAGCGACGAGGTTGGAAGGGCGGCTCCTCCGTTCACCCTTGCGGTTCGGTGTACCTCATGGACGAGCTTCGCGTGTCTCTTCTTCCACTAAGGAGCATGGTGTCGCTCCTTGATGGCGCCACGTCCTCTTCCATGCTTCGCGGCGACTCGGAGATTGAGTGCCTCCGCGAAGAACTTGTTGATGCTGGCTTCAACGATGACGATTGTGTCTTCCTTCCAAGGACCTTGCTAAAGGCCTTCCTTATTTTGTTGTTGCTGCACAAATCACAAACAAACTCTCCCGGGGGTTTCTTGCCGGTAGAAATACACACAAAAGAAGTATATGGAAGGGCAAGAATTGTGATGTATTTTTCTGAATTTTTGGACTCAAGAAAGGAGAACGAATTTTTCAGAGGTGTCTTTGGAGGTTCTGGACTAGGAGCTCAAGAAAATGAACTAGCAATGAAGCAAATGGCTTACCTGAGGAAGACGAGCACCGAGGGGCCAAGAAATAGGCCAGGCCGGCCGGCCTGGGCTGACCGACCTAGGGCCCCTGCCCCTCTTTTCTGGCTCTTCTTTCTCCCACTTGTTGCTTGATTTATCATGGTGTTGTGTACTCGTGCTCCACGCCGTCCACCGTCCAATTCTTCACAGCCACTCCTTTTTCTTTCATGGTCAAGTCCTCCATCTTGATCATTTACTTTGTGTCACTTCCATGCTTCCTTGCCTCCCATGCTTTCATCCATATCCTGCAAAAATCAAGTCTTGCTGCCCCCCATGCTTGTCCTTGCATGTGCTCAAGATGCCTCAATGATGGAGCCTTCCCGTGATGTATCATGGAGCATTAGAAGTTCAATTAAGCTCAAAACCTTCCTTTGATCATGTTCAGATGCTAATTACTCCTCTAATTTCGAAAATTAAAAATTAACTCAGAGATATCAATGAGTTCAAATGTATTTTTAGAGGAGCTTTTAGGCATCAAAAACATTTGTAAGTCAAAATTTTTCCGACTACATTGATTTTGGTTAGACCGGGATCACTTGCTCTCATTAATTGATAGCGAGCTCCTCTGGCTTGACCGTGGAGGTATAGGTTTAGGTTCTAATTTTGGCCAAACATGAGAGAGATGTTTTGAATAAACAAAAATAAATAGGGCTTGGAAAAAATTCTAACTCTAGAGAAACCGGTAGATATCAAGTTGAATGAAACCAAAAAATTGATTTTTCTAGGTTCACGTGAGTCCTAGCATGCATCAAAGATTAAAAATCATTAAGGAACAACGCTGGGCTCTACTCGTGTGTTTTTATGATGTAAAACAAACCAACCTTGTCATCATGAAGAGGATGAAAGGTGTGGGTAGGTTCTGAATTTTTGGTGTAGGTTTCTCAATAAGAGGCAAATAAATCGTAGGATGGCTCATGTCATAGGTTTATGGTCAAATAAAATCCAAATGAAACATCTGAGCAAATTAAATGTCTCAAAAATAAGTTCAACCACTTAAGAGTTTATACCAAGTCTTGCGTAGCAAATTCTAAGACCAACTTACTTGAAAATCGAAAATAATCCGGGTTGCCCTCCCGGTAGCTTTATTCTTCATCGGGTTGTCCTCCCGGTAGCGTATTCTTGACTCGACGCATGAGTTGCCTCCCACCTAGCGCTTCGTTTATAGTCCATGGCTAGACTTCTTCACTTCGGATCAACGCTCTTTGCAGGCGTTGCAATCTTGGGTACCCACTTCCGCGCCATCTTCGGCACGGGCTTATTTTCCGGCTTAGTCATCTTTTTGGTCTTCACAGGCGGCTTTTGTTCTTTGGTCTTGACGGATGCAACGACTTCTTTGATCACCTTTGCTTCCTTCTTCTTGGGCTCCTCCTTCTTCTTTGGCTCTTCCTTTCTAAAACGACGATGAGGTGGAACATATTTAGCATTGATCATGTTTCATACCTCGAAACGTGGACGAAACTTGAATATGCTTTGTGTGCCATTGATGTCGAACTTGATCTCTCCCTTACCAACGTCGATCGTTGCCCCGACGGTCTTGAGGAAGGGCCTCCCTAAGATGAGGGGCGGCTTCTCCCTTTCTCCCATCTCAAGTACCACGAAATCAATGGGAATGAAGTGATCTCCAACTTTCACGGGCACATCTTCGGCGATACCCACGGGATAGCGGATAGAGTTGTCGCCCAACTCCATGCACATACCCATAGGCTCAAGTGGTAAGCATAGCTTCTCGAACACATCTCTTGGCATGACACTCACACTTGCTCCAAGGTCGCATAATGCCTTCTCGAACTTGAACGAGCCAATAGAACATGGGATGGTCGGACATCCGGGGTCTCTTTGCTTCTCAGGCCCTTGATTTGCGATGGCGGCACTACATTGTTCGGACATCTTGACGTGATCCGCCCCAAGTGTTGCCATCTCACACTTCTTCGCAAGTATGTCTTCGAAGTAGCGAGAATATGTAGGAACTTGGAGAGCGTCCAATAGCGGCATGTTGATGCTTAACCTGCGCACCACTTCCACAAACTTTTCAAATGACTATCAACATTACCTCGAAAGTAGCATATATTTAGTGTAGGCATCTTCGTGTCATCACTTGGCATCTCGAATTCCGGCTCTTCGGTAGCAATCTCCGGAATAGTAGTCATCTTCTCCTTAGTGTGATCTTCCGCTTCGACGGTTGGCTTAGGCTTCCTTGCTTTAGCTGGAAGTTCGGGATCCTCTGTCTCCTTTCCCGAGCGAGTTTGAATAGCCTTCGCCGTCTCGGGACCTTGGGGCTGCCCTGGCAATCTTCCTTCATTAGTGGTTAGGCGCCCGGCAAGTTGTCCCACTTGCGTCTCCAATATCTTCATTATGTTGAGCACTTGATGGTTGGAGCTCCCGACCTCCGTCACCTTGCCATCGATGTTCTCCAATATTTTATCCATAGTCTTGAACTTAGTGACGGTGTCCTTGTTGATCTTTGCTTGCTCGTCCATGAAGTCCTTCAATTGTATACGAAGAGGCACCATATTTTGAATAGACGAACTTGCATTAAATTGAGGTCTACCTTGCCCGTAGCGGAAGTTCGGCAAATCTCCTTTCCTCATGTAGTCGAGCACCTTTGCTTCCTCCGGACAATCTCTTTGGACATGGCCGTACTCCCCACATTCTTCACACGTGGATCTTGGTTCTGCGGCCTTTAAGTCTTGGGCTGCTTTCTTTTCTAGCTCCATCTTCTCCAACCTCCTCATGAGCGAGTCAATCTTTCCTTCTAGAAGTTCCTCCTTTTCAACGTGCAAAACACCTTTAACATTGCTCGTGGGTTGAACCGGAAGTAAGCATCCCGATGACGCCCATGTATCATTATCTGCAACCTTCTTGAAAAGAGTGAATGCCTTCGTCGGAGTGAGCTCAATAATAGATCCTCCCGCCGTTGCGTCAATTACGGTCCTCGATGATAGATTGAGGCCTTGATAGAACTTTTGAACAAGGTTCTCCTTCGAGAACTTGTGATGTGGCATGGCTCGGGTGTACTCATTGAAATGCTCGAAAGCTTCTGCGATAGTCTCCGTAGGATATTGAGGAAATGTAGCAATTTTATTACACAAGCTTTGAGTCTTACTCGGCGAATAGTACTCCTTCATGACAGCTCTCTGTTGGCATTTCTTAACCTCAACACTAGGCGCCGTGGTAGCGTGAGCATGTAAGAAACTCCCGGGTACACTGACGAGTGCGAACGAATCCACAAGCGCACGGATACACCGTTGTAGCACTTCCCCTAGGAGAATGAGTATTTCCTTAGGGTATCGTTCCCTAGGACGGAGATAACCAGAGAGGGTCTATCCAAGGACACCAGCTTCTGCTGGGATAGGTAGGGATATGAGAAGCACTTCCTTAAGGGACTTAGCTCTCAAGACGGATCTGTCCGTTCTCAGTCCTCCCCGTGGGCACGACAACACATCCTAAGTTTTTAGGGATAGGCCAATGTACTGACAACGAGACCAACTCGATACGCTGGCGCAGAGGGTTGCAAAGGGTCCAACAGGCTGTCACCACTGCGGCCTACCTCTATCGTTGCACGAGCACACGTGGTCTTCGCAGGATAACGAGGGCCCAGACACCACGTCTGTACCCCGGATAGCTACTATAGTGCGGTTACGTCTGTCGACCCGCTAACTACACTATAGCAACCCGTATAAATATGGAACCACGAACTAGAGAAAGAACGGAATCAAATCATCTTACTCATCGAGCTATAGAGCAGAAAGGAAGCTATGGATGCAAACAAAAAAGATACAGCAGACTCACTTAGCTAAACAGGATCAGAGCATGCAAACAGGTATATGGACTACTGAGCTAGCTTTAAAGGATCGAAGCCTTGTGTCATGAAGAACACAAGCCTCTAACTTATGAACGAGCTAAGAACACAAGAACAAATCAAGCATGCATGATGTCCACTATAGTCTAAATAAGAAATGCTGAAATACTCACTTTGATCTAAATGAAGAACGAGCATCCACGAGGACATCAACTCACTCCTCACCCCTACTTTACCTCTCAACTAATCCTAATCTAGATCTCTTCTCATCACCATTCTACCACATAGAGGTGAGAATCACCTCACATGGGCAGAATTAGAGAGACGAGAGAGAGCTACCCAAGAGAGAAATGGAACTTGAGAGCTTGGTGGTGTGTGTGTGAAATGGAGCCCCTCCCCTCCTATTTATAGACAAGGGAGTGGCTTGCATCCGGGCTCCAAGTGCTCCAAAACACCCCGGGATGCAGCCAAGGACCAATGAGCGAGCACCACGTGGAGGGGGGAGATCAACCGACCCTAGGTCGGTTCGGCCGATCCTAGGGTCGGCCAAAGCTCCCGGCCGGCCTTCTGGCTTGTGCTTCATCTAGCTCACTTTCATGTGGGCCCTAGTGCCTCTCCTCCGTGCATGGCACATTTCCTGGCAGTTTAGTTGGCAAAGTGGGCCCATGGATCCATGTCATGCTGATGTGGTAGCGTATGATTCGTCAAGAGTTCTTCACATGGATTGGTGACATCATGGATCCAGGAGAATCCATGTGGCAGCCCCTGATTGGCCAGCATTTGAGTGCCTTGGATTGGAGTGGAGTGAAAGTGCATGGATTCCTCTCATTTCTTATGCTAAATACCTGCATTCGAATAGACATCGACACTAGTGGAAAGTATGAGTTTAAGCTCCTATTCTAGTGTGGATGTGCAATTCATGCTCCAATTTGTAGGAGTTGACGGCCATAAAAATGGCACTTAACAGCCGTCAAAAACACCCCCACACTTGACCTTTGGTCGTCCCGAGTGAAGGGGAAACAAAGCCAAGTGGGTCATGAATACCAAAGAGTAAGACGAACATAAGGGATATTCCAAGTCATACCATGGTCCTGTGAACCTCTGTGGAGTGGCTATCATGTCCCCTTGGGTGATTGAAAAGTAGAACAACTGTTAATCAATTCACTTATGCACTTGATGATAAACACCTTGGGGTTTTGCAAGTTTTTCATAAACAAAACTCTTGGTGGCTTCCTCATTTGATTCTCTCAGATCGCTCACTGTGTATATGTCCTCACTAAGGCATTTTTCCTTTCTTCATCCTACTTCTAATGATGGATATATGTGGAGCTCAGGGTAGGATAAAGAGAAAGCATACTTGCATCACATATATTGCAAAGTCAAACACTCGATCCACAGAGAAAATCAAATCATACCATCAGATCAAGATGTGCACCGGTATGGCTATGGTGGGTATGGTAAGGTGGATACTAGGCCCGGAATGGGTGCTAGATATTACCATACATATATGATGAGAACTATGGGTTGATGGTAAGGTGGACACTAGCCCCAGATTGGACACTAGTTATTACCATCAAGATTATAGAACTCCCTTTGTGCATGACCATTCCCTCTCCTTTTTCCTCCTTTATTTGGGACATGGGCTATCTTTTCTTCTTTTTTTCATCTACAAACTTTGAGCATGTGTATATTATTATTTTTTTCATATCCCATGTCTCTTTTTGAAGGATACTCATAGAGAGAGAGGTCACATCACATATGGAGCTTTTACTTTTGTGGAATGGGTGAATGATACAATGCTAACTTCCAGTGTAGAAGCATAGCAAGGGGAAATAGGTGGGGTGCACATAAATCTTGATCATGAAAAGAATTCTCACAAGGGTCACAGAATTTGACAAGGCTCAATGTAATAACAAGCAGCATATGAGTAGAAGGTTTTCAACTATATCATATGGCTCTAGTAGGATGGTGGCATATCAAAGAGGAGCCTTTCCAAGAGGTTTTATGTTTTTTCATGAATAAATTTCCCAAGAGAGTTAGTCATCAGAGCAACAGATCATATCATCCAGCCATATCATACTCGTCAATTACTTAGGTGAACATGCTTGTCCTTAAGAAGGTTATGGCTCACAAGCATCGGGTAGATAACAAGGAATAAAACATATGTGAGTCTACTCAGGTATTACGCGAGCTGGGTGATCTTTTAGCATCATCATTCGAGTTTTAGTTTAGAGATAGACAGATATAGCTTATAAAACTCAGGAATGAAAGAGAGTGAGTTGTTGAGATGCAAACCGGCGCTATGCATGGGAGTTGAACCGTGAGAGGCTCTCCATAGGAGTGAACTCGTGCGGGTCCCGTTCAGGTTCTCGGTAGGTGATCGATCGGCTAGCGCGGAGTGCTCACAGTGGGTACGTATGAAAACGTCGTGCCTACATTGGGAGAGTTGTGGCTCTTCCCCCACACTGTCTCGAACCTAGATGTCCTCTAAATCAAAAGACCAAAGTAATGACACAAGGGTGGCTAAACCGGGTTACGTGACCGGTGACCCACTTTATTCAAATCCAAATGTTTTTAGAAACAAGATGATTAGGCAACTACACACATACAATGAAATAAAGGGAAATAAAGAGAAATAAACCTAGACCTAGACTAGCGCCTAATAAACTAAGATTGGGGCTAATCCCCACTACTCAGAAAGGATCTGCTCCTTTCCCTCAGTAACTGCCAACCTCTGCAGCTTTTGGGTCATGTCCTCCTCCAGCTGGCGATACTCAAACCTGAGCTCATGGTACTCGTCCCTCTGCTTAGCCTGCCCTTCAACTAGCTTCTCATGCTCTAAGAACAGATCGGCTAGTTTGTTTGCCAGCTTTGCTAGGGCAGGGGTCTTCTTGGCGTCATTGCTCTTGATCTCGGTGAGGATCTTGATGATATCTCGCTCCCACTGCGGCGGCTTATGGTGGGGTGTACCATAGCCTCCAATGGCTGTCTTCACTCCGAAGATCTTACACCGGGTCTGTGGGAGTGGGAACTCATCCCACACGTCTTGCTCATAAGTGTGGTAGAAAGCCTCTCCGTAACTGTTGAAGTCGGAGCCAATGTAGCGCTCCCCTGGCTTTAGGGTTGGCCCAGGAGGATTGTCGAACAAGACGCGCTTGCATGCAGCGGTCTTGTTTCCCATGGTGGCCATCCTGACCGGGAAAGAAGGCGGGGAGGAGGAGCCTCACCGGGATGACTGCACCGAGGAGTCGGTGCGCACCCTTCGAGTGCTCTCTAGACTCCTGCCTCTCTCGGCAGTCATGGCCTCCGGTGATCCCATCGCCTCATCCAGGTCGTTGAGGTCGATGAGACGAGAGGAGTTCCCTCCCCCTGAAGTGAGGGGTGAGGCTGCCCTACGGAGCCGAGCAAAACTGTAGCTGGCCATGGATGTGCTGGTGAGCTGAGGATGGTGATGTGGAGGAGATGGATTCTCGTGACGTGATAACTCGTCGGGCGGCAGGGAGAAGGTTTCTAGAGGAGAATGAGGCACACACGTGAAAGAAGAAGGGAGGCGACGTCACTAGGGTTTCGGCCGAACCTGGGTTCGGCCGACCCTAGGTGGGCCCCTCTGGCCTTCCCCCTTCTCGTGTGGGCTCCAGCAGGTCTCAGGACCAAAGGCCCAGGTGGATTCCCCGAGATGGAAAGGTTGGCTTAAGCTTAAGGCTAGGATAAGGTTGAGGTTGAATAATCATCCTCTACTATATAACAACCTTAGCCAAACCATATTATAGTCGTAGAAAATCTAGGGGAGCTCACCTTGGCAACATACCCGGTTCGTCAAAAGTGTAGGAACTTCTGATGGTGATCATGAAGCATTCACCGTGTCGCCATGATGGTGTTGCCTTCCTGTGGTCCTTTGCTTACTCCTCTTTATCTTGTCAATTTCTTTCTCCTGCATAATCACTGTCCACAAGATACCCAAAGGATAATTCTTCCTGGGGAAACGAGATGAGTCCCAAGAGTACTCAGGATGTGGGTGTCTTGCGATCTCCTATCTCAACTCATGATATGACCACACCATCAAGTATGTCGACTACATCAAGTAAGATGGAACAATCGTCAAGTCAAGCTGCACCAACTCATGTCTTCGATGGACCAATTACCCGTAGCCGAGCTAAAAAGCTACAACAAGAGGTGCACGCGCTACTTTGTGAAATTCCATTTATTAATGAGAATTATATACTTCCTAAATAGTGCATGTTGCTATTACTCAGATTCACTAAGGAGGATGACAAGAACACATCAAGATTGAACCAGAGAGAAGAACCACGTCAAGTCAGTTCGGCTTGGCAGAACCGTCACGAAGAATCAGTCATATCTTTTGATTCCTAGAAGCTATGAAGGTCCATGAGTACACGTTGGAAAGGTATTGAAGTCAACTTTCTAATGCCACTAGTGCCAAGTGGTTTAGAGCTACCAGTTTGGCAGGCGAGTGGTTTTGGTGCAGACTGGTCAGAAGATCAACAGTCAGACTAATGCTCAAGTTCATGTGCAAAACTGTATCATTCTACAATATTTCATGGCGCATATTATACATGGTGTGAAAGGTTTTCAAGTTAGCTTTCCAACGCATCCGGACCCGTGTCTTTTGGATGTTCCTAGTGGGAGTTATGATCAAAACATTGAAGTCCACTCAGAAGGCCAGAAGACGTGCGGGAACTGAAGACCACTTCGTGAATGCTCAAGCCAGTTGGCCTTCCATCTTCTCACGTGGCTCTTTCAGTTCACATCTATCTTAGAGATTTGTTTTTTAGTATAAATACCCCTTATGTGCAAGCGATAAACAACTTTTGATGAATTGAGATTATTCCAGTGAAATTGCAGCCGAGCTGCCGAGTGTCTTACTCAACCCTTGTTCTTCCTTGTTCTACTAGGACTTGTGAAGAGATCTCTCTGAGATCCACTAGTTCGTGCTTTGCGAGTTCCAGTACGGCTGCCTCTCCTTGTGTGGATTAGCTCCGGTTGTGGTTCTGCGGTCGTTCAGAGATCGAGTCGAAGTCTTCGTGGTTTCGGTGCCTCTCTCCCCGTCGCTTGGTCGCATCCAACCTTGGCCAGGTATAAAGCTAGTTACCCGCTGTTTTACAGCAAGTTATCCCCGCTACCTTTGTCTTGTTCGTGTCCTACTGCCGTGAAGATCGGGCCATCCATGTACCGATAGTAGTTCGGTACCTATCATCTGGTATCAAAGCTTTCGTTGACACGGTAGGTTGTTTCACCATCCACATATTCATCCCTGTGTTAATCTTTTACATATTTTTGTCTTGTCCTATAGTCCAAAGACTAAAAAAAACCTATAGCCCTTTTGACGGTACTGTTATCTTGTGTTTGTGTTCTTCAAGTTGCTAGTCACCACCATTTATATATATCATTTGTTATCAGCACCTCTGTTAGTGTTATAAAAAAAAGGAGTCAAAAAAAAGAGAGAAGAAAGAAAGAAAGAAAGAATAGAGTTAAAAAAAAGAACAAGTGAAAAGAATCTAAAGTATTTTGAGTTATGGTTGGTTGCTGAAATTTTCATTTTTCATATCCAAGTTGGGGGTAATCTTGATAGTAGCAACATCTTATCTTTTGAGCACCTCAATTTTCACTTGATTGGCAGTACCGTAGCCCTCCTTGTTGCCACCTATAGCTCCACCTAAAAACCTGAACCGGGACTTTCGATTCGTAATCCTTACGACCTCTTTACCACCTCTGTTGAAGCTGCCACACCAGCACTATCATAGTTCTTGAGATCAGGCAAGAACTTGGGTAAGTAAGAGGTGAGATCGAGCGTTTCTACAAATATTTTCCATTCCAAATTTTTCTTGCTGCTCCTAACATGGCAGGATCAGATTCGAGTGTTCATGGAGGACACCGTGGTGATAGGGAACCTCCTGTCTCACGAGATGAGATGCGTCACATGGGTGATTCGCTGATGGAGGCTCTGGGCAAGATGCTCGATGAGCGTCTTCCCGCAGCTGGAGGACGTGGAGCACATCGTGATCAAGAGAACCATCACCAGGAGGAGTCTGGAGATGAGAATTCTGGTTATGGCCATGGATTCAATCACTTCCGAGATGGCCGTGGAGGATATGGTGGTGGTCGTCGTGCTGAATTTAATAATCAGCATGGTGGACGTCACACACACGAACGCCGTGTGAGATTTGAAGATGAAGAGTTTGAAGATCGTGATCATGAGGAAGGGACTGATGATGATGATGAAAATCCCTTTGCTCATGGTGGGAGGTTTGACCAGCGTCGTCATCATCGACGTGCTGATTTTGAAGATAGGGGATATCATCATGGTCGTCGTCATCATGACAATCTGGATAATATTGCTCATGTCAAGTTGAGCATTCCAAAGTTTACTAGAAAGGAGAATGCAGATGAGTATCTTGAGTGGGCTGAACAATGTGATCAAATCTTCAGGGAGTATAATCATTCAGATCAGCGCCGTGTGAATCTTGCTTCGGTTGAGTTCTCTGGATATGCTCTCACTTGGTGGAATCAAGTGCAGGAGAATCAACTTGATTTGGGTATTGGATATATTAATACTTGGGAAGAAATGAAGCGAGTGATGAGGAGGCGTTTTGTTCCTTCAAGCTATCAACGTAACCTTCACAATAGGTTGCAAGTGTTGAAGCAAGGAAAAAGATCGGTTGATGAATATTATAAGGAGATGGAACTGCTACTAGTGCGTGCTGAAATTAGAGAAGATCAAGAGTCAAAGATGGCCAGATTTTTGGGTAGTCTCAATGAAGAAATTGCTGGTTTTGTTGAGATGTTTCCCTACCATACTTTGCAAGATCTTGTTGATCAAGCTAAGCGCACCGAGAGAAAAAATCAGCAAGAGGCACGTGGAAGATCTTATGGCAACCATTCCATAGCAGCCCCGTGGCGTAAGCAACAGTCTAGTACTTCTTTTGGTGGGGGTCGGCCTCAAGGTGCTGCAGCGAGGCCCTCTTCATCCAATGCTACTTCAAAGATGGCGGTTTCTTCGGCATCGTCTCCGGCAAATCAGCAGTGGCCTGCTGCAAGTTCAGCGTCCCAAACCCATACTTCAGGTGCTACATCTTCTCCTCAGAGCAGAGAAATTGTGTGCCACAAATGCCACGGACGTGGACATATTGCTGCTCAATGTCCGAACAGAAGAACTATGATTGTGAATGAGAAGGAAGAATGGGAGTCTGAAAGTGATCGTGAAGATGATGGACCAAGATTCGATGAAGAACCTGATCACGACGAGAGTGAGATTCAGCCTGAAGAAGGAGAACATAATTGTTTTATTTCTCTTCGAGTGCTTAGTGTAACAACAGAGAAAGAAGAAAATGGGCAGCGACATAATTTGTTCCACACCCGTGGGCTGATCAAAGATAAGCTATGTCGCATCATTGTTGATAATGGTAGCTGCAACAATATTGCTAGCCAAGAGTTGGTGGACAGATTGGGATTCAAGTCAAGGCGACATCCTAGGCCGTACAAGATGCAATGGCTTAACGATTGTGGTGCACTGCGTGTCAATCATATTGTGACTGTACCATTCTCTGTTGGTAAATATTATGATCAAGTGGAGTGCGACGTGGTGCCTTTTTTTTGCGCGTGCTAGCTGCTGCTAGGTAGACCATGGCTATATGATCGTGATGTCCAGATTTTTGGAAGGACTAACAAGCTGCCTTTTGTGTTTAAAGGAGAGTGAATTTCTTTGCTTAATTTGACACCGGAAGAAATTTTGAAGGATGATATAAAGAAGAAACAGCGAGAGAGCGAGAACCACTTGAGGGTGATCCACAAAAATAGTGAGGGAGAGTTTCCACAACCAAATAAAACTCCACAGCTGCAAAGAACCCATAAATCGGGAAAAGAGGGTTTAGTATTGATGGCTAGGAAGGGGGATCTAAAAGAATTGAGTGACCCAATGTCATGTTCTTTGTACTCCTGTACAAGGACACTTTTCTTTCTATTAACGCCTTACCCTCTACCTTGCCGAGTACTATTTTGAATATATTACAGGAATATGAAGATGTATTTCCGGATGACGTACCACCAGGGCTGCCACCAAAAAGAGGGATCGAGCATCAAATCGACTTGGTTCCTGGTGCGTCACTCCCGAACCGGGCTGCATACCGCACCAACCCGGAGGAGACAAAAGAAATTCAGAAACAAGTGGAGGAATTGATCAAGAAAGGGTATGTAAAGGAAAGTCTTTCACCTTGTGCTGTCCCTGTTCTTTTAGTGCCTAAGAAAGATGGATCTTGGAGAATGTGTGTGGATTGCCGAGCAATTAACAACATCACAGTAAGATATAGGCATCCCATTCCTCGCTTAGATGATATGCTTGATGAACTTAGTGGTGCTAATTTTTTCACTAAAATTGATTTAAGAAGTGGCTATCATCAGATTCGTATGAAAGAAGGAGATGAATGGAAAACAGCCTTTAAAACAAAATTTGGATTGTATGAATGGTTGGCGATGCCCTTCGGCTTAACCAATGCACCTAGTACATTTATGAGATTAATGAATCATGTGCTTAGAACTTTCATTGGTAAATTTGTTGTGGTTTATTTTGATGACATACTAATCTACAGCAAGACTCTTGAAGAACATGTTGAACATATCCAGTGCGTGCTTGCTGTCCTGCGTGAACAAAAATTGTACGCTAACCTTGAGAAGTGCACCTTTTGCACCGACAAGGTAGTGTTTCTTGGTTTTGTTGTTTCAGGACAAGGCGTGGAGGTTGATGGTGAGAAAATCAAGGCTGTACACGAATGGACGCCTCCACAGAACGTGAGCCAAGTGAGAAGTTTCCTTGGACTTGCTGGTTTCTACCGGCGATTCGTGAAAGATTTCAGCACAATCGCTGCTCCAATCAATGAGCTGACCAAGAAAGAAGTACCATTCAAATGGGGAGAAGCACAACAAAAGGCATTTGTGGAATTAAAGATAAAGCTCACAACAGCTCCCGTCCTTGCACTTCCAGATTTCAGCAAGACATTTGAGATTGAATGTGATGCAAGTGGAGTTGGGATTGGAGGTGTGCTGATGCAAGAAAAGAGACCAATTGCATTCTTTAGTGAAAAGCTAAGTGGTCCAACTTTGAATTATTCGGTTTATGATAAAGAATTATATGCTCTTGTTTGGAGTTTGGAAACTTGGCAACACTATCTTTATCCTAAAGAATTTGTGATACATTCAGACCATGAATCATTGAAACATCTTAAGGGGCAACTAAAACTGAATAGAAGGCACGCTAAATGGTGTGAATTTATTGAGTCATTTCCTTATATTGTCAAATACAAGAAAGGAAAAAGAAAATGTTGTTGCTGATGCCTTGTCTCGACGTCATGCTTTGATAACTCAACTTGATGCTAAAATTCTTGGGTTAGAAAGCATAAAAGAATTATATGCAACTGATTCCTATTTTTCTGAACCTTTTTCAAAGTGTTGCGATGGCAAAGGATGGGAAAAATACCATAAGCATGATGGATTTTTATTTCGAGCTAACAAATTATGCATTCCAGATTGCTCTATTCGAATTTTGCTTGTGTAGGAAGCTCATGCAGGTGGTCTTATGGGACACTTTGGAGCCAAGAAGATAGAGCAAGTGCTGGCCGATCATTTCTTTTGGCCGAAAATGCAACGAGATGTGGCCAAACACGTCCTACGTTGTGACATCTGCCACAAAGCTAAGTCTCGTCTGAACCCTCATGGTTTATATACTCCTCTACCTATTCCTAATGCGCCTTGGGAGGACATTTCAATGGATTTTGTTCTTGGGTTACCTCGGACCAAAAGAGGAAAGGATTCAATTTTTGTTGCGGTTGATCATTTTAGCAAGATGGCACATTTTATTCCCTGCCACAAAAGTGATGACGCTTCGCATATTGCTGAATTGTTTTTCAAAGAAATTGTGTGTTTACATGGAGTGCCACGCACTATTGTTTCTGATCGAGATACAAAATTTTTGAGTTATTTCTGGAAAACTTTGTGGGGTAAACTTGGGACTCGTTTGTTATTTTCTACTACATGTCACCCACAAACCGATGGGCAAACTGAAGTTGTGAATCGAACCTTATCAATGCTTTTAAGAGCTATCCTCAAAAAGAATTTAAAACTTTGGGAAGAAAGTTTACCACATGTTGAGTTTTCTTACAATAGGGCGGTTCATTCTACTACTAAATTTTGTCCATTTGAAATTGTATATGGATTCAAACCCACTGCTCCCATAGATCTTTTGCCTTTGCCTATGCAGGAACGTGTGAACTTTGACGCAAGTAAACGAGCTGAGTTTGTCAAGAGCCTTCATGATAGGGCTCGTGCAAATATTGAGAAGATGACACAGATATATGAGAAGCGTGCCAACAAGGGTTGTCGGAAAATGTTGTTTGAACCAGGCGATTTGGTTTGGGTGCATCTTCGAAAGGATCGCTTTCCAGAACAACGCAAGAGCAAATTGCAACCTCAAGCTGATGGTCCATTCAAGGTGCTACGCAAGATCAATGACAACACCTATGAGATCGATCTGCCCAATACTTATGGTGTGAGTACCAGCTTCAATGTCTCTGACCTTTCTCCGTTCTTTGGATTAGAAGAGTCGAGGACGACTCTTTTTGAAGGGGGGAGGATGATATGACCACACCATCAAGTATGCCGACTACATCAAGTAAGATGGAACAATCGTCAAGTCAAGCTACACCAACTCATGTCTTCGATGGACCAATTACCCGTAGCCGAGCTAAAAAGCTACAACAAGAGGTGCATGTGCTACTTTGTGAAATTACATTTATTAATGAGAATTATATACTTCCTAAATCATGCATGTTGCTATTACTCAGATTCACCAAGGAGGATGACAAGAACACATCAAGATTGAACCAGAGAGAAGAACCACGTCAAGTCAGTTCGGCCTGGCAGAACAGTCACGAAGAATCAGTCATATCTTTTGATTCTTAGAAGCTATGAAGGTCCATGAGTACACATTGGAAAGGTATTGAAGTCAACTTTCTAATGCCACTAGTGCCGAGTGGTTTAGAGCTACCAGTTTGGCAGGCGAGTGGTTTTGGTGCAGACTGGTCAGAAGATCAACAGTCAGACTAATGCTCAAGTTCGTGTGCAAAACTGTATCATTCTACAATATTTCGTGGCGCATATTATACATGGTGTGAAAGGTTATCAAGTTAGCTTTCCAACACATCCGGACCCGTGTCTTTTGGATGTTCCTAGTGGGAGTCATGATCAAAACATTGAAGTCCACTCAGAAGGCCAGAAGACGTGCGGGAACTGAAGACCACTTCGTGAATGCTCAAGCCAGTTGGCCTTCCATCTTCTCACGTGGCTCTTTCAGTTCACATCTATCTTAGAGATTTGTTTTTTAGTATAAATACCCCTTATGTGTAAGCGATAAACAACTTTTGATGAATTGGGATTATTCCAGTGAAATTGCAGCCGAGCTGCCGAGTGTCTTACTCAACCCTTGTTCTTCCTTGTTCTACTTGGACTTGTGAAGAGATCTCTCTGAGATCCACTACTTCGTGCTTTGCGAGTTCCAGTACGGCTGCCTCGCCTTGTGTGGATTAGCTCCGGTTGTGGTTCTGCGGTCGTTCGGAGATCGAGTCGAAGTCTTCGTGGTTTCGGTGCCTCTCTCCCCGTCGCTTGGTCGCATCCAACCTTGGCCAGGTATAAAGCTAGTTACCCGCTGTTTTACAGCAAGTTATCCCCGCTACCTTTGTCTTGTTCGTGACCTACTGCCGTGAAGATCGGGCCATCCATGTACCGATAGCAGTTCGGTACTTATCAACTCATGACCATCGCCTTGCAGATAATGTTGGTGTGATGATAAGCTCTGATCTGCAATGGTAGCGCATATGCGAACTCAAGCCCAAAGAGGTATATCGAAGCTGAAAGTAGACATGATCACCCCAGAGATGCCGAGGCATCCCTGAGGTGGTCATGGGGCTCGAGAACTATAGCACTAGGGTCTCGAAACTCGGAGAGGAAAAGATCGAGCACTAAGGCTAGTGCTTCACCAATAGGTACCGATCTCCGAGTGAACTCAAGCTCAGAAAGACACACGGCCTTCAAAGAGGATGGACTTCCAAAGGCCGGTGTACGATCAGGAACTAGAGTTCGAATGAAGAATGAGATTTAACTCACTCTTACCTTAGGCAGAGGGTTCAATGTTCTCATCAGAGCGATGGAAGCATCCCAAGGTCTGGCCTAAGCTTTATGGATAAGCTGGAAAGTGCAACTCCCATTGGGCATCGATCAAGTCAGGCATAAGATACGAAGTTCAAGCTTCTCCTGACTGATCGACATTGATTGATGTGCTTGAGATAAAAAGTGAATGTACTCCAGTCGATCGGTAAATGATAGTGCTCCTTCGGTCTGATGAATGAACCCAATGGATTATAAAGCAGAGACCGATGTCTTGGTTTATACGAAAGTTCAGTGCAAGGCACTTCAGCTCAAACCTCAACATAGAAACATGATAAGCCTCTCATACCCTCCTTAGGAGATAGTAGTTTAGGATCGAACAAGCCATCCTGGCCGGGAATGATTGTTCTTTCCAAACTACTCTCTCCATCCTCCCGCAAGACAAAGTCTCGGGGAGAAGATCTAAAAAGATGCACGAGAGGGGAACCCAAGGGTAGATCTCGCGCCACGAAATCTTTCCCTTAGGCTCCTGCTATTCAGGAATGACATCTTCAGCCAGAGCTCAGAAAGAGTGGACATGAAGTCTTGGGCTCGGCTGACGATGGATCTAGGCGGCTCAACATTTCCTCTGGCGGGTACCACATTGACCAGGATGCAAGGGGAGCTGAAATCTCGGAGATTCTCCATGATCTCTTTTCCCTCGATAGCATCTAGGTGCACAAAGGATCCTCTGGAGAGAGCATTAAGCCTCATGGCATCATCCTTCTGCAATCCAAACCAGAAGTGCTAGAGAAACATCCAATCGGGAATGTAGAGGACTGGGCAATCTTCAACTGCAGAGGCGAAATGATTCCATGCCATTCCTAGTGATTCCTCCTCACATTGCTTGAAACAGAGAATCTTGGTCCTTAGCGAGATGACACATCCTATTGGGAAGAATTGGGAGCAGAAAGCCGCTCTCAACCTTTCCCAAGTAAGGTAGTCTCTACCAAAACAACGGTGCCAATCCCGTGCTTTCCCGGAGAGGGATAGCGGGAAGAACTCTCTTTTCCGAGCATCCGGTGATTCTCCGGTGTTACCCCAAGTTTCAATCAGACGCTCGTAGTCTCTCACATGATCAAAGGGGTCTCATGACTTAACCCTGAGAAGGATAAGTCCTGAATTAGCTTCATGAGAGAGGGGTGAAGCCAACAGCCAAATGTAAGAGTGGGTCTTGACGAAGATGGCTCTAAGGGTTCACTTCTCGAAGGTGGAAGGTGTTTACAAGGATAACCTTCCATGGGTAGCGACGGTAGAGGTAGAAGTAAAGAAAAAAAAAGGGATATCTCAAAAAGGGTAACGGGGGTGAAGGTAGAAAAAAAGAGAAAAAGATAAATACAAGGATAGACGGGTTTGAAGGTTAACAACAACCGTCCGCGGCAACGGCGCCAGAAATGCTTGTTGGTGTTTCTTAACCTCAACACTAGGCGCCATGGTAGCGTGAGTGTGTAAGAAACTTTCGGGTACACTGATGAGTGCGAACGAATCCGCAAGCGCACGGATACATCATTGTAGCACTTCCCCAAGGGACCGTTGTAGAAAAGGGACTTAGCTCTCAAGACGGATCTGTCCGTTCTTAGTCCTCCCCGTGGGGTGACAGCACATCCTAACTTTTTAGGGAGAGGCCAATGTACTGACAACAAGCCCAACTCGGTACGCTGGTGTGGAGGGTTGCAAAGGGTCCAACAGGCTATCACCACTGCGGCCTACCTCTATCATTACGTGAGCGCACGTGGTCTTCGCAGGATAACCAGGGCCCAGACACCACGTATGTACCCCAGATAGCTACTATAGTGCGGTTACGTCTGTCGACCCGCTAACTACACTATAGCAACCTGTATAAATATGGAACCATGAACTAGAGAAAGAACAGAATCAAATCATCTTACTCATCGAGCTACAGAGCAGAAAGGAAGCTATGGATGCAAACAAACAAGATACAGAAGACTCACTTAGCTAAACAGGATCAGAGCATGCAAACAGGTATATGGACTTCTGAGCTAGCTCTAATGGATCGAAGCCTTGTGTCACGAAGAACACAAGGCTCTAACTTATGAACGAGCTAAGAACACAAGAACAAATCAAGTATGCATGATGTCCACTATAGTCTAAATAAGAAATGCTGAAATACTCACTTTGATCTAAATGAAGAACGAGCATCCACGAGGACATCAACTCACTCCTCACCCCTACTCTACCTCTCAACTAATCCTAATCTAGATCTCTTCTCATCACCATTCTACCACATAGAGGTGAGAATCACCTCACATGGGCAGAATTAGAGAGAGGGAGAGAGAGCTACACAAGAGAGAAGTGGAACTTGAGAGCTTGGTGGTGTGTGTGAAATGGAGCCCCTCCCCTCCTATTTATAGAAAAGGGAGTGGCTTGCTCCGGAGCTCCAAGTACTCCAAAACACCCCGGGATGCAGCCAAGGACCAATGAGCGAGCACCATGTGGAGGGGGAGATCAACCGACCCTAGGTCGATTCGGCCGATCCTCGGTCGGCTGAAGCTCCCGACCGGCCTTCTGGCTTGTGCTTCGTCTGGCTCACTTCCATGTGGGCCCTAGTGCCTCTCCTCCGTGCATGGCACATTTCCTGGCAGTTTAGTTGGCAAAGTGGTCCCATGGATCCATGTGATGCTAACGTGGCAGCGTATGATTCGTCGAGAGTTCTTCACATGGATTGGTGACATCATGGATCCAGGAGAATCCATGTGGCAGACCCTGATTGGCCAGCATTTGAGTGCCTTGGATTGGAGTGGAGTGAAAGTGCATGGATTCCTCTCATTTCTTATGCTAAATACCTGCATTCGAATAGACATCGACACTGGTGGAAAGTATGAGTTTAAGCTCCTATTCTAGTGTGGATGTGCAATTCATGCTCCAATTTGCAGGAGTTGACGGCCATAAAAGTGGCACTTAACAGCCGTCAACACTCTCATCAATGCTTCCCAATTTTGCACCGTCTCCACTGGTAGAGTGTAGAACCATTGCAAGGCTTTTCCGAGAAGTGAGAACGGAAAAAGTCTTGCCCTCAATTGATTTTAGTCCAGCCCTTCCATCGTAAATATCTGACAAAGTTGAATGAACGCTTGGATGTGAAGGTTAGGATCCTCTTTACCGGTGAAAGATGTATGTTGCACCATGTGGATGGTTGAAGTCTTGATCTCGAACGGACTTCCGATGTCTGCTAGGTTGAGGATGCGGAGATCAACAAGCTCTGGGATGCAAAGCTCCCCAATCTTCCTCTCTTGTGCCATTGGTGGCAGTTGAGGTTGATCTCTCCTCGGACTTAGAGGTGGTGATTCCTTCTTCAGACTTGTAGGTGGTGATTCCTTTGGAGATCCCGATGATCCTTCGGCTCCGGCTTCTGGATCTACAATCTCCAGCTTCCTAGATTGTGCTTTGCGTATCTTTTGTCTGTAAAGTTTTTCTGGATCATCCACAAAATTTTTTGGTTTGTTGGAGAGGTGGCCGTCCATCTCCTGTTAGGGTTAGCGATAAACAAAATATACAAAAGATCTAAAAATAAAAGAAAACTATAAAAAGGGTTATTCAAAAACTAGATTAGATTGGTTTTTGAGGATGATCAAAGTTTAATAGATGCAAAAGAAAAATCAAAAAGAAAACTGAAAATACTTACAAACGAGATACTAGATTGGATCTTGATTACTTGTTCCCCAGCAACGGAGCTAGAAAAAGGGCTTGTTGATGGTTCAATAATACGCCAAGGTTCACCACAAGCTTACGGATCATGTAGTACCTTTTTCCCATGAGTATCACCCAAGGTATCGAATCTGTGGAACAGTGTGTAATGCAAGACTCAACCCAATAACTGAGAAACACTTGCATCTTTAAGAAGTTTCGAATGCATCTAATCTACTAAGATCATGAGAGGTAGCAAGAGAAAGCATTGAGGTACCGATCTAGAGGGATCTAGATCGTGTTTATGTCGTAATTCTGAGCAAGATAGAAGAGAGAGTAAAACGAATCTCATTAAAAGCGTCTTTAAACCATGACCTTCAGTCAAACCCCCTAAGTCGCCCCACCATACTCGGTGTCAACATCCTGTCACGATGTTCCCCTTTCTTCGCGGTCGAATCTTAGAGCACACTCGCAAGGAGTGCATTGAACTACTTGGTAGATCGGGTATGCACCTTTAGCCACCGCGGCTACAAGAACATCCCATGCAATCTATCTCGAGAATAGATTGAGGAAGAAAATACCCAAGCAAGAACAAGAATCATAAACAAAGGTACTCGTTCGCTAGAAATCAGATCCATTAAAACTCCAACATAAGTGTATACATGAATAAGATCCAACCAGGATCCTACCTTGATCTTGATTCACGCCTCCGGAACTCTGATGTGGTCTTCCTTGCAAGGTTCCCATGCCGGCTAGGTAAACCCTAGATGACTAACACGACCCTCCTCTCCGAGATGGTGTCCCTCAAGCTCCTTTGATCCTTGGCGGTGAATGACGAATGGCTTGATAGTTGCAACTTCGCATGGGGACTATAAATAGCCCGAGGATTATCTAGGTCAAAGGGGGCGGCGAACCGGCACGAAAAGGGGCCAGGCCAGCTGGCCTGAGCCGACCGGCCTAGGGCCTTTTCGGCTCGGTTCGCCCTCGGTTTTCTTCCTGAAGCTTCTCGCGACTTCCTAAGTTTTTGCCAAGTTGCATGTGGGCCCTTGACGTCATTTTCCTCGTGGTTTTGATAAGGGTGCTTGGTGTATGAACTCTCGCATCTTCCGTCTAGGTCCTCGACATTTCTCGGCTTCACGCTTTAGTCCTTGGTTCATTTGGAGTCATGTTCATCTTGTATCTTGACTTGTACCGGGCTCCATGATCTTCTCATAAAACCCTTGATGAACTTCACCCATAAGTCCTCATTTAGGCTCTTGATTCCTGTGTAAACAATAAACTCCAAAAACCATGCACAAGTGTAAACTTAACATATAATGGGGGTTAGGATCATTAGTGTGAATATCAAATTAATACCAACATAGAAGGTAAACTCATGGCTAGGTTGACGGAAATCGACCGCCAACAATATCACACAAACATATAATCATGTCTCTTAAGATGCAAAACCACACACATAGATAGTAGTCATAAGAGCATATTCTACATATTTAAGATGCATATATAGCATCACATGTTCACATATGACATGCATAATGTTCAGAACAAACATATTCACATGATCACATCTGACGTGCATCAGCAGGGCACTAGTTAGATGGCTTCTTTTGTGCTACAGCCTCAAGTTCAGCTATCTTTGCTTTTAGTTTTACAAGTCTTTCCTGCAACTCAGCATTCTTCTTTGCAGCATCGGCAAGTTGAATATCCTTCATCTTCTGTGCGCCTTTAAGCTTCTCCACCTTAGATTCTAGTATTTTCTGACCATTTGCTAGGAGACTTATGTCGTCCACAGCCTTGTCGTCCATCCTTCTATACACCTTGTCGAGTACTATCCAGATGCAGTCAAGATCCTCCCAAGTAACAACACATTTCTAAAACAAAGGCAAATTGATGCAAGTTTCATAATTAGATTGCCAAGTTTAATATCATGAAAGATGTAACTGGTCAAACAAGAAAGTTGTTTAGCTGTAACTGGGTTCAGAACTTGCCTCAGCAAAGTGATCACTCCTTCTTTCCAGCTTGTTTATGTCTTTCCCAGTGTAGTCAACAGCTTGGTTGCTCCTGTGGATTTCTTTCCAGATCATGTCAAGGTCCTCCCGAGTTACACCAACTCCCTAAAACAAAGGCACTGGATGTTCAATTAATAAAAGTCGATGTAGAATGGAGATTCAGAAATTGAAGTAGTATATAGAATAAGTTCAACAATTTTGTGAGCAGTAGATGATGAGTACCGTGCATTAAATTTCAAGCATAAACCTATAGCCTCTGTAGTTAACAAAATTTCTACTATAAAGGTTAATAATTTTCCTCCCGAGTAACAACACATTTCTAAAACAAAGGCAAATTGAAGCAAGCTTCATAATTAGATTGCCAAGTTTAATATCATGAAAGTTGTAACCAGTCAAACAAGAAAGCTGTTTAGCTGTAACTAGGTTTAGAACTTGCCTGCTTCTCTTTACCAATGTCATCCATCCTTCTTTCCATCTTGTTTAGGAATGACCAGGTGTAGTGTAAGGTTTTCTTGTGCCTGTCGATTTCTGTCCAGATCCTAACAATGTCATGTGCTAATACAACAACTTCCTAAAACAATGGAAAATTGATGCATTAGAACCATTGATTAGTGACGGCACTAGATGTTCAATTAATAAAAGTCGCTAAGCACGAAGATTCAGAAATTGAAGCAGTATATAGAATGAGTTCAACATTTTTGTGAGCAACATATGATGAGTACCAGGAATTCAATTTCAAGCATAAATAGAAACTACCAAACTCGAACTTGCCTCGTGGTTTGCAGAATCATCCGCCTTGTCGACTAGAGGGGGGTGGCCGGAGTCTTCGCCAGCGTCGGGGTAGTCGTCCTCGCTGGACACAAGGTGTGCGACCTCGACGTCTTCGGTCGGATCCACCCTCTTGCCATACGTGCACGGCTTCTTCCTTCAGCCCGAGGAACGCTCGGCCTCTGCCTGTCGAGTGTCGCTGGAGTGCACCCCCTTGGCACTTGTGTGCGTGTACAGCCTCCTCCCCCTGGCTGACGAAGAACCGACCTCTCCCTTGGAGTGTCGAGGAAGCCGCACGGGGGTGGTGCGCAGGGGTGACTCCTCTTCGCTGCGGAACCTCACGCTCTTGGCAGGGGCGGCGGGTTGGGCCTTCTCCTCCTCCCTGCAGAACCTCCCTCTTGAGTCGCGATAGAACGACTACTTTCCGCTGGCCATCTTTGCGACGGAAACGAGGAAGGAGAAGGGGAGAGAAGGCGACCGAGACGAGGAAGGCAGAAGGTTTGAGAAGGAAGGCAGATTGGCAGAGTGGCAGGGGAGAGTGGCTTTGGTCAAACATTCGGAACAAAGGATAAGTGGATTAGCCAAACCACGTCTCCAATGCACGGGGGCGGTGCGTGGGGCCGGCTCCTCGTCGGTTTGGAGGGGCAAAGGCGACGCGGATTAACCATTCCGTGTAGTCTCCTTTGTTTCTGTCTTAATTGACAGGTCAGCTCGATCTCTCAGGGCTCCCATTTCGACATACAGGCACAATCGACACATATCTTTTGAGACAAAACATACATAATATAGATAAAGATAACTTGTCCACGTATATAGATAAAGATAACTTATCCACAAAGATCCACATAGATATATATAATTATAACAAACAGTTAACTTGTCCATCTAGCTAGGCCTTAACTTGCCCATCACTTTTTTACATTGGTCATGCTATCTGACCACGCACGTCAACAAAAGCATGACCCCTTGAACATCAACAAAAGCATGGTATCTTCAACTAAGGTTTGTTTTTTTGCAGCCTTTTCAAATGCAACAAAGGTATCTTGAAACACATTGAGCGCATCTTCCATGGGCTCCAGTTTTTGTTCAGCCACAAACTTGTACCTCCTCATGAATGTAGCCTTTTTTATGAGGATGCACATTTCTTGCATAATATTATCAACCTCAGGTTTCACATATTCCCAGACTTGAAGGTTTAGTAGTGTCTCAAGTTATGGTCACGGGTAGAGGAGTTTTTGCTAAAATAGGGTTAAACATGGTATAAGCATAACATAGTTCAGAACAAAGGATTTCCAAAACAAAGGAATAGGAAAAATGTAGGATTAGAGTGTCATGCCATTTTGATTCCTATGGAATGAAAAACATAGGAAAGTTGCTAGATTGATCATTTGGATGAACCATAGGAATGAGAAGATAGAGATAGACAAAGGATTTTTCCAAGAGGTTGGACCTCATGTTAGAAATCCTCAAAAATCTCTATGGACCAAGACATTTCATAGGAATATCATAGGAATTGTAAAGGGTTCAATCCTTTGTCCCAAAGGGCTCCATAGGAAAAGTTCCTATAGCATTCAAATCCTACAAAAATCCTTCATTTTCCCTTCATTCCAAAGGAGGCCTTAGTTCAGAACTGATTTGCCTCAGAACTCAGACCAAATCACAGTCATAATCATAAGCAAAGTAATCATCATAGGCACTAACTTGATCAAGATCAAGCTTTTTTTGGAAAAGTTGATCAAGCTCGAGCTCAAGCTGCTCCATCTATAGAACAAGTAAAAGGCACTATGATTCAGAGAAACTTGCCTCGCCGTCGTCGTGGTCATTGCCAGAGTCGGATATGAGGTCCTCTACACCTTTGCCGCTCCCTCGACCCCTCTTCGTCGTTGCAAGACATTTGTGGTCGCAGACGTGAGGCAGGCGTCTCGCCCTCTTCGCTGCCCCCTCGCCGGCACGCTCCTCCCTACCATTGCTTGGCCCCTCGTCGGAACCCAAGAGGATCCAGTCGAGGACGCTCATCTCCGGCTTTGTGTTCGCTCCACCGCCGCTTGGCCCCTCTCCGACGCTCATCATCGTCTCCGTCTTCGCCGGCATGCGCGCGGATCCAGTTGCGGCACAGCATCATGTTCAGCTTCTCCTCCTCGATCCACAGTGCGTGGGGTCGTCCACTGCTTGGCCCCTCGCCGGTGCTCATCGTCATCTCCCCGCCTCCGCTCTCCTCGCTGACGCTGCCTCCGCTCACCTCCGCTAACCCTAGTGAGAAATGATGAAAGCGTCGTGTGTGCTACGCTTATCCATTCGGTATGTTATATTTATTTTGCAAAACGAAGAGTCATTGCCGACGCGGGTTCGAGAACCTACATCTCATTTGTTGTCAGGTGGGTCTGGGCGGGCAGGCAACGTTTATCTTTTTTATATAGGCTGCTGACGCTGACACGTGGGCCTGACACTATTTTTTTTGAAATGAAACTTGCTTCCCTCAAATATTAGAGCCCATAAAACAGCACCTAAAATCTCATAAAAAATACGAACAATTCATAGTTGGTCATTTAGTATTCGAATAAAATATCAACAGGCACACTTGTGTAACCACAATTATTAAAATTCGAATTTGTATCTCATGTTTGGGATATAATAATTCTAATAACATCTTAGGTTGGTCTAAAAATTCTACAAATTGACTTAGCAACATAATTTGGGTCCCTAAACTTGTCATAAAAATTTCAAATGGTTTCTAAAAAGGAAGATCATACTTGTGTACAAATGTGTACATCTCTCACATAGTTTCCTAGAATGTTACTTCAACATTGAAGCTTTCCACACTTTACAACATGTTCGAACTCATATACATTTGAAATTTTAACACAACCTTGTGTTCACCTTAAGATTATGAAATACAAAGTTTCATTAGTAATGGTTGTGTAAAACAAATAATATTTCTATGTTTTCCTTATCAAGTACAAGATAAGGCATAAAAACATTACTCACGAAACAGAAATATACACTAAACAATGAAGTTAATGAAAAGATGGCAATTTTAGAAAACTTCAGAAAAAATCATCAAATTTGGATTACGTATGACCAAGAAATACGTGACACAAAATTTGGTTGCAGATTAAAAGGAGAAATGAGAACAGTTTCCTTTGTGGTCGGTTTCCAATGAATATCGGTTTTTTATCCACGCTCGCACCACTTCAATGCAGATTGTAACTTCCTTATTAACTTTGATTTTGTGCCACGACACGAAAGTAAATAAATCCATTTATTTAAGATATATAATAATCAATCCATCTGTGTGTGAGATTTATATATAATAGTCTTTCGCCCAAAACACATATCTTTGTCATTGGTGACGCTGGTTAGTGAACATGCATCTCCGCAGTGTACACGCGATCCGAGGCGTAGTGGCGTGTCGCAGTGGGAAGATCAGCCGCCTGACGGTTCCCCGTCTTGACATTATAAATCCCCGGCCGGCCAAGAGCTTCGTCCATAAGCTTACCTCAAGCGCGCCACCAAGAAAACCCCAGCACCATCGTCTCCCGTCATCAAGAAGATCACCAAGAGCTTCTTATTCCTCAAGCGCGCGCATGGCATCGTCATTGAACGAGCCATCCAGAAAGCGGGAAGGGAGGAGGACGACGATGACGAAAGCCGCCGCCATCGGCTCATCAAGGAGGTGAAGGCGTCGAAACCCGAGAAGGCCGAGAAGGTGCCGGTGTCGGCGCCCGAGGAGGCACCGGCACCGCCACCCGAGAAGGCCCTCTTTTTCCTCAACTACATTTGGACAATCGTTGGTCCGTCCAAATGTTCGTTGAAGCTTTCAAGAAGATTCAATGGGTGGTCGTTGAGCTCGGCTTGCCACGACCCCACAATCTGCTGCAGAGGACCATGAAGGATTTCACCTTCAAGATCCATGCGTTGGCTGGGTAGATTGAGAGAGTCGTGGTCGGCACCAATAGCGACGGCGACAACGACGACAATGGCGGCTTCGACGGCGGTGACGAACGCGGCCTCGATGGCTCCGGCTCTGACTCCGACTCTGACTCCGACGGTGGGGCTCCTCCGATGGTGGTGACACATCCCCTACCTTTGCTTAATTAATTTGTTCCTCCTTTGTTTGTTCATCCTCCTTTGTTTGTTCATCGAACTCTGCTTGTTTGTCATGAACATGTTCCTCTGTTAATGTGCTCCTCCTGTGTGTTTGTTGAACTTGTGATGAACTACATCTAAGGGACGCGGACAGATCCATCCGTGCGTCCTAATGCATTACAATATCTATGGCAGCAGTTTACAATGAATTGCAATATTTGTTACTCTATTTGTTAATGAAAAGATTCTAAATTTTGAAAAACTCTATATAAAATCATTGGAGACGCCGGTGCAGGTTGGTTAATTTCACAATGATATGTCAGCACAGATGAATTGATGAAATTTGTGATATGTGACACATTAAGATTCGTGACCCAATTGTCATTCCATTCCATTCTTCATTGATACATTCAAGTTTGTCATCTGTGACAAATTTTTTATTCTTCATTCACACAGATGAAACAAATTAAAGCACCACTTTTCACATCACAATTACTTCTTTGCAGCATACATCCCCAGTAAACATCCAAATACTACACAAACAGCACCCACAATAATCAAGTTCTAACACCTCATGTTTTTAATTAGTGCTAATTACATCTTAACCAAGTCAACAATCATTAGTGATTAAACCCTAGTCAAACTCTTGTTCAAACCGCCAAGCTAATCTCTTGAACTCCATATCCTTTCTGGAACTTTTGCCATGTTCTCCAAATTTCACCTAAACACATCAAAATCGGCCAATGCAAAAGTTGTGCATCTTTTCATGGTACACAATTTTCATAATTGGCAGCATCTCAAATTTTGAGTGGAAATTGGTCAAAATCGTGGTCAATGACAGGAATTGTATTTTGCCGGTGCTGAGAAAATCTCCAAGTTGGCATGCTGTTTATGCAAAATCCTTTGAGAAAAACATCTATGAGCCTTTGTAAAAGTTGTATAGGGTCAAGAGATCTACAAATTTGGTATAAACACCTTAGTGCACTTTAGTTGTAGAATTTCGAGGTAAACTCGGTCAAACAGGGCTACTCCGAACTGTTTATGCACTTAGGCACCGGGAACGCGCGCTCTCGCGCACGACATCGCACAGGCGCCACATCGGCCCTGCTCCGTACACTGTCGTACATTCACGCCGAGGCACACCTGCGACCGCTGGTCCGAGCCGATCGCCTCCGCCACTGTTGGCCGCTGCGGTGACGCAGGCGTGGGGTCGTTGATTGGTGCTAAGCGGTGCGCGCGCACACGACCGGCGCCCGCACGCCACCCTGCCATTGGCCGGCGCCGCACCGCACGCGTTGCCGACTCGGTGCCCATACCGCGACATCTCCCGTCGACTACACTCAAAATTTCCTCCTCTTTGCATTGAGCCGTCTATATATACCCCTCTCCTCCACCGCGTGGAAGCAACGCCACCGCCGCTCCACCATTGCCGCTGCCGCGACGAGCACACGCCTCCACTCGCTCCCGCAGCCATCTCGCACCTCGATCCTCTCCTCTAGAACTCAACTGAGCTCCCACACCCGCCCATGGCTTAGCTCCGCCCCTCATCGCGTCGGAGTTCGAGCCGTAGCGGCCTCACCGCCACCACTCGCGGAAGCCACCTGCGGCCACGCCACCACCCCCAATCGACTTGTGGTGAGCCAAATCGAACTCCCGTGCCATTTATTTTTCTGCTCCGGCCATCCTTCGCCGCCGGCGAGCTCGCCGCGCCACCGGAGGGCACGTTTGTGAAGTGCGAATTCTTGTAGGGTCCTTTGTGTAAAGCTAGGGGCATTTGTGTAAGAAAAAGATTCTTTCCAGGGGCTCCACTAGAAGTAGATTCTTAAGTTCTTCACTTATAGGTCCAACATCTTAGAAAAATCTTAGAAAATTCTCGAAAAATCATAAAATTGTCAAACCAATTTTTTTGGTTTCGTTATGGCCAGATCTACATCTTTTGTAAAGCACAACCATACTTTTGATAAGCAGGTTTTGAACTGCAATTTAAACTCAGTTTGAGACAGCTTTGTCATAGTTCAAGAACTAGAAGAGATATGGAGTTGATCTTTGGATATGATGTTAGTCATGACTTCTATAGGCTAGATCTAAGTTTTTGCACAAAGTTTTTGGATAAATACTTAGTTATGATTTATTTTGTATTTACACTAGATCTGTGTAAATGATTTGTGTAGCTTCGTGTAAATATATTTTGTTGCTCAACTTGTGGCTATTGTCTTATTATGTTTAGATATGTCTCTGATAAATTTATCATGTTTTTAGGAACTATATAAATGTTTTTTCTGAGATATGCTTGTTTATAGATTTAAATTTATAGTTTAAATTCTGCTGATCCAAAAGCGCTCATCTTTGCGCTAGATAATGTTTTGGCAACAGTTGTAGGAGGAAGTTTGACTGCAAAATAGTTATAGATTTCTCTGTATAATTTATTTATGTTTTGCTAGGCTGAAATTTGTCATTTTTGTGTAGCTTGATAGACAAAGCTTTTGGAGCAAATTTTTGGTGTGTAGCCTAGTTATATTCCAGAGCTACTAAATGTAAATTTTGAGCTCCATTTCATGTGTAGTGTTTCCTGCATGAGTAAATCTTGCCTTTGCTAGCTATAACTTGTCGTATTTTTTATGCTTAGGATATAGCTCAGTTGGTTGTGAAATTTTGGTAGTGGTTCATTTGTCCCATTGTGTGCTTGTATAAAATTTATCACTGTGAAATCATGCATGGTTTAAACAGAATCAATTTTCGAAGAAAGTAAGTGTTATAGAAAGGAAATAAAGAAATCAACTCTTTAATCGTAAATATATCTTTAACCCTAAGTTAAAGCCTTTTAATTCATCTTTAACCAACCTTGTTTTCTTTGTGAAGAAAAATAAATGTAATTAAATAAATGTGCACACAATCACCATCAAAGAGTATGCTGAATATATGTTTATCTAGGTGAATGTGACCAACCATGCACTCCATGTTTATCATGTGTTGTTATAATTAATTAAATTAATTTCACCAACTAATTCTTGCATGTGCATCTCCGTGTATAGATCCCCGACGGTAGCTATTCGCTGGTGCCGATAGGTGAGAACGAGGGAGCTGAAGGAGAGGTGCACTATGTGTCCGTAGAGCAAGACCCGGACCAAAGTCCGGAAGGTTGTCAGACTGCTTGTGCTGAGGAAGGCAAGCCCCGGTTCATCATTGACCTATTTTGTTTCTTTTTAATTTCTGAATTCATCATTGATTATTTATGTGTATTTACATTCAAGAGTTGAATTGAAACCCTAGTTGCATGATCCTTAGGTGCCTATGTTCTTTTACTAGTATGCTAGGTCGCTAGTTGCTATGCACTAAGGACCCAGTACAAGTCGAGTGATGTTCGTCACTCGCGAGAATATTTTCTTATGTTGGAATCATAAGACTTGATAAACTGGATTGCTCACGTGGTAAGAGCATGTTATTTTGGGCTCCGGTCCAGTGGTTGGTAGGTTAAGTGTTTGAATGTACTAAACATTTGTCGGGAATGGGACCGGTAAGCCTAGTACCTATAGGAGCCGGTGCAGGAACTTTGCGCTACTAATCCTAGGATGTGTTCCTAGGCTTGCACCCCGTGTACTCGTGTGAGGTTGGGTGAACTCTGTGGCGTAGCCCAGATCACCTTGTACATAGGATTGTAGTATGCGATCCTAATCCGAGGAATGACGGGAACCGCCTAGTTGGTGAACTCTTAGTGAGGGCACTTTTCCGTGTGTTTAGGTCCACCTTGCAAGGTTATTAATCGATCGATCGTCAGCCTCTCACCGTTATCTGAGATTGCTTAATCAACTGGCCGTTGTGATCCCTTTATGATGGAATATACATAAACTTGATGTTTGATTAAATGCATTGCATAACTCATGCTTGCAATAGTTGCTTATCTAGTAATGATTTAATCCACAAGAACTTGAGCTAAAATATTGAAAGTAAGGATTCAGTCCTTAGTAGCTTTTTTGCAAAGAAAACCCACCAGCCAAAAGCCTTGCATTATTAGAGGTAAAGTCTTTATTTTAGACGGGTAAGCTTGTAGAGTATTAGTATACTCATCCTTGCTATATATGTTGTTTTCAGGTGAGAATGTCTGGCCTGGAGAAACCCCACCCGGCTGGGAGCTGGAATGGGTGGATGTTGACGGTTGAAACACGTGTCGTGTTTCTATCCACAAGCGTACGGATCACGTGTTGCCTTCTTCACTCAGGGGTGACCCAAGATATCGAACCGTGGATCCGAAGAAAACTACCTAGGGTTTACCATCTAATCTATTGAACTAACCTACATGAAGTGTTGATCGCATAAAGATTTAACATACAAGCGTGAAAGGATGTATGGATCACATTCACTAGCCATAAAGATACATGACCCAAGGTAAACCTAGCATATCGTCTTCTAGTTGCAGCTCCGGCCAAGATGAAAACCAATCTAATATTAAAGCATGATAAGGAGAAAACCGTTACACATGAAGAAAATCATAACCGAACGACTCTAGGTCCGTGCACCACTACGAAATATCCGCAAGACAAAGACTAATCACCACGATTAGATGTATTCCTACTAAAGGCATATGGTAGTTACATATATGAATCAGCACAACTCGTAGTAGATCAAAGTAAGGATAAGGTATGATTTATATCACCATCGAATGTTGAATGTACAAATGCCTTGAAGAATTCAAGGCATGGCTCCGGAACTCCACCATGGCTTCACCACGGAGGGCCAACCATGGCAGCTAGAGCATGGCCTAGGCCATCTCCTAGGTGACTCGAAGGCTTGCAGCGGCGACGGCTTCCTCCGATGTGTATTCCTCTGATTCGGCGGTTCTCTGATGAATGGATGCGGTGGCCATCGGAGACAGGAGCTATAAATAGACCGAAGAGGCGGTAGGTCAAAGGGGGTGCCGAACCAAGCCAAAAAGGGGGTGGGCTGGCCGGCCTGGGCCCGTTTTGGCCCAGTTCGGCCCCGGCTTGCTCCCCGATGCTTCTCGTGCCTTCTTGAATATTTGTCGAACTTCATGTGGGTCCTTGACATTGTTTTCCCTGTGGTTTAGATAAGGGTACTTGGCGCGCGAACACCCGCATCTTCTATTTAGGTCCTCGGAGTTTCACGACTTCATACTTCGGTCCTCGGGTCATTTAGAGTCATGTTCACTTCGTGTCTTGACTTGTACCGGGCTTTGTGATCTTCTCATAAAGTGCTCGACGAACCTTGCCCGAAAGTGCTCCTTTAAGTACTTAAATCATGCGTACACAACATACTCCAAAAACCACATGCAAGTGCGAACTTGTTACCTCATTAGTATGCCTAGTGGCGGGTTAGTTATAATTCAAAGTTCAAAACAAAGTGTAACATGTGCTCTTGGTTCACGGAAATCGACCATCAATACTGGATGATGACGAGTAATGACGTCATGGGTGGCCTCTCATGATGTCACTTTATCGTTTAGTTTAATTTCCGCTATCTTTGAACTCTAAACTATTTACTTTCATGTCAAGAACTATGGTTTGTAATAAATGACCCTACGGGGAAGATTTGAATTAAGGTGTAAGGTACTCTAGACTTTCCTTAATGTGAGTTGTAATGTATATGCTTCGATCCTCTGTGTAAGTGATTTACCGGGCTTTGACCCGATAACACTCGATGGGATGGTTCTTTATTATCGCTTAATGACCAAATGGAGTGGTTTAGGTGATAGTACGGAATTATCTCGGGTGAGGTTGTCACAAGTTCATCTTCCAGATTACATTGTCCATCTTCTCATCCAGTGCGTTCTTCCTCTGCTTGTCGTATAAAGTTGTTGAAGGCATATAAATAAGTACAGACATATAGAAAGACAAGGACAAAAGGAGGGTTGAGGAATTGTTACCGTCCCTTGATGCTTGTAGTGTAGCGCAAGCTCCCCCATGCTTAAGCACTATGCTTAGCATGGAAGAAGAAAATCAACATCCCTTGACAACCGTGATCCTTGTACTCCACGCGGTCTTCTCTTGTCCACCAAGTCCCTCCCCCCCCATGCTTAGCATGTTGCTAGGCATGGAAGAAGATGAACCACCTTGTAACTCTTTAAGTCCCACCGCCATGTGTGGAGATCATCATCATACTCTTCACTTTTGTTTCCTTGATCATCCTTCAATGTCCTCCCTTTGTCGCAAGCCTTGGTCCCAATCGTTTCTCAACTCGTCTTCACCTCCTTCCATGTTGTCCTTTGTCGCTACTTCAACTTCCACGAATTTTTCTTCAACTTCTAGGACAGAACATGTACTGAAATATCACTCCATTGTAAAGTGCTTCAAATTATCTTTCCAACGAGTGGTCATTCACCCCAATTGGACTCTGAACAAGAGAGTTACCCCCTCTTTACTCCGTTAGAGCAAGATGTCCCGGGCTGATTTCAGAACGTGTGATGTTCAAAGATTCTGTTGTAACTTCTTGCACGGGTCTCCTAAAATATTGAATCTCAATGCGTTAGAAAGAAGACTTAGTGGAGCTCCTGAATATCCAAATTTCCTCTTTTCTACATCTCTGAACATGTGCTTAATCTTGATGAAGACAGCGGTATTTCTTTCGGGACTTTGGAAGTGTTGACGATCTTAATTTGATCTATTATCAGAAACTCATGGGAGTGATTCATCATGCCTGCAAAACAACTCTAAAGCACAAAGTACCCCCGAGGTGACGGTCGGGAATACTCACTCAATGCCGACAAACCAAAGACATCCCCTTGGATCTTAACTTGTGGCATACTTAATCTAGTGAAAGAAAAATTAAGAACCTAATGGGTGTACGTGTGTGCAAGTGTGCATGCAAATGATAGGATGGTATCAAAACAAAACAATGTTTACACCAAATTCCAAGCTCCATGCTTACAAAGTGGTTGCCAAACTTCTCCATTGCCATGAAGATTTATTAACCAAGGTCAAAACACCATGTTATCCCAAGATTAACAATTCTTTATAGTGTAAGATAAGTAAGGTGCATTGCAAAGTTCATAAACCAACCAATGCAAAATGATAGCAAGGTATATAAAACTGAATGATGGTGGTCTCCAATTGTGTATAAACACCACGTTTACACAAGATCGCAAGGGAAGAATGCTATACTAAGCACTTAACATAGATATGAAAGCATTCATCACAAAGCTTCACAAAAAGTCCCATGCTAACATAAAGCGAAAGATGACAATGAGAGGGATACAAAATGCAAATCTCAAGAGTTAGCACAAGCAAATGTTAGCAAGGTTTTGAAAGATTTTCGATATGGTCATTCATCGAAAAGAATCAATCAACCAAATTAACAAGGTTTAAAGGGTAGGTTATGGGTATCCTATATTTTTGGCTCAAATAAGAATTTTGAAGAGAGGGAGTCAAGCATAGAAATTCTATCTAAGGTGCTGTTAAAATTCTTTTTATGAAAAACAAACCTATGGTTTTTTTAGGAGGGCTAAGGGTAGGAGAGGTTTTCCTAAGGCTTTTATAGGGAGGCTACTAAAAGTTTTTAGTTAGAACAAGGGATAGGAGTAGACTTGGCCACAAGTTGACCCCTACCCTTGTTGGCTATGGTTTTTGGTGGGGGTTATTGGAAGGCTTAGGTTGGTTGGACAAAATGTTAGATCAAAACAAAACATGCAATGCAATGCAACATGGATGAACAAAATGACATGACATGATATGGTGGTGATCTAAACCGAAATGAAAGTTAGTCCAAGTTAACTAGCCACAAGTTTAGAATCAAAGGGGTTGTGTCGACTTCATATATTCTCTCTAAAAAGGCACAAAGAAAAATACTATCTAAACACTAATAGGCACAAAAAAGGGTCTATAGGTTTTCCAAAATCAAGTAGCAAAGTGCTCCCTCAATATCTATTAATGCATACAACATGTGGTTGTGACATTTATTAGAGCAATGGTACAATGTTACTTGAAGTTTTCAAATAAAGAGCACAATATAGACCGTCATCTTAATATATTTAAAGTAAAAGATCGGGCTGCCTCCCGCAAAGCGCTTCATTTAAAATCATAGTGCTCGACTTTCTCACGTACCTTTTTATTGTTGTGAAGCCATGGTTCTTTGTGCGAGAATGCAACGTATCCATGCAGCTTGATGTTGCCCTTTGGAAATCCGTCGTGGTTTGCTTCCCACATCGTCATTTGTTGAGTGGTGCCCCTTGTGTCTTCATTTATCCATGCTCTGGATGATTTTGTTTCTGTCCTTAGTTCCTGAATTTGATCATGTATGCGTCGTGGAACCGTTGCCCCATCTTCTATTTATTGTCATCATGTCCATCTCCTCTATCTTGTTGTCATCATCTTATTGCTACCTCTTCTTCGTGGATTTTACCCTATGTACATAACAGAAAATATACCAAAATATAGTTCTATTGAAAAATTCATGAAATTACATTTCTAACGAGTACTCATCCATCTTAATTGGAGTCCAAATGAGGGAGTTATGGCAGTTTTATTTCCGCTCTTGCATGCTGTCCAGAAAATTTCAGAACATGCAACCTTCGATGATTCGGCCATATCTGCTTGTGGGAACCTCCTATTGCCTTGCTGCTTGATTCGTTGGAACATAGACTTCAATAAGCTTTTGAAAATCCAAATATATCTGATATTTTCTGCTAAGGTTCTTGCAAAACTTGATGACATCGTCGTCTTCTTGTCGATCGATCCGGAGATGTTCGAGTGATCTTTATCTCGTGGTCTTTTAGGGCACCATGTCATGCATCCTTTGGCTTAAAAATCATTACCATCGCTGCATGAGCATGATGGAAGTGGGATCCTTCTCTATCGTGCTTGACATGGTCGTTTCAGAAACCTATAGCTCGAACACACAAAATTCCAAAAGATATTAGTCTTAAAAACTTAATTGACACTTAGGCATACCTTGTTCATCTTCGTTTGTTTTGGGTGCGGGCTCGATAGAGGATGTTGGGCCACTAACTAAAGTTAGCACCTACCACTAAAGAGCGAATCTTTGCGTAGCCATCAACTTGGTTGAGCGAGGTTGGACTTGAATGTCGAAAACTTTTCGATCGCTTTGTGTCTAGGGTTTTACCTGCATTCAAGGAAACAAACAAGAAACATAGGATATATGCGATAAAAAATTAGGGTTAGTCAAATAGATAGATAGATCACCCTAGGGTTCGAGTTCCAATCCCTAGCAACAGCACTAGAAAAAGGGCTTGTTGATGGTTGAAACACGTGTCGCGTTTCGATCCGCAAGCGTACGGATCACGTGTTGCCTTCTTTACTCGGGGATGACCCAAGATATCGAACCGTGGATCGGAAGCAAACTACCTAGGGTTTACCATCTAATCTATTGAACTAACCTACATGAAGCATTGATCGCATAAAGATTTAACATACAAGCATGAAAGGATGTATGGATCACATTCACTATCCATAAATATACATGACCCAAGGTAACCCTAGCCTATCGTCTTCTAGTTGTAGCTCCGGCCAAGATGAAAACCAATCTAATCTCAAACCATGATAAGGACAAAACCCTTACACGTTTGCTCGGCACTTTCTCTCCCAGCGTACTATCACTACATGAAGATAATCATAACCGAACGACTGTAGGTCTGTGCACCACTACGAGATATCCGCAAGACAAAGACTAATCACCACGATTAGATCTATTCCTACTAAAGGCATATGGTAGCTACACATATGAATAAGCATAACTCGTAGTAGATCAAAGTAAGGATAAGGTATGATTTATATCACCATCGAATGTTGAATGTACAAATACCTTGAAGAATTCAAGGCATGGCTCCGGAACTCCACCATGGCTTCACTACGCAGGGCCAACCATGGCAGCTAGAGCATGGCCTAGGCCATATCCTAGGCGACTTGAAGACTTGCAGCGGCGACAGCTTCCTTCGGTGTGTATTCCTTTGATTCGGCGGCTCTCTGATGAATGGATGCGGCGGCCGTCAGAGACAGGAGCTATAAATAGACCGAAGAGGCGGTAGGTCAAAGGGGGTGCTGAACCGAGCCAAAAAGAGGGTGGACCGGCCGGCCTGGGCCCGTTTCGGCCCAGTTCGGCCCCGGCTTGCTCCCCGACGCTTCTCGTGTCTTCTTGAATATTTTCTGAGCTTCATGTGGGTCCTTGACGTTGTTTTCCCCAGGGTTTAGATAAGGGTACTTGGCACGCGAAGTCCCGCATGTTCTGTTGGGGTCCTCGGAGTTTCAAGGCTTCATACTTCGGTCCTCGGGTCATTTGGAGTCATGTTCACTTCGTGTCTTGACTTATACTAGGCTTCGTGATCTTCTCATAAAGTGCTCGACGAACCTTGCCCGAAAGTGCTCCTTTAAGTACTTAAATCATCTGTAAACAACATACTTCAAAAATCACATGCAAGTGCGAACTTGTTACCTCATTAGTATGCCTAGTGGCGGGTTAGTTATAATTCAAAGCTCAAACCAAAGTGTAACAAGTGCTCTTGGTTGACAGAAATCGACCATCAATAGTGGATGATGATGAGTAATAAAGTCATGGGTGGCCTCCCATGATGTCACTTTATCGTTTAGTTTAATTTCCGTTGTCTTTGAACTCTAAACTATTTACTCTCATGTCAAGAACCATGGTTTGTAATAAATGACCCTACAGGGAAGATTTGAATTAAGGTGTAAGGTACTCTAGACTCGCCTTCGTGTGAGTTGTAATGTATATGCTTCGATCCTCTGTGTAAGTGATTTACCGGGCTTTGAGCCGGCAACACTCGATGGGATGGTTTTTTATTATCGCTTAATGACCAATTGGAGTGGTTTAGGCGATAGTACGGAATTATCTCAGGTGAGGTTGTCTCAAGTTCATCTTCCAGATCACATTGTCCATCTTCTCCTCCAGTGCTTTCTTCCTCTGCTTGTCGTCTAGTGCTTTCCTCATATTGTCGACCTGACAATCCACTGAATCAACTACTTCATCGACCACGTCTGCCCAGTTCGACGGTCGAAAAAAAATGATGCCAGCATCCTTCAGCATCTGGAGATACTCCTTCTCAAAACGATAATATCCACAAAGCTTGGGGTACAGTGCAAATCAAAAGCACATAAGAACCCTAACTCAGATTTGGGAACACACAGCACAAACTACTCACCACTTTCCTTGCACACTTGAAATAAAGACGACTGTGGTTTTCACCTTCCTTATGCATCCGCCCATCCACCACCCGAGCCATACCACAGTCCGGGCAAGGGACCAGTGGGAAGCCGGTTAGCTCACTGACTGGATCCAAGCCGATGCAGTGAATGCAGCTGCTCCGGCCACCTTGAAACCTGCTCCTGCAAACGTCCACCTCGAGACGAATCAGTATAGTGCGACATGTGCGCGATGGTGGGGAAAGGACGGGCGGGCGATGGTGGAGCTCAGAGCAGGGAAGAAGAAGGGGGTCGGGGCCGAGGCCAGGGCGGATGGACATTCATTCGGCTCGGGCCATTTCGGACAATGGAGAGTTATTGGCGACGCGGGTTGGTGAACCCGCATCTTCTTTGTCGGGTGGGCAGGGTTATCTTTTTTACATAGGTTGCTGACGCTAACGCGTGGGCCCAACACTATTTTTTTGAAATGAAACTTGCTTCCCTCAAATATTAGAGCCCATAAAACGGCACCTAAAAATTCATTAAAAATACGAACAATTCGTAGTTGGTCGTTTAGTATTCGAATAAAATATCAACAGCCACACTTGTGTAACAAAAATTCTTAAAACTAGATTTTCTTATCTCATGTTTATGATATAATAATTCTAATAATGTCTTAGTGTGTTCTAAAAATTCTGCAAATTGACTTAGCAACATAATTTGGGTCCCTAAACTTGACATAAAATTTCAAATGGTTTCGATAAAGGAAGGATATACTTGTGTACAAATGTGTACATCTCTCACATAGTTTCCTAGAAGGTTATACTTCAACAATGAAGTTTTCCACACTTTACAACATGTTCGAACTCATATACATTTGAAATTTTAACACGACCTTGTGTTCACCTTAAGATTACGAAATATAAAGTTTCATTAGTAATGGTTGTGTAAAACAAATATTATTTCTATGTTGTACTTGTAAGGAACAAGATAAAGGCGTATAAACAACACCCAGGAAATGGAGTTATATACAAAAATGTCATAAATGAATAGAAGTTGATTTTAGAAAAATTCAGAAACAAATATCATCAAATTTGAATTACGAATAACGGAGAAATACGTGATACAAATTTGGATTGCAGATTAAAAGGGGGAAAACGAATTGTTCTTCATTGGAGTAGAACTCGCCCCACCCCTCATTGGAGACTCGTGTTAGCTAATCTGTGTCTCCTTTGTTGCTTTTCCATAAATTCACACAGATAATACGAGCAACATAGATTTAATTTGCAGGTGCAAAAGCAAAAGCAAAAGCAAAACATAGATTTAGTTTCCTATTCTGATACTTCGTTCGAACTTCACCAATTCGCAGCAGAGCCTACAGGCTTCGCTGCAAAATAGAGCAATTACATAGCAAAAGCAAAGCTAATTTACTAATAAGTAGTACTTGTTTCCTATTCCAATTGCCCTTTCCAACTTCACCATTTCACGACGGAGCCAACATGCTTCGCTGCAATACAAAGCAATTTCCTCAAATCCTTTATCCACGCCGCAGTCGTTGCCTGCGCACGGCTGATCTCCGCGCACCTGTGCCGGCGACGGCAGCAGGTCGCCCCAAATGCACCACGTCATCGTCCAAATAGCATTCGCGGCCTTCTTGCGCAAAGGCACACACCCCTCATTGCTCACTTGTGTCGTCGTCTCACCACCGCCCGCGACCCGCCTCATGTACCGCTTCACGATGTCGTCGGTAGCGGCAACGCCATTGTCCTTGTATAGTAAGATGGCGTTTAGATAGTCCGTCGCATCATGCCCACCCTCGGCGGCACGCCAGAGATCATCGCTTTGCCTGTTTTCCTTGAACACGACATTGATCCCGGAGTAGAAGCAAGCCCCCGGATTGCTGAGATCGGTCAGCATAGCAAGGAAGGCTGTGTAAGCAGTGGGGTCCCACATCCAAGCAATCTCATCTCTTATCACCTCTATTGACAAACGCCGACCGGCGTCGCGGTGGCCACACACGTGACACATGGTCGAGCAGGTACCTTGTAGGCTGCGGAGGTCAGCCAAGGGCCGCTCCGAGGTCGCACCGACATGCGCCACAATCTCAATGTGGACCTCAGGAAGTCCTCCAGTAGTGACGGCTGGTGCGGCCTGCTAGGCATCTCCGGGAATGGCCACCACCATCATCTCGTCCCTCTCCTGCCCCTACGCAAAGAGCAAACGCGCCGAGGAATGAGGACGATGAGGAGTGTAGGCAGTTGTTGTTTTTTCACGGGTAGACGAAGGGGGTTGTTTGTGGTGGTTTCGCGGGTACATGAAGGGGCCGGGGCAACAGTATTTATTTGTGCGTCTCTGATGAGTGGATACTACTAATTGCACATCTCGCTTATCGAGGAGTTAAATTCTTTGAAGTTGGACCAAATATAGACAAAATAATAACATTTCGCACAATGGAGAGTTGTTGGCGATGCGGGTTGGTGAACTCGCGTCTTCTTTGTCGGGTGGGCAGGGTTATCTTTTTTTATATAGGTTGCTGACGCTGACGCATGGGCCTGACACTATTTTTTTTGAAATGAAACTTGCTTCCCTCAAATATTAGAGCCCATAAAACAGCACCTAAAAATTCATTAAAAATACGAACAATTCATAGTTGGTCATTTAGTATTCTAATAAAATATCAACAACCACACTTGTGTAACCAAAATTCTTAAAATTAGATTTTTTTATCTCATGTTTATGATATAATAATTCTAATAATGTCTTAGTGTGGTCTAAAAATTCTGCAAATTGACTTGACAATATAATTTGGGTCCCTAAACTTGTCATAAAAATTTTAAATGGTTTCGATAAAGGAAGGATATACATGTGTACAAATGTGTACATCTCTCACATAGTTTCCTAGAATGTTATACTTTAGCACTGTATTTTTCCACACTTTACAACATGTTCGAACTCATATACATTTGAAATTTTAACACAACCTTGTGTTCACCTTAAGATTACGAAATACAAAGTTTCATTAGTAATGGTTGTGTAAAACAAATATTATTTCTATGCTGTACTTGTAAGGAACAAAATAAAGGCGTATAAACAACATCCACAAAATGGAGTTATATACGAACCAATGTCATAAATGAATAGAAGTTGATTTTAGAAAAAATCTGAAACAAATATCGTCAAATTTGGATTACGAATGATAGAGAAATACGTGATACAAATCTTGATTGCAGATTAAAAGGGGAAAAGCGAACTATTCTTCATTCGAATAGAACTGGCCCCGACCAGACGCGTTTTCCTAATAATATTGGGCCTTTTAGTTTTAAGGCCCACACACGCCCACTCGCGCTAGGGTTAGTAGGGAAAGACGCCTCCCTCACGCAGTCGCCTCCTCACTCTCCCCTCGCGCCATCGTCTTTCTCCCCCTCGCGCCGCCGCTGCTTCCTCCCTCTCGCCCCCTCCGCCATTGCTTCCTCACCCTCGCCTTCCTCCCCTCACCCCCAAGACGCGAAGCACGCTACACCCCTTCGCTGAGACGTGTGCCACATCACCCCTCACCTTCCAGCGACGACGACTAGGAGGAGGAGGAGGGATCCAGCCATGAGGTCGATGCGAGGACGTGGCGACTAGAGATCCCTCCACTCCGACAGTTACAAGGTGAACTGCATGCTAGAAATCCCTTCTACATCATTAAGATACATTCTTGACTATGCTCAGTTAGGGTTTCGAGTCTCAAAACGTATACTTGGCATTTCCCTTTGGATTCACTATTATATTTGGTTTTGCTCTTGTTCCATATGTACATTTGGATATTCTCTCCAAGTTGAATAAGTACCTCATCAGCAACAGAGGCAGCAAGCATCTTCCTCTTTAAAATGGTAAGGTCGCATTGCCCTAATTTTTTGGTTTCTGAATTTTGAATTTATTTTAATGGTTTACCATAGAAACAATGAGATTATAGTGGGCTAAACTAGTTACTGTATTTGTTTTCTCATTTGTATGGTCTTGTACACAGTTCAGTGGGTGTTGATTAGATAAATGCTTAGCTGTTATGCATGTTTAACTAAAAATGTGCTCTACTTGTCTCCTGTTGTAGCATGTCTCCTGGGAAAGCTAGCAGTATGGTCTGCTTTTTGTGCTATTCTTGGACACTGAGCTGACCTTTCTCATAATCCCTTGATAATTAATTCACAAGATAAATTTGTCGAGGACTATAGACCTGGCAATTTGAAGAAGATGCACATAATGAAATAGATGGATATGACACTGCTAGTGAAGAACAAGAGAAGGTGGGTGGGGCTCTGGGCCGAGCCAGAGTGCCAAGGACAGCCACAAAGTGGCCAAGAGACAAAAATGGTAGTCACTGAGGTTGAGAGAGGGGGATGCCAGTACCATTGACACAAAAGCGTAAGTTCAGAGCGCTTACAGGGCTCATTGCTAGACAAAAGATACCTTTGGATTTGCCAGAAATAAAAAAACTAAGTGATGAACAAAAGTGGTACTTGTTTGAGACCTATATGCAAGAACACTTGGAGTTCCAGGAAGACATGAAAGAGTAGGCATTCAAGCTTTTGTGGAAGATTGTAGCCAAGGCATGGAGACAATTCAGATTTCAGCTTAGGCGAGATTTTGTCAAAAAAGGACTCGAGCCATTTGGAAAGCACAACTTTATCAAGCCGGAATAGTGGAAAGAGTTTGTGAAATAGCAGGAAACCAAAGACGCCTCATCTGTTAGTGGCAAATTCAAGTCACTTTGAAGCCTGAACACAAACGAGCACAACATGGGTCCAGCTGGTTATGCTGGGAAACTACCACAGTGGGAGGAAGAGGACAGGAAATTAGCTGCGGCTGGGATCGCCAACCCATATGATGCCTACACTGACAATCATTCTAGGAATTGAGTGCGAGCAAGGAGTAAGCTAGTGGTGGAAGACGGTGTTGCCGTGATAGGGTACAACAAAAAAGCAAATGAAAATGTGGCTGCAGACATCAAGGAAAAGAATGCACATGCAGAATCTTCAGGAATGACTTCAAGGCTAACAGAGAATAATGTGCTAAGTTAGTGCTTGGGCCACCCTGAACAACCAGGTCGTGTGTGTGGTGTCTCCAACTACCAGGGCTGGAAGTTTGCATGGCCTCAGCACGCTTCCATGTACAGGAAGAGGAAGAGGGTGAGTACCGACTCATCAGTTGATAAGTAACAGATGAAGGAAGAAATCAAGCAAGAACTCAAGGCCGAGGATGGCACGAGGGTACTAGGTGGTGTTTGCACCAGTGTCGAATCGCACAAGCCCTTCACCCGCCGGACTGAAGAGCAGCTGTGCGTCCACAGATAATGTAGGTTTGATCAATGTCACTATAGAGTTGTCGACATAGGTAGTGCACTCTGACGATCCTACATAGGAAGACCTTATAGGCACGTTGACTGAACCCACAGATTGTGGCCTATGGATCATGTTTCGGGGTGTTGAATGTGAAGCTACAATTGGTGTGGTTCAACCAGAGCAGACTATGCTACATACAGTCCCGATTCATGAAGACTGTGTTGTGGTCGAAGTGCTGCATGTATATGTTGTCTTTAGGGATCACGTGCTGGAACACCCTCCTAATGACGAGGTGACAACACTTGGACAAGCTCTACACCAGAGGATACAGTGGAAGAGGTGTCACATTCACATCAAGGGAGCACCAATTCCAAAATCTTATTCGCACACTATGGTACAGATTCCTTCTAATTCACAGACTACGAGACAGGTTTCTTCCTCACATGGTTTCCCACGTCCTACTACTCCTCCATCCCCAGAACTACAAATTACAGGACAGGTTCCTTCCTGACCTAGTTCCCTACCTCCTCCTCCCCCCTCCACCCCCAGAATCACAAAATACAGGACAGGTTCCTTCCTCACATGGTTTCCCACCTCCTCCTCCACCCCCACAACTAAAAAATACGGGACTGGTTCCTTCATCACATCGTTCCCCACCACCTCCTCTCCTCCACCCCCACAACCGCAAATTACATCCCCACCTCCTCCTCCTCATCAAACAACAAAACCTCCATCCCCAAACGAAAGTGCTCAAAATAATGATGCCAAAGTAGGAGCACAGAGTCATGTGTTGGCTGATGCTGAGAAATCTGTCGACGACAATTCGAAGAAAGCTACAGGTACATCTGCACCCAATATCTCTGTAATAGCTCTTGGTCAGACACCACCTGAGAAACCTTCTTCAGCCATCTCAAAGCAGCACGAAAAGAAACTTGCTGAAAATAAAAGGTCTACCAGAAAGCGATCTGAGGATCCTTCTGCATCAGACAAGAAAGCCCTTGAGAAACCTTCTTCAGCCATCTCAAAGCAGCAGGAAAAGAAACTTGCTGAAAATAAAAGGTCTCAGAAGCCTACCAGAAAGCCATCTGAGGATCCTTCTTCATCAGACAAGAAAGCCCTTGAGAAACCTTCTTCAGCCATCTCAAAGCAGGAGGAAAAGAAGCCTACCAGAAAGCCATCTGAGAGAAACACCAAGAAGAAGGCGGCCAATAATGCTTGGACTGAGATTAACCCAGGCTACAAATTTGGAAATAAAATGCTTAGTGCTACTGAACTTAAGGATCCGGATACTGCTTCTTCTGTCACTGATCTCCACGATTTCTACATGAAACATTATAAGGACAAGGATGAGTCTCCGATTATAGGCGTAAAATGGGCCAGGCACGGCTGGTGGCTTCTGAGAGAAGATGATAAATACAAGCTGTTCACTATGAGCATCAACAATTTGTACGATCTCTTCAACTTGGATGCTTTGGATATGGGACTTCTCCGCTGTTTCATCCTGTAAGTTGCTTGAAAATTTAATCTGCTTATCACTAATCATTTTCTATCTAAATGTGCTTTCTGCCTCAGTTCAGCTTTACTATGTATTTTGCCTCCTTACACTTTGTTTTTTCTTAATATTAGGAATATGGCTATAGAAGTTGAGAAGAAGAAGGATGAAGTTGCCTTCCTTGATCCTGAATGCTTTAGCAAGTCAAATATAGAAAATAACTATTCTTTTTTTATGTCCTATATGAAGCGTGCCTACCAGTCATATGCTAAAAAGAGAGTCATCATTTCCTCTTATAACACTGGGAAGCACTGGATTGCTGTGGCGATCCTTCCAAAGCAGAACAGGGTCTTGTATCTTGATTCATATAGTAGCATAGGCACTAATTTCTCAGAGTTGGAAGTTGCCATTGATGAGTAAGTTCTTTCTTTCTTAACCTGTAAACTTCCTCAACAACCTCTGCAGAGTTTATTATTGGTTCCCTAACCATTGTTGCATATTTTGTTGTAGTTCTTGGAATAGTTACTACAACGACAACAAGTAGCCCTGCCGCGCCTTGCAACATGACAAGGATGTTAAGGTATGTATTACTTAGTATTTCCTACCTGTGGAAGCTAGTACTAAAGCTTGAGTTTATTTCTTCTCACCACTATTTATCTCTGTATATTTATCGTAGTGCCACCAACAACCTCAAGATTCTAGAGTCTGCGGCTTCTATTGTGCCTATCACATGGTTACAGTAAAAAATAAATTGAAGGACCCTGAGGTACTTTCTTGGAATCTGCATTTGTAACACCTGCAACTAAGCACAGTTCTTGCTTATTAGCACTGCACATGTTTGGTAACCACCTATGTGTGCTGACTCCTGACATTGTTATATTCAGGAATTTCACCTACCTACTTGTCAGCTCCACAAAGACACGCTGGTCCACATTAGGGAAAGAACTACCTCATTCCTCATGAACCAGGTGATCAGACCCTTAGGAAAATGTCACATTGATGATGCTCTGATGGCTCACATTGTATACACTAGCAATCCTTATGGTTAAGCCAGTGATATTGTTGTGAACCTTACTTGTTAGATGAGAATGCTGAATGTCTGAATTTTGTCAGATGATGCATGTGAATTTTGTGGATTTCTGTTCAGTTTGTGGAGTTTTGTGAATGTGGACGCTGGACCTAGTTTTTGTGAAAGTAGACAACGTGTCTTCTTTGGTCGAGACGGAGGAGACGCACGTACGCAGTACGCGTCTCCTTTGGTCGAGATAGAGGAGATGCACATACATAGTATACGTCTCCTTTGGTCGAGACAGAGGAGACGCACGTACACATTATGTGTCTCCTTTTGTCGAGAGAGAGGGAGACGCGCACTGACAAGATGCGTATCCTTTGGTCGAGACAGAGTGAGACATGGGTTCATAGCAGGTGTCTCCTTTCGTCCAGACAGAGGAGACGCTCATAGAAAGCATGCATCTCCTTTCATCAAGACAGAGGAGACGCGCACTGACAAGACGCATCTCCTTTCATCGAGACAGAGGAGACACATTATGGAAGTATTTTCCACGTCTCTGATGTTGAGTTCTTGTAACAGGCTCGGTTTCTGTAATCATTACCAAAGGTCCCTGTGGGCCCAGAGAAACAGGCATTTCAGGTGACCGGTAACTCGTTGCGGTAACTGTCTTTGTTAGACGCCCGTTACAAATACATGTTATCAGTAATGGGATCGGTGACGGTGCCCATTACCAAAGGGCCTGGTGGGCCTGGAGAAATAACCATTTCATGTGACCAGTAAGTAGTTGTGGTAACGGTATTTGTTAGACTCCCGTTACACTTACGTGTCATCAGTAACGGGTATCGACCCGGGGGGCGACTAATTAGCGGCCATGCGTCCGCAATGATCGATCTATCTCTGCCCCGCAACTTTTCTTTTTCGGAAAGTTTAAATTCCCGCAACTTTCTAGTTTTGGAATATCATAACTTATACACATAATTTTGATGCATAACTTCCATGTATAAATTTGTATCATATAAATTTTAAGCATGATTTTGATACTAACCCGTGTGCAGAACTTACGCATACAACTTGTATGCACAACTTTTTAAGTAATAGCTTATATGCATAAATTTTTGAAACATTAGTTTTAACTTTCCATTTTTTGAAACTTATACACACAACCTCGATGCATAACTGCGAATTATAATTTTTTGTCAGATAATTTTAAGCATAAGTTTGATGGTGCGCATAATTTATGCATACAACTTGTATACACAATTGTTTAAAGAATAATTTATGCATATAATTTTTCTTTAACAACGAGTTGTGTACAAAACTTTTTCTGTAAACAACGAGTTATGCACATAACTTTTTCTGTAACATCGAGTTATGCGCATAATTTATGCGGAAGAAAAAATGTTGAAGGAATAACCGTAGGAAGCTAGGAAGGGAAAACTGTTAATCAAAAGATAATGATGCTGCGGCCCCACCCACATGGGTGGAATGAGGTTTGGGCTGCGTGATGAATTGCTGCTACGGGAAGGAAGTAAAAAAGATTGGAATGTGGGGCCTGTGGACACGTGGGAAGGTGGAGCTCGGTCCTGATCGATCGCTTGACACGAGCGATTGTCAAATTGATTTAGCGATCGGCCCGTTACCTTTGTTGGCTCATTTGTAACGCTTGATCGGTAACGGGCGTTTTGCCCGTTACCAATGGCCATTTGTGCCCATTACCGATGTCTGTTTTTCACGTAGTGTGGACTGCATCCTCACTGCCAAGACGACAATGTCAAGCCTGCCTGCTTCGCCTCGCCACGGCCTCGACCTCTCCCTGCCTCGCCTTGCCTTCAGTCGACCCCATCGGTGAGCACATCCAGGTCCTATATCCCTGCTTTTGCCTTGCGCTCCTGCTGGTCCGCTCTGTCTTGCCCTGCTCTACGTCGCGCCGCCGTCCCAAGCTCGCCGCCGTTGCGCCTCTGTCCGGTCTTCATGCCGCATTTCTGTGCAGGTGCCGCGTCGCCACTCTCGCCGCTCTGTTTTGCCGTGCGCCACGCCTCGTCGTGGACCGCACCCCTGCCGCCTTGCCGTCGTGCACCATGTCGCGGCCGGGGAATAGCCCTGTGTGCGCGCACGCGCAGCTCCTGGTCGAGCGTCTCATGCGTGAGACCGAAGGCTCGCTGCCGCCCTGCAGCATCGCAGCCTGTGTTGCAGCCTCGCAGCCGCGCCGCACTGCTCTGCTGGCCCGCGCCGCTGCCATCGCGCAGCTCGCCGTTGCTGCGTCACGCAAACTAGTCGCCCACCCAGCAACCCGCCGTCGCTATGCAGTGTCTCTCGGGCATAGCGTCGAACACCACATGCGCAAGTGATCGAATGGGAGGATCTCCTGCGTATCCCAGAATAGTTGAGGGATCTTTCCTGGACTTCTGCAAAGAAACCCTAGATGGGATCTCAGGATGGGCTTCTCGTCCCACGAAAGCCCATCTAAGTCCGGGGTTTAACCAGGCCGAACCAAGCGTAGTTCGAGGGCCTTTTCTAGACTTTGGGTACCTTGGGCGAACTGGGGCGGCCTAATGGGCCACTAACACTTTGGGCCCATTAAGGGCCCACTAACTGACAACCTGGGCCCATCACTGACGTCATGCTTACATCAGCAGGTTTTCAATAAAATCCTTTTAAATTAATAAATGATTTACTAAATGTTTTATAAATCCTTTTCCCTTTAAAAATTCATAACTAATTATCAGGAGGTCCAAAAATGTGAACTAGTTGCATTGGTTTCATAATTTTGAGGTGCTCGCTTCTACCTTGTTCCTTTACCACTTTCGCTGTTGTACTGAGCCCATTTGCATTGTGTTCTTGGAGTAGAATTCGTGGCCGCTGCCCACCACTTCGCTATTGTGGGTCTGGGACACTAGAGCCCTGCAACTAGCTATTGGCGTGCCGCGGACAAGAATAACTTCCCCAAGTCGCGTTCGCACCACTTTCCTTCCATGCACCACTTCCACCGCTTTGTGCCGCAACACGCTTACCCGCTCTCGCTCTACCTTGTTTCGTGCTGTGAAGCGTCAGACGTGACACATGCATGTAATTGGGAAATCGCGCGTGATCGACGTTCGTGCCTTGAGCAGAGTCCTCTGATTTAAGCACGTCAACCCCGCGTTGCAACCTAGCTTGAATATCGTCGCATCGCTAGCACTTGCCCCATCATGCTCTTGAGCACACCTTATCGCATCACCACTTGATACCGACCTCCGGTCGATCTTTCATCCTCTTTGCGCTGCTGCTGCACGCCTTAACCTTGGTATGCCTTGCATAGCTTGTTGTTGCCTTGCTTTACTCTCATCATCTTTTGAACCTCCGCTTTGTTGCAACAATCAATCGCGCCAATACCTTGCAAGCGCGATCACCAAAGCCCTTAGCCTTTGATCGACGACCCGACCTTGAACTAACTCTTGTCCCTATCCATGTTTTCTAGTATATAAAACTAATTGCTATACTTTCATTATTTTAAACTAGTGCTATTTGTAGCTAGTTTGGATTTATTTGGTTCTTCTAAATTGATGTTCTTTAGAGTTATTGCCTAGTTGATTGTCATTATTTATTTCTGTGTCACATCTCGTGTATACCTATAATCATGTTTGAAGACCCGAGCTGCGATGACCGAGAAGACCTCCGACCCGAAGGAAGGCCTCAACCTCGACTACTCTACGACGACTACCGCGCAGGTGTCATGTCACTCCCGACCATATAGGTCCTATGCATGCTATTTAGTTGCTAGTGCTTTACTTTTGATGCTTTAGATGATGAAATGCATAGACAATCTTTTAGTCGTGCCTTGAATTTGATATACCCTGTTCCTTGACCTTCCTACCTTTGGGACTAGCTACAGACCCCTAGCTAGTCCCCTATACTTACTATCCTTATATTTTACCTGTTTTAAGATATGGATGGATCTCTGGTGTTGGGCTGAGATTGGGATATCTCGGTATATTCTAGTGTGTGTTTTGGGTGAGTGTGACTCGTTGACATGTTATAGCAGGAGCGAGCCATTTGGTTACTTGTGAACACCTATCTAGGGGAGATACGACCTGGCCTCTCACCCTAACGGCGTGTCGGACAGATGGAGTTGGTGGAGTGCTCGCTCCTTGCAATTAAGGACCGATCGACAGTGTGAGCTTGGTCATTGGGCTATTTTCGTACAAACCGTTCGGCTTGTTATGGGCGGTGTTCGGTCCAAGAACTAGTTTGTGGATAGCTTTCAGCCTGTAGGCGGATCGGTGTGATCGCGTGAGGGGGTGATATGTTCCCCTCGAGTTGACGTCACCCCAGCTTCTCCGGGGATCGTTCCACAGCTTCGAGGACTAAGACTGGGTGATATCTTCCCCAGAGGACGACGAGTCAGTCTCGAGGAAGCAGGAGAGCACTATCCACTGCTAGGTCTCCGGCCGTTAGGTAGGGAGGTCGAACGGAGGCATCCGTTTCTGTCCTATCCGGTGGGTCCACTTGTACAACCTCTACAGAGTGTTAAACCTATAGCTATAGTCTGTGTCCACTGGTATGGACTACCCTTTCGATCTCTCACCTGGCTAGACTTTTCTTGTGCTGCTTCTCTCCCCCAAGTGTGTGAGCCCGGCCTTGGGCCGTTGAGATGTGGGGATAGGAGCAGGTGACCCCACATCGCAGATGAGAGTTGGATGCTGGATCTTGGGATGAGATTCGGTGTTTGGCGTTGACTTTCCTAGCTTGGTTTGCTGATCCCGGATGCGTTGGTCTCGGAGGTGTTGACCTCCTCGGAGGTGATGACCTCACTGCTTTTTCCTGCATTCCATATTGTTGCTGCTATCACTGCTACTGCATAAACTTACTACAACTAGATATAGGCTTATCCATGCATGCTAGAATTTAACCACTGCTTTTGCTCTTTGTTGGGAAGCTGACATGACCTACCCGCTTACCGGGTAGATGGCGGTGTTTTTAGACTCGAATACCGACTATGACGTCGACGATGAAGAGCTGGTTCTATGCTCGAATTTGCCTACGGAGCTGGAGTCGCTTTGCTTTGATAGATCCGCTGTGTAGATGTTTTACCTTTCTTGTTTAGTCCAGATGGACTTGTACCCGACATAGGCCGAAGAGATGTACTCTGATATTATAATAAGATTTCGTAATGTTCCTTTTATTTTTGTGTTGTATGGATTTGTACCACTTGAGACAGGGATTGCATGTGATAGCCACTTCCTGGGACTATCACAAAGGTGCAGAGGATTGGATTCTCATTTTGGAAATCTAGTTCGTTTCACACTGAGCTGGAAAACGTGAAGGGAAAGTTGAAATAGTCTATCCATGCGATGGAGGTGTATAAGCAATCGGTTGAGCAGGTAATTATCAAGATCGAGAAGGAGAAGCAATCAATACAATAGAGTGTTATCCAGATGAAGAAGGAGAAGCAATGGATACTGCGTGAGAAAGATAAAAATACGTAGTGCTTGATTATTATGAAACTTGTTCCTTGTTGATGTTTAATTACTGGTTGTTGCTTCTGTGCACTTCATAGTGATGAACGGCCATTACACATAGTGTTATGAAACTTGTTGTTGCTTATGTTTTCTTTAGGTCAGGCAGGCGAAAAGGGATCAACAATGGGAACGATCCTCAGAAGCTAACATGAAGCTTGAAACTACTGCCGCTGAGCTGCAGAAGGTGAAGGGACAGCTGTAGGATGGAGCTATGGAAGGAGAATCAACGTCTACATATGGAAATTGATGATTAGTTCTTTCGTTATGATTACAAATGGGTAGTTATGATTATGTGAAAATTGTAATGATGAGCATCCTATGATGTTTGCTACTTGGTGTTGTGAACTTTGTGGTCATGAGTTGAGAAACTTGGTGCTACTTGATCATGATATGATGTTTGCTGCTCGGCGGACGAGAAAGGTCCGGTCTGTTGATGTTTTGCTGGAAGGACCTTCCTAAGTAACGATCGCGTAACTGCTTGTTTCCTACTGTGATTATAAATTGTCATAAAACTTAATAGGGTCCCACAAGTCAGTCTGATAAAAACAAAGGATAATTGAAAGTATATAATGTTAATAGCAGGAGTCGAACCCGCGACGCTTGATTCTGAAAAGGGTACAAAGAACCAAGGAGACATAATGCATTTTGTGTATTTCCAAACAAAGTAACTAAGTACGGCCAATGGCTATATCTCCCACCACGTACACTGCAAGGGGCTCGCCAGCACGCTCCTGTGGGTTGTTGTGGCAAAAATCTAGCCTAGAGGTACCGAGGTATTGCCGACCAAGCTACCAGGAACACCGACCTTCAGGAGGCCCGTCGAAATCGTAGACTGTCGTAGATGTGGTTGATGTAGACTCCAGGCGCCCAGACAAATCTGGCAGATCAGCGAGGCACGCCTACCCCAGAAGGTCTTCAATCAAACCTATGACCATTCTGCTCGGGAGACAGAAATATAGGCTGATTGGTACAAGGTCCGTTTACGTGCAGAGTCGTAGCGGGTGCCCAGGACGCAGAGCCACAGAGGGTGCAAATAAGACGCAGAGCTATAGCGGGTGTGAATGTCATCGATTGAAGTCACAGCAGGTCATATAGTCGTAAAGGTCAGAGAACTAGCAGGTACGAGACCATGTGGCAGTTGGGCCGTCTGACGCGGAGTCAGGCTAGTTAAGGAGGTGAATTGTTGGTTCACGGGGGCAACAACGCAAAGTAGCATGAGGTCGCCTGCCATCTCACTCAGCACAATGTGATAGAATCGCATCCGACAAAAAGGTATTTGTCTGAGTGCAACAGACAAAGTCCGGTAGGAACACATACTGTGTAGGTCACGGGCGGTGAAAGTGGGGGGTTCTCACATGCAAACAGTGCACGTTGCATCAGGTGTAAGACACCTAATTTTTTCCTCTTGTGCTTGGGAGGGAATAATGACAGCTTCACGTGCACACAGTGACCAAGGTCACATGCACACAGTATATAGGTCGACCGAGTGCAGGAATCGCCTATAAATAAATCTAATGCCCAGAAGCAAAGCTATCACCGTAGAGAAGATCATGGAGTTTCAGTGTAGCCAAAATGTCATGCCGTGGGCATGCCTTCATCCACCAGAGTGTAGAAGAAAGGAAATGTATAAAGCTGAGGCTAGAAGAATACTTGTGAAGTGTGGAGCACCACGATGAGCGTTTTCCCTTGCACCCAAGATGGCCCCCTCCGGGAGGTGGAGGGATTCAGGAGGGAAGAATCGGTGACACGCACATGATTCTCGCATCCTGCACCCTTTTGTCTCTGTCTTGGTCCGGAGGCCAGAAGAGAACTGGCAACATTGTTTGCAACAACAGGCAATGTTGCCCAGCTTACTGGTGACTTAGGGTGAACCACGCAAATGCATGCCCAAGTCGGGGGCCCTCAACGAACTGCCAGGAGCAGTGTCGGGCCACCGATTCGCGAGAGGTCTCCACAAAGGTCCTGAGGCTAGAAGAAAACTTGCGATGTACCCTACTATAGCAGAAAGCATGGCAAGATTCGCTCTAGGTAGTTCAGGTCTTCAATCATTCCCATTATGGGGATGATCTAGTTTGTATCTTGTAACTAGTCGAGGACCAGATGGGGCTTGAGACAACCATGTAGCCATGGAGTCACCTATGTAAAGTTCACACTCTTCTGTCAAGTCGCGTGTAATTTCACTCGTAGAGGGAACGGACCCCCTACAACCTGTTTTGATGTCCTGTATGTGTTTCCCGACCTTGAGAAGGTCAAGGATGGTGTTGAGAGGTCCACCGACCTCGAAGAGGTCCACCGACCTCGAAGAGGTCGTGGACGCTATCGGGACGACCTGATAGCAAGCATAGTTCCTCCGACTGCCAGGGAGGCCTTGACGACCTAGTGGGCCACCAAAGTGTGATTCCGAAGAAACATGCTAAATTACTGGAGTAAATTGGGATATAGCCGTTGGGCATAGCTGTTCGCAGAGAACTAGTCGTTAGTGGTAAAATTTGATACTCGGTGAATGGTCGTTGGGCTCAACGACCCGTTGGCACAGAGTCGTTGGATGTGCTAACCCAGTGACGATTCGTTGGGCCTCGGAGGCCTGAATTAAGGTCGTGGTGTGTGGGGTCAGACCCCACTCACATCCTTTCACGTCCTGCAGGTCTAGTGTTTGCCATTTCACCGCCGCTGCCGCCGCTCGAATCCCTTGCGTCACCGCAGCTAGAGTCGGAACTCGCCACCGCGCACCGCACCACCACCGCCACTGGCGCATACGCTCGAAGACCCTCTACTTCTTTAGAGCTAGATCGCAGGCGTTCACCGAGGAAGAAAAGGAGATGTCGTCGGAGCAAGGTTCCATGCCAGAGAAGCGGATCCCCACACCGGAGAAGCAGTGGGTCCCGTCGGAGATGACGGAGGCCCGCATCCAGGCATTGGTGGACCGCGGGCTACTGAGGCCCAAGGAGGAGGTGGAGTGGAAGGCGCCTACCAGCCAATGCTTCCCGACCGAGGACGTCACGGAGCAAGTCGTCTTTGCCTCCTTGTTGGAGCGCAGCTTCAACATCCCCATAGGGGATTTCTTCAGAGGTCTTCTCCATTACTACCGCTTAGAGCTGGTACATCTTGTCCCAAACTCCATCACTATTGTTTCTTCTTTCATTCATATGTGTGAGGCCTACTTAGGCATACTGCCACATTTCAACTTGTGGCGGTACTTCTTTCATGTTAAGCGACCCGGGAAGTCGCCAGTCGTAGGTAGTGCAGGATTCTACCATAGATCAGGTCGTAAGGTAGAATACATAGATATGGAGCTGCCGGATAACAACTCTGGCTGGAAGTCAGAGTGGTTTTATGTGTCGGATCAGAAGCCGGAGCTCCCAAAGCGTACTGGCTATGGGCCAACCAAGGTCCCTGAATGGGATCTTGCGTTGACGTTCTCAAGGAGGAGGATATTGCGCCACTGGTTGCCAAGGTTGCCGCGCTCAAGGAGGCGGGCCTAATAGGAGGTGCGGTGGCGATCAGTTTCAGCCGCCGCTTAATCCAACCGATCAAGGATCGAGTGCACCCGGCCTACGAGTACTAGGGTCAGATGGACCCGACTCGTGAGGTCATCAGGAAGGTGTCCAAGCAGGAGATGGTCGCCCGGGTGAAGGAGCTCTTTTGCAGAGTGATCTGCAACAAGACCTGCCCGAAGGCACACTCGTTGAAGCGTCCAACAGACTATGTAAGTCGTCGGTGCTGTTTGTTATCTCTTTATTGCCATTATTAGGAGGTCGACCTCACTAATAATCTTTTTATGTCGTCATTATTAGGTGGATGAGTACTTGTCCGATTCGTCGATCGAGGCAGATGGGGAAGACGTACAGGAGGTCGCGTAGAGCGCGAGCCGGCAGACTCGCCGATCACGGCAGACTGCTGGCAAGATTTCTCAATTGAAGGCGGAGGCCGCCAAGACGTTCAAGCAAGAGAGCTCCAAGAAGAAGCTCAAGAGGGGTCGGAGCTCCACTCCGCCGTCGGAGCAGCAGGAGAAGGATACAGATGGCGAATCAGAAGAAGTGGATGAGACCCTTGAGGTCCCAGAGTCGAGTCCGAGGACTAACCGCCAAAAGGAAGAAGTGAAGAAGGTCACCCAAGAGGACTTGCAGAAGATTAAGGAGCGGTACTGAGTTGAATCTGGGATTCAGTCGCAGGTACCCCCAAGACCTCCTCCCAAGGCCTTGAAGATACGTCGCAAGTCTGTGACGAAGTAAGTAGATCTGACGACCTTCTTACTATTTTGTCTTTTGCGTACTTGAAGTCTGACGAGTTATTTTGTTCAGGTCAGTGACTTTTTCACCAAGCGTGTCTGTGACGACACAAGGTGCTGACCTGGGAGCACAGAGCTCAACTCCACCAGCTGGGGCCTCAGTGGCTGATGCCGGGGCTGCAAGTGTTACTCCGCTGCCCACGAGCCCGGAGGTCGTGCTCGAGGCGGCTTTAGTCAACGTGCAGCCCTCAGAAGGGGTGCACGAGGTCGTAGCTGATCAAGCTCAGCTTGACTCGCCACCACACTTAGGAGCTGCTGCACCGGGAGGAAGTGGTCAGGCCAGGGATTGGCTTGAGTATGAGACGTACCAGGCCAAGGAATTGGACTGGAACGGCACTCCTTTCGAGGAAGATATCCTCGACGACTTGGAGGACACCAAGGTGGTGAAGGGCTCAATTGCCAGCCTCTCGGAGGCTTTGGGGGTAAGAAGTCACTATTATCTCATAGGATACATGAATGTATTTGGGCTATGTTAGCAAGCTAACGACTTGTTTTTGGTCTTTGCAGAGGATGGCCACTCGAGCCAAAGCTCAAGCAGATCTGTGTGCAGGGGGCTGCAGCTGTAACGCTGGAGCCACACCAGTTGGGCGCGGAGCTCGAATGGGTGAAGAAGGAGGCTGCCCTCGAGAAGAAGAAGCTCGAGGATGAGAAGAAGAAGCTTGTGGACGAGCTCGCTGAGTAGAAGCTCCTGGCCGCAAATACTGACACGGTGTTAAGGTCGGTGAGCAAAGGTAAGACCTTGCTACCTTTAGGTCGTTGAGGATGTTTATTTTGTAATAAACTTGGTCTAACAACTACTATGAAACAGATGCCAAAGCCACAGAGAAGCGCCTGAAGGAGGACCTCTGGGAAGCTGAGAAGACCATTACCATCCTCAAGGAGGAGAATAAGGCTCTCGCCGGCAGTGAGTACACCATCTGTCAAAAGCTTGCTTACGAAAAGGTAGTTAGGAGGGATCTTGAGATCGACCTTGTAGTTGCAATGGAGTCTCTCTATAATGATCAAGTGATCATTGTAGGTCATGAGGTGGAGATGGGCGACCTCCGGAATGCTGCGGGCTTTATCATGGATAAGGTCGTCCCGCAGCCCACCGAAGGGGCACCAAAGAGTCTCCTGGAGCGAATTATGGCAGCTCCATAGAAGGTCGACGAGCTGCTGCAGTCTGCTAGCAGGGCAGCTGCAGTGGAGATGTTGGTTCGAGTGAAGTCGCACTTCCCCGAGGTAGGAGTCCAGAAGATTGCAGATGGTCCGAAGGCCGAAGTCAATCTTCAGGAGGTCGAGACTGAAGTGGAGGATGCTGCTGACAAGGTCGTAGAGAGCCTTATTTTTGAAGATGACGAAGAGTAGAAGTCCTAATTTGTAAATAAGTTAGTCTTTTGCATGCCCTTGTTGGCTGGAGCACAACAATCTCTTTGCTTCTATAAAAATGTTTAATAGAAGCAATCCAGCTTTGAGATGCCAAGTCTTTTACCTGTTCGACCTTGATGGCTCGGAAGCACATGTGTTTTCAATTCACTAACCACTACTCACGGAGAGGACGGCTTACCGACCACATAGCTCAGCAGTGAGACTTACGGTATGGTCGGCGCGTGAACGGGGCCTAGGACCCAGGTTTGGCAACCTCACAATCAAGGGCGAACGGGCAAGAGATGAGCCAAGTCAAAGGCAGAAGAAGATCCTCCGGTCTTGCAACCCTTTAGTTGGCAAGGCCAAGCCCCCGAGCGTGTCGAGGGGGAGGAAGAACACATAACCCTTAGGTCTAATGACCCCATAGTTGGCAAGGCCAAGCCCCCGAGCATGTCGAGGGGGGGGGGAATAAACAACAACTTCAAAGGTCGACAGAAAACTGACTAAAAAACTAAACTTTATTGAACTAACTTTAATAACAGTAAAGACTACATATCTTAGTATTATAAATATTCTACGGGTAGAATCGTCGCAGATGTTCCACGTTCTAGGGGTTTGGAACCCCTTGATCGTCGCCCCACTGGAGACGATAGGTCGATGGGCTGATGACTTCCGTGACGATGAAGGAATCCTCCCATGGGGCTGATAGCTTGTGCATCCCGTCAGTATTTTGGATCCTTCGTAGGACCAGGTCACCGACGTTGAAGGAGCACTCCTTGACATTACAATCAGGATAGCGGCGTAGTTGCTGGTCGTGGCGCGCGTGCCACATTATGGCCGCCACTCTACTTTCTTCAAGGCTGTCGAGGTCGACTCGACGCATCTTCTCTGCTTCGCCTTCGTTATAGTGCTGGATGCGAGGTGCACCAAACACTACATAGGTAGAGAGGATGGCTTCCGATCCGTAGACCAGGAAGAAGGGCGAGTAGCTGGTCACTGAACTGACCTCAGTCCTGAGACCCCATATCACGTGTGGTAGTTCTGCTAACCAGCGAGTAGCATAATTGGTGGCATCATCGAAGATGCGATCCTTCAGAGCTTGTAGAACCATGCCATTGGCACGCTCGACCTGACCATTGCACCTAGGGTGAGCGACAGACGAGTAGTAGACATCAATCATGTTGTCCTGGCAGAAATCCCAGAACACAGAGCCCGTAAAGGCTGACCCTAGGTCGGTGATGATTCGATTGGGCACACCGAAGTGATACGTGATCTCCTTGAAGAATTTTGCCACTTCCTCCGATGTGACCTTGATGACAGGTCGGACCTCAATCCACTTGGTGAATTTGTCTACCGCCACAATGATGTGCTTGTAGCCGCTGGGAGCGGTTTTGAATGGACCTATAGAGTCCAAACCCCACATGGCAAAGGGCCACGAAGGAGGAATCATGCGTAAGACCTGAGCGGGCAGGTGCTGCTATTTGGCAAAGAATTGGCATCCCTTGCACCTCTTGACGAGGTCTTTGCCATCGCTCATGGTCGTGGGCCAGTAGAAGCCAAATCGGTACACCTTGCCGACCAGATTGGCTGACGTTGCGTGGCAGCCACACTCGCCACCGTGAATCTCAGCTAAGAGCTGGAGACCTTCTGACCGCAAGATGCACTTCATCAGCACACCAGTAGAGGCTGCTCTATGGTAGAGCTCTTCTCCAATCACGATGTAGTTAGCACCACGCCGTGTGATCTTTTCTCGTTGTACTTTATCCTCCGGAACGAACTGGTGGATCAGGAGGTCTAGGAAAGGCTGGCGCCAATCATCTTCTGTGTCTGCCATGAGCACATCTCGGGGAGGTGTAGGCACGAGGTCCGGTTGCTCTGGCACCAGGTTGTCCAGGTCCAAGATCTTGATCGATGGTTTGTGTAGGTCTTGAACGAACACACCAGCCCAGACCAGTGCTCATTTTGAGCCCATCTTAGAGAGGACATCAGCTGCGACGTTGTTCTCGTGTGGAACATGGTGGAATTCTACTCCCTCGAAGTGGCCTTCGAGTTTTCAAATTTCGGCACAGTAGGCATCCATTGTGTCTTTGACACAATCTCAATTTTCGTTAACTTGCCCTATGACGGCCTTGGAGTCGCCATAGGCGATGAGTCGCTTGATGCCTAGGGACACAGCGATACGGAGCCCATGGATGAGAGCTTCGTACTCGGCTCCATTATTGGAGGCCTTGTAGTGGATCTGAAGCACATACTTGAGATGATCACCTTTAGGCGAGATGAACAACACACCGGTGCCGGTGCCCTAAAGGTTAAGTGCATCATCGAAGTACATGATCCTGTGCTCAGGTCGTTCCGCGGGCGGAGCGATCTGGATTTCCGTCCACTCTGACACAAAGTCAACGAGGATTTGGGACTTGATAGATTGCCTTGGGAAGAATTCAAGGTCGAACTCACCGAGCTCAATGAACCACTTGATGATGCGGCCATTGGCGTCTCGGTTGCGAAGAATCTCCCCTAGCGGGAGGGTTGATGGCACCATAATGGAGTGAGCTTGGAAGTAGTGGCGAAGCTTTCTTGATGAGATTAGAAGCGCATAGAGAAACTTCTGAGGTTGATAGTAGCGTGTTTTAGCGTCGGCCAGGACCTTGCTCATGTAGTAAACAGGTCGTCAGATAGGGTAGGCCTGCCCTTCTTCTGTTCGTTCAGCAACGAGAACGGTGCTGATCACATTAGTGGTCGCAGCGATGTAGAGGAGGAGCTTTTCCTTCGGCTTTGGCGGTGTCATGATCGGTGGTGTGGTGACAGACTCTTTAAGCTTGTTGAAGGTTTTCTAAGCTTCATCGTCCCACAGGAACTTGTCAACCTTCTTCAATAGCTTGAAGAAGGGTAGGCCTTTTTCTCCGAGCTTGCTGATGAAACGACCTAGTGCCACCATCATGTCGGTAAGCTTCATGACGTCTTTCTTGCAAGATGGGTGGGACATGTTGCATATCGCCTCGATCTTCGAAGGGTTTGCTTCAATGCCTCAGTTCCCGACCATGAAGCCCAGGAGCAACCCAGAGGGGACACTGAAGACACACTTGGTCGGGTTCAGCTTCCATTGGTAGGTGTGAAGATTGTTGAAGGTCTGCTCGAGGTCGGCGTTGAGGTTCTCCTCAAACTTGGTCTTGACGACCACATCGTCGACGTATGCTTCCATGTTGTCACCTAGTTGAGATGCTAGGCACCTCTGGATCGCCTTTTGGTACGTGGCACCAGCGTTTTTCAGGCCAAAGGTCATGACCTTGTAGCAATAGATGCCGTGGGACGTTATGAACGCCGTCTTATCTTGGTCATCGGGATTCACGAGTATCTGGTGATACCTTGAATAGCAGTCGAGGAAGCACAACAGGGTGCTGCCGGCCGTGGAGTCCACGACTTGGTCGAAGCGTGGGAGAGGGAAAGGATCTTTAGGGCAGTGCTTGTTGAGATCGGTGTAATCGATACACATCCTTAATCCACCAGTTTTCTGGGGTACAAGCACCGGGTTGGCTAACCAAACTGGGTGTTTACATTCACGGATGAATCCTGCAGCCAAGAGCTTACAGATCTCTACCCCTATGGCCTCCGTTCGATCCTTCGGGAAGCGACAGAGCTTCTGCTTGATGGGTCTTGCAGTCTTGCTTACGTCGAGGGAGTGCTCAGCCAAATCCCTCGGGACACCAGGCATATCGGATGGACTCCATACGAATATGTCAGCATTGTCTCGGAGGAAGCTGGTGAGCGTGAGTTCTTATTTCGGATCCAGGTTGGCCCCGATGGTGACTTCCTTGGTTGCATCAGGCAGGCCGAGGCAAACTTTCTTCACTGCTGGATTAGCATCTAAGGCAGTGGGGGTGCGCTTTTGCTCAGGCACCGTGAGCGTCGTGGCATCGACTTTGGCGGCTTCAGCGACCATGATCAAGGCGGTAGCTACATAGGGAGACGTCGAGGCGAGGTTGATGGTCTCGTCTTCGCATCTGTAGGAGACCATGATGTCCCCGTAGACGGAAAGGATTCCGTTGGGTGCTGGCATCTTCATGATAAGGTGCGTATGATGCAGGATGGCCATGAACCGAGCCAGCATCAAACGACCTAGGATGGCGTGGTAGGAGGAGCGGAAGTCTGCGACCTCGAACGTTAGCCACTCTGTGCGGTAGTTGGCTTCTGTCCTGAAGGTAACTGGGAGGTAGACACATCCCAGAGGATATGCCGCCTTGCCGGGTACGACCCCGTAGAAGGGTTCGTCGCAGGCTATCATCTTGCTGAAGTCAAACTTCATCTTCTTCAGTGTCTCGGTGAATATGATGTTGAGGCTGCTGCATCGATCGATGAGTGTCTTGGGGAGCGCAGCTCTGTCCATCATAGGGTTGACGACCAATGGGTAAGTCCCGGGATTTGGTATGTGCACCCAATGGTCTTCCCTGGAGAAGGTTATGGGATACTCCGACCACCTCAGGGGTTTTGGAGCTTGTTGATGGCTATTAAGTACCATTTTTATGGCCGTCAACTCCTGCATTTTGGAACATGAATGGCAAAAACACACTAGAATAGGAGCTTAAACTAATACTTTCCACAAGTGTCGATGTCTATTCGAATGCAGGTATTTAGCACAAGAAATGGAGAGAAAGCAAGCACATTTGATCCAAGCTGTTCAGGACCTCATGGTCCCCTGAACCAAAGGCATGAGTATGGCATCATTATAAACAATCTCAAATGCCGAATTGGATTCCATCATTGTGACGGGCTCGTCGAGACGATCGAAATCGATATATCATTTGTCTACTTCGAAGTCCGGATGAAAGAGATATGTACAAGACAAGATCACTCTCTTGGTATCATGTGGGCCCGGTGGGACCCACACCAGACCACATGGCGATGTGTTGCCACCTTGGCTGCCATGTGTCCGTGACACATCATCAATCCATGTGAAGCAACTCTCGACAAATCAGACACCACCACGTGTGCAGCACAAGGATCCAAGGGCCCACGGGGACCCAAACCGCCTCAAAACTCCGCATGCACCTGGGATAGATCTTGGGACCCACAGACAAGACTCTTAGAGAAAGCACACCACAAAACGAAGAGCTAGATGGTCGGTCAATCCTTGGATCAGCCGAACCGACCATGGGCTGGTTTGCCATCTGCTTCCACGTGGTGCTGCCCTATTGGTCCCATGCAACATCCCGGGGTGTTTTGGTGACATTTGGTGCTCGGAGCAAGCCACCCCTTGCCTACAAATAGATGGAGAGGGGCCTCATTCATGGACACACACTTCTCCTCCTCCTATTCATTTGGGCCTTGGAGACTCTCTCTTTAGGAGAGGGGAGCTCTTTGTATAGGATTAGTGATAGGAAGTGAGGGGGAATGCTTGGCACCATGTCATGTTCATGACATCTTCCCCAAGAACGATCCTCAGCGGTGCCTTTGTTCTTCATTTAGACTAAAGTGAGTATTTCATATTTTCTATTTAGACTAAAGTCGTATGCATACATAGGTGAATTGTTCTTGTGTTCTTCGTTCGTTCTTGATTTACAGGCTTGTGCTCTTCGAACACAACCCTTTCGATCTAGTAGAGCTGGATGATAAGTTTGCATTCTATTTGTATGTTAGCTTGTCTATTAGAACAAAGTTGATGCTCCTTCATATCTCTAATTAGATCAAAGTGCATTCGTGATCTTGCATGAATGATAGAGTATACCTTGACCTAGTGCCAGTATCTCCCTCGCAGATTCATAGTTCCGTATTTATACGGAGTGCTATAGTAGGGCTACCGGGATGTTAGACGGTGTCAGGATATAGTAGTACTCAGTGGTGTAGACGTGGTGTCTGGACCATCGGTTATCCTTCGAATACCAAGTGCATTCGCGTAACGATAGAGGTAGGCTGCAGTGGTGACAGCCTGTTGGACCCTGTAGCGAACATGGCCTCATATGCCATTTGTTCAAGCTTAATTTTGGTGATTAATGTCAACATGATTAATGGGACTAACCATATTGTTTAGCATGTCTTTGTAGAAACTTCTAGGTCTCAAGGATGCAAAAATACCACATACCAAAATGAGAAGATAGTATATTTTTCAAGGGTCAAAACCGTGGAAGAAGAAGAAAAGAAATGCCACTGTCGAATGAACCGACGGTACCATGGAAACAAGCGTCGGTGCAATGGCCGGAGGAAGTGGTACACTGCGGAGGAGAACCCAAGTCAGTATAGACCACTGAAAGGACTTCAAATTTTCCTAAAAAAACTGAGCAGCGGATCAAATGTCGGGTCACCGGCACCCTATGGCCGGGTCACCCGCAGGGGGGGGGGTTCACCCTGACTAACAGGGCGGGTCACCCTGCGACAGGAAAACGAAAATCAATTACTTGAGAAAGAAGTGATTTTACTGAAACCCTTTGAATCAAAAGTTCGCCAAGGATGTTGTAGACAACCTACACAAGATGATATACCAAGCAACAACACCCAAAAGTAGATCGGGGCAAATTAAGCTTCTAGGGTTAGAGAGGAGGAGATGAACATGAATGAACAAGAGACAAAGATTTAATCTGAAGTTCACTTCCACCAAGGAAGCTACGTCTCCATTGAGGTTCCCACAAAGGGAGGGCTATCACGAAGAGCTACTTGCCTCACCCAATCCCCCCAAAGGAAGATTGGTGCTCACTAAGAAATCTCCACAAAGGATGGGTAATACAAACGTTCCCGGGTGCTCCACACAGAGAGGGCACTCAACGGGCGACGCCTAACCGTCTAGAAGCAATCTTCAAGAGTAATAAACACGAATCAACGAACCAAAACCGCCACATGTGCTTCTTGAGATGAACACACGAAGAGCTCTCACAAAGGGGCTTAATCTCACACCTCTAATGTCTCTCACACCCAAACCCTAGGTTGAATCCTTGCTAGGAGTGCTTGGAAGGGAGTTGGGAGAGAGGGAAGTAAGCTTAGGAGGTGTTCCAATGGAGGAGGAGGAGGAACCCTAGAAAGGAGGGAGAAGGGGTATAATTAAATACCCCTTACTCCCGAACTAGCCGTTTAGGGCAAACTGTGCCTAGGCCGGGTCACCCGGCCCCATAGGGCGGGTCACCCACCTGCCAACCCCGGGTCACCCGGCCCTAGGGGGCGGGTCACCCACCTCCCACCAGAGGCAAAACGGGTCACCCGCCCTGCCCAGAAAAGGCGGGAAACAGTGCCCGTGAGTGCATAGTGTCTCTCAAAGGTTGTTAGATCTCAATTTAAGCACTTGTAACTAACTTTGATCTATCAATCACATCCCTCTTTATAGTACGGTGTTTCCTATACTCAAATTCAAAAGATAAATTAAAATTAAATCGCCATTTGAGCTTCAACACATATATAAGAACTTGAGGTCCTTCCTTTCACATATGATATTTTATCTCCTTTATTCCTGCAATGATCTTAGATAAACCATCAAATATTCAAAATATAATTGTCATTATCACCAAAATAATTAGGGGCCTAGATGCACTTTCAATCTCCCCCTTTTTGGTGATTGATGACAACCATAATTTGAGCTCGCAAGAGAGTAATAAAATTCAAGAATTGTGTCCAATTATTTAGAAAAGAACTCCCCCTAAATATGTGCTTTTTCAACTAGAATGGCCTCAAATTCCAATTGCACATATTTAGAGTATGCTCCCCCTAAAACATTGCATACAAAACATGGTGCATAAGTGTGATGAGCAATAAACCGTGATGCATATGACAAGATATATCACAACAATAAAGAGAAAAAACATATCATCAACCAACACATGCATCACACACAATAAATAAGGTTCATTACATCACACTAGCATAATAGAGTACCACAAATAAGTCCTACATAAATAAAAGTTCTCACTTGGCACACCATGCATCACACCACACATAGTTCATTACAAGTTCATAAGCCATTACATAAATAACAAGTCCAAAGATAGATAAAAAGATAAGTGTGGGGGCTTCCATCCAACAATCATCAACAAATTCACTCCCCCTTTGTCAACAAACACCAAAAAGGGGAGTCACCCTTCATCTTCGGTGGCCTCATCATCTTCTTCTTCAACCCAAGAAGCTAGATCTTCCCAAGGATTTTCAACCGGAGATGGAGGATCAAATGTCCTAAGCTCGCGACGGGAGAGTGGGGCAATCCAATTTGGCAAAGATGGCCTTTCTCTCTGTTTCAGCCTTATGAAACTCCTCGGCGTGCCACTTTCTATCCTTTTCATGCTCTCTTGCATTTTGACGACCAATGTTAAAGCAAGCAAATAGACCTTGGGCAAGAAAATCCAATTTACCCTTCTTTTGCTTAGGAGCACCATGAAAATGAGAAGGACCTTCTTTTGGGAGCTGTCCAAAGGATTGGCTTGGAGGTGGAGCTTGTGAAGATGAAGCATCGGGAGCACTTAAGCCTTCCACGGGATAGGCACCCGGAAGGGGACCTCTAGCATCAATCCCAGTGCGATGCTTGCCAAGATGAAAAGACTCCTCGAGTTTACCTTTTGGAGTGTTATACCTTTTGTGCTCAATGTCCCATTGAAGATTAAGCTTAGATGCATGCTTGACCATTTCAAAGATATAAGGAGCATAGTTACACGCAAAGCCTTGGTGAGAGCATCAAATTATTTCACTCCAAAGAAAATGACAAGCATTGAATTGAGGTTGGTTAGGAGCCATTTGAAACAAAAGGTTCCGTGCATACTTGGAGATTTTGTCGGAATTACCACCCCTAGGACACAAAGTGTTGCGGAAGAGAAGATTCATCAACTTATAGTAAGGGGTGAGACCATTAGGATGTCCATAATGAATATCTCCATAAGCCTTGTCATACATAAACTCCATTTTGCTCACATCAAATTCATCACTATCGTGCAAGCAAACAAGATGGTTGAAAGTGTTGTTGTCTTTTGCACCACGAAGCTTAAAGAGTGTAGCAAATTCGGATAAAGTGATCTTAAGTCTCTTTCCTCCAAGTGAAAAGTGCATGACATTCTCATCATCATGAACATAAAGTGTGGCATAGAATTGAGCTACGACCTCATCACACCAATTGCAAGAGAGCATCATAAGATGAGATATACCTTGCGCATGACAACGAAGGTAGACGGCGTGAGCAATTTCTCCAAGTGGAGGAGTGAGATCATGTAAGTGGTGCCAATCAATCCATTTCATATCCGTAGTAATAGTCTTCTTAGTGATGATGACGGATTCATACCAATCGGCTTGATGAGCATGCCAAAAACGATCACCACAAAAGAAGTTCTGTGGAAGCTTCCATGGATCTTGGAACCGGAGAGGTGAGATGTCATTGGCATGCTTGGAATAATCAACCAACTTGGGGTCTTTGCGTGTCCGTTCCAGTGGATGAATAGGGACAACCATCCTCTCATAGATAGATATGTCAATATCATCATCATATCTTCCCCCTTCATCACCGGTGCTTGCCTTCTTCATTCGAGCACCACTACCTCTAGGTCCACTAGTCAACACCTTCTTCCTTAGCATGGGGTTGCCACTATCTCCGCGACCACGACCATGAGCACATGCTGGAGGAACTTGGGGCAAGGACCTCTTTGAGTGAACGGGTTGAGAGTAATCATCATCAGAGGCACGGTCATGATCTTCACTTGAAGCGTCTTCGTCGCTTTGAATCTCCTTTCCCTTGCCTTGAACCTTGTCTCGACCCATCTGAGAGAGATATGCAAAGAAATATTAAGATTGGGTAGGAGAAACAAGTGAAAGAGGGCCACCCGCGGGAGGCCGAGCACCCGCCCCTAGGGGCGTGTCACCCGCCCCAGGTGGGACGAACCCTAATCACTCGTAGCGAGTGGAGGAGTTCATGAATCGAAACGAGATTTTAGGCATGAATTCTAGGTTACTAGATGAAGCCTTTGACCGAAGGAAATCGCCTAGAGCGAACCACATTGAGAGATCGGGAAAAAGGGATTTTTGAAAAAGTTTACCATTGTTTTCCCGTGAGATTTGTGGAGGAATCGAGGGAGATGTTGAACTTGAGGAGGAGCTCGATCCAAGGCACCCAAGAGCTTGAGCAATGGACGGAGAGGGCAAAAATCATCTTGGGAGCTTCTTGGGGGCCGGCAGCGGTTTGGAGAGGAGGAAGAAAGAAGAAAGAAGGGAGAGGGACGCGCCGGTCGCGGGCCATATATACCCCTGGCCGCAGGGCTGGGTCACCCGGCGGCATCCAGAGCCAACACGGGTGACCCGGCATAGGGGGCCGGGTGACCCGCCCTAGGTCACCTTTTTTTTGTTTTTTTTGCGCGTGGACGAGATGTGCGGGTGACCCGGCCTAGGGGGCGGGTGACCTAGCTCCCTCTAGAGCCGAAACGGGTGACCCGCCCATGATGGCCGGGTGACCCGCCCCTACCTGGAGAGTCAGATTTGGCTAAGTCCTTGAAGATTCCGGGTGACCCGTCATGAGAGGGCGGGTGACCCGCCATCCATCATAGAAGAAACGGGTGACCTGCCAAGAGGGTGCAGGTGACCCGTGGTTACCGTGAAAGGTCTCCTTGACTTTTGAAAAGAGAGTTTAGATTGAGATTTTGATAGATATGGCCTAGGAACTTGTAATGAACCCTTGACTACAAGTGGCTAGCATCAAACAATCATTCAAAACTATAGCCACTTGAAGCAAGATTTGATCTAAAAGATCTCAAAAATCCAATCTTTTGAAAAACTCACACAAAAAGAGAAAATAAAACGTTTCAACCAATCGAGGCAATAATCAAGTATGTGCAACATGTCAAGCCAAGTTACGAGAATCCAAGATATTTAGTTCACTCCTCAAAGAACAAAACCTTTGCTCATCTAGAGGCTTAGTGAAGATATCGGCAAGTTGCCTCTCTGTGCTTACATGACGTAGAGCAATATCTCCCTTAGCCTCATGATCCCTTAAGAAATGATGTCGAATATGTATGTGCTTTGTTCTAGAGTGTTGCACTGGATTGTTTGCTAGCTTGATGGCACTCTCATTGTCACACAAGAGTGGAATCTTACTAAACACACAACCGTAATCACTCAACGTTTGCTTCATCCACAAAAGTTGTGCACAACACGCACCGGCCGCCACATACTCAGCTTCGGCCGTGGACAAAGCAACCAAATTTTTTTCTTAGAGCTCCATGACACCAAAGACCTACCAAGAAATTGGCAAGTCCCCGTTGTACTCTTTTGATCTACTTTGCAACCGGCATAGTCCGAATCAGAATAGCACACACTCCTTAGGATTAGCTTGAAATCTTGCACACAAGCACACACTAAGCATGACATCGGGCCTAGATGCACAAAGGTAAAGGAGGGAGGCAATCATGGAGCGATATACCTTTTGGTCGACCGACTTCCCTTCTTCATTGAGATCTAGATGTCCATTTAATGCCATGGGAGTCTTGATGGGCTTTGAATCGGCCATGTCAAACCTCTTGAGCATATCCTTCACATACTTGGTTTGACATAAGAAAGTCCCTTCCTTCATTTGCTTGATTTGAAACCCAAGAAAGAACTTCAACTCGCCCATCATAGACATCTCGAATCTCTTGGTCATGATCCTACTAAACTCTTCACAAAATTTATCATTAGTAGACCCAAAGATAATGTCATCAACATAAATTTGACAAACAAAGATATCTTTTCCACTTCTTTGAATGAAGAGAGTAGAATCAGCTTTGCCTATCTCAAAACCGTTCTTGAGAAGAAAATCCATAAGGCATTCATACCATGCTCTAGGAGCTTGCTTGAGCCCATAGTGCGTCTTATGGAGCTTGTACACATGGTTGGGGAAGTTTGGATCTTCAAAGCCCAGTGGTTGTTCAACATAAACTTCTTCTTGGAGAGGTCCATTCAAGAATGCGCTCTTCACATCCATTTGATGAAGCTTGAAGTCATGATGAGTAGCATAGGCCAAGAGTATACGAATTGACTCAAGCCTTGCTACCGGAGCATAAGTCTCTCCAAAGTCCAAGCCTTCAACTTGAGTATAGCCTTTGCCCACAAGCCTTGCCTTGTTCTTTGTAATGACACCAAATTCATCTTGCTTGTTCCTAAAAACCCATTTGGTGCCGATCACATTTTGCTTGGGTCTTGGCACCAACTCCCAAACTTCATTCCTCTTGAAGTTGTTCAACTCTTCCTCCATAGCAATAATCCAATCCGGGTCCTCAAGAGCTTGTTCCACACTAAGAGGTTCCAAAGAAGAAACAAACGAGTAAAATACACAAAAGTTTGACAATCTTGAGTGAGTTGTTACCCCTCTTTGGATAATCCCAAGGATGTTGTCAACGGGGTGATCCCGTTGAACCATTTGATGAACTCTTGGATGTGGTGCTTGAGATTAATGTTGAATAGGTCCATCATCATCATCTTGAGCTTGAGGTGCTTGTTCATGAGCTTCACCACCTTGTTCTTCTCTTTGGTCAAAGCCACTTCCATGATCGTCACCATGAACTTGACTTTTATCTTGATGAACTTGAGAACTAGGTGGTTCAACTCTTGTTGATGATGGTGGATCTTGGTTACTTGTTTCAACCGGAGCTTGAACTTGAACTTCCCTTGGCATCACTTCACAGGTGCCCATTCTAAAGATGGATATACTTGGAGGTTCTTCATCATCTACAAGGTTTTCACTAACTTGCTCTCCTTGAGAGCCGTTGGATTCATCAAATTTCACGTCTATCGTGGTCTCAACACAACCGGTGGTTTTGTTGAAAACACCATAGGCATGTTCGTTAGTTCCATAACCAATGAGAAAACCTTCATCAACCTTGGATGCAAACTTTGAGGCTTTGGGTTTCTTGTTAAGTATGAAACACTTACACCCAAAGACCCTAAAGTAGTGCACACTAGATTTCTTACCTGTGATGATCTCGTAGGGAGTCTTGTTCAAGTACTTGTGGAGGTAGAGGCGGTTGGCAACATGGCATGCGGTGTTCATGGCATCCGCCCAAAATGTGTCCGGAGTCTTATACTCATCAAGCATTGTTCTTGCCACTTCAATCAACGTACGGTTCTTCCTCTCAACAACGCCATTTTGTTGAGGAGTGTATGGAGTGGAGAGTTCATGCTTGATGCCTTCTTCATCAAGGAATTCTTCAACTTGAGTGTTCCTAAACTCTGAGCCATTGTCACTTCTTATGTCCTTGACCTTTAGCTCGAACTCATTTTGAACTCTTCTTATGAACTTCTTGACCACTCCCTTTGCTTCACTTTTATCTTGCAAAAAGAATACCCAAGTGAAACGGGAAAAGTCATCAACAATTACTAAACCATATTTGTTGCCACCGATGCTTATGTAGGCAATTGGTCCAAACAAATCCATGTGTAGAAGCTTCAATGGTCTTGATGTTGAAAGGATGTTCTTAGCGGGATGATGAGCTCCAACTTGCGTTCCCGCTTGACAAGCACTACATAACCTATCTTTCTCAAAAACAACATTTGTTAGTCCTAGGATGTGCTCGTCCTTTTGAAGTTTGGCCAAGTTCCTCATGCCAACATGGGCTAGTCGGCGATGCCATAGCCAACCCATGTCGGATTTTGCCACTAAGCAAGCCTTAGGGTGAACCTGTACTTTTGTGAAATCCACATAGTAAAGCTTTCCTCTTAGGTGACCCGCAACGACAATGGAGGAATCCTCACTTCTCGAGACGGTCACACCCTCTTTGGTAAAGAGACAATTGTAGTCTTTCTCATAAAGTTGTGGAACCGACAACAAGTTGTACCCTAAACCTTGAACATGAAAAACATCTTCAATTAAATTTATTGTTGAGATAGCAATTTTACCTAGACCAATCACATCTCCTTGACCATTATCTCCATATATGATAGTTTCCGTAGGGGTGTCATAATGCTCAAGGGATGCGAACAAGCCTTCATCTCCGGTCATATGATTAGTGGCACCACTATCAATTAATCATGCGGTTCCACTGGAGGAGTAGGCCTACAAAACAAGTTTAAGCTTTTGGTTTAGGTACCCAAAATGATTTGGGTCCTTGGAGGTTAGAAGCATAAACGTTTGGAACCCACACACTCTTCCTCATAGCCTTTTTGGCATAGGCTCCAACATACTTGACCACCATTTTACCATTATGGTCCAAGGTCACAACATAGTCACACGTGTAGTTGGGAGAAGACTTGTGTTCCACCACATTCTTCGGTGCCTTTGATGGAGAATTTACCCCACCATTTGCTTTTGTGATATTCACAACCTTTGGCTTCTCTTTTGTTGTGGTAGAGGTGGTTACTCCATGGGCAATATCCATAATAGTGTTGAGGTAGCCACCCTTGTTCCACAAGGGGATCTCATGCCCTTTCACCACCCTTCTACCATTAACCTAGTTGTCCTTGTAGTGCCCAAGTCCTCTTGTGTCAATTGCCTTGGGAATGGACTTGGCACCCAACTTACCTTGGTTGATCAACATGTTCAACTGGGCAATCTCCTTATCCTTGCTCTTAGTTGTTTCTTCTAGCCTTGCAAGGTTAGTCTTAAGAGCATTTATACCAACATTAGAACATATAGAGCAACCTTTTCTAGTGGAGGCATTAGAGTCAAAGTTTGCTTTAGGATCGGCCTTGGTGCTTTCCCAAAGAGCACTATAGTTTGCTTCAAGATTTTTGTATTTATCCGTCAAGCATGAGAAGCTTGATTGAAGCTCACTATGAGTGGCCTTTAGGGAAGCTAAAGATTCATTTGCCAAAGAGTAGTCCTTAAGCATCCTCTTGTTAGAGTCATTGGCTAAGGACAAGCCTACGGTCAACTTCTCCACCTTAGCTTTTTCCTTGGCAAGGGTTTTCTCTAGAGCAAGGTTTCTTTCCATTTCACGGATAAGCAAGTCTTCTTGCTCATGGAGAATCTCCTTCTTTTCCTCTAATTTGTCCAAAAGCTTTTTAATTTCTTTATGGCCTTTTTTACCAAATTGCTTTATCATGTTTTCCTCCATTTCTTTTTCCTCATCTAGGTTGTCTATGTCATTACTAGGTGTGGATGATGATGAGGTGAGAGAGGATGAGGTGGTTGACTCTTGTACCTTGCTCCCTCTTGCCATGAGGCAAAAGTGAGAGTTGTCCTCATCATCAGAGAAGTTGTTGAAGAGGCGTGGTGAAGATGCTCCTTGTGCCATGGCAAGTGTTGCCATGCCTTTCTTCTTTGGTGGTTCATCCTCATCACTTGAGTCCCATTGTTGACCCACGTGAGCACGCCCTTGGTACTTGTTCTTGTACTCTTTGGTCTTCTCCTTGTACTTCTTCTCTTCCTCATTCTTGTCCTTGTTCTTCTTCTTGGGACACTCGACAATGAAGTGTCCATACTCTCCACACTCATAGTATTTTCTTTGTGACTTCTTCTTTCTATCATCACCACCTTTCCTTGATGCCTTGAACTTCAAGAACTTCTTGTACTTTCTTATGGCAAAGGCGGTTTCTTCATCCGTGCTTCCTCCTTCACTTGAATCTTCATTTTTAGTCTTGGAAGTCTTGGGCTTTACTTCCACCACTTCACTAGAGCTAGCATTGAGGGCTAGACTCTTGTTCACCATCAAGATAAGCGACTTCTCCACGTCTTGATCAACTAGCTCTTGATGCAAGATCTCACAAAGAAGTTGATTGGGAGTCATTTTGTGGTAGTTTGGGTCTCTTCTTATCATGGTTGCTAGGTTTGGGTTCTTCGGTGTGAAAGCTCTTAGCAACTTCTTTGTGACTTTCTCATCATCCCAATCATTGCTTCCCAGTGCTTTGATGTTCGAGACAAGAAGGATTAGCCAATCATACATTTGCCTCACAGTTTCTCCATCTTTCATGATAAATAGCTCAAGCTCTCCATGAATCAAGTCAATCTTGCCTCTTCTCACATGATCGGTACCCTCATGTGCTTCCTTGAGTGTGTCCCAAATCACCTTGGCAATTTGGATGTTCCAGACTTTGTTGAATTCTTGAGCACACAAGGATCCCGTGATGACTCTTGTTGCTTGAACATTGCGGTGGAGGTCTTGTTCATGCTCTATTGTCATAACTTCACCTTCGGCGGGAATTGTCACACCTACACACACAATCTTCCAAAGAGAAGGGTGAAGCCCGTAAAGGTGCATTTGCATATCATAAGCCCATTTGGGATAGTTTTTCCCATTGAAGTGGGGAGGCTTTCCCAAATGTACGGAATATAATTTTTTGTTAGGATTGTTGCTCGTACCTTGTTGGTAGTGGAATGGCACTTCATAGTAGCCGGAGTGGGAGTACTTTTCTTGCTCCTTCTTGATCATCTTCTTGAGGAGCTTCTTGGCCATCTTCTTTGCCTTCTTTTTGGCTTTTCTTCTTTTCTTCGCCGCTTTCTTTGCATCATCGTCACCATCCTTGACATCTTCATCACTTGAGTCGGAGTCCGAGTCGGAGTCGGAGTCGGAATCATCAGAGCTCGCGATGTTGGATGGTGTACGACTTGGGGCCTTCCCCATTAGCTCAAGAGCTGCAGCTTGGTCTTGAGCGGCCTTGAGCTCTCTCTCTTGAGCTTCCTTGGCGGCGAGTTCTTGAGTGGCGAATTCTTGAGCGGAGATGTTTCCACCACTCCCCAACATCTTGATCCCTTAGCGGTTAAGCCTAAATCAAGGGATTAGGCTCTGATACCAATTGAAAGGACCTTGTGATGCCTAGAGGGGGGGTGAATAGGATCACTTCAAATTTTCCTGAAAAAACTGAGTAGCGGATCAAATGTCGGGTCACCCGCGGGAGGGGGGGGGGGCGGGTCACCCGGACTAACAGGGCGGCTCACCCTGCGAAAGGAAACAAAAAATCAATTACTTGAGAAAGAAGTGATTTTACCGAAACCCTTTGAATCAAAAGTTCGCCAAGGATGTTTTAGACAACCTACACAAGATGATATACCAAGAAACAACACACAAAAGTAGATTGGGGCAAATTAAGCTTCTAGGGTTAGAGAGGAAGAGATGAACACGAACGAACAAGAGACAAAGATTTAATCCGAAGTTCACTTCCACTAAGGAAGCTACGTCTCCGTTGAGGTTCCCACAAAGGGAGGGCTATCACGAAGAGCCACTTGCCTCACCCAATCCCCACAAAGGAAGATTGGTGCTCACTAAGATATCTCCATAAAGGATGGGTAATACAAACGTTCCCGGGTGCTCCACATGGAGAGGGCACTCAACGGGCGATGCCTAACCGTCTAGAAGCAATCTTCAAGAGTAATAAACGCGAATCAATGAACCAAAACCGCCACAAGTGCTTCTTGAGATGAACACACGAAGAGCTCTCAGAAAGGGGCTTAATCTCACACCTCTAATATCTCTCACACCCAAACCCTAGGTATAATCCTTGCTAGGAGTGCTTGGAAGGGAGTTGGGAAAGAGGGAAGTAAGCTTAGGAGGTGTTCCAATGGAGGAGGAGGCGGAACCATAGAAAGGAGGGAGAAGGGGAATAAATACCCCTTACTCCCGAACTAGCTGTTAAGGGCAAACTGCACCCAGGCCGGGTCACCCGCCTGCCAACCCCGGGTCACCCGGCCCTAGGGGGCGGGTCACCCGCCTCCCACCAGAGGCAAAACGGGTCACCCGCCCTGCCCAGAAAAGGCAGGAAACAGTGCCCGTGAGTGCATAGTGTCTCTCAAAGGTTGTTATATCTCAATTTAAGCACTTGTAACTAACTTTGATCTATCAATCACGTCCCTCTTTATAGGACGGTGTTTCCTATACTCAAATTCAAAAGATAAATTAAAATTAAATCACCATTTGAGCTTCAACACATATATAAGAAATTGAGGTCCTTCCTTTCACATATGAAATTTTATCTCCTTTATTCCTGCACACATCTTAGATAAACCATCAAATACTCAAATTATAATTGTCATTATCACCAAAATAATTAGGGGCCTAGATGCACTTTCAACCACCGGATGAACCGACGCCCCCATTTCTAGTTGCGCCGGATGAATCAAGAAACCAAGCAAGCAGGAATCAACAGCACCGGATGAACCGATGGTGAAGCAACGGTTCATCCGGCGACCATATGTTTGCTAACAGAGAGGTTCGGGCGCGAAGCTCTTCAGCACCGGATGAACCGATGAATATATGGAGTTCAGCAACGGTTCATCTGACGGCCGCGTATTTGCTAACAGAGAGGTTTTGGCCGCGAACCTATCAGCACCAGATGAACCGATGGTAGGAGAAGGAAGCCGTCGGTGCAAGCATCGGAGAAATTGTGTCAGAGGATCTCAACGGATATGTGACGTGGAGGGGCACCGGATGAACCACTACCCTGGAATTCTATAGCATTGGTTCATCCGATGGTATATTTTCCTGCAACTTTTAGCCAACGGCTAGTTTGATGCCTTGGGCTATTTATACCTCCTCCACTCGCCCATTTGGAGTTGCTGGAGTATGTGGAACTGCACAGGAGTTCAAGACTCATAGAAGATCATATCCAAGCCATCCAAGTGCTAAATTGTTCATCCATAGACGTGCACATGCTTTGTGTGTGTGCTTAGTGCTAGGCTTAGCTTAAGGCTGAGTGAGTGCAAGGTGTGCCTACCTTGTGAGGTTATTCTTGAGTGGATCAAGTTGTACGAGGTGCGCCGAAAGCCTTGGAGCCTAGGTGGCTCTCCGGCAAACGTCTTCGACCCTGCGGCTTGGTGTGGAGTGGTGAGGACACTTTGTGCGGGGGACGTGGAGACCCCCTTCCCTTGGTGGAGAAGCTCCTTAGTGGAGGCGGCATCAAGGTGACTAAGGAAGCTTGGCGAGTGCCTTAGTGGCGAGTGCCTAAACAGCTAGGGTGGGTTGACGCCCAATGTGAGTATTTATACCTGAGAGACCATGCTAGACTCTACGCTCTGTCAAGCAGATTCTTTCTACCTATCCTATCATCTAGTGTTGTGTCCTTAGACCATCAGCTAGGTTAGAAACTAGAGCTCCTCCGTCCTAGGATTCGATACCCTTAGGAATACTCATTCTTCTAGGGAGAAGTGCTACAATAGTGTATCCGTATGCTTGCGGATTCATTCGCACTCGTCAGTGTACCCGGGAGTTTCTTACACACTCACACTACCAGGCACCATAGTGGTGACGTTAAGAAACGCCAACAAGCATTTCCGGCGCCGTTGTCGGGGACTGTTGCTGCTTCTATCTTTGAGCCTAGTGGTCTTCGTATCTTTTTATCTTTTCTTTTGTTCTACCTTTACCCCCGTTACCCTTTTGAGATGCCTTCCTGTCAAAGCCTCTCTACCCCTAGGTGTGAGTTCGTCTTAGAGCAACCATCAACTTCTTCATCTTGCTGCGAACTAGGTCCTAGCTTTATAGCCATGGTTCAAAATCGACCCTTCTCTGGAGCGATTAGCAATGATCCTCATGTTCATGTAGAGGAGTTCGAAGGACTGTGTTCAGGCCTACTTGTGTTGGGAATGACACAAGAAACTTTGAGGTGGAAATTGTTCCCTTTCTCTCTTGTAGATAGGGCGGAACAATGGTACACTCTCGCAGTGGGTAGTGTGAACAGTTGGGAAGAACTATGAGATAACTTTTGTTACTCGTTCTCCCATCCGGAACATATAAAATCTCTACCGTTTGACCTCTTCGACTTTGAGCAATTGGAGATAGAGTCCATAGGTGCAGCCTGGGCCAGGTTCTCAAGTCTCTTGACATCTAGCTCAGACTTGTCTATATCTGACGATATTTCAACGAACATCTTTTACATGCATATAGGCTTGGAATATGCACAAGACCTCGACCTCGTAGCTGGAGGATCGTTCGAAACCCAAACTCCAGAGGAAAGAAGAGAGATCCTAGAATTCTTCTTAGAAACCTCTTCTTCCCATGACTTTTATGACGAATCCTACCAAACATCCGAGTCGAACTATGAGAGTCTCTCAACAGCCGAATCTGAGCTTTCATTCTCCAAATTCCCTTGATTCCTTTGTTGAATCCTCTCCTGAATCACGAACACCGAAGGAAGAAGAAATTCAACCTTCGGAGTTCTCTTCCCGATTTGAGGATGATCCTTCTAGAAACATCAGAAATACCTCAGATCACTCTTGGCACGAGAAGCCTACGACATCGCTAGACCTTTATGAGGTCCTCAATGAAGTTTGGAATCATGGGACAATAGTGGATTGGTCACCTCAGACATTAAAGCATACATCCGAAGCAATTCGGGTTAGCTCGACTTCCACGATCATCCATTGTTCCATGAGAGGAAACACCGTAGATGTTGTCCATGACCCTACTGTTGGGGCTTGCATCATACCAGAGACCCTTTTGGATACTCTGGTGGGTGACATGCCCTTGATCCCGACTGATAGACTTTTCCATAGTCCCAGGTTGTGTTGTGTTTTTCCATATCGGGGGATTGGTAGGGACGTGCCGATCACCATTGATGACATAGAGGTGCAATTAGATTTCCACATCTATGACATCATGGATTTTGATCTTCTCCTAGGTTTCCCCTTAGAAATTTTTTTTGATAAATCTCAAGGAAACCCAGAAGAAGAGCTTAGGGAAATCGTTTCTGTCCATGCTGGATCATCTAGACATCCTTTGACAGAACCTTTCAGACCTACGGTATCTCCTTTGCCTCCCGATCCTCCTGACGGTGCATATCTTGAGGAGGCCATGAAGGAGGAGTGGTCAAATGGAGCGATATATTCTTCGAAGCACTTTAGAATAGTTTCCCTTCTCTGATCATTCCTTGTTCTATTAGAGGGATTACCATAGAGGCCCACTGTAACCCCATCATGGAGGTTAACATTTTGCCATGGCACTTAGCAGAAACTCTTTTGGCCAAAGTTCCGCTAGCACCGTCCGACATGCTCCTCAAGACTTGTCCCATTGGACATGTTCTTGAATGTCGGGGGATCGCAAGTGCCGTGCCGCTCATCATAGACATGATCGAAGCTACTTAGACTTTCACATCTTCAATGTCCTCGATATTGATCTTCTCCTAGGGTCCCCATTAGAGCAACACTTAGGGAGACTAGATGGTAAGTTTAGGGAAGTTGTTTCCACCACTACTACCCCTTGTCTGGGATATCCTATGGCGATGCCTCTTCTCCAGCAAAACCCGCTCGAGAAAACAACATGTTCATCTCCGTTCACGTCATCCAATCCCGTTCTCATTGGGAGTGTAGAATTCTCTACTCGTCGTGAGTACGACTCGGAAGACCCTCTTCACCTTTGTGAAGACGAACGACCGTCACCATTCTCGACCGAGTTTCAGCCTCTTCCTGTTGGCCCGTATCATGTTGCTTTCGATTATGATCAAGAGTCAACATTGAACGTCCATGATAACTCTCTTGAGATGGAGAATTCATGGGCCATGGAACCTTTCGAGGCACTGACTCTGGAGTCTGGAGGAAAGGATTCCACATACGGGCATGGTAGTTTCATTCTTGATCTACCATATGAACCATGCTCACATCATGCCTCTCTAGAGTCAGTCATGCTTAGTGCGCTGAGCACATACGAGGGCTACAACCACCTTCTGCTCCTCTTTTCCAAAACATTTGGAAGGTTGATTGTAGATGCATATGTTTACCATAAGCATTGCAGATTTCGTATGTGCACTGTGGCACTAACCTTGCAGCTAAAGCTTCATTGATACATCAAGGATTGGTGGTGAGGGAATGACACCACCAACGATAGTTGCAAGATGAAGTTCCTATGGTCGAGCTTATGACACTACCAGGAGATAGCCTGGATTAGCATAGCTTTTATTTCCCTTTCAAATAAAAGTAAGAACATGTTTTTAGGATAAGTTGTCCTTTGGGTATTTTTGGTCGCTAACCTTTCAGGTGGAGATTGAAAAGAAGATGGACAGGTGATGCCTACAAACATGTGAGTTACATCCACTGCAACACCTAGATAAGCCTTGGCGAGGGAACGTTTACAAAAGGAAGCTTGATCACCACACACTTGAGTTTTGTTGCCTAGCAATGCAAACTTCAAGTGTGGGGGAGGTATGTGAGCATCCTGAGTAAAGTTCCTCCTCTACCAAATCTTATCCTGATGTGGCAATGATGTCAGCTCTTGCATCTTGCCCACTAGCTAGTAAGTCCTGCTTTTGACATTAAACAAAGCCCTTCCGGGAGGTTGCCCGAGGTTCATAGTCTTATGCTCATGCCAATGTCCCTTGTTGATGATAGCTTGATCATGATTTCATGCTTCCTTTATCTTTGCTCATATGCTCTGGTTTGAGTGTTTGTGTACACATGCATTCATAAACTGTTTTAGATTAAGCATGGTGCTTAAGTTGAAACTGTCTCCTTCAGTCAAAACAAGACATGGTGTCGAGTTTTGACTGATGCACTTTAGAGTTATATTTTCATAGATCTTGGTTGCATATATGCTGACTAACCCCTGCAGAAGATTGTCAAATTTGAATGGGTAAGTCACTGAGCTAAATTCAAATGGGAAGGCAAGTTAAGGTGTCAGATTCAAGTTGCACAACATACAAAGGTGGCACATATGACCTCTCAAAGGTCTAAGGTAAGTATATTCCCCTTTGTGTATGAAGAGTAACCTTGGTCTAACCCTTTCAAGCAAATGACATGGTGACAATAAAATAAAATAAAAACACCAAAAATATTTGAATTTGAATAAAGGTTCTATGGTTCTGGAACCAGTAGAGTCCACCTTTTGTTTCCATCTTTTGTTTGAAGAACAAGCACCCGGTACAAATAGGAGTTGCGCAACATCGACTACGCCTTATGGTCAGTCGAATTACCACTGGTCTTCCTTGATCTCTTATCCTTCAGAAGTAATGGTCTGTGCACCCTCTACCTCACTCTCCTTTATCCATGAGTTTGAATGAATTTCAATTCATATCCTTTACATCAAACTCAGCAATTCGTGCTATGCTTGCTCTACATGGTTCTTGTGGTTGGCTCGCATATGTTTTATTCCTTACCTATCATCTTGATGCTTGTGAACAAATATCATTATAGGGAACTCATGCTCATCTAATTAGTTGGCGTTTGAGATATGGTTTGATGATATGATCTTCTCTCTGAATGTTTGAGTGCTTGGGAATTTTATTTGAAAACCTGAAAACCCTTTGCAAAGCTCCTCTTTGATATGCCACCGTCCTACCAAAGCCATATGATTTTTTTATTTGAAAACCTTATACTCATATGTTGCTTGTTATTGCATTGAGCTTTGTCAAATTTTGTGACCCTTGTGAGAATTCTTTTCATTACTCTCATGATCAAGATTCACGTGCACACCACCATTACCCCCTTGCTATGCTTATACATTGGAAGTTAGCATTGTACCATTCATCTATTCTACCAAATAAAGCTCCATGCATTGTTTCATGATTTATCCCTCTCCAAATATCTCCAAAAGAGACTGGGCTATACAAAAAGAAAAAAAAGAGAAAAGACATGCTCAAAAAGCATGATGAAAAAAGAGAAAAAAAAGAAAAAGAAAGAGAGATAGCCCATGTCTCGGTAATTTCAAAAAGGAGAGGAGAAAATCATGCAAAAAGGAGTCCCATAACTTAGATGGTAATAACTAGTACCTATTCCGGGGCTAGTGTCCACCTTACCATCACCCAGCTCTCATCATATATGGTAATATTTAGCACCCATTCCGAGCCTAGTATCCACCTTACCATACTCCTCATGTTCATACTCGTGCACATCTTGATCTGATTGTGTGATTTGATTTTCTCTGTGGATCCAGTCTTTGACTTTGCAATACATGTGATGCAAGTATGCCTTATCATTCATATCCTACCTTGAGCTCCACATAAGCCATCATTAGAAGTAGGATCAGTAAAGGAAATCTAATGCCTTGGTGAGGATACATACACATTGAGCGATACGAGAGAATCAAATGAGGAGCTAAGCAAGGTTTGTTTTGAAAATTTATTGCAAAACCCCAAGTTACTTGACATGATGAGCAAGAGTGATTTGATTCATGACCATTCCATTCCTCAACTACCCAAGATAGCATGATAGACACTTCACAGAGTTCACAAGTACAAGGTATGGTTTGGAATATCTCTTATGCTCGCTTCATGCCTTTGGATGTCATGTCTCACCTTGATCTGTTCCCCTTTACTCGGGACGAGCAAAGGTCAAGTGTGGGGGTGTTGTTGACGGCTATTAAGTACCATTTTTATGGCCGTCAACTCCTGCATTTTGGAACATGAATGGCACATCCACACTAGAATAGGAGCTTAAACTAATACTTTCCACAAGTGTCGATGTCTATTCGAATGTTAGTATTTAGCACAAGAAATGGAGAGAAAGCAAGCACATTTGATCCAAGTTGTTCAGGACCTCACGGTCCCTGAACCAAAGGCATGAATATGACATCATTATAAACAATCTCAAATGCCAAATTGGATTGCATCATTGTGACGGGCTTGTCGAGACGATCGAAATGGATATATCATTTGTCTACTTCGGAGTCCGGATCAAAGAGATATGTACAAGACAAGATCACCCTCTTGATATCATGTGGGCCCGGTGGGACCCACACCAGACCACGTGGCGACGTGTTGCCACCTTGGCTACCATGTGTCCATGACACGTCATAAATCCATGTGAAGCAACTCCCGACGAATCAGATACCGCCACATGTGCAGCACAAGAATCCAAGGGCCCACCGGGGACCCAAACCGCCTCAAAACTCCGCATGTACCTGGGCTAGATCTCGGGACCCATAGACCAGACTCTCAGAGAAAGCACACCACAAAAGAAGGAGATAGATGGTCGGCCGATCTTGGATCGGCCGAACCGACCTTGGCTTGGTTTGCCATCTGTTTCCACGTGGTGCTTCCCTATTGGTCCCTTGCAATGTCCCGGGGTGTTTTGGCGACATTTGGTGCTTGGAGCAAGCGACCCCCTTGCCTATAAATAGAAGGGGAGGGGCCTCATTCTTGGACACACACTTCTCCTCCTCCTCTTCATTTTGGCCTTGGAGCCTCTCTCTTTAGGAGAGGAGAGCTCTTTGTATAGTATTAGTGCTAGGAAGTGAGGGAGAATGCTTAGGGCCAGGTCATGTTCATGACATCTTCCCCAAGAAAGATCCTCAGCGGTGCCTTTTTCTTCATTTAGACTAAAGTGAGTATTTTAACATTTTCACTTTAGACTAAAGTCGTATGCATACATACGTGAATTGTTCTTGTGTTCTTTGTTCGTTCTTGATTTAGAGTCTTGTGCTCTTTGAGGACCAAGTGTGTCCGAAGACCAGTGGAGGGTCGCTCCTTAGTGATGAGTGATTGACAACGTTGTGTGGACTGATGCTTGGCTAAGTGTGTAGGTACAGGTTGCGGGTTGACTCGTGTCGGTGCAGGTGAAGAACAAGCGTGAAAGGCCTTAGCCGTGGCGGCCTCCGGGTGATGGAGTGGCAAGTAGGCTTGGTTCGATGGACCCGGTGGCCGATGGGGTCAAGTGCGAGCCGTGCGGTGCAAGGCTGGCGGGCTGAAGTCGTGAACATGGGCTGGTGCAAGGTAGTGGATAGAGCCCGAAGCTTGCACACGGGGTTTGTTGGTTTGCCCACAAAACAATTGGTGGACGGTTTCTTGGTTTGGGCCTCAAAACCAAGCCCGGAGGCCCGAGGTGGCGGAGACGGTGATCTGGGAGCTTCGGGAAGCTTCGAGGAGGAGGGCACGTGCCGTGATCGTGGGGTTTGCGTCAAGGTGAAGCGAAGCCGCGGTGGAAGTGTGTCCGTCTGATGAAGACTTGACCAAAATGCCCCAGAGGGGTTGTATCTTCATTTCAAGTAGTAGGGGTAGCGAGGTCATTTACCTCCCTCCGATGGACTTCATATAAATAGCAGAGAGGTGGATGACATCTCTCTCTCTTGGACTCTAGGTTTTCCTCCCCCGGTAGATTGCTCTGAACTGCTTCTTTTCCCTCTGTATTCCTTAGGCTAGATTCTTGTACAGACTCTGACCTCTGGATGTATGGAAGCATTCGGCATTGTGATGATTTCCCCCTCCTAGCTCTTTGTGATTTTCGTGTCATTTTAGAAGCTATTTTTGGGTGTTTTTGTTCTTCGCTCGATTCGATGATTTGAGGGTGTTTCCTCTCGGATTTCTTTGAGGGGATCATGGGTGGATGCCTTGTGCATCTTTGTGTATGATCTTGACCCCTCAAACGCCGAGAAAACCCTTCGATTTGCGAGTTCTTGAAGGAACCCGAGTTCTTGGAGCTTGTTCATGTGATCCGCGATTCCCGGTGACTTAGTGAGTTAGAGGTCAAGATTTTTGGGGCATAGCTTCATCTAGTGACGCTTCTTATCTACCCCAAATCTTGTCTCAAGAGCTCAAGCCGTTTGGGAGATCCATCAATTTGAGGAAATAGTCTCCTCTCTAGGGTTCATAGCCTAAATCATTTTTCTGGTGGTGTTTCCTTGATCTTTTGGAGGAGATCTTTTGGGAAAAGCTTCATTGTGTTGTTAAGAAGCTATGGTTAAAGTTTCGTGATTTTTGGAGATCGTTTGATCAAGTTTTGGATTTTCCTTCCTTCTCTCGCGGGCTGTTTTTCTCTGTTTTTCTGAGGCTGTCGGAACTTCCGACCTGACCCAGGTAGTACCGATAAACCAGACAGAAAGCTCTTAGCGGAAGTACCGACCTTGGGCCGGTAGTACCGAGGGTCGGAAGTACCGACCCTACGTCGGAAGTTCTGATATCGGGTTTTCGACAGACAGAAAGTCTTTTTCGGTAGTTCCGACCTTGGTGCGGTAGTTCCGACAAAAACTGCAGTAAGTTGGTTTAGCTCGTTCCTTTTCTTGTTTCCTTTTGAGCTTGCTTCCGCTGTGTTTCTAGGCTTGTCCGAACTTGTTCCTAGGGTCAGTAGGTCCGTTGTGACTACGTGATCTTGGCAAGTTTGTGTGGGATTCTTTGGAAGTGATTTTGGGCTTTAGGCCGAGTTCTTGAGAAGAATTTTTATTGGCTCCCATTCACTCCCCCCCTCTCTGGTCGCCTATTCGGTCCTTCAATTGGTATCAAAGCCGGTTACGGATCTTCGTGATTCTAACCAGTCTAAGATCCAAAGATGGGCGATTACGGCAAGGGGTCAGGTCCTCCGCACTTTGATGGCAAGAATTACCCGATGTGGGAGAGGCGCATGAGCGCATTTTTGCGAGGGAAGGGAACTCTCATCTGGGAGGTCACTCAGAATCCTCATTATGTCATCCCAGATAGTTTTCTACTTCCAGGATCGCGGGACATGTTTGAGGCCAACAGCAAGGTTGTTGATTCTTGTTCTGTGCTATCTGTGCCTCAGAGTTTGATCGAGTGTACGGAGAGGATGTGGCCGGAAAGATTTGGCTAAAGTTGAAGAATGCTCATGTTGGCAATGCCCAAGTGCAAGCCCGTATGTTTACCACTTACCGGAGAGAGTACGAGAACTTCACTCATCTCCCTGGTGAGTCGACCGATGCTATGTTTCAGCGCTTCACTTGCATAGTCAACAACATGAGGGCCAATGTGACAGTGCTCCCATACACGGATCATGATCAAGCTATCAAGCTTTTGCATGCCCTGGATAGATCTGTGTGGGAAGCCAAGGTCGAGGCCATTGAGGAGTCGAGCGTGTATGATACGCTGACACTGGATGAGCTGTTTTCCAAGCTCAGGTCTTCAGAGGTTGACCGTGGCTTGAGAGCCAAGAGCGAGAGCCCTACTGATCCTCATAGTTTGGCTCTTGTCTCCGGGTCAAGGTCTAACGCTAACACCAGTGGTTTCTCTTTGTCTTGTCTTATGTCTTTGCCAGATGAGGACTTTGAGGTGCTGAGCGAGGACGATCTCGCATTATTGAGCAAGAGGTTTGGGCGGATGTACGAGAACCGCAAGAATGCAAGGCGGAGCTCGGGGATGTGCTATCAGTGCGGGAAGCACGGACACTTCATCGCCGAATGCCCTGAAGCCATGGAGATCAAGAACGACTACAAGGGCAAGCCCAAGCATGACTACAACAAGCACCGGTCCCGGAACGACTATAAGGACAAGCACAAGGACAAGGGCGAGAGAAGGCACAAGAAGGGTGGCGGCTACAAGAAGAAGACCGCTCGAGCAATGGTGGCCGGAGCGAGTGACATAGACTCAACATCAAGTGATGCTTCCTCCGACTCGAGCAGCGAGGAAGAGCAAGAGAAGCACAAGGACAAGCGGCACACAGGCAAGAACTTCACCAGCCTAAGCTTCGTCGCACAAGGAGGCTTTTGCGGCATGGCGCACTCAAAGAAGGGTGGGAAGCACAGCTCGGATTCGAACTCCAATTCCGATGAAGAGGTACGACAAGATCCCAACTTCTTGCTAGAGGAGAATGCTAGGCTCAATGAGTTGCTTGACAACCGTGATGATGTGCTTAGAAAGACCAACAAGGAGAAGAGGGAATTTAGGTCTTTGTTGGGTGATGCTAAGGACAAGGTAGCCGAGCTTGAATCCTTGCTTGTGAATGCTAGGAATGAGATAGTCGCTTTGAAGTCTGCTCCTGTGGTGTCTGATGAGATAGATTGTGGTGATTGCTCAGTTTTTCTTGCTGACTTGACTGCCCTCAAGGAGAAACATGCCTCTGTTCTTGAGGAACTATATGTGGTTAGGGTGGAGTGTGATGAATTGAAGTCTAGGCTAGCTTTACTAGGTGCTTGTACCTCATGTCCTGTCTTGCATGCTAGGCTAGATGAATCTCACACTAGAATTCTTTCTCTTGAGGCGGCACTGAAAGCTCCTCTTCCTACATCATGTTCAACCTGTGAAATGCATGCTTTGAAGAATATGGAACTTGCACACTATGTTGATCGTCTGCAGGATGAAAATGATGAATTGAGGAAAATGATGGGGTGGCTGTCTGGGCATGAGCCACAATTGAGTTTGATGTTGGCTCAGTTCAAGAGGTTTGATGGTCAGGCGTTGGGGGCTGACAAGTGTGGTGAGAAGAGTGGTGAGGGAGAAGAGAAAATCGGAGAGATACCCATTCCACCACACACCACACCCATGAACAAATTTGCACCCAAGCCAAACCATCTCAGAAACAAGCTAGACACAACCCCAAATCCTCCAGTGTTTCCCCACAAATCTGAGAACTACCAGAAACCCATCAAGTTTGTGAGCACCCAAGGGAGTGTCTTTGATGGGAAGATAGGAGAGAAAGCTGGAGAGAAGCTTGTAGAGAAGCCACAGCCTAAGCCAGTGCCGATCCGCTTCCATTGTGAGTATTGTGGGAGGGATGGGCATAAGGATGAGTTATATTTCCGGAGGAAGAGGAATGAGAGGTTTGCTAGGGAGATGGCAAACAAGGACAGGTACCACCTTGCTCGTGGTGTGCCTGAGCCTCGTAGAGGGCCTCTACCTAGGGGTGATGTGTTTGTGAGGACAGTTCCCACTCGTGGAGGTGGAGGTGTGTTCCCTCAGAGAGACAGGCGTGTTGGGTTTGGGCGTGGTGAGTTGGCTCGACGTGCTCCTTCTCGTGACCGTTACGAGTTTGGGAGGCACGATCAGAGCTTTGGGTCTCAGATGGACTACGGGCCACATTTTCCTCCTCGTGGTGCGCGTACTCCTCCAGTGAGACGTGATAGGTCCTTTGGTGGTAGGCGTGAGAGGGCTCCGCCTAGAGGTTTTGGGAGGATGGATTTTGCTAACCCTTCTTTTGAGCAAATGGCTCAGCACTGGTTTGACTCTTTTGGTACTAACCCCAGTGTTGAGTCGCTTGCTCATTCTCGTCCTCGTTTTTGATTGCAGGTGGGAGGCTTGGAGGACTTTTGGTTGATCGACTCCGGTTGCTCAAGACACATGACCGGAGATCGTGGGTGGTTCTCCAGCCTCACCCTGGTGAGTACGAGGGAGTACATCACTTTCGGGGGCAATGGGAGAGGATGAGTGCTTGCTGAAGGTATGGTGAAGGTGAGTAGCAAGGTGACCTTAAGAAGTGTGGCCCTGGTCAAGTCACTTGGTTTCAACCTGTTGTCAGTATCTCAATTACTTGACGAAGGTTTTGAGGTTCGTTTTAAGTCGGGTGCTTCTCGTGTGCTTGATTCTCGAGGCGATCTTATCTGTACGATCGTCCCCGAGGGTCAAATCTTTCGTGCCGACTTTTCCAAGTCTGTTGGTCCTCCTCGATGCTTTGTTGCTGGCATTTCGGCCGAGCTTTGGAAATGGCATAGGAGGTTGGGACACTTGAGCTTTGAGTTGCTTTCCCGCTTGAGTGGTCTTGATCTTGTCCGAGGATTGCCCAAGTTGAAACTCGAGAAGGATTTGGTTTGTGCTTCTTGTCGGCATGGAAAGATGGTTGCCGCTTCTCACGCCCCTCTGACTTCTGTCATGACCGAGCGACCTTGTGAGCTGTTGCACATGGATTTGGTTGGGCCAGCTCGTGTTCGCTCTGCTGGTGGGAAGTGGTATGTTCTTGTGGTTGTTGATGATTTTTCGAGGTACTCTTGGGTTTTCATTTTGGAGGATAAGAGTAAGACATTTGGCTTTGTTCAGGACTTGATCTTGAGATTGAAGAATGAGAGATATGGAGATGCCATTCGAGCTATACGCAGTGACAATGGCACGGAGTTTAAGAACTCTCATTTTGATGCCTTTTGCAGTGATCTTGGTCTCGATCATCAGTACTCTTCTCCATACATCGCTTGCCAGAATGCCGTTGTGGAGAGGAAGAACCGGACCCTTTGTGAGATGGCCAGGACGATGCTTGATGAGCATAGGACTCCTAGGCGTTTCTGGGCTGAGGCGGTCAATACTGCTTGCTATGTCTCAAATCGCATCTTCCTTTGTGCTTTCAAGAAGAAGACCTCTTATGAGTTGATGCATGGCCGACAACCCAAGGTGAGTCATTTTAGAGCTTTTGGTTGCAAGTGTTTCATTCTGAAGAAGGGCAAGCTGGATAAGTTTGAGTCTAGATGTTCGGATGGGATTTTCCTTGGTTATGCGATTCACTCTAGAGCATATCGTGTGCTCAACCTTGACACTAACCGAATCATGGAGACTTGCGAGGTTACCTTCGACGAGACACAGCCATGTAGGTCTTCTGCTTTTGAGTGTGCAGGTGACGAGGAGATTGGTGCTAGGATCTTTGAGGATGAGAAGGATGGAGATGGAGACGACGACGATGATGATGGTGGTGCTCCCGTGGCTGATCGTGTACACGCTACTTCCACTACTACTACGATGATCGAGGATGGACCATCCCCTACACCCACTACGACTGAGGCTGTTCGAATGGAGCCTGCTGCTGAGGGGGAGGTTGTGTCCAGGCGTGAGGCTCCCCGACGAGTACAAGTTGATCACCCATCGTCGACCATCATTGGTGAACTTCATGAACGCACTACACGGTCGAGGTCAAGGAACACTTCTCATTTTGCTCATTCTGCCTTTGTTGCGTCGTTTGAGCCCAAAGATATTCGACACGCTTTGTCTGATGAGAATTGGGTGAATTCCATGCATGAGGAGTTGGAAAACTTTGAGAGAAACCAAGTTTGGGTGTTAGTCGATCCACCGCCAAATTGCCGTCCCATAGGAACCAAGTGGGTGTGGAAGAACAAAGAGGGTGAGAATGGGATGGTTGTGAGAAACAAGTCGAGGTTGGTGGTGCAGGGTTACAACCAGAAGGAGGGGATAGACTATGAGGAGACATTTGCTCCTGTGGCCCGTTTGGAGGCAATTAGGATCCTTCTAGCCTTTGCCGTGGCTAAAGGGTTCAAGTTCTACCAAATGGATGTCAAGAGTGCTTTCTTGAATGCGGTGATAGAGCAAGAAGTGTATGTGAGGCAACCCCCGGGGTTTGAGAGTGAAAAATACCCACACCGTGTATACAAACTCCAGAGAGCGCTCTATGGGTTGAAACAGGCACCTAGAGCTTGGTATGGCAGGTTTAGAGACTTTTTGCTAAGTAAGGGGTTTGTGATGGGCACAGTTGATAAGACCCTGTTTCTCCTTAAGCATGGGAATGACCTTTTCATTGTTCAGATATACGTGGATGACATAATCTTTGGTGGCTCTTCTCATGATCTTGTTGCCAGATTTGCAGATGACATGAGCAGGGAATTTGAGATGTCCATGATGGGCGAGCTGCAGTTTTTCTTGGGTCTCCAGATCAAGCAGTGCAAGGACGGGACCTTTGTACATCAGGCGAAGTACACCAGGGACATGGTGAAGAAGTTTGGCATGAACGACTCCAAGCCGCTGACTACACCGATGAGTACGACTACGGCTTTGGACGCGGACGAGGACGGCGAACCCGTGGACCAGAAGGAGTACAGGAGCATGATTGGCTCCCTCCTCTACTTGACGGCGACGAGGCCGGGCATACAATTCAGTGTGTGTCTGTGCGCTCATTTTCAGGCTTCACCGAGGACTTCACATCGGCAGGCCGTCAAGCGGATTTTCAGGTACTTGAACTACACTCCTGAGTTTGGTCTGTGGTGCTCTGCCTCCTCGACACTCAGGCTTCATGGTTTTTCTGATGCGGATTTTGCTGGGTGTCAATTGGATCGCAAGTCCACTTCTGGGTGTTGTCAGTTCCTTGGTTCTTCTTTGGTCTCTTGGTCATCTCGCAAGCAATCGAGTGTAGCCCAATCCACCACCGAGGCTGAGTATGTAGCTGCTGCTAGTTGTTGTTCCCAGCTGCTTTGGATGACATATACCATGAGTGATTTTGGAGAGGAGTGCTCCCAGGTTCCACTTTTCTGTGACAGCACCAGTGCCATAAGCGTAGCCAAAAATCCTGTCCTCCACTTCAAAACAAAACACATAGAAGTGAGGTACCACTTCCTGAGGGACAATGTTGAGAAGGGAAACATATCTTTGTCCGATGTCCCTACCCAAGACTAGCTAGCTAACATTTTCACCAAACCGCTTGACCAAGCCACTTTCACTCACTTGCGGGGTGAGCTTGGGGTGTGCTTTCCTTTCTAGCTGAGTCTTGGAGCTTCTCATGTATATATGTGCCATATGTTCATTTTGTTGCATTTCATTCATGCATTTTTACTTTCCGTACAAAACATGGTAGGATAGCCATCTTTGGATCACTTGTGCTAGGAAAAGCTTCTCTTATATACATTGATCACCAATGTGCTATTTGTGAGATATGTGCATGTTTGGTAAATTGTGGATGTGAATGCTATGCTCTGGATGGTTTTGACATATATTTATGTTGAGATAGCTTTCTTTTGATGAAAATGCTAAAATTTGTGTCTCTCATGAGTAGATGATTGTCTATGCTCAATTTGTGCTTAAATGCTTATATCATGCTCAGTTTGTGCTTGAGGATCATTTTCTCCTTGCTTGGGGTCAAAGACCCTTTGTCATTGTAAATGTTTAGCCCTTTTGCTTGCTTGGGGAGGAGCATATGCTTCTTTTTGCCTCAAAGGCACTTCATGTACCATGTTTAAACTTGAAAATGAAATTGGTGTATGAATTGCCTTATGCTTGAAAAATGAGCTCCTAATCATGTTTTTATGGTTTGATATTCATATCTTGGGTGCTAAACCGTAGCATGCTTGTCTACCATGAGAAGTCTCATTTTAAGAAGTAGACACATGGCTCGGTGGCTTTAACATGACTTGAGTAGCTTGTGGGCGTTTATAATGATCTTGTGATGAGAATTTGTGATCTTGCATAAACTTTGAATGATCTAGGGTATTTATGTTCAAATTGGTATAGAAAGAGTCTTGCTCATGAGATGACTATTTCTTTGTGAAAATTGCTCAAAATTGCTTTTGGCCATGTCACATGCTTATATGTCTCTACCTTCTTGATGGCAATGTGCTAGATACACCATGTCTACTTTGCTTGCTCTATGTCTCATTTGTAGCATTTTGTTGTGCTCTTTGTAAATTTGAGAAGCTTGGTAGATTGTATATGTGCTTTGACATGCATTTTTCATGAAAACAAGGGGAAGAGTTTCATATACTTTGATTCGTGCATTGTCAACAAGGGGGAGAATATACATGCAAGGGGGAGAGATTTGTATGATATGGGGATAATTTTCATGCATTGGAAGTTTTTGTGGAAAATTGGTATGCATTTGTGAGATGTGGCATGTGAGGAGAAAAAATTGAGAAGAAGAGGTTGCATTTGCTCAGGGGGAATTTGCATATGTGCAGGGGGAGCTCCTTTGTTTTTTCTGAGTTTTGTGCTTTGTGATGTGCTCTTTGAGAGCTTTGTTTTGTCTCGGCTGTGTCGAGCCGTTGCCCTTGTCTTAGGGGGCCGAGACTTGGATTGGCGAGTTATCGAGTTTTTTGCATGTTCATTGGCTTTGGATCACTTGCTTGGGAGGTCTGTGTTCGTGGTTGTTTTCTTTTCTTTTTCTCTATGTGATTTCTATGGGTCTTGTCAATGCACTCATCAAGGGGGAGATTGAGGACCAGGTGTGTCCGAAGACCAGTGGAGGGTCGCTCCTTAGTGATGAGTGATTGACAACGTTGTGTGGACTGATGCTTGGCTAAGTGTGCAGGTACAGGTTGCAGTTTGACTCGTGTCGGTGCAGGTGAAGAACAAGCGTGAAAGGCCTTAGCCGTGGCGGCCTCCGGGTGATGGAGTGGCAAGGAGGCTTGGTTAGATGGACCCGGTGGCTGATGGGGTCAAGTGCGAGCCGTGCGGTGCAACGCAGGCGGGCTGAAGTCGTGAACATGGGCCGGTGCAAGGTAGCGGATGGAGCTCGAAGCTTGCACGCGGGGTTTGTTGGTTTGCCCACAAAACCATTGGTGGACGGTTTCTTGGTTTGGGCCTCAAAACCAAGCCCGGAGGCCCGAGGCTACGGAGATGGTGATCCGGGAGCTTCGAGAAGTTTCGAGGCGGAGGGCACGTGGCGTGATCGCGGGGTTTGCGTCAAGGTGAAGCGAAGCCGCGGTGGAAGTATGTCCGTCCGATGAAGACTTGACCAAAATGCCCCTGAGGGGTTGTATCTTCATTTCAAGCAGTAGGGGTAGCGTGGTCATTTACCTCCCTTCGATGGACTTCGTATAAATAGCGGAGAGGTGGATGGCATCTCTCTCTCTTGGACTCTAGGTTTTCGTCCCCCAGTAGATTGCTTTGAACTGCTTCTTTTTCCCTCTGTATTCCTTAGGCTAGATTCTTATACAGAATCTGACCTCTGGATGTATGGAAGCATTCGGCGTTGTGATGATTTCCCCCTCCTAGCTCTTTGTGATTTTCGTGTCATTTTAGGAGCTATTTTTGGGTGTTTTTGTTCTTCGCTCGATTCGATGATTTGAGGGTGTTTCCTCTCGGATTTCTTTGAGGGGATCATGGGTGGATGCCTTGTGCATCTTTGTGTGTGATCTTGACCCCTCAAACGCTGGGAAAACCCTTCGATTTGCGAGTTCTTGAAGGAACCCGAGTTCTTGGTGCTTGTTCCTGTGATCCGCGATTCCCGGTGACTTAGTGAGTTAGAGGTCGAGATTTTTGGGGCATAGCTTCATCTAGTGACGCTTCTTATCTACCCCAAATCTTGTCTCAAGAGCTCAAGCCGTTTGGGAGATCCATCGATTTGAGGAAATAGTCTCCTCTCTAGGGTTCATAGCCTAAATCATTTTTCTGGTGGTGTTTCCTTGATCTTTTGGAGGAGATCTTTTGGGAAAAGCTTCATTGTGTTGTTAAGAAGCTATGGTTAAAGTTTCGTGATTTTTGGAGATCGTTTGATCAAGTTTTGGATTTTCCTTCCTTCTCTCGCGGGCTGTTTTTCTCTGTTTTTCTGAGACTGTCGGAACTTCCGACCTGACCCAGGTAGTACCGATAAACCGGACAGAAAGCTCTTATCGGAAGTACCGACCTTGGGCCGGTAGTACCGAGGGTCGGAAGTACCGACCCTACGTCGGAAGTTCCGATATCGGGTTTTCGACAAACAGAAAGTCTTTTTCGGTAGTTCCGACCTTGTGGCGGTAGTTCCGACAAAAACAGCAGTAAGTTGGTTTAGCTCGTTCCTTTTCTCGTTTCCTTTTGAGCTTGCTTCCGTTGTGTTTCTAGGCTTGTCCTAACTTGTTCCTAGGGTCAGTAGGTCTGTTGTGACTACGTGATCTTGGCAAGTTTGTGTGGGATTCTTTGGAAGTGATTTTGGGGTTTAGGCCGAGTTCTTGAGAAGAATTTTTATTGGCCCCCATTCACTCCCCCCCTCTCTGGTCGCCTATTCGGTCCTTCACTCTTCGAACACAACCCTTTCGATCTAGTAGAGCTGGATCATAAGTTTGCATTCCGTTTGTATGTTAGCTTGTCTATTAGAACAAAGTTGATGCTGCTGCATATGTCTAATTAGATCAAAGTGCATTCGTGATCTTGCATGAATGATACAGTATACCTTGAGCTAGTGCCAGTATCTCCCTCGCAGATTCGTAGTTCCGTATTTATACGGAGTGCTATAGTAGGGCTACCGGGACGTCAGACGGTGTCAGGCTATAGTAGTAGTCAGTGGTGTAGACGTGGTGTCTGGACCATAGGTTATCCTTCGAATACCAAGTGCATTCGCTTAACTATAGTGGTAGGCCACAGTGGTGACAGTCTGTTGGACCCTTTGAAATCCTCTGCGCCCGTGTACCGAGTAGGGCCCTGTTGTTAGAACATTCCTAGTCCTAAGCAGCTAGGGTGGGTTGACGCCCGATTCGAGTGTTTATACCTGAGAGACCATGCTAGACTCTGCGCTCTGTCTAGCAAATCCTTTCTACCTATCCTATCATCCAGTGTTGTGTCCTTAGACCATCAGCTAGGTTAGAAACCAGAGCTCCTCCGTCCTAGGATTCGATACCCTTGGGAATACTCATTGTTCTAGGGAGAAGTGCTACAACGGTGTATCTGTGCGCTTGCGTATTCGTTCGCACTTGTCAGTGTACTCGGGAGTTTCTTACATGCTCACGCTACCCGGCGCCATAGTGGTGACGTTAAGAAACGCCAACAGAGCTTCAGTGTTGACGATCCCGATCTCTTGAACTCTGGTGCATTGTTATCTTTGTGTTTGGGCGGCCCTGCGACCTCCCACGATGAAGTTGATTTCCCTATTGGGTGCTTGATGAGCACCATTAGGGTTGCTGCTCGTCGGTGGTGGTGGTGGTGTTCTCTCCTTGCGCCGGTCATCGTCTCTGTGACGGTCATTGTTGTTGTCGTTCCTACGGTCATCACGGAGGTCGTCGCGGCGGTCATTGCGGCGGTCATCGTGATGATCATCACGGCGGTTGTCGTGACGATCATCACGGCGGTCATCACGGCGATAAGGTCGCCTATCTTGGTTATCACGCCAATCAGGTCGGCGGTACCGGGTGTCGCAGCGCTGGTTGCTGTTGTAGCAGTTATCATTGCCGTTGTAGCGGTTGTCATTGTTGATGGCCTTCTTCGTTGGCTTGGGTTCTTCTGGCATGCCCAGACCGCACTTTAGCTCGATACAGTCACGCATGAAGAGCTTGGCACCATGGTGGAACTGGCACACGTCGTCCAGAGTTGCCTGGAACTCAGGTCGCATGAAGCTGGAATTGGCCATTATGACCTCGTTGGAGCGCTTGCGCGATTTTCCAGCACCGTTAGAGACCAGGGCCCCGGACATCTCGTCGGTTCTGACTCCCTTGAAGTCATGGATCACCGCATCTTGGGTATCTACGAGCTTGTCGACGTACTCCATGAGTTCGGCGATAGTCTTGGTTCCTGCTTTGTGGATCTTCTCAAAGAGCTTGATGTTAGTGACACCTTTCTTGTATGCACTGATGACGTCATCGTCCGTAAATCTAGCGAGCGTATTGCGGTTCTCGAAGAACTGATTGGTGTAGTCCTGGAGGGTTTCACCAGTCTTCATGGTCACCCTTGCGAGGTGATGCGTGTTGCCTGGACGATTGTAGGTCGCTTGGTAGTTCGTGGTGAACAACCGCGACAGACTTGCCCAGGATGAGATGCACTCATCTGGTAAGTTATTGAGCCACAAGAGTGGCGCTTGGCCCATGGCCAAGGGAAAGTATCCCGCCATGTGGTCTTCATTGCCACCTGCCGCCTAAGTAGCAATGGTGTACATCTTCAACCAGATACTCGGGTCGGAGCGACCGTCGTATTTGTCGATGTTTGGCTTGAACTCCTTGGGATAAGTCAACTTGCGAAGACGTCGTGAGAAGGCCGCGAAGTTGTTGACAGTGCTGGAGCCTGGCTGGTCGGTTGGACGAGGTCCCGAGGGGACGACGTACAGATTGTCAGGTGCGCCATTGAGTTGGTCGTAGTTGGCACGCCGTTTGATCTCTGCATTGTGCATCGCCCGGAGGGGGTTGCTTGGATTGGATTGTTGGCATCAAGAGGGTTCGGGCAACCATTGATGCGATCGTAGTCTGCATGGCGCCGAATCTCGTGCTCATCGCGTAGTGGCTGCTGGGGGTTGGCCGAAGGAGCCTGTGCGACCTGGATCGGCATGTTCCTAGCAGCTTGAGGTCCTCCGCCTTGAGTGTGATGAGCAATAAACCGTGATGCATATGACAAGACATGGTGCATAAGTGTGATGAGCAATAAACCGTGATGCATATGACAAGATATATCACAACAATAAAGAGAGAAAACATATCATCAACCAACACATGCATCACACACAATAAATAAGGTTCATTACATCACACTAGCATAATAGAGTACCACAAATAAGTCCTACATAAATAAAAGTTCTCACTTGGCACACATGCATCACACCACACATAGTTCATTACAAGTTCATAAGCCATTACATAAATAACAAGTCCAAAGATAGATAAAAAGATAAGTGTGGGGGCTTCCATCCATCAATCATCAACAAATTCACTCCCCCTTTGTCAACAAACACCAAAAAGGGGAGCCACCGTTCGTCTTCGATGGCCTCATCATCTTCTTCTTCAACCCAAGAAGCTAGATCTTCCCAAGGATTTTCAACCGGAGATGGAGGATCAAATGTCCTAAGCTCGCGAACGGGAGAGTGGGGCATATCCAATTTGGCAAAGATGGCCTTTCTCTCCGTTTCAGCCTTATGAAACTCCTCGGCGTGCCACTTTCTATCCTTTTCATGCTTTCTTGCATTTTGAAGACCAATGTTAAAGCAAGAAAATAGACCTTGGGCAAGAAAATCCAATTTACCCTTCTTTTGCTTAGGAGCACCATGAAAATGAGAAGGACCTTGTTTTGGGAGCTGTCCAAAGGATTGACTTGGAGGTGGAGCTTGTGAAGATGAAGCATCGGGAGCACTTAAGCCTTCCACGGATAGGCACCCGGAAGGGGACCTCTAGCTTCAATCCCAGTGCGATGCTTGCCAAGATGAAAAGACCCCTCGAGTTTACCTTTTGGAGTGTTATACCTTTTGTGCTCAATGTCCCATTGAAGATTAAGCTTAGATGCATGCTTGACCATTTCAAAGATATAAGGAGCATAGTGACACGCAGAGCCTTGGTGAGAGCATGAAATTATTTCACTCCAAAGAAAATGACAAGCATTGAATTGAGGTTGGTTAGGAGCCATTTGAAACAAAAGGTTCCGTGCATACTTGGAGATTTTGTCGGAATTACCACCCCTAGGACACAAAGTGTTGTGGAAGAGAAGATTCATCAACTTATAGTAAGGGGTGAGACCATTAGGATGTCCATAATGAATATCTCCATAAGCCTTGTCATACATAAACTCCATTTTGCCCACATCAAGTTCATCACTATCGTGCAAGCAAACAAGATGGTTGAAAGTGTTGTTGTCTTTTGCACCACGAAGCTTAAAGAGTGTAGCAAATTCGGATAAAGTGATCTTATGTCTCTTTCCTCCAAGTCAAAAGTGCATGACATTCTCATCATCATGAACATAAAGTGTGGCATAGAATTGAGCTACGACCTCATCACACCAATTGCAAGAGAGCATCATAAGATGAGATACACCTTGCGCATGACAACGAAGGTAGACAGTGTGAGCAATTTCTCCAAGTGGAGGAGTGAGATCATGTAAGTGGTGCCAATCAATCCATTTCATATCCGTAGTAATAGTCTTCTTAGTGATGATGACGGATTCATACCAATCGGCTTGATGAGCACGCCAAAAATGATCATCACAAAAGAAGTTCTCTGGAAGCTTCCATGGATCTTGGAGCCGGAGAGGTGAGATGTCATTGGCATGCTTGGAATAATCAACCAACTTGGGGTCTTTGCGTGTCCGTTCCGGTGGATGAATAGGGACAACCATCCTCTCATAGATAGATATGTCAATATCATCATCATATCTTCCCCCTTCATCACCGGTGCTTGCCTTCTTCAATCGAGCACCACTACCTCTAGGTCCACTAGTCAACACCTTCTTCCTTAGCATGGGGTTGCCACTATCTCCGCGACCACGACCATGAGCACATGCTGGAGGAACTTGGGGCAAGGACCTCTTTGAGTGAGCGGGTTGAGAGTAATCATCATCGGAGGCACGGTCATGATCTTCACTTGAAGCGTCTTCGTCGCTTTGAATCTCCTTTCCCTTGCCTTGAACCTTGTCTCGACCCATCTGAGAGAGATATGCAAAGAAATATTAAGATTGGGTAGGAGAAACAAGTGAAAGAGGGAACCCCGCGGGAGGCCGAGCACCCGCCCCTAGAGGCGTGTCACCCGCCCCAGGCGGGATGAACCCTAATCACTCGTAGCGAGTGGAGGAGTTCATGAATCGAAACGAGATTTTAGGCATGAGTTCTAGGTTACTAGATGAAGCCTTTGACCAAAGGAAATCGCCTAGAGCGAACCACATTGAGAGATCGGGAAAAAGGGATTTTTGAAAAAGTTTACCATAGTTTTCCCGCGAGATTTGTGGAGGAATCGAGGGAGATGTTGAACTTGAGGAGGAGCTCGATCCAAGGCACCCAAGAGCTTGAGCAATGGACGGAGGGGGCAAAAATCACCTTGGGAGCTTCTTGGGGGCCGGCAGCAGTTTGGAGAGGAGGAAGAAAGAATAAAGAAGGGAGAGGGACGCGCCGGTCGCGTGCCATATATACCCCTGGCCGTAGGGCCGGGTGACCCGCCTATAGTGGCCGGGTGACCCGGCATAGGGGGCCGGGTGACCCGCCCTAGGTCACCTTTTTTTTGTTTTTTTTTTGCACGTGGATGAGATGTGCGGGTGACCCGGCCTAGGGGGGCGGGTGACCCGGCTCCCTCCAGAGCCGAAATGGGTGACCCGCCCATGATGGCCAGGTGACCTGCCCCTACCTGGAGAGCGAGATTTGGCTAAGTCCTTGAAGATTCCGGGTGACCCGTCATGAGAGGGCGGGTGACCCGCCGTCCATCATAGAAGAAACGGGTGACCCGCCAAGAGGGTGCAGGTGACCCGTGGTTACCGTGAAAGGTCTCCTTGACTTTTGAAAAGAGAGTTTAGATTGAGATTTTGATAGATATGGCCTGTGAACTTGTAATGAACCCTTGACTACAAGTGGCTAGCATCAAACAATCATTCAAAACTATAGCCACTTGAAGCAAGATTTGATCTAAAAGATCTCAAAAATCCAATCTTTTGAAAAACTCACACAAAAAGAGAAAATAAAACATTTCAACCTATCGAGGCAATAATCAAGTATGTGCAACATGTCAAGCCAAGTTACGAGAATCCAAGATATTTAGTTCACTCCTCAAAGCACAAAACCTTTGCTCATCTAGAGGCTTAGTGAAGATATCGGCAAGTTGCCTCTCTGTGCTTACATGACGTAGAGCAATATCTCCCTTAGCCTCATGATCCCTTAAGAAATGATGTCGAATATGTATGTGCTTTGTTCTAGAGTGTTGCACCGGATTGTTTGCTAGCTTGATGGCACTCTCATTGTCACACAAGAGTGGAATCCTACTAAACACACAACCGTAATCACTCAACGTTTGCTTCATCCACAAAAGTTGTGCACAACACGCACCGGCCGCCACATACTCGGCTTCAGCTGTGGACAAAGCAACCAAATTTTTTTCTTAGAGCTCCATGACAGCAAAGACCTACCAAGAAATTGGCAAGTCCCCGTTGTACTCTTTCGATCTACTTTGCAACCGGCATAGTCCGAATCGGAATAGCTAAGTAAATCAAAAGTGGAGCCCTTGGGATACCATAAGCCAAGGTTAGGAGTGTGTACCAAATATCTAAAGATTCTTTTAACGGCCATTAGATGACACTCCTTAGGATTAGCTTGAAATCTTGCACACAAGCACACACTAAGCATGACATCGGCCCTAGATGCACAAAGGTAAAGGAGGAAGCTAATCATGGAGCGATATACCTTTTGGTCGACCGACTTCCCTTCTTCATTGAGATCAAGATGTCAATTTAATGCCATGGGAGTCTTGATGGGCTTTGAATCGGCCATGTCAAACCTCTTGAGCATATCCTTCACATACTTGGTTTGACATAAGAAAGTCCCTTCCTTCATTTGCTTGATTTGAAACCCAAGAAAGAACTTCAACTCGCCCATCATAGATATCTCGAATCTCTTGGTCATGATCCTACTAAACTCTTCACAAAATTTATCATTAGTAGACCCAAAGATAATGTCATCAACATAAATTTTACAAACAAAGATATCTTTTCCACTTCTTTGAATGAAGAGAGTAGAATCGGCTTTGCCTATCTCAAAACCGTTCTTGAGAAGAAAATCCTTAAGGCATTCATACCATGCTCTAGGAGCTTGCTTGATCCCATAAAGTGCCTTATGGAGCTTGTACACATGGTTAGGGAAGTTTGGATCTTCAAAGCCCGGTGGTTGTTCAACATAAACTTCTTCTTGGAGAGGTCCATTCAAGAATGCGCTCTTCACATCCATTTGATGAAGCTTGAAGTCATGATGAGTAGCATAGGCCAAGAGTATACGAATTGAGTCAAGCCTTGCTAGCCTTTGCCCACGAGCCTTGCCTTGTTCTTTGTAACAACACCAAATTCATCTTGCTTGTTCCTAAAAACCCATTTGGTGCTGATCACATTTTGCTTGGGTCTTGGCACCAACTCCCAAACTTCATTCCTCTTGAAGTTGTTCAACTCTTCCTCCATAGCAATAATCCAATCCGAGTCCTCAAGAGCTTGTTCCACACTAAGAGGTTCCAAAGAAGAAACAAACGAGTAAAATACACAAAAGTTTGACAATCTTGAGAGAGTTGTTACCCCTCTTTGGATACTCCCAAGGATGTTGTCAACGGGGTGATCCCACTGAACCATTTGATGAATTCTTGGATGATGGTGGATCTTGGTTACTTGTGTCAACCGGAGCTTGAACTTGAACTTCCCTTGGCATCACTTCACCGGTGCCCATTCTAAAGATGGATATACTTGGAGGTTCTTCATCATCTACAAGGTTTTCACTAACTTGCTCTCCTTGAGAGCCGTTGGATTCATCAAATTTCACGTCTACCGTGGTCTCAACACAACCGGTGGTTTTGTTGAAAACACCATAGGCATGTTCGTTAGTTCCATAACCAATGAGAAAACCTTCATCAACCTTGGATGCAAACTTTGAGGCTTTGGGTTTCTTGTTAAGTATGAAACACTTACACCCAAAGACCCTAAAGTAGTGCACACTAGGTTTCTTACCTGTGATGATCTCGTAGGGAGTCTTGTTCAAGTACTTGTGGAGGTAGAGGCGGTTGGCAGCATGGCATGCGGTGTTCATGGCATCCGCCCAAAATGAGTCCGGAGTCTTATACTCATCAAGCATTGTTCTTGCCACTTCAATCAACGTACGGTTCTTCCTCTCAACAACGTCATTTTGTTGAGGAGTGTATGGAGCAGAGAGTTCATGCTTGATGCCTTCTTCATCAAGGAATTCTTCAACTTGAGTGTTCCTAAACTCTGAGCCATTGTCACTTCTTATGTTCTTGACCTTTAGCTCGAACTCATTTTGAACTCTTCTTATTTACTTCTTGACCACTCCCTTTGCTTCACTTTTATCTTGCAAAAAGAATACCCAAGTGAAAGGGGAAAAGTCATCAACAATTACTAAACCATATTTGTTACCACCGATGCTTATGTAGGCAATTGGTCCAAACAAATCCATGTGTAGAAGCTTCAATGGTCTTGATGTTGAAAGGATGTTCTTGGCGGGATGATGAGCTCCAACTTGCTTTCCCGCTTGACAAGCACTACATAACCTATCTTTCTCAGAAACAACATTTGTTAGTCCTAGGATGTGCTCGTCCTTTTGAAGTTTGGCCAAGTTCCTCATGCCAACATGGGCTAGTCGGCGATGCCATAGCCAACCCATGTCGGATTTTGCCACTAAGCAAGCCTTAGGGTCCACCTGTACTTTTGTGAAATCCACATAGTAAAGCTTTCCTCTTAGGTGACCCGCAATGACAATAGAGGAATCCTCACTTCTCAAGACGGTCACACCCTCTTTGGTAAAGAGACAATTGTAGCCTTTCTCACAAAGTTGTGAAACCAACAACAAGTTGTACCCTAAACCTTGAACATGGAAAACATCTTCAATTAAATTTGTTGTTGAGATAGCAATTTTACCTAGACCAATCACATCTCCTTGACCATTATCTCCATATATGATAGTTTCCGTAGGGGTGTCATAATGCTCAAGGGATGCGAACAAGCCTTCATCTCCGGTCATATGATTAGTGGCACCACTATCAATTAACCATGCGGTTCCACCGGAGGAGTAGGCCTACAAAACAAGTTTAAGCTTTTGGTTTAGGTACCCAAAATGATTTGGGTCCTTGGAGGTTAGAAGCATAAACGTTTAGAACCCACACACTCTTCCTCATAGCCTTTTTGGCATAGGCTCCAACATACTTGACCACCATTTTACCATTATGGTCCAAGGTCACAACATAGTCACACGTGTAGTTGGGAGAAGGCTTGTGTTCCACCACATTCTTCGGTGCCTTTGATGGAGAATTTACCCCACCATTTCCTTTTGTGATATTCACAACCTTTGGCTTCTCTTTTGTTGTGGTAGAGGTGGTTACTCCATGGGCAATATCCATAATAGTGTTGATGTAGCCACCCTTGTTCCACAAGGGGATCTCATGCCCTTTCACCACCCTTCTACCATTGACCTAGTTGTCCTTGTATTGCCCAAGTACTCTTGTGTCAATTGCCTTGACAATGGACTTGGCACCCAACTTACCTTGGTTGATCAACATGTTCAACTGGGCAATCTCCTTATCCTTGCTCTTAGTTGTTTCTTCTAGACTTGCAAGGTTAGTCTTAAGAGCATTTATATCAACATTAGAACATATAGAGCAACCTTTTCTAGTGGAGGCATTAGAGTCAAAGTTTGCTTTAGGATCGGCCTTGGTGCTTTCCCAAAGAGCACTATAGTTTGCTTCAAGATTTTTGTATTTATCCGTCAAGCATGAGAAGCTTGATTGAAGCTCACTATGAGTGGCCTTTAGGGAAGCTAAAGATTCATTTGCCAAAGAGTAGTCCTTAAGCATCCTCTTGTTAGAGTCATTGGCCAAGGACAAGCCTACGGTCAACTTCTCCACCTTAGCTTTTTCCTCGGCAAGGGTTTTCTCTAGAGCAAGGTTTCTTTCCATTTCACGGATAAGCAAGTCTTCTTGCTCATGGAGAATCTCCTTCTTTTCCTCTAATTTGTCCAAAAACTTTTTTAATTTCTTTATAGCCTTTTTTACCAAATTGCTTTATCATGTTTTCCTCCATTTCTTTTTCCTCATCTAGGTTGTCTATGTCATTACTAGGTGTGGATGATGATGAGGTGAGAGAGGATGAGGTGGTTGACTCTTGTACCTTGCTCCCTCTTGCCATGAGGCAAAAGTGAGAGTCGTCCTCATCATTAGAGAAGTTGTTGAAGAGGCGTGGTGAAGATGCTCCTTGTGCCATGGCAAGTGTTGCCATGCCTTTCTTCTTTGGTGCTTCATCCTCATCACTTGAGTGCCATTGTTGACCCACGTGAGCACGCCCTTGGTACTTGTTCTTGTACTCTTTGCTCTTCTCCTTGTACTTCTTCTCTTCCTCATTCTTGTCCTTGTTCTTGTTCTTGGGACACTCGACAATGAAGTGTCCATACTCTCCGCACTCATAGCATTTTCTTTGTGACTTCTTCTTTCTATCATCACCACCTTTCCTTGATGCCTTGAACTTCAAGAACTTCTTGTACTTTCTTATGGCAAAGGCGGTTTCTTCATCCGTGCTTCCTCCTTCACTTGAATCTTCATTTTTAGTCTTGGAAGTCTTGGGCTTTACTTCCACCACTTCACTAGAGCTAGCATTGAGGGCTAGACTCTTGTTCACCTTCAAGCTAATCGACTTCTCCACATCTTGATCAACTAGCTCTTGATGCAAGATCTCACCAAGAAGTTGGTTGGGAGTCAGTTTGTGGTAGTTTGGGTCTCTTCTTATCATGGTTGCTAGGTTTGGGTTCTTCGGTGTGAAAGCTCTTAGCAACTTCTTTGTGACCTTCTCATCGTCCCAATCATTGCTTCCCAGTGCTTTGATGTTCGAGACAAGAAGGATTAGCCGATCATACATTTGCCTCACGGTTTCTCCATCTTTAATGATAAATAGCTCAAGCTCTCCGTGAATCAAGTCAATCTTGCCTCTTCTCACATGATCGGTACCCTCATGTGCTTCCTTGAGTGTGTCCCAAATCACCTTGGCAATTTGGATGTTCCAGACTTTGTTGAATTCTTGAGCACACAAGGATCCCGTGATGACTCTTGTTGCTTGAACATTGCGGTGGAGGTCTTGTTCATGCTCTATTGTCATAACTTCACCTTCGGCGGGAATTGTCACACCTACACACACAATCTTCCAAAGAGAAGGGTGAAGCCCGTAAAGGTGCATTTGCATATCATAAGCCCATTTGGGATAGTTTTTCCCATCGAAGTGGGGAGGCTTTCCCAAATGTACGGAATATAATTTTTCGTTAGGATTGTTGCCCGTAACTTGTTCGTAGTGGAATGGCACTTCATAGTAGCCGGAGTGGGAGTACTTTTCTTGCTCCTTCTTGATCATCTTCTTGAGGAGCTTCTTGGCCATCTTCTTTGCCTTCTTCTTCTTTTTGGCTTTTCTTCTTTTCTTCGCCGCTTTCTTTGCATCATCGTCACCATCCTTGACATCTTCATCACTTGAGTCGGAGTCGGAGTCAGAATCATCGGAGCTCGTGATGTTGGATGGTGTACGACTTGGGGCCTTCCCCATTAGCTCAAGAGCTGCAGCTTGGTCTTGAGCGGCCTTGAGCTCTCTCTTTTGAGCTTCCTTGGCGGCGAGTTCTTGAGTGGTGAGTTCTTGAGCGGAGAGGTTTCCACCACTCCCCGACATCTTGATCCCTTAGCAGTTAAGCCTAAATCAAGGGATTAGGCTCTGATACCAATTGAAAGGACCTTGTGATGCCTAGAGGGGGGTGAATAGGATCACATCAAATTTTCCTGAAAAAACTGAGTAGCGGATCAAATGTCGGGTCACCCGCACCCTATGGCCGGGTCACCCACGGGGGGGGCGGGTCACCCTGACTAACAGGGCGGGTCACCCTGCGACAGGAAACCAAAAATCAATTACTTGAGAAAGAAGTGATTTTACCGAAACCCTTTGAATCAAAAGTTTGCCAAGGATGTTGTAGACAACCTACACAAGATGATATACCAAGCAACAACACACAAAAGTAGATCAGGGCAAATTAAGCTTCTAGGGTTAGAGAGGAAGAGATGAACACGAACGAACAAGAGACAAAGATTTAATCCGAAGTTCACTTCCACTAAGAAAGCTACGTCTCCGTTGAGGTTCCCACAAAGGGAGGGCTATCACGAAGAGCCACTTGCCTCACCCAATCCCCACAAAGGAAGACTGGTGCTTACTAAGATATCTCCATAAAGGATGGGTAATACAAACGTTCCCGGGTACTCCACACGGAGAGGGCACTCAACGGGCGATGCCTAACCGTCTAGAAGCAATCTTCAAGAGTAATAAACGCGAATCAATGAACCAAAACCGCCACAACTGCTTCTTGAGATGAACACACGAAGAGCTCTCACAAAGGGGCTTAATCTCACACCTCTAATGTCTCTCACACCCAAACCCTAGGTATAATCCTTTCTAGGAGTGCTTGGAAGGGAGTTGGGAAAGAGGGAAGTAAGCTTAGGAGGTGTTCCAATGGAGGAGGAGGCGGAACCCTAGAAAGGAGGGAGAAGGGGTATAAATACCCCTTACTCCCGAACTAGCCGTTAAGGGCAAACTGCACCCAGGCCGGGTCACCCGCCTGCCAACCCCGGGTCACCCGGCCCTAGGGGGCGGGTCACCCGCCTCCCACCAGAGGCAAAACGGGTCACCCGCCCTGCCCAGAAAAGGCGGGAAACAGTGCCTGTGAGTGCATAGTGTCTCTCAAAGGTTGTTATATCTCAATTTATGCACTTGTAACTAACTTTGATCTATCAATCACGTCCCTCTTTATAGTACGGTGTTTCCTATACTCAAATTCAAAAGATAAATTAAAATTAAATCGCCATTTCAGCTTCAACATATATATAAGAAATTGAGGTCCTTCCTTTCACATATGAAATTTTATCTCCTTTATTCCTGCACACATCTTAGATAAACCATCAAATACTCAAATTATAATTGTCGTTATCACCAAAATAATTAGGGGCCTAGATGCACTTTCAACCACCGGATGAACCGACGCCCCCATTTCTAGTTGCGCCGGATGAATCAAGAAACCAAGCAAGCAGGAATCAACAGCACCGGATGAACCGATGGTGAAGGAACGGTTCATCCGGTGACCATATGTTTGCTAACAGAGAGGTTCAAGCGCGAAGCTCTTCAGCACCGGATGAACCGATGAATATAGGGAGTTCAGCAACGGTTCATCTGACGGCCGCGTATTTGCTAACAGAGAGGTTTTGGCCGCGAACCTATCAGCACCAGATGAACCGATGGTAGGAGAAGGAAGCCGTCGGTGCAAGCGTCGGAGAAATTGTGTCAGAGGATCTCAACTGATATGTGACGTGGAGGGGCACCGGATGAACCGCTGCCCTAGAATTCTATAGCATCGGTTCATCCGATGGTATATTTTCCTGCAGCTTTTAGCCAACGGCTAGTTTGATGCCTTGGGCTATTGATACCTCCTCCACTCACCCATTTGGAATTGCTGGAGTATGTGGAACTGCAGAGGAGTTCAAGACTCATAGAAGATCATATCCAAGCCATCCAAGTGCTAAATTGTTCATCCATAGACGTGCACATGCTTTGTGTGTGTGCTTAGTGCTAGGCTTAGCTTAAGGCTGAGTGAGTGCAAGGTGTGCCTACCTTGTGAGGTTATTCTTGAGTGGATCAAGTTGTACGAGGTGCGCCGGAAGCCTTGGAGCCTAAGTGGCTCTCCGGCAAACGTCTTCGACCCTCCGGCTTGGTGTGGAGCGGTGAGGACACTTTGTGCGGGGGACGTGGAGACCCCCTTCCCTTGGTGGAGAAGCTCCTTAGTGGAGGCGGCATCAAGGTGACCAAGGAAGCTTGGCGAGTGCCTTCGTGGTGATGCGCATTCGTAGTTGTGTGGTTGCAAGACCTTGAGTCTTTGACTCCCCCCACGCGCCGGCTGCACATAAGCCTCCACACTGAGCAGTATAGTTCAGTAAGACGTCCTCTCTACGAGCAGTGGTTAGCGGGGTGAACACGTTTTGCAGCTTCATAGCATTTGAGTTCACATAATTTCTGCCTGGCATGATAAGGGGAACGCTTTCTTAAACAAAACACATTGCAAGCATATCTTTGGCTCATGCCAAATTTTCATCACATTTGTGTAGATTAATACACCGTCTTTGCATCTACTTTGTTTCACAGGGCTAGCTCCTTGTCCAGCTTCCGGAATACCTCTGACCTCTGGACGTGTCTCCTGTTGCCTAGCAGACCTCTCAGGCTCGCGGCGGGTGTTGACGGTGGAAATTCACCATTTCCAACCCTCAATATTCTCACATAAATGGAGGCATATGCATTATTTACTAGCATTTAGGTTTGAATAATGTAGTTCCACTTGTCCTTGGAGATTATTTGTATGTAGGTGATTTACCCCTTAAAAGAGATGGAAACTCAACTCCTATGAAGAAACCATGCCAACTCAGCTGAGGAGGTGGCTGCCACCAAAGGAAACATGGCAAGACACGTCATCGATCCAGGGGAGGCACTCACCGACGATTCAGAGGACACCACATGGACTTCACATGGATCAAAGGGCCCACCTCGGATACCAAATCAAGCCATGCACCGGGGATAGATCAGAGGGCCCACAAGGCAGTTAACCAGGGGAAGCACACCAGGTGGGGCCGCCCTAGGGGGTCGGTCGATCCTAGGATCGGCCGAACCGCCTTAGTGGCGTCCCATCCTGGCCTTCCACGTGGTTGCTCCTCATTGGTCACTTGCTGCAGTCCCGGGTGTTTAGGGGCCATTTGGGCGTCCGAGCAAGCCTTGTCTCCCTCTATAAATAGGAGGAGAGGGGCTCCCATTTCTCACACACCACTCTCTCATTCTCCACTCACTTTTTGTTTCCAAGGCTAGGGGGTAGGCTAGAGTAGCTCTTATTCAGGTTCCAAGTCCTCTTGGAAGTTTAGGTATGAGTTCTCTCTTATCTTTATTTCTTAGTATGACTTTGATCTACTTCAGTTATTCAGCTATTTCATATAAAGTCATGGTAGATCATATTCTTGATGTGTTCTTGAGTTCATCCTCTGTTCATCATTTAGAGGCTTGTGTTCTTCGCGAACACTACCTTTTGATCCACTTGAAGGATGATAAACTCCTTCCTTATGTGTTTGTTCATAAGTTAGAGGCTCGTGTTCTTCACGAACATGACCCTTTGATCTTGTTGATTAGACATAAGATAGTTCATATCTGTTTGTATGTCTAGCCTTAGTTGATCTTGTTAGATAGCATGAAAGTGTTGCATGGGTTCTGTGTTCAAGCTACGGTACTCGGTCTAGTTGACCAGTCTTCTGGTGGCTCTCACCCTGGGTCACAATAGCCCGGGCCGGGTGAAGTCTAGCAGCAACGTAGGCATGGTGCCTGGGTTGTCTGGCTACGATAGTTATGAGCATACCCCCCGTAACGAGAGGTCGGTCCTCAGGTGGTGACAGCCCTGTTGGATCCAAGGGCAACCTCTGCATTGGGGTACCTGCTGTAGGAGTCTAAAGTCTAGTTTCGCAGAGTGCTGGTCGTCGCGGGCTAGCTCCCCGTTTGTACCTGGGTGCCGAACCATGTCTCCCTCAAGCAATACTCATGCTTATCTCTTGTATCTTCTAGCTTTGTATATTTAGTACATTAGAACCTAGAGCTAACTCGTATGTTCCCCCTAAGCCGTAGTGTGCTAGAGTAGAGGTAGATTTGAGGTGTGTGTGTCACACTACCCCTATTATCTTTTATCTTACCCCTGCCTTTGAGTGTGTTTTCCCTATATCTATCTCTTGGTTTACATTCAGAGCAAAAGCATAAGTCTAAGATATCCACCATTGCCTTCCTTGGATTCGATACCCTTGGAAAACTCTCTTTCGTTAGGTAAATGCTACAATGTTTTATCTGTGCGCTTGCGGATTTGTTCATGATTGTTTAGATTAACCAATGGCAAGTCTCGATGTTCACACTAACCGCGCCATTAGTTGTGACATTGGGAAATGCCAACAAGCATTTCTAGCGCTGACACTAAGGATGGATTTCCAATCTGTTCTTAAGTGATCGACATTTAGAAATGTCAACAAGCATTTCTGGCGCCGTTGCCGGGGAAGGCACAGGATTATCATGACTATGCTTTGCATCTGTTTATAAACTCTGAGTAGGTTAGGACAACCCTCAATGCAGGCTAACCTTGATTGTCTTCTTTTATCTTTGGATAATGAAGACAGGTAGTGTATGACTGGTTTCGACCTACCGGGAAATTTTACTGAAAATCCCGAGTCACTTGTGAGGAAAGCTCGAATTCATTTCGGCTCACCTCGTCATACTCGTCCGGAGGGCGAACCAGCTTCCTTCGTACCATCCACGTCCAATGCTATGGCCCAGAAGACACTTTGTAAGTACTCAGCTCCTTCTGCTGACCAGGTGCTGCAAGGCCCTGAGGTGGCAATGGGGACTGAAAATTTCGAGATCAAGACGGGTTTAATCACGATGGTACAGGCTATCCCATTCTGTGGCAAGCCAAATGAGGATGCCAATGCTCATCTGCAGCAATTCCTAGAGCTGTGCAGCACTTTTGTCATCAGGGGTGCAAATATGGATGCTGTTCGTTTATGGTTATTTCTATTCTCCCTCTTGGGAAAGGCTAAGTAATGGTTCTACGCGAACCGGGAATCTATTGACACTTAGAGCAAGTGTTCATAGGCATTTCTCAAGAAGTTCTTCCCATTGGGTAAAACCAATGCTCTTCGTGGAAGGATTTCTGGTTTTCAGCAGGCAGCAAGTGAATCTATCCCAGAGGCTTGGGAGAGGCTTCAAGAGTATATCCTAGCCTGTCCTCATCATGGGATGGAAGATTGGCTCATTCTTCAAAGTTTCTATAATGGGTTGACTCCAACAGCTCGAGGCCATATTGATGCTGCTGCTCAAGGAGCATTCTTCTCACTCACTGTTGATAATGCTAAATTACTCATGGAGAAGATGGTCTCCAACCAAGGGTGGAGTGATGAAAGACTCCAACCACGACCGAGGGGTACTCATACTGTCAAGGAAGCAGACATGATTACTACCAAGATGGATCTTCTTATGAAGAGATTGGATGACTACACCAGCGAGAAGGCTGCCATGGCCACTACTTTTTTGCCTATGGACTCTCACATGACCTGTGAAGTCTGTGGCAACACTGGGCACTCAGGCAACTATTGTCCGGAGACTCAGGAGGAAGTGATGTACAGGAATGGCAATAACAATGGTTATCGTCCATCTCAACAAGGAGGCCAATCGTGGAATCAACAACGCCCTTACTATCAAGGAGGTAACCAAGGTAATTCTTACAATCCTAACCAACCTTCCTTGATAGATCTTGTTTTTGGGCAAGCTAAGATTAATGAAGGTATTAACAAGAAGCTAGCTGCCCTTGATAAAACCGTGGAAAGCCTCAATATTAAACTTGATAGTTTTTCTTCTGCCCAGAAGAGTCAGCTGAGTTCCAACAAGATGTTAGAAACTCAGTTGGCCCAGCTGGCTGCTTCTGTTCCCTCTATTGAAAATGCAAATGTGGTGACCACGAGAGGAGGTAGATCCACTCGAGATCCACTGTATCCTAACCATGCAGGGACAGATAAGAAAGGTATAACAGAGGTTGGGAATATCCATGAGGATTCATCCGACTCGGAAGAATCCCCTCAGGTAAGGAGGGTGCCACCAATAGATAAGGCACCTGTAGGGGTGACAGCACATCCGGGTTTTGTAGAAGCCAATGTGATGCCATTCCCTCAAAAGAGGAGGAAGGCAACAATAGATGAACAGTTCAATCGCTTCGTGGATATGATTCATATAGTCTATATCAACGTCCCATTGCTTGAGGCAATACGCGTTCCCACTTACGCGCGTTATCTCAAGGACATTCTAACCAAGAAGCGAGCTCTTCCCACAACTAAAGTAGTACGACTCACGGAGGAGTGCAGTGCTGCTATACTCAACCACCTTCCTGAGAAGAAGAAGGATCTAGGGTGTCCCACAATCACTTGTATGATTGGGACCCAACGCTTCAATCATGCTCTCTGTGACCTAGGGGCCAGCGTCAGCGTCATGCCTAAGGGAGTCTTTGATCAACTTAACTACACAAGTTTATCTGCAACCACTTTGCAGCTGCAGCTGGCTGATTCTTCAGTCCGATACCCAGCGGGGATAGCTGAGGACATTCTAGTGAAAGTCTGAGATTGCTTCATCCCCGATGATTTCGTGGTGCTGGACATGGAAATCGCCAAGGAGGTGCCGCTCATACTTGGGCGACCATTTCTGAGTACAGCTGATGCACAAATTGATGTGGGGGCCGGTGTAATCCGTCTCTACATCAATGGCAAAGAGGAGAGGTTCGAGTTCCGTCCAAGAAAAGAACAATGCTCGATGATCAAAGGTTTACCAACTTCCGACACCCCAGCATGAGAGGTCGAAGTGCCACCACGGCAAGTGGACAGCCTCATTGCATTCATGAAGAATTTTTGGAAGGAAGAATGCCAACTCATGGGCACAGGAAGGAAACAGTATTGGAAATCTCAGTCCCAGTCCAAGAGATCACCTCCTACATGTCACAACCCACACAACACTCAGAAGATGTGGCGGAGGGTGAATAGGAAGCCGACTTCTATTCTGAAGGAAATGACTGCCCCACTGCCCAGGTAAGAACTCTGGAACCAAGTCGAGCTCTACAGACTCAAAATAATGAGCCCTACACCAACAGGTAAGTTTGGTAAGTTATCTTTATTTTCTGCACAATAAAATTCTGGTTAAGGAAAAGCAATCTACTTCTGCTTTGTATTTTCTGCATTCTCGCTGGGGTGAGCTCAGGAGTGATGTCCACCCAGACATTCCTTGAGCTTGTTCCATGGTACTAACTTGTCACAGCCGACACCACCACCACAGCCTCAGCCACAGCCGGTTACACCACCGGTGGCAGGAGGGGCCCCTGCGGGGTACATGTCCAGGGTTACCCCTGGATATGCACCTGGTTGGGACCAGCCCACCTACCAGCCGAGTGCGAGTGGCACGGCTTGGGCGGACGTGAGCAGAGCTCAGTGGGCCACACCCGCTAGTTCCAGCTCTGGTGGTCCAGCTCCGTCTTCGTCCTTCCGGTGACACTCTTCAGCCTCTGCATACGATGCTCAGCTCGCACAGTAGATGGGAGAGCTCACTGTTCAGGTCACGGGATTGGAGGAGACGCTGAACACCCACGTCGAGTCTACCTCAGTGTGGCAGCGTCAGGCTGGTGAGAGGATAGCAGCCATGCAGCATGATTAGCGGCAGTACATGGAGGCGCAGAGGGCTTACTACGCGAGTCAGGGTTTCTTCTACCCTCCTCCGCAGTGAGCCTGAAGCTAGCTTGGGGGAGGACCCCCATCCTGAGATAACTTGTATCTTCCTGCATTTTCAGAATATCCTATAAATGAAAATCCAAAAAAAAATCTGCAAAATAAAAAGACCAAAAATATTTATTTTCTTTCATCATTTGCTTAGTTTGGTTTGATATGCTTAGTAAGAATGCTTTGCCTCTATGGTTGAAATGATGAATAGTTGCTCTGTTTATTCTCCTCGTATGTCTTGCCAACAACTTTGTATCCTACCTAAGTTTTGAGTTTGTTGGCTTGTATGTTCAAACCTTAGCTTGAAAACTATGGGTAACAAAAAGCATGATCCTCGCCTAAGTTGTTGTGAGACATGATATGGTAGAATAGAGTGCTATGATCTTGTGCTTAGTGGTGCTTGACATCCGGACTTTTCCCTTTTTGAAAAATCAAAACATGATGAGTTCCTCAATGATGAGAATTTCCCATCCAAGGCCATATGTAGATCCTAGTTCCTAGCCTCCACATATGCAGCTTGTTCTCTCATTGAGCTTTGTCAAATTGTTGTGACCCTTGTTAGAACTCATACTCCCCTGATCAAGATCACGTACACGTTCATGCTAAAACTTCTACACTGGAAGTTAAGCATTCATCATTTACTCCATACTGCTTATGCATTCTTCCGCAAATAAAACTCTATGTATCTTTGCATTGTTCATCCCTCTCCAAATATCTCCAATAGAGACAAAGGGGCTAGCTAAAAAAAAGAGAGAAAGAAAAGCATGCTCAAAAGCATGGCAAAAATAAATAAAGAGAGCTAGCCCAAGTCTCGAAAAAATTTCAAAGGAGAAAAAGGAATTGATATGTGCAAGAAAAAGAGTTCCACCATATAGATGGTAATAACTAGTACCTACTCCGGGGCTAGTGTCCACCTTACCATCAATCCCTCATTTCCTCATATAAAATATGGCAATATCTAGCACCCATTTCCGGGCCTAGTATCCACCTTGCCATGCTCATATCCATCAGACACATATGCACATCTTGATCAGGATGTATGCTTGTTTCTTCCAAGGATCTGGTTTTTGACTTAGCAAAACATGAGAGACAAGTATGCCACATCTTCCCTACCTACAGCTCCACATAAAGCCTATTAGGAGTAGGATGTGAAGAAAGGCAACATTGATGCCTTGGTGAGGAATCATACACCTTTGAGCGATCCGAGAGTATCATTTGAGGAACTCTGATTTTTCTTTTGAAAAATTTGCAAAACCTCCGGATTGCTAAGCTGATCAAGGTATGAGTGATTATGCGTTCTCCATATAACCATTCTGTCTCTCAACTGCCCAAGGCAGGTGAAGCTATATGTCCCACGTATCAGGCGAAAGGTAAGAACATTGCCAACTTGTTCAACTCTTGGTAGAGTACTTTGCTGTATGTTTGCCATAAGTTGAGAATACAACGTTGTAGCAACTCCTGATCAACCAACCTAAGTCTCTAATGTCTTGCTTCGAGACGAGCAAGAGGTTAGCTTGGGGGAGTTTGTTGACGGTGGAAATTCACCATTTCCAACCCTCAATATTCTCACATAAATGGAGGCATATGCATTATTTACTAGCATTTAGGTTTGAATAATGTAGTTCCACTTGTCCTTGGAGATTATTTGTATGTAGGTGATTTACCCCTTAAAAGAGATGGAACCACAACTCCTATGAATAAACCATGCCAACTCAGCTGAGGAGGTGGCTGCCACCAAAGGAAACATGGCAAGACACGTCATCGATCCAGGGGAGGCACTCACCGACGAATCAGAGGACGCCACATGGACTTCACATGGATCAAAGGGCCCACCTCGGATACCAAATCAAGCCATGCACCGCGGATAGATCAGAGGGCCCAGAAGGCAGTCAACCAGAGGAAGCACACCAGGTGGGGCCGCCCTAAGGGGTCGGCCGACCCTAGGATCGGCCGAACCGCCTTAGTGGCGTCCCATCCTGGCCTTCCATGTGGTTGCTCCTAATTGGTCACTTGCTGCAGTCCCGGGTGTTTAGGGGCCATTTGGGCGTCCGAGCAAGTCTTGTCTCCCTCTATAAATAGGAGGGGAGCGGCTCCCATTTCTCACACACCACCCTCTCATTCTCCTCTCACTTTTAGTTTCCAAGGCGAGGGGGTAGGCTAGAGTAGCTCTTCTTCAGGTTCCAAGTCCTCTTGGAAGTTTAGGTATGAATTCTCTCTTATCTTTATTTCTTTGTATGACTTTGATCTACTTCAGTTATTCAGCTATTTCATATAAAGTAATGGTAGGTCATATTCTTGATGTGTTCTTGAGTTCATCCTCTGTTCATCATTTAGAGGCTTGTGTTCTTCGTGAACACTACCTTTTGATCCACTTGAAGGATGATAAGCTCCTTCCTTATGTGTTTGTTCATAAGTTAGAGGCTCGTGTTCTTCACGAACACGACCCTTTGATCTTGTTGATTAGACATAAGAGAGTTCATATCTGTTCGTATGTCTAGCCTTAGTTGATCTTGTTAGATAGTATGGGAGTGTTGCATGGGTTCTGTGTTCAAGCTACGGTACTCGGTCTAGTTGACCAGTCTTCTGGTGGCTCTCACCCTGGGTCACAATAGCCCGGGCCGGGTGAAGTCTAGCAGCAACGTAGGCATGGTGCCTGGGTTGTCTTGCTACGATAGTTATGAGCATACCCCCCGTAACGAGAGGTCGGTCCTCAGGTGGTGACAGCCCTGTTGGATCCTAGGGCAACCTCCGTGTTGGGGTGCCTGCTGTAGGTGTCTAAAGTCTAGTTTTGCAGAGTGCTGGTCGTTGCGGGCTAGCTCCCCGTTTGTACCTGGGTGCTGAACCATGTTTCCCTCATGCAATACTCATGCTTATCTCTTGTATCTTCTAACTTTGTATGTTTAGTACATTAGGACCTAGAGCTAACTTGTATGTTCCCCCTAAGCCGTAGTGTGCTAGAGTAGAGGTAGATTTGAGGTGTGTGTGTCACACTACCCCTATTATCTTTTATCTTACCCCTGCCTTTGAGTGTGTTTTCCCTATATCTATCTCTAGGTTTACATTCAGAGCAAAAGCATAAGTCTAAGATATCCGCCATTGCCTTCCTTGGATTCAATACCCTTGGAACACTCTCTTTCCTTGGGGAAATGCTACAATGGTTTATCTGTGCGCTTGCGGATTCGTTCATGATCGTTTAGATTAACCAATGGCAAGTCTCGATGTTCACGCTAACCGCGCCATTAGTTGTGACATCGGGAAATGCCAACAAGCATTTCTAGCGCTGACACTAAGGATGGATTTCCAATCTGTTCTTAAGTGATCGACGTTTAGAAATGTCAACAGCGGGAGGTGACTCGGCGCTTCCACGACTCATCCAGCTTCCAAACTCTAGGGCTGGTCGCCCTCTCGAGGTCGCCAGACCTCCCGGCGGCTCCGTCGTCGCCCTCTTTAGGTTTACGGACCACCCGGCGGCTCCGTCATCGCCTTCTTTAGGTCTTCGGACCTCCCGGCGGCTCTGTCGTCACCCTCTTTAGGTCTACGGACCTCCCTGTGGCTCCGTCGTCGCCTTCTTTAGGTCTACGGACCTCTCGGTGGCTCCGTCGTCACCCTCTTTTGGTCTACGGACCTCCCGGCAACTCCGTCGTCGCCTTCTTTAGGTCTACGGACCTCCCAGCGGCTCCATCATTGCCCTTTTTAGGTCTACGGACCTCCCAGCGGCTCCGTCGTCGCCTTCTTTAGGTCTACGGTCCTCCCGGCGGCTCTGTCGTCACCTTCTTTAGGTTGACGGACCTCCCGGCGGCTCCGCTGTCGCCTTCTTCAGGTCTTCGGGCCTCTCGGCAGCTCCATCGTCGCCCTCTTTTGGTCTATGGACCTCCCGGCGGCTCCGTCGTTGCCTTCTTCAGGTCTTCGGACCTCCCGGCAGCTCCGTCGTCGCCTTCTTTAGGTCTTCGGACCTCCCAACGGCTCCGTCATCGCCTTATTTAGGTCTTCGGACCTCTCGGTGGCTCCGTCGTCGCCCTCTTTAGGTCTACGGACCCCCGGCGGCTCCGTCGTCGCCTTCTTTAGATCTTCGGACCTCTCGGCGGCTCTGTCGTCGCCCTCTTTAGGTCTACAGACCTCCTGGCTTCTCGTCGTCACTTACTTCAGGCCGGCGGACATTGCTGCAGCTCTGGCAGTTGGCGCACCTTTCCCCTACCTGACGACATCCTGGTGCCTCTTATCTCTTACGAGCGGGTGGTGGTCCGTGTCTGCATGGGTATCTTCGTGACTGTACAGTGCGCTTGTGACTCAGGTCACGACAGGTTTCGACGTTTGGCGTCTTCCCGAAGATTCCAGGTGTTTTGACATATTACTCAGTTGGTCAGAGCATCGTGCTGATAGCAGAAGGCCGTAGGTTCTTCTTTGGACCATCAAACCGATCATACTGATCGCTGTACTAGTCGGGGGCTACTCCATGAGTGCGTCTTGTGACGCCCTTTGATTTCTATGTCGCTTCGACCTATGGGAAGCCAGCTTCCCATATTTTGGCACTCAACCTCTGTACGTTCGCTGCCTTCTTCAGGTCGACGTTCAAGGACTTCACCTGATCCAGGTCAGGTCGGCGGATCCACGGTTTGAGTAGCTTGTCTTCTGCTTCTATCTCCTGGAATCTCCAGCAGATCGACGTTCGACTTCGCGCAAGATTGAAGGAATTTTTTCTTTTTGATCACCGTGATCCCTTATCGACCTCGATGGTGCCAAGACTTCAGCCTGCTTCTTCAAGTTTCGTCATGACTTCATCAAGATCATTGCGTGTACACGTCGATCGGGGGCTTGAAAGACATGGGTACCCATAGGTCCCTACTGACTAGGGTCTCAGCCGTCCCCGACAGGCGGGCCCGACCTGCTAGAAGACCTGTCGACCTGTCAGTGGGCCCTGGCCGACTTGACCAGTGGGCCCAAGGACATGAAGACAGCTTCGAGTGCAAGTCAAGACAATCCAGACAATTTAAGGCAGTTTGAATAAGCCTTCCATGTTGTAACCGACTAGGATAGTTGGAAACCGACTTGCAGCCCATGGTCGTCGGCCAATATAAGGCGGCCTGGGGCGCCCTTCTTGGGGGTAGATCTCTCTCACATAATTCTACTACCAAACTGGACGTAGGGTTTTACTCTCCGATGGCCCGAACCAGTATAAATCGCCGTGTTCCTCGTGTCTCGCCGAGATTTCCGTGTGGATCCCGTGCATAACCATCTATGCTCTTAGTTCCACGATCCCTCCTTTAACCTGCAAACTGCTTGGGTAGCCCCCTTGCAGATCTGTCCAGGTCTCAACCCCTGACACTAACCTAACATGAAGCATTGATTGCATAAAAGATATAAACCTAATAGATATGAGTGATAACATATAGGTTGATCACATCTGTTGGTGTTTCTTAACCTCAATGCTAGGTGCCGTAATAGCGTGAGTGTGTAAGAGACTACTGGGTACACTGACGAGTGCGAACGAATCAGCAAGCACACGAATACAACGTTGCAGCACTTCTCCCTAGGAGAATGAGTATTCCCATCGGGTTTTGTTCCTAGGACGGAAGCATAACCAGTGAGGGTCTATCCAAGGACACCAGCTACTGCTGGGATAGGTAGGGATATGAGAAGCACTTTCTTAAGGGGCTTAACTCTCAAGATGGATCTGTCCTCTATTAGTCCTCCCCATGGGGCGCCAGCCCATCCTAACTTTTTAGGGAGAGGCCAATGTACTAGCAACGGGGCCCGACACGGTACGCAGGCACGGAGGGTTCCAAAGGGTCCAACAGGCTGTCACCACTGCGGCCTACCTCTATCGTTACACGAACGCATGCGGTATTCGTAGGATAACTAGAGCCCAGACACCACATCTGCACCCTAGATAACTACTATAGCGCGGTTACGTCTGTCGACCCGCTAACAACACTACAGCAACCCGTATAAATACGGAACCACGAACTAGAGAGAGAACGGAATCAAATCATACTAGTCATCGAGCTACAGAGTAGAAAGAAAGCTATGGATGCAAACAAACGAGATACAACAGACTTACTCAGCTAAACAAGATCAGAGCATGCAAACAGATATATGAACTAAGGAACTAGCTCTAAAGGATCGAAGCCTTGTGCCACGAAGAACACAAGCCTCTAACTTATGAACGAGCTAAGAACATAAGAACAAACCAAGCATGCATGATGTCCACTATAGTCTAAATAAGAAATGCTAAAATACTCACTTTTGTCTAAATGAAGAACGAGCATCCATGAGGACATCAACTCACTCCTCACTCCTACTCTACCTCTCAACTAATCCTAGTCTAGATCTCTTCTCAACACCATTCTACCACATAGAGGTGAGAATCACCTCACATGGGCAGAATTAGAGAGAGGGAGAGAGAGCTACACAAGAGAGAAGTGGAACTTGAGAGCTTGGTGGTGTGTGTGAAATGAGCCCCCTCCCCTTCTATTTGTAGGCAAGGGACTGGCTTGCTCCGGGGCTCCAAGTGCTCCAAAACACCCCGGGATGCACCCAGGAGCCAATGGGGGAGAGCCACGTGGACGGCCAGGATGAACCGGCCCTAGGTCGGTTCGGCCGAACCTAGGGTCAGCCGGCACCCTCGGGTGGTCCCCTGGCCCGTGCTTCCTCTGGCTCGCTTCCATGTGGGCCCTAATTCTCCTCCTTCGTGCATGGCACGTTTCCTGGCGGTTTAGATGGCAAAGTGGGCCCATGGATCCATGTGATGCTGGCGTGGCAGCGTATGATTCGTCTAGAGTTCTTCACATGGATTGGTGACATCATGGATCCAGGAGAATCCATGTGGCAGCCCCTGATTGGCCAGCACTTGAGTGCCTTGGATTGGAGTGGAGTGAATGTGCATGGTTTCTTCTCATTTCCTGTGCTAAATACCTGCGTTCGAATAGACATCGACACTGGTGGAAAGTATTAGTTTAATCTCCTATTCTAGTGTGGATGTGCAATTCATGCTTCAATTTGCAGGAGTTGACGGCCATAAAAATGGTACTTAACAGCCGTGAATAACACCCCCACACTTGACCTTTGCAAGTCCCGAGTGAAGGGGAAACAAAGCCAAGTGGGTCATGAATACCATGAAGTAAGACAAACATAAGAGATATTCAAAGTCATACCTTGCTCCTGTGAACCTTTATGGAGTGGCTATCATGTCTCCTTGGGTGATTGAAAAGTAGAACAGCTGCGAATCAAGTAACCTATGCACCTGATGATAAACACCTTGTGGTTTTGCAAGTTTTTCATAAACAAAACTCCTGGTGGCTTCCTCATTTGATTCTCTCAGATCGCTCATGTGTATATGTCCTCACGAAGGTATTTTTCCTTTCTACATCCTACTTCTAATGATGGCTATATGTGGAGCTCAGGGTAGGATAGAAGATAAATCATACTTGTATCACATATATTGCAAAGTCAAAAACTGGATCCACAGAGAAAATCAAATCATCCCATCAGATCAAGATGTGCACCAGTATGGCTATGGGAGTATGGTAAGGTGGATACTAGGCCGGAATGGGTGCTAGATATTACCATACATATATGATGAGACTGTGGGTTGATGGTAAGGCGGACACTAGCCCCGGAATGGACACTAGTTATTACCATCAAGATTATGAGACTCCTTTATGTATGACCACCTCTCTCCATTTTCTCCTTTATTTTGGACTTGGGCTATCCTTTCTCTTTCTCTTCTTTTTTTTCATCATCATGCTTTGAGCATGTGTCTCTTTTTTTATATAGCCCATGTCTCTTTTTGAAGGATACTTTTGGAGAGAGATGTCACACCATGTATGGAGCTTTATTTTTAGAATGGATGAATGATACAATGCTAACTTCCGGTGTAGAAGCATAGCAAGGGGAATATGGTGGTGTGCACATGAATCTTGATCATGAAAGTAATGAAACGAATTCTCACAAGGGTCACATAATTTGACAAAGCTCAATGCAATAGCAAGCAACATATGAGTCTAAGGTTTTCAACTACGAAGATCATATGGCTCTAGTAGGATGGTGACATATCAAAGAGGATCCTTTCCAACAGGTTTTGTGTTTTTCAAAATAAATAACCCAAGAGAGTTTGTCATCAAAGCAATAGATCATATCATCCAGCCATATCATACTCGTCAATTACTTAGGTAGACATGCTTGTCCTTAAGATGATTATGGTTCACAAGCATTAGGCAGATAACGAGGAATAAAACATATGTGAGTCTACTCAGGCATCAAGCAAGCTGGGTGATCTTTAGCATCAACATTCGAGTTTTAATTTGGAGATAAACAGATATAGCTTATAAAACTCAGGAATGAAAGAGAGAGTTGTCGAGATGCAAACCGGCGCTATGCATAGGAGTTGAACTGTGAGAGGCTCTCCACAGGAGTGAACTCGTGCGGGTCTGTTCAGGTTCTCTGTAGATGACCAGTCGGCTAGCGCGGAGTGCTCACAGTGGGTATGTGCGAAATCGTCGTGCCTGCATTGGGAGAGTTGTGGCTCTTCCCCCACACTGTCTCGAACCTAGATGTCCTCTAAATCAAAAGACCAAAGTAGTGACACAAACGTGGCTGGACCGGGTTACATGACTGGTGATCCACTTTATTCGAACTTCAAATGTTCTAGAAATAAAATGATTAGGCGCTTACACACATGGAAAGAAATAAATGAAATGAAGGGAAATAAAAGGAAATAAACCTAGACCTAGACTAGCGCCTAATGAACTAAAGTCAGGGCTAATCCCCACTACTCGGAAAGGATCTACTCCTTCCCTTCAGCAACTGCCAGCCTCTGCAGCTTCTGGGTCATGTGCTCCTCCAACTGGCGATACTCAAGCTTGAGCTCGTGGTACTCATCCCTCTGCTTGGCTAGCCCTTCAACTAGCTTTTCATGCTCTACGAACAAATTAGCTAGTTTGTGTGCTAGCTTTGCTAAAGCAGGGGTCTTCTTGGCGCCATTGCTCCGGATGTCGGCGAGGATCCTGATGATGTCTCGCTCCCACCGCGGTGGCTTATGGTAGGGTGTACCATAGCCTCCAGTGGTGGTCTTCACTCCAAAGATCTTGCATCGAGCCTGCGAGAGTGGAAACCCATCCCACACATCCTGCTCATACGTGTGGCAGAAAGCCTCTCTGTAGCTGTTGAAGTCGGAGTCAACGTAGCGCTCTCCCGGCTTCAATGGTGGCCTAGGAGGATCATCAAACAAGACACGCTTGCACGCAGCGGTCTTGTTCCCCATGGTGGCTGGCCTAACCGGGAAGGAAGGCGGTGATGAGGAGCCTCGACGAGATGACTGCACCGAGGAGTCGGTGCATACCCTTCGAGTGCTCTCCACACTCCTACCCCTCTCGGGAGTCTTGGCCTCCGGCGATCCCATCATCTCGTCCAGGCCGTCGAGGTTGACGGGATGAGAGGAGCTCCCTGCTCCTGAGGCAAAGGGCAAGGCCACCCTACGGAGGCGAGCGAAACCATAGTCGGCCATGGGTGTGCTGGGTTTAGGGAGGTGAATTGGAGGAGATGGAATCTTCGTGACACGAAAACTCGTCGGGCGGCAGGGAGAAGGTTTCTGGAGGAGAACGAGACGCACACGCGAAAGAAGAAGGGAGGCAGCGTCAGCAGGGCTTCGGCCGAACCAGGGTTCGGCCGACCCTAGGTGGGCCCCTCTGGCCTTCCCCCTTCTCGTGTGGGCTCAAGCAGGCCTCAGGACCAAAGGCCCAGGTGGATTCCTCGAAATGGAAAGATTTACTTAGGCTAAAGCTAGGATAAGGTTGGGGTTGAATAATCAACCTCTACTAAATAATAACTTTGGCCAAGCCACTAGTATAACCATAGATAATCTGGGGGAACTCACCTTGGCAACATACCTGGTCCACCAAGAGTGTAGAAACCTCTGATGGGGATCATTAAGCGTTCACCGTGTCGCCACGATGGTGTTGCCTTCCTGTGGTCCTTTGCTTACTCCTTTTTATCTTGGAAATTTCTTTCTCCTGCATAGTTAGTGTTCACAAGATACCCGAAGGATAATTCTTCTTAGGGAAACGAGATGAGTCCTAAGAGTACTCAGAGTGTGGGTGTCTTGTGATCTCTTGTCTCAACTCATGACCATCTCCCTTGAAGATAATGTGATGTGATGATAAGCTCTGATATGCAAGGTTAGTGCATATACGAACGCGAGCCCAAAGGATATATCAAAGCTGAAAGCAAGCATGATCATCCCTGGGGGCCTAAGCAGCCCTGGGGTGGCCATGGGACTCAAGAGCTATAGCACTAGAGTGGCGGAACTCAGAGATGAAAAGATCGAGCACTGAGGCTAGTGCTCCCACAACAGGAACCGATCTCCGAGTGAACTCAAGCTCAGAAAGACACTCGGCATCCAAATTAAGGGGATAGAGCATGGACTTCCAAAGGCCGACGTGTAATCAAGAACCATAGTTCGGATGAAGAACGAGTAGGGGTGGGCATTCGGTTTAAACCGACATTGGTTCGGTGTATTCGGTTTGTCAAAAGTTTGGTTTTGAGAAATCAGAAACCGATCAGTGTAGGGAAAAATTGAAAACCAACCAATTCGGTGTCGGTTAATTCGGTTCGGTTTTCGGTAGAAATTGAACTCACTGAATTTCATTCATGGGTGCAAGCAAGCCGGCAAGCAGTTCACCAAATTCATAAGATTGCATCCAACACAAATCAGAAGCTAACAAATCCACGATTCCTAAGGTCAAAGGCAACCAGAAACTCACAATTCCCAATAAAAGCAACCACAAACTCGCGATTCACAACCAAAAACTCACGAAAACAACAAGCTTGAAAATTTTCATGGCCATCCATCGGCGGACTCCAAGCCGTCAAGCCTCTGAAACACAATCACCGTTGTGCTTCTCCGGTCACACGCGGGCAGGGGCACGCGGGCTCGCCCCGACACCGGCCGCCCGACATTTGTGTCGCCGCCGCAGCAGACTCGCAGGTCGCAGCAGATGGGGATTGGGGACTGGAATAGGTAGCTAGGGTTTGGACTTTGGAGGTGTAAGGTGTTGGGCCTGTGGCTGGAGTACGTGACTTTGTTGTGCTGTTGCTAGTGGGCTGTGTCGACATGGGCCAAATTGTTGAAGTGTGTCGAGGCCGAGATTGCTATTGAGGACGGCAACAAGGTGGGCTACTGCAAGTTCAGTGTGTTCGGTTTGTTCGGTGTTCTTGTGATGGAAACCAAAGCCGACGTAGTAAATCGGTGTTTGCAAGATTGGAAACCGAAGCCGAAACCGAAAACCAAAAAAACCGACATTTCGGTTTGGTTCGGCTCGTTTCGGGATTTTTTTTCGGTTTCGGTTTAAAAGTGCCCACCCCTAAGAATGAGATTTAACTCACTCTTGCCTTAGGCAGAGGGTCTGATGTTCTCATCAGAATGATGGAAACATCCCCGAGGTCTGGCCTAAGCTTCCAATGGGAGGCTATGGATAAGCTGGAAAGTGCAACTCCCTTTAGGCATCGATCTAGTCAAGCATAAGGTATGAAGTTTTAAGCTTCTCTTGACTGATTGGCATCGATCGATGGGCTTAAGATATGAAGTGAATGCACTCCATTCGATCGGTACATGATCGTGCTTCTTCGGTCTGATGAATGAATCCAATAGATTATAAAGCAGAGACCAATGTCTTGGTTTATACGAAACTTCAGTGCAAGGCACTTCATTTCAAACCTCAACGTAGGAACACGATAAGCCTCTAATACCCTCCTTAGGAGATAGTAGTTCGAATCGAGCAAGTGATCCTGGCCGGGAATGGTCGTTCTTCCCAAACCACTCTCTCCATCCTCCCGCGAGACAAAGTCTCGGGGAGAAGGTCTAAGAAGATGCACAAGAGGGGAATCCAAGGGTAGATCTCGCGCCAAGAAATCTTTCCCTTAGACTCCTGCTATTCAGGAACGACACCTTCAGCCAGAGCTCAGAAAGAGTGGATATGAAGTCTCAGGCTCGGCTGACGATGGATCTAGGTGGCTCAACATTTCCTCTGGTGGCACCTTATTAACCGGGATGAAAGGGGAGCTGAAATCCCGGAGATTCTCCACGATCTCTCTTCCCTCGATAGTGTCCAAGTGCACAAAGGATCCTCCAGAGAGAGCATTAAGCCTCATGGCATCGTCCTTCTGCAATCCAAACCAGAAGTGCTTGAGCAACATCCAATCGGGAATGTAGAGGACTGGGCAATCCTCCACCGCAGAGGCGAAACGATTCCATGCCATTCCTAGTGATTCCTCCTCACATTGCTTGAAACTGAGAATCTTAGTCCTTAACGAGATGACACGTCATATCGGGAAGAATCGGGAGCAGAAAGCTGCTCTCAAACTTTCCCAATTGAGATAGTCTCTACCAAGACAACGGTCCAATCCCGTGCTTTTCCAGAGAGGGATAGCGGGAAAAACTCTCTTTTCCGAGCGTCCGGTGATTCTCCGGTTTTACCCCGAGTTTCAATCAGATGCTCATAGTCTCTCACATGATCAAAGGGGTTCTCATAACCATGAGAAGGATAGGTCCTGAATTAGCTTCATGAGAGAGGGGTGAAGCTGACAGCTAGATGAAAGAATGGGTCTCGATAAAGATGGCTCTGAGGGTTCACTCCTCGAAGGCGGAAGGTGTTTACACGGATAACCTTCCATGGGTAGCAGGGGTAAAGGTAGAAGTAAAGAAAACAAACAGGATATCTCAAAGGGTAACGGGGGTGAAGGTAGAAGAAAAAAGGAAAAAGATAAAAACGAGGATAGACGGGCTCGAAGGTTAACAAAGTCGTCCCCGGCAACGGCGCCAGAAATGCTTGTTGGCGTTTCTTACCCTCAATGCTAGGTGCCGTAATAGCGTGAGCATGTAAGAGACTCTCGGGTACACTGACGAGTGCGAACGAATCCGCAAGTGCACGGATACACTGTTGCAGCACTTCTCCCTAGGATAATGATTATTCCCGTCAGGTTTCGTTCCTAGGATGGAGGCGTAACCAGTGAGGGTCTATCCAAGGACACCTGCTAATGCTTGGATAGGTAGGGATATGAGAAGCACTTTCTTAAGGGGCTTAACTCTCAAGATGGATCTGTCCGCTATTAGTCCTCCCCATGGGGCGTCAGCCCATCCTAACTTTTTAGGGAGAGGCCAATGTACTGGCAACGGGGCCCGACACGGTACGCAGTCGCGGAGGGTTCCAAAGGGTCCAACAGGCTGTCACCACTGCGGTCTACCTCTATCGTTACGCGAACGCATGCGATCTTCATAGGATAACCAGAGCCCAGACACCACATCTGCACCCCAGATAACTACTATAGCGCGGTTACGTCTGTCGACCCGCTAACAACACTATAGCAACCCGTATAAATACAGAACCACGAACTAGAGAGAGAACGAAATCAAATCATACTAGTCATCGAGCTACGGAGTAGAAAGAAAGCTATGGATGCAAACAAACGAGATACAACAGAGTTACTCAGCTAAACAGGATCAGAGCATGCAAATAGATATATGAACTAAGGAACTAGCTCTAAAGGATCGAAGCCTTGTTCCACGAATAACACAAGCCTCTAACTTATGAACGAGCTAAGAACACAAGAACAAACCAAGCATGCACGATGTCCACTATAGTCTAAATAAGAAATGCTGAAATACTCACTTTGGTCTAAATGAAGAACGAGCATCCACGAGGACATCAACTCACTCCTCACTCCTACTCTACCTCTCAACTAATCCTAGTCTAGATCTCTTCTCAACATCATTCTACCACATAGAGGTGAGAATCACCTCACATGGGCAGAATTAGAGAGAGGGAGAGAGAGCTACACAAGAGAGAAGTGGAACTTGAGAGCTTGGTGGTGTGTGTGAAATGAGCCCCCTCCCCTTCTATTTATTGGCAAGGGAGTGGCTTGCTCCGGGGCTCCATGTGCTCCAAAACACCCCGGGATGCAGCCAGGAGACAATGGGGGAGAGCCACGTGGAGGGCCAGGATGAACCGGCCCTAGGTCAGTTCGGCCGAACCTAGGGTCGGCCAGCCCCCTCGGGTGGCCCGTTGGCCCGTGCTTCGTCTGGCTCGCTTCCATGTGGGCCCTAATGCTCCTCCTCCGTGCATGGCACGTTTCCTGGCAGTTTAGATGGCAAAGTGGGCCCATGGATCCATGTGATGCTGACGTGACAGCGTATGATTCGTCTAGAGTTCTTCACATGGATTGGTGACATCATGGATCCAGGAGAATCCATGTGGCAGCCCTTGATTGGCCAGCACTTGTGTGCCTTGGATTGGACTGGAGTGAATGTGCATGGCTTCTTCTCATTTCCTATGCTAAATACGTGCATTCGAATAGACATCAACACTAGTGGAAAGTATTAGTTTAAGCTCCTATTCTAGTGTGGATGTGCAATTCATGCTTTAATTTGCAGAAGTTGACGATCATAAAAATGGTACTTAACAGCCGTGAACAACATCCAAGAACAATGGCTAGGGTAAAGCTCCACCGAAGGGGTAACTAGGCCTAGTGCCTTCTAGTTGAAGCTCCGGCAAACGAGCAACGAATCAATCATCTCATCTACTAGCATCCTTAAACTCCTACCTCCGGCCTATCTCCCGAAGACATCCGCTCTTTCGGGGGTATCATCCTGTCACGGTGCACCCTTAATGAAGCAGGGAATCTAGGGGCATGCTCAAACATGAACGTGTCTACGAATCATGAGGGGTCGACACACTAAACCTAATCACCATGATTACGTAGAGCATGCTATATATCCTAACCAATGCATTAGACTAGGGATCAAATCACATTCACAATAGGTAAAAAGAATAAACAGAGACATGGAATCGCTAATAGATCGGCCCCGGTTTTCTTCCCGAAGATTTGCCGAAGTGCATGTGGGTCCTTGATGTCGTTTTCCCCGTGGTTTTGATAAGGGTGCTTGGCGCGCAAACTCTCGCATCTTCTGTTCAGGTCCTCGGAGTTTCACATATTCATGCTTTGGTCCTTGGGTCATTTGGAGTCATGTTCACTTCGTGTTTTGATTCGGGCCGGGCTTCGTGATCTTCTCATAAAGTGCTTGATGAATTTTACCTGGAAGTCCTCATTTAGGTTCTTAATTCCTGCGTAAACAACATACTCCAAAAACCACATGCAAGTGTGAACTTGTTACATCATTAGTATACCTAGTTGCGGGTTAGTTATAATTCAAAGCTCAAACTAAAGTATAACAAGTGCTCTTGGTTGACGGAAATCGACTGTCAATAGGGGCTACATTCCATATCGAATGCGATTTTATTAATCGCATTTCCATATGGATCTTTGACACAAAGATTTCAAGAATGAAGTAGGTATTATTGAAGACCTTCAAGAGAAGTACTCGGGGACGCTTGGGAACAACTCGAGAAGACTTCAAAACTACTCGTAGAGTTAGCTGGAGTACCTTCCAGCCTCGTGATGATTCAAGTACTATTGAAGACTGAAGCTTGCAGAACTCGGGGACGCTTGGGAACTACTCGCAGAGGCCTTCAAGACTACTTGGATGCATCACACTCGACTACAAAGTACTCGGATGCTTGTCGACCGGACATCCCTGGGCCCACTTCGCAGGTGGGCCATGCCTGGGAGATAGACCTGCTAACCTGGACTACACGACTAGTGTGTCGCGGTGCAAGACTACCATGGACCACAAGGCAAGACAAGACAGACAAGTACTTGTACTAGATTAGGATAGATTCTCAGTAACCGATATAGGCTACTCCTAGTCGTACTCAAGTAGTACTCTTGTACCTAAACCGACATGTAACCCTGCCTCCCAAGCAATATAAGGCGTGGTAGGGACTCCCCTCAAGAACATACGCAATCAAACAAGAGCCACGCAGCATACATGATGTAGGGTATTACGTATACTGCGGCCCGAACCTATCTAATTGTGTGCCCCGTGTCTCACCATCATGTTCCTGATCTCGGCGAGCCCCACCGCACAATCTACTACCTCAGGTACCCCTTGGTAGGCTCAGTGTCTAAAACACTGACAATCACCTCGCAAAGGTGACCATGATGACAGGTGAAAGCCTCCGAGACTACACCAACCAGTTCTTTGAAAACCGCAACTAGCTTGCCGGTGTCAGAGACGAAGACATCATTGACTACTACAAGAAAGTCATCACCAACATCAAGCTCTTCGAGAAGAATCATGAGGTCGGTGCAAAGACCATTCCCGACCTCATGACATATGTCGACAAGCTCGTCGATACTCAAGATGCTGTTGTCCACGACTTCAAGGGCAACAGAGCAGACAACGCATCCACCGCCTTGGTCTCCGACACTGCCGCCAAGTCGCGCAAGCGATCTGGTGAGGTCTTAATGGCTAATGATTGGAGAGGGTCTACCTTTCTCCAAGATGAGTTCCATGAAACTCTAGACGACATCTGTCAGTTCCATACTGGCGCAAAACACACCAAGCGCGACTGCGAGGAGCTGAAATGCGCCCTTGGCGTCCCTGAAGAGCCCAAGCAGGCCAAGAAGAACAACAGTGGTGACGGCGGCTACAATAAGTAATACAACAACAACCCACGCTACAACGATCGCTACCGCCGACTTGATTAGCCTGACGATCGCGACCGTCGACATTATCACCGTGACGATCACCGTGATGATAGAGATCATCGTGACGACCGTCGCAATGATCGCTGAGATGACTGTTGGGATGATCGTGCGAAGGATCGACGTGATGACCGCCACAATGACGGTGAACGCCATAAGGAACGAACTCCTCCTCCACCGCCTCCGGGTGGCAATCCCAACAGAGCCTTCCAGGCTGCCAACAGGGAGATCAACTTCATCATCGGAGGTCGCTGGGCCGCCCAAAGCAATAGACAACAGCGCTTCGGGACGTGGGACATCGGCCTCGTTAACACAGAAGCTCCCCAACCCCTGAGGTGGTCGGTGTTCCCTATAAATTTCTCCAGGGAAGATCATTGGGTTCACATACCAGAACCCGGGACCTACCTGCTGGTCATTAATCCCACAGTGGAAGGCGCAATATTTCCTGAGACCCTCATCAATGGGGGCAACAACCTCAACATCATATTTACAGAGACCTTGAAGAAGATGAAGGTCGACTTCAGCAAGATGACGATCTACGACGAGCCCTTCTACGGGTTGTACCCAGCAAGGCAGCTTAACCCTTGTGTCGTGTCTGCCTTCCAGTTACTTTTGGTACCAAGCAAAACTACCGCACGGAGTACTTGACGTTCGTGGTGGCAGACTTCCTCTCATCCTACCATGCCATCGTGGGTCGCCCTATGCTGGCCAGGTTCATGGCCATCCCGCATCACACGAACCTCATCATGAAGATGTCGGCGCCCAATGGGATCCTCTCTGTTTACGGTGACATCGTGGTCTCTACAAATGCGAGGACGAGACTCTTGACCTCGCCTCGAAATCTGCCTATGTTGCAGCTTCAGTCATGGTCGCTGAGGCCTCCAAGATTGATGTCACCACGCAGGAGGTGCCCCAACAGAAGCATACATCAACCGCCTTGGATGCTAGTCCTGCGGTGAATAATGTCTGCCTCGTCCTGCCCGACGCAGAGAAGGAAGTCACCATCGGGGCCGACCTGGACCCGAAATAGGAATACATGCTCACCAATTTCCTCTAGATAACACAGACATATTTGCCTGGAGTCCATCAGATATGCCTGGTGTGCCAAAGGGGCTAGCTGAGCACTCCCTAGATGTGAGCAAGATGACAAGACCTGTCAAGCAAAAGCTTCGTCGCTTTGCGAAAGATCGAAAAGAGGCCATAGGGGTGCAAGTGTGTAAGCTCTTGGCTGCTGGATTTGAAGGACCGATTAGGCGACAAGAGAGAGGGGGGAAGTGAATGGGAGCCGATAAAAATTCTCCAGTGAGAACTCGGCTTATGCCCCAAAATCACTTCCAAAGTGTCCCGCAAAAAACTTGCCAAGATCACGTAGGCACTAGAGTACTACTGCCCTAGGAGCAAGACTCGAAAGGCTAAGAAGAAATGCGGAAGTAAACACGGTAGAAGACGGACCAAAACAAGGTCACTAGACCCCTACCGGATCATCCGGAACCAACATTCGGATCACCCGGACGCAAACAGAGCCGTACCGGGTCACCCGGCACCTACCTCCAGATCACCCTACAGCAAGCAGTGTCGTATCAGGTCACCCGGCCCCTACCTTCGGATGACCCTGGGTAGCCTAGAAAACAGCAAGCTTACGATCAAACAAAAAATCAAAACCTAACCAAACGACCTCCTAAACTCACGAAAAATTAACCTAGGCTTTGCAATAACACAAAGAAGATTTTCCCAAAAGATCTCCTCAAAAAGATCAAGACATCACTCCAGATTAAAATCAGAAGCAAGAGGAACACAAAAGTCAACTCTACCTCGGATCAACTGGCCCCTACGTCCGGGACATCCGGGGTAGCCCATGAGGACCAGGTGTGTTCGAAGACCAGTGGAGGGTTGCTCCTTAGGGATAAGTGATTGACAATGTTGTGTGGACTGATGCTTGGCTCAGTGTGCAGGTACAGGTTGCGGCTTGACTCGTGTTGTGCATGTGAAGAACAAGCGCGAAAGGCCTTATCCGTGGTGGTGTACGGGTGATGGAGAGACAAGTAGGCTTGGTTCGATGGACCCGGTGGCCGATGGGGTCAAGTGCGAGCCATGCGGTGCAAGACGAGCAAGTTGAAGTCATGGACGTGGGTCGGTGCAAGGTCGCAGTTCGAGGCTGAAGCTTGCACACAGGGTTTGGTGGTTTGCTCACAAAACCATTGGTGGACGGTTTCTTGGTTTGGGCCTCAAAACCAAGTCCGGAGGCCCGATGTGACGGAGACGGGAATCTGGGAGCGTCGGGAAGCTTCGAGGCGGGGGGCACGTGGTGTGATCGCGGGGCTTGCGTCGAGGCTAAGCAAGTCCGCAGTGGAAGCGTGTCCACTCGATGGGAATATCTGAAGACTTGACCAAATTTCCCCTGAGGGGTGTGTATCTTCAATTTAAGTTGTAGGGGTAGCATGGTCATTTGCCTCTGGTGGACTTCGTATATATAGCGGAGAGGTGGATGGCATCTCTCTCGCTCTCTAGCAGTAGGGTTTCCTCCCCTGGTAGATCGATCTGGACTGCTTCTTTTCCCAGTATTTCCTTAGGCTAGATTCTTGTATAGACTCTGACCTCTGGATGTATGGAAGAAATCGGTGTTGTGAAGATTTCCCTCTCCTAGTTCCCTGTGATTCTCGTGTCATTTTCAGAGCTATTTTTGGATGTTTTTGTTCTTCGCTCGATTCGTTGATTTGAGGGCGTTTGCTCTCAGATTTGTTTGAGAGGATCATGGGTGGATGCCTTGTGCATCTTTGGGTGTGATCTTGACCTCTCAAACACCAGGAAATCCCTTCGATCCATGAGTTCTTGGAGGTTGTTCATGTGATCTGCGATTCTCGGTGATTTAGTGAGTTAGAGGCCAAGATTTTTGGAGCATAGCTTCACCTAGTGATGCTTCTCATCTCCCCCAAATCTTGTCTCAAGAGGTCAAGTGGTTTGAGAGATCTCGTGATGGCTTTGAGGAGTTTACCTTGCGCGAGCCCTGTTTCTGGTTATGTTCGTGGCTTGCGGATAGTCCGCCAGGCCGCCGCGGACAGTCCGCATGCCTAGGGTTCATCGCGTGTCCATCGCCAGTTCGTGCAAGCTCGTTTGTGTGCTTAGGGTTTTGTTGTAGGAGGTTTTGCGGACAGTCCACCTGTTCATGACAGACGGTCCACGTGGGCGAAGTTGAGTTAGTTTGTGCTGGTGCTTTGGCCAGACGGTATGCGACACTGGCAGAAAGTCTGCGTGGCTCGGCCGGACAGTCCGATTTTCTCGGTGTGTCTCTGGTGGCTCTACTCACTTTTTTGGATAGTCCGCGTAGTTGGTTCGGACAGTCTGCCTTGGTGTTGCGGACGGTCCACCTGTACTGCACGGACAGTTCGCGCCTAGCCTCGCAGATTTGGCTAAGTGCTTTGGTTCTTGCTTAGTGCTTCCGCTCTTTGTTTCGTGGCTTGTCTCTAGGACTTGTAGGCTTGTGTGTGCCTAGTCTAGAGCTTCTTTGGTGTGTGCGAGTGATCTGAGTGGCAATCTGGGTATAGGCCAAGTTCATCCTTCGGGAAGAATTTTTATCGGCTCCCATTCACTCCCCCCCTCTCTGGTCGCCTATTCAATCCTTCAGTCCTTGAGGCCCCCTAGATTTAAGATACTAGCCCATACAACTTACTGTTGCCTCCATTGGGTCAGAATAATAAAATTTGGAATTCAACTCATACAACTTAGTGCTGCCCCCTCTGGGCCTTGATCGAAATTTTGGGGTATGGCCGCAACTTATTGTTGCCTCCTAGCCTTGTGATTTTTTGGGACAACCACGCTCTTTTGGGGATATGGTCGCAACTTCCCATTGCATCCTGGCCTCATGGTTTTTCTGGGTAACCACACTCTTTTGGGGATATGGCCGCAACTTCTCGTTGCATCCTGGCCTCATGGTTTGTCTGGGTAACCACACTTTTTTGGGATATGGCTGCAACTTCCCGTTGCCTTTGGCCCAAAGTAAAACTGAGAATAACTTATGCAATGCAATGCTTTTGATGCATGCTGATGCATATGAATGAAAATGCTTGGATGTGCATAGATTTATCTCATAGTAGAGGGGAATGTTCAACATAATAGTGTCCTGGATTGCCTTGATCAGATTCCAAAGATTATAACTTGGTGGTTTGAGAGCCATTCTTTTCATAATAGTCCATTAACCAATAGAGAAAATTACAATGGATAATGAAAACCATGTGTTGAGATAATTCCAATGGATAACGAAATCCAAAAGTGTATCTGAACCAAAGTATCATGTTCCAATTTGATGAAAACCAATATACCTGCAAAGGAGAAGGCATCGGTATTTTTTGAAAGATGTTTCAATCAGAAGCATAATAGCATCACAAATAAAGAGATAAGTTGATAAAAGCTTGATCGAAAGCTTTTGTGCACTTACTTCTAGCTTTAGTCAATATAGCAACTCTTGGTTGCTACGATTATTAACTTTGCACTTAACTCTATGGGGGAATTTTTTAGTAAAAGCGAACTATTTTCTGAAGTCATGGACATGAGCCGGTGCAAGGTGGTGGTTCGAGGCCAAAGCTTGCACGCGGGGTTAGGTGGTTTGCCCATAAAACCTTCGGTGGATGGTTTCTTGATTTGGGCCTCAAAAGCAAGACCGAAGGCCCAACGCGAGCAGAGACGGGAACCGGGAGCGTCGGGAAGCTTCGAAGCAGAGGACACATGGCGGGATCGCATGGCTTGCGTCGGGAGGATGCGGGGTGCGACGAAGGCATGGCCGTCCGATGGCAAGACCCACAAGTTACCCAAAATGCCCCTATGTGGGTTGTATCTTCTTTTAAGTTACTAGGGGTAGTCGAGTCATTTTCCACTCTGACGGGACCCGATATATAAGCCAGGAGGATGGGAGGTGGCTCTCTCTCTCGCTTCCTAGGGTTTTCATTTCCCTTCACTCATTTCTCTTTTTCCATTACTATTTTCTTCCATAGGCTAGCATGGGAGCTTCATCGATTAATCTCGAGAGAGGGTTGGATGTCCGGGCGGCTTGCTAGACCTTGTATGAACCATTCTTGGTATGTATAGAAGCTTTGGCGTGATTCCTTTGTCTCTCTTTGTCTCCCGGCGAAATTGGTTTTTGTGTGTTTTTGGTGGTTTTCGTTTCGATTTGAGTTCATCGATCTCTAGGCCGTTTTCTCTCGGATTTCTTTGAGGGGATCATGGGTGAGTGCCTTGTGCCTCTTTGTGGATGATCTTGACCCCTCAAACGCTGGGAATCAGTCTCGATTTGAAGTTTTCTGGATGAACTCAAGGTGGTGCCTTGCATGCACGAGATTTGCAATTCCATGGATTTGAATTGGGTTGAGGGCATGAATTTTTGGGCATAGCTTCACATAGTGACACTTCTCATCTACCCAAAATTTGACTTCAATCCATCCAGCAGTTTGGGAGATCCATTGGTTGGAAATCAGTGTTCGAGCCGCGGGCTTGTTTTTCCTGGGTCTACCGGATGATTTGGTGTTCTTACAGATGACCCGGTCCAATTGACTTTCCTGTGCAAGTTAGTCTCTCGTTCTTGTCCTAAATCACGAAGCTTTTTTTGATCTTTTGGAGAAGATCTTTTGGACAAAGACTCACTAGGTTGTTGTGACCTTATGGTTAAATTTTCTTGATTTTTGGAGGCCTCTTGGTTGAGTTTTGGATTTTTCTTTGTACCTTCAGCAGGCTATTTTTGTGCTGATCAGGATGATCCGGCCTAGTTCCGGATGACCCGGTGGATCTTCTGATGAAAGTCCCGAAATCCTCTGTTAATGTCCCGGTAACCATCTCGAATGATCCGGTAATATGCAGGATGATCCGGTAGGTCCCAAAAAGTCCCTGTTTCGGTTTGTCGCTTCTGTGTTCGCTTCCGTGGTGCGTTTTAGCCTCTCAAGGATTGTTCCTAAGGTCAGTAGGTCCGTTGTGACTACGTGATCTTGGCAATCGAGTGTTACGTTGGTCCATCTCTTGTGTGTGTGACCCGGAGTCGAATTTTGGGCATAGGCCGAGTTCTTGGAGAAGAATTTTTATCGGCTCCCATTCACTCCCCCTTCTCTAGTCGCCACCTCGGTCCTTCAGCCTAGAAAATTGATTGCGGGTCAACTCCAAACTTTCAATCGAAGGATCTCCTAAACGGCACGGTGGATTGAAGCCAAATTTTAGGACAAGTAATAGTGCCTCTAAGAGAAGCTATTCCTAAAACTTCATAGCCCCAAACCCACTCAATCTCGTGGAATCACAAATCTTGGCCAAGAACACTATGGACTAGGGTTCATCCAAAAACTCACAAATCGAGGGCGAATCCCGGCGTTTGAGGGGTCAAGATCATTCACAAAGATGCACCAGACATCCACCCATGATTCCCTAAAAGAAATCTAGAGAGAACACCCTCAAATCGACGAATCAAGCGACGAACGAAAACACCCAAAAATAGCTCTAAAAATGACACAAAAATCACAATGGGCTAAGAGAGGGAAATCATCACAACGCCAAATTCTTCCATACATCCAGAGGTCAAATTCTATACAAAGTTTGTCTTACCTATGGATCGAAGGAAATGAAAGAAAATCATCCGCGGGAGAGAGAACTAGGGCCCGAGCGAGAGAGCTAGGGCCAAGAGAGAGAGAGATGCCATCCACCTCTCCGCTATATATATGAAGTCCACCGGAGGAGGTAAATGACCACGGTACCCCTACAACTTAAAATTAAGATACACCCCTTAGGGGCATTTTGGTCAAGTCTTCGGATATTCCCATCGAGCGGACACGCTTCCACCGCGGACTCTCTTAGCCTCGACGCAAGCCCCGAGATCACGCCATGTGCCCCCCGCCTCAAAGCTTCCCGACGCTCCTAGGTCACCGTCTCCATCGCGTTGGGCATTCGGGCTTGGTTTTGAGGCCCAAACCAAGAAACTGTGCTCTGACAGTTTTGTGGGCAAACCACCAAACCCCGCGTGCAAGCTTCGGTCACGAACCGCCACCTTGCATCGGCCCATGTCCATGACTTCAACTCGCTCTTCTTGCACCATGTGGCTCGCACTTGACCCCATCGGCCACCGGGTCCATCGAACCAAGCCTACTTGCCTCTCCATCACCCAGAGGCCTCCACGGCATAGGCCTTTCGTGCTTGTTCTTCAGCTGCACCAACACGAGTCAAGCCGCAACCTGTACCTGCAACACTGAGCCAAGCATCAGTCCACACAACATTGTCAATCACTCATCACTGCAGAGTGACCCACCACTGGTCTTCGGACGCTCCTGGTCCTCAATCTCCCCCTTGATGAGTGCATTGACAACACCCATAGTAACCAATACAGAGAAAAAGGAAAAGAAAACAACCACGAACAACAACCTTCCAACAAGTGATCCAAAGTCAAAGAACAAGTGAAAATAAGATCACTCGCCAGACAAAGCCTCGGCCCCCTAAGGCAAGGGAAACGGCTCAACACAGCCGAGACAAACAAGCTCACCACAAAGAGCACATCACAAAGCACAAAAACTCTGGCAACACAAAGGAGCTCCCCCTGCACATATGCAAACTCCCCCTAAGCAAATGCAATTCTTTCCACAATTTCTCCCCAACATGCAAAATCTTCACAAGTTCTCAACCATTTCTCCTCCTTGTTGACAATGCATGAATCAAGCTAGCATGAGGGTGCACAAATGCATGTAAAATCATATACAAGCTACCAAGCTTCTCAAATATACAAAGAGCACAACAAAATGCTGCAAATGAGATACAGAGCAAGCAAAGTAGACATGGTGTAGTTAGTGCATTGCCATCAAGAAAGTAGAGACATAGATACATGTGACATGGACAAAAGCATTTTTAAGCAATTTTTCACAAAAACATTCATCCTATGAGCAAAGCCCTATCCATGGTCAATTTGAGCAAAAATGAGCTAGATCACACAAAGCTCATACAAGATCACAAGTTCTCATCACAAGATCATAGCAAACACCCATAAGCTACTATATGTCATGTCAAAGCCACCGAGCCATGTGTCTACTTCTAATAGAGACTTCTCATGGTAGACATCATGCAACGGTTTAGCATCCAAGATATATACATGAAAGCATAAAGACATGATTTTGAGCACATTTTTCAAGCATAGACATTTCATAGACCAAATTCATTTTCAAATTTAAGCATGGTACATGAAATGCCTTTGCAGCAAAAATAAGCTTATGCTCCTCCACAAGTGAACATATGGGCTAAACATTCACAATGATACATGGGTCTTTGACCCCAAGTGAAAAGAGCATGATTCTCAAGCACAAGCTAAGCATGATATAAGCATTTGAGCACAAATAGAGCATGAAAAAGAATCTACTCATGAGTGAAACAATTTTAGCATTTTCACAAAAAGAAGCTATCTCATCATGAACATATGACAAAACTATCAAGAGCATAGCATTCATATCACCATCCCCAAAGCATACACACATCTCACATATAGCACATCATGGTGATCAAAATATATAAGAGAAGCTCATCCTAACAAATATGATACAAAGATGGCTATCCTACCATGTTTTGATACAAAATGAAAATGCATGCATGAAATGCGACAAAAGATACATATATCACATATATACATGACAAGCTCCAAGATCCAGCAAAAAAGGGAAACACACTCCAAGTTCACCTCGCAAGAGTGTGAAGGTAACTTGGTTAAGTGGTTTAGTGAAGATGTCGGCTAGCTGATCTTGGGTCAGCACATAGGACAACGAAATGTTCCCTTTCTCAATGAAATGATATCTCACCTCGATGGGTTTAGTCTTGGAGTGAAGGACAGGGTTTTTGGCTACACTTATAGCATTGGTGCTGTCAAAAAAGAGTGGAACCTGGGTGCACTCTGTTGACGGCTATTAAGTACTACTTTCAGCCCTCAATATTCTCACATAAATCGACGCATATGCATTATTTACTTGCATTTTGGTTTGAATAATGTAGTTCCACTTGTCCTTGGAGATTATTTGTATGTAGGTGAAATACCCATTAAATGAGATGGAAACCCACCTTCTATGGAGAAACCATGCCAACTCAGCTGAGGAGGTGGCTGCCGCCAAGGAAACACATGGCATTCCACGTCATCGATCTAATGGAGGAACTCACTGACGAATCAAAGAGCGCCACATGAACTTCACATGGATCAAGGGGCCCACCTCGGATACCAAATCAAACCATGCACCGGGGAAGGATAAAAGGGCCCACTAGTCAGCCACCTAGAGGAAGCACGACCGAGATGGCCACCCTAGGGGTTCGGCCGAACCGACCTAGGGTCGGTTCATACCGGCCTTCCACGTGTTGGTTGCTCATTGGTCACTTACCTCACTCCCGGGTGTTTTGGTGGAGTTTGAGCCCCGAAGCAAACCTCCTCCTTGCCTATAAATAGAAGGGGAAGGGCTCCCATTTCTCACACACCACTCTCTCATTATCCTGTCACTTTTAGTTTCCAAGGCTAGCGGGTAGGCTAGAGTAGCACTTCTTCAGGTTCCAAGTCTTCTTTGGAGTCTAGGTATGAGTTCTCTTTTATCTTTATTTCATTGTATGACTTTGATCTACTTCAGTTATTCAGCTATTTCATATAAAGTCATGGTAGATCATATGCTTGATATGTTCTTGAGTTCATCCTTTGTTCATCATTTAGAGGCTTGTGTTCTTCGTGAACACTACCTTTTGATCCACTTGAAGGATGATAAACTCATTCCTTATGTGTTTGTTCATAAGTCAAAGGCTCGTGTTCTTCACGAACACGACCCTTTGATCTTATTGACTAGACATAAGAGAGTTCGTATCCGTTCGTATGACTAGCCTTAGTTGATCTTGTTAGATGGCATGATAGTGTTGCATGAGGTTTGTGTTCAAGCTACGGTACTCGGTCTAAGATGACCAGTCTTGTGGTGGCTCTCACCCTGGGTCACAATAGCCCGGGCCGGGTGAATTCTAGCAGCAATGCAGGCATGGTGCCTAGGTTGTGTGGCTACGTTAGTTATGAGCATACCCCCCGTAACGATAGAGGTAGGCCGCAGTGGTGACAGCTGTTGGACCGTTTGGAACCCTCTGCGCTGGGGTACTTGCTGTAGGAGTCTAAAGTCTAGTATCGCAGAGTGATGGTCGTCGCGGACTAGCTCCCCGTTTGTACCTGGGTGCTGAACCTTACCCTCTCATGCAATACTCATGCCTATCTCTTGTATCTTCTAGCTTTGTATGTTTAGTACATTAGAACCTAGAGCTAACTCGTATGTTCCCCCTAAGTTGTAATGTGCTAGAGTAGAGGTAGATCTTAGTGTGTGTCACACTACCCTTTATATCTTAATCTTACCCCTGCCTTTGAGTTTTTTGTTTCCTATATCTATCACTTGGTTTACATTCAGTGCAAAAGCATAAGTCTATGATATCCGCCATTGCCTTCCACGGATACGATACCCTTGGAATATTCTCCTTCCTTGGAGAAATGCTACAATAGTTTATCTGTGCGCTTGCAGATTTGTTCATGATCGTTTAGATTAACCTTTGGCAAGTCTTGATGTTCACGCTAACTCAGCGTCATTAGTTGTGACGTTAAGAAATGCCAACAGGCATTTCTTGGTGTTGTCACTAAGGATGGATTGCAAATCTGTTCTTAAAGTGATGGCGCTAAGAAACGTCAACAAGCATTTCTGGCGCCGTTGTCGGGGAAGGCACAGGATTATCATGACTATGCTTTGCATCTGATTATAAACTATGAGTAGGTTTGGACAACTCTCAATGAAGGCTAACCTTGATTGTCTTCTTTTATCTTTGGATGATGAAGACAGGTAGTGTATGACTGGTCTCAACTTACCGGAGAATTTCATTGAAGATCTCGAGTCACTTGTGTGGAAAGCTCGAACTCATTTCGACTCACCTCGTCGTACTCGACCGGAAGGCAAACCAGCTTCGTTTGTACCATCCACGTCAAACGCTATGGCCCAGAAGACACTTCGTGAGTACTCAGTTCCTTCTGCTGACCAGGTGCTGCAAGGCCCTGAGGTGGCAATGGGGACTGAAAATTTTGAGATCAAGACGGGTCTAATTACGATGGTACAGGCTAGCCCATTCTGTGGCAAGCCAAATGAGGATGCCAATGCCCGTTTGCAGCAATTCCTAGAGCTATGCAGCACTTTCATCATCAGGGGTGCAAATATGGATACTGTTCGTCTACGACTGTTTCCATTCCCTCTCCTGGGGAAAGCCAAGCAATGGTTTCATGCGAATCATGATGCTATTAACACTTGGGATAAGTGTTCAAAGGCATTCCTCAAGAAGTTCTTCCCATTGGGTAAAACCAATGCCCTTCGTGGAAGGATTTCTGGTTTTCAGCAAGCAGCAAGTGAATCTATTCTAGAGGCTTGGGAAAGGCTTCAGGAGTATTGTTGACATTTCTAAACGTCGATCACGTAAGAACAGATTGGAAATCCAACCTTAGTGTCAGCGCTAGAAATGCTTGTTGGCATTTCCCAATGTCACAACTAATGGCGCAGTTAGCATGAACATCGAGACTTGCCATTGGTTAATCTAAACGATCATGAACGAATCCGCAAGCGCATAGATAAACCATTGTAGCATTTCCCCAAGGAAAGAGAGTATTCCAAGGGTATCGAATCCATGGAAGGCAATGGCGGATATCTTAGACTTATGCTTTTGCTCTGAATGTAAACCAAGAGATAGATATAGGGAAAACACACTCAAAGGCAGGGGTAAGATAAAAGATAATAGGGGTAGTGTGACACACACACCTCAAATCTACCTCTACTCTAGCACACTACGGCTTAGGGGGAACATACGAGTTAGCTCTAGCTTCTAATGTACTAAACATACAAAGCTAGAAGATACAAGAGATAAGCATGAGTATTGCATGAGGGAGACATGGTTCAGCACCCAGGTACAAATGGGGAGCTAGCCCGCGACGACCAGGACTCTGCAAAACTAGACTTTAGACTCCTACAGCAGGTACCCCAATGCGGAGGTTGCCCTAGGATCCAACAGGGCTGTCACCACCTGAGGACCGACCTCTCGTTACGGGGGGTATGCTCATAACTATCATAGCCAGACAACCTAGGCACCATGCCTACGTTGCTGCTAGACTTCACCCGGCTCGGGCTATTGTGACCCAGGGTGAGAGCCACCAGAAGACTGGTCAACTAGACCGAGTACCGTAGCTTGAACACAGACCCCATGCAACACTCTCATGCTATCTAACAAGATCAACTAAGGGTAGACATACGAACAGATATGAACTCTCTTATGTCTAATCAACAAGATCAAAGGGCCGTGTTCGTGAAGAACATGAGCCTCTAACTTATGAACAAACACATAAGTAAGTAGTTTATCATCCTTCAAGTGGATCAAAAGGTAGTGTTCACGAAGAACACAAGCCTCTAAATGATGAACAGAGGATGAACTCAACAACACATCAAGAATATAATCTACCATGACTTTATATGAAATAGCTGAATAACTGAAGTAGATCAAAGTCATAAAAAGAAATAAAGATAAAAGAGAACTCATACCTAAACTTCCAAGAGGACTTGGAACCTGAAGAAGAGCTACTCTAGCCTACCCCCTAGCCTTGGAAACTAAAAGTGAGAGGAGAATGAGAGAGTGGTGTGTGAGAAATGGGAGCCTGTTGGTATTTGTTAAGCCTACAGAAATATTATGATGGATAATCCGCAAGCGCTCGGATACCGGTGAGCATTCCACCCGGGAGAGGGTTTTAAATATCGAATCCACAAGGAGAATGGTAAAGAGAGTATCTGAGGTATATAACTAATCACTGAGTAGCTATCAAGGACTTGACATAAAGAGAGATAAGGAAAACTTAAGGATGTCTGGTTCTTATTCTCACAAGCTATGTCTATATTGTTCTTATGGGGTGATTGTCTGAAGGCACACTTAGGAAAGGGAACCTCTCGAGAATCTATGAGGGGAGTCCTACGTTTTCTATAGACGGGAAGTGGACTGCAAAGGACAGACGGGAACAAGGTCACTTCCCGCTTCTACCACACGATCCGGAATATAGAAGGCATTCATAAGCTAGCTAGTCTAAGCACCACGCTTACACTAAACATGCAACTTTAACTCAAGAGCGACAGGAATTAAAGTACTCAAAGAGTTATGAACCGTAAGAACAATAAAAACAATGTTACTCACTTGAAGAAGAAGTCGATCTTTCCACAAGGTCTCAGGATCAGGCTCCAATGGAGTTGATCCCAGAGGTAGAAGATGAAGAGGAGACACCGACAGGTCCGGGCCTTCCTTCAGCTTCACCTCTATCGCTCTCTAATCCTCTCGAACAAGATTAGCTAGATCTAAATAGATCGTGGCTCTAATCTCTCAACTTGATACTAACTCTCCAACTCTAATTCTAATCTAGAGCTCTAATCTCAGATAGGCATGGAGGATCTGATAGAATGAATTGTTCTCTGCCCTGGGGTCAGGGGGTCTGCTTATATAGCCCGGAGGAGATGACGTGCACCGTACGATCAAACCGACCTAACTTGTGGTTTAGATTGATCCTCATAGGCGGTGGAAGAACATTCCGGAAGCTGGGCCCATTTGGCGCAGGGGGCCGACCGGCCCCACCACCAGGCCGATCGGGATGGGGTGGGCCCCCCTCGGGGTCCACTTCGGCCAGGTGGGTCCTTGATCCTTCTAGATGCTTCTTTCTTAGGTGCTAAGTCACGTTGAGTTCCGGAGCCTTCTGGAGTCTTCTAGAGTGGTTTCTTTGCATATTTTCTGAATAGTCCCTGTAAATTCATAGATTCACCAAAACTCGTGGAAATTGTCAATATAAACCCTAATAAGGTGATCTAATTATATTTTAGTCCTTTTTCTAGTAAATATGAGGGGAAATATTTATAGATAAAATGTGCCAACAAACTCCCCCACACTTAGGCTTTTACTCGTCCTCGATAAAAGGATGGCTTACAGCCGTAGAGACAAGAATCAACATAATTATACTCCTTAGTCATATCTGTACTTAGGGAATATCTGAGCATAGTTAGAAATAGATCACCTTTATTTCTCAAATCAAGTCAATGGAGAGTTTTTGAATAAGTTTTGAAAAAGAAAATGCAGACTTGCTTACTCCTTTGTGATACTCTCAAATATATGTGAGGTTTTTAGAATGTAAAGATGTAGCAGACTTACCTTGCATATATTGCCGGGTCAAAATCTGTATCCATGAAGAGGCCTGTCATAGGTCGTAGATCAAGATATGTGCGTGTGTCAAATTTTAAAACCACTGCTCTGACTTTAGAATCTTCTATCTTTTCCCATTTTTTTTAGAACAAGGTATCTAGCTATTTTGTGGAGAGTTGGGTTCTACTCACCCTCGGACACGTATCCATTATTACTCTCTCACTTATTATTTTAGAGTAGTGGGCCCTACTCACCCTCGGACACATGTCCATTATTCTTCTCTTTTTTATGCCTTTTTTTTCTGAGAGGGGGGTTCTTCTGACCCGTAGAACACTTGTCCATTTTCTCCTCTCTCTCACTTTTCTCTCCACTCATAATAAATTTTTTTCTTTTCTTTCTTTGGCTTTTTCTCTCTACTTCTTCTTTTTTTTAGCTGTACCTTTTTTCATGATATGGGAGACAGAGATCAAAAATCTTAGAGCATAGATACTTTAGTGAAAGCAGTGTACGTGATCTTGATCATAGACTTAGACAAAACTTCAACATAGCTCTAGATTTGACAAAGCTCAATACAAGTAAGCAGCATTTAATCAAATTTATTTTCAATGAAAGCTCTGCTGGGATATATTATTGATCACAAAGGAGAAACTTAGCTAATGATTTTGAAATAAAGCACTCTCCATAGACAAGATAAAAGAAAGATGGTTCTCATTATTCTAACCTCATTCTGATCATCCCAAAAGCAATAAATATTTCTAAGAGCATAAACATGTGAAACTTTATCTTTTAGGTTATCAGGACATTTTAGCAGGGCATCTTTGTTCAAATTCGAAACGGAAAGCAAATTGCAAAAAATTTAAAAAGTTCAGGAAGCAAACCGAGTGGTGGACGAGACGTGGCCGAACTGGGTTCTGCCGTGGCTCGTCGTGCGAGTCGTTTGTTCTGTGCTTTTCCCGTTTTACTTGATTTTGGTTGTGGAAGATGCCGTTTGGTCGTCTGTTCTTCTCCCCCACACTTGTTTTCTATTATCTTGCATGCACAGTATGGTGGAGACAAAAACATATCCAAAAAATATATATATAGGCAAAAATAGCTCAACTTGTGGAATACTTCTTTATTAAAGGAGAGAGCACTTTATTAAACAACTCTAACAACTAAAGCAAACTAACTAACTCGAACTAACTATCACTAATGTGCTCTCTAACTAAGGTGTTTACAAAGGGCGCTTGCCCTTCTTAAGGTCGCGGCTATGGTCTTCCTCATCGTCCCTTCGCTTCTTTGATTCTAACAGTTTCAGGACGGTCTTGGTGAGGGAAGTGTTGACGCGGTGGATCTCTTTGCAAGTTTCTGCCAGGCTTGCTACTTCCTGCGCTAGCTCAGCCACGGTCTTCCGAGTCTTCTGTTTCTGCGGCATCCGCTGGCTGGCTTCGATGACCGGAATTCTCTTGATTTGAGGTTCTTTGGCACGAACTCCGTCGATGGTGACACGGCTTGAGGAGGTGGTGTACTTATGCACCCTTGTGTTGCCATGCTTGTCCATGCGCACGTCAGCGAGTCGCTCACCATCCCTTGGTTTGTTCAGATCCATGTAGCTAGGAACACGGATCGGCTTCTTCTGAGCTGCTTCACGACGGCGATCGTACGGCTGAGCGTACAATGCCTGCCTGCTTTCTTTAGGCGGTGGCGGCGAACGTGGACGACTAGGCGGGAACAGCGAGAGAGGGATGTGATCAGGAGGCAAGGAGGCTAGCGGCTTTGCTTCCTTCTCGAAAGGAACAACTGCCTTGGCTTCATAGCTAAAGGGGACAAGCTGCTTGTCGGCCATTGCTGCTACTTGGAGGCTTTGGGATGAGAAAAAAGGTGGAGGTCTGCCCCTGCTTATATATCGGTCACGGACTTGCAGAGGGGGTTGACCTAGCTTGGAAAGGCTGCGGAATATCTCGTAAAAGATCCCCGAACAAGTTTTTCCAAATCTGAACACCTTAGAGATAGCGTGGGCGAAAGCTGGCGGCGCGAGGCGGCGGGCAGGGCCCGATCGGCCCAGTGAGGAGGCCGGTCGGCCCCCCACCACGTCGTCTCACGACGATCTTCGGCGCGGGGTGCTCTAACCGTGTGCTGATCCTTAAAAACCCTAAGACGGCCCATTACAGCCTAAAATTAATATTCGTGGGAAAACAAAATAAATCTATTTCATCTAAATCCTCAGACTCTTTATTGGGCTCTAAAAATATTTTAAGACGTTGACCATTTACCTTGAATAACGTACCTTCGTCGTCTTGAAGAGTGACGGCTCCGTGTGACGATGAATTCACCACCTTGTATGGTCCGTCCCACTTGCTTCGTAGCTTCCCGTGCCCAAAGAGTCGTACCCTGGAGTTAAAAAGTAATACCTGATCGCCTGGGTTGAATTCTTTCTTTATGATTCTCTTATCGTGCCATCTCTTGGTTCTTTCCTTGTAGATCTTGGCACTGTGATACGCCTTCTCTCTCCATTCTTCTAGCTCGGACAGTTGCATTTTCCGTTTTGTTCCGGCTGCTTCAAAGTCCATGTTCCATCTCTTTATTGCCCAATGAGCCTTGAATTCTAGCTCAACCGGCAAGTGACATGTCTTCCCGTAGACCAGTTAGTAGGGAGACATTCCAATGGGGGTTTTATAAGCTGTCCGATAAGCCCAAAGTGCTTCGGGTAGCTTGTCTTTCCATTTTATCCCCATTTGGTCCACCGTCTTCTGTAGAATGTTCTTGATCTGCTTATTGGAAGTCTCTGCTTGACCACTTGTTTGCGGGTGGTAAGGAGTAGCGACATTGTGCTGGATCCCATGGTTCATGAGGTATTTCTCGAAGCGCTTGTCGATGAAATGGGATCCTCCATCACTTATCACTAACCTTGGTGTACCGAATCTCGGAAATATTGTCTCTTCAAACATTCTTATTGAGCTTTTGTGGTCAGCAGATCTGCATGGCAGGGCTTCAACCCATTTGGAGACATAGTCAACTGCCACTAAGATGTACTCGAATTTTCCGGATTTTGGGAATGGTCCCATGTAGTCAATTCCCCAGACATCAAAGAGCTCGATCTGAAGGTTGGTTGTCAGTGGCATGGCATTTCTGGAATTGATGTTTCCGTGCCTCTGACAGGAGTTGCACCTTCGTACGAAATCTTTTGTGTCTTGATACATGGTTGGCCAGAAAAATCTGCTTTGCCAGATCTTTGCATGTGTGCGGAAAACTCCATAATGACCTCCATATGGTGATGAGTGGCACTTCTCAATGATCTTCATTCCTTCTTCTGCCGGTACACACCTCCTGAGTAACCCGTCAGAGCATACTCGAAAAAGGTATGGTTCATCCCACAGGTGTACATACCCTGCAACCATAAAATTAACAATATCTGCGTACCAGGGGTCTGACCGGGCGATCCGATAGAGCATGTCGTCCCTCATTGCGTCATTGATGGGTAATTCCTGTGATTTCTCAAAATACATTCTAGACAAATGATCGGCAATAGAATTTTCTACTCCCTTCTTATCTTTTATTTCTAAGTCAAATTCTTGGAGAAGCAGAATCCATCTTATTAATCTAGGTTTAGCATCTTTCTTAGTGAGCAAATATTTGAAAGCAGCTTGATCAGTGTAAATAATAACTTTTGCTCCTACTAAGTAAGATCTAAACTTGTCAATGGCATAAACAACAGCTAGCAGTTCTTTTTCAGTTGTGGCATAATTGAGTTGAGGTCCTGTCAAAGTTTTACTAGCATAAGCAATGACATGATGTTTCTTGTCCTTTGTTTGCCCCAAAACAGCCCCCACAGCATAATCACTTGCATCACACATAATTTCAAAAGGTAAAGACCAATCAGGGGGTTGTATAATGGGTGCAGAAATAAGAGCATTTTTTAGAGTTTCAAAAGATTTAAGACAAGCATCATCAAAGTCAAAAGGAACATCTTTGGCAAGCAAGTTTGTAAGAGGTCTAGCAATATGAGAAAAATCTTTTATAAACCTTCTATAGAAACCAGCGTGGCCAAGAAAACTTCTGATTCCCTTGACATTAACAGGTGGAGGTAGTTGTTCAATTACTTCTATTTTAGCTCTATCTACCTCAATTCCTCTTTCAGAAATTAGATGGCCTAGCACTATTCCTTCTCTAACCATGAAATGACATTTTCCCAATTAAGGACTAAGTGCTTTTCTTCACATCTTTGCAAAACCTTATCCAAGTTTTCTAGACAATCATCAAAGGTTTTTCCATAAGCAGAAAAATCATCCATGAAAACTTCCATGATCTCTTCAATCATATCAGAGAATATAGACATCATACATCTTTGAAAAGAAGCTGGAGCATTACATAGCCCAAAAGACATTCTACGATAAGCATAAGTTCCATAAGGACATGTAAAAGTGGTTTTGCTCTGGTCACTAGGATGGATTGGGATTTGGTGATATCCAGAATATCCATCAAGAAAGCAAAAGAAAGAGTGATTTGCCAACCGCTCTAACATTTCATCAATGAAGGGCAGTGGAAAGTGATCTTTCCTTGTGGCTTTGTTGAGTTTTCTATAATCTATGCACATACGCCAACCAGTGACGGTTCTCTGAGGAATTAATTTATTCCTCTCATTTTTCACAACTATCATGCCTCCCTTTTTAGGAACAACTTGCACGGGGCTTACCCACTCACTATGTGGCACAGGATATATAATCCCGGCGTGTAAGAGTTTCAGAACTTCTTTCTTCACTACCTCTCTCATCGCATTGTTGAGTCTTCGTTGTGGCTCTCTAGATGGTAGAACATCAGGGTTTGTAGGAATGCGATGAGTGCAAAGGGCGGGACTGATGCCCTTAAGGTCTTGGAGCGAGTAGCCAAAGGCTGAGCGATGTTGTTCTAAGATGGTTATGAGCCTATGAGTCTCTTCCTGAGTGAGTTGGTCATTAAGGATCACAAGAGACTCAGAATCATTGTGCAAAAAGGCATATCTAAGACCAGGTGGTAAAGGTTTAAGCTCAATGGGAGGTCTCGAGGGTTCCTCGGTTTCATCGAGGGTCTCTGATTCTGTAGGATTTTCTTCTTCCTCTTCGATGAAGAATTCAGTGACATCTTCTTGATTGGATTCTACGAAATGTTCTAGAGACGCTTCATTCACCTTTTCCATTGGGTCAGGTTCAGGACTGGGTTCAGTCTTAGTATGGATCGAATGTGAGAAGTGTAAGGGAACTTTAATGGTTTTGCCTAGGCAAACATCAAGTTTCCCTGTGTGTCCTTCCTTAAGGAGTTTTTCTAAAGGATAGCCTATTAAAAGATCAAACTCCTTAATATCACATATGTGAAAGCTCAGGTGAATTGACATGTCGTAAACTGAAACAGGTAAGACATAGAGAATTCCCGAACTTTGAATAATTTGTCCTGAGGAGCACTTTAATAATTTCGTTGTGGGAGATAATGGCTTGTTTTTAATAAACTGATGGAAAAAGGATAAGGCCATTATATTGATTCCCACAACTAGATTATAAAGGGCATCAAAGGGGGTTCCATTGATTGTACATTGAATTGGTATAGAAGGTGAATCCAAATGGACTACATCAAAGGAAAGCTCTGACTCTTCTAACCATTCCCCACTCATGATGGATGCAAGCTCCACAGTGTGTTCTCTTGAGAAGGTTTGCTCAAAAGGGTCTATCTTCTCATGTGAAGAAGATGTGTGCTTTTGAGGCCTCTTCTCTTTATGATATTTCGAGATGTTTCCATAATCGGAAAATAAATCATCCTCGATATCATTTATAAAATCAGGTAGAGGAATTTCTTCCTGTGGTGATTCTATATGTTGGATAGCTATAGGTTGAGATGTTTCTGGCATAGGTTCTGGTGTAGCTATCTCTGGAATCTCTTCTTCTAAAGTTTTCTCTTCTAAAGGACCATCATTAGTGCTGGCTAGAATGTTGTCTAGGACGGTTCTAGCTTCACTAGATGTAAGGTGTATGAATGATCCATGAGAGGAGGTATTCAAATAGGCTCTAGATTCCTTATTAAGACCAATATAGAAATGTTGAAGGAGAATATGGTCTTGAAGGCTTAGATCTGGTCCGGATTTGCAAAGGAGTTCAAAACGTTCCCAGGATGAACTCATAGACTCATTATCCCCCTGTTTGAAGGATATGATCTTGATTCTGAGGTCGACTACTTTAGATAAGGGATAAAAATCCATGCAAAAATCTGCACGGAGAGTTCCCCAATCGCCTTTCATCTTCTCTTTGGTCCGGTCGTACCATTGGCGAGCTTTTCCTTTCAGAGTGAATGGAAAAAGCTTCCAACGGATAGTCCCGTCTGACATACCCTCAATGTGCAGGCAGTCACAAGTTTGCTCAAACTACTGGAGATGATGATAAGGGTCTTCGTCTTCTATTCCTAAGAAAGTGTTGGTTTGGACCATCTCTATTAACCGTGGGTGCAGCTCATAGGCATCAGATAGGATTGGTTTCGATGATGACATAGGCCTAAGGCTGAGCTCTGAGGGTGCCGAAAAGTCTTTAATGAGGGTAGTGTCCATAAGGACAGTAGGTAATCTAAAACTAAAAAGAAAAAAGAAAGATACAAGATTAGTTATACTCGAAGAGTTTTCTCTTAACCGTTCTCCCCGGCAACGGCGCCAGAAATGCTTGTTGGTATTTGTTAAGCCTACAGAAATATTATGATGGATAATCCGCAAGCGCACAGATACCGGTGAGCATTCCACCCGGGAGAGGGTTTTAAATATCGAATCCACAAGGAGAATGGTAAAGAGAGTATCTGTGGTATATAACTAATCACTGAGTAGCTATCAAGGACTTGACAGAAAGAGAGAAGGAAAACTTAAGGATGTCTGGTTCTTATTCTCACAAGCTATGTCTATATTGTTCTTATGGGGTGATTGTCTGAAGGCACACTTAGGAAAGGGAACCTCCCGAGAATCTATGGGGGGAGTCCTACGGTTTCTATAGACGGGAGGTGGACTGCAAAGGACAGACGGGAACAAGGTCACTTCCCGCTTCTACCACACGATCCGGAATATAGAAGGCATTCATAAGCTAGCTAGTCTAAGCACCACGCTTACACTAAACATGCAACTTTAACTCAAGAGCGACAGGAATTAAAGTACTCAAAGAGTTATGAACCGTAAGAACAATAAAAATAATGTTACTCACTTGAATAAGAAGTCAATCTTTCCACAAGGTCTCAGGATCAGGCTCCGATGGAGTTGATCCCAGAGGTAGAAGATGAAGAGGAGACACCGACAGGTCCGGGCCTTCCTTCAGCTTCACCTCTACCGCTCTCTAATCCTCTCGAACAAGATTAGCTAGATCTAAATAGATCGTGGCTCTAATATCTCAACTTGATACTAACTCTCCAACTCTAATTCTAATCTAGAGCTCTAATCTCAAATAGGCATGGAGGATCTGATAGAATGAATTGTTCTCTGCCCTAGGGTCAGGGGGTCTGCTTATATAGCCCGGAGGAGATGACGTGCACCGTACGATCAAACCGACCTAAATTGTGGTTTAGATTGATCCTCATATGCGGTGGAAGAACATTCCGGAAGCTGGGCCCATTTGGCGCCAGGGGGGGGGGCGACCGGCCCCACCACCAGGCCGATCGGGCTGGGGTGGGCCCCCCTCGGGGTCCACTTCGGCCAGGTGGGTCCTTGATCCTTCTAGATGCTTCTTTCTTAGGTGCTAAGTCACGTTGAGTTCCGGAGCCTTCTGGAGTCTTCTAGAGTGGTTTCTTTGCATATTTTCTAAATAGTCCCTGTAAATTCATAGATTCACCAAAACTCGTGGAAATTGTCAATATAAACCCTAATAAGGTGATCTAATTATATTTTAGTCCTTTTTCCAGTAAATGTGAGGGGAAATATTTATAGATAAAATGTGCCAACAGAGCCCCTCCCCTCCTATTTATAGAGGGAGAGAAGGCTTGCTCGGATGCCCAAATGGCCCCTAAACACCCGGGACTGCTGCAAGTGACCAATGAGGAGCAACCACGTGGAAGGCCAGGATGGGACGCCACTAAGGCGGTTCGGCCGATCCTAGGATCAGCCGACCCCCTAGGGCGGCCCCACCTAGTGTGCTTCCTCTGGTTGACTGCCTTGTGGGCCCTCTGATCCATCCCCGGTGCATGGCTTGATTTGGTATCCGAGGTGGGCCCTTTGATCCATGTGAAGTCCATGTGGCGTCCTTTGATTCGTCGGTGAGTGCCTCCCCTGGATCGATGACGTGTCTTGCCATGTTTCCTTTGTTGGCAGCCACCTCCTCAGCTGAGTTGGCATGGTTTCTTCATAGGAGCTGAGTTTCCATCTCTTTTAAGGGGTAAATCACCTACATACAAATAATCTCCAAGGACAAGTGGAACTACATTATTGAAACCAAAATGCTAGTAAATAATGCATATGCCTCCATTTATGTGAGAATATTGAGGGTTGGAAATGGTGAATTTCCACCGTCAACAAACTCCCCTAAGCTAACCTCTTGCTCATCTCGAAGCAAGACATTAGAGACTTAGGTTGGTTGATCAAAAGTTGCTACAACGTTGTATTCTCAACTTATGGCAAACAAACAGCAAAGTACTCTACCAAGAGTAGAACAAGTTGGCAATGTTCTTACCTTTCGCCTGATACGTGGGACATATAGCTTCACCTACCTTGGGCAGTTGAGAGACAGAATGGTTATATAGAGAATGCATAATCACTCATACCTTGATCAGCTTAGCAATCCGGAGGTTTTGCAAATTTTTCAAAAGAAAAATCAGAGTTCCTCAAATGATACTCTCGGATCGCTCAAAGGTGTATGATTCCTCACCAAGGCATCAATGTTGCCTTTCTTCACATCCTACTCCTAATAGGCTTTATGTGGAGCTGTAGGTAGGGAAGATGTGGCATACTTGTCTCTCATGTTTTGCTAAGTCAAAAACCAGATCCTTGGAAGAAACAAGCATACATCCTGATCAAGATGTGCATATGTGTCTGATGGATATGAGCATGGCAAGGTGGATACTAGGCCCGGAAATGGGTGCTAGATATTGCCATATTTTATATGAGGAAATGAGGGATTGATGGTAAGGTGGACACTAGCCCCGGAGTAGGTACTAGTTATTACCATCTATATGGTGGAACTCTTTTTCTTGCACATATCAATCCCTTTTTCTCCTTTGAAATTTTTCCGAGACTTGGGCTAGCTCTCTTTATTTATTTTTGCCATGCTTTTGAGCATGCTTTTCTTTCTCTCTTTTTTTTAGCTAGCCCCTTTGTCTATATTGGAGATATTTGGAGAGGGATGAACAATGCAAAGATACATAGAGTTTTATTTGCGGAAGAATGCATAAGCAGTATGGAGTAAATGATGAATGCTTAACTTCCAGTGTAGAAGTTTTAGCATGAACGTGTACGTGATCTTGATCAGGGGAGTATGAGTTCTAACAAGGGTCACAACAATTTGACAAAGCTCAATGAGAGAACAAGCTGCATATGTGGAGGCTAGGAACTAGGATCTACATATGGCCTTGGATGGGAAATTCTCATCATTGAGGAACTCATCATGTTTTGATTTTTCAAAAAGGGAAAACTCCGAATGTCAAGCATCACTAAGCACAAGATCATATCACTCTATTCTACCATATCATGTCTCACAACAACTTAGGCAAGGATCATGCTTTCGGCTACCCACAGTTTTCAAGCTAAGGTTTGAACATACAAGCCAACAAGCTCAAAACTTAGGCAGGATACAAAGTTGTAAGCAAGACATACGAGGAGAATAAACAGAGCAACTATTCATCATTTCAACCATAGAGGCAAAGCATTCTTACTAAGCATATCAAACCAATTTAAGCAAATGATGAAAGCAAATAAATATTTTTGGTCTTTTTATTTTGCAGATTTTTTTGGATTTTTATTTGTAAGATATTTTGAAAATGAAGGAAGATACAAGTTACCTCAGAATGGGGGTCCTCCCCCAAGCTAGCTTCAGGCTCACTGCGGAGGAGGGTAGAAGAAACCCTGACTCGCGTAGTAAGCCCTCTGCGCCTCCATGTACTGCCGCTGATCTTGCTTCATGGCTGCTATCCTCTCACCAGCCTGACGGTGCCACGCTGAGGTAGACTCAACGTGGGTGTTCAGCGTCTCCTACAATCCCGTGACCTGAACAGTGAGCTCTCCCATCTGCTGTGCGAGTTGAGCAATGCGTGCAGAGGCTGAAGAGTGTCGCCGGAAGGACAAAGACGGAGGTGGACCACCGGAGCTGGAACTAGTGGGTGTGCCCACTGAGCTCTGCTTGCGCTCGCCCAAGCCATGCCACTCGCACTCGGCTGGTAGGTGGGCTGGTCCCAACCAGGTGCATATCCAGGGGTAACCTCGGACATGTACCCCGCAGGGGCCCCTCCTACCACCGGTGGTGTAACAGGCTGTGGCTGATGCTGTGGTGGTGGTGTCGGTTGTGACTGCTACTGCTGCTGCATGTGTGCTCTCTTTGCCGCGCTCCTGGTGGACCTGCCCGAAACACTAGCACGACGGCTTTCCTCTTGTGTAACAAGGGGAATGGTTAGTGACTCCGAGTTATACAATCCAAACCCCGGGTTAGGTAACGGGATTTGGTTTGCATAACCCGGAAAGAAGAAAGTCAAACAATCATTTGGGCCCCTCTTGAGTATATGCTCCTGGATCAAGTATGCCTCATCAATGAGAACTCGGGGCGTCCCGATGAAGGGTACGGGATTCCCGCTAAGAACCCCGAGTTTGAGAGCAATACGAGTCACCAAAGCCGTACACTCAATAGGACCTATCATCTTGAAATTCGTCATCCACTGCCGAATCATTGATTTAACGGGAGAGACCTTGATCTGGTTGACAGCGGCGTATAATAGCATCATCTCATCACTGCGCACGGGCCGAACAACCTCTCGTGGAAAGAGAGTAATGGCGAGCCACTTGTGCCACAGGCGGAGAGTGGGATGCACAATATCGTTGCACCGAGGTACAAACTTGCCACTGTAAACAAGACCAGAGATATCTGCCCAGAAAGATTCCCGAACAGAACCCTCACAAGCTCGCTTCAAAGAGACAGCACAACGAGGACTAAAACCAAGGAGACGACTAAGATCCTTCCAAGAAAGATGATAATCGGTCCCGAAAAGACGAAACTCAACGCCATCCGGGGTCTCGGTAAGAGATCAAAGAAACTGGATGGTGAGGGGCCGAGAGCCAAGCTCTGTAACCGGCGCAAACTCCTCCCAACCAAGAGCGTGCCAAATGGAAGTGAACTCGAGATTCATACCTGTCTTCTCCATGAGAGTCGGGTCAAAGTCCCTGGTGTGGCCGAAGACTCGGTCCTTCAGGAGAGCATAGGCCTGCTCCTCTCGAGCGCCCCGCAAGCTGAGGTGGGGGGTGTCGTCGACGACCTCCTCCGCGGCTTGTGGCTCGGCTTGCTCTTCTTGCTCTTTTTCATAATCCATCGTTGACGGGCTCAGCGTCGGCTCGGCGGGGGTGGATGCACTCGTGCTTGCCCGCGAATGAGAGTGTGAGCGTGTCACCCTCCGGAGAGTGTTCGCCGCCCAATTCATGCTAGCACAACAACAACAAGAGCAACTCCGTGATGGGTTAGTAAAATCGAATGAAGTTCTTACCGAGTTTGCTCCACCAATAACAATATTTTCAGCAACACACTAGAGAGACCACTTGATCATCCAATCTTGAGCAAGAAATCCAAGAAAACCAAGAGAGCAAGGAGTAGAGAGGGGAGTGTGAATGAAATGAGTTTCATGGGTGAAGAACACCCCCTCTCGGGTCCAATTTATACAGCAAACGGGCAGCACACTGCGGGATAGCCGTTGGGCAACGGCTAGGAGCCGTTGGCCAAAGCTGGGCCCACATGACTGTTACCAGGGTTCGGCCGAACCCTGGTTCGGCCGGCCCAGTGGTGGGCCCGGTGCTGGCCACCTTTGGCAGGTGTGCCACCAGCGGCTCTATGAAGAGATGCCAAGGTGCACCGGCCAAAGTTTACTCCAGAAATTTCCCAAATGAATTTTCTATGGTTTTCAAACTCAGAAATTATTTTCAGAAATTTTATTTGGAAAAGGGAAAAGGGCTAGATAAATCTAGCATGCAAATACAGAGTTTTGGAAGATCAAATATGCAATTTTGGAAATAAAATTTTGGAAAGGGAAATATGAGATAAATATCAGCTTTAACCTTTTTGGTAGAAAGGAGCCATCATTTTTAGTCCGACGAGTTGGACTCTTCTCAGTGATCAGTTCCATTCAGCACCCCACTCCTGAGAAGTAGAGGTTGGTGCCATCTCAATCTTCCGCCATTCTTTCCGAATTTTCCTTAACCTCTTTGACGGAGATTTCTTCCTTGGGGGTGAAGGCCCCGTCCTTCCCCCAAGCTGCTCAACACTATCTTGCACCAAATAGCATTGCTCTTCCTTGTCCTGAAACTTGAACTTCAAGTTCCTCTCCCAGATGCGGAAATGGATGATATCGGAACCCACATTGATTCTTGCTCGGACATCACTAAGAAATGGTCGCCCAAGGATGAGCGGCATTCCTCCCTCATCATCCATGTCAAGGACCACGAAATCCGCGAATATATAAGTGCTCTTGACCTTAACCAATAAACTCTCGGCAATTCCTTCTGGGTATTGGATCGTTGAATCGGCGAGTTGGATAGTCCGTGCTGTTGGAGAGAGAGCTGGATATCCCAGTTGCTCGAACATGGCCTTGGACATGAGATTAACACTCGCACCAAGGTCACAAAGAGCATGCCTGATCTTCTTGTAATAGATTGTGCACGTGATAGTTGGGTAGCCTGGATCTTTCTTGTGCACCACTGCTGATTCCTCCCAGGGATCAAGAATTTGTTGAATGGGCTTTCCTGCATAGTCAGAGGCACGTGTCTTTCTAGGTGGCTTACCCCACCTTGTTGACACTACACTAACATTTTCACAAGAGGATACGGGTTGCCCCGGGATCCTACCGTTATCAGGAGATGGAACCAAAGCAGCCAGTTGAGCCAACTGGGTTTCTAACATTTTGTTGAAACTCAGCTGACTCTTCTGGGCAGAAGAAAAACTATCAAGCTTAACGTTGAGGCTTTCCACAGTTTTATCAAGGGCAGCTAGCTTCTTGTTAATACCTTCATTAATCTTAGCTTGCCCAAAAACAAGATCTCTCAAGGAAGGTTGGTTAGGATTGTAAGAATTACCTTGGTTACCTCCTTGATAGTAAGGGCGTTGTTGATTCTACGATTGGCCTCCTTGTTGAGATGGACGATAACCATTGTTATTGTCATTCATGTACATCAATTCCTCCTGAGTCTCCGGACAATAGTTGCCTGAGTGGCCAGGGTTGCCACAGACTTCACAGGTCATGTGAGAGTCCATAGGCAAAGAAGTAGTGGCCATGGCAGCCTTCTCGCTGGTGTAGTCATCCAATCTCTTCATAAGAAGATCCATCTTGGCAGTAATCATGTCTGCTTCCTTGACAGTATGAGTACCCCTCGGTCGTGGTTGGAGTCTTTCATCACTCCACCCTTGGTTGGAGACATCTTCTCTATGAGTAATTTAGCATTATCAACAGTGAGTGAGAAGAATGCTCCTTGAGCAGCATCATCAATATGGCCTCGGGCTGTCGGTGTCAACCCATTATAGAAACTTTGAAGAATGAGCCAATCTTCCATCCCATGATGAGGACAGGCCAGGACATACTCCTGAAGCCTCTCCCAAGCCTCTGGGATAGATTCACTTGCTGCTTGCTGAAGGACCGATTAGGCGACCCAGAGAGGGGGGGGGGAGTGAACGGGAGCCGATAAAAATTCTTCTCGAAGGAGATGAGAACCCCAACAAGATGAACACGGCTTCCAAATCACGTCTCTGACTCAACCACCCAAGTTGGTCAAGACCACGCAGCCACTGGAGTGCTACTGGTCCTAGGAACCAACAAGCACCTTCACCGACTCGAGAACGCAGCGGAACTAGCAACTCGAGCGCTACTGACCTACACCGGTCAGGCCGGTGAGCACCACCGGTCAGACCGGTCCCTGCTGGCAAAACCTGGGAACTTCCACAGAAGGCCCCTACACCGGTCAGGCCGGTGTAGCTCACCGGTCAGACCGGTTCAAGCCAGGAAACCCCAAATCCTCCAAACAGGCCTACCGAGCTCCAAACTGACCCAAACTCGAAACAGCAGCAACACGGGGCAACAGGGAACTCACCAAGACGTTCACCCGAGCAAAACTCAACAAAGAGTCTGCACCGGTTAGACCGGTGAGAGGCACCGGTCAGACCGGTGTGACCTGAGTTCTCGGGATGAACAGCGCCCACGGGTCAACTCCCCCAAATCCAACTCCCGATCTCCCGAATCGCTCCACGGTTTTGCACAAGACTTTGGGGATAGTAGGAACACCTCATGGGCACTCCATAGCCAAGATTTGGTCCACCAAAACTTGTCAAATCAAGAGGAATTGAAGAAATCCCACCAAGAACGCCTCTAACCCTAGAGCCACGAAAACCCCAAAATCGAGCCCCTTTGCTCACGAATTTGGGAGGGGAATCAAAGGGAAAAGAACCACGAAGGGTTCATGCATACATCCCCCACCAAATCCCAAAGAGAAAGGCCTCGAAATCACTCCAAGAAAATCGCCAAGAAAGGGCTCCGAAAATCACCAAAAAGGAGAAAAGGGGAAGACACATCCAAGCCTTGAGGAACCACGCCGAATCATCTATACATACCAAAGAGGTTCATACAAGGTCTAGCTTGCCGCCCGATCATCCTTCCCTCTCACAAGATCTCACCATGAAGCTCTCAAGCTAGTCCTAAGAAAATCCTAAGGAAAATAGGAAGAGAAAATAGGAAAGCAAATGAGCTAGGGTTCCAAGAGATGGCTGCCATCCTCTCACCACTTGGGTTATATGGAGGCAACCGAAAGACGAAAATACCCTTACTAGCTAACTAGGGATACATGCCCCTCAAGGGCGAATTCAGAAATCTTTGTCTTCGCTCCATCGGACGGATGCCCAGCGACCGCAAACTTGCTTAGCCTCGATGCAAGCCTTGCGATCCCGACGCGTGTCCTCCGCTTCGAAGATTCCAGACTGCATCGTCGCACACCGGTCAGACCGGTGCTCCTCACCGGTCAGACCGGTACCCACCGGTCAGACCGGTCAGACCCACCGGTCAGACCCACCGGTCAGACCGGTCTGGAGCCGCTGCACCTCCGTCTTCGGTTCTTCGGTCTTGGCTTTGTGGATCAACCAAGGAACCCAGTGGTTTTCTGGTGAACCACCGGAAACCCCGCGCACTCGGTGTAGCCTCTGCCAATCACCACTCATGACTCGGCTCCGACGTAGTCCTGGCTCGACCTTGGTTTTGAGGCTCAACCAAGAAACCGTCCATGACTTCATCTTGCCTTTCTTGCCACCATGCAGCCCGCACTTGACCCCGCTGGCCACCGGGTCCCTCGAACCAAGCCTACTTGTCTTCTCCACACCTGGAGGCCTCACCGGCAACGACCTTTCACGCTTGTTCTTCACCTGTACCTGCACCAGTCAAGCCGCAACCTGCACCTGCAATACTGAGCCAAGAGTCAGTCCACACCACGTTGTCAATCACTCATCACACCAGGAAGCGACCATCCACCGGTCCTCGAACCACACCTGGCTCTCAATCTCTCCCTTGATGAGTGCATTGACAACACAAACGTTTTGGTAACCAAGAGAAAAGGAAAAGAAAAGAAATGACTAAAAGAAACTCCAACAAGCGATCGAAATCCAAAGAAAAGGCAAAGAGCAAGATCACTTGAAGAAGACAAGTCTCGGACCCCTTAGGCAAGGGCAACGGCTCGACACATCCGAGACAAAACATGCTCAAGCAAAGAGCACAAACCATCAAACCAAAGCTCAAGAACCACAAAGAGCTCCCCCTGCACACATGCAAGCTCCCCCTGAACCAATGCAACTCCCCCTGGACGAATGCATGCAAACCGCATCACAAAACAGAGCAGCTGCTTCAGCTTTGCTCTGACCGGTCAGACCGGTCACCCTCACCGGTCAGACCGGTGGACAAGATCGTCCAGCACCTGGGAACTACACCGGTCAGACCGGTGTGCCTCACCGGTCAGGCCGATGCCACCTGGGAAACTGCCCGAGCTCAAAAATAGCTCGAAACCACTTGGAAACCTTCTAAATACATGCAGCAAGCCAAAACATGCTCAACCTTCTCCCCCTTGTTGACAATGCATGAAGCAAGCCAAAAATGCAAAAAATGCAACCTAGAGCTTCTCAAATAGACAAAATTCAACAAAGGATGCTACACATGTCCAAATGAGCAAATTAGATACTCTATAGCTTCGTAATGACATCAACTACAAGATCACCAAGTTTCACAACCATTGGGCGAAGCTAAGATAGAATTGGGTAATTTTGCGAAAAATCACCCTCTCATGAGCAAAGTCCTAAACATGAGCAAAACATGTCAAAGTGGCAAAGCCACACAAACTTCATGCTAGGACAACCATTCTAAGCATAAGACCATCATAAACACCCACAAGCACCTCATGTCATGTCAAAGCCACCGAGCAATGTGCCTACTTCTATATATGAGACTTCTCATTGGTAGGCATCATGCAACGATTTAGCACCCAAAGCAAATTAAAATTATCACATAGGACATGGGAGCACATTTTCCAAGCAATTTACATTTCATTTTCAGATTTATAATTGGTACATGAAATGTCTTTGCGACAAAAAGGAACTTATGCCCCTCCACTAGATGAAGCATGGGGGCTAAACATTCATGATGGCAAATGAGCCTTTGGCCCCATATGATCAAAATAAGCTATCCAACCACAAATTAAGCATAGCCAAGCCACAAAAACATGTCAAGATCATGTAAAGGCATTTACTCACAACAGAGCATATATATATGAAATTTTTCAAAAACATAGCCATCAACCATGGATATAAACCAAGATTATCAAGAGCTAAGCCACACTAACCATAGCTTACCAAATTAGCTCACAAAGACATATATGTCATTCCATGGTGAACAATGTATATAGGAGAAGCCTTTCCTAAACAATGCATATGATACAAAATGCATGCAACCTAAGATACGAAGATGCCTATACATCATGTTACATATGCCATGCCAAATGCAAGAAATGCACAAAGGAAAGCTACACATATGCTACAAAGGAGCTCCCACACACCAACTCAAGAAATCAAACAAACACCAAGCTCCCCCCGCAAACAAGTGAAAGTTGCTTGATCTAGGGGTTTGGTGAAAATATCGGCTAGTTGGTCATGTGTGGGTACATGGATCAAAGCTATCTTTCCTTTCTCTACGTTGTCTCTCAAGAAATGATACCTCACTTCTATGTGCTTGGTTTTGGAATGGAGCACTGGGTTCTTTGCAACACTTATGGCACTGGTGCTGTCACATTGAAGTGGAACATGGGTATACTCCTCACCAAAGTCACTCATGGTGTATGTGATCCAAAGGAGCTGAGAGCAACAACTAGCTGCGGCCACATACTCTGCCTCGGTAGTGGATTGAGCGACACTCGACTGTTTACGGGAAGACCAAGACACCAAAGAAGAACCCAAGAACTGGCAAGTCCCAGAAGTGGACTTCCTATCCAACCGACACCCGGCAAAATCCGCGTCTGAAAAACCATGAAGCGCCAAAGAAGAAGACGCAGAGTACCAAAGGCCGAAGTCGGGAGTGTGTCGCAAATACCTGAATATGCGCTTGACTGCTTGCCGATGCGATGTCCTCGGAGACGCTTGAAAATGAGCACACAGACATACCGAGAATTGGATGTCCGGCCTCGTCGCCGTCAAGTAGAGGAGTGACCCGATCATGCTCCGGTACTCCTTCTGGTCCATGTGTTCACCTTCCTCATCCGCATCAAGAGCTGTAGTCATACTCATAGGCGTCACCATGGCCTTGGAGTCCTCCATCTTGAACTTCCTCACAATGTCCTTGGTGTACTTAGCTTGGTGCACAAATGTTCCTTCCTTTGATTGCTTGATCTGTAGCCCGAGGAAGAACTGCAACTCACCCATCATGCTCATCTCAAATTCCCTGCTCATGTCTTCTGCAAACCTTGCAACAAGAGAGTTAGACGAGCCACCAAAGACAATATCATCCACGTATACCTGCACAATCAGGATATCTCTGCCCTGCCTGAGGAGAAACAAGGTCTGATCGACCTTCCCCATCTCAAACCCTCTCTCAAACAGGAACCCCCTCAACCTACCATACCAAGCTCTAGGTGCCTACTTCAACCCATACAGTGCCTTCCTCAACTTGTACACCCGGTGGGGGTACTTCTCACTCTCAAACCCCGGTGGTTGCCTCACAAACACCTCTTCCTCCAACACACCGTTCAGGAAAGCACTCTTCACATCCATCTGGTACAACTTGAACCCTTTAGCCACGGAAAAGGCTAGAAGGATCCTGATCGCCTCCAAACGAGCTACAGGAGCAAAAGTCTCCTCGTAGTCGATCCCCTCTTTCTGACTGTACCCCTGAGCAACAAGTCTCGACTTGTTCCTCACCACTTCTCCTTTCTCTCCCTCTTTGTTTTTCCACACCCATTTTGTCCCAATCGGCTTACACCCTAGGGGAGGGTCAACCAACACCCAAACTTGGTTCCTCTCAAAATTCTCCAACTCCTCATGCATTGAGTTAACCAAATTATGATCAGATAACGCGTGTCCAATGTCTTTGGGCTCAAAGGTGGCAACAAAAGCAGCATGAGCAAAATGAGAATTGTTCCGAACCCTCGACCATGTAGTACGTTCATTCATGTCGCCGATGATTCTCGAAGCTGGGTGATCCACTTGCACTCACCGGGGAGGTTCTCGCCTTGATGCTACCTCCCCCTCAACAGCAGCTTCGCCTTGATCTGGATTTGTCGTTGTAGGTGTGGGAGAGGGTTCATTCTCTATCGTCGTCGAAGTAGTAGGTACATGTTCAGCTGCGGGCACCACACCGCCATCTTCATCATCTCCATGTTCATGCTCCTCCTCCTGAAAGATCTCCTCGCCAAGTTCGTCGTCACCTGCACACTCAAAAACAAGCTGACTACGTGGCCGTGTCTCGTCGAAGGTTACCTCGCAAGTCTCCACGATTTGGTTAGTTTCAAGATTGAGCACACGAAATGCTCTAGAATGAGATGCATAACCAAAGAAAATGCCATCGACAGACCTAGCCTCGAACTTGTCCAACTTCTTCCCTTTCTTCAGAATGAAGCATTTACAACCAAAGACATGGAAGTGACTCACCTTGGGTGTGCGACCATGCATCAACTCGTAACAGGTTCTCTTCTTATGAACCCTGAGATAGATCCTGTTCGACACATAGGACGCGGTATTGACCGCCTCAGCCCAGAACCTTCTCGGAGTCCTATGCTCGTCGAGCATCGTCCGAGCCATCTTGCATAAGGTCATGTTTTTCCTTTCCACCACGCCATTCTGGGGAGGCGTATACGGACTCGAAAACTGATGTTCAAGACCCAAGTCATGGCAAAAGGTTTCGAAGCGAGAGTTTTTGAATTCTGAGCCATTGTCACTGCGGATCGCTCGTATGGCATCTCCGTGCCTCTCGTTTCATAACCTCAAGACAAGATCTCGAACAAAACTAAACGTCTCCCCTTTCTCCTCAAGAAAGAACACCCACGCATACCGAGAGTAGTCGTCCACCACAACAAGGACATACCATTTCCCACCCGCAGATCGCACACGAGCTGGGCCAACAAGGTCCATATGGAGCAGCTTGCATGGACGCTCAGTCATCACATCAGTGAGAGGCGGGTGAGAAGAGGCTACCATCTTGGCATGCCTACACGGCGCACAAACTAACTCTTTCTCAAACCTCAACCGTGGCAATCCTCGGACCAAATTGAGTTTACTCAAGCGAGACAAAAGGTCAAAGCTCAAGTGACCCAACTTCCTATGCCACTTCCACAACTCACTCGAAGAACCAGCCAAAAAGCAACGCTCCACACCAGAAGACGGAGAAAAATCAGCTCGAAACACTTGACCCTCGGGAACGACCATGCAAACAAGGTCCCCTCGAGAATCTAAAATCCGAGAACCACCAGGCCGAAACAACACCTCAAAGCCCTCATCCAACAACTGGGACACAGAAAGCAAATTGAACCCCAACGATTGAACAAGAGCAACACGCATGAGAGTGACCTTGTCACTTACCTTGATCTCACCTTCTGAGAGCACACGCCCTCGCCCATTGTCCCCAAAGGTGATGTATGTCCTGGACACCACCGGGACGAGACTGGAGAACCACCCCTTGTCTTCGGTCATATGCCTCGAGCAACCGGAGTCAATCAACCAAACGTTCCTCAAGTCTCCCACCTGAAATTCAAAAGCGAGCACGTGAGTGAACAAACGACTCAGCACTGGGGTTAGTACCAAAAGAGTAAAACCAGTGCCGAGCCATTTGCTCCAAAGTGGGGTTAGCACAAACCAAATCATCACGTCTATCAAAGCTACCACCACGAACACTACCACGGTAACCACTACGAGGGAACCAACCCTCTCGAGCTGGAGGAGGACCAAAGCCACGAAAGGAAAACCGTGGATCGTTCCTCCTCTCCATCTCAAAGCTACGACTCGTCCCACCCCCGTATTGAGCACGAGGTGGAGAACGCCTAGCAAACTGACCACCTGCAAACTTTCCATACCAACTACCAGAACCACGACCTCCAGAACCAAACCGAGCATCCTCACGAGCACGAAACCCGACTCGCTGTCTGCCTAGACCTGCACCGGTCTGACCGGTGTAGCTCGGCCAGCAGCAGCACCTGCAGCCTTCCGGTCTCCCCAAGCCGGAACTGTCCTCACACTTGCCTTGGCCCTGGGCATCTGCATACGAGGCTCAGGTACACCATTAGAGGGGTGGTACCTGTCCTTGTTAGCCCACTCTCTAGCCATTCCCTCCTCACGCTTCCTCTTGAAGCAAAACTCATCCTTGTGACCATCTCTCCCACAATACCCACAATGGAACTTTATGGGCTGTGGCTTAGGCTTTGGCTTGGGTTGGGGCTGCCCACTCGGCTTCTCACCCTTCTTCTCTCCTTGCTCACCTCCCTTTGGGCTCACAAACTTCACCGGTTTCTGAAAATCATTTGTTGGGTGAGGGAATATGGGTGGATCTGGAGTAGTGTCAAGTTTGTTTCTGAGATGGTTAGGCTTGTGAGAAACCAAGTTGATATGTGCCTTGGTTTGTATATGATGAGCGATTGACCGGATGTTTTGAGGCTTTGTGTTGAGTGTGTTTCGTCGGGTTGTGTTGTCGGTTGTGTGTCTTTTATTCATATGTTTATGTGGTGTGTTGTCAATGCACTCGTGAGGTGTGGTTGACAACGTTGTGTGGACTGACTCTTGGCCGAGTATTGCAGGTGCAGGTTGCGGCTTGATTTGCGTTGGTGCAGGTGAAGAGCGGGCGCGAAAGGTCTTAGCCTGTGTGGCCTCCGAGGAGTGGAGAGACAAGTAGGCTCGGCTCGATGGACCCGGTGGCCGAACGGGATCAAATGCGGGCCGCATGGTGGCAAGAAAAGCAAGACGAAGTCGTGGACAGGAGCCGGTGCAAGGTAGCGGCCAAGTCATTGAACGGAGCAAGACTGAGTAGACCGTCCGGGAGCCGGACGTGAAAGGCTTGGCGGGCCCGATGCTTGGTGTGGTGAGGCCGAAGCTTGCATGCGGGGTTTTCGGCGGTTCACCAGAAAACTGTCGGGTTCCTCGGTTGCTCCACAAAGCCGAGCACGACGGTTTGTTGGTTTGGCCACAAAACCAACACCGAGCCGGGACGACGTGGCTGCCGAGTCATGAGTGGGATTGGCGTGGAGGCTGCACCGAGTCCGCGGGGTTTGCGGCGGTTCACCACAAAACCGTCGGGGTTACTTGGTTGAGCCACAAAACCAAGACCGGAGGCTCGGCGGGCGGAGACGGGATCCGGGAGCACCGAGAAGCTTCGAAGCGGGCGACACGCGATATGATCGAGGTGCTTGCATTGGGAGGACGCGAAGGCCCGATGGATGCGCGGCCGTCCGAAGGAGAACTTCATGTGTTGACCAAAATGCCCCTGTGAGGGTTTGTATTGTATCTCCTAGTGTAGGGGCACTTCGGTCTTTTTCGGAGGGCCTATATATAGGAGGAGGGGGCTGAATTTTCAGCCAACTCTTTGGCTTAGTTGGTGGGGGTGCTCTTTCATTTTGGGGTGCTCTTGGGGAGAGAGGGAGAGAGGAGAGTGTGGCTCTTTGTTTGAGCTTTTTGCCATCCAAGATTTGTGATTCTTGTGACTGGCTTGTAACCGGATTTGGCTAAGATATTCATAGTGAAATCTTCCATCTCAATCTCGTGCCAAATCCTTTGCTCCCGACGTTTTTCTTTTTCTGCGATTTTCGGAGGTATTTTTGGAGGATTTTCGTTCATCACTCGATTCGTCGATTTGAGGGCATTTCTCTCCGGATTTCTTTGGGGGATCATGAGTGAGTGCCTTGTGCCTCTTTGTGGATGATCTTGACCCCTCAAACGCCGGATTTGGCCTTCGATTCGTTGATTTTCGGATGAACCCTAGTTCATAGTGTTCTTGGCAAGGATTTGCGATTCTGGGAGTTGTAGGGAGTTTGAGGCCATAATTGTTGGGGCATATCCTCTCCTTGGGGTGTTCATCATCTCCCCAAAATTTCGTCTCAAGACTCCAAGTGGTTTGGGAGATCCATTGATCGAAAGTTTGGGGTGAATTCGCGGGCAGTTTTCTGGGTTGTCCCGGGTGATCCGGTCACTCGTGCCGGGTGACCCGAAGGGGGTAGGTTGACCTGGACACTTGTGCCCAGGTGACCCGGTGCGGCTCTGGAAGGCTCAGGGTGACCCGGTCACTTGTGCCGGTTGACCCGGTAGGTCTCAGCCTTCCTCTTTGTTGCTCGAGTTCTTTCGTGCTTGCTTCCGCTTTGCTTCCTAGCCTTTCAAGCTTTGTTCCTAAGGTCTCGAGAGAGGTTTGTGTGTGCTTCCGCTTGTTCGTGTGTGACCCTCGGAGTTGCGATTGGGATATAGGCTGAGTTCTTTTGAGAAAGAATTTTTATCAGCTCCCATTGACTCCCCCCCTCTCTGTTCGCCAATCCGGTCCTTCAATTGGTATCAGAGCTGGTTGTGGATTCGTATGACTCTAACAAGTCTAGGATCCATAGGGCGACAAAGAAAAGGGTGCTTTTGCTTGCGGATTTGATTTGCGCGCTTTGAGCTTGTTTTCAGCTAATCCTAATCGGTGCTTTGTGTATAGCACCAAGCTCTTCCCTTTGTGGCTCTTTGAGTAGGAGGAGCATGGAGGTTGAGGCGGAAGCCGGTGTAGAGAAGATGATGTCCCTCATCGAGGACTATCAAGATGGTGATCTCAAGAAGGGAGAGCTCCACCACAAGCTAAGGGACATGAACCAAGGTACGCTTGCCAAAGGCATCTTGATCCTATGCGATAGGTTGAATGATTGTGAATGTGATTGTGGTGATTTGCATAGGAGAAACATAGATTTGTGTGATGCCTTGCATAGGAAGAATGAGAAGATGAAATGCCCCCTTGCTAGGTTGAAATGTGGTATGGCTCATTGGAAGTCTTGTGCTTTGAATTCTTGCACTTCTAGTAACACCATGCATGCTAAGAATGATGCTTTGATTTCTTCCATTGCATGCTTGAAATCTGAAATTAAGGTGTTAAATTTCAAAGCTTCTTTGCCTTTCAAATCATGTGATGCCTTGAGTGATGAAGTTGATATGGCTCTTGCTAACATGAAATCTGAAATTGACTTGTTGAAATCCAATGCTTCCATGCCTTGCATTTCTTGTATTGCTTTGGATGATGATCTTGTTAAGGCTAGGAGTAAGATTTCTTTGTTAGAGTCAAATGCTTCTCTACCATGTGTTTCTTGTGAGTCTTTGCTTGCTGAAATTAATCAATTAAAATTGACTCACACCACTTGTGTAGATGATCTTGAGCATGCTAGGGCTGAAATTTGTAATATGAAATTCATGCCTTGTTACAAATGCTCTTTGCTCATTGATGTTGATGCTTGCCATACTTCTTGTGATGATGATGATGCTTTGGTTGATGTAAATGATGATACTTGTTCATGTGGTCTCATTTGCACTTCATGCATTGATTTGGAAAGTGAAGTTTTGGCTTTAATGAAAATGCACGATGATATGAGTGCCAAGTTGGTTGCGCATGATGAGATGAGTGCCAACCTTGAGAAAGAGAATGAACTCTTGCGTACCACATATGCTAGATGCATTGAGGCGGAAATTGAGAATTTGAGAAATATGACATGTGGTACTTGCGAGAGCCTCAAATTTGAAAATGAGGCTTTGCGCACAAGGTGGAAGAGTCTTTGTGCAAAGGGTTTGGATTCTCGCATTTCTTGTCACTCCGATGTTGATGCTTTTACATTTGCTTCTTCTCAACTGGAGTTGACTTCCTCTCTTAAGCGTGAGTCTTTGGATGGTGGCACATGTGGTGGTGCTTTGGATAGCTCTCCCATAGCTATTCCTAAGTTTGGTGGATCTTCCGTATTGCCCAAGGTAATTTGAATGGCAAGGGTGCCTCCCACATATTTGGAACTCATACTCCCAAGCCGAGGTTCCAATGCACCTTTTGCAAGAAGGATGGGCATACCGTTGAGTTTTGCTTTCGCCGTGTCAAGCACGAGCGACGTGTGCGTGCCAAAGCTTTTAAGAAGCCACGTAGCCTTTCTCATGGTATGTGTGATTCTAATGTGGGCACCAAGTTGGATGTTGGGGTTGATGCTTCTTGCTCTAAGTCCCAAGGGACTTCCCACTTACAAGAGAATGGTGATTCATCCACTCGGACCGTGCCTCTCGATAGGCCTTTGTACCATTGCTCTCATTGTGGGAAGGATGGGCATCAAGAGAGTTTTTGCTACCGCCGAGCAAGGAGAATACGGTGAGGAGGTGCTTCTAGGCCTTTGGTTGTTCATAGCCCTTCTCATGGCATGAACACTTGTGAGCCTAAGAAGGCGCGATTTGTGGACGGGTTTTATGATACTCTTTCTAGTGAGTTAGGCCATGCTCGTGGACATGCTTCTAGTGTTTCTTGTGTTGGTCCGCGACATGCTTCCCTTGGTGCTTGTGTTGGTTCTTCACCTACGACCCCGAATGATCTTTGCCTTTTTGCTTGTGGTAGCACTCAGCTTCCTTCGCGAATGGCTCCTTTGAGGCATGGTTCTAAGGGTGTTCGAAAGACTTTTCATTCGAACCAGCATTTGCATCATGCTAACCCACATGATAAGTTGAGTGCATCACTTACTCATGTGACCAAGTATTGGATTCCCAAGTATGTGATTGGTAACCCTTTGGGATCCAAGGCTCGGTCTTTTTCGTCTCCTTGTGTGTAGGTTTGGAGACGCGGTTGGAGAACATGAGTCGGGTGGTGCTTGATCTTTGCCCGTGACGTGATCAAGACAAGATGGTTCTCCACACCGCTTTGGCTCTTGAAAGCCTTTGTACACATGTATAGTGAGTTTTTCTTTTACCCTTATGCTCTCCTGTATATACTTGTGTCTTGCTTGTGTGAAAACCATGGTAGGCTAGCCACCTTGTTCATGATAGCTTTGTGATCTTGCATATCTATCTTGCTATCTTTGTATGATATTGTGGTGGATGATATATATGAACATCATGTCATGCTTTATGGTTGCTTTATGGTGGTTATGTCATGTTGTTCATCCATATCATTTTTTGTCTAGCTCTATGATATCCTTTCTTGTTAGCATGTTTGTCCCCCCATGTATATCCTGTCATGCTAGCTTTGTAATATATGTTGATGGTTGATCCAAATGAACTTGTATCATGCCTTTGTTTAAGTTGTTATATCATGGTTGGCATGTTGTTCTTTGGTATCATTTTGGTTTAGTATCCTTGTATAGGTTTACACCTTGTTGACATGCTTGCTAGCCCATGCTTATTCATATATGTGGAATCATATTACAATGCTTTATTTATCTTGTTTGGTATTGTCAATGCATTGTATAGCATGTTTTGACCTTGCTTTGGATTTTGGGCTTGACTTGTCTTCGGGTTGTGTTTTGCTTCTTCTTTCTGTTTGGTTTTAGAGCTTCTCTTTTACTCTTTCTTTTCATAGCTTTTGCTTTGTTAGTTGTGTTCGGTTGAGGGGGAGCTTGGCTTCATTCGAAGGGGGAATTTGTTTTTAGGAGTGTTGTGGCTTTTGGTAGCCATTTGTGATCATTCAATTGGTATCCCTTCTATGGTACTCAATTGGGATCTTTGGTGGTCTTGCAATTGGTATCTTTTTCTATGGTACTCAATTGGGACCTTTGGTGGCTCTTCTCTCGCTTGGAGCGGTTCTTGGTTGGTGTGTCCCCTCGTGGGCTTTCTTGGTGTTAAGTCAAGTTCCGTGTCTCCCTATGCATTTTGCATTGCATTTGTGTCATATATCATGTTGCATTTGACGTACTTATCTACCTTTGTTGCATTTGTATCATATGCATGGTAGGTTGAGCTTCTCCTATATGCCATGAACACTATGATATGCTATTTGTGAGCTTTTGAGCATGTTTGATATGATTTAGTGATGGATAGCTATGCTCTTGATAGTTTTGCTATATATGCATGTTGAGATGGCTATTTTTGAAAAATGCTAGGATAGGCTCTCTCTTGTGGCTTTAAGGCCTTGCATGATCTTAGTGTGCTTTGGTGGTCTATATCATGCTTAATTTGTGCTTGGATATCATGTGCTTTTCACTTGGGGTCAAAGACCCATTTGTCATTATGAATGTTTAGCCTATGTGATACCTTGTGGGGGAGCATAAGCTTCTTTTTGCCGCAAAGGCACTTCATGTACCATTTTGAGCTTAAAATTGAAAAATGAAATTGGTATGAAATGCTTTGCTTGAAGTTATGCTCTCACTTGTTCCATGTCATAAAATCCTTTAAAATTACAATAATTTGGGTGCTAAACCGTAGCATATTGTCTACCATGAGAAGTCTCATTTTAAGAAGTAGACACATGGCTCGGTGGCTTTAACATGACATGAGATGCTTATGGGTGTTTGTAATGATCTTGTGATGAGGATATGTGACCTAGCATGAAGTTTGTGTGATTTAGATTCACTTTGGCATGTTTTGCTCATGTTTAGGTCCTTGCTCTTGAGAGGGAAATTTTTTCACAAAAGTGCTTAATTTGATCATGCCTTTGTCTTATGCCTATATAGCTTTACTATCTTGATGGCTATGCTTTTATGGAACTATGAACTATCTTGCTTGCTCATTATCTCACTTGTAGCATTTTATAGTGCTCTTTGTATATTTGAGAAGCTAGTAGTTAAATCTTTTGGAAAATTGCCTTGATTCATGCATTGTTAATAAGGGGGAAAAGTTGTTTTTGGGGGAGAAAATGTTTCAATTTACATACATTTGTGGCATCCAGAGGGATACTCAGTTCAGGGGGAGAACTTGAGTTTGCATGCACATTTTCAGGGTAAGTATGCATTTGTGTAGGGGGAGCTTTGGTGAGTTTCCTTTGTTTGCCTGAATTGTTCTTTGGTGGTTGCTCTTTGCTCTATCACGTGTGTTTAGGGTGAGCTTTGTATGCTCTTTGACCCTAGTGCATGTGCTTAGGGGGGAGCTTGTGAGCTTGATGTGCTCTTTGCTCTATCGCATGTGTTTAGGGTGAGCTTTGTATGCTCTTTGGCCCTAGTTCATGTGTTTAGGGGGAGCTTGTGAGTTTTGTGCTCTTTTGCTCTTTTGCCGGTAGTGTTGAGCCCCTTTGCCTCTTCTTGAGGAGCCGGCGGTTGATTTGAGTTTTCGATCGTCACATGATTGGTGTTGAGCCCTTTGTGCCTCTTCTTGAGGGATCATGTGCTTTCGTTTGTCCATGATCGGTGTTGAGCCCTTTGTGCCTCTTCTTGAGGGATCATGTGTTTTTGTCTCGGTGGTGTCGAGCCGTTGCCCATATCTTTGGGGACCGAGATTGTTAGTGGTGGTGGCCTTTGTGGTTTCCCTCATGCCAAGTGTCTTTTTTTCTTTGCCTTGTGTGGCTTTCGTTCACTTGGATGAGTTGTTCGGCCTTTGCTTTCTCAAACCATTTCTTTGTGCTCGCATGTTGTCAACCCACTCCTCAAGGGGGAGAAATTTGGAAAATCAAGTTCATATGAACCTTGATTTGATAGTGATGAGCGGTTGACAAGTGCTTTGCTAAGAGCTGAAATTGGTTTGATTGCTTTCGGGATTGCTTGTAGCTCTTGTGGATTGCTTGACTCTTTGGTGGTGTTTAGCCTTTGTGCTTCCTTTGGTTCCGAGAGTCTTTGGTTGGAGCTCTTCTCATTTCAAGTTGCCTTGTGTTTGCTTTTTGTTGGCTTTTAGGCACTTGAATGAGTTTTCCTTTTGCTTTCAAACCATCTTTTGTCAATGCACTCATCAAGGGGGAGATTGAGAAACCAAGTTGATATGTGCCTTGGTTTGTATATGATGAGCGATTGACCGGATGTTTTGAGGCTTTGTGTTGAGTGTGTTTCGTCGGGTTGTGTTGTCGGTTGTGTGTCTTTTATTCATATGTTTATGTGGTGTGTTGTCAATGCACTCGTGAGGAGTGGTTGACAACGTTGTGTGGACTGACTCTTGGCCGAGTATTGCAGGTGCAGGTTGCGGCTTGATTTGCGTTGGTGTAGGTGCAGAGCGGGCGCGAAAGGTCTTAGCCTGTGTGGCCTTCGAGGAGTGGAGAGACAAGTAGGCTCGGCTCGATGGACCCGGTGGCCGAACGGGATCAAATGCGGGCCGCATGGTGGCAAGAAAAGCAAGACGAAGTCGTGGACAGGAGCCGGTACAAGGTAGCGGCCAAGTCATTGAACGGGGCAAGACTGAGTAGACCGTCCGGGAGCTGGAGGTGAAAGGCTTGGCGGGCCCGATGCTTGGCGTGGTGAGGCCGAAGCTTGCATGCGGGGTTTTCGGCAGTTCACCAGAAAACTCTCGGGTTCCTCGGTTGCTCCACAAAGCCGAGCACGACGGTTTGTTGGTTTGGCCACAAAACCAACACCGAGCCGGGACGACGTGGCTGCCGAGTCATGAGTGGGATTGGCGTGGAGGCTGCACCGAGTCCGCGGGGTTTGCGGCGGTTCACCACAAAACCGTCGGGGTTACTTGGTTGAGCCACAAACCCAAGACCGGAGGCTCGGCGGGCGGAGACGGGATCCGGGAGCGCCGAGAAGCTTCAAAGCGGGTGACACGCGGCATGATCGAGGTGCTTGCATTGGGAGGATGCGAAGGCCCGATGGATGCGCGGCCGTCCGATGGAGAACTTCATGTGTTGACCAAAATGCCCCTGTGAGGGTTTGTATTGTATCTCCTAGTGTAGAGGCACTTCGGTCTTTTCCGGAGGGCCTATATATAGGAGGAGGGGGCTGAATTTTCAGCCAACTCTTTGGCTTAGTTGGTGGGGGTGCTCTTTCATTTTGGGGTGCTCTTGGGGAGAGAGGGAGAGAGGTGAGTGTGGCTCTTTGTTTGAGCTTTTTGCCATCCAAGATTTGTGATTCTTGTGACTGGCTTGTAACCGGATTTGGCTAAGATATTCATAGTGAAATCTTCCTTCTCAATCTTGTGCCAAATCCTTTGCTCCCGGCGTTTTTCTTTTTCTGTGATTTTCAGAGGTATTTTTGGAGGATTTTCGTTCATCACTCGATTCGTCGATTTGAGGGCATTTCTCTCCGGATTTCTTTGGGGGGATCATGAGTGAGTGCCTTGTGCCTCTTTGTGGATGATCTTGACCCCTCAAACGCCGGATTTAGCCTTCGATTCGTTGATTTTCGGATGAACCCTAGTTCATAGTGTTCTTGGCAAGGATTTGCGATTCCGGGAGTTGTACGGAGTTTGAGGCCGTAATTTTTGGGGCATATCCTCTCCTTGGGGTGTTCATCATCTCCCCAAAATTTTGTCTCAAGACTCCAAGTGGTTTGGGAGATCCATTGATCGAAAGTTTGGGGCGAATTCGCGGGCAGTTTTCTGGGCTGTCCCGGGTGATCCGGTCACTCGTGCCGGGAGACCCGAAGGAGGTAGGTTGACCCGGACACTTGTGCCCGGGTGACCCAGTGCGGCTCTGGAAGGCTCAGGGTGACCCGGTCACTTGTGCCGGTTGACCCGGTAGGTCTCAGCCTTCGTCTTTGTTGCTCGAGTTCTTTCGTGCTTGCTTCCGCTTTGCTTCCTAGCCTTTCAAGCTTTGTTCCTAAGGTCTCGAGAGAGGTTTGTGTGTGCTTCCGCTTGTTCGTGTGTGACCCTCGGAGTTGCGATTGGGATATATGCTAAGTTCTTTTTAGAAAGAATTTTTATCGGCTCCCATTCACTCTCCCCCTCTCTGGTCGCCAATCCGGTCCTTCAGCTTGGGGTCAAACTTGTTCTTGTATCTGTTTGGTGGTGGGATAGGAATCTCTCCAACTCTCTCAATTCCCTCACCACTGTTCTCTCCAAGCTTGTCAGCCCCAAGTGCCTGACCATCATAGCGTTTGAAAGCCGCTATCATGATACCAAGCTGAGGCTCCTGACCCGACAACCAGCTCATACATTTTCTCAGCTCATCATTCTCATCCTGCAAGCGATCAACATAATGTGCAAGCTCCAAATTCTTAACCGCATGCAATTCACAAGTAGAACAAGAAGTGGGAATAGGCTCTTTCAACTTAGCCTCAAGCGAAACAGTGTAAGCATGCAGCTCATCAATCTTTCCATGCAAAACAGGGCAAAAAGTGCAAGCACCTAGCAAAGCAGGTCTAGACTTAAGCTCAGCCACTTCAACCCTAAGCATTTCTAGTTCATCACAAGTAGAAGCATGCTTATCCTTAAGAGCAGTAAGATCAGCTAGGTACATAGAGCAATCACAGCAATCAATCTCATCAGAAACCACAGGAGAAGCCTTAAGCGAATCAATCTCAAACTTAGCATCTAGGTTCTGGGTTTCTAGCTCAGCCACACGGTTCCTAGCATCTTCTAGTGAGGCCCTAAGCTCTTTCCTCATCTTCTTGGCCTCTCTAAGCATGTGATCGCGGTTATCAAGGAAGTCAACCAACTCATCATTCTCCTTGCGCAAAGAGGAGAGCTCATCACATACCTCATCCTCGGAGTCGGAGTCCGAGTCGCTCTGGTGACTCTTCTTGCTGCCGGAGTTGTGAGCCATGCTGCAGAAGCCATCTCCCGCGAAGCAGCTCAACCCGCTCAAGTTCCTGGATGACTTCTTGTTCTTGCGCCGATCACCTTCATCTTCACTGCTACTCAAGCTCGAGGAAGAGTAGGCAGAGCTGGAATCGACGTCGCTCGCTCCGACCATCGCTCGGGCCTTCCTGCCGTGGCCGTCCTTCTTCCTCGACCGTCGCTCATCCTTGTGCTTGTTCTTGTGCTTGTGATCGCGCCTCGATCAGTACTTGCCGTCCTTGCTCGACCGGTGCCAGTAGCCGTCCTTGTAGCCGTCCTTGTTCTCCGTCTTCTCTGGGCAGTCGGCGACGAAGTGTCCTGGCTTGCCGCACTGAAAGCACGTCCGTGCTGTCCTCCTCGTGTTCACCCGGTTCTCGTGCAGCCTCTCGAACCGCCTGGTCAGCAACGCCAGCTCGTCCTCTCCAAGCACGTCGAACTCCTTGTCTGGCAAAGACATCAAAGAAGACAGAGAGTACATCCTGGAGGATGCGTTAGCGTTAGACTTAGCTCCTTTGCCACCAACGAGAGTGAGACTATGAGAATCAGTCGGGCTCTCGATCTTGGCTGTCATACCACGGTCCAACTCAGCCGACTTGAGCTTCGAGAACAGCTCGTTCACCGTCAAGGTGTCATACTTCTCGGACTCAACAATAGCATCAAACTTCCCGTCCCATACGGTACGATCCAACGAGTGCAAGAGCTTCACGGCTCTATCATGATCATTGTATGGGAGGATGTCCACATTGGCTCTCATGTTGTTTACAACGACCGTAAACCGCTGGAAAAGGGCATCGACGGACTCGCCGGGGAGATGAGTGAAGTTCTCGTACTCTCTCCGGTAAGTCGCGTACATCCGAGCCTAAACCTGAGCATTCCCAGCATGAGCATCCTTCAACTGCTCCCAAATCCTACAAGCTAAGTCCTCTGTCTGAACCTGATCGAATTCAGGATGACACAGAGCACGAAACAAGTAGTCAACAGCCTTGTTGTTGGCTTCGAACAAATCCCTCGATCCTGGAGCAAGGAAGTTCATCGGATGAACATAAGCTGTGTTCACCGTGACATCCCAAAGGATCTGACCCTTTCCGCGGAGGAACACCGCCATCCGCCTTTGCCACATCTGGTAGTTCTTCCCGTCGAAGTGCGGAGGACCCGAACCCCGTTCCTGGTACGCCATCTTTGGATCTTAGACTGGTAAGAGTCAATAAAGACCCGAACCGGCTTTGATACCAATTGAAGGACCAATTAGGCGAACCAGAGAGGGGGGGGAGTGAATGGGAGCCGATAAAAATTCTTCTCGAAGGAGATGAGAACCCCAACAAGACGAACACGGCTTCCAAATCACGTCTCCAACTCAACTACCCAAGTTGGTCAAGACCACACAGCCACTGGAGTGCTACGGTCCTAGGAACCAACAACCACCTTCACTGACTCGAGAACGCAGCGGAACTAGCAACTCGAGCGCTACTGACCTACACCGGTCAGGCCGGTGAGCACCACCAGTCAGACCAGTCCCTGCTGGCAAAACCTGAGAACTTCCACAGAAGGCCCCTACACCGGTCAGGCCGGTGTAGCTCACCGGTCAGACCGGTTCAAGCCAGGAAACCCCAAATCCTCCAAACAGGCCTACCGAGCTCCAAACTGACCCAAACTCGAAACAACAGCAACACGGGGAAACAGGGAACTCACCAAGACGTTCACCCGAGCAAAACTCAACAAAGAGTCTGCACCGGTCAGACCGGTGAGAGGCACCGGTCAGACCGGTGTGACCTGAGGTCTTGGGATGAACAGCGCCCGCGGGTCAACTCCCCCAAATCCAACTCCCGATCTCCCGAATCGCTCCACGGTTTTGCACAAGACTTTGGGGATAGTAGGAACACCTCATGGGCACTCCATAGCCAAGATTTGGTCCACCAAAACTTGTCAAATCAAGAGGAATCGAAGAAATCCCACCAAGAACGCCTCTAACCCTAGAGCCACGAAAACCCCAAAATCGAGCCCCTTTGCTCACGGATTTGGGAGGGGAATCAAAGGGAAAAGAACCACGAAGGGTTCATGCATACATCCCCCACCAAATCCCAAAGAGAAAGGCCTCAAAATCGCTCCAAGAAAATCTCCAAGAAAGGGCTCCGAAAATCACCGAAAAGGAGAAACGGGAAAGACACATCCAAGCCTTGAGGAACCACGCCGAATCATCTATACATACCAAAGAGGTTCATACAAGGTCTAGCTTGCCGCCCGATCATCCTTCCCTCTCACAAGATCTCACCATGAAGCTCTCAAGCTAGTCCTAAGAAAATCCTAAGGAAAATAGGACGAGAAAATAGGAAAGCAAATGAGCTAGGGTTCCAAGAGATGGCTGCCATCCTCTCACCACTTGGGTTATATGGAGGCAACCGAAAGACGAAAATACCCTTACTAGCTAACTAGGGATACATGCCCCTCAAGGGCGAATTCGGAAATCTTTGTCTTCGCTCCAACGGACGGAAGCCCAGCGACCGCAAACTTGCTTAGCCTCGACGCAAGCCTTGCGATCCCGACGCGTGTCCTCCGCTTCGAAGATTCCGGACTGCGTCGTCGCACACCGGTCAGACCGTTGCTCCTCACCGGTCAGACCGGTACCCACCGGTCAGACCGGTCTGACCGGTCCGTCTTCGGTTCTTCGATCTTGGCTTTGTGGATCAACCAAGGAACCCAGTGGTTTTCTGGTGAACCACCGGAAACCAAGCGAACTCGGTGTAGCCTCCGCCAATCACCACTCATGACTCGGCTCCCACGTAGTCCCGGCTCGACCTTGGTTTTGAGGCTCAACCAAGAAACCGTCCATGACTTCATCTTGCCGTTCTTGCCACCATGCGGCCCGCACTTGACCCCGCTGGCCACCAGGTCCCTCGAACCAAGCCTACTTGTCTTCTCCACACCTGGAGGCCTCACCGGCAATGACCTTTCGCGCTTGTTCTTCACCTGCACCTGCACCAGTCAAGCCGCAACCTGCAACTGTAATACTTAGCCAAGAGTCAGTCCACACCACGTTGTCAATCACTCATCACACCAGGAAGCGACCATCCACCGGTCCTCGAACCACACCTGGCTCTCACTTGCTGAAAACCAGAAATCCTTCCACGAAGAGCATTGGTTTTACCCAATGGGAAGAACTTCTTGAGAAATGCCTGTGAACACTTGCTCCAAGTGTCAATAGATTCCCGGTAAACGTAGAATCATTGCTTAGCCTTTCCCAAGAGGGAGAATGGAAATAACCGTAAACGAACAGCATCCATATTTGCACCCCTGATGACAAAAGTGCTGCACAGCTCTAGGAATTGCTGCAGATGAGCATTGGCATCCTCATTTGGCTTGACACAAAATGGGCTAGCCTGTACCATCGTGATTAAACCCGTCTTGATCTCGAAATTTTCAGTCCCCATTGCCACCTCAGGGCCTTGCATCACCTGGTCAGCAGAAGAAGCTGAGTACTCACGAAGTGTCTTCTGGGCCATAGCGTTGGACGTGGATGGTACGAAGGAAGCTGGTTCGCCCTCCGGACGAGTATGACGAGGTGAGCCGAAATGAATTTGAGCTTTCCTCACAAGTGACTCGGGATCTTTAGTAAAATTTCCCGGTAGGTCGAAACCAGTCATACGCTACCTGTCTTCATTATCCAAAGATAAAAGAAGACAATCAAGGTTAGCCTGCATTGAGGGTTGTCCTAACCTACTCAGAGTTTATAAACAGATGCAAAGCATAGTCATGATAATCCTATGCCTTCCCCGGCAATGGCGCCAGAAATGCTTGTTGACATTTCTAAACGTCGATCACGTAAGAACAGATTGTAAATCCATCCTTAGTGTCAGCGCTAGAAATGCTTGTTGGCATTTCCCAATGTCACAACTAATGGCGCAGTTAGCGTGAACATCGAGACTTGCCATATGTTAATCTAAATGATCATGAACGAATCCGCAAGTGCACAGATAAACCATTGTAGCATTTCCCCAAGGAAAGAGAGTATTCCAAGGGTATCAAATCCAAGGATGGCAATGGCAGATATCTTAGACTTATGCTTTTACTCTGAATGTAAACCAAGAGATAGATATAGGGAAAACACACTCAAAGGTAGGGATAAGATAAAAGATAATAGGGGTAGTGTGACACACACACCTCAAATCTACTTCTACTCTAGCACACTACGGCTTAGGGGGAACATACGAGTTAGCTCTAGGTTCTAATGTACTAAACATACAAAGCTAGAAGATACAAGAGATAAGCATGAGTATTGCATGAGGGAGACATGGTTCAGCACCCAGGTACAAACGGGGAGCTAGCCCGCGACAACCAGCACTCTGCGAAACTAGACTTTAGACTCCTACAGCAGGTACCCCAACGCGGAGGTTGCCCTAGGATCCAATAGGGCTGTCACCACCAGAGGACCGACCTCTCGTTACGGGGGGTATGCTCATAACTATCGTAGCCAGACAACCTAGGCACCATGCCTACGTCGCTGCTAGACTTCACCCGGCCTGGGCTATTGTGACCCAGGGTGAGAGCCACCAGAAGACTGGTCAACTAGACCGAGTACCGTAGCTTGAACACAGACCCCATGCAACACTCTCATGCTATCTAACAAGATCAACTAAGGCTTGACATACGAACAGATATGAACTCTCTTATGTCTAATCAACAAGATCAAAGGGTCGTGTTCGTGAAGAACACGAGCCTCTAACTTATGAACAAACACATAAGGAAGTAGTTTATCATCCTTCAAGTGGATCAAAAGGTAGTGTTCACGAAGAACACAAGCCTCTAAATGATGAACAGAGGATGAACTCAAGAACACATCAAGAATATGATCTACCATAACTTTATATGAAATAGCTGAATAACTGAAGTAGATCAAAGTCATACAAAGAAATAAAGACAAAAGAGAACTCATACCTAAACTTCCAAGCGGACTTGGAACCTGAAGAAGAGCTACTCTAGCCTACCCCCTAGCCTTGGAAACTAAAAGTGAGAGGAGAATGAGAGAGTAGTGTGTGAGAAATGGGAGCCCCTCCCCTCCTATTTATAGAGGGAGACAAGGCTTGCTCGGACTCCCAAATGGCCCCTAAACACCCGGGACTGCAGCAAGTGACCAATGAGGAGCAACCACGTGGAAGGCCAGGATGGGACGCCACCAAGGCGGTTCGGCCGATCCTAGGATGGGCCGACCCCCTAGGGCGGCCCCACCTGGTGTGCTTCCTCTGGTTGACTGCCTTGTGGGCCCTCTGATCCATCCCCGGTGCATGGCTTGATTTGGTATCCGAGGTGGGCCCTTTGATCCATGTGAAGTCCATGTGGCATCCTCTGATTCGTCGGTGAGTGCCTCCCCTGGATTGATGACGTGTCTTGCCATGTTTCCTTTGGTGGCAACCACCTCCTCAGCTGAGTTGGCATGGTTTCTTCATAGGAGTTGAGTTTCCATCTCTTTTAAGGGGTAAATCACCTACATACAAATAATCTCCAAGGACAAGTGGAACTACATTATTCAAACCTAAATGCTAGTAAATAATGCATATGCCTCCTTTTATGTGAGAATATTGAGGGTTGGAAATGGTGAATTTCCACCGTCAACAAGTATGTCCTGGCCTATCCTCACCATGGGATGGAGGATTAGCTTATTCTTCAAAGCTTTTATAATGGGTTGACTCCGACAGCCCGAGGCCATATTGATGCTGCTGCTCAGGGAGCATTCTTCTCACTCACTGTTCATAATGCTAAATTACTCATTGAGAAGATGGTCTCCAACCAAGGGTGGAGTGATGAAAGACTCCAACCACGACCGAGGGGTACTCATACTGTCAAGGAAGCAGACATGATTACTGCCAAGTTGGATCTTCTTATGAAGAGATTGGATGACTACACCAGCAAGAAGGCCGCCATGGCCACAACTACTCTGCCTATGGATTCTCATATGACTTGTGAAGTTTGTGGCAACATTGGGCCCTCAGGAAATTATTGTCCGGAGACTCAGGAGGAAGTGATGTACATGAACGGCAACAACAACGGTTATCATCCACCTCAGCAAGGAGGCCAATCGTGGAATCAACAATGCCCTTATTATCAAGGAGGTAACCAAGGTAACTCTTACAATCCCGACCAACCCTCCTTGAGAGATCTCATTTTTGGGCAAGCTAATATTAATGAAGGTGTTAACAAAAAGCTAGCTGCCCTTGATAAAACTTTGGAAAGTCTCAACGTTAAGCTTGATAGTTTTTCTTCTGCTCAGAAGAGCCAACTGAGTTTTAACAAAATGTTAGAAGCTCAGTTGGCTCGGCTGGCTACTTTTGTTCCCTCTGTTGAAAATGCAAATGCGGTGACCACGAGAGGGGGTAAGTCCACTCGAGATCCACCATATCCTAACCATGCAGGTACAGATAAGAAAGGCATAACAGAGGTTGAGAATATTCGTGAGGAGTCATCTGACTCAGAAGAATTCCCGCAGGTAAGGAAGGTGCCATTGAAAGATAAGGCACCTGAAGGAGTGACGGCACATCCAGAATTTGTAGAAGCCAATGTGATGTCGTTCCCTCAAAGGAACAGGAAGGCAACAGTAGATGAACAGTTCAATCGCTTCGTGGACATGATTCAAAAGGTTTATATCAACGTCCCATTACTCGAGGCAATACGTGTACCCACTTACGCGCGTTATCTCAAGGACATCCTAACCAAGAAGCGAGCTCTTCCTATGACGGAAGTGGTACGACGCACGGAGGAGTGCAGTGCTGCTATACTCAACTGCCTTCCTGAGAAGAAGAAAGATCCAGGATGCACTACAATCACTTGTATGATTGGGACCCAACATTTCGACCATGCTCTCTGTGACTTCGGGGCTAGCGTCAGCGTCATGCCCAAGGTAGTCTTTGATCAACTTAATTACACGAGTTTGTCTCCAACCACTTTGCAGCTGCAGCTGGCCGATTCTTCAGTCCGATACCCAGCGGGAATAGCCGAGGACATTCCAGTGAAGGTCTGGGATTGCTTTATCCCTGTTGACTTTGTGGTGCTGGACTTGGAGATCGCCAAGGAGGTGCCGCTCATACTTGGGCGACCATTTCTGAGTACAGCTGATGCACAAATTGATGTGGGGGCCGGTGTGATCTGCCTCTACATCAACGGCAAGGAGAAGAGGTTCGAATTCCGTCCAAGAAAAGAACAATGCTCAATGATCAAGGATTTACCAACTCCCGACACTCCAGCACGAGAGGTCGAAATACCACCACGGCAAGCGAACAACCTCATTGCATTCATGAAGAATTTTTGGAAGGGAGAACATCAACACATGGGTACGGGACAGAAACAGTATTGGAAATCTCAGTCCTAGTCCAAGAAATCACCCCCTGCACATCACAACCCACATGACACTTAGAAGATGTGGAGGAAGGTGAATAGAAAGCCAACTCCTCTTCTGAAGGAAACGGCTGCCTCACTGCCAAGGTAAGAAGTTTGGAACCAAGTCTAGCTCTAAAGACTCAAAATAACGAGCTCGGCGCCGACAGGTAAGTTCGGTAAGTTATCCTTAGTTTCCATTACAATAAAATTCTGATCCAAGAAAGGCAAGCTACTTCTACTTTATGTTTTCTGCATTCTAGCTGGGGCGAGCTCAGGAGTGATGTCCATCCGGACATTCCTTGAGCTTGTACCATGGCACTAACTTGTCACAGCCACAGCCACAGCCTGCTACACCACCGGTGGTAGGAGGGGCCCCTGCGGGGTACATGTTCGGGGTTACCCCTGGATATGCACCTGGTTGGGATCAGCCCACCAACTATCCGAGTGCGAGTGGCACAGCTTGGGCAAGTGCGAGCGGTGCTCAGTGGGCTACACCCGCTAGTTCAAGCTCTGGTGGTCCACCTCCGTCCTCGTCCTTCCGGCGGCACTCCTCAGCCTCTGCACGCGATGCTCAGCTCGCGCAGCAGATGGGAGAGCTCACCGTTCAGGTCACAGGATTGGAGGAGACGCTGAACACCCACGTCGAGTCTACCTTAGTGTGGCAGTGTCAGGCTGGTGAAAGGATCGAAACCATGCAGCAGAACCAGCAGTGATACATGGAGGAGCAGAGGGCTTACTACGCGAGTCAGGGATTCTTCTTCCCTCCTCCGCAGTCAGCCTGAAGCTAGCTTGGGGGAGGACCCCCATCCTGAGCTAACTTGTATCTTCCTTTGTTTTCAGAATCCCTTATAAATGAAAACCCAAAAAATGTGCAAAAATAAAAAGACCAAAAATATTTATTTTCTTTCATCATCATCGTTTGCTTAGTTTGCTTTGATATGCATAGTAAGAATGCTTTGCATCTATGGTTGAAATGATGAATAGTTGCTCTATTTATTCTTCTCGTATGTCTTGCTTACAACTTTGTATCCTACCTTAGTTTTAAGTTTGTTGGCTTGCATGTTCAAACCTTAGCTTGAAAAACTGTGGGTAGCAGAAAGCATGATCCTTGCCTAAGTTATTGTGAGACATGATATGGCATAATAGAGTGCTATGATCTTGTACCTAGTGATGCTTGACATCCGGAGTTTTTCTTTTTGAAAAATCAAAACTTGATGAGTTCCTCTATGGTGAGCATTTCCTATCCAAGGCCATATGTAGATTCTAGTTCTTAGCCTCCACATATGCAGCTTGTTTTCTCATTGAGCTTTGTCAAATTGTTGTGACCCTTGTTAGAACTCATACTCCCCTGATCAAGATCACGTACACGTTCATGCTAAACTTCTACACTGGAAGTTAGCATTCATCATTTGTTCCATTTGCTCATGCATTCTTCCATAAATAAAACTCTATGTATCTTCGTATCATTCATCCGTCTCCAAATATCTCCAGTAGAGACAAAGGGCTAGCTAAAAAAAAGAAAAGCATGCTCAAAAGCATGGCAATAATAAAATAAAGAAAGCTAGCCCAAGTCTCGAAAAATTTGTAAAGGAGAAAAAGGGATCGATATGTGCAAGAGAAAGAGTTCCACCATATAGACGGTAATAACTAGTACCTACTCCGGGGCTAGTGTCCACCTTACCATCAATCCCTCATATAAAGCATGGTAATATCTAGCACCCATTTACGGGCCTAGTATCCACCTTGCCATGCTCATATCCTTCACACACATATGCACATCTTGATCAGGATGTATGTTTGTTTCTTCCAAGGATCTGGTCTTTGACTTAGCAAAATATGAGAGACAAGTATGCCACATTTCCTCCCTACCTACAGCTCCACATAAGCCTATTAGGAGTAGAATGTGAAGAAAGGCAACATCAATGCCTTGGTGAGGAACCATACACTTTTGAGCGACCTGAGAGTATCATTTGAGGAACTCTGATCTTCTTTTTTCAAAAATTTGCAAAACCTCTGGATTGATAGTTGATCAAGGTATGAGTGATTATGCATTTGCTATATAACCATTCTGTCTCTCAACCGCCTAAGGCAGGTGAAGCTATATGCCCCACGTCTTCAGGTGAAAGGTAAGAACATTGCCAACTTGTTCAACTCCTGGTAAAGTACTTAGCTGTATGTTTGCCATAAGTTGAGAATACAACATTGTAGCAACTCTTGATCAACCAACCTAAGTCCCTAATGTCTTGCTTCAAGACGAGCAAGAGGTTAGCTTGGGGGAGATTGTTGCTGGCTATTAAGTACTACTTTCAACCCTCAATATTCTAACATAAATGGAGGCATATGCATTATGTACTTGCATTTTGGTTTGAATAATGTAGTTCCACTTGTCCTTGGAGATTATTTGTATGTAGGTGAAATACCTATTAAAATAGATGGAAACCCACCTTCTATGGAGAAACCATGCTAACTCAGCTGAGGAGGTGGCTGCCACCAAGGAAACACATGGCATTCCACATCATCGATCCAAGGGAGGCACTCACCGACGAATCAGAGAGCGCCACATGGACTTCACATGGATCAAGGGGACCACCTCGGATACCAAATCAAGCTATGCACTGGGGAAGGATCAAAGGGCCCACTAGTCAGCCACCTGGAGGAAGCACGGTCGAGATGGCCGCCCTAGGGGTTCGGCCGAACCTAGGATCGGCCGAATTGACCTAGGGTCAGTTCATCCCGGCCTTCCACGTGTTGGTTGCTCATTGGTCACTTACCTCACTCCCAGGTGTTTTGGTGGAGTTTGAGCCCCGAAGCAAGCTTCCTCCTTGCCTGTAAATAGAAGGGGAGGGGCTCCCATTTCTCACACACCACTCTCTCATTCTCCTCTCACTTTTAGTTTCCAAGGCTAGGGGGTAGGCTAGAGTAGCTCTTCTTCAGGTTCCAAGTCTTCTTTGGCATCTAGGTATGAGTTCTCTTTTATCTTTATTTCATTGCATGACTTTGATCTACTTCAGTTATTCAGCTATTTCATATAAAGTCATGGTAGATCATATGCTTGATATGTTCTTGAGTTCATCCTTTGTTCATCATTTAGAGGCTTGTGTTCTTCATGAACACTACCTTTTGATCCACTTGAAGGATGATAAACTCATTCCTTATGTGTTTGTTGATAAGTTAGAGGCTCGTGTTCTTCACGAACACGACCCTTTGATCTTATTGACTAGACATAAGAGAGTTCGTATCCGTTCGTATGACTAGCCTTAGTTGATCTTATTAGATGGCATGAGAGTGTTGCATGAGGTTTGTGTTCAAGCTACGGTACTCGGTCTAAGTTGACCAGTCTTCTGGTGGCTCTCACCCTGGGTCACAATAGCCCGGGCCGGGTGAAGTCTAGCAGCAACGCAGGCATGGTACCTAGGTTGTGTGGCTACGTTAGTTATGAGCATACCCCCCCCCCCGTAACGATAGAGGTAGGCCGTAGTGGTGACAGCTGTTGGACCCTTTGGAACCCTCCGCGCTGGGGTACTTGCTGTAGGAGTCTAAAGTCTAGTTTCGCAGAGTGCTGGTCGTCGCGGGCTAGCTCCTCGTTTGTACCTGGGTGCTGAACCTTACCCTCTCATGCAATACTCATGCCTATCTCTTGTATCTTCTAGCTATGTATGTTTAGTACATTAGAACCTAGAGCTAACTCGTATGTACCCCCTAAGCTGTAGTGTGCTAGAGTAGAGGTAGATCTGAGTGCGTGTCACACTACCCTTTATATCTTTATCTTATCCCTGCCTTTGAGTTTGTTGTTTCCTATATCTATCTCTTGGTTTACATTCATGCAAAAGCATAAGTCTATGATATCCGCCATTACCTTCCACGGATACGATACCCTTGGAATATTCTCCTTCCTTGGGGAAATGCTACAATGGTTTATCTGTGCGCTTGCGGATTCGTTCATGATCGTTTAGATTAACCTTTGGCAAGTCTTGATGTTCACGCTAACTCGGTGTCGTTAGTTGTGACGTTAACAGGCATTTCTTGGTGTTGTCACTAAGGATGGATTCCAAATCTGTTTTTAAAGTGACGGCGCTAAGAAACGTCAACACACTCCTCACCAAAATCGCTCATAGTGTAGGTCATCCATAGGAGCTTGGAACAACAACTGGGTGCAGCAACATACTCGGCCTTTGTAGTGGACTAGGCTACACTGGATTGCTTGTGAGACGACCAAGAGACCAAAGAAGAGCCGAGAAACTGGCAACAACTCGAGGTAGACTTGGGGTCCAAACGACACCGAGCAAAATCAGCATCCGAGAATCTATGAAGTCTGAGTGTCGAGGAGGCACAATACCAAAGACCAAACTCAGGAGTGTAGTTCAAGTCCTTGAAGATCCTCTTGACGGCCTGCCGATGTGAAGTCCTCGGTGAAGCCTGAAAATGAGCGCACAGACACACACTGAACTGTATCTCCGGCCTCGTCGCCATCAAGTAGAGGAGGGAGCCGATCATGCTCCTGTACTCCTTCTGGTCCACGGGTTTGCCATCTTCATCTGCATCCAAAGCCGTAGTGGTACTCATCGGTGTAGTCAGCGGCTTGGAGTAGTTCATGCCAAATTTCTTCACTATGTCCTTGGTGTACTTCTCCTGGTGTACAAAGGTCCCATCCTTGACTTGCTTGATCTGGAGCCCTAGGAAAAACTGCAGCTGGCCCATCATAGACATCTCAACTTCCCTGCTCATGTCATGTGCAAATCTGGCAACAAGGTCATGAGAGGAGCCACCAAAGATTATGCCTTCCACGTAAATCTGAACAATCAACATGTCATTTCCATGCTTAAGGACAAATATGGTCTTATTAATTGTGCCCATCACAAACCCCTTACTCAGCCAAAAACTTATCAACCTACCATACCAAGCCCTTGGTGCCTGTTTCAACCCATATAGCGCTCTCTAGAGTTTGTACACATGGTGTGGGTATCTCTCATTCTCAAACCCTGGGGGTTGCCTCACATACACTTCGTCCTCTATCACCCCATTCAAGAAAACACTCTTCACATCCATCTGGAACAACTTGAACCCTTTAGCCACGACAAAGGCTAGAAGGATCTGAATTGCCTCCAGTCAGGCCACAGCAGCAAATGTCTCCTCATAATCTATACCCTCTTTCTGGTTGAACCCCTGAGCCACCGACCTTGACTTATTCCTCACAACCATCCCATTCTCACCTTCCTTGTTCTTCCACACCCACTTGGTACCTATAAGACGACAATTTGGTGGTGGATCAACTAACACTCAAACTTGGTTTCTCTCAAAATTCTCCAACTCCTCATGCATGGAATTCAACCAGTTTGCATCAAAAAGTGCATGTCCAATATCTTTGGGCTTAAACGAGGTAACAAATGCAGAGTGAGCAAAGTTAGAAGTATTTCGTGACCTCGACCGTGTAGTGCATTCATGAAGGTCACCTATTATCCTCGATGGTGGATGATCCACGTGTACACGCCGGGGAGCCTCTCGCCTGGATATGACCTCCCCCTCAGTGGCAGCTTCCACTCGAATAGCCTCAGTCATCGTAGGAGTAGGGGATGGACCATCCTCGATCGTCGTCGTAGTGGAAGTAGCATGTACACGGTCAGCTGCGAGAGCATCACCACCATAATCATCTTCTTCTCCATCACCATCCTTCTCATCATCAAAGATCTTCTCACCAACTTCATTGTCACCTGCACACTCAAAGATAGAAGAGCTACATGGTTGTGTCTCGTCGAAGGTTACCTCACAAGTCTCCATGATTCGGTTTGTGTCAAGATTGAGCACATGATATGCTCTAGAGTGAATAGAATAACCGAGAAAGATACCATCTGAGCACCTAGCCTCAAACTTATCTAGCTTGCCCTTCTTGAGAATAAAGCACTTGCAACCGAAAGCTCGAAAGTGACTCACCTTGGGTTTTTTGCCCATGCATCAGCTCATAAGATGTCCTCTTCTTGAAAGCACAACGAAAAATGCTATTCGACACATAGCAAGCGGTATTGACCGCCTCGGCCCAGAAACACCTAGGAGTCCTATGCTCATCAAGCATCATCCTGGCCATCTCACAAAGGGTTCGGTGCTTCCTCTCCACTAAGCCATTCTGGCAAGAAATATATGGAGAAGAGTACTAATGGTCGAGACCAAGATCACTACAAAAGGTATCAAAATGAGAGTTCCTGAATTCTGTGCCATTGTCACTCTGTATAGCTCGAATGGCATCCCCATGTCTCTCATTCTTCTACCTCAAGATCAAGTCTTGAACAAAGCCAAATGTCTCGCTCTTATCCTCCAAAAAAACCCAAGAGTACCGAGAGAAATCATCAACTACAACAAACACATACCACTTCCCACCCACAGAGCGAACACGAGCTGGCCCAACCAAATCCATGTGCAACAGCTCACAAGGTCGCTCGGTCATGACAACAAACAGGGGTGCATGAGAAGTGGCAACCATCTTTCCATGCCGACATGGAGCACAAACCAAATCCTTCTTGAATTTAAACTTTGGCAATCCTCGGACAATGTCTAGGCCACTAAAGTGGGAAAGCAACTCAAAGCTCAAGTGCTCTGGCCTCCTATGCCACTTCCAAAGCTCAGCCGAAACGCCAGCTACAAAGCATCATAGAGGACCAACAAACTAAAAAAATCAACATGAAAGATTTGACCCTCGGGGACGATCGTATAGACAAGATCGCCTCGAGAATCAAGCACACGAGAAGCGCCCAACTTAAAATGAACCTCAAAACCCTCGTCAAGTAACTGGGATACTGACATCAGGTTAAACCCAAGTGACTTGACCGAAGCCACACTCTTTAACATCACCTTGCTACTCACCTTCACCGTACCTTTAGCAAACACTCGTCCTCTCCCATTGTCCCCGAAAGTGATGTACTCCCTCGTACTCACCGGGGTGAGGCTGGAGAACCACCCACAATCTCCAGTCATGTGATGCGAACAACCGGAGTCGATCAACCAAAAGTTCTCCATGCCTCCCACCTACAAATCAAAAGCGAGGAGGAGAATGAGCAAGCGACTCAACATTGGGGTTAGTACAAAAAGAGTCAAACCACTATTGAGCCATTTGCTCAAAAGAAGGGTTAGCAAAATCCATCCTACCTAAACCTCTAGGCGGAGCCCTCTCACACCTACCACCAAAGAACCTGTCACGTCTCACTGGAGGGGAACGTGTACCATGAGGGGGGAAACGTGGCCCATAGTCCCTCTGAGAACCAAAACTGCGTTCATGCCTCCCAAACTCGTAACGATCACGAGAAGGAGCACGTGCAGCAAACTCACCACGCCCAGACCCAACACACCTATCTCTTCAAGGAAATCCACGAGCACCCAGAGTAGGAACTGTATGCACAAACCTCTCACCCCGAGGTAGAGGCTATTGACATTTCTTAACGTCGATCACTTAAGAATAGATTTAGAATCCATCCTTAGTGACAACGCTAGAAATGCTTGTTGGCATTCATTAACATCACTACTAATGATGCTGAGTTAGCGTGAACATCAAGACTTGCCAAAGGTAAATCTAAACGATCATGAACGAATGTGCAAGCGCATAGATAAACCATTGTAGCATTTCCCCAAGGAAGGAGAATATTCTAAGGGTATCGTATCCGTGGAAGGCAATGGTGGATATCATAGACTTATGCTTTTGCACTAAATGTAAACCAAGAGATAGATATAGAAAACAACAACTCAAAGACAGGGATAAGAGAAATGATATGATAGGGTAGTGTGACACACACTCAGATCAACCTCAACTCTAGTACTCTACGGCTTAGGGGGAACATACGAGTTAGCTCTAGGTTCTAATGTACTTAACATACAAAGCTAGAAGATACAAGAGATAGGCATGGAACATTGCATGACAGGGTAAGGTTCAGCACCCAGGTACAAACGGGGAGATAACCCGCGACGACTAGCACTCTAGGAAACTACACTTTAGACTCCTACAGTAATAACCCAGCGCGGAGGATTCCAAAGGATCCAACAGCTGTCACCACTGCGGCCTACCTCAATCGTTACAGGGGGTATGCTCATAACTAACGTAGCCACACAACCCATGCACCATGCCTGCGTTGCTGCTAGACTTCACCCGGCCCGGGCTATTCTGACCCAGGGTGAGAGCCACTAGAAGACTGGTAAACTTAGACCGAGTACCGTAGCTTGAACACAAACCTCATGCAACACTATCATGCCATCTAACAAGATCAAGTAAGTCTAGACATACAAACGGATACGAACTCTCTTATGTCTAGTCAACAATATGGAACCAAAAGGTAGTGCTCACGAAGAACACAAGCCTCTAAATGATGAACAAGAGATGAACTCAAGAACATATCAAGCATATGATCTACAATGACTTTACATGAAATAGCTGAATAACTGAAGTAGATCAAAGTCATACAAAGAAATAAAGATAAAAGAGAACTCATACCTAGACTCCAAAGTAGACATGGAACCTGAATAAGAACTACTCTAGCCTACCCCCTAGCCTTGGAGACTAAAAGTGAGAGAAGAATGAGAGAGTGGTGTGTGAGAAATGGGAGCCCCTCCCCTTCTATTATAGACAAGGAGGAGGCTTGCCTCGGGCACCAAATGGCCTCAAAACACCTGGGAGTGAGGCAAGTGACCAATGAGCGAGTGACACGTGGAGGGACGAGATGGGGCGGCCCTAAGGCAGTTCGGCCGGTGCTAGGATCGGCCGGCCCCCTAGGCCCCCCACTCGGGGTGGTTTTCCTCTGGGTGGCTGCCTTGTGGGCCCTCTGATCCATCCCTGGTGCATGGCTTGTTTTGGTATCAGAGGTGGGCCCCTTGATCCATGTGAAGTCCATGTGTCGCTCTCTGATTCATCGGTGAGTGCCTCCCTTGGATCAGTGACGTGGATTGCCACGTGTTTCCTTGGTGGCAGCCACCTCCTCAGCTGAGTTGGCATGGTTCCTCCATAGAAGGTGAGTTTCCATCTCTTTTAATGCTTATTTCACCTACATAGAAATAATTTCCAAAGACAAGTGGAACTACATTATTCAAACCAAAATACAAGTAATAATGCTTATGCCTCCATTTATGTGAGAATATTGATGGCTGAAAGTAGTACTTAACAACTGTCAACAAACTCCCCCGAGCTAACCTCTTGCTCGTCTCGAAGCAAGATATTAGAGACTTAGGTTGGTTGATCAGGATTTGCTACGATGTCATATTCTTAACTTATGGCAAACATACAACAAAGTATTCTTGCAAGAGTTGAACAAGTTGGCAATATTCTTACCATTCACTTGACGACGTGGGGCATATAGCTTCACCTGCCTTAGGCGTTGAGAGACAGAATGGTTATATAGCAAATGCATAATCACTCATACCTTGATCAACTACCAATCCAGAGGTTTTGCAAATTTTTCAAAAGAAAATCAGAGTTCCTCAAATGATACTCTCGAATCGCTCGAATTGTATGGTTCCTCACCAAGGCATCAATGTTGCCTTTCTTCACATCCTACTCCTAATAGGCTTATGTGGAGCTGTAGGTAGGGAAGAATGTGGCATACTTGTCTCTCATATTTTGCTAAGTTAAAAACCGGATCCTTGGAAGAAACAAACATACATCCTGATCAAGATGTGCATATGTGTGTGATGGTAATGAGCATGGTAAGGTGGATACTAGGCCCGGAAAAGGGTGCTAGATATTACCATGCTTTATATGAAAAATGAGGGATTGATGGTAAGGTGGACACTAGCCACGGAGTAGGTACTAGTTATTACCATCTATATGGTGGAACTCTTTTTCTTGCACATATCAATCCCTTTCTCCTTTTTGAATTTTTTGAGACTTGGTCTAGCTCTTTTTATTTTATTTTTGCCATGCTTTTGAGCATGCTTTTCTTTCTCTTTTTTTTCTTTTTTCAGCTAGCCCCTTTGTATCTATTGGAGATATTTGGAGAGGGGTGAATGATACAGAGATGCATAGAGTTTTATTTGTGGAAGAATGCGTAAGCAAATAGAACAAATGATGAATGCTAACTTCCAGTGTAGAAGTTTAGCATGAACATGTACGTGATCTTGATCAGGGGAGTATGAGTTCAAACAAGGGTCACAACAATTTGACAAAGCTTAATGAGAGAACAAGCTGCATATGTGGAGGCTAACAAAAGCTAGAATCTACATATGGCCTTGGATAGGAAATGCTCATCATTGAGGAACTCATCATGTTTTGATTTTTCAAAAAGAAAAACTCTGGATGTCAAGCACCACTCGGTACAAGCTCATAGCACTCTATTATACCATATCATGTCTCACAACAACTTAGGCAAGGATTATACTTTTTGCTACCCATAGTTTTCAAGCTAAGGTTTGAACATGCAAGCCAACAAACTCAAAACTTAGGTGGGATACAAAGTTTTAAGCAAGACATACGAGAAGAATAAACAGAGCAACTATTCATCATTTCAACCATAGTGGCAAAGCATTCTTACTATGCATATCAAAGCAAACTTGATGAAAGCAAACAAATCTTTTTGGTCTTTTATTTTTGCAGATTTTTTTGGGTTTTCATTATAAGGTATTCTGAAAACAAAGGGAGATACAAGTTACCTCAGGATGGGGGTCCTCCCCCAAGCTAGCTTCAGGCTCACTGCGGATGAGGGAAGAAGAAACTCTGACTCGCGTAGTAAGCCCTCTGCTCCTCCATGTGTCGCTGCTGAGCCTACTGCATGGCTTCAATCCTCTCACCAGCTTGACGCTGCCACGCTGAGGTAGACTCGACGTGGGTGTTCAGCGTCTCCTCCAATCCCATGACCTGGACTGTGAGCTCTCCCATCTGCTGCGTGAGCTGAGCATCGCGTGCAGAGGCTGAGGAGTGCTGCCTAAAGGACGAAGACGGAGGTGGACCACCGGAGCTAGAACTAGCGGGTGTAGCCCACTGAGCACCAGTCGCACTCGCCTAAGCTGTGCCACTCGCACTCGGCTGGTAGGTGGGCTGATCCCAACCAGGTGCATATCCAGGGGTAACCCCGAACATGTACCCCGCAGGGGCCCCTCCTGCCACCGGTGGTGTGGCAGGCTGTGGCTGTGGCTGTGGTGGTGGCTGTGACTGCTGCTGCTGCGTGTGTGCTCTCTTCACCGCGCTTCTAGTGGACCTGCCTGAAACACTAGCACGACGGCTTTCCTCTTGTGTAACAAGGGGAATGGTTAGTGAATCCGAGCTATACAATCGAAACCCCGGGTTAGGTAATGGGATTTGATTTGCATAACCCGGAAAGAAGAAAGTTAATGAATCATTTGGGCCTCTCTTAAGTATATGCCCCTGGATCAAGTATGCCTCATCAATGAGAACTCGGGCGTCCCGATGAAGGGTACGAGATTCTCGCTAAGAACCCTGAGTCTGAGAGCAATACGAGTCACCAAAGACGAAGACTCAATAGGACCTATCATCTTAAAATTCCTCAACCACTGCCAAGTCATAAATTTAACGGGAGAGACCTTGATCTGTTTAGCAGCAGCATATAAAAGCATCAACTCATCACTACGCACGGGCCGAACATCCTCTCGTGGAAAGAGAGTGATGGCGAGCCACTTATGCCACAAACGGAGAGTGGGATGCACAATATCATTGCACCGAGGCACAAATTTGCCACTGTAAACAAGACCAGAGATGTCTGCCCAGAAAGAGTCTCGAACAAAAACCTCACAAGCCTTCTTCAAAGAAACAACACAACGCGAATTAAAACCAAGGAGACAACTAAGTTTCTTCCAAGAAACATGGTAATGGGTCCCAAAAAGACGAAACTCAATACCATCAGCCACCTCGGTAAGAGAGCAAATAAACTGGATGGTGAGGGGCCGAGAGGCAAGATCTGTTACCGGTGCAAACTCCTCCCAACCAAGAGCATACCAAATGGAAACAAACTCGAGGTTCATACATGTTTTCTTCATGAGAGTCGGGTCGAAGTCCCAGGTATGGGCGAAGACTTGGTCCTTCAGGAGAGCGTAGGCTTGCTCCACTCGAGTGCCTCGCAAGCTGAGGTAGGGGTGTCGTCGACGACCTCCTTCACTGCTTGTGGTTCAGCTTGCTTTTCTTGCTCTTCTTCATAATCCATCGTTGATGGGCTCGGCGTCGACTCGGTGGGGACGGATGAACTCGCGCTTGACCGCGAACGGGAGCGTGTCACCTTCCGGAGAGTGTTCGCCACCTAATTCATGCTAGCACACAACAAAGGGGCGACAAGAGCAACTCGGTGATGGATTAGTAAAATCGAATGAAATTCTTACGGAGCTTGCTCCACCAATAGAAATACTTTCAGCAACACAGTAGAGAGAATACTTCATGATCCAAACTGGAGCAAGAAATCCAAGAAAACCAAGAGAGCAAGGAGTGGAGAGGGGAGTGTGAGTGAAATGAGTTGAATGGGTGAAGAACACCGCCTCTCCCCCTGCTATTTATAGGCAAATGCGCCGGGCATTCAGATATGGCCGTTGGGCAACGGCTAGGAGCGGTTGGAGCAAAGTGGGGCCTAGCAGCCGTTGGGCTGCTTCGGCCGAACCTGGGGTCAGCGACCCCAGGCCGGGCCCACCTACCCCCTGCCCTGGCTAGTGGCTCCCCAACGGGTACTGGGGGCCTGCCAGAGTGCCTTGGCCCAAATTCCCTCGAAATATTTTTCAAATAATATTTATAGAATTTTCAAACTCAGAAATTATTTTTAGAAATTTTATTTGAAAGGGAAAAAGGGCTAGATAAATCTAGCATGCTGATGCAAGGTTTGGAAAAATCAAATATGCAATTTTGGAAATCAAATAAAATTTTGGAAAGGGAAATATGAGATAAATACTAGCTTTAACATGTTTTGGTAGAAATGACTCATCATTTTTAATCCAACGAGTTGGACTCTTCTCCGCTGTTAATTCCACTCGGCACCCCACTCCTGAGAAGTAGAGGGTGATGCCTTCTCAACCTTCCTCCATTCCTTATGAATTTTCTTTTGCTTCTTTGACAGAGATTTCTTCTTTGGGGTTGAAGGCTCCGTCCTTCCCCCAAGCTGCTCAACACTATCTTGCACCAAATAGCATTGCTCTTCTTTGTCTTGAAACTTGAACTTCAAGTTCTCTTCCCAATGCGGAAATAGATTACTCCGGCCCCCACATTGATTCTAGCTCGGACATCACTGAGAAATGGTCGCCCAAGGATGAGCGGCATTCCTCCCTCGTCATGCATATCAAGGACCACGAAATCCGCGAAGACATAAGAGTTCTTGACCTTGACCAATAAGCTCTCAACAATTCCTTCTAGATATCGTATCGTTGAATCAGTGAGTTGGATAGTCCGTGTTGTTGGAGAGAGAGCTGGATATCCCAGTTGCTCGAACATGGCCTTGGACATGAGATTAACACTTGCACCAAGGTCACAAAGGGCATGCTTGACCGTCTTGTAATAGATTGTGCATGTGATAGCTGGATAGCCAGGATCTTTCTTGTGCACAATTGCTGATTCCTCCCATAGATCTAGAATTTGTTATATGGAATTTCCTGCATAGTTAGGGGCATGTGTCTTCCTAGGTTGCTTACCACACCTAGTTGACACTACACTAACATTTTCACAAGAGGACACGAGTTGCCCCGGGATCCTCCCGTTGTCAGCAGATGGAACCAAAGCAGCTAACTGAACTAACTGAGTTTCCAACATTTTGTTAAAACTCAGCTGGCTCTTCTAAGCAGAAGAAAAACTTTCAAGCTTAACGTTGACACTTTCCAAGGTTTTATCAAGGGCAGCTAGCTTTTTGTTAACACCTTCATCAATCTTAGCGTGCCGGAAAATGAGATCTCTCAAGGAGGGTTGGTTAGGATTCTAAGAGTTACCTTAGTTACCTCCTTGATAATAAGGGCGTTGTTGATTCCACGTTTGGCCTCCTTGTTGAGATGGATGATAACCATTGTTTTTGCCGTTCATGTACATCACTTCCTCCTGAGTCTCCGGACAATAATTTTCTGAGTGCCCAGTGTTGCCACATACCTCACAAGTCATATGAGAATCCATAGGCAGAGTAGTGGTGGCCATGGCAGCCTTCTCGCTGGTGTAGTCATCCAATTTCTTCATAAGACGATCCAACTTGGCAGTAATCATGTCTGCTTCCTTGAGAGTATGAGTACCCCTCGGACGTGGTTGGAGTGTTTCATCACTCCACCCTTGGTTGGATACCATCTTCTGAATGAGTAATTTAGCATTATCAACAGTGAGTGAGAAGAATGCTCCCTGAGCAGCCGCATCAATATGGCCTCGGGCTGTCAGAGTCAACCCATTATAAAAGCTTTGAAGAATAAGCCAATCCTCCATCCCATGGTGAGGACAAGCCAGGACGTACTCCTGAAGCCTTTCCCAGGCCTCTGGAATGGATTCACTTGCTTCTTGCTGAAAACCAGAAATTCTCCCCCGAAGAGCATTTGTTTTACCCAATTGGAATAACTTCTTGAGGAATGCCTCTGAACACTTATCCCAAGTATTAATGGCATCGCGATTTGCATAGAACCATTACTTAGCTTTCCCTAGGAGAGAAAATGGAAACAGTCGGAGATGAACAGCATCCATATTCGCACCCCTGATGATGAAAGTGCTGCATAGCTCTAGGAATTACTGCAGATGGGCATTGGCATCCTCATTTGGCTTGCCACAGAATGGGCTAGCCTGTACCATCATGATTAGATCCGTCTTGATCTCAAAATTTTCAGTCCCCATTGCCACCTCAGGGCCTTGCAGCACCTGGTCAGCAGAAGGAGCTGAGTACTCACGAATTGTTTTCTGGGCCATATCGTATGACATGGATGGTACAAAGGAAGCTGGTTCGCCTTCCAGACGAGTACGACGAGGTGAGTCAAAATGAATTCGAGCTTTCCTCACTAGTGACTTGGGATCTTCAGTAAAATTCTCTGGTAGGTCGAAACCAGTCATACAGTACATGTCTTCATCATCCAAAGCTAAAAGAAGACTATCAAGGTTAGCCTGTATTGAGAGTTGCCCTAACCTACTCATGATTTATAAACAGATGCAAAGCATAGTCATGATAATCCTGTGCCTTCCCCGGCAACGGCACAAAAAATGCTTGTTCACATTTCTTAACGTTGATCACTTAAGAATAGATTTAGAATCCATCCTTAGCGACAATGCTAGAAATGCTTGTGGGCATTCCTTAACGTCACTACTAACAACGCCGAGTTAGCGTGAACATCAAGACTTGCCAAAGGTAAATCTAAACGATCATGAATGAATCCGCAAGCACACAGATAAACCATTGTAGCATTCCCCTAAGGAAGGAGAATATTCCAAGGGTATCGTATCCGTGGAAGGCAATGGCGGATATCATAGACTTATGCTTTTGCACTGAATGTAAACCAAGAGATAGATATAGAAAACAACTCAAAGACAGGGATAAGAGAAATGATATGATAGGGTAGTGTGACACACACTCAAATCTACCTCTACTCGAGTAGTCTGCAGCTTAGGGGGAACATACGAGTTAGCTCTAGGTTCTAATGTACTAAACATACAAAGCTAGAAAATACAAGAGATAGGCATGGAACATTGCATGAGAGGGTAAGGTTCAGCACCTAGGTACAAATGGGGAGATAGCCCACGACGACCAGCACTCTGCGAAACTACACATTAGACTCCTACAGCAATACCCCAGCACGGAGGGTTCCAAAGGGTCTAACAGTTGTCACCACAGCGGCCTACCTCAATCGTTACGGGGGGTATGCTCATAACTAATGTAGCCACACAACCCAGGCACCATGCCTGCGTTGCTGCTAGACTCCACCCGGCCCGGGCTATTGTGACCCAAGGTGAGAACCACCAGAATACTGGTCAACTTAGACCGAGTACCGTAGCTTGAACACAAACCTCATGCAACACTATCATGCCATCTAACAAGATCAACTAAGGCTAGACATACAAACGGCTCTTATGTCTAGTCAACAAGATCAAAGGGTCATGTTCTTGAAGAACACGAGCCTCTAACTTATGAACAAACACATAAGGAATGAGTTTATTATCCTTCAAGTGGATCAAAAGGTAGTGCTCACAAAGAACACAAGCCTCTAAATGATGAATAAGAGATGAACTCAAGAACATATCAAGCATATGATCTACCATGACATTATATGAAATAGCTGAATAACTGAAGTAGATCAAAGTCATACAAAGAAATAAACATAAAAGAGAACTCATACCTAGACTCCAAAGTAGACTTGGAACCTGAATAAGAGCTACTCTAGCCTACCCCCTAGCCTTTGAGACTAAAAGTGAGAGGAGAATGAGAGAGTGGTGTGTGAGAAATGGGAGCCCCTCCCCTTCTATTTTTAGGCAAGGAGGAGGCTTGCCTCGGGCACCAAATGGCCTCAAAACACCCGGGAGTGAAGTAAGTGACCAATGAGCGAGTGACACGTGGAGGGACGAGATGGGGTGGCCCTAAGGCGGTTCGGTAGATCCTAGGATCGGCCAGCCCCCTAGGCCCCCCACTCGGGGTGGCTTTCCTCTCGGTGGCTGCCTTGTGGGCCCTCTGATCCATCCCTGGTGCATGGCTTGTTTTGGTATCCGAGGTGGGCCCCTTGATCCATGTGAAGTCCATGTGTCGCTCTCTGATTCGTCAGTGAGTGCCTCCCTTGGATCAGTGACGTGGATTGCCACGTGTTTCCTTGGTGGCAGCCACATCCTCAGCCGAGTTGGCATGGTTCCTCCATAGAAGGTGGGTTTCCATCTCTTTTAATGCTTATTTCACCTACATACAAATAATCTCCAAGGACAAGTGGAACTACATTATTAAAACAAAAATGCAAGTAAATAATGCTTATGCCTCAATTTATGTGAGAATATTGATGGCTGAAAGTAGTACTTAACAGCCGTCAATAGAGGCACTACACGAGGCTCAGGCACACCATGAGAAGGGTGGTACCTGTCCTTATTTGCCATCTCCCTAGCAAACCTCTCATCCCTTCTCCTCCTGAAGCAAAACTCCTCCTTATGACCATGCCTCCCACAATACTCATAATGGAAGCGAATTGGTTTTGGCTTAGGCTGTGGTTTCTCACTGGGCTTCTCAACAGCTTTCTCTCCTGGCTTTTCACAGCCAACTCATCAATTTTCTCAACAACCAACTCATGAATTTTCTCAACTCATCATTCTCATCCTGCAAGCGATCAACATAGTGTGCAAGCTCCATATTTTTCATAGCATGCAACTCACAGGTATAACATGATGTAGGAATAGGAGCTTTCAAAGCAGCCTCAAGTGAAGCAATCCTAGCATGAGACTCATCTAGTTTACCATGCAACACAGGACAAGAAGTGCAAGCACCTAGCATAGAAGGTCTAGATTTCATCTATCAAGCTCAATCCTAAGCATATCTCGTTCCTCAATCTTTGAGGCATGCTTCTCCTTAAGAGGAGTCAAGTCAGCCTGGAAAACATTGCAATCACCACAATCAACCTCTCAGAAACAAAAGGAGCAACTTTCAAAGCATCTATCTCAGTTCTAGCATCAACAAGCAAGGACTCAAGCTCAGCTATCTTATCCTTAGCATCACCTAGCAAAAACCAGAATTCCCTCTTCTCCTTGTTGGTCTTTCTAAGCACATCATCACGGTTATCAAGCAATTCATTCAGCCAACCATTCTCCTCTAGCAAGAAGTCGGGGTCACGACATACCTCATCCTCAGAGTTGAAATCCGAACCATCCTTCCGCCCTTCTTGTTGTCGAAGTTGTGCGCCATGCCGCAGAAACATCCTCATGCGACGAAGCTGAGGTCGGTGATGTTCTTGCCCATGTGTCGTTTGTCCTTGCGCCGATCTTGCTCTTCCTCACTACTCCAGTCGGATGAAGTGTAGCCTGAACTACAGTCAATATCGCTCGCTCTAGCAACCATCGCTCGGGCTGTCTTCTTCTTGTACCCACCGCTCTTCCTTGGCCTTCTCTCGCCCTTGTCCTTGCGCTTGTCCTTATAGTCATTCTGGGAGCAGTGCTTGTTGTTGTATTCATAGTTGGGTTTGCTCTTGTAGTCGTTCTTGGCCTCCATAGCTTCCGGACACACGACGATGAAATGTTTGTGCATCCCGCACCGATAGCACATCCCCAAACTCCTCCTCGCATTCTTGCAGCTCTCGTACATGCGCCCAAACCTCTTGTTCAATAATGCAAGATCCTCCTCGCTCAGCACCTCAAACTCCTCATCTGGCTTGGACACAAGACAAGATAAGGAAAACTGCGTAACAGCTGGGTTAGCATTAGTCCTCTATCCTGAGACAGGAGCCAAACTATGTGGATCAGTGGGGCTCTCGCTCTTGGCTCTCAAGCCACGATCAACCTCCAAAAACTTGAGCTTAGAAAATAGCTCATCCACCGTCAGGGTCTCATACACATCTGACTCTAGAATAGCCTCGACCCTGGCACTCCACACAGATCGATCAAGGGAATGTAAGAGCTTGATAGCTCTGTCATGGTCTGTGTAAGGAAGCAAGATCACATTGGCCCTCATGTTGTTCACAATGGAAGTAAAGCGCTGGAACATTGCATCAATCGACTCGCCGGGGAGATGAGTGAAATTCTCGTACTCTCTCCGATGAGTGGCAAACAGGTGAGCCTGCACCTGAGCATTCCCAACATGTGCAACCTTAAGCTTCTCCCAAATCTTTCTGGCCACACCCTCTCCGTACACATGCTCGAACTCCGCGGCACGAAGATCACGGAACAAGTAATCAACCGCCTTCCTGTTGGCATTAGACATGTCCCGACAACCTAGGGCAAGGAAGTTAACAGGATGAACATAGTTTGGATATTGAGTCACATCCCAAATCATCTGTTCCTTGCGACACAAAAACACGCCCATGCGCCTCTCCCACATCTGGTAGTTCTTCCCATCGTAGTGCGGAGGACCCGACCCCTTTCCGTAGTCGCCCTTCTTCGGATATTAGACTAGTTAGAATCACGAAGATCTGTAACCAGCTCTGATACCAATTGAAGTACCGATTAGGTGACTAGAGAGGGAGAGGGAGTGAATGGGAGCTGATAAAAATTCTCCGGTGAGAACTCGGCTGATGCCCCAAAATCACTTCCAAAGCGTCCCGCACAAAACATGCCAAGATCACATAGCCACTGCAGTACTACTGATCCTAGGAGCAAGACTCGAAAGGCTAAGAGGCAATGCAGACGCAAATGCGGTAGAAGACAGACCAAAACAAGGTCACCAGACCCCTACCAGATCATCCGGAACCAACCTTCGGATCACCCGGAGGCAAAAAGAGCCGTACTGAGTCACTCGGCACCTACCTCCGGATCACCCTACAACAAACAATGTCGTACCGGGTCACCCGCCCCCTACTGTCGGATGACCTTGGGTAGCCCAGAAAACAGCAAGCTGACAATCGAAGAAAAAAATAAAACCTAACCAAACGACCTCATAAAATCACGAAAAATTAACCTAGGCTTTGCAACAACACAAAGAAGCTTTTCCCAAAAGGTCTCCTTAAAAAGATCAAGAGGAACACAAAAGTCAACTCTTCGTCGGATTATCCGGACCCTACGTCCGAGTCATCTGGGGTAGCCTAGAAAATCACCGGCGGGTCAACTCCAAACTTTCGATCAAAGGATCTCCCGAACAGCTCGATGGATTGAAGCCAAATTTTAGGACAAGTAGTAGTGCTTCTAGCAGAAGCTATTACTAAAATTTCATAGCCCCACACCCACTCAGTCTCGCAGAATCGCAAATCTTGACCAAGAACACTATGAACTAGGGTTCATCCAAAAACTCACGAATTGAGGGAAAATCCCGACGTTTGAGGGGTCAAGATCATCCACAAAAAAGCACAAGACATCCACCCATGATCCCCTCAAGGAAATCCGGAGAGAAACACCCTCAAATCGACGAACTAAAACACCCAAAAATAGCTCTGAAATGACACAAAAATCACAAAGAGCTAAGAGAGGGAAATCATCACAACGCCAAATTCATCCATATATCCAGAGGTCAGATTCTATACAAAGTTTGTCTAACCTATGGATCAAAGGAAATGAAAGCAAATCATCTGGGGGAGAGAGAACTTGGGCCCGAGCAAGAGAGCTAGGGCCAAGAGAGAGAGAGAGAGAGATGCCATCCACCTCTCCGCTATATATATGAAGTCCACCGGAGGAGGCAAATGACCACGCTACCCCTACAACTTGAAAATAAGATACACACCCCTCAGGAGCATTTTGGTCAAGTCTTTGGATATTCCCATCGAGCAGACATGCTTCCACCGCGGACTCGCTTAGCCTCGACACAAGCCCCGTGATCATGCCACGTGCCCCCCGCCTCGAAGCTTCCCGATGCTCCCGGATCACCGTCTTCATCATGTTAGGCCATCGGGCTTGGTTTTGAGGCCCAAACCAAGAAACCGTCCTTTGATGGTTTTGTGGGCAAACCACCAAACCCCGTGTGCAAGCTTCGGTCATGAACCTCCACCTTGCACCGGCCCATGTCCATGACTTCAACTCGCTCTTCTAGCACCATGCGGCTCGCACTTGACCCATCGGCCATCAGGTCCATCGAACCAAGCCTACTTGTCTCTCCATCACTAGGAGGCCTCCATGGCATAGACCCTTTGCATTTGTTCTTCACCTGCACCAACACGAGTCAAGCCGCAACCTGCACCTACAATACTAAGCCAAGCATCAGTCCACACAACATTGTCTATCACTTATCACTAGGGAGCGACCCTCCACTGATCTTCGGATGCTCTTGGTCCTCAAGATTGATCTGTGAATATATGCACCCGGTTTGGCTTGCAAACCTTGTCCTTGTACCCAAGAAGACTGGAGGATTAAGAATGTGTATCGACTACACTGACCTCAACAAACACTGCCCCAAGGACCCCTTCCCTCTTCTACATAGCGACCAAGTCATGGATTCCATGGCTGGCAATGTCTTGTTATGCTTCCTTGACTGCTACTCAGGGTATCACCAGATAGCCCTTAATCCTAACGATCAGGACAAGACAACATTCATCACGCCCAATGGCATCTACTACTACAAGGTCATGACCTTTGGCCTGAAAAATGCTGGTGCCATGTACCAGAAAGCGATCTAGAACTGCTTGGAATCACAACTCCATCGCAATGTTGAAGCCTACGTCGACGATGTGGTCATCAAGACCAACCAGGAGGACAACTTCATCACCAACCTCGCCGAGACCTTCGCCAACCTTCGCTCCTACCAATGGAAGCTCAACCCGACCAAGTGCTTCTTCGGTGTCCCCTCTGGGTTTCTGGGTTGCTCCTTGGCTTCATGGTCAGACACCGAGGCATTGAAGCCAATCCCATCAATGTTGATGCTATACACAACATGGACAAACCATCTTGAAAGAAGGACATCATGAAGCTCATAGGCATGATGACGGCCCTAGGCCGTTTCATTAGTAAGCTCAGGGAAAAAGGTCTTCCTTTCTTCAAGCTATTGAAGAAGGCAGATAAGTTCGTGTGGGACGACGAGGCGCAGCAAGCCTTTGACAAGCTCAAGGAGTCGCTCACCTCTCCATCAATCATGACGCCTCCAATTGCGAAGGAAACACTCCTTCTCTACATCGTTGCGACCACCAATGTGGTCAGAACAGTTCTCATTGCAGAACGAGTAGAAGACGGTCAAATCTATCCTGTCCAACGACTTGTGTATTATGTAAGTGAGGTCCTGGCCGACACTAAAACACGGTATACATAGCCTTAGAACTTGCTCTATGCGCTTTTGATCATGTTGAGAAAGCTCCGGCACCTTTCAAGCTCTCATGATCAAGGTGCCTTCGTCCTTCCCGCTAGGTGAGATTCTTCGCAACGGTGATGCCAATGGCCGCACCGTCAAGTGGTCTATCGAGCTGGGCAAGTTCGACATCGAGTTCTTCCCTAGGTAGGCAATCAACTCTCAGATCCTTGCTGACTTCGTGTCAGAGTGGATGGAAATCTAGATGCCACCATCCACAGAGCGACCTGAGCACTAGATCATGTACGTTGACGGCGCACTCAACCTTGAAGGTGCTGTAGTAGGCATGCTACTCATCTCTCCTAAGGGAGACTAGCTCATGTACGTGCTACAAATCCACTACAAGGCCTCCAATAATGGAGCAGAGTACGGAGTGCTTATCCACGGGCTCCGTATTGCGGTGTCCCTAGGCATCAAGCGGCTGCTTGCCTATGGCGATTCCAAGGTCGTCATCGAGCAAGTTAACAAGGATTGGGATTGTGTTAAGGACACAATGGATGCTTACTGTGCTGAGGTTCGAAAACTCAAAGGCCACTTCGAAGGGATTGAATTCCAACATGTTCCTCGCGACAACAATGTTCCCTCAGATGTCCTGTCCAAGCTAGGCTCCAAACAATCACTAGTTCCGACATGTGTGTTCGTTCAAGACCTGCGCTAGCCGTCCATCAAGATGCTAGACCCGGACATCCGGCTCCTGGTCTGTCAGACCAACCGCCTACACCTCCCCATGACGTGTTAATGGCAGATGCAGAGGATGATTGGCGTGAACAATTCATAGCCTACCTGGTCCACCATATGATTCCAGAGGATAAGGCAACAAGAAAAGATCACGCGGCGTAGTGCTAATTACGTCGTCATCAGAGAAGAGTTATACAGAAAGTAGGATCTACTGGTGTGTTGATGAAGTGCATCTTGCGATCAGAAGGTATTCAGCTCTTGGCTGAGATACATGGTGGTGAGTGTGGCCGCCACGCAGCATCTGCCAATATGGTCGGCAAGGTGTATCGATCTAGTTTTTATTGGCCCACGACCATGAGTGATGCCAAAGACCTTGTCAAGAGGTTTTTGACACATCTTATCCTATATATTTATAAGTCAACTAAACATGAGAAAAGGGCATAAATGTTAATATCAACTTAGAATAGGGTGCCACTAACAGTTTTTTTGGAGATTTGGTAAATTATATAAATCCAGGAACCATTCAGGAAAAGTGCTAAAAGAATCAAATCTAGAATACTCCAGAAGGCTCCGGAACTCAACGTGACTTGGCACCCAAGAAAGAAGCATCTAGAAGAAGCGACGGACCACCTGGCCGAAGTGGGCCCCGAGGGGGCCCACCCCAGCCCGATCGGCCTGGTGGTGGGGCCGGTCGGCCTCCCCCGGGTGCCACCTCAGCCCTACTTCCAGAAGGTTCTTCCACCGCCTATGAGGATCAATCTAAACCACTCGTTAGGTCGGTTTGATCAAACGGCACACGTCTACCCCTCAGGGCTATATAAGCAGCCCCCCTGCCCCCTGGCAGAGGCATCTGGAAACCTGAGTTTGCATACACCAGATCAAGTCATCAAGGCAGAGATACTACGCCCTAGAAACACCATATAGCAGAGTAGCTAGCTAGTCTAGATGTAGGAGGAGGCAAGGCGTCTACTTGTCTCCTGATCGTCTAGAGGCTGATCGAGATACTGATCTAGCTTCGCTCTTGTAAGTTCTTATCTAGTTCCTTACATTTGTTATACAGACATATGTTCTTATCAATGATTATATTCGACATTATATGCTTTGGTGTTTATTATGATTACATGTTTAGCATAGTTGATTTGCCTTTATATTCATGTATGGAGTCGTATAGCCCTCACCTAGATCATTTGTTAACATGGGTGAACGGTAAAGACAGTGTAAGCGTGGTGCTTATATTGAATTTATCTGCGATTGCACCCTATATGCCGGGTCGTGTGGTAGATCGTGGTGGTGACAGCACTATTGAGTCCTTCGCAGTCCACCCCCCGTGTATAGGACTAGTGGAGCCTTATACTGTTTGGGTTGTTTCAAGTTTCGGCCTTGATCCTCCTGGATAGTCTCCCCATGCATTAATATAATAGTTCTTCTTCCATGATTGTTAAATGTTTGCACTAATCATAGTTTGCATTGACATATAGTTTAGAGTTACCGAGGAGTATCCTCTCTAACTAGACTTTGCTATGTTTCTCTTGCTATAATGACACTTTCTAGCTGCTCATGATGTTATGACTTGAATAATGCTATCAATATCTTTATCTTTATGTGACTTACCCCTGTTTATAGCAATTGATATATTTTGGCCACTCTACATTATAAAACTGAGAGATGAGCATGTATTAGCTATTATGGATTAGAAAGACTTCTTTCCCTGTGGTAGAATATAAATACGATACCTGGTTTTACTCCTGGTTAAAATGCTACAATGGTATATTCATATCTGTGCGCCTGCGGATTCCCTGTTTATATATATCTTCTTTTCTAGAGATCCAAGGCATATGTAAGAGTACCATATCCATGCGTTTTCTGGCACACCTGTCAGGGCTGACTACCTATATCGAGTTGTGCTATGAATCGTGTCGGAGTTCACCTTTTAGTTTAATCTAAAAGCAACATCTGATATACACTTAGCATCATGTTAAGATATACCTCTGCATTTCTGGTGCCGTCGATAGAGATGGATCTTATATCTGTTTCAAGTCGATGACATTAGCAATGTCAACAGAGGTGCAAAGGATGCCAGTTTCTTTGCTAAACAGCAACACTGGTGAGGACATCGCCATGATGGATACACGCATGCCACGTCCTCTCCCACGCTACAAGTCGTCTCCAACTCAGCTGCCACGTTCGGTTCGGATTCAGCCGACATCCCTACATGATTTCAGTGATATCTCCCTCGTCCGGCATTGAAATGAGGCATATAAGGATGCGTTAGAAATGGGACGACGCCGCCGTCATTTCAGTTCTGGTCCCAGCTCCAGAAGGTTCGTGGATCATGCTATGTGACCATGACAAGGTGCTACGTCACCTTTTTGGGCCAATTTGGCTGTGTATCGTGTCGGGCCTTAAGCCCAGGTTGAGGACGCCCCCCCTGATTGCCCCTCAACCCTAGGTCGCCCCTTCAGGGTTTAAGCTTAGTAGCCATTGTCGTTTAGAAACTTGGGTTTTGTTTAGTTCATGTTTTTGGAGTTAAAACTGTGATTGATTCTTTGTAACTGTGACGCCAAGTCCTTTTAATGTGATCCTGGGCCCATATTCTTGCAACTCCTCGACTGTGTCGACTAGTCCTTTCGAATCGAGTGCTCGAACGCCATTGAAATTCACTTCATCTACATCTGCAATATTTGATTGCGTGTTTACCATTTTCTTGCTTGTGTTCTCAATTCGCTTGCAGGGAAAAGCCTTCGTGGCGAGGTCAACAAGTTGTGCTTAGTTGATAACCAACGAAGCAGTGGTGTAACGGATGCGGGGTCCGAATCGTGTTGATTCGAAGCCAAGATTGCCAATGTCGAGTCTCCACCAATCGAGTTTATCTCCACCTCTCAGAAGATCGGGCCATGGCCTATCATTTGGTATCAGGATTTCAGGTTGCCTGTGAGATATTATCGTGTGCCCTTCAGATTCATCTTGTTTTCATTACCTATAGTCCTGTGGGGGATATACCCCCCGGGTCCCACACGGAGGGGCTTCATAACGTGTATACGTATACGGAGATGGGCCCAACCATGTGGAGATACGGCATGGTGTACGGATCAGGATAAGGCGGCGCCCGAGGAGATATCATCCCATGAATAAAGGCCGGTTAGTTAGGAAAGATATTACTTGAGCCTGAAGGCCAAATCTTGTGAACGGTTAGCTAAAGATTCCCTGAGATCTGTAACCCTGCCCCCAGGCTATATAAGGGCGGCAGGGCCCCCCTCTGAAACAAGTCCATCTGACTCCCAATCGCGGAACCATCAATACAACACACCGAGCACAGGACGTAGGGTATTACGCCTCCCGGCGGCCCGAACCTGGATAAACCCCTGTGTCCTTTGTTCACCATCTAGCTCCAGTATCGGCGATCCCCTCCACACAATCTACCACCATAGCCTACCTCGTGGTGGACTGCCGGTCTGTTGCACTGACAGTTGGCGCGCCAGGTAGGGGTTCGCCGCGATAATTGGTGAGCTTGATGACCGCAGTTAAGATCCCTGCTAGTTGCCTCGCCCTCGCCGCGTTGGGAGCGGGAATCCCTTTCGGGAGCCTCGATCCCGTCTCCGCCGTCGACGAGCAGGCGGCTGGCTACGTGACTCCTCCTCAGGGTCACATCATCATCAGGGAGATCCCATGTGTTCTCTCCGACACTGTGATCACCGCGGAAAAGCCTTCCGGAACGGTTTCCACACCGCCCGCGAGGAGCAGACCGGCTGCTAGATCCAATCTGGACAAGCCCAAAGCCTGCCTAGTGCTTTTCGGCACGCCGCAGCAAGCCCGGAGGCCACCCCTCCCGGTTCAAGATCTGACAGTTGCAGGGTCATCGAACCCTCCCGCGAACGATCTGGTTGAATTTTTCGACCGGGTCATTAGCCACATGGCCGACACCATTGCCATCTATGAGGCGACCTTGGGTACCCTGCAGTCCATGTGCTTTCCCTTCGGGTTGAAGAGCACCACCGCTTCTGTGGTCACGAAGGAGGCGAAGCAAAACCTAGCGGTCATCCCTGCACCCCGAGCCAGTCGAATACTACTCGGATGAGGACTCGCCGTGCTTCGTGAACTTGGTCCTCTCCCCCATACGAGAGGGAAACCACGACGCGTCCCTCCTCCCCATACTGGAAGAGGACGAGGACGGTCAACTTTGCGATTGGACTACGGATGAATCTGGGGATGAGCGCCGATCAGGCCGGCGGTCTAGCCCCGAGTACGTCTCGGATGGGTCCTTTGCATCCCTTAAGGCGGCTCTTGGCCTAGACGAAAGCTCTCCCTCCCGCGGGCCCAATGACACGATCCTGATCAGCTCTTCAAGCTCACCCTCGGACCTGTCCGACGGAAGCTGGTCGCCTGCCTTTGTCTACGCGGCAGCACCAGGAGCTCCGCCCGCGGTCTCCGAGGACGAGCACACTCAAGACAATGAGACGGCCGCACAAAAGGCCGATCGGATACGAAAGAATGCGGACCGAGCGCGACGGCGCCAAGAAGCCCAGCGCGACGAGGAGGAAGAGGAGGATCTTTATGAAGATTCCAACCGCCCGCGCCGCAACAGGCGGCTACGTCGCACCCACCGATCCAACAGAGTTCAGCCCCGTAGGCTCGAGGATGACTTCACCCTTGAGTACGATGGGCACAAGGTCTACGCGACCCCCAAGGCAAACCTCATTGTGCTAAATGAGGTGGTCGAGAGGTTGCCTCTGACTACACCAGACATTGGGCGCATACGGGCCCTGGTGCAGGCCGCTGCGACCCAGCATAACCGCGTCGATCCTTCCCCGCCAGTTGGGCAGGGAGAGACGGGGGGTACCCGCCGCTCGCGCCATAAAAGAGCGTGGCACGACGAAGGTGGAGACTTGTGCGACAAGCTTCGCCGCCGCGACGCAAGGACCACGATCAACAGCAACCGCGAGGAGCACCGCCGTCAGGAATCAAGGCGACATAATGACTACGACAGGGAGCATGGAGCACCCCACCGCCAAGAGAGATGCGGCGACTCGTAGAGCGGGTATGAAGACTACTACTCGAATTCCTACGGGGAGTCTGGGGATAGCTACAGCTCCTACGAGCGGCCGGCCGGTGGACGCCGTGGAGGTCGAGAGGGTGCCCCATCATACGATGGCTTCCTCTCCCTCTCAAAAAGGCTACGTCAGGTGACATGGCCCCGAGGCTTCAAGCTGTCCGATGTCGACAAATACGACGGCACGTCAGACCCCACGCAATGGCTCCAGATCTACTCCACCGCGGTCAAGGCCGCGGGAGGAAACGCCGACGTGATGGCAAACTACTTGCCTATAATGCTCACGAAGGGGTGTAGAAACTGGCTTGCGGGGCTCCCAAGGAACTCCATTACATCCTGGGACGACCTCTGCAGGTTCTTCACGAGCCAATACTCCGGCACATGGGAGAGGCCGGGGAACAGAAGGATGCTGGACCAGATCCGGCAGCGCAAGAACGAGTCGTTACGCTCGTACATTCGATGCTTCTCCGAGAAGAAGAACTCTCTTCCTTTCGTCGAGGAGCACGACATCATGGACTGGCGTACGGCAAGCTGGTGAATAGGTGGGCCCAGAGGCCCCCAAAGACCGTAAATGAGCTCTTCGCCATAGCCAACAAGGAGGCTGACGGTGAAGAGGCAGAACGCGAGTAGCTGAAGCACATCAAGTCCTGCTGGGAAGATGATGATTCCCCACGTCCGCGTCAACCACGCCGTGATCCGAACCGAGAGGGAGAAACCTCCCAGCAGAGCACACGGTGCAACAGGAGGCGCAAGCCGGCCGAGGTCGTAGCGGTCGTAGAGCCCACTCCAAAGCGCATGGACCCTTCTGAGTTCCAGAGGATGTTGGACATGCAATGCCCGTACCACAAGAACCATAAGCACTCGGCTCGCGACTACTTTGGCCTGAAGAACCACTTCTCCGGCAAGGGTCGCTCGAAGGGTCCCCGCAAGAACGACAAGGGCAAGGGGAAGAGCGCTCCCCCGGCGGATGATGACGAGGAAGACTTCCAGGTCGCCAACCTTACGGTCAACATGATCTATGGCGGCCTGGACCAGATTGAGGGAAAGTGCAAGGCCAAGCTCATAGACAGGTTACTAGTGTATGCAGCCCAACACGGCGCGCCCCAGTTCCTGCGGTGGTTGGAAGTCCCGATCACTTTCAGTAGGGAGGATCACCCGGAGGCAGTCGTCAAGCCCGGGCGGTACCCCCTCGTATTGAAGCCTACAATCCGCAACGTGGGACTTCGCAAGATGCTAGTGGATGGAGGCAGTGGCTTTGACATATTATTCGCCAGCACGCTCAAGGAGTTGGGCCTCACTCCCTTGGACTTGAGCCCGACGGACAAGCCTTTCTTCGGGATTGTACCCGGAGACCCTTCAGTACCACTCGGTTAGATCTCCCTGCCAGTCACCATTGGCACAGTCGAGAACTACCGGACAGAGTACGTCTGCTTCATAGTGGTGGACTTCGAGATAGCCTATCATGGCATACTCGGCAGGCTGGCGCTAGCCAAGTTTATGGCAGTGCCCCACTATACCTACATGGTACTGAAGATGCCTGCGCCAAACGGGGTCATCACCCTCAAAGGTGACTCCAACACAGCCAGCGCTTTTGAGAAGGAGAACCTCCACAACGCTGCTACCCTGGATCTCTCCAGGCTCACTGCTGAAGTCCTGGCGGCTGCCAGCAAGCTCGACCCGATAGATCTGGAGATCCCGACTAAGAAGCCGGTGACGGAGGCGATCCAGCGGGAGAAGGAGGCCATGAAGAAGGTGACGCTCAACCTCGACGATCCTGCAAAGACGGCGACCATAGGGGCCAACCTGGACCCTAAATAGGAAAGCGTGCTCGTCGAGTTCCTGCATGCTAACTCCGACATATTCGCCTGGAAACCAGCGGATATGCCAGGAGTGCCCAGAGAGCTCGCCGAGCACTCCTTAAAGGTTGACCCGAATGCTAAGCCGGTCAAGCAAAAGCTTCGTCGGTTCGCGGCTGACCGCAAGGAGGCAATAGGGGTAGAGGTTACGAAGCTGTTAGCTGCCAAGTTCATCAAAGAGGTGTATCACCCAGACTGGCTGGCTAATCCAGTTCTTGTATCCAAAAAGAATAAGCAATGGAGAATGTGCATTGATTATACCGATCTCAACAAACACTGCCCCAAAGACTCCTTCACCCTCCCTTGAATAGACCAAGTCGTTGATTCCACTGCAGGCTGTGCCGTGCTCTATTTTCTCGACTGCTATTCAGGCTACCACTAGATTAGCCTGAAGGTCGAAGACCAGATCAAGACGTCGTTCATTATGCCTCATGGTGCGTACTGTTACTTGACAATGTCCTTTGGTTTGAAGAACGCCAGCGCGACGTATCAGCGTGCCATCCAGGCATGCTTGAGGTCCCAAATCGGCGTAAACTATGAGGCATACGTAGACGATGTCGTAGTCCAGATTCGAGACCCTGATAACCTTATCAAGGGCCTGTCTGAGACCTTCGATAACTTGAGGATTTACCGGTGGAAACTTAACCCGGAAAAATGCGTTTTCGGTGTTCCCTCAGGAAAACTACTCCGATTCCTTGTCAGCAATCGCGGCATAGAGGCAAACCCAGAGAAGATCCACACGATCACTCAGATGAAGCCTCCCAAGTGCCAGAAGGATGTACAGAAACTAGCCGGGTGCATGGCGGCACTCAGCCGGTTCATCTCACGACTCGGCGTAAGAGGCCTGCCCTTCTTCAAGCTCCTCAAACATCAAGACGATAATTTCAAGTGGGATGAGGAGGCCCAGAAGTCTTTCCTGGAACTCAGGAGCTTTCTGCAAAAGGCCCCCATCCTCACAGCACCAGAGCGGGGGGAAACTCTCTACCTCTACATCTCGGCCACCACGCATGTGGTAAGCACGGTACTAGTTGTGGAGCACAAAGAGGAAGGACATGCTTACGCCGTCCAGAGACCGGTCTACTTCATAAGCGAAGTATTGACTGACTCTAAGGTGCGGTACAATCAGGCGCAGAAACTGCTCTACACACTGCTGATCACCGCACGCAAGTTGAAGCACTACTTCGAGGCTCATAAAAGTGTTGTAGTTTCCGACTACCCCATAGGTGATATCCTGCACAACAGAGATGCCATGGGAAGGATCGTGAAGTGGTCCATCGAGCTGGCCGCACACGACATAACTTTCGTACTGCGTAACATGGTCAAGTCGCAGTTACTCGCATATTTCATGGCAGAGTACACGGAGATCCAGACTCCATCCACTGCCGCTGAACCTGAGTATTGGACCATGTACTTTGATGGATCACTCAGGATTAAAGGAGGCAGGGCCGGCATAATCTTCATCTCCCCAACAGGAGAGAAACTGCAATACGTGTTGCAGGTCATGTTCAAGGTTTCGAACAACGCGGCCGAGTACGAGGCGGCCCTTCATGGGCTCCGTATCGCCGTGTCGCTCGGGATAAAATACCTGATGGTCAAGGGCGACTCTGCTTTGGTGATAAACCAGGTTAACAAGAAGTGGAACCAGACCAGCGAGAAGATGGACGCATATTGCGCAGAGATCCGCAAACTCGAAGGCAGGTTCTACGGCCTGGAGTTTCAGCATGTTCTCCGCGACGATAACAAGGTGGCCGATGAGCTGGCAAACATGGGATCCACGAGAGCCCAGGTACCACCCAAAGTCCTTGTTCAAGATTTGATCAAGCCCTCCATCAAGAACCCCGATGCGCAAGTCGATCCATCAAAAGGACTTGGCGAAGTCCTAATGATTGAGCCACAACCCGAGTGGATCTCAGAGATGGTCAAGTACATCAAGGACGGCACGCTCCTGAATCCTTCACCAGGTCAGGAAAGGGAGACGTGAGCGTTGCACGAACGAATCAGTCGCAGAGCAAGAACTATGTCCTGATCGGCAACAACCTGTATCGCTGAGGTGGATAGTCCCGAGTACTCCAGAAGTGCATACCGGAGGAAGAAGGACGACGACTCCTAGCGGAGATTCACGGAGGCATGTGTGGCAACGACGCCGGGGCAAGAACCATTGTTGGAAAAGCTTTTCGGTCTGGTTTCTACTGGCCCACAGCTACCGCGGACGCTGAGACGCTGGTGAAACGTTGCGAGGGATGCCAATTCTTCGCAAAACAAATACATGTTCCAGCACAAGCTCTGCAGACGATACCCGTTTCATGGCCCTTCACATGCTGGGGACTCGACATGATCGGCCCTTTCAAGAAAGCGTCAGGAGGGTAAGACCACATCCTGGTGGCAGTCGACAAGTTCACCAAATGGATAGAGGTCAAGCCGATAAAGGCACTCACGGCTGCCAAGGCGGCCGAGTTCATAGGAGAAATCGTGCATAGATTCGTGTCCCTAACATGATAATAACCGACCTGGGTACAAAATTCATAGGAAGGGAGTTCCAGGAATATTGCGATGAACTCCTCATCAAGGTGGCACGCGCCTCAGTCGCGCACCCACGTGCTAATGGCCAAGTTGAGCGAGCTAACGGAGCAGTGCTCGAGGCACTCAAGAAACGCATCTTCGATCGCCTGAAAAAGTACTCGACTCGTTGGCTACGCGAACTCCCGGTAGTACTCTGGGGACTGCGGACACAGGCAAGTCGTGCTACTGGTCAGACTCCTTTTTTCCTGGTGTATGGATCTGAGGCGGTGCTCCCCACCGACCTCATGTTCAAAGCACCAAGAGTTGAAGTATACGACGAAAATGAGGCTGAGAAGGCGCGGATTGAGGACATCGACAGCATCGAAGAAGGATGGCTCGCGGCAACAATCCAGGCAGCACGGTACGCCCAAGCTTTGCGGCGTTACCATGATAAAAATGTGCAGGAGAGAGCTTTTTGCGTTGGAGATCTAGTCCTGCGAAGGATCCAAAGCAAGAAGGACATGCACAAGTCAGCAGCCCCATGGGAGGGGCCATTCATAGTCAAGGAAGTCAGTAGGCCGGGTGCTTATCGGCTGATGCGAGAGGATGGCTCGGATGTGCCCAACTCATGGAACATCGAGCACCTACGCCGTTTCTACCCATAATAAAGCTATGTATCATTTTCTGTTCAAAGTTTTTCATACATTATCCATGTTAGCAGGCTATGGCAATGAATTCAGATTCATGTCTCGTGATGTTTTTCTGCTTCGCTCTTACGTCTGCTCACATGCTTTTTTCACCCAAGTTTCAATTCTGAAACCTGGGGACTGCTTTACATACAGCAAAGTTTTCCATGTTAAAACTAAATAACGCTCATCTAACACGGATCTTACGACTCATAAAGTACTCGGTAGCACACATCTTAAATCGTGGGTCGAGGTTTTCGCCAAGCTAAGGTACTACGCGTGTATGAGAGTACGCCCTCTGTGCTAGGAAACTAAGGCCAATGAGCCTACGATTTCCCGTAATAGACTAACTACCGGAGAAATTAACAGTACAAAGATACCGTCAAAGTAAAGCGCCTACTTAAAAGTACCAAATGTCAACGAACCAAAGTACCGGTGCACCAACAGCACCACAAAATATTACAATTTTTAACCTCAAAGTTTTTTATGGCTGGGACAGGAGGGCATCAGCACCAACTTCTTCATCAGCCGCCGCCACGACGTCGTCAGCAAGCTGCTCCGCCGTATCCTTCACCTCCTGCACAGTCGCTCAGCCTGCTGCGGTGACGTCCCACGAGCGAAGCCACCGTGGAAGCGATCCATGTTGATCGAGGGGTAGAAGGAGCGGAAGACGGCGAACCTCGCGAAGACAGCCGGGGAAGCGCATCGCCGCCGCCTGGGCACGCTCCAGAAGGGTCGGCGGGCGCACCATCGGGTCACCGAACTGCCGCACGGAGGAGGACTCGGCAAGGGGCGCCAGCTCGTGCAGGATTGGGCGCAGCGCCTCGTCGAGAGCTTTGAACTTAGCCCTCTCCGATGTGACGCGGGCCTCAAGATCTGCATATTGGGCGAATTGTTTTTGACGGAAATCTGCTCAATGTAAGAAGCACTTATTAACAAACATCCAAGGAAAACTCGGGGGGTGCAAGGTAACCAACCTGACAGCTCTTTTCTGGCTACAACGGCCCGCCTGGACGACTCCTGGCCGTCCTCCCGGAGCTACTTCATGCGGTCCCATAGGGATTTGAGCTCCCCTCCACCTTGGCCCGAGCTATTGCCAAGAGTTGATCATCAAAAAGCAATCGGGCAACGGCAAAATAAAAGCAAAACATAGTCAACATACCTTGCTGATGCTCCTCTGCCGCCGCCCGGAACGTTGCCTCGTTCGCCTCCGTAGCTGCCTTCTCCTGCCACAGCCTCTCGACCTCCTGGTTGTTTTTGTCTCGCTGAGCATCAGCCTACTGCTCGAGATGCTCCAAACGGGCGCGCAGAGTGGCATTCAGATCAGCAGCGGTGCCGACGTGGTCGAGCACAGCGCTCTTGCGCGCGGACTCCGAGGCCACAGTCTGTCGAGGCATAGCAAGAGATGAAACAACTACAGCTAGCAAGCACCTACGAGGATAAGAGGAAAAAAGAAATACCTCTGCAAGCTGGAGGGTCCTCCGCGCAATGGTGACGAGCTCCGCGCGGTTCTCGGCGTCGATCGCCGGATCCCCAATCACTTCATTCACAAGGCTGCCACGCACCTGGGCGACGCCTCCAGGACGTGGCGGGCTGAGACAAGGCTGAGGGAGCTCGCACTATATTTCCTCAACGTCAGAGGCCCCAGCCGCAACGGCGGCCGGAAGCTGCAACGTTTCCAGCTTCACGCTGGGGACTGGGATCACGGGCAGCAGCATCAGCAGTGGCAGCTGCACCACTAGGAACCCCCGACGCAGCATCTGGGTGCTCATCAGAAGCACTCGGGCGCGGCGACGCCGGGGCGGCAAACGGCAGGGACGACTCACCAACATCGGAAGGTAGGTTGCAGGGACCCCTCTGAACCCAAGAGAAGCAAGGATGGAAAATTTCAAAAAGACTTACTCGGAGGACACGCGGACGCGGGTGCATCGCAGAAAGCTGGAACCAAAGGAGGCAGATCGCTTCACCCTACTGACCGTCGCCGTCGTAGGTGCCGGTGATGGCGTTGCAGCGGCAGCATGCGTGGTCTGAGCAGTGGGATGTGCAGTGCCCACCGCCGGTGGCACGGAGCCCGCTTGCTGACAAGGAAGAGAAGAAGTGAAGTGACCGGTAGGCGCCGGCGTCGCCTGAGCCGTCATCGCAGAGGGAGCTTCGCCGATGTCAAACGAGAGGGGGATCTCCTCCTCATCGTCCTCCGGTAGTACGAGCTTGCGCCGGTGTGCCTCTGGGTCGTTGATCTTGAACGTCCCAGGGGGCGCACGTCGCACCTCAGGATTCCGGCTGCCTTTGCGCTCCTTGCCCTTGCTGGCCGGCGCGGCGCGACTCCTCTCCGTAGCAGGGGCTGTGGGCTGAAGGGGCTCAGACTGGATCTCCTCGTCGCCACCCGCCGCGATGTAGACGCTGGCGCGCTCCATCCTCTGCAGGTCGCCAAGGCGGCCGGTCAAAGGACCCTGTCCGGCCAACGAGCCAGGCACAGGTGCCACAGAGACAAAAGCCCTGCGATCCTACGATTTCGCAGAAAAACAAACAGAACCATTTCATCAAACATCTGGTGGGCACATGTTCATGCCCTAATGGGCGCACTATAAAAGACAAAATCGTCACCTCAGGCAGATAGTTCGCCAGGTTGAACGGCTTCGGTGCGTCGCAGTTGGAGATGTCGGTGCCGGGAATGAAGCACTAACGGACATGCTCCCTCAGCTCCTTTACTCTCCCCGGCTCTGCCGCTCACCGTGTCACGTCGAGGTCGTCGCCGGCATACTCGTACGCCGAGCACACCCTATCCTGGAGCGGCTGCGTGTGCCGGATGGCGAAGCTCGCCATCACCGCGACGCCAGTGAGCCCGGCCTCCTTCAGCTTCCGGATATGCTCTAGCAGCACAGACACCTGCCCCATCATAGCATGGCCAAGCTCTTCATCCCAGCATGGGAGAGGAGTCAGCCGTGTGTCGACGTCGCAGGGCACCGCCGGAGCATGGTTGGTGGTGTAGAACCACTCCGAATGCCAGCCCTTGTTGGAGCTGACAAGCAGCACCGGAATATACTCAGCAGAGTGCCTCTGCTTGAGCTGGAATCCGACGCCGCCCACCACCCGTGGCTTCTTGGCGTTCGGGTCAGGCTTCACCCAGAAGAAGTAGTGAAAAAGATCGAAATGTGGAGCGATTAAGAAACGCCTCGCACAGATGCACAAAAATGGAGATGTGCAAAATGGAGTTGGGGTTGAGATGGCACAGCTCCAAACCGTAGTAGTAGAGCAGGCCGAGGAAGAAGGGATGAGTGGGCAGGCCGAACCCGCGGAGACGATGGCGTCGTCGGTCGACGGCGTGGGGAACTCCTCCCCCGCAGCGGGCCGCCATCCCTCGACGGCGGACTCGAGCAGCACTCCGCCCAGCACTAGGGCGGTGATGCGCTCCATCGTGGAGACGGAGCGCACCCACTCCTCGCACCGCACCAGCGGCGGAAGCGGGGACGACGACGACGGAGACGGCGAGCGCCTCGCCTCGGAGGCGCCGCGCTTGGACTTCTTCGAGGGCCGGCGGGATCCCACCGGTGACATCCTCACAGGACTCGGGGACTCGGGCGGGGAGCGGTCTACACCCTCTCTACTCTCGAGGACTGCCCGGGAACGGCGGCCTGGATGCGGCGCGGTGGTGGATCTAGATCTGCAGCCTCGCCGGAGCCAAATCTGGCGGAGATTGAGCTAATGCGGCGATGGATCCGGCGGATCGAAGGCGGAGCAGCCGGGGAAGGAAGAGCAAAGAGCAGCTGCGTGGTTTCCTATTGGAAGCGGAGCAACGTGACTGCAGGGATGCGTGGCGTACGATGCCCCCGGGCTGCCTTAAATGCGGCAGACGGAACGGTGGTCGTGGCGGGCCCCGCCCCCCGTGCGGTCGCGTCGCCGCAGCGTGGGAGATTCTTCTCGCGAGAAACTCGCGAGTACGACCCATGCGCGACGTGCTAGTGCTCAGCCTTATCCAAGACGCTTCCGATTCCGGTTGCTGGGCCTAAGTGGGCCGCGGCTCTAAATGGGCCAAAGGGTTAAAACCTTTCCTTCTACGGGAAGACACCCTTAAACATAAAAGAGCTTTCCAAAAATGATTGGTTGGCTTAAATCACTCAGAGGTCGTGACCCAGAGTCACGTACTGCCAGGTTATCAGATAACCCACCCTCGAAAATTCGGTTTGGACTCCTAGGAGAGCTCCAAAAATCTGCTAGCTCATGAGTGTTCTCCCGGAGGCATGCCATACATAGGCCAAAGCTGTTCAGAAGTCACGAATATGCTGACTAGGACAGGTGACCTTGCGCGAGTGCTCCGTGAGAACGCGATGGGCCACACGGCAAATTTGGCATAGGGCCAGAGCTCTAACCAGACACGGTACCGGGTCAGATGATCCGAGTGGTACTCTCCCAAACGGGATGATGGTAATACCGAACTAAACCCTTTTAGAGCTTCGAAATAGTTACTTTAACTATTACGAACCTCGAGGACTGCCCTAATGGGCGCATCTCGAGATGCGCCCATTTAGCGGGCACAACCCGCCACCGTGATCATCCAGAATTATTCCAAGACAAAGTCTCATTGACTAAAGTCAGGATCGGGGATACGGGAGGCAATTAGTGGTACCTTCTTCCTAAAGGGATTCTAAAAAACATCAGGGAGCGGTCGCTTAGATTCTCTTTTGACCCTAGATAAACATCTTCAATCTTTATCTAGGCTCGGGGACTAAGTGTGTACACTTCGTCTTCGATGAAGGTGTACAACCTCCAAACCCAGATGATCTGAGTAAATCACAAACATGGCGAAGAGCTCTCCTCAACCACCCGGCAACCATGAGTTCAGCTTCAAGACCACTCGGCTACACCAAAGATCAGATCAGACAGGATTCAAAGCACTCAGATGGAAGGCATTAAGCACTCGGCTGAATGGCAAAAGTACACGAGAAGGTGCACAGAACTGAAGAACGAAGTTGCAATCTGGTCAAGAAGCGCTCGGGGACTGCTGTGGGGGATATACCCCCCGGGTCCCACACGGAGGGGCTTCATAACGTGTATATGTATACGGAGATGGGCCCACCCGTGTGGAGATATGGCATGGCGTACGGATTAGGATGAGGCGGCGCCTGAGGAGATATCATCCCATGAATAAAGGCCGGTTAGTTAGGAAAGATATTACTTGAGCCCGAAGGCCAAATCTTGTAATCGGTTAGCTATAGATTCCCTAAGATCTGTAACCCTGCCCCCCAGGTTATATAAGAGTGGCAGGGACCCCCCTCAGAAACAAATCCATCTGATTCCCAATCGCGGAACCATCAATACAACACACCGAGCACAGGACGTAGGGTATTACGCCTCCCGGCGGCCCGAATATGGATACACCCCTATGTCCTTTGTTCACCATCTAGCTCCAGTCTCGGTGATCCCCTCCACACAATCTACCACCATAGGCTACCCCGTGGTGGACTGCCGGTCCGTTGCACCGACAAGTCCAAAGCCCTTCAAAAATATTTTCATTAATTTTCCGATGTCCTATAACCTCTCTTGTGCCCCATAATTTTTCAATTCAGTTTGCTTTTTCTGAATTTTAGTCCCTCGCAGTGTCGTTGTGATCGTCGCGTCTAGGTTTGTTCTCGGATATTAGTGTAAGGTTTGTTGGTGGCGTATCATAGATTGAATCCCATAATTTTAGTGTGCCGCTCTCTGTTTCTGATCTGCTCTAACCCCTTGTGGTGTGTTCTTGCTTGCTGCTAGTGTGGGTGTGTTGCCTGCAGCGTGAAAAAAGACTAGAGAGATAGTAAAGAGCCTAATATCTAGTCCGACACATACATCTTTTGATTGCCCTATCGGCCTTTGTCTACTCTCGAGATTTTGCCATTTGTTTTGGGCAGATATTCATCTTCCAGCACGAGATAGAGATATATTAGCAATTGTGTTAGCGCTGAAATTTGTCTACCTTCCAACTGTCTTTTCCTTTGTTGACCCGAGGGCTGCTATTTTAGAAGGTGTCCACCTTGTTGCATATTATAATTTCTTGTTTGACACCTCGTGTCTTGCAGCAATTATGAGATAGAAAAAAAAGAAAATAGTAAAAAGGGCAAAGGGTGCTGAAAAAAATAAAAAAAACGGGAAGATAAAGAAAAAAAATTGTTCAAGTGTTTTGAGGGGTTTTCAGAGATCGTTTCTGATTTTTCCCTAGGCCACAATACACCTCTGTTTCAGGTGAAATTTTGTGTGCTTTCATCGTCTGTGATTTTGGTTCAGTGATAAAAAATTTAGAAAAGTTGAGTTTGTTTGCTGGTACTCCTTTGGAAACACGCCTTTGCTCTCTGCTAGTGCCTTTTTGGTAAGGTTTTCAGCATTAATTACAGAACTACCATTCTGCTAGTTTTCAGAGTTTTCTATCCATCGTTCCTTGTTACTTTTACCTTGTTGTACTATGACTAGGACACGTCTTAGCCAGCATTTGTGACTTGTGCTTTGGACATTTATTGAACTTTGCTAATCTGCATTTGTTATTTGCTAATCCTTGCTACCATATTGTGCCTACCCATAGCTCCACAGATACTTCTGTCAGCACAAGTTCGTCTTGCAACTTGTTACACCCAGGCTCGACAACTGATTGTGCCGCCCTGTTGGCTTTGGTAAGAACACTTGCAAGACCGTGGTAATCCGCTTGAGATTTTTCATTCCACTTTCCTCACATCCTAGTAGTTAGTTGATAGGGATAACCCTTTTTGTGTTGTCTTTTGCTATCATCTAACCATGTCAGGTAACAAGAAACGAAAGGAGTCTCCCACAGACTTCAATGAGTGTGTGTCCAAGGACGAGCTTATGAGACTTGTTACTGAGCAGCGTACCTAGATGCAACAATAGTTTGATGTATTGACTCGACAGATCAACGGTTTGGTGACTCGGATTGAACATGTTGAGCAATGACCACTACCAGTTCAACCTGAGGATGATGATGAGTTCAAGGATGTTGATCTTGATGAGGAGCATCTCTGACGTAATCATTTTCAGATGGGAGGAGGTAATCGCAATCATGGAGGAGGTAATCAAAATCGTGGTAATAATGATCCTTTTGCTAAAGTTAAGTTTACCATGATTCCTTTTGCTAGTAATGCTGATCCTGACGCTTATTTAGATTGGGAAGTTGCTGTTGATCAAAAATTTAATTCCCATCAAGTGCCTGAAGAGCATAGAGTTAGCCTTGCTACTAGTGAGTTTACTGGTTTTGCTCTATTCTGGTTGAATGATCTTACAATGCTAATAATGCTGCTAATATACCTCAAACTTGGAATGTGTTAAAGCGCTTTATGAAATCTCGCTTTGTTCCTCCTTATTATCAATGTGATTTGCGTATGAAACTCCAAACTTTAAAACAAGGTGATAAAAGTGTAGAGGCTTATTATCAAGAGTTGCTTATTTCTTTATCACGTTGTGGCATACATGAGGATGATCATGCTATTGCTGTTAGATTCTTTGGTGGTTTGAACCATGATATACAGGATATTCTTGATTACAAAGATTGGACGTGGTTCAACCAATTGTACTATCTTGCTATTAAAGCTGAACGTGAGGTATAGTGACGCCGCCAACAATTTTCTTTCAAGTCCAACACTGGGAGAACTTTTTAGCAACATCCAGATGTTGACAAGTCTAAGGCCGCCGCTGCTCCTAAGGCACCATCACCTACACCGTCTACTACACCAACTTCTGAGGTGAGAAATTTGTCTCATGTGCAGGTCCAATCGCATAAGAAGCCTTTTACTCCAGGTGCGTCGTCGAGTAGTTCCGCTAGCATCCAGTGCCACCGCTGTAAGTGCATGGGACATGTGTCAAAGGAATGTCCAAGTCACCGTGCTTTCATCGGTGCCCCAGATGGTAATGGTTATATAAGTGCTAGTGATGACGAAGATAGTTCGGCTCTTGCTACTAATCTTGTTGCAGATTCTTCGGTTGACCAAGAGGAGGATGCCATTGATTCTTATGCTGCCGTCGCAGGCTTCCCTAGCCTTCTTGTGCAGCGTGTGCTGAATGCTCAATTGGGAGATGAGGAAGAAACTAAGGTACAACGTAACAATTTGTTCCACATGTTACTCATTGTCCAGGAGCGCCATGTTCTCACCATAATTGATACCGAGAGCTGCAACAACTTGGTGAGTTTAGATCTGGTCTACAAGCTTGGTTTGCCCACTCGTGAGCTACGTCACTCATACCACATACAATGGTTCAACAATAGTGGTAAGGCAAATGAGGACTAGGAGCATCTGAAGACCAGCGGTGGGTCGATCCATAGTGATGAGTGATTGACAACATTGTGTGGACTGATACTTGGCTCAGTGTGCAGGTACAGGTTGCGGCTTGACTCGTGTTGGTACAATAAAAGAACAAGCGCGAAAGGCCTATACTGTGGCGGTCTCCGGGTGATGGAGAGACAAGTAGGCTTGGTTGGATGGACCCGGTGGCTGATGGGGTCAAGTGCGAGCCGTGCGGTGCAAGAGGAGCAGGTTGAAGTCATGGACATGGGCCGGCGCAAGGTAGCGATTCAACACCGAAGCTTGCACGCGAAGTTTGGTGGTTTGCCGACAAAACCATTAGAGGACGGTGTCTTGGTTTGGGCCTCAATACCAAGGCTGAAGGCCCAACGCGACGGAGACGGTGATTCGGGAGCGTCGGGAACCTTCGAGGCGGGGGGGGCACATGGCGTGATCGCGGGGCTTGCGTCGAGGCTAAGCGAGTCCGTAGTGGAAGCGTGTCCACTCGATGAGAATATGCTTGACTTGGACCAAAATGCCCCTGAGGGGTGTGTATCTTACATTTATGCACTAGGGGTAGTTGAGTCATTTGCCACCTCTAGAAGACTAAGTATAAATAGAAGGTAGAGGAGGATGGCTAGGGTTACTCGCTCTGGATTACTTCTTTTCCTCGTATTTCCTTAGGCTAGATTCTTGTATAGGCTCTGACCTCATCTCCCCGGTGAGTCGATTAATGTGATATTTCAACACTTCACCTGTATTGTGAACGACATGAGGGCCAATGTGGCGGTGCTCCCATACACGGATCATGATAGAGCTATCAAGCTCTTGCACTCACTTGACAGATCCATGTGGAGTGCCAAGGTCGAGGCCATCTTGGAGTCGGGTGTGTATGAGACCCTTACGGTGGACGACCTATTTTCTAAGATCAAGTCTTCGGAGGTTGATCATGGCTTGAGAGCCAAGAGCGAGAGCCCCAATGATCCTCATAGTTTGGCTCTTGTCTCAGGATCGAGGACTAATGCTAACCCTGCTGCCATGCAGGTCTTGTCTTGTGTCCATGCCAGATGAAGGACCGATTAGGCGAACCAGAGAGGGGGGGGGAGTGAATGGGAGCCGATAAAAATTCTTCTCGAAGGAGATGAGAACTCCAACAAGACGAACACGGCTTCCAAAACACGTCTCCGACTCAACTACCCAAGTTGGTCAAGACCACGCAGCCACTGAAGTGCTACTGGTCCTAGGAACCAACAACCACCTACACCTACTCGAGAACGCAGCGGAAAAACCAACTCGAGTAGCTATTGGGCTACACCGGTCAGGCCGGTGAGCAGCACCGGTCAGACCGGTCCCTGCTGGCAAAATCTGAGAACTTCCACAGAAGGCCTCTACACCGGTCAGGCCGGTGTAGCTTGCCGGTCAGACCGGTCCAAGCCAGGAAATCCCAAATCCACCAAACTGACCTACCGAGCTCCAAACAGGACCAAACTCGAAACAGTAGCAACACAGGACAACAGGGAACTCACCAAGACGTTCACCCGAGCAAAACTCAACAGAGAGTCTGCACCGGTCAGACCGGTGAGAGGCACCGGTCAGACCGGTGTGACCTGAGCTCTCGGGATGAACAGCGCCCGCGGGTCAACTCCCCCAAATCCAACTCCCGATCTCCCGAATCGCTCCACGGTTTTGCACAAGACTTTGGGGATAGTACGAACACCTCATGGGTACTCCATAGCCAAGATTTGGTCCACCAAAACTTGTCAAAACAAGAGGAATCGAGGAAATCCCACCAAGAACGCCTCTAACCCTAGAGCCAAGAAAACCCCAAAATCGAGCCCCTTTGCTCACAAATTTGGGTGGGGAATCAAAGGGAAAAGAACCACGAAGGGTTCACACATACATCCCCCACCAATCCCAAAGAGAAAGGCCTCGAAATCACTCCAAGAAAATCGCCAAGAAAGGGATCCGAAAATCACCAAAAAGGAGAAACGGGAAAGACACATCCAAGCCTTGAGGAACCACGCCGAATCATCTATACATACCAAAGAGGTTCATACAAGGTCTAGCTTGCCGCCCGATCATCCTTCCCTCTCACAAGTTCTCACCGTGAAGCTCTCAAGCTAGTCCTAAGAAAATCCTAAGAAAAAATAGGAAGAGAAAATTGGAAAACAAATGAGCTAGGGTTCAAAGAGATGGCTGCCATCCTCTCACCCCTTGGGTTATATGGAGGCAACCGAAAGACTAAAATACCCTTACTAGCTAACTAGGGATACATGCCCCTCAAGGGCGAAATCAGAAATCTTTGTCTTCGCACCATCGGACGGATGCCCAGCGACCGCAAACTTGCTTAGCCTCGACGCAAGCCTTGCGATCCCGACGCGTGTCCTCCGCTTCGAAGATTCCGGACTGCTTCGTCGCACACCACTCAGACCGGTGCTCCTCGCCGGTCAGACCGGTACCCACCGGTCAGACTGGTCAGACCCACCGGTCAGACCGGTCTGGAGCTGCTGCACCTCCGTCTTCGGTTCTTCGGTCTTGGCTTTGTGGATCAACCAAGGAACCCAGTGGTTTTCTGGTGAACCACCGGAAACCCCGCGAACTCGGTGTAGCCTCCACCAATCACCACTCATGACTCGGCTCCCACGTAGTCCCGGCTCGACCTTGGTTTTGAGGCTCAACCAAGAAACCGTCCATGACTTCATCTTGCCGTTCTTGCCACCATGCGGCCCGCACTTGACCCCACTGGCCACCGGGTCCCTTGAACCAAGCCTACTTATCTTCTCCACACCTGGAGGCCTCACCGGCAACGACCTTTCGCTCTTGTTCTTCACCTGCACCAACACCAGTCAAGCCGCAACCTGCACCTGCAATACTTAGCCAAGAATCAGTCCACACCACGTTGTCAATCACTCATCACACCAGGAAGCGACCATCCACCGGTCCTCGAAGCACACCTGGCTCTCAATCTCCCCCTTGATGAGTGCATTGACAACACACACGTTTTGGTAACCAAGAGAAAAGGAAAAGAAAAGAAACGACTAAAAGAAACTCCAATAAGCGATCGAAAGCCAAAGAAAGGCAAAGAGCAAGATCACTTGAAGAAGACAAGTCTCAGACCCCTTAGCAAGGGCAACAGCTCGACACATCTGAGACAAAACCATGCTCAAGCAAAGAGCACAAGCCAACAATCCAAAGCTCGAAAACCACAAAGAGCTCCCCCTGCACACATGCAAGCTCCCCCTGAACCAATGCATGCAAACCACCTCGCAAAACAGAGCAGCTGCTTCAGCTTTGCTCTGGACCGGTCAGACCGGTCAACCACACCGGTCAGACCGGTGTGCTAGATCGCCCAGCACCTGAACCTCACACCGGTCAGACCGGTGTACCTCACCGGTCAGGCTGATGATCACCTGGGAAAAACTGGGAACTGCCCGAGCTCAAAACTAGCTCGAAACCACTTGAAAACGTTCTAAAAGCATGCAGCAAGCCAAAACATGCTCAAACTTCTCCCCCTTGTTGACAATGCATGAATCAAGCCAAAAATGCAAAAAATGCAACCTAGAGCTTCTCAAATAGACAAAATTCAACATAGGATGCTACACATGTGCAAAAGAGCAAGTTAGATACTCTATAGCTTCATAATGACATCAACTACAAGATCACCAAGTTTCACAACCATTGGGCGAAGCTAAGATAGAATTGAGCAATTTTGCGAAAAATCACCCTCTCATGAGCAAAGTCCTAAACATGAGCAAAACATGTCAAAATGGCAAAACCACACAAACTTCATGCTAGGACAACCATTCTAAGCATAAGACCATCATAAACACCCACAAGCACCTCATGTCATGTCAAAGCCACCGAGCCATGTGCCTACTTCTATATATGAGACTTCTCATTGGTAGGCATCATGCAACGATTTAGCACCCAAAGCAAATTAAAATTAGCACATATGACATGGGAGCACATTTTCCAAGCAATTTACATTTCATTTTCAGATTTGAAATTGGTACATGAAATGTCTTTGCGACAAAAAGGAACTTATGCCCCTCCACAAGATCAAGCATGGGGGCTAAACATTCATGATGGCAAATGAGCCTTTGGCCCCATATGATCAAAATAAGCTATCCAACCACAAATTAAGCATAGCCAAGCCACTAAAACATGTCAAGATCATATAAAGGCATTTACTCACAAGAGAGCATACATGTGAGATTTTTCAAAAACATAGCTATCAACCATGGATATAAACCAAGATTATCAAGAGCTAAGCCAAACTAACCATAGCTTACCAACCTAGCTCACAAAGACATACATATCATTCCATGGTGAACAATGTATATAGGAGAAGCTTTTCCTAAACAATGCATATGATACAAAATGTATGCAACCTAAGATACAAAGATGCCTATACATCATGTTACATATGCCATGCCAAATGCAAGAAATTCACAAAGGAAAGCTATACATATGCTACAAAGGAGCTCCCACACACCAACTCAAGAAATCAAACACACACCAAGCTCCCCCCGCAAACGGGTGAAAGTTGCTTGATTTAGGGGTTTGGTGAAAATATCGGTTAGCTGGTCATGTGTGGGTACATGGATCAAAGCGATTTTTCCTTTCTCTACGTTGTCTCTCAGAAAATGATACCTCACTTCTATGTGCTTGGTTTTGGAATGGAGCACTGGGTTCTTTGCAACGCTTATGGCACTGGTGCTATCACAAGTGGGACATGGGTATAATCCTCACCAAAGTCACTCATGGTGTATGTGATCCAAAGGAGCTGAGAGCAACAACTAGCTGCGGCCACATACTCTGCCTCGGTAGTGGATTGAGCAACACTCGACTGTTTGCGGGAAGACCAAGACACCAAAGAAGAACCCAAGAACTGGCAAGTCCCAGAAGTGGACTTCCTATCCAACCGACACCCGGCAAAATCCGCGTTCGAAAATCCATGAAGAGCCAAAGAAGAAGACGCGGAGTACCAAAGGCCAAAGTCGGGAGTATGTCGCAAATACCTGAATATGCGCTTGACTGCTTGCCGATGCGAAGTCCTCGGAGACACTTGAAAACAAGCGCACAGACATACCGAGAATTGGATGTCCGGCCTCGTCGCTGTCAAGTAGAGGAGTGACCCGATCATGCTCCGGTACTCCTTCTGGTCCACGTGTTCACCTTCCTCGTCGGCATCAAGAGCTATAGTCTTACTCATAGGCGTCGCCATGGCCTTGGAGTCCTCCATCCTGAACTTCCTCACAATGTCCTTGGTGTACTTAGCTTGGTGCACAAATGTTCCTTCCTTTGATTGCTTGATTTGTAGCCCGAGGAAGAACTGCAACTCGCCCATCATGCTCATCTCAAATTCCCTGCTCATGTCTTCTGCAAACCTTGCAACAAGAGAGTTAGACGAGCCACCAAAGACAATATCATCCACGTATACCTGAACAATCAGGATATCTCTACCCTGCCTGAGGAGAAATAAGGTCTGATCGACCTTCCCCATCTCAAACCCTCTCTCAAACAGGAACCCCCTCAACCTACCATACCAAGCTCTAGGCGCCTGCTTCAACCCATACAGCGCCTTCCTCAACTTGTACACCCGGTGGGGGTACTTCTCACTCTCAAACCCCAGTGGTTGCCTCACAAACACCTCTTCCTCCAACACATCGTTCAGGAAAGCACTCTTCACATCCATCTGGTACAACTTGAACCCTTTAGCCACGGAAAAGGCTAGAAGGATCCTGATCGCCTCCAAACGAGCTACAGGAGCGAAAGTCTCCTCGTAGTCGATCCCCTCTTTCTGACTGTACCCCTGAGCAACAAGTCTCGACTTGTTCCTCACCACTTCTCCTTTCTCTCCCTCTTTATTTTTCCACACCCATTTTGTCCCAATCGGCTTACACCCTGGGGGAGGGTCAACCAACACCCAAACTTGGTTCCTCTCAAAAAAATTTCCAACTCCTCATGCATCGAATTAACCCAATTATGATCAGATAGCGCATGTCCAATGTCTTTGGGCTCAAAGGTGGCAACAAAAGCAGCATGAGCGAAATGAGAATTGTTCCGAACCCTCGACCGTGTAGTACGTTCATTCATGTCGCTGATGATTCTCGAAGCTGGGTGATCCACTTGCACTCGCCGAGGAGGTTCTCGCCTTGATGCTACCTCCCCCTCAACAGCAGCTTCGCCTTGATCTGGGTTTGTTGTTGTAGGTGTGGGAGAGGGCCCGTTCACGATCGTCCTCGAAGTAGTAGGTACATGTTCCGCTGCGGGCACCACACCACCATCTTCATCATCTCCATGTTCATGCTCCTCCTCTTGAAAGATATCCTCGCCAAGTTCGTCGTCACCTGCATACTCAAAAACAAGCTGACTACATGGCTGGGTCTCATCGAAGGTTACCTCGCAAGTCTCCACGATTTGGTTAGTTTCAAGATTGAGCACACGAAATGCTCTAGAATGAGATGCATAACCAAAGAAAATGCCATCGACAGACCTAGCCTCGAACTTGTCCAACTTCTTCCCTTTCTTCAGAATGAAGCATTTACAACCAAAGACATGGAAGTGACTCACCTTGGGTGTGCGACCGTGCATCAACTCGTAACAGGTTTTCTTCTTATGAACCCTGAGGTAGATCCTGTTCGACACATAGCACGCGGTATTGACCGCCTCAGCCCAGAACCTTCTCGGAGTCCTATGCTCGTCGAGCATCGTCCGAGCCATCTCGCACAAGGTCCTGTTTTTCCATTCCACAACGCCATTCTAGGGAGGCGTATACGGACTCGAAAACTGGTGTTCAAGACCCAAGTAATGGCAAAAGGTTTCGAAGCGAAAGTTTTTGAATTCCGAGCCATTGTCACTGCGGATCGCTCGTATGGCATCTCCGTGCCTCTCGTTTCTTAACCTCAAGACAAGATCTCGAACAAAACCAAACGTCTCCCCTTTCTCCTCAAGAAAGAACACCCACGCATACCGAGAGTAGTCGTCCACCACAACAAGGACATACCACTTCCCACCCGCAGATCGCACACGAGCTGGGCCAACAAGGTCCATATGGAGCAGCTCTCATGGACGCTCAGTCATCACATCGGTGAGAGGCGGGTGAGAAGACATGCCTACACGGCGCACAAACCAACTCTTTCTCAAACCTCAACTGTGGCAATCCTCGGACCAAATTGAGTTTCCTCAAGCGAGACAAAAGGTCAAAGCTCAAGTGACCCAACTTCCTATGCCACTTCCACAACTCACTCGAAGAACCAGCCAAAAAGCAACGCTCCACACCAGAAGACTGAGAGAAATCAGCTTGGAACACTTGACCCTCAGGAACGACCATGCAAACAAGGTCCCCTCGAGAATCTAAAATCCGAGAACCACCAGGCCGAAATAACACCTCAAAGCCCTCATCCAACAACTGGGACATAGAAAGCAAATTGAACCCCAACGATTGAACAAGAGCAACACGCCTGAGAGTGACCTTGTCACTTCCCTTGATCTCACCTTCTAATAGCACACGTCCTCGCCCATTGTCCCCAAAGGTGATGTATGTCTTGGACACCACCGGGATGAGACTTGAGAACCACCCCTTGTCTCCGGTCATATGCCTCGAGCAACCGGAGTCAATCAACCAAACGTTCCTCAAGTCTCCCACCTGAAATTCAAAAGCGAGCACGTGAGTGAACAAACGACTCAGCACTGGGGTTAGTACCAAAAGAGTAAAACCAGTGCTGAGCCATTTGCTCCAAAGTGGGGTTAGCACAAACCAAAACATCACGCCTATCAAAGCTACCACCACAAACACCACCACGGTAACCACTACGAGGGAACCAACCCTCTCTAGCTGGAGGAGGACGAAAGCCACGAAAGGAAAACCGTGGATCGTTCCTCCTATCCATCTCAAAGCTACGACTCCTCCCACCCCCGTATTGAGCACGAGGTGGAGAACGCCTAGCAAACTGACCACCTGCAAACTTCCCAGACCAACCACCAGAACCAAACCAAGCATCCTCACGAGCATGAAAACCAACTCGCCGTCTGCCCAGACCTGCACCGGTCTGACCGGTGTAGTGCACCAGTCTGACCGGTGTAGCTCGGCCAGCAGCACCACCTACTTCCTTCCGGTCTCCCCAAGCCGGAACTGTCCTCACAATCGCCTTGGCCCTGGGCATCTGCATACGAGGCTCAGGTACACCATTAGAGGGGTGGTACCTGTCCTTGTTAGCCCACTCTCTAGCCATTCTCTCCTCACGCTTCCTCTTAAAGCAAAACTCATCCTTGTGACCATCTCTCCCACAATACCCACAATGGAACTTCATGGGCTGTGGCTTAGGCTTTGGCTTGGGTTGGGGCTGCCCACTCGGTTTCTCACCCTTCTTCTCTCCTTCCTCACCTCCCTTTGGGCTCACAAACTTCACCAGTTTCTGGAAATCATTTGTTGGGTGAGGGAATATGGGTGGATCTGGAGTAGTGTCAAGTTTGTTTCTGAGATGGTTAGGCTTGGGCTCAAACTTGTTCTTGTGTCTGTTTGGTGGTGGGATAGGGATCTCTCCAACTCTCTCAACTCCCTCACCACTGTTCTCTCCAAGCTTGTCAGCCCTAAGTGCCTGACCATCATAGCGTTTGAAAGCCGCTATCATGATACCAAGCTGAGGCTCCTGACCCGACAACCAGCTCATATATTTCCTCAGCTCATCATTCTCATCCTGCAAGCGATCAACATAATGCGCAAGCTCCAAATTCTTAACCGCATGCAACTCACAAGTAGAGCAAGAAGTGGGAATAGGCTCTTTCAACTTAGCTTCAAGCGAAACAGTGTAAGCATGCATCTCATCGATCTTTCCATGCAAAACAGGGCAAGAAGTGCAAGCACCTAGCAAAGCAGGTCTAGACTTAAGCTCAACCACTTCAACCCTAAGCATATCTAGTTCATCACAAGTAGAAGCATGCTTATCCTTAAGAGCAGTAAGATCAGCTAGGTACACAGAGCAATCACAGCAATCAATCTCATCAAAAACCACAGGAGAAGCCTTAAGCGAATCAATCTCAAGCTTAGCATCTAGGTTCTGGGTTTCTAGCTCAGCCACACGATTCCTAGCATCTTCTAGTGAGGCCCTAAGCTCTTTCCTCATCTTCTTGGCCTCTCTAAGCATGTGATCGCAATTATCAAGCAAGTCAACCAACTCATCATTCTCCTTGCGCAAAGAGGAGAGCTCATCACATACCTCATCCTCGGAGTCGGAGTCCGAGTCGCTCTGGTGACTCTTCTTGCTGCCGGAGCTACGAGCCATGCCGCAGAAGCCATCTCCCGCGAAGCAGCTCAACCCGCTCAAGTTCCAGGACGCCTTCTTGTTCCTGCGCCGATCACCTTCATCTTCGCTGCTACTCAAGCTCGAGGAGGAGTAGGCGGAGCTGGAGTCGACGTCGCTCGCTCTGACCATCGCTCGGGCCTTCCTGCCGCAGCCGTCCTTCTTCCTCGACGGTCGCTCGTCCTTGTGCTTGTTCTTGTGCTTGTGATCGCGCCTCGATCGGTACTTGCCATCCTTGCTCGACCGGTGCCTGTAGCCGTCCTTGTTCTCTGTCTTCTCCAGGCAGTCAGCGATGAAGTGTCCTGGCTTGCCGCACTGAAAGCACGTCCGTGCTGTCCTCCTCGTGTTCACTCGGTTCTCGTGCAGCCTCTTGAACCGCCTGGTCAGCAATGCCAGCTCGTCCTCTCCAAGCATGTCGAACTCCTCGTCTGGCAAAGACATCAAAGAAGACAGAGAGTACATCCTGGAGAATGCGTTAGCGTTAGACTTAGCTCCTTTGCCACCAACGAGAGCGAGACTATGAGAATCAGTCGGGCTCTCGATCTTGGCTGTCATACCACGGTCCAACTCAGCCGACTTGAGCTTCGAGAACAGCTCATTCACCGTCAAGGTGTCATACTTCTCGGACTCAACAATAGCCTCAAACTTCCCGTCTCATATGGTACGATCCAATGAGTGCAAGAGCTTCACAGCTCTATCATGATCATTGTATGGGAGCACGGCCACATTGGCTCTCATGTTGTTCACAACAACCGTAAACCGCTGGAAAAGGGCATCGACGGACTCGCTGGGGAGATGAGTGAAGTTCTCATACTCTCTCCGGTAAGTCGCGTACACCCGAGCCTGAACCTGAGCATTTCCAGCATGAGCATCCTTCAACTGCTCCCAAATCCTACAAGCTAAGTCCTCTGTCTGAACCCGATTGAATTCGGGCTGACATAGAGCACGAAACAAGTAGTCGACAGCCTTGTTGTTGGCTTCGAACATATCCCTCGATCCTGGAGCAAGGAAGTTCATCAGATGAACATAAGCTGTGTTCACCGTAACGTCTCAAAGGATCTGACCCTTTCCGCGGAGGAACGCTGCCATCCGCCTCTGCCAGATCTGGTAGTTCTTCCCATCGAAGTGCGGAGGACTCGAACCCCGTTCCTGGTACGCCATCTTTGGATCTTAGACTGGTAAGAGTCAATGAAGACCCGAACCGGCTCTGATACCAATTGAAGGACCAATTAGGCGAACCAGAGACGGGGGGGGAGTGAATGGGAGCCGATAAAAATTCTTCTCGAAGGAGATGAGAACTCCAACAAGACGAACACAGCTTCCAAAACACGTCTCCGACTCAACTACCCATGTTGGTCAAGACCACGCAGGCACTGAAGTGCTGCTGGTCCTAGGAACCAACAACCACCTACACCTACTCGAGAACGCAGCGGAAAAACCAACTCGAGTAGCTACTGGGCTACACCGGTCAGGCTGGTGAGCAGCACCGGTCAGACCGGTCCCTGCTGGCAAAATCTGAGAACTTCCACAGAAGGCCTATACACTGGTCAGGCTGGTGTAGCTTGCCGGTCAGACCGGTCCAAGCCAGGAAATCCCAAATCCACCAAACTGACCTACCGAGCTCCAAACAGGACCAAACTCGAAACAGCAGCAACACAGGACAGTAGGGAACTCACCAAGATGTTCACCCGAGCAAAACTCAACAGAGAGTCTGCACCTGTCAGACTGGTGAGAGGCACTGGTCAGACTGGTGTGACCTGAGCTATCGGGATGAACAGCGCCCGCGGGTGAACTCCCCCAAATCCAACTCCCGATCTCCCGAATCGCTCCACGGTTTTGCACAAGACTTTGGGGATAGTAGGAACACCTCATGGGCACTCCATAGCCAAGATTTGGTCCACCAAAACTTGTCAAAATAAGAGGAATCGAGGAAATCCCACCAAGAACGCCTCTAACGCTAGAGCCAAGAAAACCCCAAAATCGAGCCCCTTTGCTCACAGGTTTGGGTGGGGAATCAAAGGGAAAAGAACCACGAAGGGTTCACACATACATCCCCCACCAAATTCCAAAGTGAAAGGCCTCGAAATCGCTCCAAGAAAATCGCCAAGAAAGGGCTCCGAAAATCACCAAAAAGGAGAAACGGGAAAGACACATCCAAGCCTTGAGGAACCACGCCGAATCATCTATACATAGCAAAGAGGTTCATACAAGGTCTATCTTGCCGCCCGATCATCCTTCCCTCTCACAAGATCTCACCGTGAAGCTCTCAAGCTAGTCCTAAGAAAATCCTAAGGAAAAATAGGAAGAGAAAATAGGAAAACAAATGAGCTAGGGTTCAAAGAGATGGCTGCCATCCTCTCACCCCTTGGGTTATATGGAGGCAGCCGAAACGCTAAAATACCCTTACTAGCTAACTAGGGATACATGCCCCTCAAGGGCGAAATCGGAAATCTTTGTCTTCGCACCATCGGACGGATGCCCAGCGACCGCAAACTTGCTTAGCCTCGACGCAAGCCTTGCGATCCCGACACGTGTCCTCTGCTTCGAAGATTCCGGACTACGCGGTCGCACACCAGTCAGACCGGTGCTCCTCACCGGTCAGACCAGTACCCACCGGTCAGACCCACCGGTCAGACCGGTCTGGAGCTGCTGCACCCCTGTCTTCGGTTCTTCGGTCTTGGCTTTGTGGATCAACCAAGGAACCCAGAGGTTTTCTGGTGAACCACCGGAAACCCCGCGAACTCGGTGCAGCCTCCGCCAATCACCACTCATGACTCGGCTCCCACGTAGTCCCGGCTCGACCTTGGTTTTGAGGCTCAACCAAGAAACCGTCCATGACTTCATCTTGCCGTTCTTGCCACCATGCGGCCCGCACTTGACCCCGCTGGCCACCGGGTCCCTCGAACCAAACCTACTTGTCTTCTGCACACCTAGAGGCCTCACCAGCAACGACCTTTCGCGCTTGTTCTTCACCTGCGCCAACACCAGTCAAGCCGCAACCTGCACCTGCAATACTTAGCCAAGAATCAGTCCACACCATGTTGTCAATCACTCATCACACCAGGAAGCGACCATCCACCGGTCCTCGAACCACACCTGGCTCTCACCAGATGAGGACTTTGAGGTGCTGAGTGAGGATGATCTCGCCTTGTTAAGCAAGAGGTTTGGGCAGATGTACGAGAATCGCAAGAATGCAAGGAGGAGCTCGGGGATGTCCTATCGGTGCGGGAAGCATGAGCATTTCATCACCGAGTGTCTAGAAGCTATGGAAATCAAGAATGACTACAAGGGCAAGCCCAAGCATGACTACAACAACAAGCACCACTCCCGTAATGAGTACAAGGACAAGCGCAAGGACACCAGAGAGAGAAGGCCAAGGAAGAGCGGCGGGTACAAGAAGAAGACAGCTCAAGCGATGGTTGCCAGAGTGAGCGACATGGACTCTACTTCAAGTGACTCCTCATCCGGTTCAAGCAGCGAGGAAGAGCAAGATCGGCGCAAGGACAAGCGGCCCACGGGCAAGAACTTCACCGGCCTCAGCTTCATCGCGCAAGGCGGTTTCTGCGGCATGGCACACAACTCCAAGAAGGGTGGGAAGCATAGCTCAGATTCGAACTCCGACTCCGAGGATGAGGTACGTCAGGATCCCAATTTCTTGCTAGAGGAGAATGCTAGGCTAAATGAGTTGCTTGATAACCGTGATAATGTACTTAGAAAGACCAACAAGGAGAAGAGGGAATTTCAGTCTTTGCTAGGTGATGCTAAGGACAAGATAGTTGAGCTTGAGTCTTTGTTTGTTGATGCTAGAACTAAAATAGACTCTTTGAAAGTTGCTCCTATTGTTTCGGATGAGGTAGATTGTGGTGACTGCAATGTTTTCCTAGTTGACTTGACTGCTCTCATGGAGAAGCATGCCTCGACTATTGAGGAACTAGATGTGCTCAGGATTGAGCTTGATGAGATGAAATCTAGACCTACTTTCCTAGGTGCTTGCACTTCTTATCTTCTGTTGCATGCTAGGCTAGATGAATCTCATGATAAGATAGTTTCTCTTGAGGCCGCTTTGAAAGCTCCTATTCCAACATAATGCTCTACCTGTGAAATGCATGCGGTGAAAAACATGGAACTTGCACATTATGTTGATCGTTTGCAGGATGAGCATGATGAGTTGAGAAAATTGATGAGTTGGTTGTCTGGGCATGAGCCTCAGCTGAGTTTGATGTTGGCTGAGTTTAAGAGGTTTGATGGTCAGGCATTGGGGGCTGGGAAGAGTGGTGAGGGAGAAAAGAAAGTTGGGGACATTCCTATTCCACCGCACACTACACCCATGAACAAATTTGCACCCAAGCCAAACCACCTCAGAAACAAGCTAGACACAACCCAGATCCACCAGTGTTCCACCACAAGGCAGAAAACTACCAGAAACCAGTGAAGTTTGTGAGCACCCTTGGGAATGTGTTTGGGGGAAGCTAGGAGAGAAAGCTGTTGAGAAGCCTAGTGAGAAACCACAGCCTAAGCCAAAGTCAATCTGCTTCCATTGTGAGTAGTGTGGAAAGGATGGTCATAATGATGAGTTCTGCTTCAGGAGGAGAAGGAATGAGAGGTTTGCTAGGGAGATGGAAAACAAGGACAGGTACCACCCTTCTCATGGTATGCCTGAGCCTCGTAGAGTGCCTCTACCTCGGGGTGAGGGGTTTGTGTGTACAGTTCCTACTCGGGGTGGTGGTGGTTTTCCTCAGAGAGATAGGTGTGTTGGGTTTGGTCGTGGTGAGTTTGCTGGACGTGCTCCTGCTCGTGACTGTTACAAGTTTGGGAGGCACGATCACAGTTTTGGTTCTCAGAGGGACTACGAGCCATGTTTTCCCCCTCGTGGTACATGTTCTCCTCCAGTGAGACATGGCAGGTTCTTTTGTGGTAGGTGTGAGAGGGCTCCGCCTAGAGGTTTTGATAGGATGGATTTTGCTAACCATTATTTTGAGCAAATGGCTCGACACTGGTTTGACACTTTATGTACTATCCCTAGTGTTGAGTCGCTTGATCATTCTTGTCCACATTTTTGATTTGCAGGTGGGAGGCATCAAGAACTTTTGGTTGATCAACTCTGGTTGTTCGCGCCACATGACCGAAGATCGTGGGTGGTTCTCCAGCCTCACCCTGGTGAGTACAAGGGAGTACATCACTTTCGGGGATAATAGGAGAGGACGAGTGCTTTCTGAAGGTATGGTGAAGGTGAGTAGCAAGGTGACCCTGAAGAGTGTGGCTTTGGTCAAGTCACTTAGTTTTAACTTGTTGTCAGTATCCTAGTTGCTTGACGAAGGTTTTGAGGTTCGTTTTAAGTTGGGCGCTTCTCGGGTGCTTGATTCTCGAGGCGATCTTGTCTGTACGATCGTCCCCGAGGGTCAAATCTTTCTTGCCGATTTTTCCCAGTCTGTTGGTCCTCCTTGATGCTTTGTTACTATTGTTTCAGCTGAGCTTTGGAAGTGGCATAGAGGGCTAGGACACATGAGCTTTGAGTTGCTTTCCCACTTGAGTGGCCCAAACCTAGTCCGAGGATTGCCAAAGTTGAAATTCGAGAAGGATTTGGTTTCTGCTCCGTGTCGGCATGGAAAGATGGTTGCCGCTTCTCACGCCCCTCTGACTGCAGTCATGACCGAGCGACCTTGTGAGCTGTTGCACATGGATTTGCTTGGGCCAGCTCGTGTTCGCTATGTGGGTGAGAAGTGGTATGTGTTGGTTGTGGTTGATGATTTCTCGAGGTACTCTTGGGTTTTCATTTTGGAGGATAAGAGCGAGACATTTGGCTTTGTTCGAGACATGATCTTGAGGTTGAAGAATGAGAGACATGGGGATGCCATTCGAGTGATACGCAGTGACAATGGCACGGAGTTCAAGAACTCTAATTTTGATGCCTTTTGTAGTGATCTTGGTCTCGACCATCACTACTCTTCTCCATACGTCGCTTGCCAGAATGGCGTAGTGGAGAGGAAGAATCGGACCTTTTGTGAGATGTCCAGGACGATGCTTGATGAGCATAGGTCTCCTAGGTGTTTCTGGGCTGAGGCGGTCAATACCGCTTGCTATGTGTCGAATCGCATTTTTCTTCGTGCTTTCAAAAAGAGGACATCTTATGAGCTGATGCATGGGCGAAAACCCAAGGTGAGTCACTTTAGAGCCTTTGGTTGCAAGTGCTTTATTTTGAAGAAGGGCAAGTTAGATAAGTTTGAGGCTAGGTTTTTGGATGGTATTTTTCTCGGTTATGATATTCACTCTAGAGCATATCGTGTGCTCAATCTTGACACTAACCGAAACATGGAGACTTGCGAGGTAACCTTCGATGAGACACAACCATGTAGCTCTTCTGTCTTTGAGTGTGCGGGTGACGATGAAGTTGGTGAGAAGATCTTTGAGGATGAGAAGGATGGAGATGGAGAAGAAGATGATGATGGTGGTGATGCTCCCGTGGCTGATCGTGTACAGGCTACTACCACTACGATGACGACGATCGAGGATGGTCCATCCCCTACGCCTACTACGACTGAGGCTATTCAAGTGGAGGCTGCTGCTGAATGAGAGATTGTGTCTAGGCGAGAGGCTCCCCGACGTGTACTGGTGGATCACCCACCATCTACGATCATAGGTAACCTTCATGAATGCACTACACGGTCGAGGTCACGAAATACTTCTCACTTTGCTCACTCTGCATTTGTTGCCTCATTTGAGCCCAAAGATATTCGACACGCACTTTCTGATGCAAATTGGGTGAATTCCATGCATGAGAAGTTGGAGAATTTTTAGAGAAACCAAGTCTGGGTGTTAGTAGATCCACCACCAAATTGTCGTCCTATAGGTACCAAGTGGGTGTGGAAGAATAAGGAAGGTGAGAATGGGATGGTTGTGAGAAACAAATCGAGGTTGGTGCCCTAGAGGTTCAACCAGAAAGAGGGTATAGATTATGAGTAGACATTTGCTCTTGTGGCCCGTCTGGAGGCAATTAGGATCCTTCTACCCTTTGCCATGGCTAAAGGGTTCAAGTTGTTTTAGATGGATGTGAAGAGTGCTTTCTTGAATGGGGTGATAGAGGAAGAAGAGTATGTGAGGCAACCCCAGGGTTTTGAGAGTGAGAGATACCCACACTATGTTGACAAACTCCAGAGAGCGCTTTATGGGTTGAAACAGCCACCAAGGGCATGGTATGGTAGGTTGAAAGGCTTTTTGCTGAGTAAGGGGTTTGTGATGGGCACAGTTGATAAGACCATGTTTCTCCTTAAGCATGGAAATGACATGTTGATTGTTCAGATTTATGTGGATGACATAATCTTTAGTGGCTCTTCTCATGATCTTGTTGCCAGATTTGCAGATGACATGAGCAGGGAATTTGAGATGTCTATGATGGGCGAGCTACATTTTTCCTAGGGCTCCAGATCAAGCAGTGGAAGGACAAGACATTTGTACATTAGGCGAAGTACACCAAGGACATGGTGAAGAAATTTGGCATGAATGACTCCAAGCCACTGACTACACCGATGAGTACCACTACGGCTTTGGATGCGGATGAAGATGGTGAACCAGTGGACCAGAAGGAGTACAGGAGCATGATCGGCTCCCTCCTCTACTTGACGGTGACGAGGCCGGACATACAGTTCAATGTGTATCTGTGTGCTCGTCTTCAGGCTTCACCGAGGACTTCACATCGGCAGGCCGTCAAGAGGATTTTCTGGTAATTGAACTACACTCTTGACACTCAGACTTCACAGATATTCCGATGCTGATTTTGCTAGGTGTCATTTGGATCGCAAGTCTAACTCGAGTTGTTGCCAATTTCTTGGTTCTTCTTTGGTCTCTTGGTTGTCTCGCAAGCAATCTAGTGTAGCTCAGTCCACTACAGATGCCGAGTATGAGTATGTTGCTGCAGCTAGTTGTTGTTCCCAGCTCCTATGGATGACCTACACTATGAGCGATTTTGGTGAGGAGTGCTCCCAGGTTCCACTCTTTTGTGACAGCACCAGTGCCATAAGTGTAGAAAAAACCCAATCCTTCACTCCATGACTAAACACATCGAAGTGACATATCATTTTCTGAGGAACAATATTGAGAAAGGGAACATTTCCTTGTCCTATGTACCTACCCAAGATCTGCTAGCCGACATATTCACTAAACCACTTGACCAAGTTACATTCACACGCTTGCGAGGTGAACTTGGAGTGTGATTCCCTTTTTAGCTGGATCTTGGAGCTTCTTAAGTATATATGTGATATATGTATCATTTGTTGCATTTCGGGCATGCATTTTCATTTTGTACCAAAACATGGTAGGATAGCCATCTTTGTATCATATTTGTTAGATGAGCTTCTCTTATATACTTTGATCACCATGATGTGCTATTTGTGAGATGTGTGTATGCTTTGGGAATGGTGATGTGACTGCTATGCCCTTGATGGTATTGTCATATGTTCATGATGAGATAGCTTCTTTTTGTGAAAATGCTAAAAATGCTTCACTCATGAGTAGATACTTTTTCATGCTCAATTTGTGCTCAAGTGTCTATATCATGTTTAGCTTGTGCTTGAGTATCATGCTCTTTTCGCTTGGAGTCAAAGACCCATTTATCATGCTGAATGTTTAGCCCATATGTTTACTTGTGTAGGAGCATAAGCTTCTTTTTGCCACAAAGACATTTCATGTACCATGCTTAAATTTGAAAATGAATTTGGTCTATGAATTGCCTTATGCTTGATAAATATGCTCATAATCATGTCTTCAAGCTTTCATGTACATATCTTAGGTGCTAAACCGTTGCATGATGTCTACCATGAGAAGTCTCAAATTAGAAGTAGACACATGGCTTGGTGGCTTTGACATGACATATAGTAGCTTATGGGCGTTTGCTATGATCTTCTTATGAGAACTTGTGATCTTGTATGAGCTTTGTATGATCTAGTTCATTTTTGCTCAAATTGACCATGGATAGGGCTTTGCTCATGGGATGAATTTTGTTTGTGAAAATTGCTTAAAATTGCTTTTGGCCATGTTACTTGTATCTATGTCTCTACATTCTTAATGGCAATGCGCTAACTACACCATGCCTACCTTGCTTGCTCTATGCCTCATTTGTAGCATTTTGTTGTGCTCTTTGTATATCTGAGAAGCTTGGTAGATTGTATATGCTTTGACATGCATTTGTGCACTTTCATGGTAGCTTGATTCATGCATTGTCAACAAGGGGGAGAAGTTATATGCATTAGGGAGAATATGTGGAGATTTTGACATTTTGTGAGATTTTGCATGTTGGGAGAATTTGTGGACAGAATTGCATTTGCTCGGGGGGAGTTTGCATATGTGCAGGGGGAGCTCTTTGGTTTGCTTGAGTTTTGTGCTTTGTGGTGCGCTCTTTGTGGAGAGATTTGTTTGTCTCGGCTGTGTTGAGCTGTTGCCCTTGCCTTAGGGGCCCGAGGCTTTGTCTGGCGAGTGATCTTGCTTTTTGCTTGTTCTTTGGCTTTGGATCACTTGTTGGAGGTCTGTGTTCGTGGTTGTTTTCTTTTTCTCTATGTTGGTTCTATGGGTGTTGTCAATGCACTCATCAAGGGGGAGATTGAGGATCAGGAGCGTCCGAAGACCAGTGGTGGGTCGCTCTTCAGTGATGAGTGATTGACAACATTGTGTGGACTGATACTTGGCTCTGTGTGCAGGTACAGGTTGTGGCTTGACTCGTGTTTGTGCATGTGAAGAACAAGCGCGAAAGGCCTATGTCGTGGTGGCCTCTGGGTGATGTAGAGGCCGCTAGGCTTGGTTTGATGGACCCGCTGGCCGATAGGGTCAAGTGCGATCGATGCGGTGCAAGAGGAGCAAGTTGAAGTCATGGACATGGGCCGGTGCAAGGTAGCAGTTCGAGGCCAAAGCTTGCACGCGGGGTTTGGTGATTTGCCCACAAAACCATCAGAGGACGATTTGTTGGTTTGGGCCTCAAAACCAAGGCCGAAGGCCCAACGCGACGGAGACGGTGATCCGGGAGCGTCGGGAAGCTTCGAGGCGGGGGGCACGTGGCCTCGAGGCTATGTAAGTCCGCGGTGGAAGCATGTCCGCTCAATGAGAATATGCTTGACTTGGACCAAAATGCCCCTGAGGGGTGTGTATCTTACAATTATGCACTAGGGGTAGTTGAGGCATTTGCCACCTCTAGAAGACTAAGTATAAATAGAAGGTAGAGGAGGATGGTTATGGTTACTCGCTCTGGACTGCTTCTTTTCTTGTATAGACTCTGTCCTCTGGATGTATGGAAGCATTCGGCATTGTGATTCCTTCCCTCTCTTAGCTCTTTGTGATTTTCGTGTCTTTTTCGGAGCTATTTTTGGTTGCTTTCGTTCTTCGCTTGATTCGTCGATTTGTGGGTGTTTCTCCTCAGATTTCTTTGTGGGGATCATGGGTGGATGCCTTGTGCATCTTTGGGTATGATCTTGACCCCTCAAACACCGGGAAAACCCTTCGATTTGCGAGTTCTTGGAGGAACCCGAGTTCATGGAGAGGATTTCGTAGGATCTCAATTCTTGTCGTTTTAGTTGGTTTGAGGCCAAGATTTCGAAGGGATAGCATCTCCTAGAGACGCTTCATCTCCCCCTATGTTTTGGTCGCAATCAATTGGTGGATTCGGGAGATCGGGTAAAGGGAAGGAGGAGTTGACCTTGGGGCACGCAGGCTCGAGCAGCTCTGTCAGCGCCTAGCGGACAGTCCGCAAGGCCTTGGCGAACGGTCCGCGAGGGGCCTGACAGTGCTGCTGTTCTTCATGTTCTTCGGATGTTCTTGCGTGCTTTTTGTTAGATCCATTGAGTCAGTTGGTTTTTGGTGCAAGAGGTTTGTGGACGGTCTGTACTAGATTGCCAGACGGTCCGTGATGAGGCGGACGGTCCGCGGGTCCATCGCGGACAGTCTATTTTTCTCGGTGCGCTACTGGAGGTTCGGGTTGCATTTTCGGACGGTCCGCTGTGTCCTCGCGGACGGTCTGTGCCTCTCACACGGACAGTCCGCCCGGCTACCTCGGACAGTCTACCAGGTGCTTCGCAGATTGCTCTAGTCCTTCACTCTTTGAGTTGCGCTCCCGATTCGGTTTGAGTTGGGACTTCTTCCTAGGGTTGGTAGGTCCGTTGTGACTATGTGACCTTGGCAAGCTCGTGTGGGAACCCTTGGTTGTGATTTTGGGGCATAAGCCGAGTTCTTCTTCGGAAGAATTTTTATCGGCCCCCATTCACTCCACCCTCTCTGGTCGCCTATTTGGTCCTTCAGCAAAGGTAACACACTCAGCAAGCATACATTTTTCAGTGGGTTCAGCAAAGGTAACGCACTCAACAAAGGTAATGCTGATTTTGATGTTGTGCCAATGGAAGCATTTTCACTTTTAATAGGATGACCATGGGAATATGATAAAGATGCTGCACACTGTAACACCCCGTGTTTTTAAATAGTGTTAGTTAGTGTTAATCACTATCCTAAACAAGTCAACAAGAACTAATGAACAACCCTTGGTCAAACCTTTGGTCAAATCCTTAGTCAAACCCCTTGAAACCTATACCTTGTCGGGAACTTTGGCCACGTTCTCCAAATTTCACTTAAACACTTCAAAATCGGCCAATATAAAAGTTGTACATCTTTTCATGGGGCACAATTTTCATAATTGGCGGTATTTCAAATTTTGAGTGGAAAGTGGTAAAAAATGTGGTCAACGATAGACTCTGCTTTGCATCGGTGCCGAGAAAATCTCCATCTTTACCTACAAATTATGCAAAATCTGTTGAGCAAAACACTTATGAGCCTTTGTAAAAGTTGTAGGCTGTACTTCAATCTACAACTTTGGTTTTTTGAGATTTTGAACATTAGTTCAATTTTCGGGAGCTATCGATGGTCGAACAAGGGTTGACTGTGCATTCCTACGCACTCGGGCGCTCTAGAGCGCGTCGTCCGCGTCGGCGCCGCGCGTCGTTCGCACCGCGGCCCCCACTGGGCTCGGATGCCGAGGCCAAGGTTGCCACGTGGCGAGCGCAGGGCATGTCCCACACCACCCAACAGGCCCCTCGACCACCGCCCAACCTTCCTCCGTGCGACACGTCCATGCGCCGAACCGACCAAGTGCTGCCCGGCCAACACCATTGCCGTCGTACGCCACCGCACGATGCCGTGGCCACCTCACACCCTTGACACGACCGTGGACTGCAAGTTGTCAATCATGCAGCCTATAAAAGCCCCGGCCTGGCCGCATGCGAGTTGCACCGCCGCCGCACGTCTCTGCCGCAGCCACCGTCCGCCACTGTCGGCCGCCATTAGAGCTCGCACAGGGAGCTCCCTCTTCCAGACATCACCGCCACCACCTGAGCTTCCCAACGTCTCTATACACCCCCACGAAATGTTCCAGCACCACTTGTTGCCCCGGCTGTGCCTCCCTTTCGCCGGAGCCGCCGCTCCATCGGCCGCCAAGCCCCTGCGTAGCCGCACTCCCTCACCGGTGCCACCACGACCACATCTTCGGCCACCAACCGTCCCTAGGTGAGCACCTAGTCGTCCTGCGCCCCGGCCCCGACCCTCTCCAGCCGCAGCCTCGCCGGATTCCGGTCGTCCGCGCCGCCGGCCGCCCCAATGGACACATTGCAAGGCCCCTGTTCTTTCGAGGGGCTAAAATGTATAACCGAGGGCTTATCTGAAGCATACAATCTATCTAGGCACTTCACTGTAAACTAGATTCTTCAGTTTTTAAGTGTTTCGGCTGAATCTTGTAAAAATCATAGAAAATCGTATAAAAATCACAAAAAATACAAAACAAAATTTGTTGGTCTCCCTGTGTTGAAACCTACCTTTTTAGAAAACATGTCTATTGTTTTGATGTATAGTTTTTTATTTAAAATCCAAACTCAGTTTGAGTGTGATTTGCCATAACATAAAATGTACAACTGATCTTGTTCTAATTTTTGGATATGTTGTGTGATATGTCTTGAGTAGGCTTGTGCACAAATCATGCATAAAGTTTCTGAGTGAATATTGAGTTATGTTTTATTTTGTGATTACGCTAGATCTGAGTAAATGAATTTTGTAGCATTCTCTGAATAGAGTCTTGAGCTCTACTTTGGTGTACTGCCTAACTATGCTCAGATACACCTCTGGTGAATTGATTGGGATTTTTGGAGTTGTTTGCATGGTGATCTTGAGATATGCATGTATTTAGGTGTAAATTCGTAACTGGAGTTCTAAAAGGCTCTAGAGGCTCATCTTTGGTGAAGAGGCTAGTTTTGGCATATGTCGTGCATAGGAGAATGTTGGGCTACAGAAGTTTTACATATCGCTCTGAATAAATTGTTCTTGCTCACAGTAGGCTGTTTTTTTCATTTTTGTGTAGCTTTATAGAAATAGTTTCCAGAGCTAATTTTTGGTGTGTAGCCTAGTTATATTCCAGAGATACTATGTGTAAAGTGTGAGCTCGAGTGCATGAGTAGTTTTCCCTAAATGAATAGATCTTGCTTTTGTTAGTTGTAAATTGTCATATTTTTCATGCTTATAATATAGCTCGGTTTGCTGTGAATTTTTGGCATTAGCTCAGTTGTTCCACTATGTGCATGTATGAAATTGCTCACTGTGAAACCCTGCATGGTTTAAACAGAATAAAAAGAGAAATAAAGAAATCACCCCCTTTAAACCCAATTGTATGTTTCACCTAAGTTAAACCCCTAGGAATTCACCATTAACCAACCTAGTTGTTTTGTGAAGAAAATAAATGTAATTAAATAAATGTGTACACAATCACCATCAAAGAAAGTGTTTAATAAATTGTTCCTACTCTTTTCCTTTTGGGAAGAGTATGCTGAATATATGTTTATTTAGGTGAATGTGCCTAACCATGCACTCCATGTTGTCATGTGATGTTTTGTAAAATAGTTAAACTAATTCACAGATTAATTATTGCATATGCATCCTTCATGTAGAACTTTCTAATGGTAGCAACAGACTCGTTCCGGGAACAAGGTGACAGACTTTCTGAGGGAGCAACGAACGTCGTGGAGCACAACGAGGCCCAAACCAAAGTTTGGAAGGGCCAAAAGCCTAGTTAGACTAACATTCGCTTGAAAGGCAAGCCCCGGTTCATCATTGTCCTATGTCTTTCTTTTTAAACTTCTAAATTTTATCTTTGATTACCTATGTGCATTTACGTTCAGGACTTGAATTGAAACCCTAGTTGCATGATCCCTTAAGTGCCTACGTTCTATTACTAGTATGCTAGGTCACTAGTTGCTATGCACTAAGGACCCGGTACAAGTCGAGTGATGTTCGTCACTCGTGAGAATAGGTTCTTATGTTGGAATCATAAGACTTGTTAAATTGGATTGCTCACGTGGTAAGAGCATGGGATTCTGGGCTCTAGTCAAGTGGTTAGCAGATTAAGCATTTGAACGTACTAAACATTTGTCGGTAATGGGAACGATAAGCTTAGTACCTGAATGATGCAGTGCGGGAACTTTAGGCTACTTATCATGGGTTGCGGCCCCAGGCTAGCTACCTGTGGTACATGTGTGAGTCTGGATGCTAGTGTGAGGCGGACCAGATAGCCTTGTACCTAGGATTGTGCCATCTGATCCTAATCTGAGGAATGACGGGAGCCACCTGGTTGGTGGACTCATTATGAGTACATTTCCCGTATGTTTAGGTTCACCTTGCAAGGTTATTAATCGATCGATCGTCGGCCTCTCACCATTATCTGAGATTGCTTAATCAACTGGCCAATGTGATCCCTTTATGATGGAATATGGATGAACTTGATGTTTGATTAATTGTATTGCACAACTCATGCTTGTAATAGTAGCTTATCAAGTAATGTTTTAATTCACTAGAATTTGAGCTAAAAGATTGAAAGTAAGGATTAACTCCTTAGTAGCTTTTTGGCAAAACAAACCCACTAAGCCAAAAGCGTTGCATTATTAGAGGTAAAGTCTTTTATTTTTAGACAGGTAAGCCTTGTTGAGTATTAGTATACTCAGCCTTGCTATATATGTTGTTTTCAGGTAAAGTTGTTTGGACTAGTGAGATACCCCACGGCTGGGAGCTGTAGTGGGTGTCGGACGATGAGTGAGATTATCATGGATGGCCTCCTATGATGGTTATCGTGTTGCTTTATTATTTTCTGCTGTTTTAAATTCTGAACCTTTTTACTTATCATGTCATGAACCATGGTTTGTAATAAATGACCCTACGGGGAAGATTTGAATTTAATTTGTAAGGTACTCTCGACTCACCTTCGCGTGAGTTTTAATGTATATGTTTCGGTCCCCTGTGTGTTATTCAAGTGTTTTATCGGGGTTTGACCCGGCAACACTCAACGTGATGGTTCCTTATTATCGCTTAGTGACCAAATGGAATGGTTTAGGTGAGAGTATGGGATTATCTCGGATGGGCTTGTCACACACACCATGCTAGAACTAATACCTATACTTTCAAGCATAAGGATAAAAACATTACTTTGCTTCTTTATCACTTGCTAATGTTAGGAAATATTTTAAAGAGCTTGCTGAAAATAAAATGAAACAACCTATTATGAGTGATTCTTCTATTGATAAACGTGAGGGTTTTAAATTAAAAGGAGGTGCTTTTATTGCTACTACATCTGCTACTGCTGAACTTTGTGAAAACCATGATGCACCTTGTTATACTATGTTGTCCCAAGATGTTCGTGTTCTTGATGCTACTATGTCTTGTATCCATTCTGTTGTCACTAACCTTTTGCAGGAGGTTGATGAAGGGATGGAGTCGAGGATGACTCCAATTTAAGAAGGGGAGGATGATGAGGACATCACCACACTGGATACGTGCACACCATGTCCTTCCCCACGCTACAAGTCGTCTAAAACGCAGCTGCCATGTTCGGTTCATATTCAACCAACATCCCTGCACGATTTCGGCGATATCTCCCTCGTCCGGCATCGAAACGAGGCGTATAAGGATGCGTTGGAAAGGGGACGACGACGCCGTTGTCTCAGTTCTGGTCCTAGCTCCAGAAGGTTCATGGATCATGCTGTGTGGCCAAGACAAGGTGCTGTATCACCTTTTTGGGCCAATTTGACCGTGTATTGTTTCGGGCCTTAAGCCAAAGTTGAGGACGCCCCCTTGGTCGCCCCACAACCCTAGGTTGCCCCTTCAGGGTTTATGCTTAGTAGCCGCCGTCGTTTAGAAACTTGGGTTTTGTTTAGTTCAAATTTTCGGAGTTGAAACTGTGATTGATTCATTGTAGCTGTGACGCCAAGTGCTTTTACTATGATCCAGGGCTCCTGTTCTTGCATCTCCTCGACTGTGTCGACTAGTCCTTTTGAATCGAGTGCTCGAACCCCATTGAAATTTGCTTCATCTACATCTGCAATATTTGATTGCGTGTTTATCGTTCGCTTGCAAGGAAAAGCCTGTGTGGCATGGTCAATCATGTTGTGCTTGGTTGATAACCAACGGAGTAGTGGTGTAACGGTTGCAGGGTCCGAATCATGTTGATTCGAACCCAAGATCGCCAACATCGAGTCTCCACCATTCGAGTTTATCTCTAACTCTCAGAAGATCGGGTCACCGCCTATCAAACACCTGCCTAGTCAGGTATTGCGTACAATACCCATGTCCTGGCCCTTTGCCATATGGGGTTTGGATTCTATAGGTCCATTTCAAACCACTCCTGGAGCATACAAACATATCATCGTCGTTGTGGACAAATTCACCAAGTGGATTGAGGTGTGACCTGTCGCTAAGGTCACATCCGAGGAGGCGGCTAAGTTTATCAAAGAGATTACTCACCGCTTTGGTGTGCCCAACAGGATCATCACCGACCTTGGTTTGGTTTTCACTAGCTCAGCGTTATGGCATTTTTGCTAGGACAACATGATTGATGTCTACTACTTGTCGGTCACCCACCCTCGGTGCAACGGCCAGGTCAAGCGTGCCAATGGCATGGTCCTACAAGCTTTGAAAGATCGCATCTTCGATGACGCCTCCAACTATGCCTCCCGTTGGCTAGCTGAGCTTCCTCACGTGATCTGGGCTCTCCGGACTCAAGTCAGCTCAGTTACGAGCTTTTTGCCCTTCTTCTTGGTCTACGGTTCGGAGGCTATCCTCCCTACGACATTGTCTTCGGTGCACCTCGCATATAGCATTACGACGAAGGAGAAGAGGAACAGACTCGTCGAGTCGACCTCGACAGCCTTGAAGAAAACAGAGTGACAAGCGTAATGCGGCAAGCACACCATGATCAGCAGCTATGTCGCTACCACAACCACAACGTCAAGAAGTGCTCTTTCAACATTGGCGACCTGGTTCTTCGCCGGATCTAGAAAACTGACAGGATGCACAAGCTTTCCGCTCCATGGGAGGGTCCCTTCATCATCATAGAAGTTATCAACCCTTCTACGAATCACCTCGAGTGGGGCGACGGGCAAGGAGTTCCAAACCCTTGGAATGTGGAGCATCTACGATTATTCTATCCGTAGAATAATTATTTACCAAGATATGTACTCTTTACTTTTGTTAATTTAGTTGAATAAAGATTAATCTTTCGGCGGTCTTTTGTCGACCTTTGAGTTTGTTGTCCCTTTCCTATGTTGTGTTGTTTTCCCTCCCTCTCGACATGCTTGGGGGCTTGGTAATGCCAACTTATGGGTCGTTATACCTGAGGGTGATGTTTGTTCCTCCCCCTCGACATGCTCAGGGGCTTGGCTTTGCCAACTTAAGGGTCGATAGACCTGAGGATGGTTTTCTTCTTTTGATTGCTTACCTCTTACTTATATGAGCTTGATTGTGTGGTTGCTATGCCTGAGTCCTAGACCCCTCCCACGCATCGACAACACATAAATCTCCCTACTGAGCTATGTGGTCAACAAGCCGTCCTCTCCTTGAGAAGTGGTTAGCAGGGAAAACTAAAACAACTTGCTTCTGGGCTATCAAGTTTGTATAAATAAGACCTTTTGCATGATGAAGGAGAAAAGCACATTGTTTTATATACATAGCACAGGAACATTGTGCTCCAGCCAACAAGGGAAGCAATGGCTACAACATGACTACTCTTCTTCCTCTTCGAAGGCAATGTCCTCCATGACCTTGTCGACTGCAGCTTCAACCTCCGCCTCTAAGGTCTTGAGGTCGGCCTCCTTGTTTGGGCTGACTTCGATGTTGGCGACCTCTACCTCCAGGTAGTGGGATTTCACCCTGACCAAAGACTGACAGCTGTTCTCTTGCTCGACATCTTCAAAAGGTTGGTAACCCGATCTGGAGCTGCTATCAGCCGGTCTAGCAGTGACTGAGGCTCCCCTTCATCGGCTTGAGGGACCAACATGCCCATTATGTACCCGGCTGCACTCTTGAAGTTGTTCATCTCTACTTCAAGTCCTGCAATGGCTACTTGGTCAATTTGAAGAGACTACATATCTACTACGAGGTCAATCACAAGATCTCTCCAGACTTGCTTTTCATACACCAGATTATGGGGTTTGTAGTACTTACTCTTGGTGGCGACTTTGTGCTCCTGCTTGAGCATGGTGATAGCAGCCTCGACCTCCTTGATGTCATCCTTGAGCTTCTTCTCCTTCTTGATGACATCTGTTGCATCAAGACATATGTTAGCAAGTTGTTTCTACAAGACACAATTCTAAGACCTCAGTTGTAGACACACTTCATGAGTTCTTCGATGTCCTTGTTCTTGGTCTTCTCGTCCTTCAGCTCATCTTCGAGCCTCTTCTTCTCTTTGGCGGCTTCTTTTCCATGCTGGGCCTGCTCTGCAGCCTCAACCTTGGCGTGTTGGAGTTCCACCTCCAATTGTTGCTCCTTCAGATGTTCCGCTGTAGCCTATCTGCACTAGTCCGGCCTGGCACGAGCCCGCTGTGCCAAAGACTACAAGACCAAAAGTGGTTGGCCACTCCTTAGTGATGAGTGATTGACAACGTTGTGTGGACTGACGTTGTGCTCTATCTTGTGGATAGAGGCTACGGCTTGATTTGCGTTGGTGCAGATGAAGAACAAGCACAAAAGGTCTTAGCCTTGTGGGGCCTCCGATGAGTGGAGGGACAAGTAGGCTTGGTTCGACGGACCTGGTGGCCAGACGGGATCAAGTGCAAGTCACATGGTGTGAGAAGAGAAAGTCGAAGTCAGATGATAGCGGGTTTGTTGGTTGATCCGAAAGCCAACATCCACTACAAGGAATGTGCCGACTAGTGACGCAAAAAAGGGGTCATCATAAACCGCGATTAATGACGCTGGTTGTTACAAAAACCCTCCGTCATTAATCGAGTCACAAACTGCGATTAATGATGAGACCTTATTTCGCGGCGTCATGAGTTTAATGACGCATATAAAATCGTCCTTACAAAACGTCTTTGCCACGATGGACATAATCTGATGTGGCATGCCAATTGTGACGAACTGTTTGCGTCATAAAACGAATTCAGCCCGTTTAAAGCTGGGTTGAGCCCAACACTGTTACTATCGGCCGATGTTGTGCAGATAGCCCAAAAAAAGATTTTGTTGGGCCCATTTGTTGTTTCTTCGACCACAATTTTGATTAGGTTGGGCCCTTTTTGTTGGGTCAACTCCAACAATTGCGCACATTGTTTGCGGCCTTATATGTCACGTTAATTTCAATGAAATGGACTTTTGACCCAATAAATAGTGGGCTAAGCCCACTGGAGGCCAACAAAAAATTAACTAATCATGCAATAATATTAAATGATTTCATTTCAATTCTGATCTTTTTTTAAAATAATTCCGATCCGTTTGGCAAAATAGTAATCAGCACATATTTCTTTATACAATAAAACAAACTATTGTTTACTATCAAGCACGATCATATTGTTCATCACATATCACAAACTATTACAAGATAACAGTCTCACGAGGAACATAGATTAACAAAGCTAACTCCAGGTCATAATCATAAGAAATATTGGAGATTTGATCTAAGGATCTTAACCTCTTCATCTTTTACTGCTAAGCAGTAGACGAAGGAGAACTTCACTGTCTTCGGTAAGCTTCTGCAACCTCTTAATCTCAGCCGATTACATTTTCAGAGTTCGTTCTGATTCTTCGGTCTTCTTCTTCAAGCTACATAACTCTTTCTGGTGAGCAACAAACCGTTGTCGAAGTTGTACCCCGTCCTGATTGGAAGCGTCAACTCGCTCTTCATAAACACTACTACATAATGATTTGGTACCCATTCTTGAGTACTCCTCTATTTTAATTTGTTCGGGAAGAAGCATCATTGACTTGGTAGCTTCCATCTAGCAACAGTGGATCCCAAGTCAAATTAGGATCTTGTAATTGACTCGAACTAAGGAAACAAAGGTGTTAAGTTTGTTACCTTGGAGCAGGTCTGAACAGGAGCGGCTACAGATGTTGACCCTTCGGCCTGCTGAAACAAGTACAAGAACAACAGGTAAGGGTTGAGATCATTCGCAATTGAAAACAAAGAAGGTGTTAATTAAGTTTGTTTCCTTGGAGCAGGTCTGAATAGGAGCGACTATAGATGTTGACCCTTTGGCTTGCTGAAACAAGTACAAGAATATGAGATAAGGGTTGAGATCATTGGCAATCGGAAGCAATTTCATCTATTAAGTTCAATGCAGTACATGAACGATCACACCCAATCCATAATCACCCAAGCATGCATCAAAAATATGGAAAGCCAAAGAGCATGTGTAAGCAATATAATAATTTTATCCTTTAATTTCTACAAACCTCAAATAAGTCGACTTCGAACAATCTCTTGCAATAGGGAACAAAAGATCCACAATCACCCAAGCATGCAACAACAATATTCAAAGGCAAAGAGCATGGGGAAGCAGTCTAATAATTTCATCTACAAATTTTTACAAACCTCAAATAAAATGACTTCCAACAAACTCTTGCGATAGGGTACAGTAGATCCAGAATCACCCAAACATGAAAGAATATTATAGAATGCCAGAGAGCATGGGGAAGCAATCTAATTGAATCGATCAATACAGGGAGGAGCCCGCAGACCTGATGAACAGGAAGGGAAGAAGGTGCAGAATGCCGTCTCGATTTAGCAGCCTGAACTTGTGCCTTGAACACGTTGTTCTTCGCAACTGTTGCAGATCTGCAGCTGCTAGGTTGAGCCTTAGGGGAGCTGACAGAGCAACGGGTTTGAACCATCTTGCAGCTTCAAGGACGTTGCCGAGGAAGGCTGCCGCTCGTAATAGAGGAAGCCGACCACTCATAGCAGAGGGAGGCGTCGTTGGTAGCTAGGTCGCCATTGCTGCTTCCGCCGCAGATCTACTAGGCCTCTTCGGCGGTAGATGAGAAGATCCCCTGATTTTGGAAAATTACAAGGAGGGAATTGGGAGGCCTGATTTCCCTCTTTGTTTTATATAACAGGGAGGACCAGGAGGAGGTGCGGGGAATTCAAAATTTCAAGTCCTGCCTCTCTGCTCCAGAGCGGGAAGCGAAAGACTTTGGATCATGGACCCAAACGTCAGTGACCCAAACGAAAGACCTCTTGGGTGTCGGACCCGAAGGTCAGTGACCATACATAGAGAGACAAGTTCTTGACTGTGGGTTGTTCGTGCCACCATGGATCATGGAATTGACAAACACACAAATGACTATACTCTACTTCATATTCACGTTCGACAGATGATCTGATTATTGCATTACAAATGTACTCACTGCAACAAATTAATGTACCTTTCCAACTGTTTATTACATGACTAAACACACTTAAATAAAACATTAAAACTACAGACTACAGGGGTCCCTGGTACAACCCTCCGTGTAATCTTCTACGGAGATCACACATAAATTCGGGGTGATCAGTGCATATGACCGCCCAATCATATTTGAGTATTCTGTGAGGAAAGATTCGCTCTAAGAGAGACATGCACTTGTCTTGCAATTGTGTGCAGTAAGCCTAAATTGCCCATCGTAGAAATGACATCACAGTTTCCTCACTTGCCATGTCCCACATCTTTGACGCACAATGCAGCATCAACCTTTCAACTTGGTACATGTCGGCGACCCAGAGTACATAAGGCCAGGCGTTAGCAGGAGTGTCCCGTAAATCAGCCTCCTCCGGGAGTGATCCTTCCCTAGATATTTGATCAGGAGTGAGAAGCCATCAGGGTTTATTTCTATAAGTGTAACAGTTTCAGAGTGTGACTCCACTCCTTGGCCGTAGAGCATTACCTCCATCACACAAGATACTTTCGCCACATCAGCATGTTTTGCTCGTATCACCCAGCATTCTGCACCTACGTGGAAGACAACGTCAACAGGGGCTTGGGTTGCAACGCTTTTGCATATGCTTGTTTGTACTGATGGAGGAGGAACTTCAATGCAGTCGTCCTCCAGTACTATAACACCACATGATATGTGTATGCGATCTGCATTGGAGATCACGCGATCAATGTCATGATGCTCCACCAGACATGCAAAGCCTCTTTCTTGTAGATCCCGATTAGTAAAAACCACTTCTTTTGTAGCTTGAACTCGAAACGTATCATCTTCATCATTTGGCCCTCCAGCCATCGCACACGCAACAAAAATCGCACCTACGTCGAATGAAGAAGTCGCAGGCTTGACATAATGCGACTCTATCACCATGTGTGAGTGTGTGTATTCATAATAGCAACAAGACACGTACCATTTGGGATTTGTGCACAGGAACGAGGACGAAGGCAATGCCGTCTGGAACATCCATCCACTGATGATCATTCATACCTGTAGGATAGCAATGTAGCCTCCATTGACAGCCTCCCACCATGAATGTAACAGATTCCTTGTACTGGCTCGCGGTTCCTTCTGCTTTCACTTCCTGGCTTGAGAATGAGAAGTCGACTTGCATGGAAGGAGACATTTTAGCGTCTAAAGCCATGAATTCAAATGGCTTGCAATGATCGTCTCGTGCATAGACTGTCTCTTATTATAGTACTGGGAGTGAATGTGTCATTCCCAAACATCCATTCGTGGACATCAGTTACCACCCAGAGAATGGACGTGTCCCTTGAGTGCGGGTGTCACCACGTTCGGGTCATGAACTTCATGGTTCTTGACCTTAAGTGTGATTCACAATGATCGACACATCCGTTCAGAGCGGGTGTGCACACAAGTTCGTCGGTTAACGCCCGGTGCCAGTCCTTAACTGCAATTCTCAATGATCGACACGTGGAACAACTTGTGAGAGCGTGTCAACCCCAAACGCCCATTCGAGATGCCCTTCTATGCTTATATGCATGTTAATATTACACAAACACACAAAAATATATATTGCTTTTCCAATTCCCAGCTTATTCTGCTTTTGCCTTGTCGCTTCAACAAGTTCATAACGTTTCTCAATCTCCAAGTCCTGCGGGAACATCAAGTGCGAATCCAGACCAGTCGTATACCTTTTCAGTCATGACTCATGCAGCGTACCTGAATGAGGAGGATTTGTCAAGTCATCCTGCACTGTGTCTGTTGCAATGCAAGGACCATCCGGTCGATCTGATTGCCTTGTGCAGCCTTACAGCACCCAATCTGTTTCTCCAGATGCAATTGACGCATAAAACTTTTCATAAACAAACGGTAGAGTGTTGTCTCGCAGTTGATGCGGCATGAGCTGATGCAGTTGAGACGGCCATTAGATGCAACTGGTGCGGCTTGAGTTGTCTGCAGGACTTTCTTGTGGTCTACACTGGAGAGTCCAGAATTGAACACATACTTAGACATGTCGAGCTCATCCCGTGATACGCATCATCCACACATGTAATCGATGTGCGCCACTGAAGATTCTAACCTAGGTAGATTTGTATCAGGCGTAGGCCTGACTATATTCCGAGCATTTCACATTTTCCATAGTAACTTTAGTAATGCTACACCGAGCTCACGTGCCCGTTGTAGTCCATGATAAATAGGCGAGTGCGGCACACCATTCGTCTTGCATTTCTCAACTTCAGTGGGATACAAGGGTGAGATCATTTTCTTGGCTAATCTTGTTTACTTTATGTATGCATGGTATTGAGATGGTCTCATTATATTTTTAGTTTATTGAGGGTTTGTTCTTCGTTTGTGTATATAGTATATGTGGAGAATGGCCGGGCAAGGAAGGGACGTGTTGGCGGTCGATTTCCGTCAACCAAGAACACTTTTTATGTTATTGTTTGGATTTCATTTTGGAACTAACCCGCCACTAGGCATACTAATGATATAACAAGTTCATCGTTGGATGTGTGTTTTGGAGTATAATGTTTACGCTGGAATTCATGTACTAAATGAGAAGAGATGCACTCGTTTCGGAGGACGATTTACATGATAATCAAAAGGCTCCGACCGTGCGTGAACTTGACTCCAAAGGTGGCAAGGACCAATGTGCTTCAATGAAGAATCTCTGAGGACAAAGGAATGATGCCTTGGCCAACGCCTATATTTGGTTGCAATATAGCAATTTTGGTTGCAACTGGAATCAATTGCATCTAAGTTTTTTGGTTGACAGATGGTTGCAATTGGAACGGTGTATTAGCCTCAGGCAACTATTTGATGTGGTGTTGCAACAGATTTTGCTATTGCAACGAACAAAAAATCCTAATGCAACCAATACATGGTTGCAAGAACAAACATTGCAATGAACAAATTTGCCTAATGCAACCAACACTTCATTGCAAGGTCAAATATTGCAATGAATAAAATAGCCTTATGCAACCAATACTTTGTTGCAAGAACAAATATTGCAACGATTAGATTGGTTGCCTAAGGTTCTATTGCGACGAAACACATGGCTGGAATATTTCGTGGTTGCCACCGTTGAATGTGTTGCAATATAAAAGTATTGCCACTCCAAAACTACGTGGGCATATGGTCATATTACCACGAAGTGTGATCCATTGCATTACATTGCTTTTGCAACATATCAGATATGCAATGAACTAGTCTTCGAGGTAATATACGTAGGTTGCAACGTATTTGTGTTGGTTGTAACAGAGGTCACATGCAACAAACAATTGTTGGTGGCAATAGTTGATATGATAATGCAACAAACAAGTCTTTGAGTTAATATATAGAAGTTGCAGCGAATTTGTGTTGGTAGCAATAAAGGGCACATGCAACAAACAATTGTTGGTGGTAATAGGTGATATGATAACAGAACACATAAAGTTCATCACAATAATGCATATTGCAACCAAAATGAATGCTCACCTATTATTCTATCGCAATGAGGGGAATTTTAAAGTAGTTTTCAAATTATTTTCGCAGGAAAAGAACATCACATATAAAAATTGATACATTCATTAATTTAAATTTTGTCTCAAACTGAAGTATCACACAATGACCAACATTCTGGTTTAAAGAACATGACCACAACTAACAAAAATAAGGACACCATATTTAACTAAGTTCACAGCATTGTTTAGCATAGAATAAATCGATCCAAAAATGAGTTCGTTGGTTCCTCCATTGCCCATCAGCTACACCATCATAAATAACTTTGTAACTTGTCATTCTTGTTGGTGTCGGCCATCAACTTGCAGCCATAGAAGCTTTCTCTAATTGTTTTGGCTGTCCGAGTTTCTCTGTGATTCATGAAAACATATATGTTTAAAATCATGGAGTAATTAGCAATCATTGGACAAGTGCAATTGAGATCAAACAATTCCAACCACATTCAGCCATGCTGGGACAAAAAACTACTGGGAAAAAATGTTTAACAATTCATTCTATAAATAAATTCTATGAGAATCCAATGGGACACTAGAGTTGTGAAATGTAGTTTATTTTTCCCCGCGCATTAAACATAATCAATAGCAACAGATCAGATCCATACACCACATCAGATCATCTTGAATGTAAAGTGCAAATCTTGTTTATTCAAAGAAATTGGAATGGCAAAGTTTATTAAATACACATGGTAAACATCTCTTGTTTCTTTACTAGAGGGCATACACAACACAAGGCATAGGCAAAAATATAGCAATGACATGGTGAACATCACGAGCAGATCAAGTTATTAGGATTGAAGTCAAAACATTATTCATACCTTCTTTTTCTGATTACGAGTCCTCAATAGTTGATCGGAACTAACAAAATTCATCAATGCCGATCCAGCAGCAGCATTAGTTTTTGAAAAAATATTCCTAGCTGAAGTAATCTTTGGTTTTATGATATGAGGTGCAACAACTTCCTTTTCTGTAGTCATCACACTTTGTGGTTCAGCAGTCTGCCACAAAGGAACTTTGATGTAAACAAAATGCAGTTCATTTGAATGCATGTGTGGGGATCAGCCTGTACAACATAATTACCTGTACTACAGCATCAGCCTCTAAGCGTGGTGGTGTGATGAAGTTCTGTTCAGCAGGTCCATTTGAAACCTATGTGGGGATGCTGGTTCCCGACATAGCCTGTGCAGGACAGAAGGAGAGGGAAAGTAAAGGAGTACAATGGTAAAACAATAGTTTAAACATGTTTTAAAGGGGTACCTGTTGCAAAAGCTGACGGAATTCTACCCTCATTTCTTCCATTTGTTTCTTACTTTCTTCCTTATATTTTTCCCTTGCTGAAGCTTCATTTGCAAGCTGTTCTTTTAGTTCTCGAACCTCTTCTTGGTGCTGCATTCTTTCTTCTTGGGCAGAAGATTCAGCACGAGCTGTATCTTCTTCTCTTTGTTTCATTAGAGCTATTCGTGTTGGATATTTCGCCATGTATCCACGTCCATGAGACTTGGATGATGATTTTATTCCAAGAGTTTTTGAGTAGTCGACTTGGAAAACTAAGTTTTCCTCCTCAATCGGAAGGAAAGGCCTATCCTTCCCTCTTTCTGCATTGTTAACTTTGATGCAAGCTTTTTCCTAGGTGTAACATGTCAAAGAAATTAGGAGCATGTTAGATTCAACCGTTCCAAATTTGAAGGTAAAGATGTTGTAATTTTAATGATGGAAACAAACACAATGACTCACATAAACATCCCTAGCTACATCAGATGTCCATTCCCCATTCTTATTGGTGTGAGTAGTCATCCAAAGTTGCAGATCAGTAGGTTGTTGACCATTAGCACGGTTTGTCTAAGGTGGCAAAAATGTAGCATTAGGTGATGAACATATATTGCAGAAAGTAATCTGAGTTAATGTAGTTATTACCTGTTCGAAACGAATCTGAGAAAATGGTTTTGCTCCCGAGACATGCTTAGTCTTTTGTTTCTTTCAGATTCCTGAATTCTTTGTGCTAATTTTCTACAAAAGGTGTATCAGCAAAGCGTGGTCAATCGCATTACAAAACTGGAATTAATAACGAATTTGGTCACAAACAAACCTGGAAGCTCTCACATCCAAAGTATTGATCAAGTAGTACCACTCCATGATGTCTAAGTCCTCAGGCTTATGCTTCATACGTTCGGCCTCTGTGGAGTATGCCTTGTATGTAGAACTAAATGAAGCTCTACATCCTTTGTACCTCTCTTGGGCAACTGTCAATATCTTTTCACTAGCATCTTCAACATCGTCTAAGTCCCAAGTTTTCTATTTCAATGTAATGATCAATATAACAGTAAAGTAGATGCATTTAATTCATTAGATTTGGGTAAAGCTCAGAATTTACTACCATCATCTCTTTTACTATTTTTTGTTTTACAATTTGCTTGACATTCTTCCAAGATTTCACTCTATAAGTGGAGTCTTTTTCCTGGTGAACGCTACAATCTCATCCACAAATGTACGGCTGTTGTCACCACAGACTCCACTCGTCAATGCATCAAATGAAAATTTTAATTTTTGAGTTCTGCTCTTGATTCTCTTTGCAGTTGCTTTATAACCTTTGAGACATCCACGTCGACGGGTTTTGGATGCACCTATTTCACATTTGAGACATATATATCACGCACGATCATCAAAATAGATTACAACGTACATCTTAAAAAGAAGTGAGGAAAACAGATACCATTCCCTTCTTTTGGTTTTCTTGCATGAGATGGCCTATTATTATTGTTTGTTGTCATCCTTTCCTGATTTCCCTCACCTCCCTCACCTTGTTGATCATTATCTGTATCTGTCTGTTCTTCTAATAATGATACTACACAAAACCAAAAAAACAACATATATCAATTAATTTATTCAATGAACAAGTATGTGATGATGTGATATGAAAGAATTTTATTTGCGCATATGGCGACGCTGGCCTGTGTGCCTGAGCCATTCCTTGTATGTATCGATTGTTTCGTCCCTGAAGTCATCCCTAAAGTCTATGAATCATTATCCCCAAATGCAATTGTCAAAACAACATTATATTTGATCCTAACCAATTTAAGGAGTTACGCAAATATTGAGTATGCCTATTTCTGGGTCTTCCTCTTTCATTTGTACTAACCAAACCTTATAGGCATCAAGCAGCTTATCTGTACTAGTCTCAGCAAGTCTTCGTTTCCCCTCCAGTTGTTTAATTGGCGTTATGCTGACATTACCCTGAACTTGGGGCTCCTTTGACATTATCAACCTAATTTTATATAAAAACAACAATTTAATTTGGTAGAACAAGGGCATGCAGCAACTAAGTCTAGTATAAAAGGGTGAATTCAGAACTGTATATGACTAAACTAACTATAAACATGGAAAAAAACAAAGTCTCTGATCAGTAGACATTATCAACCTGATTTCCTTTTCCTTGGCATTGTCTTGTATCATTTGTTCTGTGTGTCGTGAATATTCGATGGGCTCAACTGTAGCTACATCGCCTCCGCAACGCTTCTTGTAGTATAAATAGTCCCTTGATCCATAGCTAAATTGTTCCTTGAAATAGATTAGGTTATGGAATGTGAGGTGAACTCTATCGACTTCAAAGTCGAAAAATTCATCCTCCTCTTTAGCATGCCCCTTCAATTGGAAATAAATTGCCCACATTTCATCTGTTAATGGTTCACTGCATATAATACATAGAAACATTAGCACGTGTTGCTTATTATATTATGAGTTCTCACAATATGATCTAAATATACAACTATAATTAAATAAGGTTTAATAAGGACACGCAGGAAGGATGATGATGATCTATGCACCTACTGTTAAGGCAAATATAAATTGAATATAGTCCTGGTATATGCTAGTTAAGGCTGACTTATGATCTATGCATGCATGAACATATCTGGTCTATTATTAACTCTTAAACAAAAAAATTGCACGAACATATCTGGTTAATTGAATATATCTGGTCAATTTAAATAAAAAAGTGCATGCATGAACATATCTGGTCTATTATTAACTCTTAAACAAAAAAAAGTGCACGAACATATCTGGTCAATTGAATATATCTGGTCAATCCAAATTCAAAAAGTGCATGCATGAACATATCTGGTCTATTATTAACTCTTAAACAAAAAAAGTGTATGAACATATCTGGTCAATTGAATATATCTGGTAAATCCAAATTAAAAAAGTGCATGCATGAACATATCTGATCTATGCATGCATGAACATATGTGGTCAATTATTATTTCTTAAACAAAAAAAGGTGCTAACCCTAAACCCTAAAATCGTCTAGGCTTGATGACAGTCCCAAGATCGTCATGGCTTGAACTGAAAAAAGTGCTAACCCTAAGAACCTGTCATCATCGCCAAGGAAAGAATACATGCCCAAGAACAAGAACAACTAGGGGCAATCCAAATGAAGGTAGGTAGCAGATTTATGTAGTACCTCGTTTCTAGGAAGCGTATTACCCCTAAGCCATCATCGCCAAGTTCGTCATCATTTTCATCTTGTTGTTGTGGGCGCATATCCTCTGAAGTTTCTTGCGTGGAGGAAGGAGGCGCGGCGAAGCTGACGCTTCTACGTGTGGCAGTGTTCGAAGATGCACCAGTTTTCTTCATGGTGTCTAGACGTGGTGGCTCGCCGTCGCCGGCGCCGTCGTGGTGGAAGGGGGAGGGCTGGGGTTTGAGGAGTGGCGGCGTCGCTGTCGCTTGACCTAACTAGCGAAGACGACGACTCGAGGCGCTGGCGCGGTTTGAGGAGTTGCCGACAATGTGATTCAACGCAAAAGGCCCACGAGGCCACGATGGCGCGCGGTACACGGGGATTAGGCGCGTTGATTTGGCATCTAAACCATGCTTTGGCAGCCTGTAAAAAACCACAGGGAAATTTGACTACAGGACTTGGTATATGTTCATAATAACAAAATTTTCATATGCAAATTTACAAAATAACGAAATTTTCATATGCCAATTTACAAAATAATGAAATTTTCATATGCCAATTTACAAAATAACAAATTTTCATATGTACAATTCGGTGCAAAAAAATTTACTTTCTTACAAAGTCGAATATCATTGTCCAATGAAAAGGCATGAGTAGGGCTGGGCAATCGGGTAATTCAGGAAATTCGAGTATTTTACATTCTTATGTCCTTAACCGCCATTGTGCTATGACAACAACTATCATAGTGCACGTGAAGAAACAAAAATACATTCGAGTTTCTCAGCTTCATACCCGAACTAGTGATCAGGAATATCGGGTTCGGCTACTTTGGGATCAGGTTCGGGTAATTCGGGTGGTTTGGGAAATTTGGGTACCGAAGATGAATACCCAAAGTTCCTGAAATACATTCGGGTTTCTCAGCTTCATGCCCGAAGTGATCAGGAATATCGGGTTCGGGTACTTCGGGATCGGGTTCGGGTAATTCGGGTGGTTGGGGAAATTTGGGTACCGAAGATGAATACCCAAACTTCCTGAAATACATTTAGGTTTCTCAGCTTCATACCCGAACTAGTGATCAGGAATATCGGGTTCGGGTACTTCGGGATCGGGTTCGGGTAATTCGGGTGGTTCCGGAAATTTGGGTATTGAAGATGAATACCCAAACTTCCTTAAATACATTCGGGTTTCTCAGTTCCATACCCGAACTAGTGATCGGGTATATCGGGTTCGGGTACTTCGGATCGGGTTCGGGTAATTCAGGTGGTTCGGGAAATTTGGGTACCGAAGATGAATACCCAAACTTCATGAAATAAATTCGGGTTTCTCAGCTTCATACCCGAACTAGTGATCGTGAATATCGAGTTCGGGTACTTCGGGATCGGGTTCGGGTAATTCGGGTGGTTCGGGAAATTTGGGTACCGAAGATGAATACCCAAACTTCATGAAATAAATTCGAGTTTCTCAGCTTCATACCCGAACTAGTGATCGGGAATATCGAGTACTTCGGGATCGGGGTCAGGTAATTCGGGTGGTTCGGGAAATTTGGGTACCGAAGATGAATACCCAAAGTTCCTGAAATACATTCGGGTTTCTCAGCTTCATGCCCGAAGTGATCAGGAATATCGGGTTCGGGTACTTCGGGATCGGGTTTGGGTAATTCGGGTGGTTGGGGAAATTTGGGTACCGAAGATGAATACCCAAACTTCCTGAAATACATTCAGGTTTCTCAGCTTCATACCCGAACTAGTGATCAGGAATATCGGGTTCAGGTACTTCGGGATCGGGTTCGGGTAATTCGGGTGGTTCCGGAAATTTGGGTATTGAAGATGAATACCCAAACTTCCTTAAATACATTCGGGTTTCTCAGTTCCATACCCGAACTAGTGATCGGGTATATCGGGTTCGGGTACTTCAGATCGGGTTCGGGTAATTCGGGTGGTTCGGGAAATTTGGGTACCGAAGATGAATACCCAAACTTCATGAAATAAATTCGAGTTTCTCAGCTTCATACCCGAACTAGTGATCGGGAATATCGAGTTCGAGTACTTCGGGATCGGGGTCAGGTAATTCGGGTGGTTCGGGAAATTTGGGTACCGAAGATGAATACCCAAACTTCTTGAAATACATTCGTCCCGATTTCTCAGCTTCATACCCGAACTAGTGATCGAGAATATCGGGTTCGGGTACTTCGGGATTGGGTTCGGGTAATTCGGGTGGTTCGGGAAATTTGGGTAACGAATATGAATACCCAAACTTCCTGAAATAAATTCGGGTTTCTCAGCTATTTACCCGAACTAGTGTTCGGGAAATTGTGGCCACCCCTAGGCATTAGTCCCACCAGTCATGTCCTTAGTCGCACAATGCCTTTGAGTTCTAACGACATCGTCGCGAGGAACACGAGAAGTAGCCCGAGCAACGGGTTGGACCAGACGGAGTGAGGAGTTGTGTGAGAGCAAGATCCACCAGTGCCTAGCTAGACACCAATGAACCTCTATGACATTAGATGCAACAACTTTTGAATAGAATGAAAAATAGAGGATGTGGGCCTAAACTTGTTATGAGTTATTGCTAATTAGAGTCATTATGCTGTCTAGAAGATACAAACATATATAGGTGTACTCAGTAGGCACAAATTCGAGTTTGTATACTTAAAATATACCATAGGACAAGAACAAATAGAGGGAAATTTACAATGTGATTTAATATGGTAATTGTTATTATGAAAAACATGTGATTAAAAAAATATGAAAAATTCTATGGGCTATTGGTATAATGAAAAAAAAGAGGAATTGTTTAGATGACAAAAAATTTGTGAAATGGGTCTGTAGGGCCAAAGCCAGCCCACACAAGGTCAACCGGCGAGCGTGAAGCCCAGCGAGCGGGAGCCCGACTGGGCCGGCCAGCCCATTAAGCCCCATAGCAGGATAAGCAAGCACTGATGGAAGATTCAATCGGAGTTCGAGAGTGCCCATACGCCTGCACTTTTGAGCAGTGTTACGCCCTGCTCGGTTTCCGGGGTGGTACTAAACAGAGAGGAGTGCGACGTCGCTGCAAACAAGCATAATGGGCCGGTGAGAGGGAAAAATTCATGATGGGCTGGCCCGATGCGTGTATAAACCTACAGCCGTCCCCAATCCCCTCCATCTCCCCCACTCCCCCCCATCCACCTCGGCGTCTCCGACACCTCCACTTCGAGATGGCGGGCATCGACAGCGGCCGGAGTGACCGCATCGAGGGATCCGCGGCGAGCGGCGGCGGCGGACGGAGGGGCCGGAGCGCCGCAACGCAGGCGAGCGGCGGTCGCGGACGGAGGGGCCGCATCGAGGGATCCGCGGCGTGCAGCGACGGCGGAGGGAGGGGCCGCATCGAGGGATCCGCGGCACGCGGTGGCGGCGGAAGGAGGGGCCACAGCGCCGCCACGCAGGAGCGCGATGCACGCGGGTGTTTCAAGGCTACTACACCGCCGACATCGTCGTCCTCTGGTACGCACGGCGGCACCTCCTCCTCGTCGTCCTCCGACTTGCACGGCGCGCCCACCTCCTCCTCGTCGTCATCCGGAATGCACGGCACCGCCACCTCCTCCACGTCGTCCGAAGGCCTGCATCCCCTAGTGCAGCCATCGGGTCAGGGTAAGTAGGCACTAGTGGGATGCAAGCGTTCCCGAAGTGAAGTGAGGTAAAGTGCCATGCCCTGAGATTCTTCTAAATTGTTCTCCTCACAATGTGAAATTGTATGTTTGTGCTCTTGCTCCCCAACATCCAGATGCAAAACTAACAGATGACTATAACTTAAAACTGAAAATTGAGCAAGACTAGTACAATTGTACTTAATTTGATGACATGTATGCTGGAGCTTGCAACTGAAAATTGAGGAAGACGAGTATACCATTTGTTACCGTAGTGTATTACAGATACAGGCCACTGGAGTAGGCTAGCAGGCATAGCACCCTTTTGACTAGTACATCCATGAGCCATGCATAGATAGCAGAAAGCTAAAATTTAAAACTCACCAGTCACCAACATATCCCAAGATTTTTTTTTCTAGGTAATTTCCACCTGAACAGGAGTAACAAATCAGGATTTTTTTAGGATAGTGGTACCAAGATTTTTTTTCTAGGTAATTTCCCATTCTGACAGTTTTGACTTTAACACCCCATTGTGATACAAGTAGAGGATGCTCATAAGGTATTTGCAAAGCTCACACTTCTAAAATTGGTAATACTAAGAGGCTATCCATAAGAGTTAATGGCCTAGAGTTTTCTGAATTTCTAGTTCTACTAGAGGAAATTATACCCGAAGAGGCTAGTATTTGGTCTTTATTACTTTGCTCACTAATTCAAACCTTGTCACTGGTGATTCTCATGTTATTAATTAAACCAGTTAGTTTGATGGATGTGTTTATGCTAGTCAGTTATAACAGATTGCAATTGCTGCTGCTGATTGTAACAATACTAGTCTTAAGTGGAGATTCCTGGTGGTCTCACACACACCTAACCCAAATGAGCACCTCTGTTTTGTTTCTATACGTTTGGTTTCTTTCACACTGCTGTCCAATTGTAATATGTTGGAGTATGTTAGTTCTCAATTGATTTGGGCTTACCATGCGTGTAAGCCAGAGACGTGTTGGTTAGAGTTATCCATTATTTCATCACCAAGGCAAACAAAGTTAACTAGCCTGTTGTCTCATATAAAGCTACTTTTTTTTGCTGCTGCACATCTCTGTGTGCATGATGAACTAGCAGGTATATAGGCCAGAGTAGTCAATCAAGTACATGATATTAAATATTCTCTCAATCTTTAAGCAGATTTGGTTTTGGAATGACAAGACTTTAAATACTCTCAAATTTAAAAATTCTATTCATCCTCAAATATGTCATTTAGTTTTAAAATGGGTGCACTCAAGCTTTTTTTAAGCTTTTATATTTAAGAACAGAGGGAGTACACGAAGTGTTAAAATAAATCCTATTATATGATCTTACCAGTATAGAATTTTCTTGTGGCATACTTTAATTTCATATCAGTATATCTTTTTGCACATTTATTTTACTAATGCAATCATTGGTAACACAAAATGAAAGGAGTAGCAGTGTTTTATAATTGGATTGATGTCATTGAGGATTCAGATATTTAGCTCGATCACACCTGAAAAGATCAATGTGTGCAGCTTTACCTCATTGTGTGGGCTATCTTATCCATCAGTTTTCAACTTTGTTGATCCACCGAATGAATTTGGGTGTAGTAATGGATAATAAAATTTTGTTGTCTTGTCTGACAGACAATCAGGATGTATGTTTGATGTGATTGGATTACCGCATATTTTTTGGAATACCAGTGACTCTGAACCCTATTGCTTATTGATGATGAAATTATTAGGCTGGTCCTAAGATTTGAGCAACATACACCCTCCTGTTGCACTGACTGGTTAGCAAGGAAACATAACATAGAAATCTGGTCTGGTAGGATGAATTTGAATTTTAATGTCACCAAATCAATCTCTATTCCATGTTGTTTGCTGGTTCCTTGCTGTTTGCTGGAAGAAAACATAACATGCAACTTGTTTTGTTTGCTCACGCAAGTGAACAATCCTGTGAATCAGGTAAGGATCATCATTTCGGACTCGGATGATGAACAAGACAGCAGCAAGCAACCGTCGCCATCGGAAGCTACGGGACCATCGAAAAGAAAGGTGATTTTTTATGATTATATGGCTGCATTGTCGACTCCTGATGCATTTCATGGCAATAACTTATGTTTGTTGCCTGCTGTAGAAAATGCCCTTGCGCCAGATGGTTAGGTAGCTGAAGGATCGATGTTATGATTTGCGTGAGCAGATTGAGGACCTAAGCCTTCACGTTGATGGAACACAGGAAGGCATAGAAATGACCCTCAAGGAATTCATGGAGAGTTTTGCTGACAAGTAGAAGAGATGGGGAAGAAGATCTGCAAGGTTGAGCAGAAAGTCAATCGCAAGTAGTAGTAAAGGCGTAGTACTTAGCATAACCAGGTCCTAGATGGATGTGATGCAGATGCAGGTTAATCGTGAAGCTTCTTTTGGAACATCTAAGTATGGTTCTATATGTGTCATCATCTAAGTAATAACTTAGGTCGAACTTCTATATTGTAATTACGGTACTTTGTCTAAGTATAGTTGTGTATGCTGGTCTTGTGTGCTGATCTTGTGTGCTGAAACTTATATATATGGCTGTTCATATATCTATATTGTTATGCTGGTGTCCATATATCTATATTCATATATCTATATTTTTACTCGTTGTTCAAAGGCTTTGTTTGCTCAGACATTTGAAAGAAATATTGCTTTGCCTTGCTTTGATGACCAATATCTATGAGCTAGTCCAAGGCATTCCAAATACGACCTTACTTTTGGATTTGATTTTTATCTAAAAGCAAAAGACAAACCACTTCTTTGTTTCTTTTTTTATCACTTGAGCTCTCACGTACTACTTGTTGCCAGGGACCACCCCTTCTCTAGTTCCCAACCTCTAATGGTCCTAGCGCTAGCAATTTAAGCTTTTCATTGTCACTTATGCTTTAAGCTACACCAAGTGCACTTAAATTTAAACCAGAACACTTGGAATTTTGAAACAACCATCCAGCACACTTAAATTGCAGAATTCAATTTAAATCATTATCCAAGCTCAGTGCACTGACCAAATTAATCAAAAGTTTGCAAACTAGGTACCAAATAGAAACAAATATCACATTAATACATATAGGGTCACAATTATCTAAATAGCCCATCTTCCTCTCCCTGGCCTAAAGTGTTGACAGGTGCAACATGCCCATCGTTGATGTAGGTGTCATCATTCTCATCATCATCATCAGGTATCTCATCTACATCTGGTTCTGGCACAGGTATAACAGTTTCAATAATGCTGGCATCTCCAGTCACTCCATCGAGGTCATTCCTTGTCCAATTTGTCAACTCCCTAAGCTGGCTACAAATGTCCATGTCCTCCACACCTACATCGACTGAGTCAATATCAATCTGTCCCTGTCCCTGCTGTTCCGTTTCTCCTTCTGGCATGGAAAACAAGGTCCTAGGCTTCATTCTCACAACACTACTCCAGTTGGGTTTATTTGCACATTTAACATAAAAGACCTGCTCCACTTGAGTCCCAGAACGTAAGGCTCATCCATATATCGACGACGACTTGTATAAAGATCTATAATCCCATATTGATCCTTACTGAACCCTCTACTTTTACTCTTGGATGCGGCAAGAACATCAAACCAATCACACTCAAACAATATGACTTCTTCTTCACCAGGGAAATCTAGTGTGATTACCTTCTTAAGGACACCGTACCAATCCATTTCACTCGCTTCAGCACCACTCTTCACTACAACTCCAGAATTTTGTGTATTGTACTTCGCCACTATAGTAGCCGTTCGAAAAAAATCATGAATTACGCATCTGTTGAAAACCCGAGCCACATAATGAGGACCCTGTGAAAGGTCATATAGCTCTTCACTGATGTTTCGTTCTTCATAAAGTACCTTAGCTTGCACGCAAGAAAAAAAAGAATTGATACATTTTAAAAGTGCACAACTGCAATATTGTTTTGTCATGAATATTAGAACATTACTCACCTTACGTTCAAACTATCCAACAAAATGCTCCATGTGACGCTTATCAACGCCTTGTGTGCTAGTTCTTTTCAACAGCGCCTTATGCTAACTGTACATTTTTGGGAAAACAATATTATTATACAATGAACTATAAACTATGTAAAAGCAAAAAAAATGTTAAAAACAGCTTACTTGATCCATCTCAGTGCCTCATCACAGTTTGATAACATATAGTGCCGCATCCGCAACATTTCAAATTTAGTAAGATGATGTAATTTTCAGCCTTTTTTGCTATAGTCGATGCTGCCAAGTATGCTAGACCCAGCCGGTGGTTCATTTACCATGCTCCTCTCATGGCGCATTGGCCGATCCAGCTTCGTTTCAATGTCTTCTAGGAAGCGAGAGCAGAATGTCATGCACTCCTCTTGAAGGAGCGAATAGGCGACCAGAGAGGGGGGGAGTGAATGGGAGCCAATAAAAATTCTTCACGAAGGACGAACTCGGCCTATACCCCGATTGCCACTCCGAGTACTCGCACACACCAAAGAAGCACAAGACAAGAACCAAAGGACTTAACCAAGTCTACGAGGCCCTGGGCGGACGGTCCGCACGAGTACGACGGACATTCCGCAAGACCGGGGGACAATCCGCAAGACCGGTGGATAGTCCGTGAAACATCGACGGACGGTCCGAAATAGGACCCCGAACCTCCAGTACTGCACCGAGGAAATTCGGACAGTCCGGGCAAGCACCGCGGATGGTCCGGTGCCTCGCGGATAGTACGGCCCCACCTGGCGGACAGTCTGGCAAAACTTGCGCAAAACCCCAGACAAATGCAAGCCACCCCAGACAAAACTCTGAGCCACGCGGACGGTCCGCACACCACACGCGGACAGTCCGCAAACCTCCTGCAACAAAACCCAATGGCCAAAACCGATCGAAACACGAACACGCACGAACACGGATGAACACGCGACGAACTGGTGTCACGCGGACAGTCCGCACGCCACTCGCGGACAGTCCGCCAAGCGCGGACAGAGTAGAAAAAGCCCGACCCCGCGAGGTCAACTCTCCAAATCCATCACCGGATCTCCAAAACAGCTAGAGCTCTTGAGACAAGATTTGGCGGAGGTAAGAAGCATCACAAGAGGAAGCTATGCCCCAAAAATCTTGGCCTCTAACTCACTAAATCACCGGGAATCGCGGATCACACGAACCACCACCAAGAACTCGGGCTCCGACCAAAAACTCATGAATCGAAGGTGTTTCCCGGCGTTTGAGGGGTCAAGATCACACACAAAGATGCGTAAGGCATCCACCCATGATCCCCTCAAAGAAATCCGAGAGAAAACGCCCTCAAATCCACGAATCAAGTGAAGAACGAAACTCCCCAAAAATAGTCCGAAAAATGACACGAAAATCACAAAGAGCTAGGAGATCACCGCAACGCCGAATGCTTCCATACATCTAGAGGTCAGAGTCTATACAAGAATCTGGCCTAAGGAAAGGAGAGGAAAAGAAGCAGTCCAGAGCAATCTACCGGGGGAGGAAACCCTAGAGTCCAAGAAAAAGAGATACCATCCACCTCTCCACTATTTATACGAAGCCCACCGGAGGAGGCAAATGACCACGCTACCCCTACAACTTGAATTGAAGATACAACCCCTCAGGGTCATTTTGGTCAAGTCTTCATCGAGCGGACACGCTTCCACCGCGGCCTTGCTTCGCATCGACGCAAACCCCGTGATCACGCCACGTGCCCCCCACCTCGAAGCTTCCCGACGCTCCCAGATCCTCGTCTCTGTTGCATCGGGCCTCCGGGCTTGGTTTTGCGGCCCAAACCAAGAAACCGTCCACCGATGGTTTTGTGGGCAAACAACAAACCCCGCGTGCAAGCTTCGGCCTCGATCCGCTACCTTTCACCGGCCCATGTTCACGACATCAGCCCGCTATTCTTGCATGGCACGACTCGCACTTGACCCCATCGGCCACCGAGTCCATCGAACCAAGCCTACTTGCCTCTTCATCACCCGGAGGCCGCCACGGCAAAGGCCTTTCGTGCTTGTTCTTCACCTGCACCAACACGAGTCAAACCGCAACCTGTACCTGCACACTTAGCAAAGCATCAGTTCACACAACGTTGTCAATCACTCATCAGTAAGGAGCGACCCTCCACTGGTCCTCAGACACACTTGGTCCTTAATCTCCCCCTTGATGAGTGCATTCACAACACCCATAGAAATCAACATAGAAAAAAAAGAAAAGAAAAACAACCACGAACACAAACCTCCAAGCAAGTGATCCAAAGCCAAAGAACAAGTGAAAACCACGATCACTCGCCAGAGCAAGTCTCGGCCCCCTAAGGCAAGGGCAACGACTCAACACAGTCGAGACAAACAAAGCTCACCAAAGAGCACACCACAAAGCATAAAACTTAGGCAAACCAAAGGAGCTCCCCCTGCACATATGGAAACTCCCCCTGAGCAAATGCAACCTCTTTTCACAAAATTTTCTCTTCACATGCAAAAATCTCACAAATGCATACATATTCTCCCCAAATTCAAATTCTCCCCCTTGTTGACAATGCATGAATCAAGATGTCATGAAGCTCTCCTCCTTGTTTTCATGAAAAATGGATGTCAAAGCATATATAATCTACCAAGCTTCTCAAATATACAAAGAGCACAACAAAATGCTACAAATGAGACATAGAGCACGCAAAGTAGATATGGTGTAGTTAACACATTGCCATCAAGAAAGTAGAGACATATAAGCATGTGACATGGCCAAAAGCAATTTTAAGCAATTTTCACAAAGAAACATGCATCTCACGAGCAAAGCCCTATCCATGGCAATTTGAGCAAAAATGAACTAGATCATCCAAAGCTCATACAAGATCACAAGTTCTCATCACAAGATCATAGAAAACGCCCATAAGCTACTAAATGTCATGTCAAATCCACCGAGCCATGTGTCTACTTCTTAAAATGAGACTTCTCATGGTAGACATCATGCAACGGTTTAGCACCCAAGATATACATCAAAAACATAAAGACATGATTTAGAGCTCATTTTTCAAGCATAAGGCAATTCATACAACAATTTCATTTTCAAATTTAAACATGGTACATGAAATGCCTTTGCGGCAAAAAGAAGCTTATGCTCCTCCACAAGTGAACATATGGGATAAACATTTACCATGACAAATGGGTCTTTGACCCCAAGCAAAGAGAGCATGATACTCAAGCACAAACTAAGCATGATATAGCCATTTGAGCACAAATTGAGCATAGACAAGTATCTACTCATGAGTGAAGCATTTTTAGCATTTTCAACAAAAAGAAGCTATCTCATCATGAACATATGACAATACCATCAAGAGCATAGCATTCACATCACCATTCCCAAAGCATACACATATCTCACAAATAGCACATCATAGTGATCAAAGTATATAAGAGAAGCTCATCCTAGCACAAATGATCCAAAGATGGCTATCCTACCAGGTTTTGTACATAAAGGTAAAATGCATGCATGGAATGCAACAAATGATACATATATCACATATATACATGAGAAGCTCCAAGATCCAGCTAGAAAGGAAAGCACACTCCAAGTTCACCTCGCAAGCGTGTGAGGGTAACTTGGTCAAGTGGTTTAGTGAAAATGTCGGCTAGCTGATCTTGGGTAGGTACATAGGAAAAGGATATCTTCCATTTCTCAACATTGTCCCTCAGAAAGTTGTATCTCACTTCGATGTGTTTAGTCTTGGAGTGAAGGACTGGGTTTTTGGCTACACTTATGGCACTTGTGCAATCACAAAAGAGTGGAACCTGGGAGTACTCCTCACCAAAATCGCTCATAGTGTAGGTCATCCATAGGAGCTGGGAACAACAACTAGCAGCAGCTACATACTCGGCCTCTGTAGTGGACTGGGCTACACTGGATTGCTTGCGAGATGACCAAGAGCCCAAAGAGGAACCAAGAAACTGGCAGCACCTAGAGGTAGACTTGCGGTCCAATCGACACCTAGCAAAATCAGGATCGGAGTACCCGTGAAGTCTGAGTGTCGAGGAAGCAGAATACCAAAGACCAAACTCAGGAGTGTAGTTCAAGTACCTGAAAATCCTCTTGACGACCTGCCGATGTGAAGTCCCTGGTGAAGCCTGAAAATGAGCGCACAGACACACACTGAACTGTATGTCCGGCCTCGTCGTCGTCAAGTAGAGGAGGGAGCCGATCATACTCTGGTACTTCTTCTGGTCCACGGGTTCACCATCCTCATCCGCGTCCAAAGACGTAGTGGTACTCATCGGTGTAGTCAGCGGCTTGGTGTCGTTCATGCCAAACTTCTTCACCATGTCCCTGGTGTACTTCGCCTGATCTACAAACGTCCCGTCCTTGCACTGCTTGATCTGGAGTCCTAAGAAAAACTGCAGCTCACCCATCATGGACATCTCAAATTCCCTGCTCATGTCATCTGCAAATCTGGCAACAAGATCATGAGAAGAGCCACCAAAGATTATGTCATCCACATATATCTGAACAATCAAAAGGTCATTTCCATGCTTAAGGAGAAACAGGGTCTTATCAACTGTGCCCATCACAAATCCGTTGCTCAACAAAAAGCCTCTCAACCTACCATACCAAGCTCTCGGTGTCTGTTTCAACCCGTAAAGTGCTCTCTGGAGTTTGTATATACGGTGTGGGTATTTCTCGCTCTCAAACCCCGGGGTTGCCTCACATAGACTTCTTTCTCTATCACCCCATTCAAGAAAGCACTCTTCACATCCATTTGGTACAACTTGAAGCCTTTGGCCATGGCAAAGGCTAGAAGCATCCTAATTGCCTCCAAACGGGCCACTGGAGAAAAAGTCTCCTCATAGTCTATACCCTCTTTTTTGGTTGAAACCCTGAGCCACCAACCCCGACTTGTTTCTCACAACCATCCCATTCTCACCTTCTTTGTTCTTCCACACCCACTTGGTACCTATGGGACGACAATTTGGCGGTGGATCGCCCAAACTTGGTTTCTCGCAAAATTCTCCAACTCCTCATGCATGGAATTCACCCAATTCTCATCAGGCAAAGCGTGTCGAATATCTTTGGGGTCTAACGAAGCGACAAATGTAGAGTGAGCGAAATAAGAAGTGTTCCTTGACCTCGACCGTGTAGTGCATTCATGAAGGTCACATATGATTGTAGATGGTGGGTGATTCACTTGTAGACGCCGCGGAACCTCTCGCCTGGACACGACCTCCCCCTCAGCAGCAGCCTCCACTCGAATAGCCTCAGTCATAGTGGGAGTAGGGGATGGACCATCCTCGATCGTTGTCGTAGTAGTGGAAGTAGCGTGTACTCGATCAGCCATAGGAGCATCACCACCATCCTCGTCTTCATCTCCATCTCCATCCTTCTCATCTTCAAAGATCCTCGCTCCAATCTCCTCGTCACCTGCACACTCAAAAGCAGAAGAGCTACATGGCTGTGTCTCGTCGAAGGTTACCTCGCAAGCCTCCATGATTGGGTTAGTGTCAAGGTTGAGCATGCGATATGCTCTAGAGTGAATTGCATAACTGAGGAAGATACCATCTGAACATCTAGACTCAAACTTATCCAACTTGCCCTTCTTCAGAATGAAACACTTGCATCCAAAAGCTCTAAAGTGACTCACCTTAGGTTGTCGCACATGCATCAGCTCATGAGAGGTCTTCTTCTTGAAAGCACGAAGGAAGATGCTATTTGAGACATAGCAAGCAGTATTGACCGCCTCGGCCCAGAAACGCCTAGGAGTTCTATGCTCATCGAGCATCATCTTGGCCATCTCTCAAAGGGTCGGGTTCTTCCTATCCACTACGCCATTCTGGCAAGCGACATATGGAGAAGAATACTGATGATCAAGACCAAGATCACTGTAGAAGGCATCAAAATGAGAGTTTTTGAATTCCGTGCCATTGTCGCTATGAATAGCTCGAACGGCATCACAATGTCTCTCATTCTTCAACCTCAATATCAAGTCTCGAACAAAGCCAAATGTCTTGCTCTTATCCTCCAAAAAGAAAACCCAAGAGTACCTCGAAAAATCATCAACCACGACTAAAACATACCACTTCTCACCCACAGAGCGAACACGAGCAGGCCCAACCAAATCTATGTGCAACAGCTCACAAGGTCCCTCAGTCATGACCGCAGTCAGAGGGGTGTGAGAAGCAGCAACCATCGTCCCATGCCGACAAGAAGCACAAACCAAATCCTTCTAGAATTTCAACTTAGGCAATCCTCGGACAAGGTCAAGACCACTCAAGCGGGAAAGCAACTCAAAGCTCAAGTGTCCCAACCTCCTATGCCATTTCCAAAGCTTGGCTGAAACGCTAGCAACAAAGCATCGAGGAGGACCAACATACTAGGAAAAATCAGCACGAAAGATTTGACCCTCGGGGACGATCGTACAAACAAGATCGCCTCAAGAATCAAGCACACGAGAAGCGCCCGACTTAAAACGAACCTCAAAACCTTCGTCAAGCAACTGGGATACTGACAATAGGTTAAAACCAAGTGACTTGACCAAAGCCACACTTCTTAAGGTCACCTTGCTACTCACCTTCACCATACCTTCAGCAAGCACTCGTCCTCTCCCATTGTCCCCGAAAGTGATGTACTCCCTCGTACTCACCAGGGTGAGGCTGGAGAACCACCCACGATCTCCGGTCATGTAGCATGAGCAACCGGAGTCGATCAACCAAATATCCTCCAAGCCTCCCACCTGCAATAAAAAACGAGAACGAGAATGAGCAAGAGACTCAACATTGGGGTTAGTACCAAAGGAGTCAAACCAGCGTCGAGCCATTTACTCAAAAGAATGGTTAGCAAGGTCCATCCTACCAAAACCTCTAGGCGGAGCCCTCTCACGCCTACCACCAAAGGACCTGTCATGTCTCACTAGAGGAGTACGCGCACCACGAGGGGGAAAACATGGCCCATAGTCCATCTGAGACCCAAAGCTCCGATCGTGCCTCTCAAACTCGTAACGGTCACGAGAAGGAGCACGTCTAGCCAACTCACCACGCCCAAACCCAATACGCCTATTTCTCTGAGGAAAACCACCTCCACCTCCATGAGTGGGAACTGTACGCACAAACACCTCACCCCTAGGTAGAGGCCCTCTACGAGGCTCAGGCACACCATGAGGAGGGTGGTACCTGTCCTTGTTTGCCATCTCCCTAGCAAACCTCTCATCTCTCTTCCTCCTAAAACAGAACTCATCCTTATGCCCATCCCTCCCACAATACTCACAATGGAAGCGGATTGGCTATGGCTTAGGCTATGGCTCCTCTGTGGGCTTCTCAACAGCCTTTTCTCCTGACTTTCCACCAAAGACACTCCCCTGGGTACTCACAAACTTGATGGGTTTCTAGTAGTTTTCTGACTTGTGGGGGAACACTGGTGGATCTGGGGTTGTGTCTAGCTTGTTTCTGAGGTTGTTTGGCTTGGGTACAAATTTGTTCATGGGAGTGGTATGTGGTCGAATAGGAATCTCTCCAGCTTTCTCTTCTCCCTCACCACTCTTCTCACCACTCTTGTCAGCCCCAATGCCTGACCATCAAACCTCTTAAACTGAGCCAACATCAAACTCAATTGTGGCTCATGCCCAGACAACCACTCCATCATTTTTCTCAACTCATCATTTTATCCTGCAAACGATCAACATAGTGTGCAAGTTCCATGTTTTTCAAAGCATGCATTTCACAAGTAGAGCATGATGTAGGAAGAGGAGCTTTCAATGCCACCTCAAGAGAAACTATCCTAGTGCGAGATTCATCTAGCCTAGCATGCAACACAGGACAAGAAGTGCAAGCTCCTAACAAAGTAGGTCTAGATTTCAATTCATCACACTCAAGCCTAAGCACATCTAGTTCCTCAAGAGTAGAGGCATGTTTCTCCTTGAGAGCAGTCAAGTCAGCCAGAAACACATTGCAATCACCACAATCAACCTCATCAGAAACAACATGAGCAGCTTTCAAAGAACGAATCTTAGTTCTAGAATCGACAAGCAAGGACTCAAGCTCAACTATCTTGTCCTTAGCATCACCCAACAAAGACCTCAATTCTCTCTTCTCCTTGTTGGTCTTCCTAAGCACATCATCACGATTATCAAGCAACTCATTGAGCCTAGCATTCTCCTCTAGTAAGAAGTTGGGATCATGTCGTACCTCTTCCTCGGAGATGGAGTTCGAATCCGAGCTGTTCTTCCCACCCTTCTTGGAGTGCGCCATGCCGCAAAATCCACCTTGAGCGACGAAGCTCAGGCCGGTTAAGTTCTTGCCCGTGTGCCGCTTGTCCTTGCGCCGATCTTGCTCTTCATCGCTGCTCGAGTCGGAAGAAGCATCGCTTGATCTGGAGTCGATGTCGCTCACTCCGGCAACCATCGCTCGAGCCGTCTTCTTCTTGTATCCGCCACTCTTCTTCAGCCTTCTCTCGCCCTTGTCCTTGCGCTTATCCTTGTAGTCGTTCCGGGAGCGGTGCTTGTTGTAGTCATGCTTGGACTTGCCCTTGTAGTCGTTCTTGATCTCCATGGCTTCATGGCATTTATCGATGAAGTGCTCGTGCTTCCCGCACCGATAGCACATCCCCGAGCTTCGCCTTGCATTCTTGCGGTTCTTGTACATCCGCCCAAACCTCTTGCTCAACAATGCGAGATCATCCTCGCTTAGCACCTCAAAGTCCTCATCTGGCAAGGACACAAGACAAGACAAAGAAAAACCGATAGAGTTAGCATTAGTCCTCGATCCTGAGACAAGAGCTAAACTATGAGGATCAGTGGGGCTCTCGCTCTTGGCTCTCAAGCCACGATCAACCTCTGAAGACCTGAGCTTGGAAAAGAGCTCATCAAGCGATAGCGTATCATACATGCTCGACTCCTCAATGGCTTCGACCTTGGCACTGCACACAGACCTATCCAGGGCATGCAAAAGCTTGATAGCTTGATCATGATCCGTGTATGGGAGCACTATCACATTGGCCCTCATGTTGTTGACTATGCTGGTGAAGCGCTGGAACATAGCATCGGTCGACTCACCAGGGAGATGAGTGAAGTTCTCGTACTCTCTCCGGTAAGTGGAAAACAAACGGGCTTGCACCTGGGCATTGCCAACATGAGCATTTCTCAACTTAAGCCAAATCTTTCTGGACACATTTGTCAACGGCCTTGCTGTTGGCCTCAACGGCCTTGCTGTTGGCCTCACACACGTCCCGCGATCCTGGAAGAAGGAAACTGTCTGGGATGACATAGTTTGGATTTTGAGTGACATCCCAAATTAGCGTCCCCTTCCCTCGCAAAAACGCACCCATGCGCCTCTCCCACATCGGGTAATTCTTGCCATCGAAGTGCAGAGGACCCGACCCCTTTCCATAGTCACCCATCTTTGGATCTTAGACTGGTTAGAATAGGCGACCAATTGAAGGACCGAATAGGCGACCAAAGAGGGGGGAGTGAATGGGAGCCGATAAAAATTCTTCCCGAAGGACGAACTCGGCCTATACCCCGATTGCCACTCCGAGTACTCGCACACACCAAAGAAGCTCTAGACAAGACACACACAAGCCTACAAGTCCTAGAGACAAGCCTAGAAGCAAAGAGCGGAAGCACAAGATAATAACCAAAGGACTTAACCAAGTCTACGAGACCCTAGGCGGACGGTCCGCACGAGTATGGCGGACAGTCCACAAGACCGACGGACAGCCCGTGAACCCTCGGCGGATGGTCCGAAATAGGACCCCGAACCTCCAGTACTGCACTGAGGAAATTCGGACAGTCCGGGCAAGCACCGCGGACGCTCCGGCGCCTCGCGGACAGTCCGGCCCCACCTGGCGGACAGTCCGGCAAAACTTGCGGAAAACCCCAGACAAACGCAAGCAACCCCAGACAAAACTCCGAGCCACGCGGATGGTCCGCACACCACACGCGGACAGTCCGCAAACCTCCTGCAACAAAACCCTAAGGCCAAAACCGATCGAAACACGAACGCGCACAAACACGGATGAACACGCGACGAACTGGTGTCACGCGGACAGTCCGCACGCGACTCGCGGACAGTCCGCCAAGCGCGGACAGAGAAAGAAAAAGCCCGACCCCACGAGGTCAACTCTCCGAATCCATCACCGGATCTCCCAAACGGCTAGAGCTCTTGAGACAAGATTTGGGGGAGGTAAGAAGCGTCACAAGAGGAAGCTATGCCCCAAAAATCTTGGCCTCTAACTCACTAAATCACCAGGAATCACAGATCACACGAACCACCACCAAGAACTCAGGCTCTGGCCAAAAACTCATGAATCGAAGGTGTTTCCCGGCGTTTGAGGGGTCAAGATCACACACAAAGATGCACAAGGCATCCACCCATGATCCCCTCAAAGAAATCCGAGAGAAAACGCCCTCAAATCCACGAATCGAGCGAAGAACAAAACTCCCCAAAAATAGCCCCAAAAATGACACGAAAATCACAAAGAGCTAGGAGATCACCGCAACGCCGAATGCTTCCATACATCCAGAGGTCAGAGTCTATACAAGAATCTAGCCTAAGGAAAGCAGAGGAAAAGAAGCAGTCTAGAGCAATCTACCGGGGGAGGAAACCCTAGAGTCCAAGAAAGAGAGATGCCATCCACCACTCCGCTATTTATACGAAGTCCACCGTAGGAGGCAAATGACCATGCTACACCTACAACTTGAATTGAAGATACAACCCCTCAAGGGCATTTTGGTCAAGTCTTCATCGAGCAGACATGCTTCCACCGCGGCCTTGCTTCGCATCGACGCAAACCCTGCGATCACGCCACGTGCCCCCCACCTCGAAGCTTCCCGACGCTCCCAGATCCTCATCTCCGTCGTATCAGGCCTCCGGGCTTGGTTTTACGGCCCAAACCAAGAAACAGTCCACCGATGGTTTTGTGGGCGAACCAACAAACTTCGCGTGCAAGCTTCGACCTCGATCCGCTACCTTGCACCGGCCCATGTTCACGACTTCAGCCCGCTAGTCTTGCACTGCACGGCTCGCACTTGACCCCATCGCCCAGTTAGTCCATCGAACCAAGCCTACTTTACTCTCTATCACCCGAAGGCCGCCACGGCTAAGGCCTTCCGCACTTGTTCTTCACCTGCACCGACACGAGTCAAACCGCAACCTGTACCTGCACACTTAGCCAAGCATCAGTCCACACAACCTTGTCAATCACTCATCACTAAGGAGCGACCATCCACTGGTCCTCAGACACACCTGGTCCTCACCTCTAAGATATATCCCTCTGCTATCGAAACTTCTGGATGTGCCTTATTCCTAACATATCCTTTAAGTGTACGTAGATACCTCTCGATTGGATACATCCACCGATAACACACTAGTCCACCAACTTTAGCCTCCTGAGCTAAATGAACCGGCAAATGCATCATAATGTCAAAGAATGTTGGTGGGAATATCATCTCATGCTTACATAAAGTCTCTGCAATTGACGCGCTTAGTGTTTCCATGTCAGTTTTCACCACCTCCTTTGAACACGATGCATTGAAAAATGTGCTAGGCTCAAGCAATGGTCTAGTAACAGCTTCAGGCAAGATATGCCTTGCAACTAAGGGCAACAATTTCTGCAAAATAACATGATAGTCATGTGATTTCAGTCCAGATACCTTGCATCTATTCACATCCACACATTTCTTTATATTAGACGCGTAACCATCAGGCATCCTCACTCCTTCTAAGAATGTGCATAGCATCTTCTTCTGGTCCCTGTCTAAGGAGTACAATGATGGTGGCAAAGTATACTTTCCATTCTCCACCACTAGATGCTGATCCTGCCGTATCCTAAGATGTTGCATGTCAAGCTGCGCCTTTTCACTATCCTTACACTTACCATCTATGTGAAGCAACGTCCCAATAATGCTTTCATAGATATTTTTTTCAAGTTTTGCCTTATAAGCAATTTTTCCCAGTAAGGAAGCTAAAAAAATATACTCTTCTTCCTCTAGTTGTGCCACCTAATGTCTTCTTCATGTTGCTTCCTCTTTTTTGTTGCTGTCCCAAATTTTGGTTGCTCAAAACTATTATACTACTATAGAACTTGAGCACCGGTCAGTGGAACAGGTGCCTTCCTCATCTCTGTCATGTTGTTGAAGCTGCTTTTGTTCTTGCGCCACCTATGGTTCTGAGGGAGAAATCGACGATGACCCATGTAACAATGCTTCTACCCAAATTTCAACCATAAGTACTCTGTATCTTTGTGGCAGTATGGACATGCAAACTTTCCTTTAATACTCCAACCAGATAGCATGGCATAGTCAGGGAAGTCATTTATGGTCCACAATAGAAGCGCATGAAGAGTAAATTTCTCCTTCTCATTCTCATCCCATGTTTCAACACCTTTCACCCATAACTCTATTAGCTCATCAATTAGGGGTTGCAAATCGACATCAATATTCATACCAGGTGATTTTGGCCCTGGAACCAGCATAGACATCATCCAATAGGGTTGCTTCAAACACAACTAAGGAGGCAAGTTGTAAGGGATTAGGATGACAGGCCATGTAGTATATGCAACACTGAACATCCCAAATGGATTAAAGCCATCAGCTGCAAGACCAAGCCGTATGTTCCGAGCTTCCTTAGCAAAATCCTTATACTCTTTATTCACATGCTTCCATGCCAATGAGTCTGCCGAGTGATGCATTTTCCCATCATTTACTAGTTCTTCCTCATGCCAACGCATCATCTTCGATGTTGATGCTCTCATAAACAATCTTTGCAAGCGAGGAATAAGTGGAAAATAACGAAGGATCTTACGTTGAAAATGCTTCTGCTTCTTTCCACAATCACTGTCAACAGGATCATCCTTTTCAGTACTGCCTGTCTCTTTCCACCTAGATTCACCGCATGTTGGGCACTTATCCAATTTAGCATAATCCCCACGAAATAACACACAATCATTGACACAGGCATCAATCTTATTGTAATGCAGGCCAACATCACGAATAACCCTCTCCACTTTTTCCAAGGAAGTTGGCAGACAATGGCCATCAGGAAGCACAAGCAAGAACAACCGAAGTATGCGTTATAGACTGTTGTTACTAATACCATCCATGCATTAAATCTGAAATAGCATGACAATGAAACAAATCTTTGTAACATGTTTGCAACCTGGATACAACTCCTTCTTTGCCTCATCTAGTAACCTAAAAAGTTTTTTGCAGTCGCAGTTTGCTCATCCTCTTCTCTTCCTCTGACTTTTCCATGTATAACACCTCTGATCAGTGAAGAAATTAGTTCATTGGAACTTTCAGCATGATCTAGTGCAGCGCCATCATCGATCTCATTCTGAACTAACGGAGGCTCACAATTACCTTCTCCTTGAATGAAACTCTCATCAAACCCTCTTAGTGCCACATGAGTTCGAACCTCCTTTTCACTTTGACAAGACATGCAGCGGCATCGAGTACAAGGACATGGAGCTGTTTCTTCACTAGATGTGCCCCCAAAAACAGTTTGTAAATATTTCTTGAATCCTGCCTGCCATTCTGAATTATGTCTGGACATCCGCATCTAGCTGTTATCTTCATTTGGCATCCTTCACAGTATCCCTACATTGAGCACAAATCCATATAATAAATAACTGCGATGAAGCTAACATTACGAATTCACAAGCTATTTTGCTAATGAGCACGATATGCTGTACCAGCTCTCTCCAAGAGTTCGAAATTCTTCAACAGTTCACCAAGCAAAGGAAAATTAACTAGGACCCTGTGTTGCCAGCTCACCTTGTTTGAAGCACAATAGTAGCCAGTCGAGGGCCGGGGGACCAAGCCGGTGTCGCCGGAGCCGGATCGCTGCAGGCCGGAGGGAAACAGGGGCGGGCGCCTCTTTGCCGTTGCGTAGCCGTTGCCGTCGGCGTCTCCTTGGCGCCGAGAATGAGAGGAGGGTTGAGGAAGCAGCCGTAGGATGGGGACACGCCGCCGCGCCGTCACCGTTTTTCCTTGTCGCCGTGGCGGCAGTGCCGGCGCTGCTAGGATGTACAAACGCGACGCGACCTACCTGAGTCGAGAAGGACTCGATCTATTTTTTCCTTCTCATGTCCGCGAGGGTGGGCCTTTTTTTCTCCTCATGCGACGGTGGGTGGGGTGGGCTGCGTTTTTTTCTTTTTTTATTTTTGCTTCAAATCACGTCTTTAGTTTCCTTCTAGGGCAACCAAAAATAGTTTAATGAATTCACATAAATCATTGGTGGTAATAAAACTTACATCATGCAACTAACTTTTTATGGATGCAACAGGCACATGACCTATCGCAACAAAGGTTAAATTTTACACAACGTTTTTTCATCGTGGCCACAGGCATGCCTATTCGCAACCAACTTAATGTCCGTGGCAACAAACGCACATCAAACACAATGAACTATTTTATGGTTGCAACAGGCACACGAGCTATCGCAACAAAGGTTAAAATTTAGACAACGTTTTTTCATTCTGGCCACAGGCATGCCTATTCGCAACCAACTAAAAGTTCATGGCAACAAAGACACATCAAATGCAATGAATGCTTTTCTCGATGCAACAGGCACATGAGCTATTGCAACAAAGGTTAAGTTGTAGACAACGTTCTTTCATCGTGGCCACAGGCATGCCTATTCGCAACCAAAAAATTTTTCGTGGCAAGAAACACACATCTATCGCAACACTAAATCATTACTATCGCAATGCACAATGAGTTGTGGCAATAGGTACCCATAAAGGCAACCACTTGTTTCATCGTGGCATTAACACCAACATGTTGCAACAAATGTTTCAACAAACGCAACCCACATTTTTGGTGGCCATAAGATCCAGATATTGCAACCCATTAAAACATTGGTTGCTATAAAACCAAATATTGCAACCAAATGTGTGGTGTTGCAAAAAAAATGGTGCTCTAAGGGTCAATTCCTAGTAGTGTGAAAAGACTAGAAGATCATGCGTAAAGACGACTTAACTTGGTCGCGGGGATAATGACATCCAAAGCCCACATCCGAAGGAGGAAAAACCCCAAAGTGCAAAAGATGACACATGGAAAAAGATGGGGGCGAACCAGGCTAGGGAGGGCCCAGGCCGATCAGCCCAGGCCAGCCGGCCCACCCCCATTCGGGGTCAGTTCGCCGCCACCTTTCTTTAGTGATAAGATCGCGGAACCCTAATTGTTTGAGGAGAGAAGCCTGAGGACCAGGTGTGTCCGAAGACCAGTGGAGGGTTACTCCTTAGTGATGAGTGATTGACAATGTTGTGTGGACTAATGCTTAGCTAAGTGTGCAGGTACAAGTTGCGGTTTGACTCGTGTCGGTGCAGGTGAAGAACAAGTGCGAAAGGCCTTAGCCGCAGCGGCCTCCGGGTGATGGAGAGACAATTAGGCTTGGTTCGACGGACCCGATGGCTGATGGGGTCAAGTGCGAGCCGTGCGGTGCAAGACTAGCGGGCTGAAGTCGTGAACATGGGCTGGTGCAAGGTAGCAGATCGAGACCGAAGCTTGCACGCGGGGTTTGGTGGTTTGCCCACAATACCATCAAGTGGACAGTTTCTTAGTTTGGGCCGCAAAACCAAGCCTGGAGGCCCGATGCGACGGAGACGAGGATCCGGGAGCGTCGGGAAGCTTTGAGGCGGGGGGCACGTGGCGTGACCAGGGGTTGCCGTCGATGTGAAGCAAAGCCGCGGTGGAAGCGTGTCCGCTCGTTGAGGACTTGACCAGAATGCCCCTGAGGGGTGTGTATCTTCAATTTCAGTTGTATGGGTAGCATGGTCATTTGCCTACTCCGGTGGACTTCATATAAATTGCGGAGAGGTGGATGGCATCTCTCTCTCTTGGACTCTAGGTTTTCCTCCCCCGGTAGATCACTCTGGACTGCTTCTTTTCTTCTGCTTTCCTTAGGCTAGATTCTTGTATAGACTCTGACCTCTGGATGTATGGAAGCATTCGGCGTTGCCGTGATCTCCTAGCTCTTTGTGATTTTCGTGTCATTTTCGGGGCTATTTTTGGGGAGTTTCATTCTTCGCTCGATCCGTGGATTTGAGGGTGTTTTCTCTCAGATTTCTTTGAGGGGATCATGGGAGGATGCCTTGCGCATCTTTGTGTGTGATATTGACCCCACAAACAACGAGAAACATCTTCGATTCGTGAGTTTTTGTTGAGAGCCCGAGTTCTTGGTGGTGGTTCGTGTGATTCGCGATTCACGGTGTTTTAGTGAGTTAGAGGCCAAGATTTTTGGGGCATAGCTTCCTCTTGTGACGCTTATCATATCCCCCAAATCTTGTCTCAAGAGCTCTAGCCATTTGGGAGATCCGGTGATGGATTTGGGGTCGTGCTGTTCCTGCTCTGTCCATGAGCCGCGGACAGTCCGCGGGGCTGTGGCGGACAGTCAGCAGGACCTGTGTTCGTTGCAGTTCGTCGCGTGTTCGTGTGCGTCCGCGTTTTGATCTGCTTCGCCCTGAGGGTTTTGTTGCAGGCAGTTTGCGGATAGTCGGCGAGTGCTTCTCAGACAGTCCGTGTGGCTATGTTTTTGTCTGGGGTTGGCCTGTGTTTGTCTAGGGTTTTCAGTGAGTTTGCCGGATGGTCCGTGTGGCCTACACGGATAGTCTGCGACACTGGCGGACAGTCCGCGTGGCTCTATCGGACAGTCTGAATTTCTCGGGGTGCTACTGCAGGTTCTGTTGGCTTTTTTGGACAGTCTACGTAGGGGGTCCGGACCGTCCGCCCAGGTGCTACGGACGGTCCGCCCATACTGCACGGACAGTCGGCGCCTAGCCTTCGCAGATTTGGCTAAGTGCTTTGTTTCTTGTCTTGTGCTTCCGCGCTTTCATTCAAGGCTTGTCTCTAGGACTTGTGGGTGTTGACGTCTAAAAAGTACCACTTTTAGCCGTCAATATTCTCACACAAATGGAGGCATATGCATTATTTACTAGCATTTTTGTTTGAATAATATAGTTCCACCTGTCCTTGGAGATTATTTATATGTAGGTGATTTACCCCTTAAAAGAGATGGAAACCCACCTTCTATGAAGAAACCATGCCAACTCAGCTGAGGAGGTGGCTGCCACCAAGGGAAACATGGCATTCCACATCATCGATCCAAGGGAGGCACTCACCGACGAATCAGAGGATGCCACATGGACTTCAGATGGATCAAAGGGCCCACCTCGGATATCAAATTAAGCCATGCACCGGGGATGGATCAGAGGGCCCACAGGGCAGCCACCTAGAGGAAAACCACCCCGAGTGGAGGGCTTAGGGGGCCGGCCGATACTAGGATCGGCCGAACTGCCTTAGTGCCGCCCCATCTCGGCCCTACACGTGGCAGCTGCTCATTGGTCACTTGCTGCATCCCGGGTTGTTTTGGAGCACTTTGAGCCTCCGAGCAAGCCTGGTCCTTGCCTATAAATAGAAGGGGAGGGGCTCCCATTTCCCACACACTACTCTCTCATTCTCCTCTCACTTTTAGTTTCTAAGGCTAGGGGGTAGGCTAGAGTAGCTCTTATTCAGGTTCCAAGTCTTCTTTGGAGTCTAGGTATGAGTTCTCTTTTATCTTTATTTCATTGTATGACTTTGATCTACTTCAGTTATTCAGCTATTTCATATAAAGTCATGGTAGATCATATGCTTGATATGTTCTTGAGTTCATCCTTTGTTCATCATTTAGAGGCTTGTGTTCTTCATGAACACTACCTTTTGATCCACTCGAAGGGTGATAAACTCATTCCTTATGTGTTTGTTCATAAGTTAGAGGCTCGTGTTCATCACGAACACGCCCCTTTGATCTTATTGACTAGACATAAGATAGGTCATATCCGTTCGTATGTCTAGCCTTAGTTGATCTTGTTAGATGGCATGACAGTGTTGCATGAGATTTGTGTTCAAGCTATGGTACTCGGTCTAAGTTGACCAGTCTTCTAATGGCTCTCACCCTGGGTCACAATAGCCCGGGTCGGGTGGAGTCTAGCAGCAACGTAGGCATGGTGCCTGGGTTGTCTGGCTACGTTAGTTATGAGCATACCCCCTGTAATGATAGAGGTAGGTCCGTAGTGGTGACAGCTGTTGGATCCTTGTGCAATCCTCCACGCTGGGGTACCTGTTCTAGGAGTCTAAAGTCTAGTTTCGCAGAGTACTGGTCGTCGCGGGCTAGCTCCCCGTTTGTACCTGGGTGCTGAACCTTATCCCTCTCATGCAATACTCTTGCCTATCTCTTGTATCTTCTAGCTTTGTATGTTTATTACATTAGAACCTAGAGCTAACTCATATGTTCCCCCAAAGCCGTAGTGTGCTAGAGTAGAGGTAGATTTGAGTGTGTGTGTCACACTACCCTTATATCTCTTATCTTACCCCTGAATTTGAGTGTTTTGTTTCTTATATCTATCTCTTAGTTTACATTCAGAGCAAAAGCATAAGTCTAAGATATCCGCCATTGCCTTCCACGGATATGATACCCTTGGAATATTCTCCTTCCTTGGGGAAATGCTATAATGATTTATCTGTGCGCTTGAGGATTCGTTCATGATCGTTTAGATTAACCTTTGGCAAGTCTTGATGTTCACGCTAACCCGGCGTCGTTAGTTGTGACATTGAGAGGTGCCTACAAGGCGTTTCTTGGTGTTGTCACTAAGGATGGATCCCAGATCTGTTCTTAAGATGACGGCGCTACGAAACGCCATCAAGCATTTCTGGCGCCATTGCCGTGGAAGGCACAGGATTATCATGACTATGCTTTGCATCTGTTTATAAGCTATGAGTAGGTTAGGACAACTCTCAATGGAGGCTAAGCTTGATTGTCTTCTTTTATCTTTGGATGATGAAGACAGGTAGTGTATGACTAGTTTCGACTTACCAGAGAATTTTACTGAAGATCCCGAGTCACTTGTGAGGAGATCTCAAATTCATTTCGACTCACGTTGTCGTACTCGTCCGGAAGGCGAACCCGCTTCCTTTGTAACATCCACGTCCAACGCTATGGCCCAGAAGACACTTCGTGAGTACTCAGCTCCTTCCGCTGACCAGGTGCTGCAAGGCCCTGAGGTGGCAATGGGGACTGAAAATTTTGAGATCAAGACAGGTCTAATCACGATGGTACAGGCTAGCCCATTGTGTGGCAAGCCAAATGAGGATGCCAATGCTCATCTGCAGCAATTCCTAGAGCTGTGTAGCACTTTCATCATCAGGGGTGCAAATATGGATGTTGTTCTTCTACGACTGTTTCCATTCTCTCTCCTGGGGAAAGCCAAGCAATGGTTCTATGCGAATCGCAATGTTATTAACACTTGGAGTAAGTGTTCAGAGGCATTTCTCAAGAAGTTCTTCCCATTGGGTAAAACCAATGCTCTTCGTGGAAGAATTTCTGGTTTTCAACAAGCAGCAAGTGAATCCATTCCAGAGGCTTGGGAAAGGCTTCAGGAGTATGTCCTGGTTTGTCCTCACCATGGGATGGAGGCTTGGCTTATTCTTCAAGGCTTTTATAATGGGTTGACTCCGACAGCCCGAGGCCATATTGATGCTGCTGCTCAGGGAGCATTCTTCTCACTCATAGTTGATAATGCTAAATTACTCATTGAGAAGATGGTCTCCAACCAAGGGTGGAGTGATGAAAGACTCCAACCACGACCGAGGGGTACTCATACTGTCAAGGAAGCAGACATGATTACTGCCAAGTTGGATCTTCTTATAAAGGCTGCCATGGCCACCACTACTCTTCCTATGGATTCTCATATGACTTGTGAAGTCTGTGGCAACACTGAGCACTCAGGCAATTATTGTCCGGAGACTCAGGAGGAAGTGATGTACATGAACGGCAACAATAATGGTTATCGTCCACCTCAATAAGGAGGCCAATCATGGAATCAACAACACCCTTATTATCAAGGAGGTAACCAAGGTAATTCTTACAATCCTAACCAACCTTCCCTGAGAGATCTCGTTTTTGGGCAAGCTAAGATTAATGAAGGTGTTAACAAGAAGCTAGCTGCCCTTGATAAAACTTTGGAAAGTCTCAACATTAAGCTTGATAGTTTTTCTTTTGCTCAGAAGAGTCAGCTGAGTTTCAACAAAATGTTAGAAACCCAGTTGGCTCAGCTGGTTGCTTTGGTTCCATCTCCTGATAACGGGAGGATACCGGGGCAACACGTATCCTCTTGTGAAAATGTTTGTGTAGTGTCCACTAGGTGGGGTAAGCCACCTAGGAAGACACATGCTTCTAAGTATGAAGGAAAGCCCATACAATAAATTCTAGATCCATGGGAGGAATCAGCAGTTGTGCACAAGAAAGATCCAGGCTACCCGACTATTACTTGCACAATCTATTACAAGAAAATCAGGCATGCCCTTTGTGACCTTGGTGCAAGTGTTAATCTCATGTCCAAGGCCATGTTCGAGCAACTAGGATATCCAACTCTCTCTCCAACAGCACAGACTATCCATCTTGTCGATTCAACGATATGATATCCAGACTATTATATTGAGAGCATATTGGTCAAGGTCAAGAGTTCTTATGTCTTTGCGGATTTTGTGGTCCTTGATATGGATGACAAGGGAGGAATGCCGCTCATCCTTGGGCGACCATTTCTCAGTGATGTCCGAGCTAGGATCAATGTGGGGTTCAGAATCATCCGCTTCCGCATTGGGAAGAAGAACTTGAAGTTCAAGTTTCAGGACAAAGAAGAGCAATGCTATTTGGTGCAAGATAGTGTTGAGCAGCTTGGGGGAAGGATGCAGCCTTTACCCCCAAGGAAGAAATCTCCGTCAAAGAGGCAAAAGAAAATTCAGAAAGAATGGCGGAAGATTGAGATGGCACCACCCTCTGCTTCTCAGGAGTGGGGTGCTGAGTGGAATTGATCATTGAGAAGAGTCCAACTCGTCGGACTAAAAATGATGGGTCCTTTCTACCAAAAAGGTTAAAGCTGGTACTTATCTCATATTTCCCTTTCCAAAATTTTATTCCCAAAATTGCATATTTGATTTTCCAAAACCTTGCATCTACATGCTAGAATTATCTAGCCCTTTTCCCTTTTCAAAATAAAAATTTCTGAAAATAATTTCTGAGTTTGAAAATTCAAGAAAAATCATTTGAAAAATATTTTGAGGGAATTTGGGCCGAGGCACTCAAGCAGGCCCCCAGCTAGCCGTTGGGGAGTCACTGGCCAGGGCACAGGGCAGGTGGGCCCGGCCTGGGGTCGGCCGACCCCAGGTTCGGCCGAAACAGCCCAATGGCTGCTGGGCCCCACCTTGCTCCAACAGCTCCTAGCCGTTGCCCAACGGCTATGTCTGGATGCCCAGCGCATTTGCCTATAAATAGCAGGGGAGAGGGGGTGGTCTTCACCCATTCAACTCATTTCACTCACCCTCCCCTCTCTACTCCTTGCTCTCTTGGTTTTCTTGGATTTCTGGCTCGAGATTGGATCAACAAGTGTTCTCTCTATTGTGTTGCTGAAAGTATTGCTATTGGTGGAGCAAGCTCGGTAAGAACTTCATTCGATTTCACTAACCCATCACCGAGTTGCTCTTGTTGTCTCTTGTTGTTGTGCTAGCATGAATTGGGCGGCGAACACTCTCCGGAGGGTGACACGCTCACGCTCCCGTTCGTGGGCAAGCACGAGTACATCCACCCCCGCCGAGCCAACGCCGAGCCCATCGACAATGGATTATGAAGAAGAGCAAGAGGAGCAAGCCAAGCCACAAGCCGCGGAGGAGGTTGTCGACGACACTGCCTACCTAAGCTTGCGGGGCGCTCGAGAGGAGCAAGCCTATGCTCTCTTGAAGTATCGAGTCTTCGCCCACACCCGGGACTTTGACCCGGCTCTCATGGAGAAAACAGGTATGAATCTCGAGTTCGCTTCCATTTGGCATGCTCTTGGTTGGGAGGAGTTTGCGCCAGTTACAGAGCTTGGCTCTCGGCCCCTCACCATCCAGTTGCTTTGCTCTCTTAGCGAGATTCCGGATGGCATTCAGTTTCATCTTTTTGGGACCGATTATCGTGTTTCTTGGAAGGAACTTAGTCGTCTTCTTGGTTTTAGTCCTCGTTGTGCTGTTTCTCTAAAGAAAGCTTGTGAGGGTTTTGTTCGAGGCTCTTTCTGGGCAGACATCTCCGGTCTTGTTTACAGTGACAAGTTTGTACCTCGGTGCAACGATATTGTGCATCCCACTCTACGTTTGTGGCACAAGTGGCTCGCCATTACTCTCTTTCCAAGAGAGGATGTTCGGCCTGTGCGCAGCGATGAGATGATGTTATTATACGCCGCTGTCAATCGGATCAAGGTCTCTCCCGTTAAAGCTATGATTCAGCAGTGGATGATGAATTTCAAGATGATAGGTCCTATTGAGTGTACGTCCTTGGTGACTCGTATTGCTCTCAGACTCGGGGTTCTTAGCGGGAATTCCGTACCCTTCATCGGGACGCGTCGAGTTCTCATTAATGAGGCATACTTGATCCAGGGGCATATACTCAAGAGGGGCCCGAATGATTCTTTGACTTCTTTCCAGGTTATGCAAATCAAATCCCGTTACATAACACGGGGTTTGGATTGTATAACTCGGAGTCACTAACCATTCCCCTTGTTACAGAAGAGGAAAGCCGTTGTGCTAGTGTTTCAAGCAAGTCCACCAGAAGCGCGGCGAAGAGAGCACACATGCAGCAGCAGCAGCAGTCACAGCCACAGCCACAGCCACAGCCTGCTTCGCCACCGGTGGCAGGAGGGGCCCCTGCGGGGTACATGTTCGGGGTTACCCCTGGATATGCACCTGGCTGGGGCCAGTCCACCTACCACCTGAGTGCGAGTGGCACGGCTTGGGCGGGTGCGAGCAGTACTCAGTGGGCTACACCCGCTAGTTCCAGCTCTGGTGGTCCACCTCCGTCTTCGTCCTTCCGGCGGCACTGCTCAGACTCTGCACGTGATGCTCAGCTTGCGCAGTAGATGGGAGAGCTCACCGTCCAGGTCACGGGATTAGAGGAGACGTTGAACACCCACGTCGAGTCTACCTAAGCGTGGCAGCGTCAGGCTGGTGAAAGGATCGAAGCCATGCAGCAGAACCAGCAGCGATACATGGAGGAGCAGAGGGCTTACTACGCGAGTCAGGGATTCTTCTTCCCTCCTCCGTAGTGAGCTTGAAGCTAGCATGGGGGAGGACCCCCATCCTGAGGTAACTTGTATCTTCCTTTGTTTTCAGAATATCTTATAAATGAAAATCCAAAAGAAATCTGCAAAAATAAAAAGACCAAAAATATTTATTTGCTTTCATCATAATCGTTTGCTTAGTTTGCTTTCATATGCATAGTAAGAATGCTTTGCCTCTATGGTTGAAATGATAAATAGTTGCTCTGTTTATTCTTCTCGTATGTCTTACATACAACTATGTATCCTACCTAAGTTTTGAGTTCGTTGGCTTGCATATTCAAATGTTAACCTAAAAACTGTGGGAAGCAAAAAGCATGATCATTGCCTAAGTTGTTGTGAGACATGATATGGTAGAATAGAGTGCTATGATCTTGTGCTTAGTGATGCTTGACATCCGGAGTGTTCCTTTTTGAAAAATCAAAACATGATGAGTTCCTCAAAGATGAGAATTTCCCATCCAAGGCCATATGTAGGTTCTAGTTCTTAGCCTCCGCATATGCAGCTTGTTCTCTCATTGAGCTTTGTCAAATTGTTGTGACCCTTGTTAGAACTCATACACCCCTGATCAAGATCACGTACACATTCATGCTAAACTTCTACACTAGAAGTTAGCATTCATCATTTGCTCCATGTTGCTTATGCATTCTTCCACAAAATAAAACTCTATGTATCTTTGTATCATTCATCCCTCTCCAAATATCTCCAATAGAGACAAAGGGCTAGCTAAAAAAAGAAGAAGAAAAAGAAAAGCATGCTCAAAAGCATGGCAAACATTAATAAAGAGGCCCAAGTCTCGGAAATTTCAAAAGGAGAAAAATGGATTGATATGTGCAAGAGAAAGAGTTCCACCACATAGATGGTAATAAATAGTACCTACTCCGGGGCTATTGTCCACCTTACCATCAATCTCTCATTCCCTGATATAAAGCATGGCAATATCTAGCACCCATTTCCGGGCCTAGTATCCACCTTGCCATGCTCATATCCATCACACACATATGCACATCTTGATCAGGATGTATGTTAGTTTCTTCCAAGGATCCGGTCTTTGACTTAGCAAAACATGAGAGACAAGTATGCCACATCTTCCCTACCTACAGCTCCACATAAAGCCTATTAGAAGTAGGATGTGAAGAAAGGCAACATTGATGCCTTGGTGAGGAACCATACACTTTTGAGCGATCCGAGAGTATCATTTGAGGAACTCTGATTTTCTTTTGAAAAATTTGCAAAACCTCCGGATTGTTAGCTGATCAAGGTATGAGTGATTATGCATCTACTATATAACCATTTTGTCTCTCAACCGCCCAAGCCAGGTGAAGCTATATGCCCCATGTTATCAGGTGAAAGGTAAGAACATTGCCAACTTGTTCAACTCTTGGTAGAGTACTCTGCTGTATGTTTGCCATAAGTTGAGAATACAACATCGTAGCAACTCCTGATCAACCAACCTAAGTCTCTAATGTCTTGCTTCGAGACGAGCAAGAGGTTAGCTTGGGGGAGTTTGTTGACGCCTAAAAAGTACCACTTTCAGCCATCAATATTCTCACATAAATGGAGGCATATGCATTATTTACTAGCATTTTGGTTCGAATAATGTAGTTCCACTTGTCCTTGGAGATTATTTGTATGTAGGTGATTTACCACTTAAAAGAGATGGAAACTCACCTTCTATGAAGAAACCATGCCAACTCAGCTGAGGAGGTGGCTGCCACCAAGGGAAACATGGCATTCACGTCATCGATCCAAGGGAGGCACTCACCGACGAATCAGAGGGCGCCACATGGACTTCACATGGATCAAAGGACGCAAATCCTAGGATCGGCCGAACCGCCATAGTGCCACCCCATCTCGGCCCTACACATGGCAGCTGCTCATTGGTCACTTGCTGCATCCCGGGGTGTTTTGGAGCACTTTGAGCCTCCGAGCAAGCCTAGTCCTTGCCTATAAATAGAAGGGGAGGGTCTCCCATTTCCCACACACCACTCTCTCATTCTCCTCTCACTTTTAGTTTCCAAGGCTAGGGGGTAGGCTAGAGTAGCTCTTATGCAGGTTCCAAGTCTTCTTTGGAGTCTAGGTATGAGTTCTCTTTTATCTTTATTTCATTGTATGACTTTGATCTACTTTAGTTATTCAGCTATTTCATATAAAGTCATGGTAGATTATATGCTTGATATGTTCTTGAGTTCATCCTTTGTTCATCATTTTGAGGCTTGTGTTCTTCATGAACACTACCTTTTGATCCACTCGAAGGGTGATAAACTCATTCCTTATGTGTTTGTTCATAAGTTAGAGGCTCGTGTTCATCACGAACACGCCCCTTTGATCTTATTGACTAGACATAAGAGAGTTTGTATCCATTTGTATGTCTAGCCTCAGTTGATCTTGTTTGATGGCATGAGAGTGTTGCATGAGGTTTGTGTTCAAGCTACAGTACTGGGTCTATGTTGATCAGTCTTCTGGTGGCTCTCACCCTGGGTCACAATAGCCCGGGCCGGGTGGAGTCTAGCAGCAACGCAGGCATGGTGCCTGGGTTGTCTGGCTACGTTAGTTATGAGCATACCCCCTGTAATGATAGAGGTAGGTCCGCAGTGGTGACAGCTATTGGATCCTTGTGCAATCCTCCGCGCTGGGGTACCTGCTGTAGGAGTCTAAAGTCTAGTTTCGCAGAGTGCTGGTCGTCGCGGGCTATCTCACCGTTTGTACCTGGGTGCTGAACCTTATCCCTCTCATGCAATACTCATGCCTATCTCCTGTATCTTCTAGCTTTGTATGTTTAGTACATTAGAACCTAGAGCTAACTCGTATGTTCCCCCAAAGCCGTAGTGTGCTAGAGTAGAGGTAGATTTGAGTGTGTGTGTCACACTACCCTTATATCTCTTATCTTACCCCTGCCTTTGAGTGTGTTGTTTCCTATATTTATCTCTTAGTTTACATTCAGAGCAAAAGCATAAGTCTAAGATATCCGCCATTGCCTTCCACGGATACGATACCCTTGGAATATTCTACTTCCTTGGGGAAATGCTACAATGGTTTATCTGTGCGCTTGCGGATTCGTTCATGATCGTTTAGATTAACCTTTGGCAAGTCTTGATGTTCACGCTAACCCGGTGTCGTTAGTTGTGACATTGAGAGGTGCCTACAAGGCGTTTCTTGGTGTTGTCACTAAGGATGAATCCAAGATCTGTTCTTAAGATGACGGCGCTACGAAACGCCAACAGTGGGCTTGTGTGTGCCTAGTCTAGAGCTTCTTTGGTGTGTGCCAGTGATCGGAGTGGCAATCAGGGTATAGGCCGAGTTCTACCTTCGGGAAGAATTTTTATCGGCTCCCATTCACTCCCCCCCTCTCTGGTCGCCTATTCGGTCCTTCGATTGGTATCAGAGCTGCTTGAGGGTCTTTGAGACTCTAACCAGTCTAAGATCCATAGGACGACAAAAGAGAAGAGGTGCTTTGCTTGCGGATTTGGTTTGCGCGATTTGAGCTTGTTTTCGGCTAATCCTAACCGGTGCTTTGAGTATGGCACCGAGCTCTTCTCCTTGTGGTTCTTTGAGGAGGAGTATGGATGTTGAGGCGGAAGCTGGAATGGAGATGATGATGTCCCTTGTCGAGGACTATCAAGAGTGGTGAGGGAGAAGAGAAAGCTGGAGAGATTTTTATCCCACCTCACACTACACCCAAGAACAAATTTGAACCCAAGCCAAACCATCTCAGAAAAAAGCTTGATACAACCCCAGATCCACCTGTATTTCCCCACAAGTCATAAAACTACCAAAAACCCATCAAGTTTGTGAGCACCCAGGGGAGTGTCTTTGGTGGGAAGTCAGGAGAGAAAGCAGTTGAGTAGCCCATAGAGAAGCCACAGCCAATCCGCTTCCATTGTGAGTATTGTGGGAGGGATGGGCATAAGGGTGAGTTTTGTTTTAGGAGGAGAAGGGATGAGAGGTTTGCTAGGGAATTGGCAAACAAGGACAGGTACCACCCTTCTCATGGTGTGCCTAAGCCTTGTACAGGGCCTCTACCTAGGGGTGAGGTGTTTGTGCGTACAGTTCCAGCTCATGGAGGTGGAGGTGGTTTTCCTTAGAGAGATAGGTGTGTTGGGTTTGGACGTTGTGAGTTTGCTGGACGTGCTCCTGCTCCTGACCGTTATGAGTTTGGGAGGCACGATCGGAGCTTTCGGTCTCAGATGGACTACGGGCCACGTTTTCCCCCTCGTGGTGTGCGTATTCCTCCAGTGAGACGTGACAGATCCTTTGGTGGTAGGTGCGAGAGGGTTTGGTAGGATGGACTCCTTTGGTACTAACCCCAGTGTTGAGTCGCTTGCTCATTCTCGTTCTCATTTTTGATTATAGGTGGGAGGCTTGGAGGACTTTTGGTTGATCGACTCCGGTTGCTCACGACACATGACCGGAGATCGTGGGTGGTTCTCTAGCCTCACTCCGGTGAGTACGAGGGAGTACATCACTTTCGGGGACAATGGTAGAGGATGAGTGCTTGCTGAAGGTATGGTTAAGGTGAGTAGCAAGGTGACCCTGAAGAGTGTGGCTTTGGTCAAGTCACTTGGTTTTAACCTGTTGTCACTATCCCAGTTGCTTGACGAAGGTCTTGAGGTTCGTTTTAAGTTGGGCGCTTCTCATGTGCTTGATTCTCGAGGCGAGCTTGTCTGTACGATCGTCCCCGACGGTCAAATCTTTCATGCCGATTTTTCCCAGTCTGTTGGTCCTCCTCCATGCTTTGTTGCTGGCATTTTGGCCGAGCTTTGGAAATGGCATACGAGGTTGGGACACTTGAGTTTTGAGTTGCTTTCCCGCTTGAGTGGTCTTGATCTTGTCCGAGGATTGCCTAAGTTGAAATTCGAGAAGGATTTGGTTTGTGCTTCTTGTCTGCATGGACAGATGGTTGTTGCTTCTCACGCCCCTCTGACTACGGTCATGACCGAGCGACCTTGTGAGCTGTTGCACATGGATTTGGTTGGGCCAACTCGTGTTCGCTCTGCGGGTGGGAAGAAGTATGTGTTGGTTGTGGTTGATGATTTTTCGAGGTACTCTTGGGTTTTCTTTTTGGAGGATAAGAGCGAGACATTTGGCTTTGTTCGGGACTTGATCTTGAGGTTGAAGAATGAGAGACATGGTGATGCCATTCGAGCTATACTCAGTGACAATGGCACGAAATTCAAGAACTCTCGTTTTGATGCCTTTTGCAGTGATCTTGGTCTCGATCATCAGTATTCTTCTCCATATGTCGCTTGCTAGAATGGCGTAGTGGAGAGGAAGAATCGGACCCTTTGTGAGATGGCCAGGATGATGCTCGATGAGCATAGGACTCCTAGGCGTTTCTGGACCGAGGCGGTCAATACCGCTTGCTATGTCTCAAATCGCATCTTCCTTTGTGTTTCAAGAAGAAGACCTCTTATGAGCTGATGCATGGGCGACAACCCAAGGTGAGTCACTTTAGAGCTTTCGATTGCAAGTGTTTCATTCTGAAGAAGGGCAAGTTGGATAAGTTTGAGTCTAGATGTTCAGATGGTATCTTTCTCGGTTATGCGATTCAGTCTAGAGCATATCGTCTGCTCAACATTGACACTAACCGAATCATGGAGACTTGCAAGATAACCTTTGACGAGACACTGCCATGTAGCTCTTCTGCTTTTGAGTGTGCAGGTGACGAGGAGATTGGAGCGAGGATCTTTGAGGATGAGAAGGATTGAGATGGAGATGAAGACAAGGATGGTGGTGATGCTCCCATAGCTGATCGTGTACATGCTACTTCCACTACGACGACGACGATCGAGGATGGTCCATCCCCTACACCCACTACGACTGAGGCTGTTGCTGAGAGGGAGGTCATGCCCAGGCGAGAGGCTCCCCGGCGTGTACAAGTGGATCACCCACCATCTACGATCATAGGTGACCTTCATGAACGCACTACACGGTCGAGGTCAAGGAACACTTCTCATTTTGCTCACTCTGCATTTGTCGCTTCGTTTGAGCACAAAGATATTCGACACACTTTGTCTGATAAGAATTGGGTGAATTCCATGCATGAGGAGTTGGAGAACTTTGAGAGAAACCAAGTCTGGGTGTTAGTCGATCAACCGCCAAATTGCCGTCCCATAGGTACCAAGTGGGTGTGGAAGAACAAAGAGGGTGAGAATGGGATGGTTGTGAGAAACAAGTCGAGGTTAGTGGCCTAGGGGTTCAACCAGAAAGAGGGTATAGATTATGAGGAGACATTTGCTCCTGTGGCCCGTTTGGAGGCAATTAGGATCCTTCTAGCCTTTGCCATGGCTAAAGGGTCCAAGTTGTACCAAATGGACCTGAAGAGTGCTTTCTTGAATGGGGTGATAGAGGAAGAAGTGTATGTGAGGCAACCCCCGGGGTTTGAGAGCGAGAAATACCCACACTGTGTATACAAACTCCAGAGAGCGCTCTATGGGTTGAAACAGGCACCGAGAGCTTGGTATGGTAGGTTGAGAGGCTTTTTGATGATCAAGGGGTTTGTGATGGGCACAGTTGATAAGACCCTGTTTCTCCTTAAGCATGGAAATGACCTATTGATTGTTCAGATATACGTGGATGACATAATCTTTGGTGGCTCTTCTCATGATCTTGTTGCCAGATTTGCAGATGACATGAGAAGGGAATTTGAGATGTCCATGATGGGCGAGGTGCAGTTTTTCTTAGGACTCCAGATCAAGCAGTGCAAGGATGGGACGTTTGTACATCAAGCGAAGTACACCAGGGACATGGTGAAGAAGTTTGGCATGAACGACTCCAAGCCGCTGACTACACCGATGAGTACTACAACGGCTTTGGACGCGGATGAGCAAGGCAAACCCGTGGACCAGAAGGAGTACCGGAGCATGATCGGCTCCCTCCTCTACTTGACGGCGACGAGGCCGGACATACAGTTCAGTGTGTGTCTGTGCGCTCGTTTTCAGGTTTCACTGAGGACTTCACATCGGTAGGCCGTCAAGCAGATTTTCAGGTACTTAAACTACACTCCTGAGTTTGGTCTTTGGTATTCTGCCTCCTCGACACTCAGACTTCACGGGTACTCCGATGCTGATTTTGCTTGGTATCTATTGGACCGCAAATCTACCTCTGTGTTGCCAGTTTCTTGGTTCTTCTTTGAAAATGAAATTGGTGTATGAATTGCCTTATGCTTGAAAAATGAGCTCTTAATGATGTCTTTATGTTTTTGATGTACATATCTTCGGTGCTAAACCGTTGCATGATGTCTACCATGAGAAGTCTCATTCTAAAGAAGTAGACACATGGCTCGGTGGCTTTGACATGACATATAGTAGCTTATGGGTGTTTGCTATGATCTTATGATGAGAACTTGTGATCTTGTATGAGCTTTGGATGATCTAGTGTATTTTTGCTCAATTTTCCATGTATAGGGCTTTGCTCATGAGATGAATGTTTCTTTGTGAAAATTGCTTAAAATTGCTTTTGGCCATGTCACATGCTTATATGTGTCTACCTTCTTGATGGCAATGTGCTAACTACACCATGTCTACTTTGCTTGCTCTATGTCTCATTTGTAGCATTTTGTTATGCTCTTTGTATACTTGAGAAGCTTGGTAGATTGTATATGTTTTGACATGCATTTTTCATGAAAACAAGGGGGAGAGCTTCATGATATCTTGATTCATGCATTGTCAACAAGGGGGAGATGTTGCATGCTTTTGGGGAGAATTGGTATGCATTTGTGAGAATTTTTGCATGTGGGAGAAAAATTTGAGAAAAGAGGTTGCATTTGCTCAGGGGGAGTTTGCATATGTGCAGGGGGAGCTCCTTTGGTTTGCTTGAGTTTTGTGCTTTGTGGTGTGCTCCTTGTGAGCTTTGTTTTGTCTCGGCTGTGTTGAGCCGTTGCCCTTGCCTTAGGGGGCCGAGACTTGGTCTGGCGAGTGATCGTGGTTTTCGCTTGTTCTTTGGCTTTGGATCACTTGCTTGGAGGTTTGTGTTCGTGGTTGTTTTCTTTTCTTTTTCTCTATGTGATTTCTATGGGTGTTGTCAATGCACTCATCAAGGGGGAGATTGAGGACCAAGTGTGTCCGAAGACCAGTGGAGGGTCGCTCCTTAGTGATGAGTGATTGATAATGTTGTGTGGACTGATGCTTGGCTGAGTGTGCAGGTACAGGTTGAGGTTTGACTCGTGTCGGTGCAGGTGAAGAACAAGCACCAAAAGGCCTTACCCGTGGCAGCCTCCGGGTGATGGAGAGGCAAGTAGGCTTGGTTCGACGGACCCGATGGCCCATGGGGTCAAGTGCGAGCCGTTCGGTGCAAGACTAGCGGGATGAAGTCGTGAACATGCGTCGGTGCAAGGTAGCGGATCGAGACCGAAGCTTGCATGCGGGGTTTGGTGGTTTGCCCACAAAACCATCAGGTGGACGGTTTCTTGGTTATGGCCGCAAAACCAAGCCCAGAGGCCCGATGCGATGGAGACGAGGATTCAGGAGCGTCGGGAAGCTTCGAGCCGGGGGGCACGTGGTGTGATCGCGGGGTTTGCGTTGATGTGAAGCAAAGCCGCGGTGGAAGCGTGTCCGCTCGATGAAGACTTGACCAAAATGCCCTGAGGGGTGTGTATCTTTAATTTAAGTTGTAGGGGTAGCGTGGTCATTTGCCTCCTCCGATGGACTTCATATAAATAGCAGAGAGGTGGATGACATCTCTCTCTCTCTTGGACTCTAGGTTTTTCTCCCCCGGTAGATCGCTCTGGACTGCTTCTTTTCTTCTGCTTTCCTTAGGCTAGATACTTGTATAGACTCTGACCTCTGGATGTGAGGAAGCATTCGGTGTTGCGGTGATCTCCTAGCTCTTTGTGATTTTCGTGTCATTTTTTGGGCTATTTTTGGGGAGTTTCGTTCTTCGCTCGATCCGTGGATTTGAGGGTGTTTCCTCTAGGATTTCTTTGAGGGGATCATGGGTGGATGCCTTGCGCACCTTTGTGTGTGATATTGACCCCTCAAACGCTGAGAAACACCTTCGATTCGTGAGTTTTTGGTGAGAGCCCGAGTTCTCGGTGGTGGTTCGTGTGATCTGCGATTCCTGGTGTTTTAGTGAGTTAGAGGCCAAGATTTTTGGGGCATAGCTACCTCTTGTGACGCTTATCATCTCCCCCAAATCTTGTCTCAAGAGCTCTAGCCGTTTGGGAGATCTGGTGATGGATTTGGAGGGTTGACTTCGCGGGGGTCGTGTTGTTCCTGCTCTGTTCGTGAGCCGCGGATAGTCCGTGGGGCTATGGCGGACAGTCCGCAGGACCTGTGTTCATCGTAGTTCGTCGCGTGTTCGTGCACGTCCGCGTTTCAATCCGTTTCGCCCCTTGGGTTGCAGGCAGTTTGCAAACAATCCGCGAGTGCTTCTGGGACAGTCCACGTGGCTAAGTTTTTTTCTAGGGTTGGCCTGTGTTTGTCTGGGGTTTTCAGCGAATTTGCCGGACGGTCCGCGTGGCCTACACGGACAGTCCGCGACACTGGCGGACAGTCCGCGTGGCTCTATCGGATAGTTCAAATTTCTCAGGGTGTTACTGGAGGTTCTGTTGGCTTTTTCGGACTGTCCGCGTAGGGGGTCCGGACCGTCAGCCTAGGTGCTGCGGTCAGTCCGCCCGTACTGCACGGATAGTCCGTGCCTAGCCTTTGAAGATTTGGCTAAGTGCTTTGTTTCTTATCTTGTGCTTCTGCGCTTAGATTCAAGGCTTGTCTCTAGGACTTGTGGGCTTATGTGTGCCTAGTCTAGAGCTTCTTTGGTCCGTGCGAGTGGTCGGAGTGGCAATCGGGGTATAGGTCGAGTTCGACCTTCAGGAAGTATTTTTATCGGCTCCCATTCACTCCCCCCCTCTCTGGTCGCCTATTCGGTCCTTCAGAGCCATTCGCGAAAGACGTACAGAGAAGCCTCAGGAGATCAACCACAAGGAAGAGGGTTGATCGAGAGGTTGAGGATTCAAGAGGATCATCACCGAGGTCAAGGGAGGCCACCACGAGGAAGGAGGACGCCGGGGCCTTGCCACGGCGCCACCGGAGTTGAAGGACACCGAGAAACGGACTCCATCGGGGCCATCCACCATGTTCAACTGTGCCATGGCTAGCGTCTTGATGGGGTAAAGTAATCGTTTGTCTATGGAGTTGTAATGGATCTTGATATGTAGTCACCCATTCTAGTTTGGATCTTTTACCTATCATACCTTCTTGTTGATGATGCTTAGTGTTTAAGGTTAGCTACCATTGCCTTCAGGGTTGCTCCCGTAGATCACGTCAACATACCGTGTTCATTAGGGTTAGTATCGATTACCTTCGTGTAGTGACATGTACGACGGAAGGGAAACACCTAATTCTTTGTTCGCATGCTTAGATAGATTGGATCGGGGTTTTATCATGTTTCGGGTGATTGCATCTCAAGTACCTAGACTCCATGGGCATGCGTTCTTCATACTCGTGAACCTCCTATCTCTCTTTAACATAATCTAGGGTTAGATTGTCTTTACTTTATAGATTAATCTTTACATTATAAAGCCCTTAATCAACTAAGTTAGTGTTAGGTTAAACGCAAGTAATTCCCTTGCTCCGTGGATTGACAAGAACCTTGGGGATCCCCTCCCTTGGTGAAAAAGGCACCAAGTCACTCCGTGTACTTGCGGTGAAGTTGAACGCGGTTTGGAACCGTCAACAAGCCCCTTTTTCTGGTATCGTTGCCGGGGAGCAAGCGAGTTTACTTCGTTTAATCTCTCATTAATTTTGTTGATTACTAACACCTAACCTTTGTGTTCTAGAAAAACACTCTTTTTGTTTTTTTGATTGTCTAGATGGCGTTCGTTGGAAATCCTTTGGAGGAACCGGAAAAATTGCTAAGAGACTATGCTAGCCCTCGATGTGAGGATATCAAGGTACAAGAGTCGGATTCGATTCTTGAAGCGACAAGGTACGAAATCAAGGCTCGAATCATCGAGATAGTAGCAACTAAACCATTCCGAGGGATGGAGATGGACAATCCGTATAGACATATCCAGCGCTTCACGACGTTGTGCAATACGCTGCGACAAGAGGGAGTTCCCGATACTTGGTTCAAATGGTATCTTTTTCCCTACTCACTTGCCGACGGAGCAACAAAGTGGTATTCATTTGCGTCCTTCGAAGCCGAGGGAAATTGGAATCAATTGATAAAGAAATTTCGTGCCAAGTTTTTCCCTATAAGCAAGATTCAACATATAAGGAGGCAAGTGATAACTTTCAAGCAAGGAGAAGAAGAGGGGATTGATCAAGCGTGGAATCGATTCAACGAGCTAGTTGAACAAGAACCAAGACTTGGATTTCCCGGTGACATACTATTGCATACATTTTTCTTTTCCCTAACCCCTAGTTGCATGGAACACGTTCAAATGTGTGCAGGAGGGGATCTCATGGAGAAAACACTCACGGAAGCTGCACAACTTCTACAAAAAATAAGCAAAGCGGCAGCCATACGAATAGATTGGGAAACACGACTTACAGGAAGCCAGAATGCGATACAAGTGTGGCACCACTTGCTGCAATTTTCAGAAATACGGCCCCAGAAGAGAAGAAAGAGGAACCAATCCCGAAAAAGGTTGAAGAAGCCAAACATGAGGAAACTAGAACTATCCCGGAGAGTGATCACACCGAGACAAGCAAAGCAAGTGAAAGAGCTATGTCGAGCGCGAAGCCACTAAGGGAGTTCGAGCAAATGGATTGGGTTCCAATTGATTTTGGAGAAATCTTTGACAAGATGAGACTGTTCCCTAATCAAAAGGGGATGGCAAAACCTTTGGAGATAGACTTCCCGCCGGAGAAACAAGTGGAACATCCATATAACCTAGAGACAACCGGGGAGGTCCTTCAAAAGCACTTTAACGAAGAAGAAGTTGATCCGGACCATGTGGCCGAAGCCAAAAGAATTATGGGAATCAAGCCCGAGGCGTCACCATTCGCCCGCCTCGCTGAAATTCTTGCCATAGGATCCGATGAAGAAGAGAAGACATCGCCGCGTATAGATTGCAAGGTCAACAACATTAATTACAAGGCGTTATGCGACATTGGAGCACAAGTAAGTGTCTTATCTTCTAAAATCTTTGATGAAATTCATGATCACACCATTGACCTAGTTCCAATATGTACTAAATTAATTATGGGAGATGGTAGAATTGTTGAAATTCTAGGGATTGCTCGTGACCTAGAAGTTTTAATTTCCAGAAAATGCATTCCAACCAATTTCTTCATCGTTGATGTCTACTATGATAAAAATGATCATGTAATTCTTGGTAGACCTTTTCTTAAGTTGGTTAATGCCGTTTTAGATGCCAGAAAAGGAAAAGTGACTATTAATCTTGATGGGGATAATCACACATACAATTTTCTTCCCGCTTCTAGAATTGCCTCACCCCTACCTCTTGATGACGAAGAGGTAGGGAGCCTTTGTTTTGTTGAAACTTTCAGGGATCCGCTACAAAGAGCAATGGAGAATGAATCTAATTATGAGCTAGATGAAGAGTTAGGGGAAGCGACCAAAGGACTAGAACCACAAGACAGAAGCTTAGAGGAAGATAAATATGAAGACCTTGGAGAAATTGTACATGAGGTGGATCTTAAGCCATTTCCAAAGGGATTGAAATATGAATTTCTGGGGCCGGACAAGACTTATCCCGTTATTGTGAGTGACGAATTGAGTCCCGAGGAGAATAATATGTTGCTGAATTTATTGAAGAAGCACAAGAAGGTGATGGAATATTCGATAAATGACCTTAAAGGACTTAGCCTAGCATTTTGCACTCACCGCATACCTATGGAGGATCAATGCAAGCCCGTAGGGGACCATCAAAGGAGGTTAACCCATGCCATGCGAGAGGTGGTGAAGAAGGAGGTTATCAAGTTGTTGGATGCCAGAATCATCTACCCGGTACCGCATAGCGAATGGGTGAGCCCCGTACATTGTGTGCCTAAGAAAGGAGGTCTAACCGTGGTGAAGAATGAGAAGAACGAATTGATACCGCAAAGAACCATGACCGGATGGAGGATGTTTATTGACTATCGAAAATTGAACAAAGCAATGAAGAAGGATCACTTCCCCCTACCGTTCATCGACGAGATGCTTGAGAGGTTAGCAAATCATGCATATTTTTGCTTTCTTGATGGGTACTCTCAGGGTTCATGCAAATACCTATTCACCCGGATGATCAACATAAGACAACATTCACTTGCCCTTATGGAACATTTGCGTATAGAAGAATGCCTTTCGGTTTATGCAATGCTCCAGCCTCTTTTCAACGATGTATGATGGCCGTATTTTCGGAGTTCATCGAGGAAATCGTTGAGGTTTTTATGGATGATTTCTCCGTCTATGGTAAAACTTTTGCAGATTGCTTGGCAAACTTGGATAAAGTTCTCACTAAGTGTTCAGAGGTTGATTTGGTGCTAAATTGGGAGAAGTGTCACTTCATGGTGAAACAAGGAATAGTGTTGGGACACGTGATATCCGAGAGAGGGATTGAGGTGGACAAGGCTAAGGTTGAAATGGTTGAAAAGCTTCCACCACCGACGGATGTCAAGTCTTTGAGAAGTTTCTTGGGCCATTCGGGATTCTATAGAAGATTTATCAAGGACTTCTCGAAGATCACCAAGTCGTTGACTAATCTTCTCCAAAAAGATGTGCCATTCAATTTCAATGACAAGTGCTTGGCGGGATTCCAGACACTAAAGAGGGCTCTTGTAACCGCACCCATTATTCAACCGCCCGATTGGAGTCAACCTTTTGAGATAATGTGCGACACCAGTGACTATGCCGTTGGAGCGGTGTTGGGACAACGAAAAGAAGGCAAGGTACATGCTATTTACTATGCTAGCAAAACCCGTAATGGAGCTCAATTGAATTATGCAACAACAGAGAAGGAATTGCTTGCGGTGGTATTTGCCTTTGAAAAATTCAGATCATATATTGTGAATTCTAAAGTGATTGTATACACCGATCATGCGGCGATCAAGTATCTCTTGTCTAAAAAAGATGCCAAGCCAAGGTTGATTCGATGGATCCTTCTCTTGCAAGAATTTGATGTGGAGATTCGGGACAAAAAGGGGTTGGAATATGTTGTGGCCGACCATTTATCAAGCATGAATCGTGAGGATGATAAAGAGCCCATTGAAGATAAGATGAGAGATGATCACCTTTATCATATCCTTGACAAAGATACTTGGATGATCAACATTATTCAAGCCATACGAAAGATGCCACTTGATCATTTGGATAGGAGTGCTCAAAGGAGAGTGATCGCCGAGAGCCGAAAATATTATTAGGATGCACCTTACCTCTTTAGACTTGGAGCGGAAGGAGTCTTACGAAGGTGTATATCAAGAGATGAAAGAGGTGAAATATTGAGGAATTGTCACTCAGGCGAATATGGCGGATACTATGGACATTTCAGGACTCAAGCAAAAGTATGGGCTAGAGGATTCTATTGGCGAGAAATGCATGAAGACTCAAAAAGGTATGTTGCTTCTTGTCCGGAATGTCAAGAAACGGGGAATATAAATCAAAGGAATGATATGCCTTTAAATTACAACTTGCAAATTGATCTATTCGACGTATGGGGAATTGACTTCATGGGGCCCTTCACTAGTTCAAATGGATATGAGCATATTTTAGTTGTGGTTGATTATGTATCCAAATGGGTAGAGGCTATCCCTTGTCGAGGAGCTTCAATGGAAGAATCCATCTTCATGATCAAAAATATTATATTCCCACGCTATGGAGCCTCGCAAGCATTGATAAGTATGGAGGAACACACTTCACAGGAAATAGTTTCAGAAAATGTTTGTCCAAGTTGGGAATAGAGCATAGAGTGGCCACGGCTTACCACCCATAAACCAATGGTCAAGCAAAAACTTCAAATAGGCAGCTCAAAAGTATTCTTAACAAGACCATTGAAAAGGGAGGTAAAGCTTGGTCGAAAAAGTTGGACAGAGCATTGTGGGCATATCGGACGGCACACAAGACGCCAATAGGTATGACACCATATCAATTTGTTTATGGTAAATCGTGTCATTTGCCTTTAGGATTAGAACATAGAGCATATTGGGCAATCAAGGAGATGAGGCTCAAAGCTTATGAGAGTGCAACCATCTACAAGGAAAGAATGAATAGGTGGTATGATAAAAGGCTTCGAGCAAAGGAATTCAAAGAAGGTGACAAGGTTCTCCTCTATAACTCAAGGTTCAAAATATTCGGGAAAGGAAAGTTGAAGAGCAAATGGGATGGACCATACATCGTTCACTCGGTCTCACCAAATGGAGCGGTAACAATCATGGACGTGAAATGAGATCAATATGTGGTTAATGGTCAACGATTGAAGGTTTTTCTTGAACAAGACATCGTGCCCATCGACTACATTGATATATATCACATGGAGGACGAGCCCGAGCGTCAAACCTAAGACGTAAAACAAGGTAAGTATTCTGTAAATAAGTTTTTGTTTTTGTTTTCGTATTTATTTCGAGTCCTTTTCTTAATTTTTAGCTGGACCCTTTCCACCACATTGGCTAGTATACACGAAACACAGAGGGCTGCAAAAGATGGGCCGCGGGGGCCCGAAATAGGGGGCAGGCCGGCCGGCCCATGCCGACCGGCCCAGCACCCCCTGCCTCCGTTTCCGCCTGTTTTCTCTGGGACGCGGTTCGGTGTATTTCCTTTTCTTGCCTACCTTTTTAGGAGCTACAAAAATAGGAAAGGAAGGGTTTCAGCCGAATCTTTCCAGGGATATTTAAGGATGTCTGGGGAGCTCGAGAATTACATCCCAATTGCAATCTCCAACCTCCACGAAAACACCTAAGCACCCATGGCGTCCCCGAGCAGCACCAAAGGGAAGGAAGTGAATAAGGCAACCATGGAAGAAGAAGAACGCCTCCCCTCTCCAACACCGGCGACCGAGGAGCTTCGTCAGTGCGCTGTGGTGCCAAAGCTCAAGGAAGAGGTGAAGAGAACCGTGCGGATTCATTGCGGAGGGCGTATCCCAACAAAGCACATGGCTAGCCAAAATCCGTGGGTTGAAGAGAAGAAGGAGAAGCCCGCTTCTCCCGTTCACCGCTCAAAGAGGCTCTTAGGGGTGAAGAGAAAGGCTTACAAAGAGAAGACCCCCGAGCCGGTAGAGATTTACGGAGATAGCGACTACTCCGATGACCGGAGCCCTAGCACGTGGGCAGCCGGTGGAAGAGATGATAACGACCTCTATGTTTGGGAGGAGGTGCCCAAGGAGGAGCCGGAGGAGCACCACGAGCAAGGCGAAGGAGGCAACCCAAACGGCGGCAACGATGCGGACGACGGAGACGACGGAAGCAACAATGATCCGGAGGAAGAGCACAATATATGTTGCGCGGCTTGCCTCAATGCTATTGCGGAGCTCTTCTCTCCCCTTGACAAGTGCTTCCACACCATCAACGCCATGCAACAAAGATTGAAGATTGGGAGCGCATGGCGGAAGACGACTTTAAGTTCCTTAACCGGAATATAAGGAAGCTCTCCGGGATGAACAAGAACTTCAAGAAGAAGGAGTGGTGCACCTCGTGCGGAAAGTTTCACTAGGTGTTGTAGTTAGCATGTTCTCCCCCTTTGTACTTTTTTTAAAGTTACGACGAGGACGTCGTAATATCTAAGCGTGGGGGGGAGCTAGCTAGCTACCTTTTTAAAATTTTTGCTTAAAGTGGTGATTAGGTCGAGTCTTTAAATTGAGTCAAGTGTGAGTTTTGCTTTATCTTTTTAGCACGAAAGTGTCTTAATTTAGTGTTGAGTCAAGAAAAAGAAATAAAGAGTGTCTCATGCAAGTCTCTTGTTTCTTTTCTTGTTATGTCTTTACTTTATCTTTATTATTCGAGCATGGACTTGGCGATTAATCATTTACCGTGGTGCTTAGTGGAAATTTACTTATGTAAAGCACCCATATTCAAACTTTGATCTAGGACTTTGCTTCATCTATGCTTTTAGTAATGCTAACATTGGAGGCTTTAATTTCTGAAAATTAAGAAAAACACCTCGCTATGAAGGTTAGCGGTCTCTTTCTCCAAGTTGAGAGGTAATATCTATCCTATGGAAAGCCTATATGTATATATATACTCCACCATAAGTGTTGTTTAGCATGATGAATTGGGTTAGGATTTTACTCTCTTGGGAGGTCTAATTTCGAACAATAATCATGTCCTTGATGTATATCTTTTATTGCTAGCCTCGTCATACATTCGGTTACGGGAATTTCACATTGAATGCCCCGTACATCGCCGGATTCCATACCCAAACCCATAAATGTGTTTTTATCATCTTATTCCTTGAACACAACCCATATTCGAAGATTCGTTCAATTTCTAGGCATGATTTTATTAAAAATTTAGATTGGTATTCATATTCAAAAGATGAGCGAAAAGCTTCGGAAAAGAAGGTAAAAGATGTGGAAAGAAGAAAAAAATATATGTGTATATGTGTGGTGCGTACACAAGAAAAAGAAGAGAAAAGAAAGAAGAAAAAGAAAAAAAAGAAAAAAAGAAAAGAAGGAAAAGAAGAAAAATCCAAGGCAAAGCAAGAGAGGTGTAAAGAGGGACGATAAGTCAAATGAAGATCAAAGGAAGTGCAAGGAAGGATATGACGATGTTGAGAACGAACATTTCATATTCCATACCATGTGCAATCCGACATCGAGGACATCATTAGTGCCTTGAAGTCATTATTCTTTTTGCCTTTGCACATGTGCACCATTCTAAATCTTCTCATCCTTGATACCCTTACATTATGGTTTAATTTTCATGATCATTGGCTTGGAAGGTGAACAACCACTAGAAGATTTTCCTAGCTTGATAATACTTGTGCTAGCTTTACTAGCCACACCTATAGCTCCACATTACCTTATTGTAACACCCTAATTTACACTTTGGCTAGGATTTAAAAATTTTATTAAAATTTGTTAGAATTAAATAGAGAGTGTGTGCAATCTTTTCAAAATAAATAATATTTTCTAAACTAAATAAATGAATCATAGGTTATAATTATTTATTTGTTGCATTCATGCTGCGATGCATAGTTCTGTTTGTGTGAAAAATGAACTTGAGTTTTCAAGCTTGAATAGGTTCGTCTATGGTTTAACCCTTGTCACTCTCCAATCATTTCGGACCTAAAACCCGATATCCAAGCTGACTCATATCTCTTTTTCTCTCTCTATCAAATCTAGCCTAATCTCTCTCTAACCCATCCTAACCCAAAGGCCATCCCTTCTCTCTCTAAAAACTATGCCTAGTCTCTCTCTCAACATAACCCACATCCCTCTCTCTCTCTCTAAATCTCTTTTCAAATCTCTCTCTCTACCATACGGTCGTCTCTTCTCTCCCTAAAACCATACCTCTCCATCTCTCTACAACTCATGTTCTCTCTTCTCTCTCTAAGATCATGCCAAAATCATATCTCTCTCTCTTAATCCAAACCTTTATATATCTATCTGTCGTTGGGCTCAAAATCCCATTCAAAACTCGGCCCACACCTTCTCTCTTCCTCCCCTTAAACCCAGCCCAACCATCCATCCCAACTCGGGCCAAACCCACCAAATCCTGCTGGCCCATCTCTCCTCGCCTATCCTTCCGGCCCAACTCTCTCTCCCTCTCCTTTTCCAACCAAGCCAGCCCAGCTAGCGCAGCAACCCCACCTCCTCTTTCCCTTCACGCAGCCCACAACTCCTTGAGGCCCGCGAAGCCTGCCCCCTCCCTCCTCCCACTGCCAGCTGGGACCCACCGGTCATCCTCTTCCCACCCACCTTCCTTTTCCCCTCCTCTGCTCCGAAATAGAGTCCGCCGCCGGGATTCAAAAATCCTCGAGCACCCGCAGCTTCCCCGCGCGGCTCCACCGCAATCTCTGCCGCCTCGGCCCTTATCCAACCACGTGGACCCACCTCCCCCTTTCCCGAGGGCCCGTCCAGGTGCGCCCGAGCCAAGAATGGCAGGCACCCGCCATGGCCGTGGCCATCACGGCTGGTGAATGCGCCGCCGAACCCTGTCTCCGCAGCACCTCCTCGCCGCTTATAAAGCCCCCAGGCTAAACCCCTGGAGACGCTTTTTGCTCTCCATGCTCACCTACCCTCACTCTTGAGCCACCGCCGCCGCCAAGTTTTTCACGGCCAGAGCGACCCTCCGTAAGCCGTGCTCGGTGAGCTCCAACCGCCGTCGTCGTTCCTCGCCGCCTCGCCCCTTCTCTCATCTCTTTGTGCCTGCACAGGAACCCCAGGAGGACGTCTCCACCCCCGAAGGCACGAAGCCGAGGCCGCAACCCCCTCCCCCGCGAGCGCTCATGGCTCTGTCTGCCACCGGCCGCCGCACGCCTTCTCCACCGCGAGATCCACCACGAAACCTCCTTGGTGAGCTCCGCGCCGTCCTCCTCCTCCCGGTTCAAACCGCGTGCGAAATGGTGCCCTGTAGCGCCGGCGCCCACATCTCCTGTGAGGCTTCGGCGAGCCGCCGCAACACCCCGCCGTCTCCCTGGACACGCCGGCGACCCCAACCGCAGCGCGCCCCACAGCCATCCATCACGTCGCGAACGGCCGAGATCAGATCGTGGCATACCCCTTGGCACTGGTCCACCGTGGACCAGTGGAACCTATCCACTGCTCGGTTCACCGACCATGTCAGTGACACGTGGTGGTCCAACCTTTCAGTGCACGCCGCGTGGCGCCCATTGAACCGCGCCGTCCAGTCAGCGGTGCTTTTGCACAAGAGCCCCTGGGGAACAGAAATATCCCACCCACCTATCTCTAAGTCTTAGCTTTCTTGCACAAGTACCCCTAGAAAGATCCCACCTCTCACAGTTTAATCCAGCCGCACCTTTTGCACCTAGGACCCTCTGTTTTGGCCATTTCATGAGCACTGTTGACTGTGCCTTACGAATCTTCTGTTTTAACCCCTGAAAGCAATAGTTAATCACAGATAAGCCCCTAGAACCTTCCAATGCTCATATCTTTCACGTTTTAGCTCCGTTTCGACTCGTTCAAGTTGCGTTAGTTTTGTTTCGACGTAAAGTACGAGTTAGTAGTGATGTTAACCATGTTCGTTGTTTCTAAAAATTAAACTTTGTGTTAATTTGATTAATGTCCAATTTAATGTGTTTTGAATAAAATCAAATATAGGTTTAACCTTCGCCTTTTCTTTAATAAAAATTAATTTGATTAATTCGAACATAAATATGGTTTTTATAACTTGTTTAGCTTAACCCGATACATGTTTTAGCTCCTTAGTTGCTCTCCCATAAAGTTTCTTTTATAAAGATAAATGTTAATTTGTATAAACTCCAATGAACCTTGATGAATAAAATGACTATGATCAACTTGTGTTTTGGAATCAAATTTAATTTGAATTAATTCCAACAAAGGTTATTTCTCTGAAATATCCTTCATACATCTTTTGTTTAAATAAAATAAAAGCAAGCATATAGTTCCTTCTTTCTTATAATATAATCTTTACCGATAGTTGTGCCTTTTTACCTGTAGCTTCGCTTTAGCCTTTCACGCGCTCTCTTGTTCGTAGCTAGCTCGCGTTAGCAAGTAGTACATTTTTCTAAAATGGTTTTATTGTCTGGTGCTTTGTTCTTAGTGTAGCATTGTGTTGTTTCAGTGATTGCTGTGCATGAAGGAACGCTTCTGAGCAGTGGAACATCGGGAAACGGGCAAGTGTCCTTGACATCTTGCTATTTTATACCTTTATGTTTTATTCACCATAATCACTATTTTATTTATGCGTTCTTGCATTAGATGTCTAATTTTGCTGAGAATCCTATTAAGGACTGTTTACAAGAATTTCATGATCATTCCTTGCTTACCCTTAGAGGTTACCTATATGGGTAGAATATGCTTAGTTTGCTCAACATGGGTTGATTTTAATCTTAAACTTGATTAATGTCTATGCAACATGTTAATGCGGGTTATGGTTAGCAACATGAACACCCTAGGAGACTCAGGCAAGTGGTTTGAATGGTGGTTTGTGATTGCTTGATGTTGGCCTTGCCTGAGTCAACTTTATAAGGGCCGGTCTATGGAGTGACCACTCGGGACATACAGTACAACCACGAGAACTAATGGGCTATGGACTTGGCCAATTATGTAGGGTAAACCAGCGGTCTGTGTTAAGTTGACTAGGCTGGATGAGGGCGTAGTACCCAAGAGTCTGGCAAGGAACCTCGAGTGTCGCTGACACTCCGTAACCCGGTTAATACGCGCTGGTGAACCTATGTAAGGGCCTCGTAGCATCACTATGCTATCACACCTAAGGAACTGTAACATCCCTAATGTTTAAGCAATAGTAATCACCATCATTAGTGAGGCTAAGCATGATAGTTAACTTGTTTGACTTGGTCAACATACCAAACCCTAGTCAAACCCCTCAAAGCTAAGGTTCAAACCCTAGACTTCCATACCTATCCCTGATAATCTAGCGCGTTCTCCACTTTTCATATAACAACTTCAAAATCAACCAATATGAAAGTTGTTCATTTGCACATGGGACACATTTCTTTCAATTGGCGGCATTTGAGATTCAAAGTGGAAAAGCCTCAAAATGTTGGTCAAAGCTCAGGAACAATGTTTGACCAAACAGAGAAAATCCCAAAGTTCAAACCATTTTATCTCCAAATCCATGAAGAATTTCATAGGATGGCCTTTGCAAAAGTTGAAGCTGGTTAGCTGGTCTACAAGTTTTGTTTCTGGCGAATTTTCGGTGCAGTTCAAATTTTTGGAGCTACAGCCGGTCAAACAGGGCTTCAGCAAAACGGTTTGGAGCTGGCGCCCTGGGCCGCTCTCGCGTCACGCGCCGGACGCCGACCGTGCTGTGCCGGTGCCCCCTCCTGGGCGTCCGTGCCACGTGCACCACCCCATGGGCCCCACCTACGCTAGCGTCTAGGACGTGACCAGATGCACCTCCCGGGGTGATGCCGCCCGGTAGAGCCGTGCCAAGTGGCCGCGCAACGCGCGCCACGCGCCGTTCCCGCCCGCGCCGCACGCGCGCACTGCGTCGCGCTTCGGTGCCGCTCATGCGCGCCGCTCCTCCCGCCTGTGCACGCGCGCTGGAGTGCTTGCTCGTGCCGTGCCGCCTTACCGCACGCCGCTGCTTATAAAGCCGCGCCCCGCAGCACCGCACTGCTCCGCCACCGCAGCTCCGCCGCTGTCATTGCCGCGCCGCCGAAGAGCACCACCCTCCAAGCCACCCTGTGCCCACCTAAGCACTCCAGGACCACCTCACCACCTCACTAGTGCCTCCCGAGCCGCTCCTTGCTCACCTCCCCCGCCCAGCTCGCCGGAGCGGAGCCCGCTGCGGCCGTCATTGGCGCCCCACCGCCAAGCTCTACCTTCCGTGCCGCCCTGCTCCTGTCCAAGCACCCCGGCTCCCTCCCTAGACGCCGCCGGTGCTTCCCCAGCCATTTGTTGCCCAGCCCCGTGCCCCTATTGGCTGGACTCAGCGCCGCCGCAGCCGCCGTGCCCCTGCTCCGCCGCCGGCAACCACCAGAGCACCACCTGTGCCGGCCAAGCCCGCGGATCGAGTCTAGGTGAGCACGTGGTCCTCCTCCTCCACTCACCCGAGCAATTCCGGCCCCACCTCGCCACCGGCGAGCTTGCCAGTGCCGCCCTTGAGGCCAAGGACCCAATTGCAAGCCCCCAAACCTTTCCAGGGTCGATTTTGTAAAAGCAGGGACCCCTGTGTAAAGCCAAGGTTATGGTTGTGAATAATAATCTTTGGCCAGGGACTTTCCGACAAAAAGATTCTTCCTTTTTGTTTTTAAATCTCGTGAATCTTGTAAAATGCATATCAAATCACAGAAAAATTGTAAAAATGCAAACTCAATTGTGTTATGATCCTTGTGACTAGACCAAACTTTTCTACAAAGGGAGTTTTCAAATTTGTGTGTAGTTTTTAAAAAATTTTGAATTTACCTTTTTGGATAGATCTGAAATAATTCAAATTCTATGCATGATCTAAAGCTCAATTTTGGATATGTTCTTTGCCATGTCATATTGGTCTTCTGGTTCAAATTTTGGCACAAAGTTATTGAGTAGATCTTTAGTTATGAGTTAAAGTTGATTTTCAGCATTGTTCCTGTTTATGATTTTTATAAATTAATCTGTTGATCTTTTGGATCCCATCTTTTTGCTATGGTCCTATTTTATGGTTTTGCACCCATGATAAATAGTAGAGATGTTTTTATCATGTTTTATAAGGTCAAGTAATTTTTGCACAAGTTTAACCTTCCTTCATAAATTTAAATTAATTTAAATTTTCTTTGCTGAATAAGTGCATATCTCTTCATGGTTAGATGTGTTAAACCTCTACATGCATTTCTAGCTCAATATGTGGGATATTTATTTTTGTATGATTTATTCTGGTTTTTAATGGATGAATCTAGTTGTATTTTTCATCCTAGATCTATGGCTTGGATTGATCTAAATTTTTGGCAGTAGCTCATGTGTAGTATGATGTGCCTCCCTGCAAAGTTTCATAGACATCTTGTTTATATTTCTCCCAGAATGAATTTTTGAAGTAAATCAAGTTTAATCCAAGAAATAAAAGGAAAATAGAAATCACCTTTTGTGTGCTTTTTAAATCTTTTGGTTGAGCATCACCAAATCACACCATGAACAACACCCCATATTTTGGTGAAGAAAAATTAATTAATTAATTTAGATGTTCACACAATCACCATCAAATAAGGAGTTAAACCCCGCACACATATCCCTTTCTTTGATAGGAAGAGTATGCTGGATATATCCTTATCCAGGTGAATGCGGTCACCCATACACCCCTACGTTTACCATTTAATTCGAAGCTATGTTCTCACTCCTCAGTTATAAATACATGAAGTTGATGCATATGCATGTCGTGTAGAACTTCCGGACGGGAACTAAGAGTTGGTGCCGGAATCCGAGGGAGATCTCACTGAAGGAGAAGTGAACGTGGTGGAAGTGCAGCAAGACCCGAACCAAAGTTCGGAGGACTTCATCACTGACTTTGCTAGTGAAGGCAAGCCCCGGAGCATAACCCAGTTCTCTAACTCTTACATTTATGATATGCAATGTTTGTGCATTTACGTTTTAGGAGTTGAATTGAAACCCTAGATGCATGATCCTAGGCTCCTATGCTCGAATACTAGCATGATAGGTTGCTAGTTGCCATGCTCTAAGGACACGGTAAAAGTCGAGTGGTGTTCGTCACTCGTGAGCTATAGGTCTCTTATGTTGGAATCATAAGATTTGATAAATGGAAATGCTCATGTGGTAAGAGCATGGGACCGGCTCGGGCCAGTAGGTATGTGGTTAAGCGTTTGAACGTACTAAACATTTGCCGGGAATGGGACCGGTAAGGGATCTATGACCACTAATCCTGGGAAGAGTCCCCTCTGCCTGCAGCAGAGTGGTGCATGTGTAAAGCTGGGCGGCGTGTGTCTCCGTGACCAGTATACCTTGTACCAAAGACTGTAGAAATGGATCCTGAGTCGAGGACGGTTGGGAACCGCCTGGTTCGTGCACACCCACCCCCTGTTGGTTTCTAGTTGGATTATTTTTGGGGTGTGCATTCTTCCGTATGTTTGGGTTTCCCTTGCAAGGTTGTTAATCGATCGATCGTCGGCCTCTCACCGTTACCCGAGATTGCTTAACCATACACTCTATGTCCCTTAATGATGGAATTGAGATTTAATTTGGATATATGCTTAATTGTTTGCACAACTTATGCTTGAAATAGTTGCTTACTTAGTAATCGATAATCAACTAGAATCTTGAGCTAAAACTAGAAAGTAAGGACATACTCTTTGTTGCTTTTCAGCAAAACAACCCACTAGCCATAAAACCTTGCATGTCTAGAGAGTTGGTGATTCTCCATCATCGGACGGTTAAGTCTTGCTGAGTATTAGTATACTCAGTCTTGCTTTTGATGTTGTTTTCAGGTGATGTGAACGATGATGGGTTCCCGTGGCCTGGTTCTCTCCCACCCGGTTGGGAAGTGGAGTGGGAGGATGACAGTGCTTAGTGACGTCATGGATGGCCTCCTATGACGTTACTTATGACGTTTAGTATTTTAATTCCGCTGTGTTTCGAACTTTGAACTATTTACCTTATGCAAAGGACTTGGTTTGTAATATTAAAACATTATGGAGCTTGATGTAATAATTTGTGAAATGTTTGTCTCTGGACTCGCCGTCGTGTGAGTTTTAATGTACAAGTCTTCGATCCTGGTTAAAGTGATTCACCGGGCTTGACCCGGCAGAGGTGACAAGTTACTTCTGTATTATTGATTAATGACCAAATGGAGTGGTTTAGGCAATAATATGTAATTAATTTGGGCGGTTCTGTCACAGCTGGCATCAGAGCTCAATTGTACACCAGAGATTTTAATACACCCTTAATAACATGTTTTTGGAATAAAACTTGCAAGATTAAGGTGTGTTTGCAAAATGCGTTAGGAACACTAAGGATGAACTAGTCCGAGAGGCCCTAGAGGGATTTTGGGTTCTTTTAGGTGGCTAGTAATTTATGGTGTACTTAAATTGACTTCCAGCACTTCACAAGCCACGTGTTTCATACGTGTGCTGTGCCGCATCACGAGTATGCGAGGGTCGATAGGGCAATCTATTCAACAGATCCTATCTTCTCGGTTGGATGCCCACGTGTTTTATACGTGCGCTTTCCGTATGCAAAGCATGCGAAGGATGATATGTTCTATTCCACATCAACATGTCATGGGTTGTGATGTCGCCATGTTTTGCCATACGTGTGCATGATTCCGCATTACGAGCATGCGAAGGGGGACACCCTTCATTCAAAAGGGGCGTGTCTCAGGTTGGTCGCTGTCCATGCAGCGCTAAACGCATGGGTGCCGATTCTATAGCGAACGGTAATGTTTGTGGACACTTCCGTGACGTGCTGGCACGGAAGGTTCTTTCTTTTGCAGGTACACTAACCACGTTCCGATAGATCGAACGGTTAGTACCCGACTAGCTATTATAGGGAGAGACGTATACTTGTGCCCTGCCACCGGCGCTAACCACGATTCCTGGGCATGGATTTGCCTTGTGAGGATGTTTAGGACATTTTTGCATCATGCTAAAAGTTGTTAATAAGAAAATAAATCACTTCATAATCTATCCTAAAGCGCCTCACCAAAACGCTTTCACATCATCCCAATCTCATAGCTGTCCCTGTTTCACAAGTTTTGGAAGCTCTGTGGGTATGAATTTTTTCGACCCTTTGAACAGAGTTTTCTAGAGAAAAGTTAGATACAAAAATTGTGTCAAATCTTGTCTAGATCCTACTGTAAAAATTTCAGATTTTTTGGGCAAGAGAATCTGTAGTTATGCTCAGTTTAGTTCCTGTCTATTTGCTGTTTTTCCTGGGAGATAAAGAACTAAACCTTGCTCTATTAGGGTATCATCCTTTTGTTTTTAGCCCAACTTTTGAATACCAATTTTGGGTAAAATAACTTAACTGAGTAGCTGGAAAATTTTGAGATTTTTGGCCTACCAGAATATGAGCTATATGCATTTTTGTGCTTTGGACAGAATCTGTTATCTATTAACTCACACTAATCGGTGGGAGTTTTGTTGATACAGATGGATGGACCGCTCTTCTGGGAGGTACGTCCTGACGGGATGATCCGCACCGATGGGCTACACCTTGAGGGGTTTCCCCACATTTTGTGGGACACTCTTCGCTCATCAGGATACACTACTCCTCTGACGTACGAGGCATTGGAGACCACGCAACTCGGAGTGCCTCGCTGCTATGCTCGGGTGACCGTGCCACTTCACCCCACTCACCCGGAGTGGCAGGACCTGAGCATGGACGTGTCAGGCGTCCACATGATGGAGACACTTGAGGTTGCTGCTTTGAGAGTGCTGAATGCTTTTGGTGACCAGGACCCTCTCGAGGTTTCTTCGACTCCGGTGGGACTACTTCCGACCGTGGACCCCGCGGATCCCGCGTGGAGGAGCCGCATGGGGAACATGGCAGCGCTTCTGACTGAGAGGACCCCACTGGACGTACTGCACGAGATGTCACGGTGCGTGAATGCACTATACCGTCTTCAGGCTCTCCACAGTGTGGCTAGCACAGACGTGTCCACCGTTGCTCTAGACACCGTTGGAGTGTTGGGAGTACGGAATCATCACCTGCACTCCATCTCCCTTGGCTACATGGGACTGGAGCGAGACCTTGCCGAGGCACGACTGAGGATCGTTGGACTGCAGGCTAGAGAGGCTCATTGGGTGACCTGTATGGCTCAGTGGGCACACCAACTCGCTGACCGCCTTTAGACCGTTACGGGACTCTAGGAGCAGCGAGATCAGATGCAGATTGAGATGGATCAATTGAGGAATGAGCGCTTACAGCACATACAGGCACTAGCACAGATGGAAGAGCAGCTAGAGTCGATGGACGAGGATCTGGGTGCTGCCCATGCCATGATTGCCGTACTACAGCAGCCGCCACCACCACCAGCTCCGGAAGCTATGGAGGATGATCCGGATGACACTCAGTCCATGATAGACAGTGAGAAGGAAGAACCACAGGCAGAGCCGATGGAGATTGCTTGATCTGCTTCTGGCTCTTCCTCAGTAGGCAATCTAGATGACTTCTAGATGGTAATAGTTAGTGCAGCATGTGTACTCCTACAATGGCCTAATTTTGGTCTGTGTATGGGATAGGCTAGCATAGACGGAGTATTCCTCTGTGTGGCTAGGAGCTGCATGATAACCACTAGTATGATGAAGGAGGACCTAGCATGTGTTGTAATCATGTGTTGTAATCAAGCTGCAAAACTTTCTGCAGCAGTCCTAGTAATCTTTAAATTGAACCCCCTTATGATCAAATCTGAGCTATGCAATAAGAAGAAAAGTTGTTGGAAATTTTATTTTGTGCATGCTCACAAATTTTCACCCTTATTGCTCTTTTGTGCTGAGAGTTATGAATATTTTTGTAACCCTCGGCTGGCTGAAAAACAGCCAGGACAGAGAGTCGGTAAATGGATTTTTCAAGCATGATAACATCAAAACCCGTGTATCGGTTCAATACCAAAAACGTAGTGCACGACATGATGCTCCTACTGACCAAAATTGAGCATCATCCGTTGATCGAGCCGGGAGATATGAATTTTTCATTTCAGTGTTGTGGCTGACCCCCCTGAAAAATTCTGCAATGAATGGATTGTTTCACATATTCTACTTGTGCATAAATCTATCTGCAAGCTTGTGAATATGTGACTAATCTTTATTCCTATAATTTTTTAGATGGTGGGTCCCACTCGCAATACTCCCCATGGATTCGGTGATGCCAGTGGCAGCAACCCACTGCCACCGCCACCTCCCATGACACCCATGGAGACCTTCCTGTTGGCTCAAGCTGATATGATGCGCCAGATCCTGCACAATCAGCAGCAGCAGCAGCAACGCGGCAATCCGCGTGATGACCAGCCACAAGTGGCCAAGAATGAGCACTTCACGGCCATGAAGCCACCAATTTTCAACAAAGCAGAAGAACCACTGGAGGCAGATGCTTGGATTCGTGCCATTGAGGCCAGGTTCGATGCTCTCACTCTGCCCTGCTCAGAGGAGCGCAAGGCTAGCTTTGCAGCATTGCAACTTCGTGGTCCTGCTATGATCTGGTGGGAACACTTCAAGAGGACGCAACCTGCTGGACATGCCGTTACTTGGGATGAGTTCAAGACAGCATTCAAGACTGATCACATTCCCCAGGGAATGGTCGATCGGAAGATCAGTGAACTTCTGGCATTGAGGCAAGGTTCGAACTCTGTGTATCAGTATGCACAGAAATTCAACAGTCTTTGTCAGTATGGGGGATATCATGTGGATAATGATGCGAAGAAGATGGATCGTTTCCGACGTGGTCTTGATCCAGAGCTTTACGAAAGGCTGAACCCCATCAAGACTAACACCTACCATGAGATAGTAAATTTGGCTATTTCTCAAGAAGATGCTATGAAGAGGACGCAGAATGCAAAGAAGAGGAAGGCTGCGTTCAACTCTAACAACGCGCCTAATCGTAAGTTTCGCCTTGTGAAGAAGGTTTCCGAGGATTCTCAAAGGAACTAGCGGTCTGGACGCTGGGTGGCTAAGCCATCTCAGAATCAGCAGCGTGAGGACTATCGTTCTTCTGCTTCCCAGCAGAATTACAAGTCCAATGCTTCGCAGCCTAACCGGAATGCTAGGGATGGCAAATGCTACAATTGTGGTGAGACGGGACACTATGCTAATGAGTGCCCCCGTCCCAAGCAGCAGAACCAGCACAACCAGCAGAACCAAGGACGTGGACCTACTCAGGACAACAAGGACAAGGGAAAGAAGCAGACCGTGGAAGTCAAGCAGGGTGGACTCAACTTCACCACAATGGTGGAAATTCCTGAGGGAGCAGCAGTCATGACGGGTACATTCTCTATCCAAGGCAAACCTATTAAGATTTTGTTTGATTCTAGTGCTATGCACAGTTTTATGAACAAGCAAACACAAATCAAGTTGGGTTTAAAGGAAACCCATACTAGGAGTATCTATAAGATTGCTACCCCGGGAGGAAAAATTTCTTCCAATACCCTAAACATTGGAGTACCATTGGAGTTAGGTAGCAAGGTCTTTCAGACGAATCTTATAACCTTGGGTCTAGATGGAATAGATGTTATTCGAGGAATGGACTGGATGACCATGCACAGGGTGATCTTGGAACTCCCCGAGAGTAGGAGCATCAACTCTCTACTTACCTTCCAGAGTATCTATGGATGCATGTGCCTATGTGACCATAGCCACCCAATTAGAAGAAGTTCCAGTGGTGTGTGAATACCCGGATGTCTTCCCAGATGATCTGCCGGGTATGCCACCGGACCGAGACATTGAATTCGTTATCGAACTTCAACCTGGTACGACACCTATCTCAAAAAGAGCCTACCTCATGCCACCCAAGGAACTGGCCGAGTTGAAAACCCAGCTTCAGGAATTAGTGGATAAGGGTTTCATTCGTCCGAGTTCTTCTCCTTGGGGACGTCCTGCTCTCTTCGTTAAGAAGAAAGATGGTAGTTTGACACTATGTGTGGACTACCGGCCTCTCAATGCGGTGACTATCAAAAATAAATACCCCCTTCCCCGCATTGATGTGTTGTTTGATCAACTATCAGGAGCAAAGGTCTTTTCCAAGATTATCTTAGATCAGGGTATCATCAGATAGAGATCGGACCTTATGATATTCCTAAAACTGCCTTCTCCACACGATATGGGCTATATGAATTTCTAGTCATGTCCTTCGGGCTGACTAATGCTCCTGCTTACTTCATGTACCTCATGAATTCGGTATTCATGAACGAACTGGATAAGTTCGTGGTGGTATTCATCGACGACATCTTAATTTATTCCAAAGATGAAGAAGAACATGCCGAATACCTCCGCATTGTTCTGCAGCGTTTGAGAGATCATAAGCTTTATGCTAAATTCTCCAAATGTGAATTCTAGTTGGATAGTGTGAAATTCTTGGGCCACACTATTTCTAGTGATGGTATCTCAGTGGATCCAAGTAAAGTGCAAGAAGTGATGGATTGGAAACCACCTAAGTCCATTCATCAGATTCGAAGCTTTCTCGGATTAGCTGGTTATTATCGTCGCTTCGTTCCGGATTTTTCCAGATTTGCCAAACCTATGACTGAACTTCTGAAGAAGGGAGTCAAGTTTGTGTGGGATAAGAATTGTGAAAAATCTCTCCACACCCTAAAGCAATATTTGACTTCATCACATGTCTTGGCTCAACCAGACAACTCTAAGCCATATGAGGTTTATTGCGATGCCTCTGGTACTGGTCTTGGATGTGTACTCATGCAAGAAAATAGAGTCATCGCTTATGCTTCTCAAGCACTTCGACCCCATGAATTGAATTACCCTACTCATGATCTTGAATTAGCAACGGTTGTTCATGCTCGCAAAATTTGGAGGCATTATTTGATGGGAACCCGTTGCAATATTTTCACTAACCACAAGAGTCTCAAGTATATCTTCACTCAAGCCGACTTGAATATGAGCCAGAGAAGATAGTTAGATCTTATTAAGGATTATGACTTGGAAGTACATTACCACCCCGGTAAGGCAAATGTCGTTGCCGACGCTCTTATCCGAAAAGCCCATTGCAATTGCTTATCTGTGGACACCTATAGCGACACACTATTCAACGAGATGAACAAACTCAATTTGGAAATTGTTAGTCAAGGTGAGTTAAATGCTATTGGCATGGAGACAACCTTGTACGACAAAGTTTTAAATGCTCAGGCCAATGACGAGGATGTTAAGAGGATAAGGCAAAAGTTGTCAGAAGGTGATCCGAAATACAAATGTTTCCACCAGGACTCAAAGGGTACAATTTGGTTTGGGCAACGACTTGTTGTCCCAAATGATACTAGTCTCAGGAAGGAAATCTTGGATGAAGCTCATTTGTCCAAATTTGCGATTCATCCTGGGAGTAGCAAAATGTACCAAGATGTGAAGGAAAACTTCTGGTGGTCAAATATGAAAGTCGAGATTGCCAAATATGTGTCCGAGTGTGACACATGTCAGAGAATTAAAGCCAGTCATTTAAAAGACGATGGTGTTCTTCAACCATTGCCGATACCTTCATGGAAATGGGATGATATAAGTATGGATTTCATAGTGGGACTGCCTCTCACCTCTAAGCACTATGATTCTATCTGGGTTATTGTGGACAGACTCACCAAGACCACACACTTTATTCCCATTCATACCACATACTCAGCAAAGCAATACGCAGAGATTTATCTCGAACGTATCGTGTGCTTACACGGAGCTCCTAGATCCATCGTTTCCGATAGGGGTTCTCAGTTCATGTCACATTTCTGGGAACACCTACATACCTCAATGGGAACCAAGCTTCTTCACAGTTCTGCTTACCACCCTCAAACGGATGTCAGATTGAGAGTCAATCAAGTCCTAGAGGATATGTTGAGGGCTTGTATTATCCATTTTGACAAGAATTGGGACAATTGCTTGTCCTTGGCTGAATTCTCGTATAACAATAGCTACCAAGCTAGTTTCAAAATGGCACCATTTGAATCTCTTTATGGAAGGAGATGTCGAACGCCTTTGAACTGGTCACAGACCGGGGAAAGAAAATTCTACGGTCCAGCTTTAGTTGAAGAAGCGGAAGAAAAAGTAAAAGTAATACAAGCGAATCTAAAGACAGCTCAAATGAGACAACAACATTACCATGATCAAGGAAGGAAACCTAAGCCATATCAAGTTGGTGAATATGTCTATCTTAAGGTTTCACCAACAAAGGGAATTCAAAGATTTAGAGTAAAAGGGAAATTAGCGCCACGCTATATTGGCCCTTATGAAATCATTCAAGTTTGTGGACCGGTTGCCTATCGCGTTCAGCTTCCTGAATGGCTTTCAGCAGTCCACAATGTGTTTCATGTTTCACAACTCAGGAGATGTGCAAATAAGCCAGAGATAAAAGTTATCATCGAATCCAATGCTTGGATCGAACCCGACTTATCCGTGGTTGAGCAGCCTCTGAGAATTTTGGATCGAAAAGAGAGGAAGACTCGACGACATTCGGTAACAATGTACAAAATCCAATGGAGCCACCATAATGAAGAGGAAGCTATTTGAGAGACAGAGCATTATCTCGACACCAAGTATCCGGGTTTTCTACAATCTCGCAATCGTAAGTGCTTTCCCCTACCTTTACCTTTATTTTCCGAATCTCGGGACGAGATTCTTTGTAAGGGGGTAGGCTGTAACATCCCTGATGTCTAAGCAACAGTAATCACCATCAGTAGTGAGCCTAAGCATGGTAGTTAACTTGTTTGACTTAGTCAACATACCTAACCCTAGTCAAACCCCTCAAAGCTAAGGTTCAAACCCTAGACTTCCATACCTATCCCTGATAATCTAGCGCGTTCTCCACTTTTCATATAACAACTTCAAAATCGGCCAATATGAAAGTTGTTCATTTGCACATGGGACACATTTCTTTCAATTGGCAGCATTTGAGATTCAAAGTGGAAAAGCCTCAAAACGTTGGTCAAAGCTCAGGAACACTGTTTGACCAAACAGAGAAAATCCCAAAGTTCAAACCATTTTATCTCCAAATCCATGAAGAATTTCATAGGACGGCCTTTGCAAAAGTTGAAGCTGGTTAACTAGTCTACATGTTTTGTTTTTGGCAAATTTTCAGTGCAGTTCAAATTTTTGGAGCTACAGCCGGTCAAACAGGGCTTCAGCAAAACGGTTTGGAGCCGGCGCCCTGAGCCGCTCTCGCGTCGCACGCCGGACGCCGACCGTGCCGCGCCGGCGCCCCCGCCTGGGCGTCCTTGCCACATGCACCGCCCCGTGGGCCCTACCTGCATCAGCGTCTAGGATGTGACCAGATGCACCTCCCCGAGGCGATGCCGCCCGGTAGAGCCGTGCCAAGTGGCCGCGAAACGCGCGCCACGCGCTACGCTTGCTCGCACCGTGCCGCCTTCCCGCAAGCTACCACTTATAAAGCCGCACCCCGCAGCGCCGCACTGCTCCGCCACTGCAGCTCCACCACCGCCATTGCCGCACCGCCGAGGAGCACCACCCTCCGAGCCACCCTGTGCCCGCCTAAGCACTCCAGGACCACCTCACCATCTCACTAGTGCCTCCCGAGCCGCTCCTTGCTCACCTCCCCCGCCCAGCTCACCGGAGCGGAGCCTGCCGCGGCCGCCATTGGCGCCCCACCGCCGAGTTCTACATTCTGCGCCGCCCTGCTCTTGTCCAAGCACCCCGGCTCCCTCCCTAGACCCCACCGGTGATTCCCCGGCCATTTGTTGCCCAGCCCCGTGCCCCTGGTGGCCGGACTCAGTGCCGCCGCGGCTGCCGTGCCCCTGCTGCGCTGCCGCCAACCACCGGAGCACCACCTATGCTGGCCAAGCCTGCGGATCGAGTCTAGGTGAGCACGTGGTCCTCCCCCGCCACTCACCCGAGCAATTCCGGTCCCACCTCGCCGCCGGCGAGCTTGCCAGCGCCCCCCCTGAGGCCAAGGACCCAATTGCAAGCCCCCAAACCTTTCCAGGGTTGATTTTGCAAAAGCAGGGACCCCTGTGTAAAGCCAAGGGTATGGTTGTGAATAATAATCTTTGGCCAGGGACTTTCCGACAAAAAGATTCTTCCGTTTTGTTTTTAAATCTCGTGAATCTTGTAAAATGCATATCAAATCACAGAAAAATTGTAAAAATGCAAACTCAATTGTGTTATGATCCTTGTGACTAGACCAAACTTTTCTACAAAGGGAGTTTTCAAATTTGTGTGTAGTTTTTAAATAATTTTGAATTTACCTTTTTGGATAGATCTGAAATAATTCAAATTCTATGCATGATCTAAAGCTCAATTTTGGATATGTTATTTGCCATGTCATGTTGGTCTTCTGGTTCAAATTTTGGCACAAAGTTATTGAGTAGATCTTTAGTTATGAGTTAAAGTTGATTTTCAGCATTGTTCCTGTTTATGATTTTTATAAATTAATCTGTTGATCTTTTGGATCCCATCTTTTTGCTATGGTCCTGTTTTATGGTTTTGCACGCATGATAAATAGTAGAGATGTTTTGATCATGTTTTATAAGGTCAAGTAATTTTTGCACAAGTTTAACCTTCCTTCATAAATTTAAATTAATTTAAATTTTCTTTGCTGAGTAAATGCATATCTCTTCATGGTTGGATGTGTTAAACCTCTACATGCATTTCTAGCTCAATATGTGGGATATTTATTTTTGTATGATTTATTCTTGTTTTTAATGGATGAATCTAGTTGTATTTTTCATGCTAGATCTATGGCTTGGATTGATCTAAATTTTTGGCAGTAGCTCATGTGTAGTATGATGTGCCTCCCTGCAAAGTTTCATGGACATCTTGTTTATATTTCTCCCAGAATGAATTTTTGAAGTAATTCAAGTTTAATCCAAGAAATAAAAGGAAAATAGAAATCACCTTTTGTGTGCTTTTTAAATCTTTTGGTTGAGCTTCACCAAATCACACCATGTAACACCCTAAATTTGAATTTATGAATTTATTAAAATTTTGCTAGCTACTTTTGAATTTGTTTAAGGATTATAAGGATTTAATTGCATTTTCTAGGCATTAAATAATTTCTTAATAATAAAATAAATAAATATAGGAGTTGAGTGTTTGAATTCAAATTTTGTTTGAAGTTACATAAGTTTCAAAATTTAAAAATGAATTTCTTTTCCCTCCTCTTCCCTTTTCCTGTTTTTGTTCGGCCTGCTTTTCCTCTAAGTCCGCTGGACCACCCCTAGTTCTCCGGCCCAGTCCGTTTTTCCCTCCTCCCTTTCCTTTCCAGCCGCGTAGCCCAGCTCCTCTTTCAGCCCATCCTCGGCCCAGCTGCGTCCCGCCGCTCCGTGTCACCGACAGGTGGGGGCCGCCAGTCATCCCCTACCTCACGCTCGTGTCCGCGCGGGACTCCTCCCGAGTCCGAGCCGCGTGCGCGCCGCCCCTGGCACCTTGGCCCGCACGCCAAGGTTCACCTCGGCCTCTTATATATGCCCGCCGCCGCAGCCTAGAGCTCCAGCGTCGCCGCCGCCTTGAACCCTAGCGCCGCCGCTTGCTGACCGCCGCCGTCGTCGCCTCCCCGTCGACGAGGAGCGTACCAGGAGGACCGCAAGCTCACGTGGAAGCCCTCGGTGCCGCTCGTGTGCGTTGCCGTGCCTTGCAAACCCCGTACGAGCTCGCCGGAGTCCGCCGCTGCCGCAGTTCCGCCCCGCCGTGCCACACGCCGTCTCCGTCGAGCCACAGGTCGGTCTTTTGCCCCTGTCCAGTTCGCTAAGTCACGCTCATCATTTTGGTGTAGTCTCCGCAGTAAACTAGGCACCCCAGCCTAGTTTCGCCCCGCGCCGGCGAGGTCGAAGCCGTGCTCCGCCGCGTGCCGTTGCCGCGCCGCCGCCGGCCGCTTACTCGAGCTCTGATCCGTTAGAGCCAAAACCAGGGGCCGAGATAGGATCCAATCGCCGGTCAAATCTAGGATACCGGTCAACCCTTGCCTAGTCAATGCTGTTTTACAGAAGGGACCTCACTCTTTTAGATTTAGCATGCCGGTCCTTCCACCATAGGAAAACCATTACATATAGGTCCTAATCATTACAGTTTAAACCCTGAAGACCCTGGTTTTAGCGCCCGAGGTCCATAAGTTAGTTTTTACATGTTAGACCTTCGGTTTATAAGTTTAATTATGTTTTAGGTCTGGGTTTTTAGCAGTTAAGCCCCTGGAGCTTTAGTTTTCTCACAGATAGACCTCTGTATCTTGTTTTAGCCATAGATTATGCGTTTTAGCTCCGTTTTTAGCGTTCTTTTTGTCCAAACGATCATATCGAAGAGTAGAATAGCTTTATGCAGTTGTTTTGCTCTGTTGTTACTGTTTGGTGCATGTTTCTTATTTGTTTCTATTATTTTGTTGTATGTGGTTGGCGTGATGCGTAGAAGACGATCGCTACTTCGATTACGCTGCCGTTGAAGACCTTGAAGACTTTGAGCAGCCCTCTGAGTTTGTAGAAGGCAAGTCCTTGATGCATTCCCTTTTTCCTATACAACTGCATTTTAATTACATTATTTACTTTATTGCTTGCATTAAATTGATGGGACCCTATGCTAAGGTGTGACTAGTGTTGTTTACCATGTCCTTGTTAACCTGGGGTTTTATTCATGTTGGGTAGCACATGCTTAGTTGCTAACATCGGGTTGAGGATGGTTTAATGGTACACAAAAGTAAACTTGATTTATTTTATGCTCTACCCTAATTAAGCAAGATTACCCCAGTTAATCGGATCATGGAAAACCACCCAGGAACTAGGTGTAACCACAAGACAAATGGCTCTGTCTTTGCCAATTAATTAGAGACCTTAGTATGTAGTATGCTTTACCTGATAAGGGTTAGGGGGTGCCGGTAGTTGGTGTATAGCCCGGCCCTCAAGCTGATCTACTCTGTGGTAGCTTCGCAGTCTTGAGAGAGGGTTATGCATTGCACTGTCATGAAACCTAGCGAGCAGCTCATACTAGGGAATCTTTGTAAAGGCCTCGTAGTGAATCCCTAGCCACTCACCAAAGGCAGTGTTTAAGGGTCTAGCTAACTCGGGCAACATGGGAAACATGACTTGTGGGTAAAGTGTACAACCTCTGCAGAGTGTAAATCTAATCGATTAGCCGTGCTCTCGGTCATGGAGCGGCCTGGAGCCTCACATGAGTAAATTATGGAACATGAATTAATCTTGTGCATTGCATCCTGATCTTGTTGCATTTATTATCTATGGGTTGGTATACACTTACACTGCTAGTAATAAGCTGCTTAATAAAATCTGACCAACTAAAATTGCTTACCGCTTTAACCATATTGGCCATCCACCCAAAGAGCCTTGCATGTTGATCTAGTTATATTCCCTTGTTGAGTACGACATGTGCTCACGCTTGTTGATTTATTTCTTGCAACTACACTACCCGGACTGCTGCTCAGACGGCCGCTTTGATGACTTCACCGACAACTTCGAGGACTTCTAGGTGCGTTGCTCCAGTCGACTGCCTGTGGTGGACGACTCCGTTTTACTTTCCGCTGTTAGCTACTCGAACGTTGAGTTAAATTATTGGACTTTTGGTCTGTAATAATAATAACATTGTGACACTGCTCTTTTTGGTACTCCACTATGTTGCTTGCGTGTGTGAACATGATCCTGGACACATGTAAGCTATGATCTGGTTTTGCTTTCAAAACTGGGTGTGACAAAGTGGTACCAGAGCCGTGTTGACTGTATGACGTTAGCCTAGTTAGTAATGGTCGAAATTAAGGATTTTTATTAGAAGCCACACTAATGCTTTCTTTACTAAAAATCTATTTTAAACTAATTATTTTTTAATTTTTACCTCATCCTTGTTTATCCATACACTGTCTTAACTCTATTTGATATCTATAGCTTATGTTCTTTCTTGCACTGTCTTCTCTGTCTATAGATGGTTCGTCGACTGTAGACCTCTCGCACAGGCGCTTTCCAGTTTCCCCGCTACCTGGAGGACCAGGACTATTACTACTATCCCATGGAGAGTAGAGAGCATGAAGAGCATGAGGGGATACTGACGAGGAGATACTGATGGAAGCACCACCTGCAGCGCCATCACCAACACCCGCTCCGGTAATCATCCAGCTGTCAAATGATGAGGAGCCGGTGGAGGAACCAGCTCAGGAGGCTGCTACAAAGCCTGAAGGACCAGAGGAAGATCCTGAAGAACCAGAGGAAGACCCAGAAGAGGTTATTCCAGAAGGAGAGCAACAGCCTGAGGAACCTGAAGACCCAGAGGAGGTAGAAGTGGAACAAACCCAGCCCGCTGAGGAAGTGGCCTGGAGGCAAAGCATCCATCACGTGGATGGGAGAGGCGTTCCCATGGCTGACAAACTCAGAGCAACAGTGTTCCGTCTGGGGCACAATGTGCCACCAATCTACCAATGCGAGCTGTGGACACATCCATGGTTCGAACCCTAGTGGGTGGTGACTGTTATCCTGTATCAAGAGGATCCTATCCGTGGGGACAAGGAGGTGGCAAGGCACCACGATGTTGCAAACAGGACTACCAGAGATGCTGGGATAGCTGAAGCTGCTAGGAGGGCACTTTATGTACTCTCCCATGATGCACGTGCTGAGCTGGAAGACACTTCCTACAGATACATTCCCTACAGAGCTAGTGGGCAAGCAAAGACCTACATCGCTCCCGCTCCAGCTCAAGAGGGAACCTTGAATCATGTTCGAGAGTTGTTGGCTGCCGTTAACACTGCCCTGGACGACACCAACAACGCTCTTGCTGAAGCTCAAGAGAAGGTCTTTGGGTTGGAGGCTGAGAAACGTGCATTGCAAGCTGCTCTGATGAACATGGAGGAACCAGTGATCCTTGAACTTGAAGAGCCCCACACCTCTCCATCACCTAAGAGGCCTCGCTACCACTCTCCAGACGCTCGCACCGAACCTCTTGAAGAAGATAGGAGTCCTTAGGTGTTAATCAAAGTTTATGTAATTGTTAGTCTTGAACGGTCGTTAAAGTGTGATTAGTTTTAATAGGGTGTTTGGTTTGTGTGAGAATGCAACATTGGATGAGTTGGATTTTTGTTTGAGTGCTGTGTATCGTGGGGTGATGAACACAATCACATTGGTTTAATAAGATAAGTTAGTTGGGGTTAAATTTCTGTCTCAATCAATCTTATGCTATCTTTATCTTGATCCCTTCATTATTAATCTATCAGTCAGCACCGTTGTTACCAAATCTGCTCACGCAGCCCTCTGATACAGCAGCACTAATTAATTTTTATCTCGAGCTACAGAAATCCAATTGCTGCAAAACCAGTTGGGTTAGCTCAGGAATTTTGTATATGATGTTCTGTCAAAAATTCAGAATTTTGGGGTATATATCCTGGGAGTTATGCATGAAGAATTGAAGCTATCTTAATCTGTAAATTCCTGCTGACACAGTCACCTTAACTATTTTATATCTCGGGCTATAGACATCCAATTGAGTTAATTCCAGTTAGGTTGGTTCAGTAATTATGTACACGTTATCTCAGATTATTGGCACAATTTTTGGCTGTTCACGCAGAGAGTTACAACTAGTTCTTTGAGATCAACAGAATCTGTCGTAGTCTGGAATTCTGCATATCATAAACTTTTAAGCTTTTCTCTTGATTCAATCATCTAAAACTGTGTCCCTAACACTCAGATGGTGAAAACCAGGTCAGGATCAAGAGTCGATCAACCCGCAGTAACCCGTCCCAGACGAGGCAGTGGTTCCAGCAGTGCACCTCGTCAACCACAAATGGATCCGGCTTTCCAGCAGTTCCTGCAGACGCAGACACAGCTTCTCTAAAACCTGACCAATACTGTGGCCAATCTGCAGGCCCAAGGCAACCCACCCCATGGTCAGCAGCAAAAGCTCCTGTGAACAGGCACAGGGTGTTCATGAGCCATCAGCCTCCGGTGTTCTCCCATGCAGCAGATCCACTGGAAGCTGAAGACTGGTTGAAGACCATTGAGAAGATGCTGACCATAGCTCAATGTGATGACCAAGAGAAAGTCCTCTATGCTACAGGGCGACTTCAGGGATCAGCTACGGCATGGTGGGACGCTTTTGCTGCCGCACATGCTAATCAGAATGCAATCACCTGGCAGGAGTTTACCACTAACTTCAGGAGCCACCACATTCCTGCCGATCTCATGAAGCTAAAGAAGAAGGAGTTCCTTGCTCTCAAGCAGGGAGGGATGTCCGTGACGGAGTTCAGGGACAAATTCACTGAGTTATCATGCTACGCTCCTGAAGACACTGATGAGGACAGGAAGAAGCAAGAGCTGTTCCTGGAAGGGCTGGCTGGACCACTGCAGTACCAGCTGATGTCCCACACTTTCCCTACCTTCCAGGACCTGATTGACAAGGCTATAGGCTTGGAGCACAAGCGCAGGGAGTTGGGTGACTTGAAGAGGAAGGTCACCAACTCTGGGCAGTCTAGAAGCATCACTCGTCCCCGCTTCAACGCACATCAGGGAGTAACGTTCCGCTATGGAGGGCAGAATGGGAGCTTTGGGCAGTAGCAGTTCCAGCGCCCCATGTAGCAGTAGTATCAGCACCCTACACAGCAGTTCCAGCACCCTACTCAGCAGAATCAGCGCATTGGGCAGCAGACACCTCGCCCAGCTTACCAGCAGAACCAGCAGAGGGCCCCCATTGGCACTCCAGCGAGGTCTGGCACACCTCACACCCCTGCTGGAAACTCTTGCTTCAAGTGTGGTGAAGTTGGCCACTACGCCAACAACTGCCCCAAGAGGACTGCTCCAGGAACCCCCATGCAGAATCAGCAGATACAGCAGATGAGGAATGGGAACCAGACCCTGCAAGTCACTAAGGGACAGCAGAGCTATGCACGTGGCAGGGTGAACCACGTGAGTGTGGAGTCAGCTCAGGAGAATCCACAAGTAGTGCTCGGTATGTTCCTTGTCAACTCCACCCCCGCCTCGGTCTTACTTGATTCTGGAGCATCTCATTCTTTTATTTCTGCTCAATATGTGGCTAAGCATAGTACACCCATGCAAAGTATGAAACAAAACATGGTAGTTAGTTCACCAGGGGGGAGATGAAAGCTTTATATATGTGTCCTAATATTAATCTTAAGATCGTTGGAGAAGACTTTTGGGCTCAGTTGGTAGTTCTGGAGACAAAGGACATTGATGTCATTCTGGGTATGAACTGGTTAGCTGCGCATCATGCAACGATTAAGTGTGCCAAGAGGGCAGTTCTTCTTACCAGTCCTAAAGGAGACAAGGTTATGATTGTAGCAACTCCACCAGCAGCAGCAGAGGGTACAGTGAATCAGTTGGATGGTAAAGCTTTGGAGGATATTAAGGTGGTGTGTGATTATCCAGATGTGTTCCCTGATGAGCTACCAGGTATGCCACCTGATCGTGATGTTGAGTTTGTTATTGATCTTTTACCTGGTACTGCTCCTATTTCTAAGTGTCCTTATAGAATGTCTAGTGATCAACTGTTTGAGCTTAAGAAACAAATTAGTGAATTATTAGAGAAGGGTTTTATTCGTCCTAGCTCTTCACCTTGGGGGGCACCTGTTATCTTTGTGGAGAAGAAGGATGGTACTCAGAGGATGTGTGTGGATTATCGGTCGCTTAATGATGTTACTATCAAGAACAAGTATCCTTTGCCCCGCATAGAAGATTTGTTTGATCAGATGAGAGGTGCCAAGGTATTCTCTAAGATTGATTTGTGTTCTGGTTATCATCAGATGAAGATCAGTTTGTCAGATATTCCTAAAACTGCATTCACCACTAGGTATGGGCTTTATGAGTACACAGTCATGTCTTTTGGGTTGACTAATGCACCTGCCTACTTTATGTATCTAATGAACAAAGTCTTTATGGAGTACTTGGATAAGTTTGTTGTGGTATTCATCGATGATATCTTGATCTACTCCAAGGATGAAGCAAAGCATGAGGAGCATCTGAGACTCGTGTTACAGAAGCTGAGGGAGCATCAGTTGTATGCGAAGTTCAGCAAGTGTGAGTTCTGGCTTAAGGAAGTGGGTTTTCTTGGTCACATCATTACTGATGGAGGCATTGCAGCCGATCCTAGCAAGGTCAGAGATGTGTTAAAGTGGGAGCCACCTAGGACAGTCAAGGAGATCAGAAGCTTTCTCGGTCTTGCAGGGTATTATCGTCGGTTCATTGAAGGATTCTCTAAGATAGTGAAGCCTCTCACATCACTACTAGAGAAGGATAAGGAGTTCAAGTGGATCGAAGCATGTCAAGCTAGCTTTGAGGAGCTTAAGATGAGGTTGACTACCGCCCTAGTACTAGCGATGCTAGATCTGCAGAAGAGCTTTGATATCTATTGTGATGCGTCTCGACAGGGTCTTGGTTGTGTTCTTATGTAGGAGGGACATGTTATAGCTTATGCATCGAGGCAATTGAGGAAGCATGAGCAGCATTATCCTACTCATGATCTGGAGTTAGCAGATGTGGTTCATGCTTTGAAGATTTGGAGGCACTACATCATGGGGACTAAGTGCCACATTTACGCAGATCATAAGAGTCTGAAGTACATATTCACTCAGAAGGACTTGAACTTGAGACAGCGCAGATGGTTAGAGCTGATCAAGGATTATGATCTGGAGATACACTATCATCCTGGAAAGGCTAATCTAGTTGCAGATGCATTGAGTCGGAAGGGACAGGCCACTATGGCACTCGCGTTCCAGTTGAGTGAAGATCTGATGAAGGAGTTTGAGCAGCTCAATTTGGGGATGGTTGCACAGACTCAGGGAGTTACCTTGGAGGTGGAATCTACATTGGAGCAGGAGATTCGTCAGGCACAGTTTGAGGATGCTGAGATCAGAGAGATCAGAGTGACTATGGAGAATGGCAAAGCCCCGAATTTCATAGAGGATGATCAGGGGACTATATGGTTCAGGAAAAGGATTTGTGTGCCCGATGTGGGAGGTCTGCGTGAGAACATCCTGAAGGAAGCCCATGATTCTGCTTACTCTATTCATCCAGGCAGCACTAAGATGTATCAGGATCTTAAGCAGAGGTATTGGTGGTACGGGATGAAGAGGGATGTGGCTTCTCACGTAGCATTGTGTGATACTTGTCATCGAGTGAAAGCTAAACATCAGAGGTCAGCCGGATTGCTTCAGCCACTAATGGTGCCAGAATGGAAGTGGGAAGAGATCAGTATGGATTTCATTGTTGGGTTACCTCGTACTTGGGATGGTTATGATTCTATATGGGTTATTGTGGATCGGTTGACTAAAGTAGCGCACTTTATACCAGTGAGAACCACTTATACAGGAGCAAAGTTAGCAGAGTTGTATATGGCCAGAATTGTGTGTTTGCATGGTGTGCCTAGGAAGTTAGTGTCTGACAGAGGTACTCAGTTCACGTCTCGTTTCTGGGAGAAACTTCATGAGTCGATGGATATAGTGTTGAATTTCAGCTCCGCTTATCACCCGCAGACAGATGGACAGACTGAGAGGACTAATCAGATTCTTGAGGACATGTTGAGAGCCTATGCTCTTAAGCATGGAGGTAGCTGGGATAAGAGTTTGCCATACGCAGAGTTCTCTTACAACAACAGCTATCAGGCCAGTCTTAAGATGGCACCCTTTGAGGCTTTGTATGGGAGGAAGTGCAGAACCCCGTTGTACTGGAGTGAGACAGGAGAGAGTCATTTGTTCGGGACTGATGTTATCAAGGATGCAGAAAGGTAGGTTCAGATCATCAGGGATAACTTGAGAGCTGCACAGTCTAGGCAGAAGAAGTATGCTGACACAAAGAGGAGAGACGTGGTGTTCCACGAAGGGGATTATGTGTATCTTAAAGTGTCACCGATCAGAGGCTTGCGCAGGTTCAAAGTTAAAGGGAAGCTGTCACCCCGCTTTATCGGACCCTTTAGGATCTCTGAGAGAGTGGGAGAGGTAGCTTACAGGTTGGAGTTACCAAATCAGCTCTCAGATGTGCATGATGTGTTCCATATCTCTCAGTTGAAGAAGGGATTCCAGCCGCATGATAAGGAGCCATTACCTATAGATGGGTTGGAAGTTAAGGAAGATCTTACCTACACTGAACATCCTATCAAGATCTTGGATACTCTTGCACGGGTTACGAGGAATCGGGTGATCAGAATGTGTAAAGTACAGTGGAGTAATCACACAGAGGATGAGGCAACATGGGAAAGAGAAGAGGATATAAAAGAAGACTACCCACATCTCTTTGCTGATCCATCCGAATCTCGAGGACGAGATTCTTCTTAAGGGGGGTAGGATTTGTAACACCCTAAATTTGAATATATGAATTTATTAAAATTTTGCTAGCAACTTTTGAATTTGTTTAAGGATTATAAGGATTTAATTGAATTTTCTAGGCATTTAAATAATTTTTTAATAATAAAATAAATAAATATAGGAGTTGAGTGTTGCATACATGCTAGCGCATTATTTTTGAGTGCTGGAATTCAAATTTGTGTTTGAATTCAAATTTTGTTTGAAGTTACAAAAGTTTCAAAATTCAAAAATGAATTTCTTTTCCCTCCTCCTCCCTTTTCCTGTTTTTGTTCGGCCTGCTTTTCCTCTAAGTCCGCTGGACCACCCCTAGTTCTCCGGCCTAGTCCGTTTTTCCCTCCTCCCTTTCCTTTCCAGCTGCGTAGCCCAGCTCCTCTTTCAGCCCATCCTCGGCCCAGCTGCGTCCCGCCGCTCCGTGTCACCGACAGGTGGGGCCGCCAGTCATCCCCCACCTCGCGCTCGTGTCCGCGCCGGGCTCCTCCCGAGTCCGAGCCACATGCGTGACGCCCCTAGCACCTTGGCCCGCACGCCAAGGTTCGCCTCGGCCTCTTATATATGCCCGCCTCCGCAGCCCCAACAAGTTTCCCAAGAAACCCTAGCCTAGAGCTCCAGCGTCGCCGCCGCCTTGAACCCTAGCGCCGCCGCTTGCTGACCGCCGCCGTCGTTGCCTCCCCCTGGACGAGGAGCATACCAGGAGGACCGCAAGCTCACGTGGAAGCCCTCGGTGCCGCCCGTGTGCGTTGCCGTGCCTTGCAGACCCCGTACGAGCTCGCCGGAGTCCGCCGCCACCGCAGTTCCGCCCCGCCGTGCCGCACGCCGTCTCCGTCGAGCCACAGGTCGGTCTTTTGCCCCTGTCTAGTTCGCTAAGTCGCGCTCATCATTTTGGTGTAGTCTCCGCGGCAAACCAGGCACCCCAGCCCAGTTTCGCCCCACGCCGGCGAGGTCGAAGCCGTGCTCCGCCGTGCGCCGTTGCCGCGCCGCCGCCGGCCGCTTACTCGAGCTCTGATCCGTTAGAGCCAAAACCAGTGGCCCAGATGGGATCCAATCGCCGGTCAAATCTGGGATACCGGTCAATCCTTGCCTAGTCATCGCTGTTTTACAGAAGAGACCTCACTCTTTTAGATTTAGCATGCCGGTCCTTCCACCTTAGGAAAACCTTTACATATAGGTCCTAATCATTACGGTTTAAACCCTGAAGACCCTGGTTTTAGCGCCCGAGGTCCATAAGTTAGTTTTTACATGTTAGACCTTCGGTTTATAAGTTTAATTATGTTTTAGGCCTGGGTTTTTAGCAGTTAAGCCCCTGGAGCTTTAGTTTTCACACAGATAGACCTCTGTATCTTGTTTCAACCATAGATTATGCGTTTTAGCTCCGTTTTTAGCGTTCTTTATGTCCAAACGATCGTATCGAAGAGTAGAATAGCTTTACGCAGTTGTTTTGCTCTGTTGTAACTGTTTGGTGCATGTTTATTATTTGTTTCTATTATTTGCTTGTATGTGGTTGTTGTGATGCGTAGAAGACGATCGCTACTTCGATTACGCTGCCGTTGAAGACCTTGAAGACTTTGAGCAGCCCTCTGAGTTTGTAGAAGGCAAGTCCTTGATGCATTCCCTTTTTCCTATACAACTACATTTTAATTACATTATTTACTTTATTGCTTGCATTAAATTGATGGGACCCTATGCTAAGGTGTGACTAGTGTTGTTTACCATGTCCTTGTTAACCTGGGGTTTTATTCATGTTGGGTAGCACATGCTTAGTTGCTAACATCGGGCTGAGGATGGTTTAATGGTACACAAAAGTAAACTTGATTTATTTTATGCTCTACCCTCATTAAGAAAGATTACCCCAGTTAATCGGAACATGTAGAACCACCCAGGAACTAGGTGCAACCACAAGACAAATGGCTGTCTTCGCCAATTAATTAGAGACCTTAGTATGTAGTATGCTTTACCTGATAAGGGTTAGGGGGTGCAGGTAGTTGGTGTATAGCCCGGCCCTCAAGCTGATCTGCTCTGTGGTAGCTTCGCAGTCTTGAGAGAGGGTTATGCATTGCGCTATCATGAAACCTAGCGAGCAGCTCATACTAGGGAATCTTTGTAAAGGCCTCGTAGTGAATCCCTAGCCACTCACCAAAGGCATTGTTTAACGGTCTAGCTAACCCGGGCAACATGGGAAACACGACTTGTGGGTAAAGTGTACAACCTCTTCAGAGTGTAAATCTAATCGATTAGCCGTGCTCTCGATCATGGAGCGGCCTGGACCCTCACATGTGTAAATTATGGAACATGAATTAATCTTGTGCATTGCATCCTGATCATGTTGCATTTATTATCTCTGGGTTGGTATACACTTACACTGCTAGTAATAAGCTGCTTAATAAAATCTGACCAACTAAAATTGCTTACCGCTTTAACCATATTGGCCATTCACCCAAAGAGCCTTGCAGGTTGATCTAGTTATATTCCCTTGTTGAGTACGACATGTGCTCACGCTTGTTGATTTATTTCTTACAACTACACTACCCGGACTGCTGCTCAGATGGCCGCTTTGACGACTTCACCGATGACTTCGAGGACTTCTAGGCGTGTTGCTCCAGTCGACTGCCTGTGGTGGACGACTCCGTTTTACTTTCCGCTGTTAGCTACTCGAACGTTGAGTTAAATTATTGGACTTTTGGTCTGTAATAATGATAACGCAGTGACACTGCGCTTTTTGGTACTCCACTATGTTGCTTGCGTGTGTGAATATGATCCTGGACATATGTAAGCTATGATCAAATAAGGAGTTAAACCCCGCACACATACCCCATTCTTTGATAGGAAGAGTATGCTGGATATATCCTTATCTAGGTGAATGTGGTCACCCATACACCCCTACGTTTACCCTTTAATTCGAAGCTATGTTCTCACTCCTCAGTTATAAATACATGAAGTCGATGCATATGCATGTCGTGTAGAACTTCCGGACAGGAACTACGAGTTGGTGTCGGAATCCGATAGAGATCTCGCTGAAGGAGAAGTGAACGTGGTGGAAGTGCAGCAAGACCCGAACCAAAGTTCGGAGGACTTCGTCACTGACTTTGCTAGTGAAGGCAAGCCCCGGAGCATAACCCAGTTCTCTAACTCTTACATTTATGATATGCAATGTTTGTGCATTTACGTTTTAGGAGTTGAATTGAAACCCTAGATGCATGATCCTAAACTCCTATGCTCGAATACTAGCATGATAGGTCACTAGTTGCCATGCTCTAAGGACACGGTAAAAGTCGAGTGATGTTCGTCACTCGCGAGCTATAGGTCTCTTATGTTGGAATCATAAGATTTGATAAATGAAAATGCTCATGTGGTAAGAGCATGGGACCGGCTCGGGCCAGTAGGTATGTGGTTAAGCGTTTGAACGTACTAAACATTTGCCGGGAATGGGACCTGTAAGGGATATATGACCACTAATCCTTGGAAGAGTCCCCTCTGCCTGCAGCAGAGTGGTGCATGTGTGAAGCTGGGCGGCGTGTGTCTCTGTGACCAGTATACCTTGTACCAAAGACTGTAGAAATGGATCCTAAGTCGAGGACCGTTGGGAACCGCCTGGTTCGTGCACACCCACCCCCTGTTGGTTTCTAGTTGGATTATTTTTTGGGTGTGCATTCTTCCGTATGTTTGGGTTTCCCTTGCAAGGTTGTTAATCGATCGATCGTTGGCCTCTCACCGTTACCCGAGATTGCTTAACCATACACTCTATGTCCCTTAATGATGGAATTGAGATTTAATTTGGATATATGCTTAATTGTTTGCACAACTTATGCTTGAAATAGTTGCTTACTTAGTAATGGATAATCAACTAGAATCTTGAGCTAAAACTGGAAAGTAAGGACATACTCTTTGTTGCTTTTCAGCAAAACAACCCACCAGCCATAAAACCTTGCATGTCTAGAGAGTTGGTGATTCTCCATCACCGGACGGTTAAGTCTTGCTGAGTATTAGTATACTCAGTCTTGCTTTTGATGTTGTTTTCAGGTGATGTGAACGATGATGGGTTCCCATGGCCTGGTTCTCTCCCACCCGGTTGGGAAGTGGAGTGGGAGGATGACAGTGCTTAGTGACGTCATGGATGGCCTCCTATAATGTTACTTATGACGTTTAGTATTTTAATTCTGCTGTGTTTCGAACTCTGAACTATTTACCTTATGCAAAGGACTAGGTTTGTAATATTAAAACCTTATGGAGCTTGATGTAATAATTTGTGAAATGTTTGTCTCTGGACTCGCCGTCGTGTGAGTTTTAATGTACAAGTCTTCGATCCTAGTTAAAGTAATTCACCGGGCTTGACCCGGCAGAGGCGACAAGTTACTTCTGTATTATTGCTTAATGACCAAATGGAGTGGTTTAGGCAATAATATGTAATTAATTTGGGCGGTTCTGTCACAGGAACTGTGAAAGTGCCTGATCCATACAGCATGGTTGGGTTTAACGTTCCTTTGAATGTTTACGCGACTCGTGGGTAAAGATGTACTACCTCTGCAGAGTGTTAAAAACTGTTATAACAGCCGTGCTCACGGTCAAGAGCGACCTGGACCCTCACATGGTTAGTTGGTGGTTTGGGTGGATCACAGTGGTGGTAACTGCGGTTTGGGAGCTGGCTTTGGTTCTATGTTGTTTTAACCTTAGGATCAGGACACGTTGGTGCCTGTGCCTTGAATGGTTTGGGAAGCTTTATACACAATAAATTCTTGGTGCTTAATTAAAACTTGACCAACTAAAACTTGAGCTTTGCAGTCCACCAAATAAAGCCTTTCTTGCTTTAAGCCAGCATGTTATGCATACCTTTCCCTCCACTTGCGGAGTACACGCCTCCAGGTGTACTCACCGTTTTCCCTTTCAACCCCTACTGTTTTCTCCCCACTGCTGCTTAGATAAACAGAAGCTAGAATGAGGAGTTACATCGTGAAGACCTGGAGTTCTAGGTTGGCGTGCCCCAAGTTGATGTTCCTGTGGAAGATGGTGCCTACTCCGCTGCGATAGAATAACGATGTGTAATCTTTTGTTTAGACCCTCTGGTTATTTTTAAATCTAAATGATGTAATGATATATGTTGTGATATTGCACTAATGATGTCACTTTATGCATGAATTTGATCCTGGGCATGCATAAAGGGTGCATTCGGGTTGTCCTTTAAAACCAGGTGTTACAGAAGTGGTATCAGAGCTATATCGACTGTAGGACGTAAACCTAGAAAGAAATGGTCGACATTAAGGTTATATTTTCACCCTATTTTGAAAAAATTCACCTCCTTGACTTTCTGTCCCCCGATTTGCACTCTGATCCCTCCTATTCTCTTCTGTTGTGAAAACAAGTTGTACCCTCCTCCTCCTTGCATAATCTTTAGCCCCTAACTTCCCTTGTGATCAAGAAAGAAGCTTCTGAAGACACTTAAGAAGACTGCTTCAACAAGTCGTCGCTCGAAGAATTTCAAGATCGAAGATGAAGAATCTCCATCAAGCTAGAAGTGTCGCGTTGAATACCTCAAGACTACTAACTTCAAGCCATCAGTAGTTTTAGTGTCTCGAGTTATAAGAAACCTACCTAAATTTTGTTTTATCGATAGACATCGATGATAAGGTATTATTTGCTAGTGTGCTTCTATAAGGACACGTGCCATGTTAGTGTGCCCTTGTGTTGTTGCATGATTGTTGTTATGCCCTGCTTGATTTGTCTCTTTGTAATGATTGTTGATGTATTGTTGGGCTCTTGTCCGCGATGACATCAGTTAAGTATATGGGTATAGAACGTAGGTTGAGTTTCCTTTCTTCTGCTCCTTCTCAGCCTTGAGTTCTTCTCCCTCTCCTCAACTAATGCCGCCTCTCTATCCTAACCAACTTGGAATTCAGTGGAATCCTGTTAAGAGGGGTAGCACCAGTCATGCTTCTACCTATGACAACCAAGGTGTACCAGAAGGAAGAATTGTCACCAAACAAGCCAGTAAAGCCTAAGAAAATTATAAAGCCGTCACTTCAGCGCTACTCGAACCACTTCAAGAGGATGTTCATGAACACTCTCATGAGACATCCCATGAAGAAACAATGAAGAATGGGGAATGGCGAAGCAAGAAGAAGTGTGATTGAGAAACTTCAGCAAACTTATGCCACTAAGAACTTCTACATGGACCATTCACAGGAAGATACCCCAGCAATGGTAACGAAGATAGCAACAAGAGGACAACACCAGGAAAAGGTGCATGGTGATCGTTGCTCAGAAAAATCATCATAAAGGACTCACCAAAGATCTTCATGATGGACTAGTCGCAGGAGTTAGAAAGATCTCGAATCAGTGACCCGAAGGTGTGAAGAACAATACAAGATGATATGAATGTAAAGCAACCTTGCCTCTCCCCATTGCTAGCCTCTTCTCTCTTGCTAACCTTTTGCAGAATCTCAGGACAAGATTCCTGTTAAGCGGGGTAGTATTTGTAACACCCTAATTTACACTTTGGCTAGGATTTAAAAAATTTATTAAAATTTGTTAGAATTAAATAGAGAGAGTGTGCAATCTTTTCAAAATAAATAATATTTTCTAAACTAAATAAATGAATCATAGGTTATAATTATTTGTTTGTTGCATTCATGCTGCGATGCATAGTTCTGTTTGTGTGAAAAATGAACTTGAGTTTTCAAGCTTGAATAAGTTCGTCTATGGTTTAACCCTTGTCACTCTCCAATCTTTTCGGACCTAAAACCCGATATCCATGCTGACTTATATCTCTTTTTCTCTCTCTATCAAATCTAGCCTAATCTCTCTCTAACCCATCCTAACCCAAAGGCCATCCCTTCTCTCTCTAAAAACTATGCCTAGTCTCTCTCTCAACATAACCCACATCCCCCTCTCTCTCTAAATCTCTTTTCAAATCTCTCTCTCTCTACCATAGGGTCATCTCTTCTCTCCCTAAAACCATACCTCTCCATCTCACTTTATGCATGAATTTGATCCTGGGCATGCATAAAGGGTGCAGTCGGTTTGTCCTTTAAAACTGGTGTTACACTTATAAATGAGAGACTTGTGGGAGGTGAGAGTTTATGAGATTATCTAGGATAGCCACTTTAAATCAGTGACATGTGAGAACTTGGAGAAGGACATTGTCTAATGCTTTGTGCAGGAATTTTATTTCTAAAAGTTTGTAAAAACCCTTCGATGAAAGTAAGAAAGCAAGTATGGATGAAGTCGAAGATCTCTAGTGAAAAGGTATGAGTTGTGGGGTAAGTCTAGAATTGGTAATTTCTAAACGCCCATGTTTACATTATGATCTTTGTTTCATGTCTCTTATATTAAAGATGAATGATTGACTAACTTGAAAGGAAAGAATTGACGAAGCATGTTTCAACTCTGTGGTTGAACAATTTCTGAGCAACTTGCTTGAGGACGCGCAAGATCTAAGCGTGGGGGGATGTTGGCGGTCGATTTCCGTCAACCAAGAACACTTGTTATGTTACGGTTTGGATTTCATTTTGGAACTAACCCACCACTAGGCATACTAATGATATAACAAGTTCATCGTTGGATGTGTGATTTGAAGTATAATGTTTACGCAGAAATTCATGCACTAAATGAGAAGAGATGCACTCAGTTCGGAGGACGATTTACATGATGATCAAGAGGCTCCAACCGTGTGTGAACTTCACTCCAAAGGTGGCAAGGACCAATGTGCTTCAATGAAGAATCTCTAAGGACCAAGATGAAAAGACCGGAAGATCATGCGTAAAGACCCCTTAACTTGGACGCGGGGATAATGACGTCCATAGCCCACATCCGAAGGAGGAAAAACCCCAAAGTGCAAAAGATGATACGTGGCAAAATACGGGGGCAAATCAGGCTAGGGAGGGCCCAGGCCTATCGGCCCAGGCCGGCCAGCCCACCCCCATTCGGGGTCGGTTCGCCACCGCCTTTCTTCGGTGATAAGATCGTGGAACCCTAATTGTTTGAGGAGAGGAGCCATTCGCGAAAGACGTACAGAGAAGCCTCGGGAGAGCAACCACAAGGAAGAGGGTTGATCGAGAGGGTGAGGATTCAAGAGGATCATCACCAAGGTCAATGGAGGCCACCACGAGGAAGGAGGACGTCGAGGCCTTGCCACGGCGCCACCGGAGTTGAAGGACACAGAGAAACAGACTCCATCGGGGGCATCCACCATGTTCAATGGTGCCATGCCTAGCGTCTTGATGGGGTAAAGTAATCATTTGTCCATGGAGTTGTAATGGATCTTGATATGTAGTCACCCATTCTAGTTTGGATCTTTTATCTATCATACCTTCTTGTTGATGATGCTTAATGTTTAAGGTTAGCTACCATTGCCTTCGGGGTTGCTCCCGTAGATCACGTCAACATACCATGTTCTTTAGGGTTAGTATCGATTACCTTCATGTAGTGACATGTACGAGGGAAGGGAAACGCCTAATTCTTTGTTCACATGCTTAGATAGATTGGATCGGGGTTTTATCATGTTTCGGGTGATTGCATCTCAAGTACCTAGACTCCATGGGCATGCGTTCTTCATACTCGTGAACCTCCTATCTCTCTTTAACATAATCTAGGGTTAGATTGTCTTTACTTTATAGATTAATCTTTACATCATAAAGCCCTTAATCAACTAAGTTAGTGTTAGGTTAAACACAAGTAATTCCCTTGCTCCGTGGATTGACAAGAACCTTGGGGGTCCCCTCCATTGGTGAAAAAGGCACCAAGTCACTCCGTGTACTTGTGGTGAAGTTGAACGCGGTTTTGAATCGTCAACAGCACGGTGCATGGAACTTGGAGGAGTCGGGGAAGCGGGAGAATTCGGCGCAATGGCACCTCACCTGCACCCGGTTCAGCCGCTGCCATTGGCACCGCAGCAGCACCCGGCCCCAATTGCACCTCCACTTCTGCTGGCATCGGCACCACAGCAGCAGCACCCAGCCCCAATGGCACCTCCACTTCTGCTAGCATCGGTACCGCAGCAGCAACCGGCACCAATGGCAGCTCAGGATCAGCTGAACCTCACGGCACCACCTTCTCGCCCGCGGCCCAGGCCGCCACCTCTGTTGTTGCCCGTTGAAATGCCACCCCCGCGGCCAGTGCTCATTGATCAAGATGAATCGCATGACCTGAAATGTTATGTGTTGCTTTGACTTCAGTAGGCCGATCCATCCCATGTTTTTCACGAAGGAATGTGGGTGTGCCCTTTTTTCCTGAGGGGTCACAAGCAATGGACGATTCGTGACCTGTTGTTACACGTGCATAACATCACCATTTCGCCTGTCTAGCTGTGGGATACAAGGGCGAGGCATAGCGCTTTGGAGGAGTATCTGCTCCAGGATACACGTTATGCTGCACTCTGTGTAGCGGCAGGATTTCCATGAGGTCGTGATGGTAGTAGTATGTCGTGATGGTAGTAGTATGAGCCGTGATGGTAGATTGCTAGTAGTATGTTGTTAAGAGTACGTCGTTGTACTTCCACCGGTACTGGATCGATCCATCCTCATGTGTAATCAATGCGTATGCATGCATTTGTCTCGTAATGTCGTTTGTATTTGGATTGTGTTGTTTCTAATAAAAATAATAATGTGTGTCTACTCCCTCAGTATAAATTCAGTGAAAACGGAAAGTTTGTTCCCTTCATTTCTTAAATACCGGATGAACACAAGGCGAAAGTTTGTTTTGTAGCAAACATCATAAGATGACCAGGTTGCTACAAGTTTCTCAACTCATCACAACAAAGTTCACACCACTAAGTAGCAAACAGCAACATATCGGCAATTCTCCCCGCATATGATAAAACCCAACATCTTAAAAAAATAGTAGTAAAAGAAAAGATAAAACAAAGTCGAACAGTAGTCGTTCTACTCAATGAGACTGCATGAACAACAGGCGAAAGTCCTTTGTGTAGTATTCAGTTAGACCGGATTAAAGTGTCACTGGTACGCAACATTTTATAAGAAAAACTCAAAATCTTACAATTTAGTAGTACGCAATGATAAAACCCAACATCTTGAGAAAACAGTAGTAAAAGAAATGATAAAGTAGAGCCGCTGCTCTACTTCTTCTAATCCATCTACTAGTAGCAATTTCTACTAATTTTGGCGCTACTTCTTGGTCGATGGTGCACCCGGCACCTTGTTCCAGCTGCTCACAGACGAGGAAGTCGTTCTGTTGACGCCGCCCATGGAAGATGATGGTGCATCAACAGCAGATGAGGTCGTCCCTCCATTAGAGCCTTCTGCGGATGAGGTGCCACTCCATGGCAGACGGTTGAGCATGGTGGATGATGGCCTCTGCTCAACGAGGATGGCAGAGATTGACTGCCGCCGACCGATGAGGATGAGATAGGATGATGGCGCTTGGAGAAGACAGTTCGCCGGCTAGTGGTGGTGCTTCTGCGCTTGTGACCCCTAGCACCTCTTGCTGACCTGTGAAGGGTGCGATGATTCAGAGGCACCCCATCTTGGATTTCCATTTGTTCCACAAACTCCGAATCATCAGAGGATGTGTCCACCAGCACTCGAATGGGGCTCTGCTCTACCTCCTCTTCATCAGACGACTAGGGATCCTCCCTTTCATCAGAAGAAGAGGAGGATGTGGCTTGTGCCGCAGCTCTAGGAGACAATGGCTCCATGGGGAGAGAAAGAGGGTGATGTGCGAGAATGGAGTTTGTTGTTGGTTGCAAGAGTGGGGAGAGGAAGGGAGAGGGCGTTGTGCGAGAATGGGGTTTGTTGTTGGTTGCAAGAGTGGGATATTTATGAGAGGAACCCATTCAGCCATTATTGACAAGACGTCCCCCAAAAAGATTAGTTTTTCTACAATGTGGGAAATATTAGCTGAGAAAGGGGGAAAGTCTGTTTGGCGGAATGTTAACAGACCGGAAGAAACGTTGTACTCCCTCCATCCCGAAATAATCGCATACTGTACTCCGTATCTCATTTTTCAAGGAGCCAAAATGTGCAATTATTCGTCCCAAATTAAGTGCGCGTCTCAATTCTCGAGGAGTGAAAAATATGCACCTGTTTGACTTCGGTTGTCATGGGTTATTGGCATGAGCAACTCTTCTCTACTTGAAGGTCAAGACCGATTATTCATTGTTGTTTTAGAGGAGAAAGAAGCTGAGATGGCCGAATTAACTCTGCATTCATTCGTCGGGGACTTTTAGAGGATTTGGTTGCGAGAAACATGGCTACCACAATTAAATTTGCAATCATAGCTACTCATCACCACAAACTTCACACCACATATAATAAGCAGCAAACATCAGAAGATGATCTGGTAGCAAACACCAAAATACAAGCATGATACAAATCTGAACCATCTACCTAGCAATAACACCACGAATCACATTATGCCTCATTGTTGTCCTTGAGTGACCTCTTATATGAGGCCTGTCGCAGCAATTCCTTCACCATCTTCACCACAATCGTGGCAGAATCTAGGTGCTTCTTCACCGTCGTCAGCTCAGAGACAGTCTCTTGAATTTCCATCTTAGCCTTTGCACATTCTTCCTTCCACATCGTTGCCTCGCTTTCAGCTTTTTGGTACCTGTTGGCTTCACCCTTTTCTGTAGGAGACAACAGAGCATCGTTTCTCATTTTCTTTCTTGTCTCGAACAGGTTATGGGTTACCTCCCCGTAGTATCACACCATTGTCTTCAGCTCATCTGCTTTGACATTAGCCTCCTCCTTAGCAGTTGTACATGCTTCTTTCCACGACTTTGCTTCCTCTTCTACTTTTCCCTTCATTTCCACTAGTTTCTCTAGAACTTTTAGAGTCCTAATATCCCATTCTGGATCTATCCACCTAAATGACGCGCACTTCATGCCATTGATCTGCAGTCACCGATTTCGTTCATATCATTAGTATCACCTTCCAAGCCAATAATTTTGAGAATTAAACCATAATCTAAGGGTATCAAGGATGAGAAGATTTAGAATGGTGGACATGTGCAAAGGGAAAAAGAATAATGACTTCAAGGCACTAATGATGTCCTCGATGTCGGATTGCACATGGTATGGAATATCATAGATTCGTTCTCAACATCGTCACATCCTTCCTTGCACTTCTTTTGATCTTCATTTGACTTATCATCCCTCACTATACCTCTCTTGCTTTGCCTTGGATTTTTCTTCGTTTCCTTCTTTTCTTTTCTTTTCTTTTTCCATTTTTTTCTTCTTGCTTGTGTGCGCGCCACACATATACATATATATATTTTTTCTTCTTTCCACATCTTTATCTTCTTCTCCGAAGCCTTTTGCTCATCTCTTTAACATGAATACCAATCTGAATTTAAAATAAAATCTTGCCTAAAAATTGAATGAATCTTCGGTCATGGGTTGTGTTCAAGGAATAAGATGATAAAAAGATGTTTATGGGTTTGGGTATGGAATCCGGTGATGTACGGGGTATGACGAGGCTAGCAATAAAAGATATACATCAAGGACATGATCATTGCTCGAAATTAGACCTTCCAAGAGAGTAAAATCCTAACTCAATTCATCATGCTAAACAACACTTATGGTGGAGTATATATATAGGCCTTGTATAGGATAGATTTTACCTCTTAACTTGGAGAAAGAGATCGCTAACCTTCATAGCAAGGTGTTTCTCTTAATTTTCAGAAATTAAAGCCTCCAATGTTAGCGTTACTAAAAGCATAGATGAAGCAAAGTCCTAGATCAAAGTTTGAATATGGGTGCTTTACAAAAGTAAATTTCCACTAAGCACCACGGTAAACGATTAATCACCAAGCTCATGCTCGAATAACAAAGATAAAGTAAATACATAACAAGAAAAGAAACAAGAGGCTTGCATAAGACACTTTATATATCTTTTTTTTCTTGACTCAACACTAAATTAAGACACTTTCGAGCTAAAAAGATAAAGCAAAACTCACACTTGACTCTCACACTTGACTCAAACTAGACTCGATTATGAAGACTCGACCTAACACCACTTTAAGCAAAAATTTTAAAAAGAGTACCTAGCTAGCTCCCCCCCACGCTTAGATATTACGACGTCCTCGTCATAACTTTACAAAATGTACAATGGGGGAAACACGCTAACTACAACACCTAGTGAAACTTTCCGCACGAGGTGCACCACTCCTTCTTCTTGAAGTTCTTGTTCATCCCGAAGAGCTTCCTTTTATTCCGGTTAAGGAACTTAAAGTCATCTTCCACCACACGCTCCAAATCCTCGATCCTTTGCTGCAAGGCGTTGATGGTGTGTAAGCACTCATCAAGGGAAGAGAAGAGCTCCGCTATAGCATTGCGGCAAGCCGCAAAACACATATGGTGCTCTTCCACCGGATCATTATCGCTTTCGTCGTCTCCGTCGTTCGGATCGTCACCGCCGTCTGGGTTGCCTCCTTCGTCATGCTCGTGGTAGTCTTCCGGCTCCTCCTTGGGCACCTCCTCCCACACATAGAGGTCATTATCATCTCTACCACCAGATGCCCAAGAGCTAGGGCTCCGGTCATCGGAGTAGTCGCTATCTCCGTATATCTCCACCGGCTCGAGGGTCTTCTCTTTGTAATTGTTTCTCATCATCCCTAAGAGCCTCTTTGAATGACGTACGAGAGTAGCGGGCTTGTCTCCTTCTTCTCTTCAACCCACGGATTTCGGCTAGCCATTTGCCTTGTTGGAACACGCCCTCCGCAACAAATCCGCGCAGTCCTCTTCACTTCCTCCTTGAGCTTGGGCACCATAGCACGCCGACGAATCTCTTCGGTTGCCGGTGTTGGATAGGGGAGGCGTGCTTCTTCTTCCATTGTCGCCTTCACCACTTCCATCCCCTTGGTGCTGCTCGGGATCACCATAGGTGTCTTGGGTGTTTTCGTGGAGGTGAGAGATTGCAAATGAGATGCAATTCTCGAGCTCCCATGCGTCCTTAAATATCCCTTGAAAGATTTGGCCGAAATCCGTCCTTGCCTAATTTTGTAACTCCTAAAAAGGTCCAAGTTTTGTTGAGTTTCGAGTTCGTTTGCTCTAGTTTTGAGTTTTTTAGTTGGAGCTCTGTGGGCAAAACCGGTCTGACTGGTTTGGGAAAGAGGTCTGACCGGTTTGGTGTTTTGTGTTTTTGGCTAAGTCTGGCAAAACCGGTCTGACCGGTTTGGCAAAGAGGTCTGACTGGTTTCCCCTTCGCTGAGAGAGACTAAGTCTGAGTAGACCGGTCTGACTGGTTTGAGTATCCAGTCTGACCAGTTTGGGTCTGGAAGTTTTGCTCGAGTTGTTTTCCGTTGCGTTCTCGAGTGTTTCTGGTGGTTTGCTAGTTCCTAGGTCCAGCAGCACTTTAGTGGCTGTGTGGATTTGACTAATGAGGTGTTGAGGATCTTGGACTTGCGTTTGGGACCAAAGGCCGAGTTCGACTCTTCGGAGAAGAATTTTTATCAGCTCCCATTCACTGCCCCCCTTTCTGGTCGCCATTCTGGTCCTTCACTACTTACACGTAAGGCATCACCGAGTGTCACGGTGGCATTCTCCGCTGCTACGAGGTCTTCATGATCCGCGGAGATGTCTTCCTCCTAGGGCGTGCCGTTCCAATCGATATCCGAGTCGATTTGAGGCTGTCCTATAGCAGTCGACGTAGGTGGACATTGTCCGTCCCTTGTGGCTGTTTCTTGATCTGGTTGCGGCAGGTTTATATAGGCTTGATCTGCTTCTACGTCTTGAGCCGCTAGGGTGGGCACTGTGTTGATTGGCTCGGGGTCCTCCACGACCTGGGTGATCGGTGTTGGCACGTCGCTGGCGGAGCTCTGCGCTCGGGTGTCTGCTGCGGATGTAGAAATGCTAGCTGGTGATGGATGACTGCTTGTGGTGCTCGTCAGCTCTGAGCTCGACCTGCAACAAATTTTTCTGTTAGTACTCTATGACCTACAGATTTGATTCACAAATAGTAAAGGCAATTGCTTACTTTGGGAATGACCTTGGACGTGGGTTCAGAACCCGTGGTCGAGGCCTCACGGGAACCTTCTCCTGGACCCAGCCATGGTGACCAGCTTCTCCTTGTAGCGGCAGAGGTCTTCCTCCATGACCTTCGTCACTTCGGCCTTCTTCCGCTTGGTCTCTGGGCTGGGCGACCTGGGCGCCATGACTGTGTCATCTTCTCCCGATTCAGATTCCACAAGGACCTCGTCCTTGCCCTCTCCAGGCTTTGCTGGTGGTGGGGAGGAGCACTCTTCCTCTTCTTCTTCTTGGCCTCCAGCTTAGCGGTCATTGATGTAGCCACCTTCAACTGCGACATCTTTGCAACCGCCTGCCGCGTATGACATGCAGGCTTGCTGGCGCTCAATTCGCCGACCTCTTGGTCATCATCTCCATCCACTTCAATGGACGAGTCCGACAGGTAGCCCTCCAGCAGGTCGGCTGGTGGCGCCTGGCAGTCTTTTGAAGCTCTTAGCTTCCTCCGCGGCTCCATACCGGTGGGCAGTGGTGCGACGCACCAGTACTCCAGCTCGCGCGCCTATAAGACACAAAAAAATATGATTATGAGGTCTTCCTCTATAGTACAAACATCATCAAGCTACATGAAGAGGTCGAAGTCTTACCAGATTAGCTGGATGGACTAGCGAGTGTGCCTTTGGGCACGTCTTGTTGTGGATCCTTCCACTGAAGAGGTGGCTCACCCGGGCGACCATCTCCTTTTTGGAGACCTTCCGGTTGGCCTCTCAGGTTTGGTCTGTTTGCCCCCAGTACTCATAGGCTGGGTCCTACCTGACTTGCATGGCGTGCTTCCCTACCTGATCTTTTCTATTGCGCCTTGTCTTGTTGCGGTGGGCAAAGAGAGCTTGTGACTTTACAGTGGCTTGTATTGTTGACTCGTGACTTCATAGTCTTCCTGTGCTACTATCCTAACTCTGTATCAGACAGCCCTACGCCATATGGTTCTGTGCCTCCTAGTTTAAGGACCTGCTACGTCTGAACTTGTTGAAAAAATTGCACCCACTATGGCTCTGCTGCACCCATTATGGCTCTGCGTCCTAGTTGCACACACTTGGCTCTGCAGTGTAAAAGAACCTAATGCCAATAAGCCTAATTTCTGTTTCCTGGGCAGAATGGTGATAGGTTCGATTGAAGACCTTCTTGAGGTAGGCGTGCCTCACTACATTGCTAGTCCATTTGGGCGCCTGGAGTCCAGATCAATCAGGTCTACAATTTCATCGGGCCTTCTTGGGGTCGGTGTGCCTTGGTACCTCGGTCCTTCAATACCTCAGTACCTATTTGGCTCTGCTAGATGCCTAGCAGCTATGCTGGTCATCTGGGAACCAAATGGTCTTCTTGAGGTCGGTGTGCTCTTCTAGCTTTGCCAACCTAGTTGGGCGTCCTGGATGCGTGACCTCCTTGAGGTCGGTGTGCTCTTTTCAGCCTTGCCAGCCTGTTCTAGACACCTTTTTTTAGGGCTAAGACTGAAGGCCTTCCTGAGGGGTGCGCACCAAATAGGCCCTACCAGGCATCTTTAGGTGTTTGGGCACTGTTGATTTGAGGACTTCTTGAGGTCGGCACGCCTCTGTGGCTCTGCCAGACTCCTTGTAGCTATGCTTGGAGGTCTGGGTGTCTCTACAATGTTAATCTCTCTTCTTTTTTGATCATCAAACCGGCCAGGATGCCCGCTTCAATGCTTGGGGACTACTCTACGAGAGCGTCTTCGACGTCCTCTACTTTTTTTCCTTTTTGGATCATCAAAGCGGCAATGCTGCCATTTTCAATGCTCGGGGACTACTCTACGAGAGCGTTTTCAACGCCATCTAATTTTTCTTCGCCGCTTCGACCTACTGGAAGTCTACTTCTTATAGGTCGGCACTCTACCGCGCAACTCTTGGGATATTACAAACAGGTCGGCTGCTAAGCTGGCTACTTTTTTCTTTTGGACCGACGTGCATGCTATTTGACCTGTCGATGGCTCCACGACTTCGTCATGACTCCATCAAGATCGCTGCGCCTACACATCGCTCGGGGGCTTGTGAGACATGGGTACCCCATGCCCACCAGCCAGGGTCACGACCGTCCCCGACAAGTGGGTCCGGCCCACCAGAAGACTCGCCGACCTGATAGTGGGCCCAACAGACCTGATCTGTGGCACACAAGACCTCCCCAAGACCTTATCCGATACGACTAGAAGATTTGGAGTACATGTCAAGACGTCGGCTGCGCCGTCCGACCTTCTGAAGATTACGGAATACAATTGTAATCAACTAGAGATAGGTCTCCTGGTCGTAACCGACCAGGACTCTGTTCGATCGACCTTGTCCGCTGACCAATATAAGGCGGGCAGGGCCGTCCTCCAATGTATGCGTTCCCAATTGCCAATCAATCAACACCAACAACTCGACATAGGGTTTTACTCTCCGATGGCCTGAACCAGTATAAACTCGCCTTGTCTCGCTGTGTTCCGTGTGCTACGCTAGCATAATCATCAAGTTCTTAGTTCCCAATCTCCTCCACCGAACAAATAAACCACCGAGGTTCACCCCCCCTGTGGACTGCTCACATCTAAACCTCTGACAGCGAGAAGGTCCGTCGTCGGCGCCTGCTTTACTACCCTCCGCCGCACCGCGCATGCACCATCCATCTCTAATTAACATGGCATGCATATGTTTCATGCTAAGTGCACCAGCTGATCTTTTAGTTGTGGAAATGGCATCGGCAGGTGGAGAAGGTGATGACCAGAGACCCGATGAAGAAGCGGGAGGCTGAGGAGCGGAAGGAGGACCGGAAGCTAGAGATCGAATCTGACAAGACGGGTGAGAAGGCCGGCCGTAGCTCCGAGAATACCATCACGCACACGGTAGAGGAGTAGGCAAGCTAGCTGACTCTGCTGCTTATGTTTCGAAATGATTAATATCTTTTGTTGCATAGTTTAACTTATGGAAGTGTAAGCCAGATTGCTTGTTCTGTTGTGGACATTACATACTACTCCCTCCATTCTCCTTTGATAGGTTTATTTGTGTAAAACCATTTTTTTCTCTTTTGATAGTCTCATTTGAGATGTCACCTCGTATTTGGCATAGATGATTGTTTGATTCCGTGCAAAATAACTGTTCTAAAAATATTCTTATCATAAAGAGAATGGAGGTAGCTCACTAGTTGGCTATTGACGCTATGTTGGTAATAACGCTACAAAAGAATTTTGATGAATCAAAATATGTCATAAACAATTTTTTATTGAAAAAAGTTCAAATTACTCTCTTTATAAACAAAGTTTGAATAACCTCTTAAGTTATTTCTTGCTTCAGTTTCTCTATAAACTATATTATTTGGTTGCATTTACCTCTTAATATAATTTATCTTTCTTTCCATAAATGGAGTTTTAAGTTCAAATTTTGCCATTTATTGCCGACAACATAAGATATGTTAAAAAATATATCATAATTTTTTCATCACTATTTTGATAAAATAAAATTTATCATAATATACATTATATAAAATTAATGATGAATACACAAATATTTTTAATATAGATAAAAATGTTCACTACCATCTTGTACCATATGGAAAGTCTCAACTTAAAATTCAATTTGTGCATGGTAAAATAAAAGTGACAAATTGCATCATGGGATAAGTAATAGTAGAGGTTAAAAATTCAACTTGTGTATGGTAAAATAAAAATAACAAATTGCATCATGAGTAAGTAATAGTATAGGTTAGATAGTAAATTGAACAAAAACATAGTTTAGAAGGTTATCTAACTTTCTCTAGTAATTTGAACTTTTTTTCTTTTTTACTTATGATGCCCATGTGACAAAACACCGGTCGTCATTAATCGAGGTTTACAAATCTGATGTTCATTATTTGAATATTTATTGTCATAAATTGCCTTCTATAGTTCATGATCCATGTCATGATGGACAAGACAACGTGCTTTTATGTGAAAGGGCCTCTAGTACAGTAGTTACAGCACCTGAGTAGCACCCAGCAGGCTCGAGTTCGACTCTCTATAGGAGAATTAAACGAGCCTGAAATAAAATTTATAAAAAATATAGGTAGGAACTTCCATGCTGACTTCGATAAAAAAGAAAGACAATGTGGTTTTACTATGATGTTTTCCCATGATGGATAAGAATCCGATGAGAACCCGACGTGCTATGTCAATTGGACATCGTTGAGATATTGTTTGGGCATAAAATGAATTTGACAAATTTATTGTTGGGTTGATCTAAATTGTTTCCACATGCTAATATTGTTCTCATAGTCTAAAATTAATTTCCATAGGTTCATTTAAAATTAATTTCAACATATCTATTTTTGTGACGTCGAGCCGTGGTGTTTGAGCATATTAGTTGCGGTCATAAATATGAAGAAAAACACTTGTAGCTCAATTAAAGAGGGCTAAGATTCCTTAAATTTAACTAGCCTAAGGAATAACTACTTTAGAACATGTCAGCATAGCATAGAAAGTTATATAAGATACATGCACAAAATATTCTAGTGTCCAATTTAAGGAATTTCCTTCATTTTGTCTGCAAAATAAATAGATAGACAATTCAAATTTTTCTTGGAGTCCACATGAACCGCTCACTCTCCTCTCTATCCTTATCTTCTCCTAAGTCTTACCCTTTCTCAATTTTTTTCTCGGCTCCACGTGCACAACTCTCTATCCTCTCCATCATTGATCCTGTTTGGATATTGTAACAGGGATAGAGTTAGAGTTAGTTTTTAACTCTAACTCTAAACTAACTCTAGCTTTAATGGTATTTGGATGGAATGGTTAGAATGATATTAAATGTACTTTTTTCAATTATTAGGTGTGGGTAGAGAGAGAGAGAAAAATTATTTTTTGGTGGACCTAACATGAACTAGCTCTATCACCTCTTAGGTAGTGAGTTAGATGCAAACTAGACCAATCTGACCTTCGTGTTTGGATACTTTGTGACTAATTAAGCTCCAATGAACTAAAACTAACTCTAGCATATGGATCAAACACGACTACTGCCTTCTACCAGGCTCGGGGAGACCCTGACGGCGCAGCTATATATGTCCTGGTGGGGCATGACCAGCCTCGGGAGCAGTCGCGACCAGGGAGCGGTGGGGTGCAGCCAGGTCCGACGGTGGTGCGATTATAGATGGCCAAATGGGCCAGGCCCGATGGGCCGGCCCGAGAACGGTCCGAAAAAGCCCGGCACTAGAACGGCTCGGCACGAAGAGCATAGTGCCTCGGGCAGGCCCGGCCCGATGGTCGGACAGGGCCTGGGCCGCACCCTCGGCACGGTGGCCCGGCACGGGCACAGCACGATTTTTGGGCCATCCCGATGTCGACCCGTTAAAATTATTCCTCTTCATATAAAATCCACCAAACCCTAAATTCTTCCTCATTTCCCTCTCCTTCCACTACAACAGCCGCCAGCTCTTCCTCCCAATCCCCCTGACCCCCTCACGGCCTCACCACCGCCGGCAGAGCCTCCAGCCCTCCATCGCTGGCGGCCTCTGTCTCTCCCTCCTCCTTCAATCGGGCGGCTGCTCCATCCACCACCGCCATGGCCGCGCGCTCGCGCCCAAGCGCCGCCGCAGGCCGGCGAGATCTGCGCTGCGGCCAAGCACCGCTGCAGGCCGGCGGGATCTGTGTCGTGGCCAGGCGCCGCCACAGGTCGACCGGAGCTGCGCTGCCGGTGATCCCTCTCTCCCTCCTCCTTCAATCGAACAAACACTCCATCCCTCCTCGGCTCCTCCTCCATCTCTGTGGCTGCACCGGCCACGACCGCCATGGTCGCGCACCCGCGCCCCGCCACGCCGGCGACCGGCCGCCGCTGCTGCAATGGGCGCAGCCAGCAGCCAGGCGCCACCGCAGGTCGCCGGGGGATCTGCGCCGCGGCCAGGTGCCGCCACAAGCCGACCGGAGCTACACCGCCGGGAGCCGCGCAGTACAGCAGAGTCGACCTCGTCGGGCCTGATGGGCTACACGGGCCGTCGGGCCTTACCGTGCTTAGAGCCAGTCCAGCACGGCCCGAAGGGCATTAGGGCTAGGCCTGGGCTGGCACTTCGGCATGGTGGTCCGACACGGCCCGACACGAAAGACCATTGTGCCTTCATAGTGCCGGGCCTGGTCGGGCCAGGCCAAGTCGGGCTAGGGCCGGGCGGCCCGTTTGGCCATCTAGAGGTGCGATCAGCCTCGCAGGCACCCGCGTCAAGGAGTTACGCCACCTGCGGCTCGTCCCGGGGATGGGCACGAGGGGCAGCCTCCCAGCGGAGGCTCCGGACCCGTGACGCGCCATCCGTGCCGAGCGGAGCTTTCTTTAAAAAAATCGGTTTACAGGGGCGGGTGAGGCCGTAGCTCATCTTTTGCAGGGGTCGGCGCCCACCACTGCAACATAGCCTTATTTCTAACTGCGAAAAGGCTGAAACTACAAGTGTCATTTCGTCCACTCCTGCAAACTTAGGGCATGTTTAGTTCCCCAAAATTTTGGGGCCAAAATTTTTGGGACCTCTTTCGGGGTCTATTAGAAGTAGTAAACGTAGACTAATTATAAAACTAATTACACGAATGGACGGGAAATTTCGAGACGAATCCATTAAGTCTAATTAATCCGTCATTAGAGATTGTTTACTGTAGCATGACGTTGTCTAATCATGACATAATTAGGCTCGTTAGATTCGTCTCGAAAATTAAGGTAGGGGTTGTGAAATAGGTTTTGTCATTAATCCATATTTAATACTCCAAATTAGTGTTTGAAGTTTGATGTGACGGGTGGTTGGTGAAATTTTGGTGAACTAAACAGGACCTTAACAAAACAGAACCACATGTTTAAAAAAAATCTGGTTAACCCCTTCTTTTCCACAGCATCACGGGAGAATATACGCATACTATAAACTTGAAAATAATTTATCTCATTCCTGGACAAAAGTGACCTAATAATAATATATTTTACATCGTTTTTTTTACTCGGTGCATAATGAGCTGGCTTCCATATAGAGGAATAATCATTAATCAGGTCACTTTTCTGGTATACACTGAGCATAGTGGCGAAGCCAGGATCGAGCCCGGGGGGCTTTCCTGTCCTTATTCCACCTCCGGTTCCTCCTTCCTTCATTCTTCTGCTCAAAATCTATAGGAGGGGCTCAGGGGGGCTTCATAGCATTTCCAGCGGTAGCCGGGGCTCGAGCCCTGGCCGCCCCGGTGCTGGATCCGCCACTGACTGAAGCATCCAGTTGAACCTGATACCCTGTTTGGCCGGGGAGCTCCACCATAGGATAAGCACTTGTTTGTTAAAAAGAGAATCAGGTTCTAGTAGGTGTGTTGACTTTGGAAATCCATGTTCAATGGAACTACTTCGGTGCTCTGTGAAGTTCTTCAATGCTTTGAGAACTGTTTATAATTTTAATCTATGTTCCAAACAAATATGTTCCAAATTCTACAACAAGCGGTGATTTGTACGTCTTCATTTCTTTTTTCACAGGTAGGTGTAATTTCCAATGTATTTGTGATATTACAAAAACTATGATAGTATCTCAAATCTTCAGTTCTAGGCTCATCCTTCCTGATGTTTATCACCATTCGTTAACTTTATAACTTCCCTTTGACCACCTTTGTCTATTGGATTCCTGACCTTTTTTTACCGTAGTTCTTTTATATAGAGTAGCTAAACTATTTATATATATAAACCTATACATCAGTTGATTTTTTCAAGAATAGATTTTAAATGCAAATCCTCGCACACGCGGGCACGGTGCTCACTCACACAATCATATCATATATATGAATGTTTACGAGATACTGAGTTGGCAAATATATCGACAAAGTCAACCCGCTCATCATTTTTTACAGGCATGCATTTCCCGTGTACTACTAAATGAACAATAGCTAAAAATTGGAGCATCTACGGGTCTGAACTTAAACTCGACTGGATAGATTTTCCACCACAAAGGATCTTACAAACCGAGATATATGCCCAGTTCCCCCAATGCATTCACAGTTTGTTATAAAAAAACTACATAAATTCAGAATAATTTCTCTAAAGTATACAGAAGAACATCGACTAGTTCACATGTTTGCAATTCCTTCAAGGGTAAGAATTAACAAAAGAAAGATAGTACGAAGGAAGGGCGAGGCCATGCACCACCTGTGGAGATAATGGAACTTCCATTAACTGACCATCTAGTCTAGCATATGAACAATTGGTTCTTCACTTGACTAATTCCATGAGCCCTCCATGAGTGCAGAAATGCAGGACAGCATAGCACAAAAATCAGAAAGGACTAGCTGTCACATTCTTCAGCAACTAACCTGAGAGGGCAGAAACTGAGAAAAAACAACCAAGAGGGGACCAACTACTTCGAAGAAGATGCCATGCGTGTATATACAAGCAAAATCATACGGACTCACTATGGTTCTGAAATAATGATCATAGACTATATTGTCCATCACACCTCAACAAAACCTAATTAACAGGTAATCTAGATGGATATGTATACAGCACAACCACAAGTCCACATCTAGCGTCGTTATTTTTCTTCGGAGAACGTAGATAGAATAGATGCACCGATGATCAAGGGCCAAATAATCACAGTGCAGTCTTCGTTGCTCACCTCAGCGCCCTGATTTGCCAGGTGGCCTGCGACCATCCTTGCCACCATATGCAGACTCCTCACCATGGCCCTGATCACCGAGGCCATTGTTGGCAGCCGGTACAGGCACAGTGGGAGAAGCAATGGGGGAGTAGTCATCTTCACGGCCACGACGAGCGATCTGCGGCGAGGGTGGTGTCCTCATGGTATCAGTGGCCTTACCTTGTGGCTGCTGCGGTACTGCCACTGGCTCTTGGCGGCGAGGACCATCAGCTACACGCTCAGATTGCTTGGGAGCTTGGTTGGCCGGAGCAGACGTCCTGGAAATATGATACCCATGCTCAAGGGGGTCCACAATGTTTGGAACCCTAATAAGCTTAGGACCTTGGCCAACTGGAGTTGCTGAGGAGGTCTTCTGGCGCTTCTCCTTGAGCCCAAAAGCTTGCCCTGATGGAGTAGACGAGTTGGCCATCTGCTCAGCCCAATCTTCAGGACCATTGCCCATTCTTGGGGTAGCAGGCGGCGAGTAGTGCGGTGGCGGAGTACGCGGTGGGTCCTTGAAATCTTGTTCCTTATCGTCCTCACTAGCGCCATTGCCCGTTCTTGGAGTAGGCGCCGACTGCTTTCCATTTCCAGTGGACGGTGGGTTGACGGACTCAGCGTGGCCGTCCCCATGACCTAGACGATGGGTCGTCGTCATCCCGGTGCCACTCTCAGAAGGTGACCCATGATCATCGCCGCAGCAGAACGGGAGACACATAGCCGGAAGCCGGCGGAGCCAAGGAATAGCTAGCCGCAGCAAGGAAATTATTCCGAGAGCGATTGGACTGGAGATAGGTAGGGAGAGTGTGTTTAATGGGGTGTGGTTAGGCCGGAGAATATATCGGAGCAGATATTGGACGCCAGTCAGGTGAGAGTTCGTAGGACTTAAGCTAACGTTAAACTCAATGAAGATACGTCCACACCGAAGCAATAGAAAGATAGATGCTCGTCCTCAATGATGGAGAATTTATGCCCAAGGCTCTTGTGGGACCTTGGTTCAGTTATCTGAACAAAAGAAGAACAGATAGTGTGATGCTTAATGTTTCAAAAGAGAAAGGGAGACAGAGACAAAGCGCTGCTATCTTTGCTTCTTGTATAATTGCCAGATGTGATGCCCATGTAAAATGTTCTCGACCTCAATCCGGAATCTTTTGTCAGGGAGGGTCCCTGCTCCCATATCTTCCTGCTAGGTGACGCTTTCTTATTTGTTCGAATTTCGCTGCACTACATTTAACCCGTATAGCTTTGTTACATAGATTCATTGAAGTCCTTCTTTCTTGGGTTTTCTTTAAGGTGTGTAGAAGCTAACCAGTATAGTACTGGAAAGTGTTTTTTTAAGACGTGCAAAGCACGTTTTTTGTTAAGAGAAGAGAAAGTATTACAACTAAGCAACTTTAAGAGAAACTCTAAAGTTCAAAGAACAGGACCCAACAAAGAAACAAAAACAGCACGACTAACGGACTGAAAGAAGCTGAAGGAGATGAGAAACCCCACCACCACCACCACACCGAATAAGAACTAAGAGGTGAAGCCTAGTCTGCATGAAATGGCACCAAGATTGTACACTCATCACCAGGAGGGAATGACGTGAACGACGCCATCATCCGTCTGTCCAGGAAGGAGCAGACCCAATGAGGCTGCAACGACAATGCCTCCAGCGAGGTAAACTACACAAAGAGTGCAACCGTTGTTGGCACCGACCGAAGTTGTGTCAGGCTTTCGTCAAGCCCCAAAACCAACTTCTCGCAGCCGACCTTCAACGCTTGGGTGGTAGACGAACCGATGGGAAGGCAGCATGGGACCCAAAGCGACATCAACAGGGAACAAGAGCACGCGGGCGAACTACGACCCTCCCAAGACGGCGGTGAAGGTAAACAACCCAAAGATAACACTTCACGATGACAGGAGCCGGAGGCCCGAGGTAGCACCAAAGAGCCAGCGAACTCGAGGCTGGCAGCGGAGTGGAGGCGGTGAAGACGAGGTCGGCAGCCGACGGCAGAGTGAAGGTGACGAAGCGGAGGGGCCACCGACCGTCAGGACCTTGAGGCGGGTTGACAGTCGGGGATGGGAGGCTGGGCGGCGGCGTAGGCACCTAGAGCCCACCGCGACCCGCCGAGCGGCGCCGGGCCCTTCGTGGCCTACCAGTGCTGAAGGAAAGGGGGACACTAGCAACCACGCAGGGGCGGCGCCCGACTACCAATGCCGGAGGAGACGTGGACAATGGTAGGCACACAGAGGTAGCGCTGGGCGTCGGTAGGGAGGAGAGGCCACGGCCGCCGGCGGGAGCGAGAGACGCGGCAACCGGCGAGGTGGAGCTCCGGGGAAGGCCGCGGGCATCACCGGCGGGGCGGAAGAGGTCGCGAAGTCAGGGGACACCGTCAGGTAGGGGGCGCTGTGACAAGGGGAAGGGAGCCGGCCCAGGCGCACGCGTCGGTGGCGACGCCCTCCCTTCCTCCCCGCATCGGCGGCGGTAGCTGCAGGAGTGGAGGCACTACGTGAAAACCTCAAATAGGTCACACAGCATTTGTAACGGGCCCTTAACACCCGTTACATGGACCCCACCTGTAACAGTTGTTGTTTGGCGCTCGTTACGCATAAGCGTGGCAGGCTCGACCCCGACGTGGCCAACACACCGCCCGTTACCAATGAGGACTTCCAGTAACAGGCTTCTTAAACACCCGTTACAGTTATTCTTTGTAATGGATGTTAAAATGCGGCCGTTACAAAAGTTAAACCTATCGGTAACGGGCCATTTGAGTCCATTGCCGATCACTGCCCTATCGGTAACAGGCTCTTTAAGTCCGTTACAGATCACTACCATATCGGTAATGTGCTCTTTAAGTCCGTTACTGAGGACAATTTGACCCCCGTTACTAGACTCGGAGCTCAATAATTGAAGTCCATTAGCACTCTCACTGCCGTCAAATATTTCACTATGTCATCATAGCAAATATTAGATATCACACAAACATATAATCATGTCTCTTAATAAGATGCAAAACCACACATACACATATATAGATAGTAGTGATAAGAGCATATTCTACATATTTAAGATGCATATATAGCATCACATGTTCACATATGACATGCATAATGTTCAGAACAAACATATTCACATGATCACATCTGACGTGCATCAGCAGGGGCACTAGTTAGATAGCTTCTTTTGTGCTACAACCTCAAGTTCAGCTATCTTTGCCTCTAGTTTTACAAGTTTTTCCTGCAGCTCAGCATTCTTCTTTGCAGCTTCGGCAAGTTCATTATCCTTCATCTTCTGTACGCTTTTAAGCTTCTCCACCTCAGATTCTAGTATTTTCTGACCATTTGCTAGGAGACTTATGTCGTCCACAGCCTTGTCATCCATCCTTCTATCCACCTTGTCGAGTACTTTCCAGATGCAGTCAAGATCCTCTTGAGTAACAACACATCTCTACAACAAAGGCAAATTGATGCAAGTTTCATAATTAGATTGCCAAGTTTAATATCATGAAAGATGTAACTGGTCAAACAAGAAAGTTGTTTAGTTGTAACTGGGTTCGGAACTTGCCTCAGCAAAGTGATCACTCCTTACTTCCAGATTTTTTATGTCATTCCGGGTGTAGTCAAGAGCTTGGTTGATCCTGTGGATTTCTTTCCAGATCATGTCAAGGTCCTCCCGAGTTACAGCAACTCCCTAAAACAAAAACACTGGATGTTCAGTTAATAAAAGTCGATGTAGCATGGAGATTTAGAAATTGAAGTAGTATATAGAATAAGTTCAACAATTTTGTGAGTAGAATATGATGAGTACCATGCATTAAATTTCAAGCATAACAAAATTTCTACTCGAAAGGTTAATAATTTTCCTCCCAAGTAACAACACAGTTCTAAAACAAAGGCAAATTGAAGCAAGCTTCACAATTAGATTGCCAAGTTTAATATCATAAAGTTGTAACTGGTCAAACAAGAAAGTTGTTTAGTTGTAACTAGGTTCAGAACTTGCCTGCTTCTCTTTACCAATGTCATCCTTCATTCTTTCCGTCCCGTTTAGGAATGTGCAGATGTAGTCTAAGGTTTTCTTGAGCCTGTCGATTTCTGTCAAGATCCTGACAATGTCATGTGCTGGTACAACAACTTCCTAAAACAATGGAAAATTGATGCATTGGAACTATTGATCAGTGAAGGCACTAGATGTTCAGTTAATAAAAGTCGCTGAGCATGAACATTCAAAACCTGAAGCAGTATACAGAATGAGTTCAACATTTTTGTGAGCAGCATATGATGAGTACCAGGAATTCAATTTCAAGCATAAACCTAACTTCAAGCATACCAAACTCGAGGAAGGCTCGGCCTCTGCCTGCCGGGCGTCACCGGAGTGCACCCCCTTGGCGCTTGCGCACGTGTACGACCTCCTCCCCCTGGCCGACGAAGAACCGACCTCTTCACTGCGGAACCTCACTCTCTTGGCGTGGGCGGCGGGCGGGGCCTTCTCCTCCTCGCTACGGAACCTCACTCTCTTCGCGGGGGCGGCGGGCGGGGCCTTCTCCTCCTCACTGCAGAACCTCCCTCTTGAGTCGCGGTAGAACGACTGCTTTCCGCCGGCCATCTCTGCGACGGAGACAAGGATGGAGAAGGGGAGAGAAGGCGATGGAGACGAGGAAGGCAGAATGGTAGAGTGGCAGGGGAGAGTGGCTTTTGGTCAAACATTGGGAACAAAGGATACATGGATAAGCCAAACCGCGTCTCCAATGCATGGGGGCGGTGTGTGGGGCCAGCTCCCCCTCGTCGGTTTGGAGGGGCAAAAGCGACGCGGAATAACCATCTCTTGTAGTCTCCTTTCTGTCTGTCTTGATTAACAGGTCAGCCCGATCTCTCAGGGCTCCCATTTCGACATACAGGCATAATCAACACATATCTTTTGAGACAAAACAGATATAATATAGATAAAGATAACTTGTCCACAAATATAGATAAAGATTACTTGTCCACAAAGATCCACACAGATATACATAATTATTACAAACAGTTAACTTGTCCATCTAGCTAGGCCTTAACTTGCCCATCACATTTTTACAATAGTCATGCTATCTGACCATGCACATCAACAAAAGCATGCCCCCTTCAACATCAACAAAAGCATAGTATCTTCAACTAAGGTTTGCTTTTTTTGCAGCCTCTTCAAATGCAACCAAGGTATCTTGAAACACATCGAGCGCATCTTCCATGGGCTGCAAATTTTGTTCAGCCACAAACGTGTACCGCCTCATGAATGTAGCCTTTTTGAGGAGGATGTGCATTTCTTCCATAATATTATCAACCTCAGGTTTCACATATTCCCAGACAGTATCATGCCATTTTGATTCCTATGGAATGAAAAACATAGGAAAGTTGCTACATTGATCATTTGGATGAACCATAGGAATGAGAAGATAAAGATAGACAAAGGAACAAGCCATTTCATAGGAACAAGTTGCTACATTGCTACATTGATCATGTTAGAAATCTTACAAAATCTCTATGGAACAAGCCATTTCATAGGAACAAGTTGATCAAGCTCAAGCTCAAGCTGCTCCATCTATAGAACAAGTAAAAGGCACTGTGATTTAGAGAAACTTGCCTCGCCGTCGTCGTGGTAGTTGCCAGTGTCGGATATGAGGTCCTCTACACCTTCGCCGCTCCCTCGACCCCTCTCCATCGTTGCAAGACATTTGCTGTCGCAGACGTGAGGCAGGCGCCTCGCCCTCTTCGCTGCCCCCTCACCGGCACGCTTCTCCCTGCCGTTGCTTGGCCCCTCGTCGGAACCCGAGAGGATCCAGTCGATGACGCTCATCTCTGGCTTTGGGTTCGCTGCACCACCGCTTGGCCCCTCTCCGACGCTTATCGTCGTCTCCGTCTTTGCCGCCATCTCACCGGCACGCGTGTGGATCCAGTTGCGGCACCGCATCACGTTCGGCTTCTCCTGCTCAATCCACGGTGTGCGGGGTCGTCCACTGCTTGGCTCTTGCCGGCGATCATCGTCATCTCCCCACCTCCACTCACCTCGCCGGTGCCGCCTCCGCTAATCCCTAGTGAGAAATGAGGAAAGCGTCATGTGTGCTGCGCTTATCCATTCGGGATGTTATATTCATTTTCCAAAATGGAGAGCCATTGCCGACGCGGGTTCGAGAACTCACGTCACATTGGTTGTCACATGGGTCCGGGTGGGCAGGCAATGGTTATCTTTTTTATATAGGCTGCTGACACTGACACGTGGGCCCAATACTAATTTTTTTAAATGAAACTTGCTTCCCTCAAATATTAGAGCCCATAAAACAGTACCTATAAATTCATTAAAAATACGAATAATTCGTAGTTGGTCATTTAGTATTCGAATAAAATATCAGCAGACACACTTGTGTAACCAAAATTATCAAAATTCGAATTTTTATCTCATGTTTGGGATATAATAATTCTAATAACGTATTAGGTTGCTCTAAAAATTTTACAAATTGAGTTGGCAACATAATTTGGGTCCCTAAACTTGTCATAAAAATTTCAAGTGGTTTCTAAAAAGGAAGATCATACTTGTGTATAATTGTGTACATCTCTCACATAGTTTCCTAAAATGTTACTTCAACACTGAAGTTTTCCACACTTTACAACATGTTCGAACTCATATACATTTGAAATTTTAACACAACCTTGTGTTCACCTTAACAATACAAAACACAAAGTTTCATTAGTAATGGTTGGGTAAAACAAATATTACTTCTATGTTGTACTTGTAAAAAACAAGATAAAGGCGTATAAACAACATTCAAGAAATGGAGTTATATACGAAACAATTTCATAAATGAATAAAAGTTGATTTTAGAAAAAATCAGAAATAAATATCATCAAATTTGTAGATTAAAAGGGGAAAAGAGAACTGTTCTTCATTCGAATAGAACTGGATCCGCGTCTCCTTTGTTGCTCTTCCATAAATTCACACAGATAATACGAGCAACACAGATTTAATTTGCAGGTGCAAAAGCAAAAGCAAAACATAGATTTATTTTCCTATTCCGATACTCCATTCGAACTTCAACAATTCGTAGCAGAGCCTACAGACTTCGCTGCAAAACAAAGCAATTACATGGCAAAAGCAAAAGCAAAAGCAAGGCTAGTTCACTAATCAGTAGTAGTTGTTTCCTATTCCAATTGCCCATTCGAGCTTCACCATTTCACGATGGAGCCTACAGGCTTCACTGCAATACATAGCAATTTCTTCAAATCCTTTATCCACGCCGCAGCTGTTGCTTGCGCATGGCTGATCTCCGCACACCTGTGCCGGCGGCGGCAGCGGGTCTCCCCAAATGCACCACGTCGTCCTCCAAATAGCTTCCGCGGCCTTCTTGCGCAAAGGCACACAGCCCTCGTTGCTCAGCCGTGTTGTCGTCCCGCTGCCGCCCGAGACCTGCCTCATGTACCGCTTCATGGTGTCGTCGGCGGCGGCACCGCCATTATCCCTGTATAGCAAGATGGCGTACAGATAGGCCGCCGCATCGTGCCCACCATCGGCGGCACGCCGGAGATCATCGCTTTGCCTGTTTTCCATGAACACGGCGTTGATCCCGAAGTAGAAGCAAGCCCCCAGATTGTCGAGATCGGTCAGCATAGCAAGGAAGGCTGTGTAGGCGGTGAGGTCCCACATCCAAGCAATCTCATCTCTTATCGCCTCTATCGACAAATGCCGACCGATGTCACGGTGGCTGCACAGGCGACGCATGGTCGAGCAGGTACCTCGTAGGCTGCAGAGGTCAGCCAAGGGCTGCTCCGAGGTCGCACCGACGAGCGCCGCAATCTCAATGTGGACCTCCTGAGGGAGGTCCTCCAGCAGCGACGGCTGGTGCGGCCTGCTAGGCATCTCCGGGAATGGCAACCACCGTCTTCTCGTGCCTAATCACCTGCCCCCACGAAGAGAGAGAACACGCTGAGGAATGAGGACGATGAGGAGTGTATGCAGTTGTGGTTTTTTCGCGGGTAGATGAAGGGGCCAGGGCAACAATATTTATTTGTGTGTCTCCGATGAGTGGATACTACTAATTACACATCTCGCTTATCGAGGAGTCAAACTCTTTGAAGTTGGACCAAATAATAACATTTCACACAATGGAGAGTTGTTGGCGACATGGGTTGGTGAACCCGCGTCTTCTTTGTTCGGCGGGTAGGGTTATTGTTGGGTATGCGAAACTCCCGAACAGAAATGGGACCACTCGAAGAATAACTCACAATCAACACGTTTAATTCAGTTGCATTAAACAGTTAACTTGCCTCAATATATTACGCACTTTGCTTTCCAAAATGGCCATCCCTTTATAATGAGGAGGGGGGCTCCTTTTATAGTACCAAAAGACTAAATTTATATTCCAAGTATGCCCCCGAAACCCTAACATCTAACAAGAATACACAGGGGCAGACTTGGTTTTTTACATACATTGCGGATTTCACGCTGTAATTTGCGGAGCGCAAATTACGCCGGAGACAGCGGAGCGGAAGATGTGCCGCGAAAACCGGAGACGGTTTCGTGTTAGAACAGCTTTTGACCGAGTCTTCGTGCTTGAAAGCTTGAGAAGCCCCGAGCTTCGCTGACTTGCTTCTCCTAATGCTCCATTTTCAGCGCGACGCAGGGCTTCAGAGTCTTGATAACGGAGAGCTGTGAACCGGCTCGGCCTTAAGGCAAAGCCGAGACCTCCGTTCCTTGCCGCTTTCGATCGGGAGCTCCGGGATGTTTCCTGAAATGACGCATCTGGCCACGGTGTTAAATCTTGCAACTGCCTGATATATGGAGAAGATGTCGGAGCCCAGACTTCTTAGCTGTTCCTGAAAAAGAAACCGTCGAGACCGGGTGTACATAGGGTAAAACAATCACCCTGGTATCTTTTGACAACGAGAAAAACGTCCGGAGCTCAACTTCTTTCTCCTGTCGGCTCATGTGTTCTCGGGCGCGAGACAACCTCCAATTTTAAGAAAAATCAATGCGAAGCCCACGGCTTCTATCTTGCCTAGAGAGAATCCGAAGCCCAATCAGTTTAGAATTTTTTGGCGAACCCCCAGTGCCCGTAGGTGAGGTTTTCTAGAGCCCCAACAGTAGCCCCTCGAGGAGAAGCATTTGAACAACGAGTTCTTAACCTTCTCCTCGACTTTTCTTTGTGATTTTGATGAAGAAAACGTCACCTTAGGCTCCGGGGAGTTTGCTGGTTAGGAGCTTCTTGGTTTCGCGTGATTTCTTTTCTGAAGACTACAGTGGAACCGCCACTTCCCGAGGCGTCCGTTCGTATTCCGAGACCGTTGCACTTTTTTCTCTCTCCTCGGGCTATATAAAGGGGGGGCGGACCCCCCTGGTTTCTTACTTGTCGAAGCTAAGCCTCCGCCCTTCTTGCTTCTGCTGCTTTAGGATTCGTGCTAGCTGCGTGATTTCTCCGGAGCTACGACGTTTGTTTCTATTGCGGAGCTCAAGCTTTTTAACTCATCCTGGCCCGTACGAAACAAACCGCGCGACTAATGACTGACGATGAAATAGCTGCTTCAGTCACGCCAGTCGAAGCCCCAGAGGAGCCGGCTGGAGATATAGTTGATTAGGAGCCATCGCCATCGGTTAAGGGGAAGGAGATCGATTTGGGTGAAGATATTTCTAGAGTGGAAGCTTCGCCATCGGAGCTGATGGCTGGGAGGGAGTCTAAAACTCCATCATTCATTCTCAGGGTCTCGCTGGTCTCTGGGAATCTGATCAAATTTTATGAAGAAAAGAGGTTTTTTCCCAAAGGTGTCGCCCGTCATCCAGAGGGTGAAACCACTCCAGAGCCTAAAGCCGGCGAAGCTGTGGTCTTCCGCGATTTCTTCAACGCTGGCTTAAGGTTTCCTTGTTCCCGATGCCTACCTGAGATCCTTGATCGCTACAGTGTGAAGTTGCACCAACTGACGCCGAATGCGTTTGTGCAACTGTCTAAGTTCTTTTTTGCCGTGCCCTCTTGCGACGGCCGGGTGGATACCGAAGCCTTTGTTCGGTTCTACGAGCTTCATGTCCAAAAGCAGAATTTCTGGGTGGACGGCGATCCTGCTATTTATGAAAATCATTTTGGGTGCATCACTTTCACGATCCGGAGGAGGAATACCAAGAAGGATATAGAGAGAGTCGACCTCAGCCCTGCCCACAAGAACAAATGGGATGATGATTGGCTGAACTACTGGTTCTACGTGAAGGTCGATATGCCCCGCGGCTCCGATGGTGTTGTGTATTATCCCTTCAGCATTACAACAATGACTTCTTTGAGTTATGTGACAGGCCCTGACTTCGCGAAGACCAGGGGTTTTAAAGATTGTGAAAAAGCCTTTCTTTTGGCTTCGCAGTTTCTTCCTGGTCGTGATATTGCCGAAGAATTTATCGCTGCCGAAATTTGGCCTCTCTCCGCTGGCTGGAATCCTATGGAGGTAAAGTGGCTTACGGTTGATTGGTTTTCGAAGGCTATTCCTTTCCCTCACTTCGGGCTGAAGATGCCTGAAGGGAAGAATGCTCACGAATTTGTGGGTGAAGTTGAGCACCGTGTGGTGGACCTGCTTGGTCCTTACACCGAGGCGGAGTGCCAAGCTTCGCGAAGGCTACCTACTGGGGGTCGTCGTGTGAACCGTATATTTTCTGAGCTTGGCGTTGAAGTGGAGGACCGCGCAAAGCCCAAGGCTTCTTCCAAGCGCGCCCGCGATTCGACTCAGGGCACGCGTGACCCGGCCGACGCAAAGAAGAAGAAGAAATATGTGACTTCGCCAGAGGCGTCTGACGAAGCCGCTGCCACAGAGTTACGGAGGCCTGCGGCTCCGCTGTCTTCTTCAAAGACAAGTCAGCTTGAGCGTGCTAAGAAAAAGCAAGTTGCGACACAAGAGAGGGGTCCCTCCGCTGAGAAAGTGGCGAAGCCCAGTCTTCGTCTCAAAAAGGCTGGTTCAAAACCTAGGCCGCAATGTCGTATAGTGAATATCCTTGGTTCTTCTGACACCTTGGAATTCCTTGACTCGGGGGCCGAAGATGCTGGGAACAAGGAGAATACTACCGAACCTGAGGTGGATAAGGCTGTCGTATCCAGCCCCAAGGAGATTGCTGTGGATCCTTCTATTGTGGGAAATGTTGTTGATTTGGAAACAGCTGGTGAGGGCGGCAAACTCTCCGGAGCCGAGAATGCTCAAGACAAGGGGGAGAGCTCTTCTCGATTGGGCGATCATCCCGAAGCCTCTGGAGATACTAAGGCGTCGCCAGAGTTCATGCGGTCCTTGGCTGAGACTGTGAGTTCTTCTGGTGCAATGGAGGGACACACCCTTGAGATGGTGCTCGCGGAGAGAAGCTCCTTCGACCCCTCAACTTACTCTTACAACAAAGCTGTTGGTATGAGGGATTTACAAACTTTATTATCTGTTCGTTTGCCATTTTATAGAGAGAGTGGGGTGATTGAATCTCGTGTGCTCTGGGAGCTAAGGGATTCTGCTCGGCTTGCAGGAGCAACAGCTAAAGACACTCCGCAGGTGGAAGGTGGTGCCCCTGACGGCCAAGCTCTAGAAGAAGGAGAAATTCCCGGAGCCCCGGCTCCTTCTCTGATTGTGAAGCAACCGGGAAATATCATCAGTGCTGGGCCTTCGGTGTCTTTTGACCCTCAAGGTCCGCTCTTGATCTTTGTTTTTTTGTTGTTACTTTTGTTGGTTTTTATGCTGATTTACGCTGAAACAATGTTGTATATTTTTGCAGCTTACGAGAAGTCTATAGAAGATACGGAGGCTGGCAACTTGGCTGGCTTGTCGGCGGAGCTCTGTTACAAATTGATGATTTCTAGTCAGAAACTGCTTGAGAAATATCGTGCACAGGTGAAGAAGTTCTTGGCATCTGAAGCCGCGCAAGTTGACCTGAGCCGCGAGATTATTCGGTTGAAAGAAGAGAACGCGACTCTAGTCAGGCTCCACAAGATTCAAGAAGAGACGATTGAAATTTTGAAAGACAACGTCCAGACTTATCAGACCGCGGCGGAGAATTTAAATAAACATGTGGAAAAGCGCGACAGCCTGCTCGAGGAATTTAAAAAGATAGCCAAAGAAGACTGCCATACTATTGAGTCTTTAAAAAAGGAGAAGGAAGCGCAAAAAACCGAGATTGAGGAACTTAAAAAAGATATTCAAGGGCGTGACAATTTTATCAAAGAGGCTGAAGAAGTTTTGAAGAAAAATTTTAAAGTTCTGCATGAAAAGTACTCTCGCGCTCTTGGGGAATTCGGCGTGGAGCCCCTGCCCTTTCCTGGTGATGAAGAAGCTAAGGCTATATTCGAATGGATGGAACAAAAATTCGATCATCTGCCCGGCGTGATGACCGGTGCCAGCGGCTATGCAGCTTTGGTGTGTGTAGAGACCCTGCTTGGGTTGCTTGAAAAGACTGGATGCTCAGACTTTCTGGCTTTGGGAGCTAGGAATTACAAGTTTCCGACTGCGGAAGAGCTTGAATGTGAGGTCGCTTCGAAGAAAGTTCAAGTAATCAAGAAAATTTTCTTGACTCTGTTCTGGGAGGTGTCCGGGTAGGAACACGCGAAGGCCGTGGCGCGTCGTCTTTTGGCAGAGGTAGCGGATCGTATCGGCGATTTTTCACTTAAGTCTTTTTCCTTTTTATTTTGGGTTACTTATTCTTTCGCTTTGCAGGCTAAGGAAAAGGAGGCATTGGGATCGGACTCAAGCGAAGGTGACAGCGAGGGTGGTGGATCCCCTGCGAGCGCAGCCCCTGGTGGTTCGAACTCCGACGCCCGTAAAGATGCTGCAGATGATGATGCTGAGGATAAAGATGCCGAAGCCTAGGAACTTTTCTTGAACTAGCGACTTTTTGTAACGCCCTGCATGGCGAGTAAACTTTTTTGGGGGTAGAAGAACTTGTGACTAAGTATGATAATTGTAAAATACTATTGGCTTCATTGCCATTTCTTTTTTCATTCTTAGGTTCCATTTAAGGAAACGTCACCTCCTTCTTTTTTTTAGGAACGGTTTACGAATGTCAATTTTGACGTTTCAAGCTTCGGAAAAAAGAGCGAAAAATTAATTTTGATTTTGAAGAAAACGTCACCCCCCCTTTTTTGGTTTTTTTTCCCGAAGCCCCCAGCTCGAGAGGCATTCATAAAGCCTTTAACTTTTTTATAGGAAGGGTGTGCTTTCTCAAAGAGCTCAAAGTCTAGCGAAGCTTGTTCCGAGCTTCGCAGACTTTCTTTCTGATGGTCGAATAATAGCAATCTTGTTGCTTTTCGACTGAGCTTCGCAGACGATGTTAGAAAAGAAGCAGCTGATCCGTAATTTTTTTTCCTGTGGCTGTACGTGATAACATTTTCTTAGGATGGATAGGCTTTCGAAAAAAGGTCAAAGTCTAGCGAAGCTTGCTTTAAGCTTCGCAGATCTTCTTAAATAACAGCAATCTTATTTCTTTTTCGATCATAGGATTGCCTTTGAGTCTTTAGTTCTCTCTTTTGAAGAAAATAACTGATCCCGCAACTTAGCCTGTTGCTGTGGGATTTTTTGGTGCTTAGGCATGAATGCTAAGACTTTGATGAGACAACGTGTATAAGCTTGTTGCTTTTCGTTGCTCTTTGGGCGGAAACCCCCTTTGCGATAAGTAAAATGATCGAAAATAAATTGCTGAAAATAAATAACACAGGACTTTAATTTCATTAAGACTGAAATTTAATACAAAGACCCACCTCATTAAAAACCTTGCCTCCTGATTTGGAGTCCCCTTTCTACAAGGAAAAGAGTACGGATCTCGAAAATGTAAAGTGCTGAGAAATGTAAAGAAAGAAGAAAAAACGTAAGGTAACTAAGCTCCGGCTCCGTTTATAAGTTTACGAAGCTAGAGCTTTACACTATTTCGTTTCTACGGGTAGTACTTGAGGAGGCTATCCGCGTTCCAAGTGTGTGGCAACGCGTTGCATAGCTGGTCTGCCAAGTAAAAAGATCCTAGTCTAATGCTTTTTGTTACGATGAATGGGCCTTCCCAACGTTCTTGCAACTTTCCTGGGTTGTCAAAACTTTTCTTCTTCTTGATGACCAAGTCCCCTACCTGTATTTCTTTTCTTACAACTTTCTTGTCCCTCCATTTCTTGGTTTCTTGTTGATATTTTTCCAAGTTCTCGGCAGCTTGAAGTATGTCTACCTCGATCAAATCTTTCTCTGCTTCCTCGAAGCCCAAGTCTTGCACTTTGAGGACTCGCAAACTTTGGTTTTTGATCTCTTCTGGCATCATGGCTTCGGAGCCAAATAGCAACTTGAAAGGTGAGGAACCTGTAGTTCTTGAGACACTAGTGTTATGAGACCAAGTTACCTTCGGTAGCTCGTCTACCCATTTTCCCTTTCTCTGGTTGAATAAGCATTTTTTATGCTAGAAAATATTTGGTCATTTGCTCTTTCTACTGCCCCGTCTGATTGTGGGAGATAAACAGAAGCGAACTTTAACTTAGTCCCCATGGTGAGGCAGAATTCTCTGAAATCATTGCAATCAAATTGCTTTCCATTGTCCCAGTTAGTTCCCTAGGGACCCCAAACTTGCAAATTATGCTATGCCAAAAGAACTTTTGGATGTTGCGAGATGTGATGCTAGCCAGTGGCTTGGCTTCGACCCATTTGGTGAAATAGTCCACGGCGACAGCTGCAAATCTACAGTTTCCTTGCGCTGCTGGGAGAGGTCCGACTAGGTCCATCCCCCATCTTTGCAAAGGCCAGGAAGGTGGTATTAGCTGTGTAGGCATTGACGGGCTTCTTTGATTGTTTGAATTCTTCTGGCAAGCTTTGCAAGTTTTCACCAAGTGATGGGCATCGTCAATAATGGATGGCCAATAGAAACCTTGCCTTAGTGCTTTTTGAGCCAGAGCTCTAGAGCTAATGTGAGCACCGCAAAAACCTGAATGAATTTCTTTCAATAGCACTTTTCCCGCATCGAAGCTGATGCAACTCAAAGTTGGAGCTGGTATGCCAGATTTGTATAATCCTCCATCAATTATTTCGTAGCCTCGGGCTCTTTGTCTCATACGGTTCAAGGAAACTTCCTCGGTAGGTTCGTAGTGACCCCTTCGGAAAGCCAAGATTGGTGCTCTCCAGTCAAATTTCTCTATGACATTGATTGTTTTGGCTTTGGGCTCTTTCACAGCAGGCGTGGTGAGAACCTCATAGAAGACATCCGGAGGCAAGGCTTGGTTTTGTGCGGCGGCTTTTGCTAGTGCTCTGCCTCGTTGTTTGATTTCCTTGGGATATGTTCAACTCTGAATCCTTTGAAATGTTTTTCCATGGACCTTACCGCGGTGAGATATTTGACTAGTTCTGGCTCTCTGGCTTCGCTATCTTTTTCTACATGGCCTTGTATGACTTTGGAGTCTGATCTCACGATAAAACTTTGCTGGCCTACTGCTTTCATTTTCCTCAGAGTAAGGAACAAGGCTTCGTATTTAGTTGTGTTCTTAGTTGCTCTCTCATTTTCTGGGAAGTCCAATCTGACTGTGAATCGCATTTTGATCCCCGTTGGAGAGGTTATGATTGCCGAAGCCCCGGCTCCTTTGTGGCAGTAGGTGCCGTCGTAGTATGCAATCCACGGCTGTTCAGTGTCTTCGGAGCTCGAACTAGCTGGTGAAGTCCAATCCACAACAAAATCTGCTAGGACTTGAGATTTGATGGCGCTTCTTCTTTCGAAGTCAACTACATGTTCTGATAATTCAAGAGCCCATTTAGAGAATCTTCTTGAAGCTTCTCTGTTGTTGAAAAGCTCATGCAGAGGTTGATCTGTCACAACTATGATTCTATGGGACTCAAAATAATGCCTGAGTTTCCGTGCTGCCATAACGACTACATATGCAAATTTTTCAAGTTCTGAATAGCACACCTTTGACCCCATAAGTGTCTCGGAGACAAAATAAACTGGGACTTAAGTTGGCTTCCCTTCTATTTCTTTATCTTGTATTAATGCAGCGTAGACGGCTGTTCGCAAAGTCGAGATGTAGAGTAACAGGGGGGATCCCGGCTCCATTGGGCACAACTTGGTTAGCTTGGTGAGATAGACTTTGAGCTCCGCAAATGCTTTGCTTTGGTCGGGACCCCATTCAAACTTCTTGTTGTTTCTGAGCACTTGGAAGAAATGGAGGCTTCGCTCCGCAACCTTGGACACGAATCTGTTTAACGCTGCGATTCTCCCGGTGAGTTTCTGCACCTCTTTCAGAGACCTGGGCTCCTCCATCTTGATTATTGCCTGAATTTTGTCGGGATTAGCTTGTATTCCCTTTGTTTCTACCAGGCATCCAAGTACTTTTCCTCGGTGAACTCCGAACACGCATTTCTCGGGGTTCAATCGCAGGTTTGCGGCTCTCATGTTCGCGAAAGTTTCCACGAGGTCAGAGATGTGATCACCGCGCTTGTTGCTTTTGACGACTATGTCGTCGACGTATGCCAGTAGATTCCTGCGCAGCTGACCGGGAAACACCGAAGCTGTCATTCTGGTGAATGTTGGTCCTGCATTCTTGAGCCCCTCGGGCATTCGCAAGAAACAAAAGATGCCGAAAGGGGTGATGAAGCTGGTTTTGTCCTCATCCTCTTTTCTGATCCTGACTTGGTGGCAGCCCGAAAACATGTCGAGCAATGATAACATCTCACTGTTTGCCGCATCATCCACTATTTTGTCTACTCTTTCTAGTGGGTAATCGTCTTTTGGGCAAGCTTTGTTCAAGTCTATGAAGTCTATACACATTCTCCATTTTCCAGTTTTCTTCTTTATAGGGACTGTGTTTGCAAGCCAGGTTGAATATTTGGCTTCGCGGATTACATTGGCATCCAACAGCCTTTGCACCTCGGCTTTCACGGCTTCGGCCTTCTCGTCAGACATTTTGCGGATCTTTTGCTTTTTGGGCCTGATGCTCTTGTCCATTTCCAGCCTGTGTTCAATGATATCACGGTCAACTCCTTTTAGGTCTTGGGCTGACCATGCGAACACGTCTTGATTTTTGGCTAGAAATGTTAGCAATTCCCGTTCTTCCTCTATGCTTAGCTCGGCTCCGATTGCTACAGCCCTATCTGGGACGCGCGCGTCCAGTAGGATCCTTTTTGTTTCACCGTCAGCGCTGATGTTTACCTTTTCCTTGTCTCTTTTGGGCTCCATGAACTTCTTCTTCCTCTCTTTCTCCTTAGCTTTGTCAGCTTCGGCCTGGGTGAGGTGGTGGATGCTTCGTTGGCCTGAAGATATGCCTTTTCAATGTCTCTTGCTGTCTGTTGGTCCCCAAACACAGTGATGACTCCTTTGAGCGCTGGGATTTTCATACATAGAAACAGTTGTCGGACCGCTGCATCGAACTTGTTGATGAAGCCCCTGCCCAGGATGGCTAGGTAAGGATAGTGCATTTGCACCACATCGAATGTGATCAACTCCGTTCTTGGGTTGTCGAGATTCCCGAAGGAGACAGGCAATGTGATTTTTCCCAATGCTCTGACGGGCTTTCTGCTGATGCCCAGAAGTGGAACATCTGCTTCTTGTAACAAGTGTGGGCCTATTTTCATTTCCCTGAAAGTTTTGGCGAAAAGAATGTCCGCGGAGCTGCCGTTGTCTATCAAGACTTCCCCAATTTCCCAGCCTGCGATAATTGTCTTGATGACCATGGTGTCGTTATGCGCAACTGTTTTTAGCTTGAAGTCTTCCTCTGTGAAGGTGATGGGTACATGCGCCCAAGGTGGCTTGACCGGAGGTCCGTCTTGGACTATAGTGTGCACCTCTCTGAAATAATTCCTTCTCATCCTTTTGTTTTCGAATTCGAGGGATGACCCCCCCCCCCACAATTTGGAACACATGGTGATAGGAGTTTTTCTGGTTTTGACCTTCGGTTTGGGAAATGGCCATGATAGACCCGAAGGTTGGTAAGGCTTTGGGATCATTTCTTGGGTTTGGCGGCTCTGCCTTTGGAATTACATTTGGCATGCCGGGTGGCGGAGTGGGATTTGCTGCATTGGCTGAGTGTTTTGTTGGTTTTGCGGCTGGTATTGTTGTGGTGTTGGTACTTGCCATGTTGGCTGTGGTTGGCTATATGCGCTGGTTTGGAAATAGCTTGGGTTTCCATGGTTGTAGGAATGCAGCGGAGGTGCGGTGGGGTATGGGTTTTGTTGGAAAGGTTGTTGAGGCCAGGTGTGATTGACAGGCTTAGGTGGCGGAGGTTGGTGCTGAGTTTGGGCGGCTCTCTTTCCTTCGGCCATTCTTTCTAAAGTTCTTTTGGTTTCGGGACAATTGTCTGTGGAGTGGTGAGGTTGTTTTCTGTGGAATGAGCAGTAAAACAGGCATGGGCGAGAGTTTTGGTTTTGAGGAGACGGTCCGTTGCCCGTCCCTCTTCCTCTTTGGTTATGACCTCCGCGGTTCGGAGCTTGCGGAGCCTGCTGCGGAGGTTGATTTTGTGGTGGGTTTGGATTTTGGTTTTGAGTGTGTGGCGCAACCTCGATTGGGAGTACTTGGTTTGGCGGGTACGGAGCCCTATTGTTTTGCACACTTTGGTGTGAGAGAACCCACTCCTGCTCTCTCTGGGCTTGCCTTAGGCGATTTCTCTCAGCCACTCTTCTTCTGTGATCTTCATCTGATCTGCAATACTCTTCGAGCTCCGCCAAAAGTGCTTGCATTGTCTTTGGCTTTTTCCTTGAGAGGTGTGAGGCTGTTTGCCCTGGAGTGAGCCCCTTGATACAGGCGGCTATGGCGACCTTCTCTGATACATCCGGAGTTTGGGATTTCAATTGGAGAAATCTCCTGACATAGTTTGCCAAATGTTCCTTGTCCTTTTGGATGCAATAGAACAAGTCCCCCTCATCTGTGGTTGTGGCTTGGAAACCTTGGAAGTTTTGGATAAGCTTTGTTTTGAGATCGACCCAGCTGTAGACTGAGTGCGGGGGTAGGAGTGAGTACCAGTTCAGCGCCGCGCCTTCGCACGCTATGATGAATGACTTCACCAGAACAACTTCATCACCTTCGGCCGAAGCTACGGCAGCTTCGTAACTCATTATGAACTGCCTCGGGTTTGTTAATCCGTTGTACTTTGGCAAGGAAATTGTTTTGTAGGAGAAAGGCCATGGTGCCGTTTGCAGACCAATGGATAGCGGCGAGGTTGAGTCGACAGTCATGAACATTCCCACGGTATTGTGGGTTGGAAAATTGAACATTATGTTTTCATTTTGCGGAGGAATGTCTTCCTCGTGGTTTGGGGTGGGGGTTGGTGGTGTATACCGATGAGATTGCAACTCATCGAGCTCTTCCTGCATCCGAGCCAACTACAACTTTGCGGCTTTGAGTTTTTTGAGGTTTTTGTCGGCTTTTTTCTGGGCTTCGAGTTCCATGGCTACTCTCTCCTTTTCCCTCTTCATGGCTTCGATCTGCCTTAACACCGAGTCCAACTCCCTTTCGGCCGCGCCTTCTTTATCGTTTGTGAGACTGGTTTCTAGGTCTGAGTCTTGTGTGGCTTTGTCTGCCACTTTTCTTTTTTCACTGCGGGTCCGTGCGAGATCTTCGTCCTCCGGCCTTGGCTCCGGAACCACTATGAGCCTCTTTTCCTTAGCCGCCGCTCTGGACTTGTCTTGGTCGATAGGCTTTTTCTTTGAGGGTGCCATCGTGGGTTTCTTGATGGCTAAGAACACGGTGGGCGCCTCTGTTGGGTATGCAAAACTCCGGAACAGAAATGGGACTACTCGAAGAACAACTCACAATCGACAAGTTTAATTCAGTTGCATTAAACAGTTAGCTTGCCTCAATATATTACGCACTTTGCTTTCCAAAATGGCCATCCCTTTACAATGAGGAGGGGGCCTCCTTTTATAGTACCAAAAGACTAAATTTACATTCCAAGTATGCCCCCGAAACCCTAACATCTAACAAGAATACACAGGGGCAGACTTGGTTTTTTACATACGTTGCGGATTTCACGCCGTAATTTGCGGAGCGCAAATTACGGCGGAGACAGCGGAGCGGAAGATGCACCGCGAAAACCGGAGACGGTTCTGTGTTAGAACAGCTTTTGACCGAGTCTTCATGCTTGAAACCTTGAGAAGCCCCGAGCTTCACCGACTTGCTTCTCCTGACGCTCCATTTTCAGTGCGACGCAGGGCTTCAGAGTCTTGATAACGGAGAGCTGTGAACCGGCTCGGTCTTAAGGCGAAGCCGAGACTTCTGTTCCTCGCCACTATCGATCGGGAGCTCCGGGATGTTTCCTAAAATGATTCATCTGGCCACGGTGTTAAATCTTGCAACTGCCTGATATATGGAGAAGATGCCGGAGCCCAGACTTCTTAGCTGTTCCTGAAAAAGAAACCGTCGAGACCGGGTGTACATGGGGTAAAACAATCGCCCTGGTATCTTTTGACAACGAGAAAAACGTCCGGAGCTCAACTTCTTTCTCCTGTCGGCTTTTTGTGTTCTCGGGCGCGAGATAACCGCCAATTTTAAGAAAAATCATTGCGAAGCCCACGACTTCTATCTTGCCTAGAGAGAATCCGAAGCCCAATCAGTTTATAATTTTTTGGCGAACCCCCGGTGCCTGTAGGTGAGGTTTTCTAGAGCCCCAATAGTTATCTTTTTTATATAGGTTGCTGACGCTGACGCGTGGGCCCGACACTAATTTTTTTGATATAGAACTTGCTTCCCTCAAATATTAGAGCCCATTAAACAACACCTAAAAATTCATTAAAAATACTAATAATTCGTAGTTGGTAATTTAGTATTCGAATAAAATATCAGCAGGCTCACTTGTGTAACCAAAATTATCAAAATTCGAATTTTTATCTCATAATTGGGATATAATAATTCTAATAACGTATTAGGTTGGTCTAAAAATTATACAAATTGACTTGGCAACATAATTTGGGTCCCTAAACTTGTCATAAAAATTTCAAATGGATTCTAAAAAGGAAGATCCTACTTGTGTACAAATGTGTACATCTCTCACATAGTTTGATAGAATGTTATACTTCAACAATGAAGTTTTCCACACTTCACAACATGTTCGAACTCATATACATTTGAAATTTTAACACAACCTTGTGTTCACCTTAAGATTACGAAATACAAAGTTTCATTAGTAATGGTTGTTTAAAACAAATATTTTTTCTATGTTGTACTTGTAAGAAACAAGACAAAGGTATATAAACAACATCCAGGAAATGGAGTTATATACGAAACAATGTCATAAATGAATAAAAGTTGTTTTTAGAAAAAATCAGAAACAAATATCATCAAATTTGGAAAACGAATGACGGAGAAATACGTGATTCAAATCTTTGATTGCAGATTAAAAGGGGAAAACGAAGCGAACTGTTCTTCATTCAAATAGAACTAGCCCCGGCCTGACGTGTTTTCCAAATAATATTGGGCCTTTCAGTTTTAAGGCCCACACACGCCCACTCGCGCTAGGGTTAGTAGGGAAAGACGCCTCCCTCACACAGTCGCCTCCTCACTCTCCCCTCGCGCCGTCGTCTTTCTCCCCCTCGCGCCGTCGTCTTTCTCCCCCTCACGCCGCCGCTGCTTCCTCCCCCCGCCCCCTCCGCCGCTTCCTCCCCCCGCCCCCTCCGCCACTGCTTCCTCACCCTCGCCTTCCTCCATTCACCCCATCCCCCCCCTCGCGACGCGACGCACGCTACACCCCTTCGCTGAGACGCACGCCACACCACCCCTCACCTTCCAGCGATGACGACTAGGAGGAGGAGGAGGGATTGTCAGTGTTTTAGACACCGAGCCTACGACGGGGTACCCGAAGTAGTAGATTGTGCGGTGGGGCTCGCCGAGATCAGGAACACGATGGTGAGACACGGGGCACACAATTAGACAAGTTCGGGCCGCAATGTGCGTAATACCCTACGTCCTGTATGTTGCGTGGCTCTGTATGGAAAGCTATCCTAGTCTTAGTACAAGTCCTTGTCCATCTTGTCTTGCCTTGTGGTCCACGGTACCAGCACCGTGGCCCACTAGTCGAGTAGTCCAGGTGTACAGGAACTCATCTCCCGGGTATGGCCCACAATGTGTTGGTGGGCCCAGGGATGCCCGGTCGACAAGTCCCCGAGTACTTTGTAGTCGAATGCAATGCTCCAAGTAGTCTTGAAGGTCTCCACGAGTAGTTCCCAAGCGTCCCAGAGTTCTACAAGTTTCAATTTTCAATAGTACTTGAATCATCATGAGGCTGGAAGGTACTCCAGCTAACTCCATGAGTAGTCTTGAAGTCTTCTCGAGTTGTTCCCAAGCGTCCCCGAGTACTTCCCTTGAAGGTCTTCAATAATACCCGCTTCGTTTTTGAAATCTTTGCATCAAAGATCCATATGGAAATGCGATTACTGAAATCACATTCCATATGGAATGTACCCCCCGAGCCTTAGGTCGAATCCAGGATTCAAGCTGAGGGTCAATCATCTATTCTTTGATCTTGCTCCAGAAAATCCTCAAAAAATCCGAAGAAATAATATAGGAATGCGATTTGCAAAAAATCGCATCCTATATGGATGTAGCCCCTGAGCCTTAGTTCGAATTGACAATTCAAGCTGAGGGTCAATCTGTAGTCTTCATCAAATAATCCCGTAAAATCCTGAGAAAAACTGAAGGACACGTGGCACGGAGCCCCCGAGCCTTGAGTCGAGTACTTTCTCGAATTGAAGGATCCAATCTGACTATAGAATAGTGGCCTGAATTTAGTGAACTGTAGCTGAGTGAAATCCAATTCCATCGAGTAGTCGAGCCCCCGAGATGGAGCTGAGCAGGTCTTGGATTTTAGTCCTCTGACTTAGCCAAAAATTTCGCCTGAGTGAAACCAATCTGTTGAATTCGAAGGGTCACCAGGCCGAACCGTTTTAGGGTTTTGGTTTTATAAATACCCGAAAGGGTATCCCTTAGGGTTTTCACTGCTTCCCTTCACCCTTAGATCCAGAACGCCTTAGCATCCATAGCCACCGCAGAGTTCGAGCGCCCATAGTGCCAAGAGTGCAAACCTCCATCCCTTCGCCGTCCTCCGGTCAATGCGAAAGAAGACCCTCGTGATAGGAAGGATGAAGCCTGCGCCGTCCAAGGGACAGAAGAGGAAATCTGGCCGAGGCAAAAATGAGGTGCCGGAGCCAAAGTACAAGACAGTGGTAATCACCAAGCCCCCTAGCCAGGCTGTCTCTTGGAAGAAATCCAAGATGAAGGAGGAAGATATTAAGATCCTCGAAGCCGGCGGGTTGCTGCGCGAGAAGGCCATTACTAGTTGGAGCTCTGCCGCTGGTGATGCGTGGCCAATGGAGAAGAGCGCGGATGAAATCCTAATGTTCGGGCACTTCGTCGAGCGTGGATTGACGCTGCCGTCGTCGGATTTCTTCCACGGCTTCCTCGACTTCTTCAAGTTGGAGCACGTACACCAGAACCCCAACAGCATCTTCTAGATTGCAGTGTACGTGCACTTCTGCGAAGCCTTCCTCGGTATCCGCCCTCACTGGGCCTTGTTCAGGAAGATCTTCTGGTTGAAGCCGCAGCCCAACGCCAACTTCCCAGTTGTAGTCGGTGGAGCCGGTGTGCAGATGCGCCAGAAGGCACAAGAGTTGTACTTCAAGTACGACTGGATAGATTCAAATTAAGACTGGAAGAACAAGTGGTTCTACATAGAGAACACCCCACTGTAGCTGCCGAAGCTCAGCATGTTCGCACCAGTATACGATCGGCTATGGAAAGATGAACCCACAATGCAGGAGTGCATCCAGATCCCCGAGTTGCTGGCGAAGATTACGCAGAAGAAGGCGCAAGGCTTGACTGCTGAGAGAGTAGCTTTCAGCTTTATGAAGCGACAGGTACAACCCTTGATGTAGCGGGAGCATCTCGGGTTCAAGTACACTGGAGCGGATGATGGCTCCAGGCTTTCTGCTGAAGAGATCAGCGATGATCTTGTGATGGAGAGGCTGCAGAAGATCTTCAAGAATCTTCACGGAATTCCTGCAGCCGTCCGTGAATATAGAGCCGACAATCCTCCGCGCATGGTAAGTTTCCGAGAACTAGCCCCCGAGTACTTATTATAAGTAGTCGTGTAGCTAACAATTGCCTTGTTTCGCAGGAGGATGTCTTGAAATTTGTGTCTGTTCCCCCTCCTCATCCTCAAGATCCACTACAAGCGCCGGAGGGAGAGCCAACCGAAATGGAGGCTCAAGCCCCCGAGAGTAATCAATCTGCTCAAGGGGAAGAAGAAGTCTTGGTGGAGGACGCCTCCTCAAGCGATGAAGACGGCCAAACATTTCAACAGCGTTTTGACGTGAAAAGCCGCTACGGGTACTCTGGGGCATCCATCCCCAGTGGCCTCGCCGTAGGAGCATCGAAGAGGTCGGCATCGTCTCTTACAGATGATGTGACTTTGCCGCCGCGGAAGAAAAGGACCACGGTGGGGAAGGGAGCCGTAAAGAAGATCTCAGGCCTCCCCTCCATTACAGTAAGTGTTCGAGAACCTTGTAAGTAGTCGATGTTGCATTGAGTACTTATTCTCTGCTGTAATGGCTTGTTTTTGTCTTGCGCAGGTTATCAAGAGTGCATCTAGTGTACCCTCGAGTAGCCCCCCCAAGAATAACAGAAACCGAGGTGGTTCCAGCATCGACCGTGGAGACGGTGGCGCATGAGCAACAAGAGGCTGCGGTACTAGAAAATGTGCCGCCGGTGGAAAGTGTGCCAGAGGTGCCGGCGGTGCCTTCTTTCTTCGACCTGCTGGGACTGAGAGTCACGGTGCCTTGTGCTGCTTTGTAAGTACCCGAGTACTCGAGTACTTAATATGATTATGTACTCTGCTTTTGCTAACTATCTTGTTGATGCAGGAAATCCACTGATGTGAAGTGGGCGCCTCTGGAAGTGGTGCTGCTGAAGGAGACCAGACTCCTCAAGAGCAACTAGAAGATGTACTTCCAGAACGCCAAGAAGTACCCGCTGAAGCCGATGCTGCAGAAGCACTGCACTTCCTCTGGAGTGACGTGATGAAGGCAGCAGTGGAGGTAGCTTCCAAGCCAAGGGCTGAAAATCCTGAAGATATCGAAGCCGTGGTGAATGAAGGCTTGGAGGCTGATCCTGAAGCCATGCTGTGTCATGAAGAAATCCCAGCAGCGGAAGCCCCCGTGCATCATGTTGATGCACATCTGGTACTGGAAGAGAGTCCGGAGAATCGCATGGTGTCGCACGAGCCACAAATTGAAGATCCGGCTCCTCTGCGCAGCGCTGCGAGGTATTCTGCAGCTAGCACAAGTACCCAGTCCATGGCAGAGAACTTGATGCCATATGATGACTCCTGCCTGGACGAGGACAACTTGCATGCTCATGCAAAAATGTTCCGCGGTGTTGAAAAACTCCTTGCGGTAATTTTGTGTAGTCTCTTGTAGAGTACTTGTAGTCACAGATATCTTGTCTCTGACTCATGAATTGTTTTTGCCCTTGTAGGAAGTAGTCAAGCAGTCGAAACGCAAGACTCGCCTGCTTGATCAACACGCAGCTAACATTGAGGAAGTCTCGTAGCTCAGAGAAGAAATGAAGCAACAAAAAGCCTTGTCTCTGAAGTTGCAGGAGAAACTTGATGCCAACGCCACCGAGTATCACAACGAGATCCAGAAGCTGACGGCGAAGAAGGATGAAGTTGTTGGTAAGAACAAATCCTTGCGCCTGAAGAATAAAGGTAATCTCCCTTCTGAAATCATCATTGAGTACTTTTGCTCTTGCGCACCACATCTGATAAGTAGCCTTGATCCTTTGCAGAGCTGACGGAAGAAGTCGACAAGTTCAAGAACAAGGTGCTGGACTGGCAGCTAGCCTTCAACCGTGAAGAAGCAGCTCATATGGATCTGAAGGAAGACTATAAGGTGCGGTGCTTTGAACTTGAGTGCGAAATGGACATCCGCATTACCGGCTGGACTGAGTTGCTCCGTTGCATGCAGTCGCTCAAGGAAAGGATTGAAGAAGCCGAGGGCCTACGCTTAGAGCTGAAGGCCTTGACAGAGGCGGCCGAGCCAGTAGCAAATCTGTTTGAGCCGAGAGTCCCTGGAATTCAGCCCCGTCCACTTGTGGAGAGGCTGAAAGATACGCCGAAGAAGATTCTGGAGTATGCTCAAAGGCTGGCCTGCACGATCCCAAATCAAGTCCTGAGCTTCATCAAGTCTTTCTATGCTGAGGCGGACCTCTCGGTCATCATGAGCAGCAGATCTGGAGATTGCACCGACGATCGTCTCAACGAGCTGATGCAACAGACTTCCCCAATCGCGGAAGCAGTCTCCAAGTTCATCGATCTCCGTTAGATGTACCTGTAGGTAGAAACACTAGGGAAAAGACAAGTGTAATCCCGAACAAGTGTTTATGTAATATAATTGAAAACTTTGAAGAAATCAATTATCTGGATCCCTTTTGTATGCTTATGTGTTGGCCAAGTACTCGAGTTGGTATTGAGTTTGTGGCTGCAAAAAAAGAGATACGATACACGAGTAGGAATGCTCAAGTGTAAAGATGTTCCGAAGAACATTAGCTTAAAACATGACGAGTTGAACACCTTAGCTATAGCAGCGTAAAAGAAGGCTTTGTCATGAAATAAGCTAAGAGTAGTAACAAGTCGATATAGAGTAGCGGCTTGTACTAAACACATTGTACAGAGTTTACAATGTCTTAAGTACCTCTGAGGCTAACAAGCCTAGTGAGAGAGTACTCGAAAGAACTTATTCATAACGAGTTGAACACCTTAGCTGTAGCAGCGTAAAGAAGGCTTTGTTATGAACAAGTGGAAGACAGTAACAAGTTGGTATAGAGTAGCAACTTTATTACTGAATACATTGTACAGTGTTTACAATGTCTTAAGTACCTCTGAGGCTATGAGCCTAGTGAGAGAGTACTCGCAAGAATGTTCCGAAGAATGAGTAAGACCGTAGGGGACAGTGTGATGAACTCATCCTTGCTGTAGCAGCAACTTGTATGAGAGTTCCACTGAGACCCTACCGGCAGGGTGTTACTCTAGGCCGCAGCGTCTTATTGAAAAATAGGAACATGGACAGCATGTGCCACTTATTGTCCTACACGATACAAGATCATCTGGAGAGAGTTATCATGACTCCCTATGAGGTCGCAGAATGAGACTGCCTGGAGAGGGTTGATGAAGCCCCCTGTGGGTGCTCGCAGCTGAAAGCTACGAGAAGATACAGTCGAAACTGTCTAGAGAGGATTATCTTGATCCCCTACGAGTGGTGACAACCGTAGCTGTCTGTTGAGTGGTTGCAACCGAAGCTACTTGGAAAGGGTTGATGAGACCCAATACGAGTTGTTTTACAGCCGTAGCCATCTGGAGAGGGTTGTTGAGACCCCCTACGGGTAGAAGCGACAAAACTGGTCGATATTCCGAGAGTTGTCGACTTCCTCGCCTTCTAGAGTTTGAAGACGATATGAGCCTGGGCCAGTAACCTTTGCAATAGACAAAGGACCTTCCCATGGCGAGTTGAGCTTGTGTAGTCCTGTCGTATTCTGGATGCGACGGAGGACTAAATCACCAACGTTGAAGGAGCGTTCCTTAATGTTGCGGTCATGATAGCGGCAAATCCTCTCAAGGTATCGAGCGGATTGAACAAGTGCGTTGCAGCGAGCTTCCTCGAGACTGTCGACATCTGTTTGTCTTGTTTCTTCAGCTACGCCTTCTTCGTACTGATCAACCATCGGAGAACGCCACATGACATCGGCAGGCAAAACGGCTTCAGAGCCGTAGACCAGGAAGTAAGGTGACTACCCTGCGGGGGTAGTAGGCTGAGTGCGTAGCCCCCAGAGTGCATTGGGTAGTTACTTGATCCACTTGCCGCCCTTGGTATTTGCTGCATCATACAGTTGCTTCTTGAGAGCATCCAGTATCATCCCATTAGCGCGTTCCACTTGGCCATTGGCACGGGGATGAGCGACGGAGACGTACCGGACATCAATTCCACTGTTTTCGCAGTACTCCCAGAACTGGTGATTGTTAAAATTTGAACCCAGGTCTGTGATGATGCGGTTAGGGAAACCATAGCGATGTATGATTTCATCCAACAAGTCGAGGACTCTATCAGCCTTGGGGCATGTAACAGGCTTGAACTCAATCCACTTGGTAAACTTGTCGATAGCTACCAGAACTCTGTTGAATCCTCCTGGCGCATTTGGGAGAGGACCAATCATATCCAACCCCCAGCAAGAGAAAGGCCAAGTTGGTGGTATCGTGATGAGCTTGTAGGCAGGAACGTGTTGTTGCTTGGCGAAGAATTGGCATCCTTGGCACTTCTTGACTAGTTCCTCTGCATCAGCAAGGGCTGTAGGCCACTAGAAAGCACGTCTGAACACTTTTCCCACCAAGGTGCGTGAAGAAGCATGATTGCCACAGATTCCTTTGTGTGTCTCCTCCAAGATTTCCTTGCCTTCTTCACGAGAAACGCACTTCATGAGTACATCAGAGCTTGCGCCTCGCTTGTAGAGTTGATTTCCGACTGGAGCATAAGCCTTGACGCGACGTGAGATGCGCTCAGCTTCTGACTTGTCTTCTGGAATCAACTGATGTTGAATGTAGTCGATGAAGGGAGTTATCCAGTCCACATCAATCATAAGCACTTCTCAATTAGGTTGAACTGAAGTAGTCGTGGGTGCAGATGATTGCTCCAGAATTGATGGTTTGTGGAGTTCATGGACGAAGATCCCAGCTGGCACTTGAGCTCGTGTAGATCCCAGCTTCGACAAGACATCCGCAGCAACATTGTTGTCGCGGACCACATGATGGAACTCGAGACCATGGAATTTGTTCTCAAGTTTGCGTACCTCCTGACAGTACGCATCCATATTCTCAGCATTACGATCCCATGAATCGTTGACTTGATTGATGACCACCAAAGAATCACCATAAACAAGTAGTCGTGTGATGCCAAGAGAGACTGCAAGGCGAAGACCGTGCAGTAGAGCTTCATATTCAGCTTCATTGTTTGAGACCTTCCAAAAGATCTGCAAAACATATTTGAGTTGCTCACCCTTGGGAGAAATCAGAAGTACCCCGGCACCAGCGCCTTCTAATTTGAGGGAACCGTCAAAGTACATGACCCAATGTTCTGGACGCTCAATTGGAGTTGGGACTTGATTTTCCCGCCACTCAGCCATGAAATCAACCAAGGCCTGAGACTTAATAGTAGTGCGAGACTTGAACTCGAGTGATAGAGCACCAAGCTCTACAACTCATTTAGAAATCCTTCCTGTGGAATCCCGGTTGTGCAATATCTCGCCAAGCGGGTAGCTAGTGATCACAGAAATTTTGTACTCGTCGAAGTAGTGGCGGAGATTCCGTGAAGTAATCAGAACTACATAGAGTAGCTTCTACACCGGAGGGTAGCGAGCCTTGGATTCTGAAAGAACTTCACTGACGAAATAGATAGGCCTCTGGACAGGGTAGCCATGGCATTCTTCCTGCCGCTCAACGACAATAGCAGTGCTGACGACATTAGTAGTCACAGCAATGTAGAGCAAGAGCTCTTCATTGGGCAGAGGAGCTATGAGGACTGGAGGCTTGGATAAGAACTCGTTGAGCTGAGAAAGAGCTTGATCAGCTTCAGTTGTCCATGAAAACTTCTCCTACCGCTTTAGTAACTTGAAGAAAGGAAGACCCCGTTCTCCAAGTCGTGAGATGAAGCGATTGAGTGACGCCATGCAACCAGTAAGCTTCTGGACATCTTTGATAGTAGTCGGAGCTTGCATGTTGGAGATGGCAGTAATCTTCTCAGGGTTTGCTTCGATGCCACGATGGCTAATGATGAACCCATGTAGTTTTCCTGAAGATACGCCAAAGACACACTTATTGGGGTTGAGCTTCCATTGGTATTCGTGCAATGAAGTGAAAGTTTCCTCAAGATCCATGATGAGCATGTCTGGATCCCTAGTCTTGACAACAACGTCATCCACGTATGCTTCCACGTTCTTGTGAAGCTGCTTTTCGAAGCACGCTTGGATAGCCCTTTGATATGTAGCACCAGCATTTTTCAATCCGAAGGACATTGTTGTGTAACAACAAGCACCAAACAGAGTGACGAATGCGGTCTTCTCTTGATCAGATTCCCTGATTGCAATTTGATGATAGCCAGAGTAGCAATCCAGGAAACAGAGTAGAGCACAGCCCGTCGTAGAGTCAATGACTTGATCAATCCACGGCAACCCAAAAGGATCCTTGGGGCAATGCTTGTTGAGATCAGTGTAGTCGACACACATCCTCCAGTCATTAGAATTCTTCTTTCTGACAAGCACAGGGTAAGCGAGCCACTGCGGGTGAAAAACTTCCTTGATGAAGCCAGTCGCGAGTAGTTTAGCAAGCTCTTTCTTGATAGCAGCCCTGCGGTCGTCAGCAAAACACCGAAGGTGTTGTCTCTTGGGGGTAGCATTAGGATCGACATTGAGTGAGTGCTCGATCAACCTCCTGGGCACACCTAGCATGTCAGATGGCTTCCACGCAAAGATATCACGGTTAGCCCGAAGGAAGTTGACGGGCGCGTCTTCCTATTTAGGGTCAAGCTGTGTACTGATCATGGTCGCCTTGCTGCTGTCACCAGTACTGAGGTCAATGGCTTTGAGCAAGACGTCACCAGATGGTGCGGGCTTGTTGTTGTTGTCAGTCTTCTCAGGAACCTCCAGCTCGCTAGGAGCAAGCTTTTTAGCGGCAATGAAGACTTCCATCATTGCATTGGGTACTTGAGTAGTCGAGGCAAGTTCTACGGCTTCTGTATCGCAGTCGTAGGAACGCTTCAGATCCCCTTGTAATGAAAGAACTCCCTTGGGGCTTGGCATCTTGAGAACCAAGTACACATAATGTGGGATAGCCATGAACTTAGCGAGACCGGGCCTGCCGATGATGGCATGGTAAGAAGTCTCGAAGTCAGCGACCTCAAACTTGATGTACTCGGTGCGATAGTGATCCTTGGTCCCAAAGGTAACGGGTAATACAACTGAACCCAAAGGAACAGCTGCGTTGCCCGGGATGATACCATAGAACGGTGAGTTGGTCTTGGTAAGCATAATGGTGATATCCAGGCCCATCTTCATCAAAGTTTTGGCAAACAAGACGTTGAGACCACTGCCACCATCAATGTGAACCTTGGTAAGCCTGGAGCCTGCCACCACGAGATCCAGAACGAGAGGATATCGTCCTGGTTCAGAGACACTAGTTCATTGATCCGCCCTTGAGAAGGTAATGGGGGTTTCAGACCACTTGAGATAAGTGGGAGCTGCTGGTTGGATGGACATAATCTCCCTGAGAGCTAGCTTTTGCATGCGCTTGGTTAGAATACCACCAAATATGACATTGACAGTATTGGAGGGGTTCTAAAACCCTGTGTCTTTGTCTGTGTTAGCCTTCTTCCCCTTGTGTTTGCGATATCACGGGTTTGGGTGTGTTGGTTCAGGTGTGTTCTTCAACGCACGTCAAAGTTGGTAACACTACTCTGTAGTATGATCACCCTCCGGGTGCCATGGGCATTTCTGCTTGGTCAAAGTTGCCCAGTGAGGATCATCTTCAGGCTTGGCGGTAGTTTCCATGGCAGCAACAGTGTTGTCGGGCTTGCGCTTGCGATTGGGATTGGGATTACTCGAGTAGTTATTCCCTTGGCGGTTTCCCTATTGTTGCTTGCCACTATTGCTTCCTCTAGCATTGTTGTTGTTGTTGTTGTTCTGATTGTTGCGAAGATGCTTGAACCGATTCCGAGCTTTGTCTTCCTCGTCCGCCCAGTGAGTGATCATCTCCTTGAGTTTGGTGATGTTGGTTGGGCGAGCACGACCAAAGTCTTGGAAAAGCCTATCATCATAGAAACCATCTTTAAAGGTATCTATGACTTCGTTTTCAGTGACATCAACAATAGTAGCCCTTTTCTCAAAAAAGCGGTGCATGTACTCGCGAAGAGTTTCGCCTTGTTTCTGCTTGATCAGGGCAAGATCCATCCTGGTGCCATGACGGCCCAAAGAACCCGCGAAGTTGCTGGTGAAGCGGTGTTTGAGTTGTTCCCAGTTATCGATGGAGCCACGTTTGAGGGACTCAAACCATGTGAGGAGCTCTTGCTCGAGAACAAAGGGGAAAGTATCATCATTGCCTCCGGCATTGGAGATGGACAGAGCATAACAGCGCAACCACTGCCTTGGATCTTGCTTGCCATCATACTTGGAGATGCCGTAAGGCTTAAACTTCTCCGGAAGAAACAGATCTTGAAGTCGAGGTGAGAAAGCAGGGAAGGAATCAGAATCAGCATCCTTTTGATTCTCACGCTCAGCGCATCTGGCACTGATTGTTGTGCGAGCATCGTAGCGAGAGTCTCTTGACTTGCTGTTGACACTGCCATCATCACCCTTGCCCCTGTTGCTAGCTTCCGGACGTGTGCAATTAGGAGTAGGAGTTGTACGATGAGCACCCCCACTGCTGCCATGGTGACTAGGAGCACTGGTATTCTGTCGTAGCATAGTGTAGGCTAGTTCAGCCAACTTCGCTACTTCAGTAGCCACCCTGTCACGAGGCATAGAGCGACCGAGTAGATTGATCGCATTGATAGCTTCCTCTGGAGTACGATCCTCATGAGTAGCAACCGCCTCCAGAGCCTCTTGAAGATTACGGGTAGGTAGAGCTTCCGCGAGTTCCCAATGAAGAGTTGCAAGATTAGCATTGCGTTGGCGACGTGCAGCCTTGACCTCCGCGGTTTCATCAGCAGGAGCATTAGCAGAGAGTTCATCATCAGATACATCATCCGGATAACGATAATTGGAACGATGCCCTTGCGGAGTAGATGCATCAACGACGAACACTTCTCGATGTGATGAATAAGTACCCGTACTCTGGATGAGCTCAGTATCAGTATCGTAATCAACAAGCTTGACGCCTTCCTGGAAGGGCAAGTTGTTGAGACAAGAGATAAAGCGTTCCTGATTATCCAATGTAAGATCAGCAGGGACATGCTCAGGCCAGTAGACGAATCTACCCTCAGGTGTCGATGTGATCACCAGTCCATGAGCAGGGCCAGACAGTTGTTGTACTTCAGCAGAATCCGAACCGTAGTCGAACTCGAACTCATAAGAATCTGAAGAGTAGTCGAAGTTGTCGTCCGAATCTGAAGAGTACTCGAGCACGATCTTCGGGCCAGGGCACATGAGGCGCTTCAGTGCGGCTTGGTAAGCGGCACTGACATGGTGATGACCGAAGAGAGATGGTCCTGGAATGTTATCCAGGCTGAGCTCAAGCTGTGAAGCTGAAGAGGGCAACCCAGGCTGGATAAGAGGCAAAGGCGAGATGTACTCGGAATCCGACTCGAGTTCTCTGAGCGGGTCAAAGATCGAAATTTTGCCAAAATTTTTGATGAAATTTTCCATCGAAGCTTGCGTAAGCGTCGAGGACTTGAGCTTTGACTCCGGAGTTGGCGCTAAGAATGCAGGAACGATCCGGCGCCGTCAGCAACGCAAACCCAGGAGCCGAAAATGAAAGTGTCGCCTTGCTGGAAAGCGACGATCGGCTTGATGGTGACGAGAGCCATCGAGTTCGCCAGTGGATCAACGACGAAACCCCCTACCTGGCCCGCCAGCTGTCAGTGTTTTAGACACCGAGCCTACGACGGGGTACCTGAAGTAGTAGATTGTGCGGTGGGGCTCGCCGAGATCAGGAACACGATGGTGAGACACGGGGCACACAATTAGAGAGGTTCGGGCCGCAATGTGCGTAATACCCTACATCCTGTATGCTGCGTGGCTCTGTATTGATTACGTATGATTTGAGAGGGGTCCCTGCCTCGCCTTATATGCCACGGGAGGCAGGGTTACAAGTCGGATTGGTACAAGGGTACTATTCGAGTAGGACCCGAAGTAGCCTATACAGGGTATGGAAAGCTATCCTAGTCTTAGTACAAGTCCTTGTCCGTCTTGTCTTGCCTTGTGGTCTATGGTACCAGCCCCGTGGCCCACTAGTCGAGTAGTCCAGGTGTACAGGAACTCATCTCCCGGGTATGGCCCGCAATGTGTTGGTGGGCCCAGGGATGCCCGGTCGACAGGGATCCAGCCACGAGGTCGACGTGAGGACGTGGCGACTAGAGATCGCTCCGCTCCGACAGTGACAAGGTGAACTGCATGCTAGAAATCCCTCCTACATCATTAAGGTACATTCTTGACTATTCTCAGTTAGGGTTTCGAGTTTCAAAACATATACTTGGCATTTTCCTTTGGATTCACTCTTATATTTGGTTTTGCTCTTGTTCCATATGTACATTTGGACATTCTCTCCAAGTTGAATAAGTACCTCATCAGCAACAGAGGCAGCGAGCATCTTCCTCTTTAAAATGGTAAGGTCGCATTGCGTGAACTAATTTTTTTGGTTTCTGAATTTTGCATTTATGTTAATGGTTTACCATAGAACCAATGAGATTATAGTGGGCTAAACTAGTTATTGTAATTGTTTTCTCATTTGTATGGTCTTGTACACAGTTCTGTGGGTGTTGATTAGATAAATGCTTAGCTGTTATGCATGGTTAACTAAAAATGTGCTCTACTTGTCTCCTGTTGTAGCATGTCTCCTGGGAGAGCTAGCAGTATGGTCTGCTTTTTGTGCTATTCTTGGACACTGAGCTGACCTTTCTTATAATCCCTTAACAATTAATTCACAGGATAAATCTGTCGAAGACTATAGACCTGGGCAATTTGAAGAAGATGCATATAATGAAGAAGATGGATATGCCACTGCTAGTGAAGAACAAGAGCAGGTGGGTGGGGCTACGGGTCGAGCCAGAGTGCCAAGGACAGCCACAAAGTGACCAAGAGACAAAATGGTAGTCACTGAGGTTGAGAGAGGGGGGATGCTAGTACCATTAACACAAAAGCGCAGGTTCAGGGTGCTTGCAGGGCTCATTGCTAGACAAAAGATACCTTTGGATTTGCCAAAAATCAAAAAACTAAGCGATGAACAAAAGTGGTACTTGTTTGAAACCTATATGCAGAAACACTTGGAGTTCTAGGAAGACATGAAAGAGCAGGCATTCAAGCTTTTGTGGAAGATTGCAGCCAAGGCATGGAGACACTTCAAATTTCAGCTTAGGCGAGATTTTGTCAGAAAAGGACTCGAGCCATTTGGAAATCACGACTTTGTCAAGCCGGAAGAGTGGATAGAGTTTGTGAAACAGCAAGAAACCGAGGAAGCCTCATCTGTTAGTGGCAAGTTCAAGTCACTTCGAAGCCTGAACACAAACGAGCACAGCATGGGTCGAGCTGGTTATTGTGGGAAACTACCACAGTGGGAGGAAGAGGACAGGAAATTAGCTGCGGCTAGGATCGCCAACCCATATGATGCCATCGCTGATGATCGTTCTAGGAATTGGGTGCGAGCAAGGAGTAAGCTAGTGGTGGAAGACGATGTTGCTGTGATAGTGTACAACAAAGAAGCAAATGAAAATGTGGCTGCAGACATCATGGAAAAGAATGCACATGCAGAATCTTAAGGAATGACTTCATGGCTGACAGAGAATGATGTTCTAAGTCAGTGCTTGGGCAGCCCTGAACAACCAGGTCGCATGCGTGGTGTCTCCAGCTACCAGGGCTGAAAGTTTGCATGGCCTCAGCACGCTTCCATTTACAGGAAGAGGAAGAGGACCAGTACCGACTCATCAATTGATAAGCAATAGATGAAGGAAGAAATCAAGCAAGAACTCAAGGCTGAGATGGAGAAGGATATGCTTGACATGATGGCACAAGGGTACCAGGTGGTGTTTGCACCAGTGTCCAATCGCACAAGCCCTTCACCCGCTGGACTGAAGAGCAGTTGTGCGTCCGCAGATAATGTAGGTTTGATCAACGACGCTACAGAGTTGTCGACAGAGGTAGTGCACATTGCTTCCCCCACATAGCAAGACCTTATAGGCACGTTGACTGAACCCACACACTGTGGCCTATGGATCATATTTCACGGTGTTGAATGTGAAGCTGCAATTGGTGTGGTTCAACCAGAGCAGACTACGCTACACACAGTCCTGATTCATGAAGACTGTGCTGTGGTCGAAGTGCTGCATGTATATGCTGTCTTTAGGGATCACGCGCTGGAACACACTCCTAATGACGAGGTGACGACACTTGGACAAGTTCTACACCAGAGAATACAGTGGAAGAAGTGTCACATTCACATCAAGGGAGCACCAATTCCAAAATCTTGTTCGCACACTACAATACAGATTCCTTCTAGTTCACAGACTACAGGACAAAACTCTTCCGCACATGGTTTCCTAGATCCTCCTCCTCCACCCATAGAACATTCCCCACCTGGTAACCCACCTCCTCCTCCTCCGCCCCCAGAAACGCAAATTACAGGACATATTCATTCCCCACATGGTAACCCACCACCTCCTCCTCCACCACACCCCAGAAATGCAAATTACAGGACAGATTCATTCCCCACTTGGTAACCCACATTCTCCTCCTCCTCATGAAACAACAAAATCTCCATCCCCAAACGAAAGTGCTCAAAACAATGATGCCAAAGCAGGAGGCCAGAGTCATGTGTTGGCTGATGCCAAGAAATCTGTCGACGACAATTAGAAGAAAGCTGCAAGTACATCTGGGCCTAATATCTCTGTAATAGCTGCTGGACAGACACCACCTGCGAAACCTTCTTCAGCCATCTCAAAGCAGCAGGAAAAGAAACTCGCTGAAAATAAAAGGTCTACCAGAAAGCGATCTGAGAAACCTTCTTCAGCCATCTCAAAGTGGCAGGAAAAGAAGCCTGCCAGAAAGCCATCTGAGAAAAACACCAAGAAGAAGGTGACCAATGTTGCTATGACTCAGATTAACCCACACTACAAATTTGGAAAACTAATGCTCATTGCTGCTGAACTCGAGCATTCGGATATTGCTCCTTCTGTCACTAATCTCCACAATTTCTACATGGGACGTTGTAAGGACAAGGATGAGTCTCTAATTCAGGGCATAATATGGCCCAAGCACGGCTGGTGGCCTGTGAGAGAAGAGGAAAAATACGAGCTGTTGTCTGTGATCATCAGCGACTTGTACGATCTCTTCAACTTGGATGCTTTGGATATGGGACTTCTCCGTTGTTTCATCCTGTAAGTTGCTTGAAAATTTAATCTACTTCTCACTAATCATTATTTATCTAAATGTGCTTTCTGCCTCAATTCATCTTTACTATGTATTCTGCCTCCTTACACTTTATTTTTTCTTAATATTAGGAATATGGCTGTAGAAGTACGGCAGAAGAAGGAACCCGTTGCCTTCCCTGATCCTGAATGCTTTAGCAAGTCAAATATACAAAATAACATGGATTTTTTTGTGTCCTATACGAAGCGTGCCTACCAGTCATATGCTAAAAAGAGAGTCATCATTTGCTGCTATAACACTGGGCACCACTGGATTGCAGTGGCGATCCTTCCAAAGCAGAACAGGGTCTTGTATCTTGATTCATATAGGATCCTAGAAACTAATTTCTCCGAGTTGGTACTTGACATTAATGAGTAAGTTCTTTCTTTCTTAACCTACAAACTTCCTCAACAAACTCCGCAGAGTTTATTAATGGTGCCCTAACCATTGTTGCATGTTTTGTTGTAGTGGTTGGAATAGTTACTGCGATGACAACAAGTTGCCCCGCCGCGCCTTGAAACATGACAAAGTTTTTGATGTACGTATTACTTAGTATTTCCTGCCTGTGGAAGCTAGTACTAAAGCTTGAGTTATTTCTTCTCACCACTGTTTGTCTTTGTATATTTATCGCAGTGCCACCAACAACCTTACCAATCCAGAGTCTGCGACTTCTATTGTGCCTATCACATGCTTACATTAAAAGATAAATTGAAGGACCCTGAGGTACTTTCTTGGGATCTGCATTTGTAACACCTACAACTGAGCACAGTTCTTGCTTATTAGCACTGCACATGTTTGGTAACCACCTGTGTGCTGACTGCTGACATTGTTATATTCAAGCATTTCACCTACCTACTTGGCAGCTCCAACAAGACATGTTGCTCTACATTAGGGAAAGAACTGCCTCATTCCTCATGAACCAGGTGATCATACCCTCAGGAAAATTTCACATTAATGATGCTCTGATGGCTCGCATTGTATTTGAAACCAATCCTCATGGTTAAGCCAGTGATATTATTGTGAACCTTACTTGTTAGATGAGGATGCTGAATGGCTGAAATTTGTTAGATTATGCATGTGAATTTTGTGGATTTCTATTCAGTTTGTGGAGTTTTGTAAATGTGGATGCTGGACCTAATTTTTGTGAAAATAGACAATGCGTCTCCTTTAGTCGAGACAGAGGAGACGCAAGTTCATAGTACGCGTCTCCTTTGGTCGATTAGAGGAGACGCACGTACACAGTAAGTGTCTCCTTTGGTCCAAACAGAGGAGACGCACGTACACAGTACGTGTCTCCTTTGGTCGAGACAGAGGGAGACGCAGGTTCACAGCAGGCGTCTCCTTTCGTCGAGACAGAGGAGACGCGCACTGACAAGACGTGTCTCTTTTGGTCGCGACAGAGGAGACGCGCACTGACAAGACGCGTCTCCTTTCGTCAAGACGGAGGAGACGCGCACTTACATGACGTGTCTCCTTCGTCAAGACAGAGGAGACGCGTCATAGATGTATTTTTCGCATCTTCGATGTTGAGTTCATGTAACGGGCTCGGTTTCTGTGCCCGTTACCAAAGGTCCATGTGGGCCCAGAGAAACAGACATTTCAGGTGATCGGTAACTAGTTTTGGAAACGGCCTTTGTTAGACACCCGTTACTAATATGTGTTATGAGTAGTGGGCTCAGTGTCTGCGCCCGTTACCAAAGGCTCTGGTGGGCCCGGAGAAGCAGCCATTTCAGGTGACCGGTAAGTAGTTGTGCTAACGGTCTTTGTTCGACGCCCATTACAATTACGTTTCATAAATAACGGGCATCGGCCCGTTACCTTTGTTGGCTTATTTGTAACGCTTGATCGGTAACGATTGTTTTGCCCATTACCAATAGCCATCTGCGCCCGTTACCAATGTTTGTTTTTCACGTAGTGAGGGCCAGTGGCCACCGAGTGCCGGTGGGGAGGAGGGGCGCCATTGCTGTTGGGGAAGGAGCCGCCGTCGGTGGGGAGGCTGCGGTCGTCGGTGGGTGGGAGCCGTGGACCCTGGCAGAGGAGGGAGCGGCAGCCCCCGGCGGGGAGGTAGCGGCGGCAGCCGGCGGAGGAGGAAGCCACGGTCGCGAACGCGAGGGAGCGGCGGCCCGCGGCCACCGCCGGCCTCGACGACAGAGTTAGCCCCATGTCGGGCGAGGACGGAGAGGCAGTCGCGTCAGGGCGCGCGCCCCCCGGCCTCGACAACCCGCCGATGGGGCGGCGAAGGTAGCCAGGGTCCCTCCGTCCCTCGTGAGCGACAAAGGTGGCGTGCCGGAGCCGGAGAAGAGGCCGGCGCCGCTGGGCCTGTCCGAGCCAGATCTAGGGTTTCCGGGGTGAGGACAGGGCTGGCGGTCGGCGGTGGAGCGGAGGACGTGGTCGGCGACCGGTGGCGGAGGCGACGGGGGCGCACGACGCCGCCGGTTGGGAAGGTAGCGGCGCCAGAACCCGACCCCGGCGCTGCAACCACCAGCATCGGGAGCGGAAGATGGTGCCCCCAAATTCACCCAAGGAGGCCTCCCGGGACATGCACAATGCGGATCCGGCGCATGGGAGTACGGAGCTGGTGCCTGGCAGCCGAAGCAGCGCCGCCACGGGGGAGAAAGATGCTACCTTCGATGACCTGTGCTGGTTGGTGAGCGGGGAGAGTAGGGAGGGAAGGTGGACATGGGGAGGAAAGGCGTGCGGACACCGGTTTCGGGCCGCCGCTTCCGGCCGGATGCCGGCGACGGCGGCCACCGGAAGCGGTCTGGGTGGGTGCGGCGGCGGGCGGGTGCGAAGCCCCTCGAGTCGCCCCTGGGAGCGACGCGAGGGTCAGGGTCTCTACTCGAAAGTGTTCTGTGTCTGTTCCTCTTCTATCAGGCTCAACAAAACTTCAAAACACCCAATTGGAAGGAAGATTAATGTTTTCATATGGTCAATTAATTAGTTAATGATCAAGAACAACATCCTCATTCATCTTTTATAAATAGAAGGGGAGGGAGATTCTACTTGTAGCATATTCATGTGGAGGGAACATGAATGTTTTAACATTTTTCATACCATTTAGATCATTTCTATGGAGTGTGTGTCGTGAAATTTTGTAGAAAACGAATATGTAAAGTTATAGGAATATGATTCTTATGGGCATCTCTGCTCTCGAGCATTTGGGTGAAAAAAGGAGATATCTCATGTGGCTGATTTGTGGAATGAACGGCATTTGTAAAGATAGTGTGCCATGCACCACCTTGGATCAGAGATATCTCTGCTCTCTGTTGCGAGCATTCTACGTGTCATACCGATTCCTCATCTACAAAGTGGTTGAAGCCCTAATTTTCATCCAATTATCCAAAATTCACCTTGGGTCACAGCCTTTCTGGCTCGCTGCCGCGCTGACATTTGAGTTTTGGTAGCTCAAGCTTGTCGAATCTCTCGCTTCGTGTGCTGATTGCGGCAGTAAGGCTATGTTTGGTTCCTCCTGGCTAAATTTTGGCTCAGAGGAATCTTGTTATTTTGAAGTACTAAATAAAATTTATTTACAAAATATTTTCACAGATAACTACAACTTTGTGACAAATCTAATGAGCCTAATTAATTCATGATTTACTATAGTAATACTATAGTAACCACTCTCTAATCATGCGATCATAGACATTATTAGATTCATCTCCAGAATTAACCTAGGGGTTATGCAGGTAATGTTGTAAACTGTCTTTATTTAATATTTTTTATTTGCGGTCAAAGGGGGCCAAAATTTAGCCCACCCCAACCAAACAGGGCCTTGCCTTTGTGGAAAAATAAGCAAAATCCTTGGTGTGTTTTATGATGGATAGGAGCAAAAGGTAAGTATATGTCTATCTTCACCATAGGAATTGTTTAGGTGAGATGGTAAACAATATTCGTGCGAGGCTTGAGGTCGTGGGTGTGAGTCTCACGGACCGCGGACGTGCATATTAGACATGAAATCTGTGTAATTTGTGACTTGTGATTGTGAGGATGCGCGTGTGAGGGGGCTTTCCGGCTGTTTGTCAAACTTTTTTCTTTATTTTTGGGCGCAAAGCCGTTCAGCCGGTCGGTGATGCTGACCACTACTAAATTGCGCATTTAGTACCGGCTAACTTGGTTGGTACTAAATGTACCAGACCGCTGCTTGGTTCTAAGAGAGTTCCCGACCAGTACTAAAAGTAAGTTGTCTAGCGGTGTTAAATGTCACTTGCGCGTCTAAAGAAAGTATGTAGCATAGATAAAAAGATTATGAACCAGTATAACCTGTAAATACTTTTTAGTCACTTCAACATATATAATACAATTTTGTAATGTATATATGTGAATGTTCCTATAATTGCAGCATTTACTAATAGTGAGTTGTAGTTGCTTACTTGTCACTATCAGGCCCGTCCCAGAGGGAGGGAGGGGGGGGGGCAGCCGGTGCGCGGCCCATAGGCCCAAGCCGCTAGGGCCCATGAGTATCAAGTGTACACAGACCTATAGTAGTCCATACGTATATGTATCGTACGGCTTCAGGCTTCACGCACGGACGGCACGAGACGAGAGAAGACGAGGCAACGACGTCGGTGACTAGGGTATAAGCGATTCTGAATACACTGGTCGGTCTTCCTCTCCTCCCGCTCGCTTGCATCGTGTTCTCCATTCACGGTTCTCCTGATCTCCTCGCTGGTAGCCAATCCGGCCGACCGATAGCTAGACGCGATCACGCGAGGCCCAGCCCCCAGGCGACCGGCCCTTCTCGCTCCACGGCAAAGCCGCAAAGGTATGAATTTGATTGCAGTCTTGCAGATGCAGACTTGTATTTATTAATACTTGATTAGTGCTTACGGGGATAAAGATTGGTTTTAGAGATTTGATTTCTAATTCAATATTCTTATCATGTTAGATGTTACCAAAGAGACACAAGTCTCGTGCTCACAAAAAGTAAGAAAAAAACAAGAACTTCAATCCAAGGGCTCTTAGTGTCTTACTTGCCCAAGGTGATAGGCGATGGCCCGATCATCCGAGAGGTAGATGGTAAACTCGATTGGGTAGAGAACTTGACGTTGACGATCCGGCTTTAAAATCAGCACGATTCGGACCCCACAACCGCTACACCACTGCTCCGCTGGTTATCAACCAAGCACAACTGGATTGACCTCGCCACGAAGATTTTTCCCTGCAAGCGAATCGAGAACACAAGCAAGAAAGTAAAGCACGCAATCTGATAATTGCAGATATGAATTGAAGCAAAGACAAAGGGGTTCAAGTTCTGATCACAAAAGGACTAATCAACACAGTGGTGACGAACAAGAACGGGGGTCCTGATTCACAGCAAAAGACCTCGACGGTACAGTGGCTATGAAGAAAGTTTGATCCTCGACGGAAATCACAACCTATTAAACAAAACTCAAGTCTAAACGATGGCGTCTACTAAGTTTTAACCCCTAAGGGGCGACCTAGGGTTGAGGGGGTGACCAGGGGAGGCGTCCTCAACCTGGGCTTAAGGCCAGACACGATACACGGCCCAAATGACCCAAAAAGGTGATGCAGCACCTTGTCGTGGTCACACAGCATGATCCACAAACCTTCTGAAGCTGGGACCAGAACCAAAACGACGGCGTCGTCGTCCCCTTTCCAACGCATTCTTATACGTCTCGTTTCGATGCCGGATGAGGGAGATATCGCCGAAACCGTGCAGGGGTGTCAGCTGAATCCGAACCAAACGTGGCAGCTGAGTTGGAGACGACTTGTAGCGTGAGGAAGGACGTGGCGTGCGCGTATGCAGCGTGGCGATGTCCTCATCACAAGGACCCATAAATTTTGTGAGACCACTGGTCACTATATTGCAGTTACATACATGTAACATGTAATCTTTATAATCAATATAGATGGAACCCGTTGAGAATAATTTACTCATATTTCTTTGCAATCACATTAAGCTTCCGTCCGATCATTGGTGTCCTTTCAAATTCATTGTCCGTCCCTCTGTATCATCTCCTAATCCTCCACTAGCATCAACCATAATGCTAATAATCCTCCACCAGCATCAACCATTATGATCATAACTCGAGTGTCCATCCTCGCATATCGAAAAGCTCTCTCAAATCTCGTAGCAATGCCCAAGAAATCACTTACAACTATTAAAAAACAACTTGCAAGTTACAACTGAGTCAATTGAACTTACAAGATACGTGGTACTTGCCCATGCATAAGAGATTTTAGTGATAGTCTTATACAATTATTTAGGTAGAATATTTGAGTCAACATGTGTTGAAGCTACTTTCTTTAAGAGAAACTCACTTGACAATTTAGGAAACCTAACTCTACAATAGATATAGAAAGGATGCTTTTGTGGTTACTGAGGGAGCACATCCCTCCTGATTCTTCAAGCCACGAAGAGCCAAAGATGTTGTAGCCTCATCAACAAGCACAGCCACGTGTACAAGAATTGTTAATGGTTACCAAATAAACTACAGAAGCTAAATGATGTCAATATGGGTCTTACAGGTTTTATAGTTCTAGTCAACTTTACGGTGGATACAGTTTTCACAGAGAGATACTTTAAGAGAAACTTGAAAAAATACCCACTACGATAAATTTTAAAGTACTTATTTTTTTAATCAGCCATCCGTCGGTGGAAGTATCATCAAGTTTTGATAAAGAAGTACTAAGAAGTACTAAATTGGTGGAACCACGATAAATTGTAATTATTAATAATTTTTTAATTCAGAGAGGGTTTATGAGTAATTTCCTCTTTTCTTTTTTCCTATGCCCTGAACCGAAAGCCATGCCAATCTAACACTGCATGACGAGGTCCATCTCGCTGTCGAACAACACCTTGTACCACTCGATCTGCGCCCGGCGCGGCGTGAACCGGCCCAGCTTCGTCGCCAACTGCGCGCAGTTCAGGCTTGGCCGCCGCCCCGCACTCGTCGACGTCCTCAGCCACTCCCTCGCCGTCGACGCCTCTGTCGCCAGTTGTCGTCCTCGTCGACACATTAGACAAATTACCAAGTACAAGAGGATCAGGCTTGCACAAAACAAACACGTACATGTGCAGATCTCACCATGGCGTGTATGCCGGAGGCTTCCAGAGCGACGGAGACGCCGGCATCGTAGTTGGACGCGTTGACCGGCACATCGTCGTCAGCGCGCGGGCGTCTCCTGAGGAGCAGGTGCTGCGGCATCTTCACCACGAGCTCGCCGTAGCAGCCAGCAGGAGTGTGCCGCCTCCTGGGACTCCGACGCTGGGGAGCACCGCGACTCGAACGTGGCGTAGCATCTGCACCGCGGCGTCGAGGGGGCAGAAGAGGAGTCGTGGGACGACGTCGTGTTGCGAGACGACGTGGCAAAAGTTCCCGCCCAACCGGTTGCGCAGAATGGCCCTGGACAGTGCCTCGCTGCCGAGCAATGCGCTCCCGAAGGTGACGTAGAGGACCGGAGGGGAAGGGCCCTATGTCGAGCTTGCCGTCGAACAATGCCCTGTACCACCTCTGCAAGGTCGTGCGTGCGACCCCGGCCCTGCGGTAGCTCCGGTTCTGGCCGCCATGACCTCCTTGCTCCTGCGATGGCATCTCTGCACGGGTCGGCGGCGTGAGACAGATGGTAGGTGAGGAAGAGGGAAAGAGAGGATAAGAAGATTGCTGTAATTCTTTTCTAAATTCAATAAATTTTTTAATTAATTAGATGGTGGAAAATTCAAAATACCTAGTACTTCCTAATACTTTAGAAGCAACGTAATTTTTTTTATCTCAACCATAATTTTCCCCTTTATCCCCGACCTCCCGTACGTCTGCTGTCCACCGCCTGCTCCCCGGGGGCGCAAGCGCAACCGAGATCTCCCCGGATCTCTCCTGTAGATGGGACAGGGGCTACAAGAGTGCAGGCCAGCGCGTGCGATCAACGTGTGACTGTGTAGACGACAGATTGCAGTACAAAGCCAGGGATAATGGATCAGATTGCGTATGTGTTGACGCTTTTTCTAGTCGAACACACAAGTGCGCTAGTTCACGCGGACATCAGAAATCAACTCGTCGAAGCACCCGGCACGGGCCGGTCAGACCGCCTGAAGGATGCGGTCAGACCGCCTTGGACAGAAGCGTCGCCAAAAAACCTAGATTCGCTGCTCCGGGAGGAACCCCGTCTGGAACAGTGCACCTAGGGTTGTCCTGAGGTCGGCAAGGCCACTCGGAACTTCCTCAACTGCCATGGAGATGAAGGAGGAGAGCAAAGGGGTTAGAAAAGCTAGGGTTTGAAGGAAATAAATTAGTAAATTGATAATTCGATTGGATGATAGGTCTCAATCGGCCTATTTATATTTATAGGGGGAGGCCTTGTCCTGCAAGTAACTCTTTACAACTCGGAACTATACAAAGCTTCTAATTCGGATCGGACTCAGGGAGACCTGATCAGACCGCCTTGGGGAGGCGGTTAGACCGCCTGGCGGCCTCCGTGCCGGACCGGCTGTAGGACCACGCGGTCAGACCGCCCGAGCAACCCGGTCTTACCGCCTGGCCTAGCCCGATCCGACTTTTGCCAATTTTGAGTGTCAACATATGCCTCCTGTTTTTAGTAAAGCTTGCGTGCTAAAAAATAAATCTAAGGACGATGTGACACTTCATCGGCCATTTTTGAACTTAGGGCAATTTTTACTAGAAATCAGTCATATCCTCTTCAAGTATCTTTCCATGCACTTGGGTAGAATTTCTTCAAGTATCTTCCGTTGAGAGCCCAAGGTAGTTGCTGTCCTTGTAAAATTTCCACCATATAAGAATTTTCAGAGCAAACTCTTACAATCTTGTACGACCCTTCCCAACTTGGAGACCACTTACCGAACTTGTTGCTCTTAGACCCTATAAGTAGAATAGTCTTCCAAATCAAATCACCTGCCTGAAAAGATTTGACTTTTACCTTCTTGTTGTATGCTCTAGCAACTCGCCTTCTGTCGTTCTCAATTGCTTCTAAAGCTTCCAATCGCTTATCAGTCACTTCATCAACAGTATCCATCATCAAAGCATAATATGTATCAAAATTAAGATCATTTTGCTTTGCAAGTCTATATGCGCCTAGATTCACTCAACGGGTAAAACGGCCTCTTGACCATACACAAGCTCATATGGAGTAACTTTAGTAGCACATGTCTAGAAATATATAATCAAAGGTACAAGTTTCAGATAATAACTCATGTCATCTCCTAGGATTATCTTCTATCTTCTTCTTAATCAGCTTAGTCAAGGTTTTATTACTAGACTCGGCTTGACCATTAGCTTGAGCATAATATGGAGATGAAATGAGCAACTTAATACCATATGAATTGACAAAATAACGCACCTCTTTAGCAATGAATGAAGTACCTTGATCCGTAGCCAAAGTTTGTGGAATACCAAACCTATGGATAATATGATCTGTAATAAACTCAATTACCTCCTGATGTGTCATATTCTTGAGAGGTATAGCTTCAGTCCACTTGGTAAAATAATCAGTAGCCACGATAACAAAACAATACCCTTTCGACATAGGTGGATGAATCTTGCTAACAAAGTCCAAACCCCATCCTCTAAAAGGCTAAGGCTTAATAATCAGATGCATCAATGCAGCAGGCACCAACTGAATATCCCCGTACTCTTGACACTCTTTACATCCTTTTTAATATCAAAAATAATTAGCTATCATAGTAGGCCAATAGAAACAAGCTCTCCTGAGGAGCCACTTCATCTTAGGAGCCGATTGATGAGTACCACAAATCCCTTCATGAACTTCCGCCATAGCCAATCTTGCTTGATCAGGACCTAAACACTTTAAAAGCAAATCATCTGCGGTCCGACGACACAACTCATCATTATCTAAAACAAACTTAAGAGCCCATCGTCGGATTTTTCTATCACTTGTACCTTTAGGATCCTGTAAATATATAACCAAGGGCTTTCTCCAATCATCCACTTCTGTCACACTTGTTTTTCCAAAGAAAACCAAGTGCAAATCTATATGCATGCCAGGATCAAGTTCCATGCATATAGTTGACATAAGTGAATAACAGTACAGTCTCACGTAAGGAAAAAGAAAGATTATCAGAGATTTACGCTTTATCCTGGAAACGAAGGTTCCAACCATCACAGGCAGTCGACTGGGGGTTGCGTACGCCTAGAACTCAGCAACATCTTCACAACAACTTCATAGCAGCTTCCTCTTTCTGAGCAACATTGTTTATAGCAATGGTGAGCACATGTCGTACTCAGCAAGTGTGGGGAAACTATGAATGCAAAGGCTTATCAAGGAGAGGCTGACAGGTTGACTGCATTAAGCACTTTTAGTTGGTCAAATTTTATTAGCACCTGATTACTAATAAAGTATCAGTATATACCATCCCACATTAACATATAGAGATATGCCATAAGCATATGGCTATCATAACCATAACCACGATTTAAGTCCATCTTCAAGTTCAATTATCATGTGAGGGTCCAGGCCACTCTTGACCGTGAGCACGGCTAATCCATTAGTTTTACAATCTGCAGAGGTTGTACACTTTCACCACAAGTCACGTAAAAGTTCTAGGAACTTTAAACCCAACCACGCGATGCTGATCAGGCATCATACCACACTACCGAGGTATAATTGCGTAGGGACGCTACGAGGCCTTTACAAAGTTTCCCATTGTGATGCAACCCACGAAGGTTCCAAGTCGTTGCAGAGTATAAAGTCCCCTAGTAGAACCGTGTCTTAGCAAAGCACACTCCCCACTAGAGCGAGTCTATACCCCACTGGCGCTTCCCCTTGCCCTTTCGGTAAGGTCACCCCAACACTAGAGTCCCTAATTAATTAGCCAAGGTAGAGCCATATACCCTTGTGGTTGCACTGTTTTCCTGGGTGGTCGCTCCATGTTCCGATTAATCATATGATCTTGTATTAACCAGAGCTATATAACATAAAAGAAAAGCATGTTCATCATTATTGTTGTTCATTAGAACCACCATAACCCAAGGTAAAGCAACTAAGCATAGCTACCCAACAGAAAGGTAAACCCAGGATGACAAGGAGTAAATGTAATAAAGACTAGGATAAACCATAATAGGACCCGTCAATATTAATGCAAGCATATGCAATGAGTGATTAAACACAGTTATTAGGACAAAAGATACAAGGACACACTTGCCTTTAACCAGAGTAGTGATGTTGCTCAGAATTCTTCATCTTCATACTCTTCCAAACTAACGAACCACATTCATTCTACTCGCATCAATCATCGAGCACAAGCATACAAACCAAACAAACAAGCATACTAAGAATAAAGCACCAATCAAAAGAGAAACTTTTAAAAGAACGTGCTAAAGGATAGGATCGATGCTAAGTATCACTGAAGCACACAGACCGTGCTGAGATAAGGGAAAGGCTTGGTTAGCTTTTTGAAGGGCAAAAGGTCTGAGCAAGAACTAGGATCTTGAGATCTGGATCTTGAAAGGAGATTAGCTCTACAACAGAGGCACACTGGGACAGAGCTTGATAAAGAACGTCTAATGATCGATTTGCATATGTGAGAGATCAAGCTATGAGCTAGGTTTATTTTAATTAGTAAAAGATATGTAAAGGATATTTCATAGAGAAAATACCCTAAGTTGGAATTAAAGCAAATTAAACTTTATTTATAAAACTGGTGTAAAGAACTAGTCAAGTTTTATTTTTAAAGATTCATATATGAATTATATCAATTAAACATTTAATTTAGAAAAACTAAACTATATGAACAATCTAAACGAAACTTTGTAATTTGAGTAGATCATATTATTATCAAAAACATTATGGCATTGTCAGTAATCAAATTAATATTTATTATAAAAGCCGATGTAAAAACCTAATCAACTTTTAATTAGAAAAGTTAATTATATATTAAACAAATTAACATTTGACTTATGAAAAACCGGGTAAAAGATCTAATTAGATTTTATTTATAAAAGCAAGTGAAATAATCATTAATCAAATTAATATTAGTTATGAAAAATGGTGTATAGCTCTATATTGCTTTTATTTAGAAAAGGCATGTTTTAGTAAGCATTAATCAAAATTAATGTTAAATTTATTTTCAGAAAACAAAACATGAAGAAAACTCACCACTAATGTGTACATCATGTCATTAGGAACCTAACGCAACTTGAACGGATGAAAACGGAGCTAAAACGGAGAAACTATGGACGAAACAAGATATAAGGGCCTAACTGTAGAGATCTTAAACTTCCAGAGGCTTTACTGCGAAAAGACAAGGGCATATACATAATTATTGAAGGACCGATTAGGCGAACCAGAGAGGGGGGGAGTGAATGGGAGCCGATAAAAATTCTTCTCGAAGGAGATGAGAACTCCAACAAGACGAACACGGCTTCCAAATCACGTCTCCTACCCAACTACCCAAGTTGGCCAAGACCACGCAGCCACTGGAGTACTACTGGTCCTAGGAACCAACACTCAACCCTCCGAGCCAGAACTCACCAAAACACACAGCGGAAACTTGCACGGCTTGCTGCCTGTGCTACACCGGTCAGACTGATGACCTGCGCCGGTCAGACCGGTGACACCGGTCAGACCGGTGGACAGCGCCGGTCAGGCCGGTGGTTACAGCAGCCGCACAGCAAACGTTCCAGGAAGCCTCAGTGACTCCTCTAGGCCCTAGAACAAAAACAACCTCCGAAACACAACCTGGAAGTAAGAAGAACCCCTCACAAAACCTAGCAAAACAACTCCAAACACGCCAAGAACTGACCAGCAGAACCACGGGACAAAACCACACGGACAAGGCTGTTCCCCGAGACAAAAACCCACCAAGGGCTAGCACCGGTCATACCGGTCAAGTGCATCGGTCAGACCGGTCGCGCCTGGGCAGCTCGGGATGAACAGCGCCCGCGAGTCAACTCCCCCAAATCCAACTCCTGATCTCTCGATTCGCTCCACGGTTTTGCACAAGACTTTGGGGATAGTAGGAACACCTCATGGGTACTCCATAGCCAAGATTTGGTCCACCAAAACTTGTCAAATCAAGAGGAATCGAAGAAATCCCACCAAGAACGCCTCTAACCCTAGAGCCACGAAAACCCCAAAATCGAGCCCCTTTGCTCACGGATTTGGGAGGGGAATCAAAGGGAAAAGAACCACGAAGGGTTCATGCATACATCCCCCACCAAATCCCAAAGAGAAAGGCCTCGAAATCGCTCCAAGAAAATCGCCAAGAAAGGGCTCCGAAAATCACCAAAAAGGAGAAACGGGAAAGACACATCCAACCCTTGAGAAACCACGCCGAATCATCTATACATACCAAAGAGGTTCATACAAGGTCTAGCTTGCCGCCCGATCATCCTTCCCTCTCACAAGATCTCACCATGAAGCTCTCAAGCTAGTCCTACGAAAATCCTAAGAAAATAGGAAGGAAAATAGGAAAACCAAATGAGCTAGGGTTCCAAGAGATGGCTGCCATCCTCTCACCACTTGGGTTATATGGAGGCAACCGAAAGACGAAAATACCCTTACTAGCTAACTAGGGATACATGCCCCTCAAGGGCGAATTCGGAAATCTTTGTCTTCGCTCCATCGGACGGATGCCCAGCGACCGCAAACTTGCTTAGCCTCGACGCAAGCCTTGCGATACCGACGCGTGTCCTCCGCTTCGAAGATTCCGGACTGTGTCGTCGCACACCGGTCAGACCGGTGCTCCTCACCGGTTAGACCGGTACCCACCGGTCAGACCGGTCTGGAGCTGCTGCACCTCCATCTTCGGTTCTTCGGTCTTGGCTTTGTGGATCAACCAAGGAACCCAATGGTTTTCTGGTGAACCACCGGAAACCCCGCGAACTCGGTGTAGCCTCCGCCAATCACCACTCATGACTCGGCTCCCACGTAGTCCCAGCTCGACCTTGGTTTTGAGGCTCAACCAAGAAACCGTTCATGACTTCATCTTGCCGTTCTTGCCACCATGCGGCCCGCACTTGACCCCGCTGGCCACCGGGTCCCTCGAACCAAGCCTACTTGTCTTCTCCACACCTGGAGGCCTCACCGGCAACGACCTTTCGCGCTTGTTCTTCACCTGCACCTGCACCAGTCAAGCCGCAACCTGCACCTGCAATACTTAGCCAAGAATCAGTCCACACCACGTTGTCAATCACTCATCACACCAGGAAGCGACCATCCACCGGTCCTCGAACCACACCTGGCTCTCAATCTCCCCCTTGATGATTGCATTGACAACACACACGTTTTGGTAACCAAGAGAAAAGGCAAAAAAGAAAAGAAACGACTAAAAGAAACTCCAATAAGCGATCGAAAGCCAAAGAAAAGGCAAAGAGCAAGATCACTTGAAGAAGACAAGTCTCGGACCCCTTAGGCAAGGGCAACGGCTCGACACATCCGAGACAAAAACATGCTCAAGCAAAGAGCACAAGCCAACAATCCAAAGCTCGAAAATCACAAAGAGCTCCCCCTGCACACATGCAAGCTCCCCCTGAACCAATGCAACTCCCCCTGGACGAATGCATGCAAACCACTTGACGAAACAGAGCAGCTACATCAGCTCAGCTCTGACCGGTCAGACCGGTCAACACCACCGGTCAGACCGGTGCTCAACAAATGAACAAGACCAGCACTCTGACCGGTCAGACCGGTGACCTCAACCGGTCAGACCAGTGCACAACAGAGCCCAAAAATGGCTCGAAACCACCTGAAAACCTTCCAAATGCATTCAGTCGGCCAAAACATGCTCAAACTTCTCCCCCTTGTTGACAATGCATGAATCAAGCCAAAAATGCAAAAAATGCAACCTAAAGCTTCTCAAATAGGCAAAATTCAACATAGGATGCTACACATGTCCAAATGAGCAAGTTAGATACTCTATAGCTTCGTAATGACCTCAACTACAAGATCACCAAGTTTCACAACCATTGGGCGAAGCTAAGATAGAATTGTGTAATTTTGCGAAAAATCACCCTCTCATGAGCAAAGTCCTAAACATGAGCAAAACATGTCAAAATGGCAAAGCCACACAAACTTCATGCTAGGACAACCATTCTAAGCATAAGACCATCATAAACACTCACAAGCACCTCATGTCATGTCAAAGCCACCGAGCCATGTGCTTACTTCTATGTATGAGACTTCTCAATGGTAAGCAACAAGCAACGGTTTAGCACCCAAAAGCAAGTAAATTAAGCACATATGACATGGGAGCACATTTTCCAAGCAATTTACATTTCATTTTCAGATTTATAATTGGTACATGAAATGTCTTTGCGACAAAAAGGAACTTATGCCCCTCCACAAGATGAAGCATGGGGGCTAAACATTCATGATGGCAAATGAGCCTTTGGCCCCATATGATCAAAATAAGCTATCCACCACAAATTAAGAATAGCCAAGCCACAAAAGCATGTCAAGATCATGTAAAGGCATTTACTCACAAGAGAGCATACAAGTGACATTTTTCAAAAGCATAGCCATCAACCATGGATATAAATCAAGATTATCAAGAGCTAAGCCAAACTAACCATAGCTTACCAAATTAGCTCACAAAGACATATATATCATTCCATGGTGAACAATGTATATAGGAGAAGCTTTTCCTACACAATGCATATGATACAAAATGCATGCAACCTAAGATACAAAGATGCCTATACATCATGTTACATATGCCATGCCAAATGCAAGAAATGCACAAAGGAAAGCTATACATATGTTACAAAGGAGCTCCCATACACAAAGCTCACAAACGACCGGCTCCTCGAGGGGAGGCAAAAAGGGCTCGACACCACCGGCAAAAGAGCAAAGGAGCGCAAAACTCACAAGCTCCCCCTAAATACATGCACTAGGGCTAAAGAGCATACAAAGCTTACCCTTAGTACACATGATAGAGTAAAGAGCACACTAAGCACACAGACTCCCCCTAAACTCATGCATTAAGGTCAAAGAGCATACAAAGCTCACCTTACACACATGAGATAGGGCAAGGAGCGAAACGAACCAAGTGGCTTGACCAAGGCCACACACTTGAAGGACACAAATTCACTTCCCTTTATCATTTCTTCAGAATTCACCTGTCCTTGTCCACCATCCCCGAAAGTGATGTACCTCCATGTCATCACCGGGGTATGAGCCCGGAGAACCACCCCCGATATCAACCAAATGTTCTCCGGGCCTCCCACCTGCAACTCAAAACCAAGAGCGAGAGCGAGCAAATGACTCAACACTGGGGTTAGTACCAAAAGTGTCAAACCAGTGCCGAGCCATCTCCTCAAAAGTAGGGTTAGCAACATCCATCCTACCGCGCCTATCAAAACTGCGATCCATCCTATCAAACCTATCAAACCTGGAACCACCATGGGAAAACCACTCCCGTCTCACTGGAGGAGTACGAGTACCACAAAAGGGAAAGCGTGGTCCGTAGCCCCTCTGAGACTCAAAGCTGCGACCTCTCCCAAACTCGTATTGATCACGAGGTGGAGAACGTCCATCAAACTCAACACCACTTGACTCAAAGCACCTACCATCGGTTCCACGACCAAAAGGGCTGAACCCTCTAGCATCACGGCCTCGGAAACCAAACTGTCCAGCACTCTGCCTAGCACCGGTCTGACCGGTCACTCTGACCGGTCTGGCCAGTGGTCCTCGGCCAGCAAACTTGCCTCCACCTGAAGCTCTCCTATCTCTCCATGCTGGAACCGTATGCACAACACCCTTTCCCTTAGGTAGTGGCATACGAGGCTCAAGCACACCATGAGAAGGGTGGTACCTGTCCTTGTTTGCCCACTCCTTAGCCAATCTCGCCTCTCTTCTTCTCTTATAGCAAAACTCTCTCTTATGACCATCCTTTCCACAAAACTCACAATGGAAACGAATTGTTCTTGGCTTAGGTTTTGAGTGTGGCTCTTCACAAGGCTTCTCACTAGGTTTTTCTCTCGATTTAAGCAACTGGTTTGGCTTGGATGCAAACTTGTCTTTGGGTGTTAGTTGTGGTGGAACTGGAATATTCCCAAATTTCCCTTCTCTCACACCACTGCTCTCACCAAACTTATCAGATCCCAAAGCCCAACCATCAAAGCGCTTACAACTGGCAATTAACACACCCAGCTGAGGCTCATGACTGGACACCCAACTCAACACCTCACGCAACTTACTGTTCTCATCCTGCAAACGATCAATGCATTATGCAAGTTCCAAATTCTTCACAGCATGCAATTCACAGGTAGAACAGGAAGTAGGAATAGGCACTTTCAAATCAGCCTCAAGCGAAACAATGCGAGAACGAAGCTCAGCAATTTTTTCATGTAAACCAGGGCAAGAAGTACATGCACCAAGCAAAGTGGGTCTAGATTGCAGCTCAGCCAACTCAACCCTAAGCACATCTAGTTCCTCACACTTGAAGGCATGCTTTTCCCTAAGAGAAGTCAAATCAGCTAGGAAAACAGAGCAATCAGCACAATCAACTTCATCAGAAACAACAGGACTAGCCTTAAGCAAATCTATCTCAAGCTTGGCATCAAGGTTCTGTGTTTCCAGCTCAGCCACTCTATTCCTAGCATCTTCAAGCAAAGCTCTAAGCTCCTTCCTAAGCTTCTTAGCCTCTCTAAGCATGTGATCGCGATTATCAAGCAAGTCAACCAACTCCTCATTCTCCTTGCGCAAAGAAGAGAGCTCATCACATACCTCATCCTCAAAGTCGGAGTCTGATTCCGAGGCGTTCTTCTGGCTTCTCTTGCTGCCGGAGCTGCGTGCGATGCCGCACAGCCCATCCTTCTTATTGCAGCCTCTCGAAGTCTTGCTTGCGGTACAGCAAAGGCCGTTCAAGTACTTGCCGAAGTCCTTCTTCTTCTTTCTATGCTTCCTCTTGCTGTCCTCTTCTTCTTCTTCTTCACTCGAGCTTGATGACACATCCTCAGAGTCGGAGTCGATGTCGCTCGATCTCTTGATCTTCTCTCGGGTCCGTGTCTTCCTCCCATGTTCATGTTCCTTCTTCTTGGATCTTCTTCCTTTGTCCTTGGACTTGTGCTTGTCGTGGTTGTTCACCTTCGGACACTCGGCAAAAAAGTGTCCGGTCTTGCCGCACTTGAAACACGCTCTCGAGTTCCTCCTTGAGTTCACCCGGTTCTCGTGCAGCCTCTCGAACCGCCTGGTCAGCAACGCCAGCTCGTCCTCTCCAAGCACGTCGAACTCCTCGTCTGGCAAAGACATCAAAGAAGACAAAGAGTACATCCTGGAGGATGCGTTAGTGTTAGACTTGGCTCCTTTGCCACCAACGAGAGCGAGACTATGAGAATCAGTCGGGCTCTCGATCTTGGCTGTCATACCACGGTTCAACTCAGCCGACTTGAGCTTCGAGAACAGCTCGTTCACCGTCAAGGTGTCATACTTCTCGGACTCAACAATAGCCTCAAACTTCCCGTCCCATACGGTACGATCCAACGAGTGAAAGAGCTTCACGGCTCTATCATGATCATCGTATGGGAGGACGTCCACATTGGCCCTCATGTTGTTCACAACGACCGTAAACCGCTGGAAAAGGGCATCGACGGACTCACCGAGGAGATGAGTGAAGTTCTCATACTCTCTCCGGTAAGTCGCGTACATCCGAGCCTGAACCTGAGCGTTCCCAGCATGAGCATCCTTCAACTGCTCCCAAATCCTACAATCTAAGTCCTCTGTCTGAACCCGATCGAATTCAGGCTGACACAGAGCACGAAACAAGTAGTCGACAGCCTTGTTGTTGGCTTCGAACATATCCCTCGATCCTGGAGCAAGGAAGTTCATCGGATGAACATAAGCTGTGTTCACCGTGACATCCCAAAGGATCTGACCCTTTCCGTGGAGGAACGCCGCCATCCGCCTTTGCCACATCTGGTAGTTCTTCCCATCGAAGTGCGGAGGACCCGAACCCCGTTCCTGGTACGCCATCTTTGGATCTTAGACTGGTAAGAGTCAATAAAGACCCGAACCGGCTCTGATACCAATTGAAGGACTGATTAGGCGAACCAGAGAGGGGGGGAGTGAATGGGAGCCGATAAAAATTCTTCTCGAAGGAGATGAGAACTCCAACAAGACGAACACGACTTCCAAATCACGTCTCCTACCCAACTACCCAAGTTGGCCAAGACCACGCAGCCACTGGAGTACTACTGGTCCTAGGAACCAACACTCAACCCTCCGAGCCAGAACTCACCAAAACACACAGCGGAAACTTGCACGGCTTGCTGCCTGTGCTACACCGGTCAGACCGATGACCTGCGCCGGTCAGACCGGTGACACCGGTCAGACCGGTGGACAGCGCCGGTCAGGCCGGTGGCTACAGCAGCCGCACAGCAAACGTTCCAGGAAGCCTCAGTGACTCGTCTAGGCCCTGGAACAAAAACTACCTCCGAAACACAACCTGGAAGTAAGAAGAACCCCTCACAAAACCTAGCAAAACAACTCCAAACATGCCAAGAACTGACCAGCAGAACCACGGGACAAAACCACACGGACAAGGCTGTTCCCCGAGACAAAAACCCACCAAGGGCTAGCACCGGTCAGACCGGTCGCGCCTGGGCAGCTCAGGATGAACAGCGCCCGCGAGTCAACTCCTCCAAATCCAACTCCCGATCTCCCGATTCGCTCCACGGTTTTGCACAAGACTTCGGGGATAGTAGGAACACCTCATGGGTACTCCATAGCCAAGATTTGGTCCACCAAAACTTGTCAAATCAAGAGGAATCAAAGAAATCTCACCAAGAACGCCTCTAACCCTAGAGCCACGAAAACCCCAAAATCGAGCCCCTTTGCTCACGGATTTGGGAGGGGAATCAAAGGGAAAAGAACCACGAAGGGTTCATGCATACATCCCCCACCAAATCCCAAAGAGAAAGGCCTCGAAATCGCTCCAAGAAAATCGCCAAGAAAGGGCTCCGAAAATCACCAAAAAGGAGAAACGGGAAAGACACATCCAAGCCTTGAGGAACCACGCCGAATCATCTATACATACCAAAGAGGTTCATATAAGGTCTAGCTTGCCGCCCGATCATCCTTCCCTCTCACAAGATCTCACCATGAAGCTCTCAAGCTAGTCCTACGAAAATCCGAAGAAAATAGGAAGGAAAATAGGAAAACCAAATGAGCTAGGGTTCCAAGAGATGGCTGCCATCCTCTCACCACTTGGGTTATATGGAGGCAACCGAAAGACGAAAATACCCTTACTAGCTAACTAGGGATACATGCCCCTCAAGGGTGAATTTGGAAATCTTTGTCTTCGCTCCATCGGACGGATGCCCAGCGACCGCAAACTTGCTTAGCCTCGACGCAAGCCTTATGATCCCGACGCGTGTCCTCCGCTTCGAAGATTCCGGACTGCGTCGTCGCACACCGGTCAGACCGGTGCTCCTCACCGGTCAGACAGGTACCCACCGGTCAGACCGGTCAGACCCACCGGTCAGACCGGTCTTGAGCTGCTGCACCTCCGTTTCGGTTCTTCGGTCTTGGCTTTGTGGATCAACCAAGGAACCCAATGGTTTTCTGGTGAACCACTGGAAACCCCACGAACTCGGTGTAGGCTCCGCCAATCACCACTCATGACTCGGCTCCAACGTAGTCCCGGCTCGACCTTGGTTTTGAGGCTCAACCAAGAAACCGTCCATGACTTCATCTTGCCGTTCTTGCCACCATGCGGCCCGCACTTGACCCCGCTGGCCACCGGGTCCCTCGAACCAAGCCTACTTGTCTTCTCCACACCTGGAGGCCTCACCGGCAACGACCTTTCGCGCTTGTTCTTCACCTGCACCTGCACCAGTCAAGCCGCAACCTGCACCTGCAATACTTAGCCAAGAATCAGTCCACACCACGTTGTCAATCACTCATCACACCAGGAAGCGACCATCCACCGGTCCTCAAACCACACCTGGCTCTCAATTATGTATATAAACACAAGGGCTTACTGCTAAAGGTACCAGGGTGGATGGAATCTGGAGAATCTAAAAGGTTTAGGGGGTTTTCTTGAAGAAGTGCAAGACACATAAGATTGATCTAGGATTTATAGGAAAACTCAGGGGGTTATGAGCAAACTCGCCACCCTTCATCTTCAACCTCCCGACGGGAGCAGACAGGGGAGCAGGGAGCTCCGGCGGCTCTGGCCGGTGACAACGCCGGCGATCTGGAGGGCGAGGAGCTCGGGCGGGCGGCGCAGGAGGAAGAGGGGAGGAAGGGGAACATGAGAAGGTGCTCACCACGGACGGGGGCTGACGTGGACTCGAGCGGCGGAGCTCAGATGCACGGCGACGGCGGCTCTCCGGTACCCGGCTGTCGACGAGAAGGGGCGGAGGACGTGTAGCTCGACACGGGCGTGCTCGGGATGGCGTCGACTGGCTTCAGGGAAGATCGACAGTGACGAACCGATGACGGCCGGCGAGCTGGGTTTGCGCGGCGTCGGCGCTGCTCTACGCGACGGCGGCACGGCGCAAGGCGGCGAGCTAGGGCCGGGCGCATGAGGGCGAGGGCAGGCGGGGATGCGCAGGGTTTTAAGGGGTGCAGGTCAGGGGGTAAAGACCGTGGCGTACACGGCACGGCCGTCGAGGACGGCCGGCGGCGGCGGCCGGGACTCTGGCCGTGGAGGCTTCGGCCTCTGCCTTGGCCGATGGGCCTAGGCGAGCCGGGAACACGCTGAAGCGGGTCGGGCGTGGGTGCGGGTTGGAGCAGGGCTGGTTGCTGGGATGGAGGGGTGGCGAGCGAGCCGAGTTGATGAGTCTGGGGGCCACGAACGGACTTTACTTGTTGGGCCAAAAGACTAGAGCAAGGGAGGCCGAACGAAGAAAGAGGAGGAGAAGGGGGTGGTCCGCTGGACTTCCAGAAGTTGGGCTGAAAGTTTGATTGGGCCGAAAGGAAGAGAAGAAAAGGGATAAATATTTCTTTATTTTCAGAAATGTTTTCGTGAATAGGAAAAATCTAGAAATAGCTATATAATTCATTAAAGCCACGAAAAATATTCCAAAAATCCCAAAAATTCTAGGAAAATTCCGAGAGCTAGATTGGGACACGAACAATCCAAATAAATTATTTGGAGCTCATGAAAAAAATTTTAGAGCCTTCTAATAAATAGAAAATGCTCAGATAAAATGAGAATAAACTCCAGAAAAATTCCGGAAAATTCTCGGAAAGGTTTGGTCAGCACCTAAGCGCACTTTTAAAAGCTTTTGCACTCATGAAACACCAGATGCATCGGCATAAACGCAACACACACATAAACATTTTATTTAATTCAGAAAAAACAAACAAAGCTTTTCCTATACTATATTTCTTGTAAAGAAAATAAATGTTGGACAAATTTTAAAATTGAGAGAAAATTATTGTTGTAATTGTTCTTCCTATTCACATCCTGAAATTGGAAATTTCATGGTGTGACAAATCTACCCCCCTTAAAAGGAATCTCATCCCGAGATTCGAAGAAAGAAGAACAAGGAGAAGGGAGATAAACAAGAACATTGCTGCTGAGATAGGCAGGCGGTCATCCTCTTTTGTCTTCAGGGTGTAAGATCTTCATTATTCATCTTTCTTGGTTGTTGAGGTCTTTATTAGAATGAGCTGGATGAGATAGTAGCAAGCACAAGAGAGAAAGGAAGGTAGAGTGAAATCTTCTTTTCTTTAACTTGCTCACTTGGTGACAGTGACAGTAGCATTGGCTTGTTGATGCGGGCTTCGACTTTCTTCTTCTAGAGAGATAGAGAGATGACAAGAAGGTGGGAGACACAAAAAGAAGAACCCGACTAAGCAACTGATGTTATTGCAGATATAAGACCCACAATACACCAATGCTCACTACAAAGAACCAACTCAAACATTATCATAAACAATCATGATCATGCAAGCACTGATTTTCACCAATCAACACACAGTCAAAGGAGCGATGCTACACGTTGTTAATAGAGTCAAAGGGTATCCTCCTATTAGATTAGATGTAGCTCCCAGTAAGAACATCCATAGATAATGAATTTCTCACAGATCATGGAGTACAAGATTATGAGTTCATTCCAACTAGAATCACCTCAAACAGAGGTCTAGAACCCGAGATGTAGATTAAACAAGATGGCTATTTCAGCAGTGATGACAGATTCTGAATGCTCCACTAATTCTTGTGTATCTCTCTTGATACAGAACAAATAATGCTGAAATTTTGATAGAAATTGACCCATGAAATTCTGGAACTAACCCAACTGATTTCATGTCAATCGGAGTTCTGTAGCTCGAGAAAGAATTAAAAGAGTAACGATGTGTCAGAGAGCTGCGCGAACAGATAGGATATCAAGGGTAACAATTTACACCAATAAATCAAGGGGGTGTCATTGCTTGAAATAGGTAAGATTAAGATCAAGGGAAGGACTGTCAAGGGTAGGGATCATACCATTCCACTAAATCAGAAGGAGGAATTGCTTGAGGAAATGCACAGGTGAGATCGAAGAAGTGTTCAAGGGGAGTGGTGATAAATACAAGAATTCACGGTAGGGAGATAAGAAAATGGTTAAGATGTGAGATCATTCATCAGAGAGGTCAAGGATAAGGTAAGATTGGACTTTAGATCAAAAGCAACCTTAGGAAACATCCATTGCTAACTAGGCTTACGTCCTACAGTCGATATAGCTCTGATACTACTCTGTCACACCTGTTTTTCCAAAGAAAACCAAGTGCAAATCTATATGCATGCCAGGATCAAGTTCCATGCATATAGTTGACATAAGTGAATAACAGTATAGTATAACGTAAGGAAAAAGAAAGATTATCAGAGATTTATGCTTTATCCTGGAAACGAAGGCTCCAACCATCACAGGCAGTCGACTGGGGGTTGCGTACACCTAGAACTCAGCAACATCTTCACAACAACTTCATAGCAGCTTCCTCTTTCTGAGCAACATTGTTTATAGCAAGGGTGAGCACATGTCGTACTCAGCAAGTGTGGGGAAAGTATGAATGCAAAGGCTTACCAAGGAGAGGCTGACAGGTTGACTGCATTAAGCACTTTTAGTTGGTCAAATTTTATTAGCACCTGATTACTAATAAAGTATGAGTATATACCATCCCACATTAACATATAGAGATACGCCATAAGCATATGGCTATCATAACCATAACCACGATTTAAGTCCATCTTGAAGTTCAATTATCAGGTGAGGGTCCAGGCCGCTCTTGACCGTGAGCACGGCTAATCCATTAGTTTTACAATCTGCAGAGGTTGTACACTTTCACCACAAGTCACGTAAAAGTTGTAGGAACTTTAAACCCAACCACGCGATGCTGATCAGGCATCATACCACACTACCGAGGTGTGATTGCATAGGGACGCTACGGGGCGTTTACAAAGTTTCTCCAGTGTGATGCAACCCGCGAAGGTTCCAAGTCGTTGCAGAGTATAAAGTCCCCTAGTAGGACCGTGTCTTAGCAAAGCACACTCCCCACTAGAGCGAGTCTATACCCCACTGGCGCTTCCCCTTGCCCTTTCGGTAGGGTCACCCCAACACTAGAGTTCCTAATTAATTAGCCAAGGCAGAGCCATATACCCTTGTGGTTGCACTGTTTTCCTGGGTGGTCGCTCCATGTTCCGATTAATCATATGATCTTGTATTAACCAGAGATATATAACATAAAAGAAAAGCATGTTCATAATTATTGTTGTTCATTAGAACCACCATAACCCAAGGTAAAGCAACTAAGCATAGCTACCCAACAGAAAGGTAAACCCAGGTTGACAAGGAGTAAAGGTAATAAAGACTAGGATAAACCTTAATAGGACCCATCTATATTAATGCAAGCATATGCAATGAGTGATTAAACACAGTTATTAGGACAAAAGATACAAGGACACACTTGCCTTTAACCAGAGTAGTGATGTTGCTTAGAATTCTTCATCTTCATACTCTTCCAAGCTCACGAACCACGTTCATTCTACTCGCATCAATCATCGAGCACAAGCATACAAAGCAAACAAACAAGCATACTAAGAACAAAGCACCAATCAAAAGAGAAGCTTTTAAAAGAACGTGCTAAAGGATAGGATCGATGCTAAGGATCACTGAAGCACACAGATCGTGCTGAGATAAGGGAAAGGCTGGGTTAGCTTTTTGAAGGGCAAAAGGTCTGAGCAAGAACTAGGATCTTGAGATCTGGATCTTGAAAGGAGATTAGCTCTACAACAGAGGCACACTGGGACAGAGCTTGATAAAGAACGTCTAACGATCGATTTGTATATGTGAGAGATCAAGCTATGAGTTAGGTTTATTTTAATTAGTAAAAGATATGTAAAGGATATTTCATGGAGAAAATACCCTAAGTTGGAATTAAAGCAAATTAAACTTTATTTATAAAACCGGTGTAAAGAACTAGTCAAGTTTTATTTTTAAAGATTCATATATGAATTATATCAATTAAACATTTAATTTAGAAAAACTGAACTATATGAACAATCTAAACGAAACTTTGTAATTCGAGTAGATCATATTATTATCAAAAACATTATGGCATTGGCATTAATCAAATTAATGTTTATTATAAAAGCCAGTGTAAAAACCTAATCAACTTTTAATTAGAAAACTTAATTATATATTAAACAATTTAACATTTGACTTATGAAAAACTGGGTAAAAGATCTAATTAGATTTTATTTATAAAAGCAAGTGAAATAATCATTAATCAAATTAATATTAGTTATGAAAAATGGTGTATAGCTCTATATTGCTTTTATTTAGAAAAGGCATGTTTTAGTAAGCATTAATCAAAATTAATGTTAAATTTATTTTCAGAAAACAAAACATGAAGAAAACTCACCACTAACGTGTACATCATGTCATTAGGAACCTAACGCAACTTGAACGGATGAAAACGGAGCTAAAACGGAGAAACTATGGACGAAACAAGATATAAGGGCCTAACTGCAGAGATCTTAAACTTCCAGGGGCTTTACTGTGAAAAGACAGGGGCATATACATAATTATGTATATAAACACAAGGGCTTACTTGTAAAGGTGCCAGGGTGGATGGAATCTGGAGAATCTAAAAGGTTTAGGGGGTTTTCTGGAAGAAGTGCAAGACACATAAGATTGATCTAGGATTTATAGGAAAACTCAGGGGGTTATGAGCAAACTCGCCACCCTTCATCTTCAACCTCCCGACGGGAGCAGACAGGGGAGCAGGGAGCTCTGGCGGCTCTGGCCGGTGATGACGCCGGCGATCTGGAGGGTGAGGAGCTCGGGCGGGCGGCGCAGGAGGAAGAGGGGAGGAAGGGGAACATGATATGGTGCTCACCACGTACGGGGGCTGACGGCAAGCGGCTGGTGACGTGGACTCGGGCGGCGGAGCTCAGATGCACGACGGTGGCAGCTCTCCGGTACCCGGCTGTCGACGAGAAGGGACGGAGGACGTGCAGCTCGGCACGGGCGTGCTCGGGATGGCGTCGACTGGCTTTAGGGAGGATCGACGGTGATGAACCGATGACGGCCTGCGAGCTTGGTTTGCGCGGCGGCGGCGCTGCTCTGCGCGACGGCGGCACGGTGCAAGGCGGCGAGCTAGGGCCGGGCGCACGAGGGCGAGGGTAGGTAGGGATGCGCAGGGTTTTAAGGGGTGCAGGCCAGGGGGTAAAGACCGTGGCGTACACAGCACGGCCGTCGAGGACGGCCGACGGCGGCGGCCGGGACTCTGGCCGTGGAGGCTTCGGCCTCTGCCTTGGCCGATGGGCCTAGGCGGGCCGGGAACGGGCTGAAGCGGGTCGGCCGCGGGTGCGGGTTGGAGCAGGGCTGGTTGCTGGGCTGGAGGGGTGGCGAGTGAGCGGATCTGATGAGTCTGGGGGGCACGAACGGACTTTACTTGTTGGGCCAAAAGACTAGAGCAAGGGAGGCCGAACGAAGAAAGAGGAGGAGAAGGTGGTGGTCCGCTGGACTTCCAGAAGTTGGGCTGAAAGTTTGATTGGGCCGAAAGGAAGAGAAGAAAAGGGATAAAGATTTTTTTATTTTCAGAAATGTTTTCGTGAATAGGAAAAATCTAGAAATAGCTAGATAATTCATTAAAGCCACGAAAAATATTCCAAAAATCCCAAAAATTCTAGGAAAATTCCCAGAGCTAGATTGGGACACGAACAATCCAAATAAATTATTTGCAGCTCGTGAAAAAATTTTTAGAGCCTTCTAATAAACTCCAGAAAAATTCTCTGAGAAAATGAGAATAAACTCCAGAAAAATTCTGGAAAATTCTCGGAAAGGTTTGGTCAGCACCTAAGCGCACTTTTAAAAGCTTTTGCACTCATGAAACACCAGATGCATCGGCATAAATGCAACACACACATAAACATTTTATTTAATTCAGAAAAAACAAACAAAGCTTTTCCTATACTATATTTCCTGTAAAGAAAATAAATGTTGGACAAATTTTAAAATTGAGAGAAAATTATTGTTTTAATTGGTCTTCCTATTCACATCCTGAAATTGGAAATTCAGGGTGTGACAACTTCGTCCTCAACAGTTTTGGAAGAAACAATGGCCGAAAAGGTTTTTTCTTCTATAGAGCGGTCAGACCGGCCTGGCAGGGCGGTCAGACCGGGTGGAGGACGCGGTCTGACCGGCTCCTGCAGGACATAACCCTCGGCTTTGCCAAACACCGGTTTTCTTTCTCGAAAATTTCTTTTCTGAACATCATAACCAGATGCTTGCTGAGCTAGAGCATTTGCCCTTGGATTCTCTTCCCGTGGCACATGATAAATCACAAATTCATCCATACTAGATATGATGTCTAAACATTTATCAAAATAAGCATTTAAAGCATCATTTAAACATTGACATACCTTGGATACTTGTTGTACCACCAACAAAGAATCACCATATGCTTCTATATGCTTTACTCCCATATCATGTAAAATTTGTAAACTAAACAAGAGAGCTTGATATTCGGTTTGATTGCTAGTGCAATCTTGATCCAAACGGTTAAGATCTTCGAAAACAGCCCCATTGGGTGAAATAATAATAACCCCAACACCACAACCACTTCTACAAACTGATCCATCAAAATGCAACTTCCACGGAGTAAAAGTTAAATAACCGACATCAAGATTAGGTTGCTCATTAATTCTATGTTCTACAATAAAGTCGGCTACAATTGGACCTCTCATTGATTTGATTGGTTCACAATGTAAATCATATTCAACAAGAGCATAAGCCCATTTGCCGACTCTACCACTTAAAATAGGTTTTTGCAACATGTATTTAATTATGTCGGTTTGACAAGCCACATAGCAAGTGCTTGATAATAAATAATGCCTTAATTTGGTACAAGCATAATATAAAGATAGACATAACTTTTCAATAAAAGTGTACCTCGTTTTAGCATCTAATAATCTTCTGCTTTCATAAGCAACAACATACTCCTTGCCATCGGCCTCTTGAGTCAAAACAGCCCCAATAACACTCTCCTCGCCGCAACATATAGTCTAAAAGGAACACCACTCTTGGGTGCTCGAAGAACAGGCGGCGAAGTCAAATAGTTCTTGATCTCATCAAAAGCTTCTTGCTGTTTTGCCCCCCAAGTAAATTCTGATCCAACTTTCAACCGAAGTAAAGGAGTAAAAGCATTCACCTTCCCAGACAAGTTACAAATGAATCGCTTTAAATAATTTACCATGCCCAAGAACTTTTGTAAACATTTCTTGCAAGTAGGAGCTTGAACCTTTTTAATGGACTCAATCTTTTTGGGATCAATCTCCACACTTTTCTCATGTACAATAAAGCCCAAAAACTTGCCAGCCCACACACCGAAAGCACATTTGAGCGGATTCATCTTTAAGTTATATCGACGCATTTTTTCAAATGCTAGTCTTAAATCGGCTAAATGGGAATTTAAACCAGCCGACTTGACAACAATATCATCGATATAGACTTCTACGATTATACCAAGCAAGTCATGAAAAATTAAATTCACAGCTCTTTGATAAGTAGCACCAGCATTTTTCAAACCAAAAGTCATAACTACCCACTCAAATAAGCCTACAAATCCCAGACACATGACAGCCGTTTTGGAAATATCCTCTTCGACCATGAAGATTTGATTGTAACCAGCATTACCATCAAGAAAACTAAGAATCTTATGTCCAGATGCAGAATTAACAAGAAAGTCGGCTATAGGCATAGGATATTCATCTTTAGGAGTAGCTTTATTAAGATCTCTAAAATCTATGCAAACACAAAGCTTTTTTGTTCCTTTTTTCTCAACTGGCACAATATTAGAGATCCAATCAGCATATCGACAAGGCCTAATGAAATTAGCAACAAGCAACCGATTGATTTCTTCTTTCACTCGGTCATATATATCAGGATTGAAATTCCTACGAGGTTGCTTAGAAGGCTTAAAACCAGGTTTAATAGGTAAATTATGCTCATCCAAATCACGACTTAAACCAAGCATTTCAGTATAATTCCATGCAAAGCAGTCGACATACTCATTTAGTAACTTTATTAACTCTGATTTAAAGACAGGATCAAGATTCTTGTTTACAAATGTCGGCCTAGGTCTAGTGCCATCACCAATGTCTACCTCCTCAAGAGGATCAGCCGACGTAAACCCTTGTCCTAATTTCCCCAAATCATCTAGATCATCAATGGCTTCACACGTATCGTTCTTATGCACCCAATAGTATCAATCCTTTGTTGCAACCACACTTTAGTTGAACTCATTGATTCACATGAAGTGGTTTAGCCGATTTTCAACCGGCTTTATGACAGCAGGGATGAAACCATCCTTAGAATAGCTTACAAAATCATAATTAGTTAAATCTAAGTCAGATAGACATATTACATCATCATGCACATTTATAGAATGAATATCAGCTACAGCTACGCAAGCAGAATTATCTCCATGCACAACTTCTACCTCATCGCCTATCCATTGTATTAAAAATTGATGCAAGGTAGAAGGCACACATATATTTGCATGAATCCAACCACGACCAAGGATAAAGCTAAAGTTACCTTGTGTCTCAGCGACGAAGAAGGCCTTAGCTAGCATCTTGCTTCCAATGGTGAGCTCCATGGAGATAACGCCTTTGGCACCTATCGGCTCATCTCCTCCCTCATCGCTGACGGTCATGTTGGTCTTGATCAGCTCTTCATCTGAACCTCCAAGCTTCTTGAACAGAGAATACGACATCAGGTTGACGATCGCACCTCCATCCACTAGAATCCGAGAAATAGGCTTCCCATTGATGTGACCCCTCAAGTACAAAGCCTTCAGATGATTGTCAGTGTCTTTAGGCTTCTGGAATACAACATCCTTTGGCCCAAAGTCAAGATGAGCGAAGTCCTCATCCGAAGGTGCAGAGCCATCCACGAATAAATGAACCACATTAATATCAAGGTTCATGCGGTCTGGAGAAGAACTATAATCAACAAGTTGCTTGTCGTCTTCTGATGCAGGCACCGACGACAACTCATTATTGTAAACAATGGAAGTCGAAGAAGTGAAACCAGACGGCATTTCTGGGGAACCCAGTCTAACCGCCACCACGGCCGGTCTGACCACGAGGGCCGGTTTGACTGCTTGGTCAGCCGGTCTGACCGCCTCTGCTGGCGGCTGGACCACCTCTTGCGGTCTGACCGCATCCGCTTGCAGTTTGACCACCTTTGTATGAGATGTGGCCTTAGCTCTCCGCTCCTTCTCTTGTGGCATCATGGGTCTGTAGTTGTTGAACATCTCATCTCTCTTTGCCTCCATCTCCTTTTCCTTCTTCTCCCGGAACCTCAATCTTTGAAGCTTTCTCCTTTGGGTATGGGTCAAACGGGGAGGACACCAGCTTGGCAAGAAGTAATTGGAGTTCGAACCACTTCCACTTGCCTCATGATCATTAGCAGTAGCATATCATTTCTGAGTAGGTGTCACAACCTGATTGTTTAGCACAATTTGTCTTTTGCCACTTTTCTCAACAGGAACATCCATTGTCCCAATCTGTATGATGTCTTGGCTAGTAGTCCTCTCTGTATCAATATCCATCTTCTGAACCTCCTCCTCTCTGATCTTGGGCTTGTACACATATCGCGGAGCAGATTGGACATTTTTCCTAGGCAGGATGGTCTGACCGCGTGTAGGGGGCAGTCTGACCGTGTTGGACTGCTGATGTTGTCCAGACCAATGTGGAGCCCAATGTCCTTGGGTAGGTCGTGAAATCCTGTCTAGTGCTGGTCTTCTTGGTCCTCCCCATCCAGGATGGAAGGACTGCTGATATGGCACCCACATCACTCCATTTTCGTCCTAGACCGGGCAAGGTTGATTTAAACTTGAAGGTGCCCATTGTGGAGTGAAGTGTCGCTCTTGCTGCGATGATTCACCCTTGAATCTTGTAGCTGCTATTGGAGGCGACGACAGCCTCTCTTGATGCGGAGGTGATCTCATCCTTTTTTTTAATGGCCGATCACTTGTAACGGCCTTTTGTTTAGAGTACTTGTCAAATAACATGTCCAATGTGACCTTTGGTTTTCCAACACTCCCCTGATTCTTGGCAACATTAAGCTTCCAGTTTCCAATCTCTAGCTGCTTCGGAATGAGCATCTTCGGACCACTGTGAGCAGGGCCGGTCTGACCGCCTTGGGGTGCCGGTCTAACCGCCCTGGGCTAAGCAGGTTCGGTTGTTTGTTGACCAGACGACACGGACGATCCTTGCCCCTTATGTCCAGAAGCTTTGACAGTAATCTTGAATGTCTCTCTGCCATCAGGGGTCCTTTCACATGCAACTTCTCTCACCAACTCTTTTCCCCTCAATTCGGGCTTTGCTTCCCCGACTACTATGTTCTTGCCTTTAGTTGCTTCGACTTGGTACGGACGAATCAACACTTTAGGTTTCTGTAGATCCATGGTATTGATAGGAAAAGACTGCTTGTCCACTTGCATCTCATGAAGCATCAAACGACCTTCGTTTATGGCCGATTGAATCTGACGACAAAACACATTACAATCGTTAGTAGCATGAGAATAAGAGTTATGAAATTTGCAATATGCACGTCATTTAATTTCATCAAGTGGAGGCATAGTATGAGGTATCTTAATATTTCCAAGTTTAAGTAATTCATCAAAAATGCGATCACACTTAGAAACATCAAAGGTAAATTTCAATTCTCCTTGCTGACCTTTATTAGCCAGCTTAAGTGATGCACAAGAACTAGGTTTAGCCTTAGAAGACCACACAAATTCAGCAACATAAACTTCATTCTCGTCGTTCGAGCTATCAGAATCATACTCAACCAAATGCATGTTAGACCGACGAGGATTATAGTTTTCTTTTTCTTTATTAAGTTTTAATTCTTGTGCCATACCTCTTAAAAGAATAGTAGCAAGAGAATAACATTCTACACCTTCTAACCTTTCTCTAAGAGCAGATCTTAAACCTTTAGCAGCAAGGTCAGAATCAGAAAGTGCAAGATTAAAACAACAGTTTTTAACTTTTTTAAAGTGCTTAAGGTAATCAGAGACTGACTCATCTCTACCTTGCCTAACCGATGTTAAATCTGTCAATTTTATTTGATAGCTCCCACTAAAGAAGTGATCATGAAACTTTTGCTCTAATTGATCCCAAGAATCAATAGAGTTAGGAGTTGATGAAGAAAACCAAGCAAAAACGGTACCCGTCAAAGACAAGGAAAACAAACATACTTTCAAAGAATTATAAGTACCCTCTTCACCCAGTTGAGCTGTGTATTGGCTAATATGTTCCCAAGTTGTGCGGTTATCATCACCACTAAATTTAACAAAGTCAGGCATATGCCAACCCGGGTGAAAATTCACATAATCAAACTCGGCCCTATAAGGTTTCTGATAAAGTTTAGAATTACCAAAATCAATGCTGAGCTTATTTTTCATCATGTTAGCTATTTCTTCTTTAAATTGAGCAAATTCATTCCAAGCAGCTAACTGAGATTGCATTGGAGCTGATGTATTAAATCTACTCACATGGGGTTGATTAGGATTTTGAACACGATGCAAGTCGGAAAACACATAATTAGGCAGACCATAAGATGGAGCAATATTAGGTATAGGTGGTGATTTGTGAGCAATAGTACTGTACGCATAAGGTGCAATACCAACATTATTACGCCCAGGAATCTACGTATTAGGCACAACCGACAAAGGCACCGGCTGTTTCGGAAGCAGCACCATCTGGCCTGACTGTGCAGTCAGACCGCCTATAGGGGGCGGTTTGACCGGGGTCGGCTGGGTCGATGGCGTCTGCTCAGGATAAAACCCTGATGGCATACCGTACATAAATGTATCACCTGAGGTATTAGGTGCTGCCGACATGGTTTGATGCAGAACCACATGTGTATCAACGGATTGTATCATCAGAAATATCAGTACTAATACGTTTACCCTCTACTTTTTCGAGGCGAGTAATAACACTAGCCACTAGATTATTCTGATCACTAAATGCATGATCAAACTTATCAGATATAGAAGATAATTGCGTTACTAGATCAGGCAGAGGTTGGCTTATAGTGGGTATTACCTCAACCTTGTTGTTGTTCATCTTGAATGCAGGCATCTCAAAGTCTGGAGCTAAAGTCACCTTGCCTGCACGATCTTTCTTGGCGTCAGAGAGAAACTGCTTCTTGATGTATTCTTGAAGCTCTGTGTACTTCCTCTGGTCCTCTTCGCTGAGCTCTTCAATGTTCACCATGATGAGGTTCTTGGGATTGAGTTCACAACGCGCTCCCATGCAACGATCGACAAAACGGTTGTAAAAACAAGAGATTCTGGGTTCGATCCCCAGTGGAATCGCCAATAGTTTGTTGACTCTTTTTGTGGTCGAACACACGAGTGCGCTAGTTCGCGCGGACGTCAGAAATCAACTCATCGAAGCACCCGACACGGGCCAGTCAGACCGCCTAGAGGATGCGGTCAGATCGCCTTGGACAGGAGCGTCGTCGAATAACCTAGATTCGCTGCTTCAGGAGGAACCCCGTCAGGAACAGTGCGCCTAGGGTTGTCCTAAGGTCGCCAAGGCCACTCAGAACTTCCTCAACCGTCGTGGAGACGAAGGAGGAGAGCAAAGGGGTTGGAAAAGCTAGGGTTTGGAGGAAATAAAGTAGTAAATTGATAATTCGATTGGATGATAGGTCTCAATCGGCCACACCCCTTTATATTTATAGGGGGAGGTCTTGCCCTGTAAGGAACTCTTTACAACTCGGAACTATCCAAAGCTCCTAATTCGGGTCGAACTTGGGGAGACCTGGTCAGACCGCCTGGGGGAGGCGGTTAGACCGCCTGGCGGCCTCCGTGCCGGACCGGCTATAGGACCACGCGGTCAGACCGCTCGAGCAACCCGGTCTGACCACCTGGCCTAGCCCGATCCGGCTTTTACCAATTTTGAGTGTCGACAGTATGAATTTTCTTTCGTATCTGATCATTTGCTCATGAAACTTCCGATGCTGGGAGGAGTGTGATTTTAATTTCTAAATGAAATTCATAATTGAATGAGTGTGATTATAATTTACAAATGATATAAGGTTCTAATAAAAAAATTGATCAAAATGTTTTCTTCATATTATCCCTATACCATCCATACTACTCATCTGTACCACCTATACTATTGGTCAAGGTTTCAGAAGTATACAAATAATCTGAAGTGTTGAGTGTTTGTATACTAGTCCATTTTCGACACTAATATAACTTAGTATACACTACTAGGGAAACAACATTTTGTACCGGTACTCAACCCCCTTTAGTACTGGGTATAGAACCAGTATAGTCCCGTCGGTACTAAAAGGAGGAGCATTTGTAATTCGCTCGGTACAAATGGAGCGTTTAGTCCTGAGTGCGCACTGGCCCCGGTAGTAAAGCGGGAGCGCCACCTTCCGTCCTGTCCTCCCTCCCGTTTTTTCTTTTTCTTTTATCTATTCTTTTTTCAATCCTATAATCACATAATGTCATGAATCTCATAAAAATCACATAATCTATTTCACAATCTCACAATCATACATCTACAAATCACAATCCTAGATTTCACAAGAAATTAATCTCACAAGAATATACATCTCGTATTCACAATCTCACAAGAATGACCATCCCAAATTTCACAAGAATCAAAATTGCAAGAACACAAAACTCACCGCAAGAATCCACTACAAGGAAAACGCCGACTAGTGACACAAAAAAAGTGTTTCTCATCATAAATCGTGATTTATGACGCTAGTTGTTACGGAAACCCTCTGTCATTAATCGAGCGTCACAAACCACGATTAATGATAAGACCTTATTTCGCGGGCGTCACTAAAATAACGACGTGTAAAAATTCGTAACATGTGTGGTCATATACCTATTTTGGAGGTCTCGCCTCGTCAGGCAAATATACAATGTGGCTCCGACATGACAAGAGGTTATGATGATTTCAGTTTGTCACAAATTGAAACCCAGACCATATAAGATCCTTTTTAATCCCAATTTCGTTGGGCTATTTTTAGCCCATGTTAGGTTTTCACACCAATTTTTGTGCCAAAAAATCATGTTGTATTAGGTTTTTTCTGGAGCCTAGACCATTTAACGAATATTAATTATTTTGAAATTGAATTATAAATTTGTGCAAATAGCCCATTATTCATTTCGCTGATAACCATCATAGTTTCACATAGACATAAAATTAGCTCATTTCAGGCTTTATATCGAACCACCAATTTCACATGTACATGGTGTCCAATTTTGGCTAGATCTATTACATGGTAGACGTGGCTAAATTATGAGCCCATGAAGATAAAAAAAATAATATAGGAAGCACAAAATTTTGCCTCATGCATCTTTCAAAGTGTAAGGAATCAGATGCTCGTAGCCTAAGAGGGGGAGAGGTGAATTAGGCAACTTAAAACCTTAAGCCTAAGGTTATCACTATTTGCTCAAAACATAAACTACAACATACTACCTAGATGTGCAACTACGGTTGTTCTAGTGTGAAACTCCCATCCCAAAACAAGTTTTGCAACCTATAGCCAAACCTAGCAAGATACTACTCTAGGAAAGTAAAGAAAAGTAAGGATTGCAATAATGTAATGCAGAAACGTAAAGAGGGATGAGAGGAATCAAACTCTTGACACGCGATTTATCCGGTGGTATCAGTAGGTACTAAGCCACCCCTAGTCCATGTTGTTCAAGCACTCCACACAATAGTATTGCTTCTTGGTCACCAAGTCTCTCCCAAGGCGTCCTTGACTTGCCACATAGGCTAGGCCACTAAGGCACATGCCAAGTCTCTCGGTCACCTTGATATCATCTCCATTAAGGAGCTTCTCCACCAAGACAGGGGGTCTCCACGTCCTCTGCACAAAGTGTCTTTGCCGCACCACAACAAGCCGGAGGGTCGAAGATGATTACCGGAGAGCTACTTAGGCCCCAAGGCTCCGGCACACCTTGTACACCTTGATTCACTCAAGAATCACCTCACAAGGCAAGAACACCTTGCATCTCAATTAGCTCTAAGCCTAAGCAAACACTACACACACTCTAAGCATGTGCAATGGATGAGCAATTTAGCACTTGGATGGCATGGATATGATCTTCAATGTGTCTCACACTCCTCTGGTCTTCCTCAGCATCCATCCCACTCAAATGGGAGAGTGCAAGAGGTATAAATAGGCCAACGCATCAAAACAGCTAGTTAAGATGTACCGTCGAATGAACTGACGCTGTTATTTTATGTAGCGTCGGATCATCCTGTGCTGCAGAATACCCTTCGGTATTTTGCCCATATCTCTTTGCTTCGAACTCCGTTTTTGATGAGCTTATACTTGTTGGAAAGCTTATGAAATTACTCACAAGATTCTGAAAAAATCCTGACCATTCAATCATTTTTTGAGCACCGGATGAACTGAATTAGACCGTTGGTTCTGGCAGTGATAGCAGAGGTTAATCCGGTGCTATCATGCTCCGCCCCAAAATCTCTCTGTATGTAAATCAAAACCACCGGATGAACCGACACAATCATCCCATAGTACCACCATATCATCCAGTGCTTATTCACTTATTTTCTTCTTCTCAGGAGTTTATCGGGCGCTCACAAAAAATGGAGCGTCAGATCATCCTATGCCTTGTATTTTTCAGCACATCTTATTTTGGGTATAACTTTTGATTCCGAAGTCCGATTTTGATGATCTTGGACTGTATGGAAAGCTTGTGAGATAATTTACATGATTCAATAGTATTCCATGCCATTTGATCAATTAAAAAATAATTATTCATGGGGCAAGTCCAATTCATTCCTCTCTTTGTCCCGGCTTCATATTTTCTTTTGTGATGCTTTACATTGTGTGTGGTTGCATCCATGAGATCTAGAATGTCTACAAAGACATGCTCAAATACAATGGTTAGTCACAATGATCATGTTTTCATGAATCACCAAAAGCATACTCGAACTAATGGTTTTGATGGCCATGTTCACTACACAAAGGAATTGGACAACAGTGGCAGCACCTACGGGTAAGAGAAAAAAAGTAGCTGAACTTGCAAACCCCATCAACCAAACTTCCAATCAGAATACCTCTCCCTGCAAAAACAAATGCAGAAAACAAAAAGAAAAGGTAAGTCACTAATATGGATGAAGACCGAGTGACTCTGAAAATTAAGTCACAAATATCTAAACCTATACAAGCATTGGCTAGTTTTTAACTCGAAAGACAAGCTGCTCACTTGCAAGCACCATACTTGAGATATCTGATCATTCAGCCTCTACACTTACTGTCTTTCTTCCATGGTAGAACATAACATGGTAACTACTCTAGCTAGTTTAAGAAATTAACATTGCAGACAAAGATGGATGTACAGAGTACATAGCTAAACGTTTGGCAGTACATACAAAGAAAATGAGACTTAAATTTCTCACCTTCTCAATCTACACTAGTGTCCTGTACAGCTGATGGCTTCTCAGTTCGATGCGGGTTGCCGTCTTCTTGTAGCCTACCTGCACTCTGCACCACCAAAAAAAGGCAGACTGAATCAGCAAAGGAAACTAAATAATAACAATGAACTAGATCGAATTGAGGGGCTCTTAAAATCGAGTCCTACCAGGTCAAGACAACAAGGGTAGCAGGCATGTGCTGACACGGCAGCAGTCATCCTCTCCGGCTTATCCATCCGCCAGCCTTTGGTAAATCCCATTACTATCTAAAAGAGTGAAATTGGAACCATAAGCAAGAATGAAAATTTGAGGCCATATTCATCAGGTACAGTCAGGGATCACAACAAGACACCAACTAACACAAAAGTTGGAGTCATTACCTTGTTGAAGAAATGGTGGAAACAATGCTTGTTCAGAAAGCTGGCACAGGTGACAGTAGTGGAAACTGATGTTAAAGCTGATGATATATCAGTGACATTGCAAGTAAAAGATGTCTATGTAGCAGTTGACTGTATCCCAAGGTAAGCAAAAAAAAAATCGATCTCCTAGTCTTTGTTTACCACTCGACCCAAATGATTCATCAATACTTATATTGCATTTGCTGTTTTATCAAGGAACAGACACTACAAAAAATCCTGCTGTCCTTGATGGTCGATTTTCGTCATAAATCATCAAAATTTCATCATAAAACGACATCTATGACTAAATTTCGGATCGTCATGGATTGAGCGTCATAGATTGATCGTCGTGACGAACTTACGTTTTCGTCATAGATTAACGCAATCCATGACGTTCTCAGGTCGTCATAGATCTTTCTAAAGCCCATTGAACCCGACCCGAAGCCCAAAATTTGAGACGAAATTGATCGTCATGGATTAAGTTGTCACGTCACACATAGATGGCATGAACAATGAGTTGGCTACTGATGTGGATGAGGACATGTCATGGGATGACGTGGCAGCGACGTGGCAGATGATGTGGCGGTGACGTGTCAGATGACATGGCGGCGACGTGGAAGATGGCGTGGCGACAACGTGGCAGATGACGTGGGGGCCACATGTCAGCCACGTGGCTTCTGACGTCATCCTATGCAATTTGTAAACATGCCGAATTTAGAATGAGCCTTAAATTGCGCAACATTTTCAGCTTATATACATTTCAGCCCATACAACATTACAGCCCAGCCCAAATAAATCCGTGACAGCCCATATACATTTCAGCCCATACAACATTACAGCCCAGCCCAAATAAATCAGTCACAACCTAAATACATTTCAGCCCAACAGTTTTGTCCCAACAGATTCCAAAACAACTACAAAATCCCAGAAAACAAATCAATTTTGGCCTAAAAATACATCCATGAATCATGTTTATGTCTAGGATGACATCAAAATCACATCACCCGGATCACCACAAACACCAATGCTACATCCACCATTTGGCACAAGACACATCAAAACTACCAAGACTACATCTACCAGAACATCACCATCAAACCACAGGTAAGTCAGTATAGATGGTCAAACACCATTTGGTTTGGTTCATGCAAAGTTAAGTTCCACTAAAAAGGTAACATACCATCTTGCCGCTTAGTTGGCTCGATTTTGACTAAGCAGAGCGTCCATTTTGCCTCCATCTCAGCTTGCTTCTTTTGGCTCATGAACACTTGACTTGAAAGATCATCAATTTTCTCTTGCTGCCTATCAACAACCGACAAGAGCTCAACATTTTTCAACTTCTACACTTCTAGTTCATCTTCAATTGTATGCAAAGCACGCCTACACTGCCGCACAATCTTGATGCACACATTTGTTGACGGCTGTTAAGTACCTAATTTAAGGCTGTCAATTCCTACATTTTGTCATAAGAACTATGCATCCACATTAGAATTGGAGTTTAAACTAACAATTTCCACAAGTGGCCATGCTAAGTTGAATGCAGGTGTTTTGCATAAGAAATGGAGAGGAAAGACCCTCTCATGATCCTAGCAAGTCAGGCTCAACCAATGAGGGGCTGCATGCAAGCATCCCCTGGATCCATGATGTCACCAATCCAAGAGAGGAGGCCTCGGCGAATCAGAAGTCGCCATACAGGCATCACATGGATCCCATGGCCCACCATAGTGCCCAAACCGGCTCCAAATCACGTGGACACCAGGAACCGATCAAGGGACCTACCTACCAGCCTCCTGGAGAAAGCACAGCGCGGGGGGCGCCACCTAGGGGTCAGCCGACCTTCCACGTCGTGCTCGCCCATTGGTCCTAGAAGCCATCCCCAGGGTGTTTGCAGTGTTTTCACGCCGGTTGCTCATCCTATAAATAGGAGAGGAGGGGGGTAAGAAGAGGATGAACACTCCTGAAGCAACTTCTCACCTTTGCCTCTTTCTCCCCCTCTCATTCTCTCTTGGTGGAGGTGAAACCTCATCACACCATGAGTGTGTGTGTGTGGACGATCTAGCCTAGGTGGTGCTAGGTAGAGAGGGAGTGTGTGGATGATTAGAGGTAAGGTGGTGATGATCTGTTCATCATCCATCGTCCCCTTGTATCTCGTGAGCGATGCTGTTCTTCATTTAGACTAAAGTGAGTATTTCAGTATTTCCCAATTAGACTAAAGTGGCTCTCATGCATGGGTGAATTGTTCTTGAGTTCCTCATTCGTTCATCATTTAGAGGCTTGCATTCTTCATGAACGTGCTTCCTCGATCTAGTTGACGAGCGAGTTATTCATACTTTTGCGTTCGTTCATAAGTTAGAGGCTCGTGTTCTTCATGAACACGACCCTTCATCTTCTGTTATAAGCGCATAAGTTTGCATTCCGTTTGTGTGGTTGCCCGTCTATTAGATTATATTGAAGCTCATGCATATCTGATTAAGATCAAGTATCAATCATATCTCCTCGTGCGAATCGATTCAATGACGAGTACGGTCTAGCTCAACCTCGCGGGTTCGTCACTCCGTATTTTTACGGAGTGCTATAGTGTTTCTACGGGATGTCAGACGTAGCCGTGCTATAGTAGTAGTCGGCGGTATAGACGTGGTGTCTAGACTGCTGGTTATCCTTCGAATGCCCTGTATCCCACGGTTTGTCTTGGGGTAGGCCGCAGTAGTGATAGCCGTTGGACCCTCTGAAATCCCCCACATTCGCATACAGTGTGTAGGCAACCATTAGCCGTGAACCAACTATTATAGCCAGGAGGGGCCAGTGTCCGAAGCGAGATTCTTATCCGAGCTTGTTCCTCTCTAGAGTCGAGAACCTACAGGAGACTCCACATCTCTCACCTACCTCGGCAGGGACCATGTGCCCTTGGATAGTCACTCGTAGAGTATCCCATAATGTTCCTTGGATTCGATACCCTTTGGAATACTCCTTTGGGGAAGTGCTACAACAGTATCTTCGTGCGCTTGCAGATTCTTTCGTACCTGTCGGTGTACCCAGGGTGGATCTTGCGTTCACGCTAGGTGCGTAACTAGTGGTCACGTTAAGAAATACCAACAAGCATTTCTGGTGCCGTTCCCGGAGAACGGTTGTCGAGAATCTACGAACCCGACTATCCTCGTATCTTTTGTTTTCCTTTTATTTCTACCTTTACCCCCGGTAACCCAGGAAGGTTATCCTTGTACACACCTTCCGCCCATTATGAGTGAAACCATGGAATCAACTTTCTGGAGACAACCCGCTCTTTTAACACCTTGTATGGTTCACCCATCTCTCATGAAGCTAGTTGAGGAAAAACCCTTCTCGGGAATCGGTCATGAGAATCCCTATGATCACGCAAGAGACTTTGAGCAATTGTTACTCAGGGTAAAACTAGGGCAACAAAAGATGTTCTTAAGAGGAACCTATTTCCGTTCTCCCTTTCCGGGGAAGCGAGAACTTGGTACCATTATTTTGGTTGCAGCCACCTACGCTGGGAGGAATTGAGAGCATCTTTTTGCATTCGATTCTTTCCTGTGCAGCGTGTCATTTACTTAAGAATGATGATTCTCATTTTGAAACAAAGAGAGAAGGAAACCTTAGGCATGGTATGGCATCGTTTTGCCTCTTTAGTTGAAGCCTGTCCAGTCCTTGGTCTACCTGACCTAGTGCTCTTGCAGCATTTCCGGTTTGGTTTACAAAAGGATTGTGGCATGATGCTTGATGCCGCTTCGGGAGGCGCCTTTGTGCTCTTAGAGCTAGAACGGGGACTGGAAATTCTAGGAGAAATCCGAGAGTTCAGTTCCCCACCTAACTCAAGTGACGAGGTCGCCAAACGAGAAAATGACGAGTTGCCTAAGTCCATCTTCGAGAGAGCCCGAGCTTACATGCCAAATTTCTCTATGCTCTGGTCGAAGATATCACTCCTTACTGGCAGGAATCTATAGGAAAGAGCACATAGTGCAAATTCTGCCCCTAGATTCCCCTATCGTTTCTTCTCTTAAAACCCGGCCTTCGAGACTTAGTCTCGAGGGAAGGAGGAGAGGAGTAGCCGAGGAAGAATAGTCATTCCTGGCGAGGATGATCATTTCAACCTTGTCCGCAACTCTCCAGGAGAGGTCACGATGGATGTTTTTCGTGTTTCATGTCAAGGCTCAATCCAAAGTGCCGCCACACTGAGGGTTAGGCCAAGATGCGGGCTTTAGCGCTGTGAAACTTCCATATACTTGTCTTATGGAAGCACGATTTTATACTAGGTCTAGTTGAGCAATCCGTCTCGTTATCCTAAGTTCAGCTAAGACCAATGCCGATCAAGTCAAGTAGATGTAAATCCTACTCTTCACTTCTTGACCTGATCGATGCCCTGTGGGAGTGTGGTTACATACCTATCTCTTACACTTCCGTTGGAAGCTTGGGTTAACTTACGTGTCATCCCACTTAGGTGAGGGTGAGATCCTTTGTCGACCCAAGTAGAGGATGAACTAGCAAGTTCGTCACTTTCGTTCCACCGCTCGAATGATCGTTCGACCCATAAATTTTCACTCACTCAATTTGGGGTCTGATCATTCTCGAGTTCTGTTTCCAGAGGTCAAAGCTTCACTCTTAGAGCACTCTAGGCTTTAGGCCCGGATCTTGTGCTCAACTCCATCACCTCTATCATTTCTCGTCCGTAGTGCTATAGCCTTGCTAGCTATGCTTTCCTCCCAAGGTTACCCATCATAGTTCCCTTAGGATGGTTGTGAGGATCACCTCTGTTTCACCATGTATACAGCTTGCATCGTACGTACGCACTAACCATGCAGGAAGAAAAAAATACATCCTATCATAAAGAAACCTGCAAGGAGTACCACAGGGCAGAGTAGGAGGATATCACTAGGAAAAAATGGACGATATGAGCAACAGGGCAACAATAACTCTTCATCCAGGTATGAGTCCAGGTAAAACCCCCAAGTTGAGCTATCAAAATATAAAGAGGTTTAAGTAAAGTTGTTTGGGGTAGAAGGCAATTATATGCCCAAAATCCCATTTTAGGCCTTACTGAAGCCTCCGACCTTAGAATTGGTGGGCCACCTGACCTAGAGACCCTGAGCCCCGCCGGAGCCCACATGCCGAAGCAGAGGCCCAGCGGAGCCCAGATGGTTTCAGCCGAACCCCTAGGTCGGCCGACCCACAAGGGGCGCCGCAGCCTCTCCTGTTTTGCGTGCTCCCTCCTTCGTCCTCCAGAAACCCTCTCCTCGTCGCGTGACGAAGTTTACGTCGCACAGAACCCCTGCCATCCCTGCTCACCACCCTCGCAAGCCGTCGCTGTAGTCCTCAAGGCCGACAAAAGCCTTGTCCCCTTCGCCGCGGCACCCTCCTTCGGTGAACCTGCCAAGGGGATGTCCCTGCCATTGCTGCATCTCCCACGAGGGTAGCACCTATGGAGGTCACGTGTATCTTCGAGGTGCCGCCGCTCGCCTCTCGTCCTCCGGTTGGGAACCAACGACCGAGGACTACCATCGACGGGACTTCAGAGGCCAAGGGGATGGCTGTTCCGCCCTTCACACTCCTGGTTCCACGCACCTCCGGCTGATCTTCCTCGTCCGGGAAAGCGAGGAAGCCACGGGGGCATGCCAGCAGCCCCTACCAGAGGAAGGCAGATGTCCGGCCACGACCCATGGCAACTCCGCCGCCTCTGGTGGTTCCACCGCCTCGGCTCAACATTCCAGGAGCCTCATCAGTAAGAGGCCGTTCGGCCCCTGCTGTACCATCGCCGCCTCCACCATTTTCCCAGCCTGGGAAGCCTAGGTTCGCTAGCCAGAATAGCGCCAGCAAGAAGAACAACTGTGCACCTTCGACCTTGGAGGAGACCTATGAAGAATTTGAGTTGGGCAGCAGCTCCACACCACGGGCATCCAGGAAGTCGAGGGAGAGGACTCGGGCGCCCGAGCGATCTCCTAAGACTCCCACTGCAGCCAGGATGACCCCACTAGTGGAGAACTAGGCAGGGAGTGCGAGAAGCTGAAGACCATCAACGCGGAACAGAAGGTGGATCTCGCTGAGCTTAGGGATGACCTCCGCGACCTTCACCGTGGCCTGTGCGCCAAGATGAGTTGCCTCTTTGTGGCCACGGGGCACGAGGACCTCTATGATGCTGAGTAGAGGGTCGTGCCCCGCTCTTATTTCCCTTATAGGCGCTTAGTTAGGTTTAATTTATTTCCCTTCCAATCATTTCCTTTATTTCCATCATTTGTGTAAGTGCCTATTTCTTTAGTGAACTTGAATGAATAATTTTGGCTCCACCGGTCATGTAACCCGGTTGAGTCACATGTGTGTTAGCTATTGTTGTTTTTGTTTGTATCAAAGAACTGCACTCAGGTACAAAACAGTGTGGGGGAGAGCTGCACTCTCCAGATGCGAACATGACAGATTATTGTTGCACCCACACTACGCTCACACAACGCTTGTGATCGACTACGCTTAGAGAACCTGAACAGGACATGCATTCGTGCGCATCACAGGAACACCCGTCTGGTCCACACAGAAACCAGCACTAGTTTGCATCCCCACCTCATTTAACCATGATTTCTGAGTTTGTATGCTCATGTTTGATAAATTCTCCATAAATCAACTCAAGAAATCTATGGTAATGCTTACTCCATACCTAGGGTTGACATGCTTAAGTTTTATTCCTCGTTTATAACCTTGAGGCTTGTGAAGAATATCGTCATAAGGACAACATGCTTATCTAAGTAATTGACAAGTGAGATATGACTTGATGACATGATCTTAACTCTGTTGGTTCTAGCCCTTGGGATAATTTTGTTTTAAAAAAATGTTCTTGCAAAGCTCCTCTTTGATATGCCACCGTCCTACCAAAGCCATATGATGTTTATAGTTGAAAACCTTATACTCATATGCTGCTGGTCATTGCATTGAGCTTTGTCAAATCCTGTGACCCTTGTGAGAATTCTTTTCATTACTGTCATGATCAAGATTCAAGTCCACACCACCATATTCCCCTTGCTATGCCTCTACACTGGAAGTTAGCATTGTATCATTCATCCATTCCACAAAATAAAGCTCCCTATGTTGTGTGCTGATCTCTCCTCCCAAGCTTTTGTTACACAGGACACACGGCTATCGAAAAAAATATATATATATGGACACATAAGGTCCATGTATTGAAAAAAAGAGGGAAAGAATGATAGCCATGTTCTCGAAAGATTTTCGTACAAGAAGGAGAATCATGCAAAAGGGAGTTCCATAGCTCAAAATGGTAATAACTAGTACATATTGCGGGGCTAGTGTCTACCTTACCATCAACCAACATTCATCATATATGTATATTAATATCTAGCACCCATTCCGGGCCTAGTGTCCATCTTACCATACTCACCATATCCATGCACGTGCACATCTTGATCTGACTGTATGATTTGCTTTCCTCTTTGGATCCGGTATTTGATTTTGCAAAATATGTTGTACAAGTATGCTGTACAATTCATATCCTACCTTGAGCTCCACATAAGCCAAGATTAGAAGTAGGGTGAATTTAAGGCAACCAGACCTTGGTGAGGACACTTACACATTGAGCGACCCGAGAGAATCAAAGGAGGACAGCAGAGCATAATTTTCTTAGAAATTTTTTTTTAAGAAAACCCCAAGTGCTGACCAACAGGTGCTTAAGAAACTCGATTCATGGTCATTCCTCTTATCAACTACCCAAGATGGCATTTTAGCCACGCCACAGAGTTCACAAGAGCAAGGTGTGACCTGGAATAACTCCTACGCTTGTTATATACCTTTGGTTTAAACCCATGTGATCTTCCCTTTTGCTCGGGACGAGCAAAGGGTAAGTGTGGCGGAGTTGTTGGCGGCTGTTAAGTACCTAATTTAAGGTCGTCAATCCCTGCATTTTGTCATTAGCCGTGAACCAACTGTTATAGCCAGGAGGGGCAAGTGTCCGAAGCGAGATTCTTATCTGAGCTTGTTCCTCTCTAGAGTCGAGAACCTACAGGAGACTCCACATCTCTCACCTACCTTAGCAGGGACCATGTGCCCTTGGATAGTCACTCGTAGATTATCCCATACTGTTCCTTGGATTCGATACCCTTTGGAATACTCCTTTGGGAAGTGCTACAGTAGTATCTTCGTGCGCTTGCGGATTCTTTTGTACCCGTCGGTATACCCAGGGTGGATCTTGCGTTCACGCTAGGTGCACAACTAGTGGTGACGTTAAGAAATACCAACAACATTCGGAAGGAACTTGTTGTTCTTCGTGTTTTTATCCAGCACATCACATACAACTTGAGTTGTAGACTTGGGTTGTTGTTCACCTTCGATTGGTGTAGTCAGCTGGTTTTCCATATCAGTCTAACAAGCAAACAAGCAGCAAACATGGTTCAGGATCGTGATATGTTGAAAATAAGCATAGGTAATAAAGAGCACCATTAGAAAGATGACTTACAATGTCCAACTGTACAGCAGGCGTGTATCCTTCCTTTTTCTTGCTATAGTGGCATAGTTTGAACAACTCAAAAGCATCAGCCTCTTTATCCTTATACTCATCTCCCTGAAACAACATTTATATGGAGCACTATATCAAAAAACTGAAAAAACAAGTAGACATTTATATTGGTTGAGCTTAAACTGATATTTGTACAAGAATCAGATTTTCTATAGTAAACAACATGCAGTTCAACAAAATGGATATACAATCTTGGTTGAGCATGAACTAAAAAAACAAAATGCAGGATATACAATCTTACCTGATTTTCTACAGTAATAGCGTAACTACAAGAACCAATGGTTTGATGGAACTTGACATTTCCTTGATTTTCTTTAGTTGATTGGCATGCCTTCTACATCAATCACAAATTCAAAATACATGTAACACGCTTGCAAAATTAGCATGTACAAGGAAAAGTAGTTTGGTTTTTAGGAAAATTACCGTCTTCTTAGGAGTTTTCCATGACTCCACAAGGGCCATCCACTATTCATTACTGGTTGATTTGACAGGAGAGGTTTTCCTAACAAAGAGTAGAGGAAAAGGATCAAAGAACTCATGCTTAAGCTTGTATCTCTATTGCCGAACTACGGACTTCATCATCTCCTTACAAGCATTTTTAACTATTGGATCACTTGTGTTAATGTCAAATTTTGCCTATTGAGATGGAAAAACAAGTGTAAGAAGGTCATATATGTGAAAATTATAAGCTGGTTGGAATTGTTGAAACAATCCACATATATGAGAATTTCTTAAGTTGCATGAAAAATATAACAGTGTAGCAATGTGGCTTTTATCTAAAATGCAGTGACAAAAGTTGCACAGAATCTAGTGAGAACAACTAGATAAGAGACTAGTAACAGGTTGCACATGATAAGAGGCTAGTAACAGATTGCACATGATAAGAGGCTAGTAAGAGGAAAGGTACTTACATAAAGTATTGCAAGAAATTGCTCCACTATTGCTGGTTGTTTCTCGTACTCCTTCCAGTGCGTGAGGATAGGAATATATTTCCTCACTGCAATGTTGCACTCTGTTGCATACTTTGCAGCAACCAGAGGCACCACATGCCTTATATTCCTGTCAGTTATCACCACTGGCATTTTGGAATGTCGAGCTCGAGTCAACCTTTGAAGACCATGTCCCATGTTAATTCCTCTTTCCCTTCTCTCCTTTCCTAAATGCAAACACACATTAAAGTTGCAATCAGTAAGCTTAAGGAAAAATTGATGAAAGCTGACAGTTGAATCAAAGAAACCAGTTGCATTCATCAACCAAACAAACTTCACCTTTAGTGGTCAGCCGGTTGTGGCCACGAGAACGAGTAATGCAACCAGGTCCATCACCCATGTTGTCATCATTTTGGGTAGACCCATCAAAAACTTGCACGCAATAAGAATGCAATCACCAAACAAACGAGGCAATACACAATATGGCAAACAAATGAAAAAACTCTCACTTGGGTGGTCATCTGGTTGTGGCTAGAAGGATGAGTAATACACCCATGAGGTCCATCACCCATGGCATCACTTCTATTGGTTGTGTGGCTGTTGTCATCAAGTTGGTCAAGCCCGAAATATAAAAAATGTAAACAAGTCAGCATGTAGTCATCATATAGTCAAAGCAAGATTGATAATAAGTAACATGGTATAGTAGAACTAGCCTTCCACAGCAGCTTGAGTGCCAACATTATCCCTGGATGGTGGTGTCATAATTGCATCAGGATGAGCAACACTTTTCTTTGACCTTGTTGCTCTATCAGTTGGTGGTTGTGCAAAAACCCTCTTACGAGACTGAAATTTCATCGCTGAACTTTGTGTGTTTCTTCCTTTGCAAGTCGTCTCCTTTGATCCCTGTCACAATGAAACCATGTATAGAACAAAATTTAATCATGAAGCAAACAACAAATTAAGCCTTGAAAAGATTGCGGAATAAGCACCTTAGCATTGTCATCACTAATGAAATCCTCTTCGATAGCATCATCATGGGAAAGATCGTACTCAGATCCAGAGTCTTCATTACTTTTACGATGTGGCTTATGCTTGGTCCTGCCACTATTGTTTGGATAAATGCTTTCTACAGTAATTCCAAGATCCTTAAGCCTTTTACTATTCTGCAAACATGTCATATATCATTGTTGTACATAAGCTTCCACTGGATGTTCTATGATAAAAGCAAAAAAATGCAGCATTAGTTCTCCATGCAAACAGACCTATGCAGAGGACCTAACAGACCATGGATAGAATTGATGTGAAGCAAATGAACATTTAATTGAAACATACAGCATGTAAAATAAGAGCTACTAAATTTAGTGACCTGTGACCTTCAATACATATTAGCTCACTGTTGTTGAAAACAAAATTAATATCGATCGCACATAAGCAGGGGTCATATAATCATGATAACATAAAAAATAGAAAGTCATCTTTCAGATAACTAACATCCATCTAGCTCATGCTTACAATTTCAAGACTACAAGGTTAGAAGTTCATAAGTACATGCTTGTAGAGCTTAACCAATGCAAGATAGAGCAGCAAGCTACTACTACAGCCATTCATATTTTCTATACAAATATGCATCACAAAGTAAGCATGAAGGAGCTGATTAATAAGTTATTTCTTTTACTGAGCAGGTTGTAAATCTAAGCAGTATAGGATAATATGCATCAGCTCTTGAGCTAATTAGCATGCAGCATACAGGTTCAAAACAAATGTAATAGAGACGGTGCCTAAGTTCCTAACTACCTACAGAATAAGTGACATGTGAATAAGATCCACAACATATGACCATTAATGTACCACATTTAGTGAAAAAAGACTTCAAGGCTACCAACCAAAATCGATCACCAATCAATGGCAATCAAAATCACTCATCAATCTATGGCAATCAGAATCGCTCATCAAACTATGGCAATCAAAATAACTCATCAATCTATGACAAGCAAAATCAATCACGCGTGCCCTTGAGTACGCTGACACGAACCTGGCATCTGAAATTCTTGTCCCTTCTTCGGTTTCTCCTTCGTCCTTTCTTGTGATTTCTGATGCTGCGACGGTGTAGGCCGCTTGGTCCTTTCGTTGGCTTCCTGAAGTTCCGACGGTGGAGGCAGATTGGTCCTTTCTTGGGCTTCCTGAAGTTGCGACGGTGGAGGTCGCCGGTGGGCTTCTTGAACCGGCGCTGGTGCAGGTGCCGGCCCTGAAGCGACGAAGTGGTAGAAGAGAGACCCTTGATTCGGCGATGCCATGGTGGTAGAGATTTCGGGGGTTGTCGGCTGAGAAGCGGTCGAGGGCCGTCGGCGGAGATGTGGAGGTGGCGGAGATGCCATTGAAGGCGGAGATGTGGAGGCGGGGGGTGGGGTGTCGGCGGAGATTCCCTTGATGTGGCGTCGGCCCCGGTGGTAGGAGGAGGAAGCCTAGTGTTTGGGTGTGGGGGTGGGGGGAATGTAACGCTGAGCCAACGAAACGAGATGCGACCGGGGATATTTGCCTTCGTATGCAAAATTACCAAGATGCCTCAGAAGCTGTGTGTAAACTTTGGTGAATTTTATGGGTATTACGGTCATTTCGGTGTGGGAGAGGATTTCAAGTAGCGGGTCTCGGTTTCGCCTGCCGCAGACGGTTAGGAGAGGATTTAGAGTATGACGAATGGGGTCCGCTGAGGACCGGTTAGGCGAACAGAGAGGGGGGGAGTGAATGGGAGTCGATAAAAATTCTTCGCTGAGAATTCGGCTTATGCCCGAAAATCACTTCCAAAGTGTACCGCACAAAACTTGCTAAGATCACGTAGTCACTGGAGTGCTACTGACCCTAGGAGCAAGACTCGAAAGGCTAAGAAGCAATACAGAAGCAAACACGAAGGAAGATGGACCAAAACAAGGTTAAGACACCCCTACCGGATCATCCGGGACCAACCTCCGGATCACCCTTCAACCAACAGAACCGTACCGGGTCACCCGGCCCTTACCTCCGGATCATCCTACAGCCAACAGTACTGTACCGGGTCACCCAGCCCTTACCCTTGGATGACCCTGGGTCTGTACAGGGTCACCCAGATCTAACCACCGGATCACCCTCGACAGCACATAAAACAGCACGCGAAACAACCCCAAACTTTCGATCACTGGATCTCCCAAACCACTTGGAGTCTTGAGACGAAATTTTGGGGAGATGATGAACACCCCAACGGGAAGATATGCCCCAAACATTTCGGCCTCTAACTCCCTACAACCCCTGGAATCACAAATCTTGGCCAAGAACACTATGAACTAGGATTCATCCAAAGATCATCCACAAAGATGCACAAGACATCCACCCATGACCCCCTCAAAGAAATCCGGACAGAAACACCCTGAAATCGACGAATCAAGCGACGAACGAAAACACCTAAAAATAGCTCCAAAAATGACACGAAAATCACAAAGAGCTAAGAGAGGAAAATCATCACAACGTCGAATTCTTTCATACATCCAGAGGTTAGATTCCATACAAGAAATTGTGTAGTATATGGATCGAAGAAAATGGAAGCAAATCATCCGGGGAGAGAGAGCGAGATGCCATCCACCTCTCCGCTATATATATGTAGTCCACCGGAGGAGGCAAATGACCGCACTACCCCTACAAATGATACATATATCACATATATGCATGAGAAGTGTTGGGATTTCGGAAATCCTGCACAGGTGAAAAGGAGAGGAAGTAAGGAAACATTCACAAGCTAACTTGAGAGACAAGTAAATACTTGAACCAAAAGCCTCTTCCTCCTCTCCCCCTTGGGGTCCTATTTATAAGGAGAGGAGATGGCGGTTTATGTTATTTCCATTGGTGGGGCTGAGAATTACATTTAGGTCCCTAGGTATTACCACCAGGTCCTCGACCTCTACAAATATGCCCTTAAAACCTATTTGGGGCCTCTTTTATACACATGGGGGTCCTAGCCTTAGGTCCACCCGCACCCCCAATAGTAGCCCCTCAACTATTTGGTCTTGGCCGGTACAACAAGACCAAATAGTTGCTCCTTGTTTAAAAGAGGCCCAATTACAACTCATGTCCCAGTTACAAAGGTATGTCCTTTACAACTTTCCCGTGCGCACCTCACTAAAAACTCCATCCCAAAAACCCAATGGGAAAAAAGGGTATGGAGAAAATAGTATGCACATTCTCGGGTTTTCAGGTTCTATTCCCAAACACCATGCCTCTAAATGTCTTGAACGATGAGCTTTGATATGGGGTTTCATTCCTCAACTTTGGTCAGGAGTCTTGTCTTCAAAAGTTGGTGTAGTCGACGTCAAAGATAGCTTCAACATCTTTAAGCTTTCTCTCATGAGAGCCAGGCAACTAGGATGGATTGGTTCACCAGTACAGCCCTGCCCCTCTTGGGTGGTGTTCATGAGAGAAGCCCCTCGAGCCGATGAAGTGGAAAACTTGAGGTCGATGAAGACAATGTCGAGGTTGATGGCCATGTTGAGGATGACATAGATTCCTGGTGTAAACCCCATTAGAAGATATCGAGGTGGATGATGATGTCGAGGTCGACCAATACTTCAGGGGCGAGCCCCTTGACACGATGTCGATGTTGACATAGATTCCTGGGGCGAGCCCCTTGAGCCGTTGAAGCCGAAAACACGAATTTTGACAATAGCTCTTAGAACCAAAAGGTTAGATAGCTCTGAACATTAATGAGTCAGAAATAACCTCCACAGGAGACAGGTTAGCAAAGATTTTATATGATCATACTTTAATTTTGTAATAAATACTTTAAAGGATACAACCTGTCAACAGATGTTAGTCAATATTTGAAGTATAGAAGTATAACATACATATGCTTATTAAATGGCTGATTAAAGTTTTTTTAAAAAAAAGTTTCGGCTTGTTCCGAAGAAACAAAATTTATTTTGCAATAACTCCAAGAATACAACCCAAAAGTCCACTCGAAGCTAGGAAAGGTCACATAATGACATTTCTAAGGCATATTTAGGTCACCCTCGAATCGTCGGAGAAAACCTGGTTTTTCGTGTTTCCGTTTCGAGCCTTGGGGTGAAAATAAATGACGTCACATTTTGTATACATATGTAATTCCAAAAAGATCGAAGTTGTTGAATGAACAAAATCCTATGCTTACGGAAAATCTGTCAACTTCGGAGTTTGAAGGAAACCTTTGTTTTTGATCTATTGAATGAAATGATGGCTTTCAGAGAGGAAATCAGATTATTCGGTTTCAGGATAACTCAAGTTTCCATCAAACCTTGATATGAATGCAGGAAACGAAGTAGGGGAAGGGAAGGAGCATATCAAAATGGTGCTAGGGATCTGAAAACAAGAGTTTTTGGGGTGCAGAATTTTCAATAAACTGGAAACAAGTTTGCACTTCGGCAGAAAACAGTTAAGTGTTGGACGGGTTTTGGACAATAGGTTTTCAGTGAAAATACTTTTAAAGGTTTTGGATATTGTAACCAAAATTTTTTAAGAACCTTGGTAGGCGAAGTTTGTATAGGGGTGTTTTCTATGAGATTTTAAACTCACATGATCCTCGGATGTGAAAATTTTTTCTCTCTTTTTTTTAGCAAAACAAGGCAAAATGATATGAGACTAGTACTTTTATTATTTAGACCTTGACTTGTACCATCGACGGTGATGTGATTAGACAATTTTTCCCAAAGAAACAAAATATGACCCTCGGATGCTGAAGTTTCATGGGATGCTAATTGACTTCTATAAAAATTCTCTTGCTCACAAAGCAAAAATAGAGCGGCAGCCCCTAGCGTCTAGCACTTAGACAAAAATTCTAGTTGCTGCGCATGGATTTGAAATTAACCTCGATACAAAGACACATGGCTAAAAAGCATAAACATGCAGGGTTGGTTTCAGTATTAAATGAAGGAAAGTTGACATAATGTAGACAGAAGTAATAATAAAGTGATGTATAAATAGAATTTTTGCGAAAACTGAAGTGACGTATGGATAACTTATCTGGTTCTGTAACGGGTAGCTTCGATCTGAAAAATTGGTATGCATTTGTTCAAGAGTGCTGCAGCGCTTGGACATTAGCATCTTTTGCACGAACAACTTGGCTTTAGCATCACCCGATCGTTGAGGTTGTGCTTGCTGGGATAATTCTGAATTTTATTTGAAACTAGCAGATGACGTAGCTTCTAACTATCTCCCTTGTTTGTAAAGTTGAGCCAAAGCCGATTATATGGGAATTTCTCTTCTTGATGGAAAAGAAAATTTCTGCCTTTCAGCTGTTTGTAGGTCCACAGGTCGAGAATTTTTTACACCTTAGTATGAGAAATGTGTGCTAAAAAGTAAATTTCCACCTCTCGATTCTGTTTATAATTCCACAGATGGAGAGTCTTTACAACTTTTGTCTTGCATCCTCTAGGGTAACAAAGGTAATGGTAGTCTACGCGATCTGCTAATCTTGAATTCTGAAAGGAAAAAGTTCAAAAAACACGGGGACTTCAAACATAGCGTCCTCTAGGGTCACACGTGCTCTCAAGATTATGTTCTGGAAACTTTCCTTATCCTCGAGTTCGAAAATAATTTCTCATATCTTTCGAAACTCACATCAGGTAGTAAATCTATATCTCAAGATATTAAGAAACCTCGAGTTATAATATTTCCAGAGTTTGTGGAGAGAAAAGCAATGAAAAAAGTTGCTGAGTTTGAGTCACAGCCCCAAGCATCTTTTTTCGAGTTTGAAAATATGGCCACAACATATTATTGTCCTTGTGGACCAGGTGTGTCCGAGGACCAGTGGAGGGTCGCTCTTTAGTGATGAGTGATTGACAACGTTGTGTGGACTGATGCTTGGCTCATTGTGCAGGTACAGGTTATGGCTTGACTCGTGTTGGTGCAGGTGAAGAACATGTGCGAAAGGCCTTAGCCGTGGTGGCTTTCGACTGATGGAGAGGCAAGTAGGCTTGGTTCGATGGACCCGGTGGCCGATGGAGTCAAGTGCGAGCCGTGCGGTGCAAGACGAGCAAGTTGAAGTCATGGACATGGGCCGGTCCAAGGTGGCGGTTCGAGGCCGAAGCTTGCACGCGGGGTTTGGTGGTTTGCCCACAAAACCATCGGTGGACGGTTTCTTGGTTTGGTCCTCAAAACCAAGTCCGGAGGCCCGATGCGACATAGACGGGAATCCAGGAGCGTTGGGAAGCTTCGAGGCGGGGGGCACGTGGCGTGATCGTGGGGCTTGCATCGAGGCTAAGCAAGTCAGCGGTGGAAGCGTGTCCGCTCGATGGGAATATCCAAAGACTTGACCAAATAGCCCCTGAGGGGTGTCTATCCTCATTTTCAGTTGTAGGGGTAGTGTGGTCATTTGCCTCCTCCAGTGAACTTCGTATATATAGCGGAGAGGTGGATGGCATCTCTCTCGCTCTCTGGCTCTAGGGTTTCCCCCTGGTAGATCGCTCTGGACTACTTCTTTTCCCAGTATTTCCTTAGGCTAGATTTTTATATAGACTCTGACCTCCGGATGTATGGAAGCATTCGGCGTTGTGATGATTTCCCTCTCCTAGTTCCCTGTGATTTTCATGTCTTTTTTGGAGCTATTTTTGGGTGTTTTTGTTATTCGCTCGATTCGTTGATTTGAGGGCGTTTTCTCTCGTATTTCTTATAGGAGATCATGGGTGGATACCTTGTGCATCTTTAGGTGTGATCTTGACCCATCAAACGCAGGGAAATACCTTCAATCTGGGAGTTCTTGGAAGAACATGAGTTCTTGGAGGTTGTTCTTGTGATCCGCGATTCCCGGTGATTTAGTGAGTTAGAGATCAAGATTTTTGGGGCATAGCTTCACCTAGTGACGCTTCTCATCTCCCCCAAATCTTGTCTCTAAGAGCTCAAGTGGTTTGGGAGATCCGGTGATGGCTTGGAGGAGTTGACCTCGTGTGCGCCCTGTTTCTGGTTCTGTTCGTAGCTTGCGGACAGTTCGCCAGGCCATCGCAGACAGTCCGCGTGCCTAGGGTTCGTCACGTGTTCGTCGCCAGTTTGTGTGAGCTCGTGTTTCGATCCTTTGTGTGCTTAGGGTTTTGTTGCTGGAGGTTTTGCGGATAGTCCGCCTGTTCATGACGGATGATCCGCGTGGGCAAGTTGAGTGAGTTTGTGCTGGTGCTTTGGCCAGACGGTCTGCAGGTCCTACACAGACGGTCCGTGACACTGGCGGACAGTCTGCGTGGTTCGGCCAGACAGTCCAATTTTCTCGGTGTGTCTCTGGTGGCTCTGCTTGGTTTTTTGGACAGTCCGCGTAGTCAGTTCGGACAGTCCGCGTAGTCGGTTCGGACAGTCCGCCCCAGTGTTACGGACGGTCTGCCCATACTACACGGACAGTCCGCGCCTAGCCTCGCAGATTTGGCTAAGTGCTTTTGTTCTTTCTTAGTGCTTCCGCTCTTTGTTTCGTGGCTTGTCTCTAGGACTTGTAGGCTTGTGTGTGCCTAGTCTAGAGCTTCTTTGGTATGTGCGAGTGATCCGAGTGGCAATCGGGGTATAGGCTGAGTTCATCCTTCGGGAAGAATTTTTATCAGCTCCTATTCACTCCCCCCCTCTCTAGTCGTCTATTCGGTCCTTCAATTGGTATCAGAGCCGGTTACGGATCTTCGTGATTCTAACTAGTCTAAGATCCAAAGATGGGCGACTACGGTAAGGGGTCAGGTCCTCCGCACTTCGATGGCAAGAATTACCAGATGTGGAAGAGGCGCATGGGCGCGTTTTTGCGTGGGAAGGGGACTCTGATCTGGGAAGTGACCCAAAATCCTCACTATGTCATTCCTAACAGTTTCCTTCTTCCAGGATCGCGGGACATGTTTGAGGCCAACAACAAGGCTGTTGATTACTTGTTCCGTGCTCTTTGTGCCTCGGAGTTTGATCGAGTGTACGGAGAGGATGTGGCCGGAAAGATTTGGCTGAAGCTTAAGAATGCTCATGTTGGCAATGCTCACGTGCAAGCTCATTTGTTTGCCACTCACTAGAGAGAGTATGAGAACTTCACTCATCTCCCCAGTGAGTGGATTCATGTGATGTTCCAGCGCTTCACCAGTATTGTGAACAACATGAGGGCCAATGTGATAGTGCTCCCATACACGGGTCATGATCGAGCTATCAAGCTCTTGCATGCACTTGATAGATCCGTGTGGAGTGCCAAGGTTGAGGTCATTGAGGAGTCGAGCATGTATGATACCCTGACGGTGGATGAGCTGTTTTCAAAGCACAAGTCTTCGGAGGTTGATCGTGGCTTGAGAGCTAAGAGCGAGAGCTCCACTGATCCTCATAGTTGGCTCTTATCTCAGGATCGAGGACTAATGCTAACCCTACTACCATGCAGTTTTCCTTGTCTTGTCTTGTGTCCATGCTAGATGAGGACTTTGAGGTGTTGAGCGAGGAGGATCTCGCCTTGTTGAGCAAGAGGTTTGGCGGATGTACGAGAACCGCAAAAATGCAAGGAGGAACTCGAGGATGTGCTATCGGTGCGTGAAGCATGGGCATTTCATCGCCGAGTGCCCTGAAGCCCTAGAGATCAAGAACGACTACAAGGGCAAGCCCAAGTACGACTACAACAAGCACCACTCCCGGAATGACTACAAGGACAAGCACAAGGACAAGGGCGAGAGAAGGCCAAAAAAGAGTAGCGGGTACAAGAAGAAGACGGCTCGAGCGATGGTTGCCGGAGCGAGTGACATCGACTCTACTTCAAGTGACTCTTCTTCCGGTTCGAGCAGCGATGAAGAGCAAGATAGACTCTTTGAAAGCTGCTCCTGTTTTTTCTGATGAGGTTGATTGTAGTGATTGCAATGTTTTCCTGGCTGACTTGACTGCTCTCAAGGAGAAGCATGCCTCAACTCTTGAGGAACTAGATGTGCTTAGGATTGAGTGTGATGAGTTGAAATCTAGACCTGCTTTGTCAGGTGCTTGCACTTCTTGTCCTGTGTTGCATGCTAGGCTAGATGATTCTCATACTAGGATAGTTTCTCTTGAGGCTGCATTGAAAGCTCCTATTCTTACATCATGCTCTACCTGTGAAATGCATGCTTTGAAAAACATGGAACTTGCGCATTATGTTGACCGTTTGCAGGATGAGAATGAGGAGTTGAGGAAATTGATGGGTTGGTTGTCTGGGCATGAGCCACAGTTGAGTTTGATGTTGGCTATGTTTAAGAGGTTTGATGGTCAGGCGTTGGGGGCTGGGAAGAGTGGTGAGGGAGAAGAGAAAGTTGGAGAGATTCCTATTCCACCACACACTACACCCATGAACAAATTTGTGAAGGACCAGAATGGTGACCAGAGAGGGGGGGAGTGAACGGGAGCCGATAAAAAATCTTCTTCGAAGAGATGAACTCGGCCTATGGTCCCAAACGCAACTCCGGAGTCCTCAACACCTCTCTAGCCAAATCCACGCATCAACTGAAGTGCTACTGGACCTAGGAGCGAGCCACACACCCAAGCTTCTCGACTATGCAGTGGAAAACACCTCGAGCAGCAAACTGCCTACACCAGTCAGACCGGTCACACCCACCGGTCAGACCAGTCAGGAGCAACCTGCTCAAAAACCTCAAAAATTTCTCTAGCAAACCTAGATGTCAATTCCAGGACGTGGAACAATAGAAAGAAATCCTGAAATATACCAGGCAAACAAAAACACTCCGAAACTAGAGCACACCAAAAACTCTCCACTACCAAACTTGTTCCAGAAGCACTCTTCGAACGAGCAACACAACCAACAGCAGCAAAGGAGATTTTCCCACTAAAAGCTTCTGCACCGGTCTGACTGATGCACACCACCGGTCTGACCGGTCTAGCTCAGGAAATCCGAACTGCAAGAAATCGATCTCCCAAGGGCCAGAACTGCACGAGACTGAAACAGCAGCAAGCCAAGATCACAACCAACACTTCGGAGAAGAACTCCCCGAGAAACAGCCACAGCAGGCCCCACCGGTTTGACCGGTGGAGTGCACCGGTCTGACCGGTCACACCTGGGCTGCTCGAGATGAACTCCACCTGCCAGTCAACTCCCAACTTCAGGCTTCACCGAGGACTTCACATCGGCAGGCCGTCAAGAGGATTTTCAAGTACTTGAACTACACTCCTGAGTTTGGTCTTTGGTATTCTACCTCCTCGACACTCAGACTTCACGGATTCTCCGATGCTGATTTTGCTAGGTGTCGTTTGGACCCCAAGTCTACCTCGGTTGTTGTCAGTTTCTTGGTTCTTCTTTGGTCTCTTGGTCGTCTCACAAGAAATCCAGTGTAGCCCAGTCCACTACAGAAGCCGAGTATGTTGCTGTAGCAAGTTGTTTTTCCCAGCTCCTATGGATGACCTACACTATGAAGGATTTTGGTGAGGAGTGCTCCCAGGTTCCACTCTTTTGTGACAGTACCAGTGCCATAAGTGTAGCCAAAAACCTAGTCCTTCACTCCAAGACTAAACACATCAGAATGAGATACCACTTTCTGAGGGACAATGTTGAGAAAGGGAACATTTCCTTGTCCTATGTACCTACCCAAGATCAGCTAGCTGACATTTTCACTAAACCACTTGACCAAGTTACCTTCACACGCTTGCGAGGTGAACTTGGAGTGTTTTTCCTTTTTAGCTAGATCTTGGAGCTTCTCATGTAAATATGTGATATATGTATCATTTGTTGCATACCATGCATGCATTTTACTTTTTTTAACAAAGCATGGTAGGATAGCCATCTTTGGATCATTTGTGGTAGGATAAGCTTCTCTTATATACTTTGATCACTATGGTGTGCTATATGTGAGATATGTGTATGCTTTGGGAATGGTGATGTGAATGCTATGCTCTTGATGGTATTGTCATATGTTCATGATGAGATAGTTTCCTTTTCGTGAAAATGCTAAAAATGCTTCACTCATGAGTAGATTCTTTTTCATGCTCAATTTGTGCTAAAATGCCTATATCATGCTTAGTTTGTGCTTGAGTATCACGATCTTTTTGCTTGGGGTCAAAGACCCATTTGTCATGGTGAATGTTTAGCCCATATGTTCACTTGTGGAGGTGATAGGGACCATTGCAAGAAAGGTCTTGGGGATGGCCCGATCTTCACGGCAGTAGGTTTTGTAACAAGATAATTACTGCAAGCAGTGGGTACGTAGCTTTATACCTGAGAAAAGTTAGATGCGACCATGCGACAGGGAGAGATGCACCGAAACCGCGAGGACTTTGACTCGATCTCCAAACGACCGCAGACCCACAAGCCGGAACTAATCCACACAAAACGGTACAGCCGTACTGGAAACCGTAGAGCACGAAGTAGCGGAACCCAGAAGGATCTCTTCACAAGTCCAAGAAGAACAAGGAAGAACCATATGAGGCTATCAATTCATGATTATCAAAACTTAGTTCTTTGGGGTACATAGGGGGTATTTATAGTAGGAACAACTCTCCTAGATGAGTGTGGGATAAGTATGAACTGAAGTGGCCACGTTGGGGAGGTGGAACGCCAACAGGTGGAAGTATTCATGAAGTCCTCTTCAGTTCACATGCGTCTGTTCAACTTCTGCGTAGTCTTTAGTAAAATGGCCATTACTCCTAGCTCAGAAGTCAAGAAAATGCGCTGTTTGTTGGGTTGGAATCTTGACTTCAAGACGCTTCTAGTGGTGTATCACTTGACCCCCGTGTCTTCCCGAGATGGTACAGACTTGGACGTAAAGTTGATGCTTCTACTGCGTAAACTTGAGTCTTTTGTGCGTAACCTTTCTTAGTTTGGACAGCAGCCTTGGTGTCCAACACGTAACCTTCTGTATCATTCACATAACCCGTTAGAGAAGCCTCTTATGTAAACCTGAGTAGGAATAAAATTCAAGGCTTAGGTAGTATATGACTCATTAATATTGTAATGTAACTCGGAGAGGAAAGCATGCACCTCAAGATGGAGTTTCTTTGCACGGCTGCGCGTAACCGGTCCTTCGTTCACTTGTGCTTGCATATCCGGTCATTGTTCTTGTGCAACCAGTGTTTCACTTGATTCCTTATGTGTAACCAGAGGATTTGGCGTAACCAGCGATGCATCTGGTGTAATCCTAGCAAATGGGTTACACATGGCTGGGATGTCCTCATCATCCTCCCCAAACGTCCCTTCAGGTCCGGCAATATTCCCGGCGACCCAACGGATACATTGCCCAACGGCTCTTTCAGCCTAATGGTCACAGGTAGTAACGGCTCACGCCGTGTGGGAATCCATGCCCGTTGGCTTTCTGTTGAACGGCCTGGCGTCCATGGACCCGTTATGCCCTCCTTCAAGCCCCCACTCCACTATTTTCTTCAAGGTCTCTAATCCGCTGACGACCTCCGGGTCCATGACATCACCTTCACAAGGTCGACAATGCATCACTGCTTCAATACGTCGCTTCAGCCTTCAACGGCGGGTTCACACCCTGGCTCCTAGGTCCTGCTACCTACAGGATTGCCTTAGCCTTCATGGCTGGTTTATACCAACGGCCCTGTGCTTAATGGCTCCACTGCCCGTTGACGACCTCCTAGTCAAGTAGCACCTCCCTGAGGTCGCTAAGGTCCAGCTACCTACTAAATTGCCTTAATGGCTGGCTTATACCAATGGCCCTATGCTTAATGGCTCCACTGCCCGTTGGCGACCTCCTGGTCAAGTAGCACCTCCTTGAGGTCGCTAAGGCCCTGCTGCCTTCTAGGTCGAATAGACCTAGACTTTTACAGGCTGACTACCTGCGTTGTGTCACTGCACAACGGCCGTGTCGACCAAGGTCGACACTGGCTCTCTGTCACTACGAAAGGCCTCGCGAAGGTCGGTGTGCTATTACAGCCCTGCCGGGACCTTGGTACCCATACCATTACAGCCCGGGCGCCCTTGCAATTGCTTGAAACATGTCATCCCTCATGGGAAATTATATTTACAGCTTCATAAGCTACAAGGAGTTTGGCCCTTGGCCAATTACAAGATACAAAGATATTAAAGGCCCTGAATTACCTTCCAAAGTGCTTACGACTCAGTCTACACTAATAAGGCTTGTCGCAAGCTTTCTTCTAGCTTCACGACCTACTCGACGACCTCTACAGCCACTGTGGAGGCAGCTGCCACACAGCCACCTCTACTCGCACACCAACCAGTCTCTTGTGGCGCCCAGCATCAAGTCTGAGCTTCCCCACAAGATTCCAAATGGAGCGAGCTTCAACGCCAACCTCGCCGGGTGGAGCGCAGCGCTCACCAGCATCACCTCAGGCCTAAAAGTGTCAGGGCCGACGATGCAACTGCTACTTCATACTCCTCCTGGGTTCCTCGGCGGGACTGGGAGAAGAGGCCAATCGAGTTCTTCGAGCCTCGCAAGCATTCTTCTAGCTTCAAGCATGAACTACCTTGACCCTATACTCTGGTGGGCGGACACAAGTCCCTGGCATGGCAATATTACTACACTGGATCCTCTTGGTTCACCTTTGAAGATTGGCGTGGTTTGCTTCAAAGTTTGGGTGCCTATTTATACCACCAAGCACCTGCTACTCGGTCTTATCCGCAAGCTAGCTTGCGTGGCGTCCTCATCCTCAAGATCACTGTACCCTCGTGGGGCACGAGGTCACTGTTCGCTCGTGGGAAGCATTGGCGTGCCTGCCCCCTACCTGATCGCATCCTGGAGCGCCTTTGTCTTTTGCGGGTGACAGCGACCTGTGCTAAATCTGCAAGCCGGCCCGTGACCGTACAGTGCACCCGTGACTCTGCTGTGTCAGTCTTGGCACCTGATGACCTCTGCAAGATTCTGGAGCTTTTGTCGTATTTCATGGACATCACAAGAGCATCTGTTTCTTGAGCAGAAGGTTGTAGGTTCGGATTATTTTCTTCTTCTTCTTCTTCGGAGCATCAAACTGCTCGGGGGCTACTACACTAGTGCGTCTTGCGACACCCTATTTTCTTCAGGTCGCCTCGACCTAATGGAAGCCTGCTTCCATCACATCTCTGCTCCACCTACCCTTGGTAGGCAGGTTGACCTTTCTGAAGGTCGTGGCTGCTACAACAACATATCTGACTCAGGTCAGGCTGGCGGTTCTGCATGATCTACGCCTCATCTTCACTTCAACCTCATGGTCCTTCAACCCAGAAGCTCGACGTTCAACTTCGTGCGCGCATCGGAGGGGTTTTTTCTTTTTGATCCCCGTGCACCCTTCACGACCTCGACGGTGCCGTGCCTCTGCTACTCATCGACACAACCTCGCTTCGGCCGCTACGCCTACACGTTGATCGGGGGATTGAGAGACATGGGTACCCATGGGTCCCCACCGGCCAGGGTCCCAGGGGCCCCTGACAAGTGGACTCGACCTTCCAGAAGACCTGCCGATGTGCAATGTGGGCCCAGCGACCTTATCCATACCTCCGACGACCGCGGGCGACCTGATCAAGATCCCGGAAGACCCGTGAAGCTTGGCGTGCAAGACAAGACATTAGGACCAGGCGCGCCGCCGCTTGTAGCTCCGAGTATCATGGGATACTCCTTGTAATCCGGGAGATAAGCTTCCCGCAGTTGTAACCGACCCCGACATGGGTCAATCGACCTTGCATGGGAACCCTAGCCCGTCCTCCTCATATAAGGTGGGCTAGGGCTCCATGCAGGGGGACAACTCATCTTCAACCTCCCGCATAATCCACCACAACTGGACGTAGGGTATCACTCTCCGGAGGCCCGAACCAGTATAAACCCTTGTCTCCTTGTTCCTCGCCGCCATACTCGCCTAGCTCTGTGTGCATCTCGTGCATAACCACTTACGCTTTTAGGTCCCGATCCTCCATTATCCTGCAAACCACTAGGGTAACCCCCTAGTGGATCTGTCCAGGTCTCACCCCCTGACACTACTCCAAGCTTTTCATAACTTGAATAAAGATAATATAAAAGGGCAAAAGTATATGCATGATATATGAATATGTGATTTGTTTTGTTATTGTCTTTGCTGCGCAAAACACCATTCTCAAGAAAGTAAAAACTGCTTGGAGTTGGTCCATATGTCACAAGCATCATGATGCTTGCATCATCCTCCCTTCCTTGGAAAAAAGTTGACCTCGACTTTTGATTATACTGCAAAAGATTGTTAGCTTGAAATATTGTATTAACAACTTTCATCTTACCACAATGAAAAAGCTTCATTGACTTTTGTGTACCTGCAAATAATTTATGGGATGGGAGAACAAAAATTTCTTTCAAACAACACAACTGATTTAACATTTCTAATTTCACCATTCTAAATCAAATTGTTCAAAACATGATGTTGAAACATTCATACCAATCCCAATGTTTTTGTTGCTCAATTTATGGACAAGTTTAGATGTATACTGTTCAATTGAAATGCTCGTGCCTGTGGACAAATGCTTTTCGAGTGCACATATTGCATTTTTGTGCACAAGATTTCTTTCTTTCAAAGGAACATATGAACAAGAAAATGACATTGAAGGTTCTGAATTAGAAGCACAAAACATTGGAAGGATCAGATCACAAGAATTAACACACATCATTTTCAATTTCAAATCCGCAAGCTTGTCATTCACTATGCAAATGGAATGAATAGAAAATTTATTTACAACATGATCTCCGATCAAAATAAATTTAAACTTGCAGCTATGAGTAGTGTTCAAAGATTTGGAAAATGTTATCACAGAAATATTTTCAAGCATGTGGTTGACATCAATAGGCATATCAAGCTTAGTATAAAACAAACAGTTGATACAAGATCTTTTGTCAAAGAATTCAGCACTAGTAGTCAAATAAACAGGGTGAAGTTTATTAGATTGTAGAATATCGCATGGAACAATCAAAGGAGAGATGTTGTCACCAAGATCATATTGAACACTTGTATGAACATGTGGTTCAATCAAATCAGCACAAAGGTTTCGATTTTGTCCGATTGTTGAAATAATAATATCATGAGCATTCATTTCTATATCAATAAATTTATTTACATGCATAGTATTACATATATTAGTGCAAAGAATCATGTAAATCAACCATATAAAAGCATAGAAATGATCATGCATGACTGAACATTGGTTATGAACTTGCAAATTTTCAGCAAAGGTATGACCATGTGATACTACCAAATCTGCACAAACAGTATGGTCAAGTCCATTTGAAACATGTGCTTTAACACAATCACTCACCACTATATTTTGCACATTCAAATCTGAATTTTCACTACCTTCTATAATTTGTGGTAGTGTTAGTGTCATGGATGACACTTCTGAAATCTTACTAATTTACTCATCGAGGTTCATGTTTTGGGTAGCAAACAATTGGTTCGAATGAATGGCTACTGTCTCAGTTTCCTCAACAAGTATGGAGTTGTCATGAGCAGCCATCTCTCTATTGTTCTCATTGCAAACCTGCACATTTGGAAAGAAAATACTAGAGGTAGAGATGAGAGGGTTGGTTTCAAAAGTATCCTCATGATTTGCATTTAAACTCTCTATTACTCTGTGGTGTATCCCTCACATTTGCATTGTTTGTACGCTCAAGGTCACAGTGGGTGGAATCACGTAACTCACTTTTGTTTTCAATATCTCTCAGTTTGGCTATGTGGCCCTCATTCTCACAAAGGTTTTGATGCACGATCACTTCAACATCTTGATAAGCAACATATGCATATGTATCATATTTCACCAAATTCTGTAAATGCAATGGAGCAGCAATTGTTGCAAAAGAACCAAGAACTAAAACTTCCTCAAATGCTACTAAACTTGCATCACTTGAATGGGAAGTATTTGCATTATTTTTGCCTTCAATCTGAACTTTTTGTTGCAAACACAATGATATTTCAGCACCTTTGTCCATGGCCATCATCTGATCTTCTTCATCAAAAATTTGGTGTTGATCATACTTCACCACATTAGTAACCTGCATCACATCAAAAGATAAACTAGAAGAGATTGTCATGTTAGAAAGAGATGTTTCCTCACATGACCTATCTTCTACTTCACTCAATTTTTGTGTATCTTCTTCACACAGATTTTTGTGGCTCTCCTCACGTATGGTGGAGTCTCTCTTCTCTTGATTTTGAACTCTCACACTCAATTTTTGTTGGTGGAACTCTTCCTCACATTTGGTGGAGTCTCTCTTCTTCTCATTTTGAGCTCTCACACTCGATTTTGGCTGGTGGCACTCCTTCTCACATGGGTTTGGAAATAAGTCATCTTCCGTGAAGAATGGAACAGCAATGTCCTCATAACCATCATCCGCAATCTCCACGTGTGGGATATCTTGCATATGTGCAGATTTAGATGAATGATTTCTCGACTTGTGGGCTCTATGATCATCCTTCTTGCCATTGTACTTCTGCACCTTTGCATCTTGAACCTTCTCTCGCTGTCCAGAACACTTATTTTCCCCCAAAACAACATGTTTTCTTGAACCAACATGCTGAAATGTACTTTGTTGGACAGAATACCTTGCTGCTGCCTTAGATGAGTTCCGGATGAAATTATCATGAATTTTTGGAGATCTTTGCTGCTGCTTATGTGGAGAATATGATGGAGCAAACCTCCTTCGAATAAGTTGCCTCATTTCAGCGCATGTGTTGATGTGATCTCTCCCCAACACATGCTGATTTTTTCTTGCACATCTTTCCACCATGTCAGAGCGTAACCATAGAATTCCATTGCAGCTAAATATACTCTCTGTGCATCTGAGACATGATGTACACCAAAAATATAATCACAATGGTCTTCCCAAACAACATATGCTTTGGGGTCTTCTCTCCCAACAAATTTTGGTATACTCAAATCAACCCAAGAGATGTAATCTGAATTTCTTTTATCACAATGATCATAAGGACTGTAGAGATCACCTTGTATGTGTTTACCATTGAAGCGCTAATTGGGGACAATGCCGCGCCCAAGAGAACTTCTTCCTTACTGTAGAGAACCTGCGGAAGCACCATTGATGGAGTTTTTCACACCATCATTCAATTGTGGAGCAGCAGGAACATGTTGACGTCGAACCCCACTATTTGAGATTGGAAGACGTTCATCAAACATCCTTTCCATGGCCTGCAGCACCGAATTCTGTACTCGCTGTAGCTCAGCTCGTGAAACAGTGGCCTCTTGAGCACCACGATGACAACCACGAACACACGAATTAGGTCCTATCATGTTAGGATATTGCAAGAGAAAGTGGAATAGGAAAAATATGTGGAATCACACAACCTCACCTCTTGCTTACCCAAGTTCTTACCCGTTCTCAAGGACCGTGAGTGTGCAAGTGTGGCATAACCAAACTTGTGATTAAGCAGTTGAAAGGATTATGAGTCAAGCCCGGGTTAAGGATTTTTGTGGAGCTATAGGTGGCTGTTCAACGAAGGCTATGGTACTAGAACAATGTGTGTAACCTTGTGAAATTATTGCTGTCCAGAAACACCACCAACTTGAGTTATAGATATCAAACTTTTTGGTTACACGATCCGCAACACGACCCCTTTCAACTTCTCTTTTCTTACTTCTTTTTTTTGCTCTTTCTTTCACACTTTTTTTCTGATTTTTTTCAGTGAACACAAGAACACATACGAGGGGTGGGGGGAAAAATTAAAACACGGCGAAAGAACAACGGTGGTGACTAAGAACACTATGCACGCAACACACAATGCAACTGTACCACAAAAAGGCTATGGGATTTTTTGTGTGGGCTTTTTAGTGGACTCTAGGACATGAACAAAACACAAATATATGTGATGGATGAAACCAGTAACAAATTGTAAAGGGTGGGAGGGTGGGTAATAACCAAAACCTACCGTGACAACAATAGCTCTGATTACCACATGATAGGGACCGTTGCAAGAAAGGGTCCTAGGGATGGCCCGATCTTCACGGCAGTAGGTTTTGTAACAAGATAATAGCTGCAAGCACCAGGTAAGTAGCATTATACCTGACAAAGGTTGGATGCGACCAAGCGACAGGGAGAGAGGCACCGAAACCGCGAGGACTTTGACTTGATCTCCAAACGACCGCAGAACCACAAGCCGGAACTAATCCACACAAAACGGTACGGCCGTACTAGAAATCATAGAGCATGAAGTAGCGGAACCTAGAGGGATCTCTTCACAAGTCCAAGAAGAACAAGGAAGAACAAGGGTGTGCAAGGCACTCAGCAGCTCGGCTGCGACAAAGCATATGAGGCTATCAATTCATGATTATCAAAACTTAGTTCTTTGGGGTACATAGGGGGTATTTATAGTAGGAACAACTCTCCTAGATGGGTGTGGGATAAGTATGAACTGAAGTGGCCACGTTGGGGAGGTGGAAGGCCAACTGGTGGAAGTATTCATGAAGTTCTCTTCAGTTCATGCGAGTCTGTTCAGCTTCTGCGCAGTCTTTAGTCAAATGGCCATTACTCCTAGCTCTGAAGTCGAAAAGATGTGCTGTTTGTTGGGTTGGAATCTTGACTTCAAGACGCTTCTAGTGGTGTATCACTTGACCCCTGTGTCTTCACGAGATGGTACAGACTTGGATGTGAAGTTGATGCTTCGCTGCGTGAACTTGAGTCTTGTGTGCGTAACCTTTCTCAGTTTGGACAGCAGCCTTGGTGTCCTCCACGTAACCTTCTATGTCCTTCAAGTAACCCAGCGGAGAAGCCTCTCGTGTAAACCTGAGTAGGAATAAAATGCAAGGCTGAGATAGTATGTGACTCATTAATATTCAATGTAACTCGGAGAGGAAAGCATGCACCTCAAGTTGGAGTTTCTTTGCACGGCTGCGCGTAACCGGTCCTTCGTTCACTTGTGCTTGCATATCCGATCTTTGTTCTTGTGCAACCGGTGTTTCACTTGATTCCTTATGTGCAACCATAGGATTTGGCGTAACCAGCGATGCATGTGTTGTAATCCTAGCAAATGGGTTACACATGGCTGGGATGTCCTCATCAGGAGGCGCATAAGCTTTTTTTTGGCAGCAAAGGCATTTCATGTACCATGCTTAAATTTGAAAATGAATTTGGTCTATGAATTGACTTGTGCTTGAAAAATGTGCTCATAATCATGTCTTTATGCTTTTATGTATATATCTTGGGTGCTGAACCGTTGCATGATGTCTACCATGAGAAGTCTCATTTTAAGAAGTAGACACATGGCTCGGTGGCTTTAACATGACATGTAGTACCTTATGGGCGTTTGCTATGATCTTGTGATAAGAACTTGTGATCTTGTATGAACTTTATGTGATCTAGTTCATTTTTGCTTAAATTGACCATGGATAGGGCTTTGCTCATGAGATGAATTTTGTTTGTAAAAATTGCTTAAAATTGCTTTTGGCCATGTCACATGTATCTACTTTCTTGATGGCAATGCGCTAACTACACCATGTCTACTTTGCTTGGTCTATGTCTCATTGGTAGCATTTTGTTGTGCTCCTTGTATATCTGAGAAGCTTGGTAGCTTGTATATGCCTTGACATGCATTTGTGGACTTTCATGGCACCTTGATTCATGCATTGTCAACGAAGGGGAGAAGTTGTATGCATTGGGGAGAGTTTATGTAGATTTTGTGAGATTTTGCATGTAGGGAGAAAAATTGAGAAAAGAGGATGCATTTGCTCAGGGGGAGTTTGCATATGTGCAGGGGGCTCCTTTGGTTTGCCCGAGTTTTGTGCTTTGTGGTGTGCTCTTTTTGAGCCTTGTTTGTCTCGGCTGTGTTGAGCCGTGTTGACGGTTCAATAACGCGCCAAGGTTCACCGCAAGCTTATGGATCATGTAGTACCTTTTTCCCTTGAGTATCACCCAAGGTATCGAATCTGTGCAACATGTGCAACGCAAGACTCAATCTAATAACCGAAAAACACTTGCATCTTGAAGAAGTTTCGAATGCATCTAATCTACTAAGATCATGAGAGGTAGCAAGAGAAAGCATAGAGGTAACTGATCTAGAGGGGCCTAGATCGCGCTTACATTGTAGTTCCGAGCAAGAGAGAAGAAAGCAAAACGAATCTCATTAAAAGCATCTTTAAACCTTGAGCTTCGGTCAAACCCCCTAAGTCGCCCCGCCGTACTCGGTGTCAACATCCTGTCACGATGTTCCCCTTTCTTCGTGGTCGAATCTTAGAGCAGGCTCACAAGGAGCGTGCTGAACTACTTGGTAGATCGGGTATGCACCTTTAGCCACCGCGGCTACAAGAACATCCCATGCAATCTATCTCAAGAATAGATTGAGGAAGAAAACATCCAAGCAAGAACAAGAATCATAAACGAAGGTACTCGATCTTTACAAATCGGATCCATTAAGACTTCATCATAAGTGTACAAATGAATAAGATCATAACCGGGATCCTACCTTGATCTTGATTCAAGCTTCCGGAACTCCGACGTGGTCTTCCTTGCAAGGTTCCCACGCCGGCTAGGTAAACCCTAGACAACTAGCACGACCCTCCTCTCCGAGATGGTGTCCCTCTAGCTTCTATGCTCCTCGGCGGCGAATGACAAATGGCTTGATGAATGGTACTTCGCACGGGGACTATAAATAGCCCAAAGGGGTGGTAGGTCAAAGGGGGTGGCGAACCGACCTAGAAGAGGGCCAGGCTGGCCGGCCTGGGCCAACCGGTCCAGGGTCTCTTCGGCTCGGTTCGCCCCTAGTTTTCTTCCCAAAGCTTCTCGCGTCTTCCTGAGTTTTTGCCGAGCTGCATGTGAGTCCTTGGCATCATTTTCCTCGCGGTTTAGATAAAGGTGCTTGGCGCATGAACTCCTGCATCTTCCATCTAGGTCCTCGATACTTCTCGGCTTCACGCTTTAGTCCTTGGCTCATTTGGAGTCATGTTCATCTTGTATCTTGACTTGTACCGGGCTCCATGATCTTCATGTAAAACCTTTGATGAACTTTACCCAGAAGTCCTCATTTAGTCTCTTGATTCCTGTGTAAACAATAAACTCAAAAAACCATGCGCGAGTGCGAACCTACATATAATGGGGGTTAGGATCGTTAGTGTGAATATCAAATTAATACTAATATTGAAGGTAAACTCATGGCTAGGTTGACGGAAATCGACCGCCAACATCCCCCCATGCTTAAACCTTGCTCATCCTCGAGTAAGCCTACAATGGATATCAGAGTTGCCCTTCGATGTTCATACCCTACACTTGATCATACATGAGAAAACATAATGCTCTCTAGATTTATATTCATTAAAGTTCCATAATGTATTAACTTTTATCTTTATGGAGGGTAGATATCATTCAAGCTCTTTCCACAAGTACTTGATCATGCTCTCAAATTTTTAAATAAATCTTAGAAATTTTGAATATAAAGAATGGGATAAAGAGAAAAATTGCTTTACCAAGATCAAAAATGACCATCTTGCATCTTGCTCATGTACTCTCATCTCATCTTTGTCTCTCAAGCCTACTTGTTCTACTCCTTTCCTCTCTCAAAGTATATAGTGGAAAGCTTTATATGGAGATATGGGAAAGTTAGTCCTACCAAGATATTATAATTGAGATATTATCAAAACAAGACTAGCTTCTCATGGTCTTACCGAGACTCGTCAAAAAGGTCATTGGAAAAATAATGTTATCAAGGAGGGGGGAGAGATGAACACACACTTTTAGATAGGTGGACATCTGCAAATGGCAAAGAGTGATCCCGAGGCACAAACGATGTCCTCGTTATCAGATTGCACATGGTTGGGAAGATGAGTATGGGTCTTGATCTTGAATCCTCTTGAAAACTCAAAAAGCACTAAACATAGCTAGAGAACCGGGGAGCTTTATTATTATATTTTTTTTCTTTCTTTCTTCTCATCATACTTTTTCTTCTTTATCATTTTTCTCTTTCATCATATTTTTTCTCTTTTTTTTATTTGCTCCCCTTGAACTCTAGACTATACTAGCACTTCCTTGGCAAGCCCCTTTGACGTTTGCTCGTCCTCGGGCAAAAGAGGTGATCAATATGCCAAGGTAGAAATTGAAGCTCTCATATTTTCTTAGAGAGAGATACTCAGAAAATCTTCTAGGGATCCTTTTGGAAGTCTCCCAAAGTCTTGATCACTTGATGCACATTCCTTGTAATCTTCCTCGAAATATATATCCATGCTCAAATATTGGGTTATGGACAAGGAGGTGAACACAAAAAGATATTTTTGAGTTTTGTGGGTGGATATCCAACGAGGTTTGCAAAATTCCCAATGTGGAAATTCACAATGCACGGATAGAAGAGGCTAGCATAAAGAAAGATACACAAAAACGGAATGACCAGCTTCTTAATCTCGAGCCAGAGAAATCAGACCTTGAATTAATGAACCCAAAAATAAATCTTGCATATACTAATATTTTGCACTCAAGTAAATTTAGGCTTTGGATGGGTAAAGCAAAATGCAAGCGGTACTTGTGACAAGGTTAGCATTACTTTTTAAGAATAAAAAATGGATCTTTGATTCATTCAAAATTGAGAGCAACGAAATAAGAACTATGAGACTTAAGTTATTGTAACCTCCACACAAGATTAAGCTAGCATTAAATTTCAGATTCATATTTTAAGAGAGCACTAGCTTAAACATGCATAAATCAAGCATAGGATCGAGCAAAGCGCCAATGATCATCACATATCAACATGGTACAATTTTCCATCCATATTAGAGATCATAAAATGATGGTGAAACTTATTCATGGTGATGGAAAACAAAACTACTACTACCACACACATACTGAAATTAAATAAAACAAGAAAATACTACGCATACATATACGTACACAATGTGAAAATAAAGAAAAAGGAAAAGGAAAAATCAAACCACACTTAAAAAGCTTCATCCCTTCCTTCTTTCTTCACTTCTCATCTGATTGCTCTTGCTCTGTCGGTTGACTTTCGTTGAATCCTTGCTCATAATATGTTTGCATGGCCCCTCCATGAAATTGATCCGGTGGCACAATTTGAAGGCGTCCTAGTTGATGGGTGATCCCCGCCGTTCCTTCTTGCCAATGGTCGACATGAGTCTGGATCCTCTCGACGTCTTGTACGTTCCTTTGAATATACACCCCAATGATGGCTGCACTTTGTTGGGGCTGAGGCATGCTTGCATAAGGTGCCACGAACGCTTCATTTGGCACTACAAAAGTTGGGGGTGGTGGCGGCATGGCTGCACCACTCCCCCATACTTGCATTGGCACACTTCCGTAGTAGGGTGGCGGCATAGGAATCCCTCCATATGGTTGATGATATGCAGCCCCTCCTTGATCTTGGGCTGCGGAAGATGATCCCTCTTCTATAATTCTTCCTCTTTTGTTCTTTTTGGCCGCCACAAGAACACCTTCTTCTAACCAATTCTCTCTCCCTTCAATAAATAATTTCAGTCTCATATTTGGGAGAGGAACATTGACTTTTGCCACCTTGTACCCTCTCTTTTCATCTCCACTTATATATGTTCCTTGCTTCATATAGTCAATTCCATGAGAATTCCCCGCAAGTAGGAATATTGGGTTCCTTGAAATTCCCGGCTTCACTGAAATTGCTATCATAGAAAAATAGCATCCCAAACCAATATCTCTGGTTCCCGAAATCGCTTCACACCACCACTGATTGATCATGATATACGAAGGATCAATGGCTTGCCTCGCAATCATTGCTGAATAAAGCCAATTAAGTTCCATGTCGGTGATCTTGGACTCCTTCATTCTTCCCAAAATCCTTTACTCATCTAAGAATGAAATATCCGGATGATGGGATTTTGGATGCTACTTCTTTGCCAGTTATCTTCTCCCGAAATCATACTCCAAAATCCTTCCAATACACTTTCGTTAACATCCACTTGCTCCGGGGCCTCCTTCTTGAATATGAGCAATTCTCTAATTTGCTCATAAGTAATTATTTGCTCATCACCCTTGAGTCGAAATGAAAGGGATGGCACCTCACCATTAATAATCAGTGCCATCGTCATTAGAATTTCTAAGGCAAGCTCCAAATGAAAGCTCACCCCTACTCCATTGGAAAATTGCCCCCAACCAAGGTGGTTCATCATTTGATAAATATCTGCAAGAAATCCCAGCATTTGGAGGGCATCATCGTCGAAGTCAACATTGGGCACAATCCTCTTCTCTAGGCGACCAAGCCACTCCTCCTCCTCCTCCTCCTCCTCCTCCTCCTCCTCCTCCTCCTCCTCCTCCTCCTCTGTCATCATGAAAAATCCATACTTGGAACGCCACGTAGTGTATGTTGGTGGAGCGGATGAATGAGTCGAGCAACGAGGTTGGACGGGTGGCTCCTCCGTGCGCCCTTGCGGTTCGGTGTACCGCATGGACGAGCTTCGCGTGTCTCTTCTTCCACTAAGGCGCATGGTGTCGCTCCTTGATGGTGCCACGTCCTCTTCCATGCTTAGCGGCGACTCAGTGATTGAGTGCCTCCACGAAGAACTTGTCAATGGCGGCTTCGACGATGACGATTGTGTCTTCTTCCCAAAGGCCTTATTGAAAGCCTACCTCATTTTGTTCTTGCTGCACAAAGTCACAAACCTACTCTCCCGGGGGTTTCTTGCTGGTAGAAATACACACAAAAGAAGTATATGGAAGGGCAAGAATTGTGACAAAATTTTCTGGATTTTTGGACTCAAGATTGGAGAACAAATTTTTTGAAGGTGTTTCTGGAGGTTCTGGACTAGGAGCTCAAGAACATGTACTAGAAATGGGACGAGTGACTTACCTGAGAAAGACGAGCACCGGGGGGCGAAGAAATAGGCCAGGTCGGCTGGCCTAGGCCGACCGGCCTAGGGCCCCTACCCCCTATTTTCCCTCCTGTTTTCTCCCACTTGTTGAATGCATCATTGTTCCGTGTACTCGTGCTCCACGCAATTCACCGTCCAAATTCTCCCAGCCACTCCTTTTTCTTGCATGATGAAGTCCTCCATCTTGATCATTTTCTTTGTGTCACTTCCATGCTTCCTTGCCTCCCATGCTTTCATTCATATCCTGCAAAAATCAAACCTTGCTGCCCCCCATGCTTGTCCTTGCATGTGCTCAAGATGCCTCAATGATGAGGCCTTCCCGTGATGCATCATGGAGCACTAGAAGTTCAATTAAGCTCAAAACCTTCCCTTGATCGTGTTTAGATGCTAATTACTCCTCTAATTTCAAAAATTAAAAATTAACTCAGAGATATCAATGAGTTCATATGTATTTTTAGAGGAGTTTTTGGGCATCAAAAACATTTGTAAGTCAAAGTTTCTACATTGATTTTGGTAACACCAGGATCACTTGCTTTCATTTATTGATAGCGAGCTCCTTCGGCTTGACCGTGGGGATATGGGTTTAGGTTCTAATTTTTGCCAAACATGAGAGAGATGTTTTGAATAAACAAAAATAAATGGGGCTTGGAAAAATTATAACTCTAGAGAAACCGTTGGATGTCAATTTGAATGAAACCAAAAATCGAATTTCCAAGGTTGACATGAGTCCTAGAATGCGTCAAAAGTTAAAATCATTAAGGAACAAAGCGGGGCTCTATTGGTGTGATTTTATGATGTAAAACAAACCAATCTTGTTATCATGAGGAGGATGAAAGGTGTGGGTAGGTTCTGAATTTTTGGTGTTGGTTTCTCCATAAGAGGCAAATAAATCGTAGGATGGCTCATGTCATAGGTTTATGGTCAAATAAAATCCAAATGAAACATCCGAGCAAATTAAATGTCTCAAAAATAAGTTCAACTACTTAAGAGTTTATACCAAGTCTTGCATAGCAAATGCTATGACCAACTTACTTGAAATCGGAAATAATCCGGGTTGCCCTCCCGGCAGCTTTATTCTTCATCGGGTTGTCCTCCTGGTAGCTTATTCTTGACTTGACGAACGGGTTGCTTCCCGCCTAGCGCTTCATTTATAGTCCATGGCTAGACTTCTTCTCTTCTTCACTTTGGATCAACGCTCTTTGCGGGCGTTGCAATCTTGGGTACCCACTTCCGCACCATCTTGGGTGCAGGCTTATTCTCCGACTTAGTCATCTTTTTGGTCTTCACAGGCGGCTTTTGTTCTTTGGTCTTGACGGATGCAACGACTTCTTTGATCACCTTCGCTTCCTTCTTCTTGGGCTCTTCCTTCTTCTTTGGCTCTTCCTTGCTAAAGCGACGATGAGGTGGAACATATTTAAAATTGATCATGTTGCATACCTCGAAACGTGGACTAAACTTGAATATGCTCCTTGTGCCATTGATGTCGAACTTGATCTCTCCCTTGCCGACGTCGATTGTTGCCCCGATAGTCTTGAGGAAAGGCCTCCTAGGATGAGAGGCGGCTTCTCCCTTTCTCCCATCTCGAGCACCACGAAATCAATGAGAATGAAGTGATCTCCAATTTTCACAGGCACATCTTCGGTGATTCCCACGGGATAGCGAATAGAGTTGTCACCAAACTCCAAGCACATACCCGTAGGCTCTAGTGGTAGGTGTAGCTTCTCGAACACATCTTTTGGCATGACACTCACACTTGCTCCAAGGTCGTATAATGATTTCTCGAACGTGAATGAGCCAATAGAACATGGGATGGTCGGACATCCGGGGTTTCTTTGCTTCTCGGGCCCTTGATTTGCAATGGCGGCACTACATTGTTCGGACATCTTGATGTGATCCGCCTCGAGTGTTGCCATCTTATACTTGTTCGCAAGTATGTCTTTGAAGTAGCGAGAATATGTAGGAACTTGGAGAGCGTCCAATAGCGGCATGTTGATGCTTAACCTGCACACCACTTCCACAAACTTTTAAAGATGACTATCAACTTTACCTTGAAAGTAGTGTGTCTTCAGTGTAGGCATGTTTGTGTCATCACTTGGCATCTCGAATTCCGGCTCTTCGGTAGGTGTCTCCAGAATAGTAGTCACCTTTTCCTTAGTGTGATCCTCCACCTTGACGGTTGGCTTAGGCTTTCTTGCTCCGGCTGGAAGTTCGGGATCCTTCGTCTCCTTTCCCGAGCGAGTTTGAATAGCCTTCGCCGTCTGGAGACCTTGGGGCAGCCCCAGCAAGCTTCCTTCATTAGCAGTTAGGTGCCTGACAAGTTGTCCCACTTGCTTCTCCAACATCTTCATCATGTTGAGCACTTGATGGTTGGAGCTCCCGACCTCCGACACCTTGCCATCGATGTTCTCCAATTTCATCAATAGTCTTGAACTTAGTGATGGTGTCCTTGTTGATCTTTGCTTGCTCGTCCATGAAATCCTTCAATTGTATACGAAGAGGCACCGTGTTTTGAATAGACAAACTTGCATTAAATTGAGGTCTACCTTGCCCGTAGTGGAAGTTTGGCAAATCTCCTTTCCTCATGTAGTCGAGCACCTTTGCTTCCTCCAGACAATCTTTTTGCTCATGGCCGTACTCTCCACACTCTTCGCACATGGATCTTGCTCTGGCAGCCTTTAGGTCTTGGGCTGCTTTCTTCTCTAGCTCCATCCTTTCCAACCTCCTCATGAGTGAGTCAATCTTTCCTTCTAGAAGTTTCTCCTTTTCAACCTGCAAAACACCTTTAACATTACCCGTGGGTTGAACCGGAAGTAAGCGTCCGGATGATGCCCATGTATCATTATCCACAACCTTCTTGAAAAGAGTGAGTGCTTCCGTCGGAGTGAGCTCGATAATAGATCCTCCCGCCGATGCATCAATTACGGTCCTCGATGCTAGATTGAGCCCTTGATAGAACTATTGAATGAGGTCCTCCTTCGGGAACTTGTGATGTGGCACGGATCGAGTGTACTCATTGAAACACCCAAAAGCTTCCATGATAGTCTCCGTTGGATGTTGAGCAAATGTAGCAATCTTATTACGCAAGCTTTGAGTCTTACCCAGCGAATAGTACTCCTTCATGAAAGCTCTCATCAATGCTTCGCAATTTTGCACCGTTTCCACCGGTAGAGTGTAGAACCATTCAAGGCTTTTCTGAGTAGTGAGAATGGAAAGAGCCTCGCCCTCAGTTGATTTTGATCCAGCCCTTCCATCGTGAATGTCTGACAAAGTTGAATGAACGCTTGAATGTGAAGGTTAGGATCCTCTTTACCGGTGAAAGGTGTATGTTGCACCATGCGGATGGTTGAAGTATTGATCTCGAACGGTCTTCCGATGTCGGCTATGTTGAGGATGGGAAGATCAATGAGCTCCGGGATGCAAAGCTCCTCAATCTTCCTCTCTTGTGCCATTGGTGGCAGTTGAGGTTGATCTCTCCTCGGACTTGGAGGTGGTGATTCCTTTCAAGATCCCGACGATCCTTCAACTCCGGCTTTTGGATCTACAATCTCCAGCTTCCTAGCTCGTGCTTCGCGTCTCCTTTGCCTGTAAAGTTTTTCAGGATCATCCACAAAATTTTTCAGTTTGTTGGAGAGGTGGCCATCCATCTCCTGTTAGGGTTAGCGATAAACAAAACATACAAAAGATCTAAAAAGAGAAAACTATAAAAAGGGTTAGTCAAAAACTAGATTAGATTGGTTTTTGAGGATGATCAAAGTTTAATAGATGCAAAAGAAAACACAAAATACTTATAAATGATATATTAGATTCGATCTTGATTAATTGTTCCCCAGTAATGGCACCAGAAAAAGGGCTTGTTGAAGGTTCAATAACGCGCCAAGGTTCACCGCAAGCTTATGGATCATGTAGTACCTTTTTCCCTCGAGTATCACCCAAGGTATCGAATCCGTGGAACATGTGCAATGCAATACTCAATCTAATAACCGAAAACACTTGCATCTTGAAGAAGTTTTGAATGCATCTAATCTACTAAGATCATGAGAGGTAGCAAGAGAAAGCATAGAGGTAACCGATCTAGAGGGGCCTAGATCGCGCTTATGTTGTAGTTCCGAGCAAGATAGAAGAAAGCAAAACGAATCTCGTTAAAAGTGTCTTTAAACCTTGACCTTTGGTCAAACCCCCTAAGTTGCCCCGTCGTACTCGGTGTCAACATCCTGTCATGATGTTCCCCTTTCTTCGCGGTTGAATCTTAGAGCACGCTCACAAGGAGCGCGTTGAACTACTTGCTAGATCGGGTATGCACCTCTAGCCACCGCGGCTACAAGAACATCCCATGCAATCTATCTCGAAAATAGATTGAGGAAGAAAACACCCAAGCAAGAACAAGAATCATAAACGAAAGTACTCGATCGCTAGAAATCGGATCCATTAAGACTTCATCATAAGTGTACACATGAATAAGATCACAACCGGGATCCTACCTTGATCTTAATTCAAGCTTCCAGAACTCCGACGTGGTCTTCCTTGCAAGGTTCCCACACCAACTAGGTAAACCCTAGACAACTAGCAAGACCCTCCTCTCCGAGATGGTGTCCCTCTAGCTTCTCTGCTCCTCGGCGGCGAATGACAAATGGCTTGATGAATGGTACTTCGCACGGGGACTATAAATAGCCCGAAGGGGTGGTAGGTCAAAGGGGGTGGCGAACCAACCCAGAAGAGGGCCAGGCCGGCCGGCCTGGGCCGACTGGCCCAGGGTCTCTACGGTTCGGTTCGCCCCCAGTTTTCTTCCCGAAGCTTCTCACGTCTTCCTAAGTTTTTTTCGAGCTGTATGTGAGTCCTTGATGTCATTTTCCTCGTGGTTTAGATAAGGGTGCTTGGCGCATGAACTCTTCTGTCTAGGTCCTCATTACTTCTCGGCTTCACGCTTTAGTCCTTGGCTCATTTGGAGTCATGTTCATCTTGTATCTTGACTTGTATCGGGCTCCATGATCTTCTTGTAAAACCCTTGATGAACTTTACCCAGAAGTCCTCATTTGGGCTCTTGATCCCTGTGTAAACAATAAACTCCAAAAACCATGCATGAGTGTGAACCTAACATATAATGGGGGTTAGGATCGTTAGTGTGAATATCAAATTAATACCAACATTGAAGGTAAACTCATGGCTAGGTTGACGGAAATCGACCACCAACAAGACGTTGCCCTTGCCTTAGGGGGCCGAGACTTGGTCAGGCGAGTGATCATGTTTTTCGCTTTTTCTTTGGCTTTCGATTACTTGCTTGGAGGTTTGTATTCGTGGTTGTTTTCTTTTCCTTTTTCTCTATGTTGGTTACTATGGGTGTTGTCAATGCACTCATCAAGGGGGAGATTGAGGACCAGGTGTGTCCGAGGACTAGTGGAGGGTCGCTCCTTAGTGATGAGTGATTGACAACATTGTGTGGACTGATGCTTGGCTCAGTGGGCAGGTACAGGTTGCGGCTTGATTCGTGTTGGTGCAGGTGAAGAACAATCGCGAAAGGCTTTAGCCGTGGTGGCCTCTATTGACAGCTGTTAAGTACCATATTTATAACCGTCAACTCCTGCATTTCGGCATGAGAAATATACATTCACAATAGAATAGGGCCTTATACTGACAATTTCCACAAGTTGTGGTGTATATTCAAATGCAGGCAATCAGCACAAGAGAGAGATCAAAAGCACACCTTATCCGTCCACTTCACCAATGCAAGCAAACTAGGCTCAGCCAATGAGGGGCTGCCATGCAAGCACCCCCTGGATCCATGACATCACTAATCTAAGGGAGGAAGCCTCGGCGAATCAGAAGTCACCACGCCTGTATCTCATGGATCCCATGGCCCACCAGAGCGCCTAAACCATCTCCAAACCACGTGGACACCTAGAACCGCCTTAAGGACCCACCTGACAGCCACCACTAGAAAGCACAAAACGAGCCAGGCCACCAGGGGGTCGGCCGAACCCTTGGTTCGGCCGAACCGACCTTGCGTCGATTGATCTCGACCTTCCACGTGGTGTCTCCTGATTTGTTCCTAAGCCCATTCCGGGGGTGCATGGGGTGTCCTCGCGTTGGTGTCCGAGCCTATAAATAGAAGGGGAGGGGTTAGAGAATAGGACACATACTTCTTCTCCTCCTTCTCACTTTTGCCTTTTGGCTTCTCTCATTAGGAGAGGAGAGCTCTTTGCATAGGATTAGTGCTGGCTTGCTAGTGCTTTAGAGATTAGAAGCAAGGTGGGGTGGTGTCTTGGGGTTGTGCAATGGTGTTTGGCACATTTCCTCAAGAACGATCCTCTACGGATGCTTCTGTTCTTCATTTAGAATAAAGTGAGTATTTCGACATTCTCAATTAGACTAAAGTGGCATTCGTACTATGTTCTTGTGTTCTTCGTTCGTTCATCATTTAGAGGCTCGTGTTCTTCACGAACAAGCTTCCTCGATCTAGTTGATGAGCGAGTTTCTCATACTTTTGTGTTTGTTCATAAGTTAGAGGCTCGTGTTCTTCACGAACACGACCCATGATCTTCTGTTATAAACACCTAAGTTTGTATCCTGCTTGTATGCCTGCTAGTTTAATCAGAGTTAAGTGGATGCTCCTATATCCTAATCTAGATCAAGTTCATCCGTGATCCCTTGCATAAGATAGCGTATACTTGAGTGAGTTCGGGTCTCTCTCTCGTGGGTTCATCGCTCCGTCTTCGTACGGAGTGCTATAGTGTTGTTACGGGTCGACAGACGTAACCGTGCTATAGTAGTAATCGGTGGTGTAGACATGGTGTCTAGACTTCGGGTAATCCTTTGTTTGCCCTGTCTCCCACGGTTTGTCTTGGGGTAGGCCGCGATAGTGATAGCCGTTGGACCCTCTGAAATCCCCCACGTCCGGATACAGCGTGTAGGCAACCATTTGCTGTGAACCAACTGTTATAGCCAGGAGGGGTCGGTGTCCGGAATTAGAAGTCCCTAATCGAGAGGTTGTTCTCAACTCTGCATGCTATCAGAAGGATCCTTTCCATCTTCATCTCAACCTATAGAGTCGTGTCCTTGGATCATCGGTCTAGGATAGGAGGTAGTACACATCATTCCTTGGATTCGATACCCTTTGGAATACTCCTTTGGTGAAGTGCTACAGCGGTATTTCCGTGCGCTTGCGGATTCTTTCGTACCCGTCGGTATACCTAGGTGGATCTTACGCTCACGCTAGGTGTACAACTAGTGGTGAGGTTAAGAAATACCAACAAGCTTTTCTGGCGCCGCTGCCGGGGAACGATTGCTGAATCTATCCTCGAACCTAGTGGTCCTCATATTTATCTTTGTTTTCCATTTTCTTTTCAATTCTTTTTGTTTTACCTTTACCATGGAGGAGCGATCTATTCAAGACCTTTCCACTCCTAGAGCTGAATCATTTGAGCCACCACAATCTGAGCACCCAATTCACATGACCAGCTATGAATTCAGCCCTAGCTTCATTGACTTGGTTCGGAGCACTTGTTCCTTTTCGGGGATAGTTAGTGAGAATCCTTATGAACACCTACGGGAATTTGATAGAGTATGTTCATGGTTTGCCATTGCTGGCATGAATCATGACACTCTCAGGTGGAAATTGTTTCCCTTCTCCCTATTGGGAGAAGCGAAGCGATGGTACACGCATAATGCGGGTAGCGTACAGGGCAGTTGGAATTCTCTGGTAAGAACTTTATGCGAGAAATATTTCCCTGCTGCTTGTGTCGCTACCCTGCGTAGGGACATTCTCAACTTTCACCTAGGTGAGGAGGAGACCCTAGGAGCAGCCTGGGAGAGATTCTCACATCTGGTGAACTCATGTCCAGTCCTATCCTTACCCGAGTTCATAATGCTCGAACACTTTTACATAGGCTTGAACAAGAGTTCAGCCTCACAACTCGATGCATCTTCTAGAGGATCATTTATTCAAATGCCCATGGGTAAAGGGAAGAACATTCTTGAGAAAATCCTACGTGATCTTCCCTTCTCAACCGAACCTCAACCTCCCCCAGAAGGAAGTGCACCCGAAGTAGGGGATGCCTTAGCAGCTGAGACCAGCACTACACCACCCACATCTGTAGATCCAGCTGTAGACGATCCCCCTGAACCATCAGCATCGGAAGATGAGACTTCTCAATCTCTAGTGCCTCATCTGATGTTTGAGGATGACCTCTTTGAAGATTATGGAAACACCTCAAACTACCAATGTAGAGGGAAACCACCGATCCCGAACACTCCCCCAGATCCTGACGAGATAGCTTACTTCATGGACACTGTTCTAGAGTGAACCGCTATCATGACTCAGGAGTGGTCGGAAGAGCTTGAGTGCTCATCCAAAGCCCTTTAAATTAGCCAATATCATTCGACCCTCCCATGTACCATGCGCGGGAAGCAGATAAACACCCTCTACAACCCTCTAGTTGGGGCTAACATCATCTCAAGTGCCTATGCGATAGAAGTCTTAGGAGATGAACCCTTAGTTCCTTCCAGCATATCTGCCATGGACTCCCACGGGAAAGCCATGGAAGGGATAGGGATCCTCAGCCAGATACCTATTATCTGTGGCGGTGTCCATTCTGTCCTTGATTTTCATGTCTTCGATATCGAGGATTTCGATCTCATGATAGGACTCCCCATTGAGAAATTTCTCAAGGAGGCCCCAGCTCAAGGAAAGTTTGACATCCGAATAGGGGAGGAAGTTCTGTCAGTTAAGATTGCCTGAGCTAAATATGCCGCGACAGATCCTCCCCCTGATCCCGAAGTCATTGAGGAAGTGAAAGCCATTATCCCTGGGTAATTCCCGGAAGCTTTTCTCGATGAAAACGCTAGGGAATTTATAGAGGAAGAAGCAGAACCCGCTGCACCATAGACATTTCGAAGTGCAAGGCTCCTCCTAAGCCTCCTATCGAGCTAAAACCTCTGCCAGACGGGCTTCGGTATGTCTTCCTGCATGGGGATACCGAAACCCCAGTGATCATTAGCGACAAACTTACAGGAGAGGAAACTAGAAGGCTTATGGCTATCCTAGAAAAACACCACGCTGTCTTCGGATATTCCCTCCAAGATCTAATGGGGATAAGTCCTTCTCTCTGTACCTATCGCATCCCTGTAGATTCAGAAATTCCACCCTCTCAAGAGCCTCAGAGAAGGTTGAATAACCATATGAGGGAGGTAGTCAAAAAGGAGGTGCTAAAACTTTTGCACGCTGGGATCATCTACCCCGTGCCATAGAGCGAGTGGGTCAGCCCTGTCCAGGTCATGCCAAAGAAAGGAGGGATGACAAAAGCCCCCAATAAGCACGGTGAGATGATCGCTCAACGTCTCCCCGACAAATGGAGGATGTGCATAGACTATAGGAAACTCAATAAGGCCACAAACAAGGACCATTTCCCACTACCCTTCATCGATGAGATGTTGGAACGACTAGCAAACCACTCCTTCTTTTGTTTCCTTGAGGGGTATTCTGGGTACCATCAAATCCCCATCCATCCAGATCACCAAAGCAAGACCACTTTCACATGCCCCTATGGGACCTATGCTTATCGTAGAATGTCGTTCGGGTTGTGTAATGCACCCGCATCATTCCAAAGGTGCATGATGTCTATATTCTCAGACATGATTGAGCAGATCATGGAGGTCTTCATGGATGACTTCTCTGTCTATGGGAAGACTTTCGATGACTGCCTAGAGAACCTAGATAGAGTCTTGCAGCGATGCCAGGATAAGGACCTAGTTTTAAACTAGGAGAAATGTCATTTCATGGTCCGCGAGGGCATCATCTTGGGTCACTTAGTTTCCGAGCATGGGATAGAGGTAGACAGAGCAAAAATTGAAGTCGTAGAAAGCATGGCAACCCCCACCAATGTGAAGGGAATTCGCAATTTCTTAGGTCACATAGGGTTCTACCGTTGTTTTATCAAAGACTTCTCCCAAATCGCTAGACTCCTCACGCACTTGCTGGCCAAAGACGCTCCTTTCGAGTTCACCGAAGACTGCATGAGAGCTTTCCTCACCCTTAAGGAAGCTCTCATCTCAGCCCTGATCATTCAGCCCCCAGACTGGATGCTTCCCTTTGAGATCATGTGTGATGCCAGTGATAATGCCATAGGGGCCGTGCTAGGCCAAACCAAGGACAAGAAGCATCATGCGATTGCTTATGCCAGTAAGACTATGACCGGAGCTCAGCTGAATTACGCCACAACTGAGAAGGAGCTCCTGGCAGTAGTCTTTGCGCTAGGTAAATTCAGATCTTACTTGGTGGGGGCTAAGATAATCTTCTATACTGATCATGCTGCATTAAAATACCTGCTTGTTAAGAAAGATGCAAAACCTCGTTTGATTAGATGGATTTTTCTACTCCAAGAATTTGATATTGAAATTAAAGATAAAAAGGGCGTAGAAAATTCCGTAGCAGATCATTTGTCACGTATGCATGCTACTAACTCACACGACTTGCCAATAAATGACTACCTCCGGGATGATATGCTGCTAAAGGTCACCGACTCCACTCCCTGGTATGCAAATATTGTTAATTACATGGTTACAGGGTATATACCACCAGGGACGGACAAGAAAAAGTTGATACACGACAACAGAAAACATATGTGGGACGATCCATATCTATACAGAGTTTGTAACAATGGGCTGTTACGAAGATGTGTACCCTCTCTAGTAGGACTGCAAATCATTGAGAAATGCCACGCAGGGCCCTATGGGGGGCATCATGGGGTTTTCCGCACACATGCAAAAATCTGGCAAAGCGGTTTCTTCTGGCCGAACATGTATGAAGACACCAAGGAATTTATTCGAAGATGCCGTAGATGCCAAAAACATGGGGGATCACTACAAGAGATGCCATGCCCCTACATGACAACCTGCAAGTAGAACTCTTCGATGTATGGGGAATTGATTTCATGGGACCATTCCCGTAATCAGAGGGTTGCGAGTACATCTTAGTAGCAGTCGACTACGTGTCAAAATGGGTAGAAGCAATACCCTGCCATTCGGCAGATTCCAAACATTCCAAAAAGATGTTCCAGGACATCATCCTACCCCGATTTGGCACACCCAGATTGGTTATCAGTGATGGAGGTTCACACTTTATCGATAAAAAGTTCAGAAAATTCCTAGCAGAACTAGGGATACATCAGAATATTGCCACAGCATAACACTCTCAAACCAATGGTCAGGCTGAAATGTCGAACAAGCAAATCAAAAATATCTTGCAGAAGATAGTAAAGGAAGCAGGGAGTTGTTGGAAGAAACATCTACTTGATGCATTATGGGCATATAGGACTGCCTTCAAGACGCCAATCGGAATGTCACCCTATCAATTGGTCTATGGAAAAACATGCCACCTGCCAGTAGAAATTGAACATAAAGCCTACTAGGCCATTAAGAGGTTCAACTTAAATTTCACCAAGGCAGCAAGGCAAAGGCAGCAGCAGATCTCGAAGTTAGAAGAATGGAGAGACAAAGCATATCACAGCTCCAAGATCTATAAGGAAAAGACCAAGAGGTGGCATGATAAGAAAATCATAAAAAAGGAATTCACTATTGGAGATAAAGTCCTGCTCTTCAATTCAAGGGTGAAACTTTTTGGACATGGGAAACTGCGAAGCAAATGGGAAGGACCGTTCTCTGTCATTGAAGTTATGCCACATGGAGCAATCACCATACAAAATGATGAAAGAGAAACCTTCAAGGTAAACGGTCAACGTTTGAAGATCTTCCTGGAACTGGATGATAAAGAGTATGAGATCATCAAGCTCGCGAAGGGGCTATAAGCTTCCGACCATGGCCTCCCATAATAACAGGTAAGAAACCAGTGTAGGGGAAACCTGCACACATCCAACCAGAAGTACACAAAGGTACACCACCCGCACTTTAATTAAATAAAGGTTGCGCCTCTGAATTTTTATACTCCTTGCCTCATAACCCCAAGGTTAGTTGGCAGCCAGTCTCATTCCTTACTTTTCATCTTGGCGCTTATGAGCAAATGTATCGTTAGGGAACTCATGCCTATCTAAGTGGTTGATGTTTGTGATATGGCTTGATGAAATGATCTCCGCTCTAAATGTTCGAGTGCTTGGTTTTTTTTTTGAAAACCATAAAACCCTTTGCAAGGCTCCTCTTTGATATGCCACCGTCCTACCAAGGCCTTATGATATTCATAGTTGAAAACCTTATACTCATATGCTGCTTGTTATTACATTGAGCTTTGTCAAATTCTGGACCCTAGCGAGAAGTTTTCTTATGCTTTCATGGTCAAGATTCATGTGCACACCCATCTCCCCCTTGCTATGCTTCTACACTGGCAGTTAGCATCGTATCATTCATACATTCCACAAAATAAGGCCCCATACATATATGTGTTGATCTCTCCCCCTTAGTTTTTGTTACACAAGAGACATGGCTATCGAAAAAATGAAAAAAAAAGAAGAAGAAGAGAGTTGGACACATGAAGGTCCACAAAAAGAAAAAGAAAGAGAGCCATGTTCTCAAAAGATTTTTTATACAAGAGGGAGAATCATGCAAAAAGGAGTCCCATAACTTAGATGGTAATAACTAGTACCTATTTCGGGGCTAGTGTCCACCTTACCATCAACCAACATCCATCATATGTGTATGGTAATATCTAGCACCCACTTCGGGCCTAGTATACAACTTACCATACCTTTCATATTCATACACGTGCACATCTTGATCTGATAAGTATGAATTGCTTTTCTCTAGCATCCAGTCTTTGACTTTGCAATATATGTGATGCAAGTATGCCTTACCATTCATACCTACCCTGAGCTCCACATAAGCTATCATTAGAAATAGGATGAATAAAGGCATTCAATGCCTTGGTGAGGATATATACACATTGAGTGATCTGAGAGAATCAAACGAGGAAGTTAAGCAAGGTTTGTTTTGAAAATCATTGCAAAACCCCAAGTTACTTGACCTCAAGAGCAGGAGTAACTGGACTCATGACCGTTCCATCCCTCAACTGCCCAAGGTAGCATGATAGACACTCCACAAGCTCACAAGCCCAAGGTAAAAGTTTGGAGTGATCTCTTATTAGCTCTACACCTTGAACCTCTCACCTTCACTCGGGGACGAGCAAAGGTCAAGTGTGGGGGAGTTGTTGACGGCTGTTAAGTACCATATTTATAACCGTCAACTCCTGCATTTCGACATGAGAAATATACATCCACAATATAATAGGGCCTTATACTGACAATTTCCACAAGTTGCGGTGTATATTCAAATGCAGGCAATCAGCACAAGAGAGAGAACAAAAGCACACCTTATCCATCCACTTCACCAATCCAAGCAATCCAGGACCCCCTGGATCCATGATATCACTAATCCAAGGGTGGAAGCCTCGGCGAATTAGAAGTCACCACGCGTGTATCACAAGGATCCCATGGCCCACCAGAGCGCCTAAACCGTCTCCAAACCATGTGGACACCCGGAACCGCCTTAAGGACCCACCTGACAGCCACCACGAGAAAGCACAAAATGAGGCGGGCCACCAGGGGGTCGACCGAAACCTTGGTTCGGCCGAACTGACCTTGCGTCGGTTGATCTCAGCCTTCCACGTGGTGCCTCCAGATTGGTCCCTAAGCCCATTCCGGGGGTGCACAGGGTGTCCTCGCGCTGGTGTCTGAGCCTATAAATAGAAGTGGTGGGGTTAGAGCATAGGACACACACTTCTTCTCCTCCTTCTCACTTTTTCCTTTTGGCTTCTCTCATTAGGAGAGGAGAGCTCTTTGCATCGGATTAGTGCTGGCTTGCTAGTGCTTTAGAGATTAGAAGGAAGGTGGGGTGGTGTCTTAGGGTTGTGCCATGGTGTTTGGCACATTTCCTCAAGAACGATCCTCTACGGATGCTTCTGTTCTTCATTTAGAATAAAGTGAGTATTTCGACATTCTCAATTAGACTAAAGTGGCATTCATACTATGTTCTTGTGTTCTTCGTTCGTTCATCATTTAGAGGCTCGTGTTCTTCACGAACAAGCTTCCTCGATCTAGTTGACGAGCAAGTTTCTCATACTTTTGTGTTTGTTCATAAGTTAGAGGCTTGCGTTCTTCACGAACACGACCCTTGATCTTCTATTATAAACACCTAAGTTTGTATCCTATTTGTATGCCTGCTAGTTTAATCAGAGTTAAGTGGATGCTCCTATATCCTAATCTAGATCAAGTTCATTCGTGATCCCTTGCATAAGATAGCGTACACTTGAGTGAGTTCGGGTCTCTCTCTTGTGGGTTCATCGCTCCATCTTCGTAAAGAGTGCTATAGTGTTGTTACGGGTCGACAGACGTAACCGTGCTATAGTAGTAATCGGTGGTGTAGACGTGGTGTCTAGACTTCGGGTTATCCTTCGTTTGCCCTGTATCCCACAGTTTGTCTTGGGGTAGGCCGCGGTAGTGATAGCTGTTGGACCCTCTGAAATCCCGCACGTCCGGATATAGTGTGTAGGCAACCATTTGCCGTGAACCAACTGTTATAGCTAGGAGGGGCCGGTGTCCGAAACGAGAAGTCCCTAATCGAGAGGCTATTCTCAACTCTGCATGCTATCAGCAGGATCCTTTCCATCTTCATCTCAACCTATAGAGTTGTGTCCTTGTATCATCAGTCTAGGATAGGAGGTAGTACACATCGTTCCTTGGATTTGATACCCTTTGGAATACTCCTTTGGGGAAGTGGTACAGCGGTATTTCCGTGCGCGTGCGGATTCTTTCGTACCCGTCGGTATACCCAGGTGGATCTTACGCTCACGCTAGGTGTACAACTAGTGGTAAGGTTAAGAAATACCAACAGCCTCTGGGTGATGGAGAGGCATGTAGGCTTGGTTCGATGGACCCGGTGCCCGATGGGGTCAAGTGTGAGCCATGCGGTGCAAGACGAGAATGTTGAAGTCATGGATATGGGCCGGTGCAAGGTGGCGGTTCGAGGCCAAAGCTTGCACGCGGGGTTTGGTGGTTTGCCCACAAAACCATCAGTTGACAGTTTCTTGGTTTGGGCCTCAAAACCAGGTCCGGAGGCCCGATGCGACAGAGACGGGAATCCGGGGGCATCGGGAAGCTTCGAGGTGGGGGGCACGTGGCCTGATCGCGGGGCATGCGTCGAGGCTAAGCAAGTCCACGGTGGAAATGTGTCTGCTCGATGGGAATATCCGAAGACTTGACCAAATTGCTCTTGAGGGGTGTGTATCTTCATTTAAAGTTGTAGGGGTAGCGTGGTCATTTGCCTCCTCTGGTGGACTTCGTATATATAGCAGAGAGGTGGATGGCATCTCTCTCGCTCTCTGGCTCTAGGGTTTCCTCCCCTGGTAGATCGCTCTGGACTGCTTCTTTTCCCAGTATTTCCTTAGACTAGATTCTTGTATAGACTCTGACCTCTGGATGTATGGAAGCATTCGGCATTGTGATGATTTCCCTCTCCTAGTCCCCTGTGATTCTCATGTCATTTTCGGAGCTATTTTTAGGTGTTTTTGTTCTTCGCTCGATTCCATGATTTGAGGGTGTTTTCTCTCGGATTTCTTTGAGGGGATCATGGTGGATGCCTTGTGCATCTTTGAGTGTGATCTGGACCCCTCAAACACCGGGAAATCCCTTCGATCCACGAGTTCTTGGAGGAACATGAGTTCTTGGAGGTTGTTCATGTGATCCGCAATTCCCGGTGATTTAGTGAGTTAGAGGTCGAGAGTTTTGGGGCATAGTTTCACCTAGTGACACTTCTCATCTTCCCCAAATCATGTCTCAAGAGCACAAGTGGTTTGAGAGATACGGTGATGGCTTGGAGGAGTTGACCTCGCGCGTGCCCTATTTCTAGTTCTGTTCGTGGCTTGCTGGCAGTCCGCCAGGCCGCCGCGGACAGTCCACGTGCCTAGGGTTCGTCGCATGTTCGTCGCTAGTTCGTGCAAGATCGTGTTTCGATCCTTTGTGTGCTTAGGGTTTTGTTGCAGGAGGTTTTGCGGACAGTCCGCCTGTTCATGATGGACGCTCTGCGTGGGCGAAGTTGAGTGAGTTTGTGCTCGTGCTTTGGCCGGACGGTCCGCAGGTCCTACACGGACGGTCCGTGACACTAGCGGACAGTCCGCGTTGCTCGACCGGATAGTTTGATTTTCTCGGTGTGTCTCTGGTGGCTCTGCTCGTTTTTTCGGACAGTCTGCGTAGTCAGTTCAGATAGTCCACCCTAGTGTTGCGAACGGTCCGCCCGTACTGCACGGACAGTCCGCGCCTAGCCTCGCAGATTTGGCTAAGTGTTTTGGTTCTTGCTTAGTGCTTCCTCTCTTTCTTTCGTGGCTTGTCTCTATGACTTGTAGGCTTGTGTGTGCCTAGTCTAGAGCTTCTTTGGTGTGTGCGAGTGATCCGAGTGGTAATTGGGGTATAGGCCGAGTTCATCCTTTGGGAAGAATGTTTTTCGACTCCCATTCACTCCCCCTCTCTCTGGCTGCCTATTCGGTCCTTCAGTCCTTGAGGCCCCCTAGTTTTTAGAAATTAGCCCATACAACTTACTGTTGCCTCCATTGGGTCAGAATAATAAATTTTCGAATTCAATTCATACAACTTATTGCCGCCCCCTCTGGGCCTTGATCAAAATTTTGGGGTATGGCCGCAACTTATTGTTGCCTCCTGGCCTTGTGGGTTTTTGGGATAACCATGCTCTTTTGGGGATATGGCCGCAACTTCCCATTGCTTCCTAGCCTTGTGGTTTTTCTGGGTAACCACACTCTTTTGGGGATATGGCCGGAACTTCCCGTTGCATCCTGGCCTTGTGGTTTTTCTAGGTAACCACACTCTTTTGGGATACGGCCGCAACTTCCCGTTGCATCCTGGCCTCGTGGTTTTTGTGGGTAATCACACTCTTTTGGGATATGGCCGCAACTTCCTGTTGGCTTTGGCCCAAAGTAAAACTGAGAATAACTTATGCAATTCAATGCTTTTGATGCATGCTGATGCATATGAATGAAAATGCTTGGATGTGCATAGATTTATCTCATAGTAGAGGGGAATGTTCAACATAATAGTGTCCTAGATTGCCTTGATCAACTTCCAAAGATTATAACTTGGTGGTTTGAGAGCCATTCTTTTCTTAATAGTCCATTAACCAATAGAGGAAATTCCAATGGATGATGAAAACCAAGTGTTGAGATAATTCCAATGGATAACGAAATCCAAATGTGTATTTGAACCAAAGTATCATGTTCCAATTTGATGAAAACCCATATACCTGCAAAGGAGAAGGCATCGGTATTTTTTGAAGGATGTTTCGATCAGAAGCATAATAGCATCACAAATAAAGAGATAAGTCGATAAAAGCTTGATCGAAATCTTTTGTGGACTTACTTCCAGCTTTAGTTGATATAGCAACTATTGGTTGCTTCGACTATTAACTTTGCACTTAGCTCTATGGGGAATTTTTTAGTAAAAGCGAACTATTTTCTAAAGTGTTAACAATATTATGGAAAGCTCGAGTAATTGGATGTGCACGTGGTGCAAAAACGATCACATAATTTCCTAAATTAGTTTTACTAGCAAAGGAATACTCATATTAGTGAAGTCCTGCAGGTTAGCAAAAACAATTCTAAGGAATAGAATTGAGTTTCTAAACAATGCCCCTCTAGGGCTCTAGATAAATTCTAACTCATAGCAGAAAGTCCTAAAATATGACAATATGGAAGTACAAATAAATAATTTGTTTCTTAAAGGATACAACCTGCAAAACAGATATATTGATACTAATACGGCAATGTAAGAGGAAGCCAAAGCTTGTTGTAACATAGAAACTGTTGAAACCGAAAAACACGATTTTCCTGAAAACAAGATTTTTCCCGAAAACTTGATTTCTCGGAAAACTTGAATTTCCCGAAAACTGTATTTTTCTAAAAACTTGGCTAGGTATTATTTGAGAGGCATTTAGTTCAAATTGCAATTACTTTCAATAAATGTGCAAAAATTCATTTAATTAGTTAAAAATAGTAAATGGATTAGAAAATTATTGAAATTTCTACAATATAACTTATATGCAGTACTCAAGTATTTTAAAAACATATTTGTGTATATAAGATAATTTAACCATACACTATTTGTGGGAGATGGAATAGTGTGGAAAAAAGGCAAAAACAATATATGAGACCACTGGGAATCAAAGCCAGGTTCTCCAGCTTATGACCCATTAACACGAAGCACTGCGCTACTCAAGTGAATTTGTTCACAATGTTGCTATGCCTGTACTTATCTAAATGAGATACGGTAGTCTACAAAAGAACCAGCTAACCTCACTGGCTCCGCGGCACCCCCAAGTCTTCGTCCCAACCTCGTTGGCTCCGCAGCAGCCCCAACCCGCCGCTCCCTTCCTCCACCGCACCCCTACCCGCCACTCCCTCCCTCGATGCGGTCGGAGGAGGATAGCCAAAAGTGCTCGGGGCAAGCTCGACGGCAGGAGCGAGATGCGTGGGGGAGGTTCTGCTCCACCGCCAAGGTCGCGGTTGATGCAAGCACGCGCCGGGGGATCCGCTCCGCCACCGACCATGCGGCTGAGGCCAGCGCGACCCGAGGGATCCCCTCCGCTGCCGACCGCACACCTGAGGCCAGTGCGCGCCGGGATCGCTCCGCCGCCGAGCGCGCCATGAGAGCTAGCGCGCGTCGGGAGATTCGCTCCACCGCCAAGCGCGGGCCTGAGATCCGCTCCGGCTCCGGCGTCATGGCCAAGAAGAATCTGCTATTATGGTCCCCCGTGACGTTCTGAGATCCCGTGCAAGAAGAACAGGAATGTGTAACACATTAAAATTCCATCACTAAAAATATCTTAAGCAACATGGTGCTTTAGATTTAGTTTTTAATGACTTAATTAAATTACTAATTAATTTGAGCTCTAAAATATTTTAGTATAATTTTAATAATTTAGAAGCAACAAGGGCTAGTGCATCATGTTTTGGTTTGCATGGTTTTTGTTTGAATGTGTCAAGTTTTCAAATTCATAAAAGCTTAAACCCAAACTCTTAAACCCTCTCTCCTTCTCCCTTTCTCACAAAACAGCCCAGCCCAGCTTCTCCTTCCGGCCCAGATGCAAGCCAGGTTGCCAGACTCTTTCTTTTTTTCGTTCTGGCCACGCTCGGCCTGTAGGCCCCGGCCTTGTTCCTTTCTTTCCCGGCCCAACGCAGCCCAGCTTCTCCTCTCTTGCAGCCACTGACGCCCCGGCCCCACTCGTCAGCCCCATCCCTTCCTCTAGCGCCTCTTCCCTGCTTCGCTCTGCCGTGGCTACCATAATTGCCGCCGGCCGTTACAGCGCCTCCCGCGCTGCCCCCTCCTTCAAAACAGCTAATCAAGGAGCACTGAAGCTCCCCCTTCAATTCCCTCACTTCCTTCCATTCCTCTCTAATCAAGCTGGCCCCTTGATTGCATTTGATGCCGCCGGCCATTGGTGGCTATTTTGACGCTGGAGCCCCTTTCTCTCTCTCCTTGGCCCTATATAAGCCGACACAGAGCCCCAGCACCGATCCTTCGCACTCAATCGAGCTCCTGCTCTCACACACTCACGCGGACGCCGCCTGTAACACCTGGTTTGAAGGGATAAACCGAATGCACCCTTTATGCATGCCCAGCATCAAATTCATGCATAATGTGACATCATTAGTGTAATATCACAACATATATCATTACATCATTTAGGTTACAAAATGACCAAAGGGTCTAAACAGAAAATTACACATCGTTATTCTATCGCAGCGGAGTAGGCACCATCTTCCACAGGAATGTCGACTGGGGGCACGCCAACCTAGAACTCCAAGTCTTCACGATGTAGCTCCTCCTTCTATCTTCTGTCTATCTGAGCAGCAGTGGGGAGAGAACATCAGGGGTTGAAATGGAAAACGGTGAGTACACCTGGAGGCGTGTACTCCGCAAGTGGAGGGAAAAGTATGCATAACATGCAGGCTTAGGGCAAGGAAGGCTTTATTTAGTGGACTGCAAAGCTCAAGTTTTAGTTGGTCAAGTTTTAAGTAAGCACCTAAGAATTATTGTGTATAAGGCTTCCCAACCCAAACAAGGCACAGGCACCCACCTGTCCTGATCCTAAGGTTAAAACATCCTGCAACTATAACCATCTCCCAAACCACAGTCACCACCACCGTGGTCCACCCCAACCACCAACTAACCATGTGAGGGTCCAGGCCGCTCATGACCGTGAGCACGGCAATGACGAACGGCAGCAGCAGTCGACGATGTTCGTGAGGTGAGGTGGGGCAAATTGCCCATGATTCAGCAGGAGCACACCTTCGTCTTGGCATCAGAGGCTGATGTTTGTCCTTGCGGATTAGTGGTGTTGCGACATGAGGGAGAGATGGCACCGCAACCAGGAACACGAGGGGAGGCACAACTTACCAAAGATGTCGATGGCAAGGAGGGGGCGTCCAATAGGGAGGCGATGGGCTTCCTACGTGGAACAGAAGAGAGCAGCGTTGACGGTATTCTCCAAACCATTGATTTGATCCATGAGGGGTGGAGTGCAGTGGTAAAATCAAACCGTGACAACGAGGGCACTCCGGTTTGGTGGAGATCGAGGGGTGAGAGGGTTGCAGGGGGGCGGCCATGGATCAAAGAGGGGAGGAGGCCGGCCATGGGGCCTTCTGTTTCTTCGTGATCTAATCTCGTGGGAGGGATGAAAGGGGGGCGTCCATCTAGGAGGTGGGGTCAAGGCCTGCTGGTTTTGCCGTGAAGGGAGACAACAAGGATGTCTAGGTTCGCATGCAGCTAGAGAAGGAAGGGGGCAGGGAGTTCGGCACCTGATTGTGTCGAGGGAGGGAGGAGGGGCGGCGTGAGGAGGAAGAGGGTCATGAGGGAGGATATAGGGTCGGGCAGGAGGGGTGTGGGAGAGTTGGGCTTTGGCTCGATGTTGAGAGAGGAGATTGGATGGGATTGAAGCTCAGCCCATTAACGTAAATATACTTTCAAGGCTGCCATATAATGGATGGGAGAGGAGAGTTTGACAACATGGATTTGGACTTGATTAAGATTGTTTCGATTCCGACATTTGGAGATCACTTTGATGAACGATAAAGGAAGATGAGAGAGGATCGATACGTATTGATGTTGAGGTGGGTCGGGAAGGAGCTCGGGTGGAGATTTGTTGGGCAGGTGTGAAAAGAGAAAAAGGGAGAAGGAGAAAGAGGTGTGGTCCGGTATGAACTTGGCATGATTTTAGAGAGAGAAGAAAAAAACTTTAGTTGTAGAGAGAGATGGCTCTTGGGTAGATAGAAAAAGAGAGACATGGGTTCGACTAGAGAAAAGAGTAGAGAGGTTTAAAGATAGGGATAGAAGGGTAAAAATCACAAACGAACCTATTCGAGTTTTAAAACTCAAACTCATTGTTCACACAATAAACACTATGCATGGCAGCATGAATGCAACAACCAAATATTTATAACCTATGATCATTTAAGTTTGTGTTTAAAAACTAATTTGTTTTCAAAAGGTTGTACACACACTTTCTAACTTAATTCTAACAATTTTATTAAAAAGTTTTAAAGATCCTATGAAAACTCAAACTAGGATGTTACACCGCCGCGTGGAGTTTCTGCCGCCGCACCATTGTTGGCCGCCCAGAAGCTCTCGCCGCTGGTGAAGTGTCTCTCGCCTCCCTCTCTTTCTTCTTCTTTGTGTGTGATGCTCACCCGAGCTCTCTCTGTGGCCCAGAACCTCTCCCTCGTCGCCGGACAGAGCAACACCCGGACAGAGCTCCGCTGGCGTCGTCTTCAAGCTCCGGCCACCATCTTGATCTCTCCCATCACTGCCTCTCTGTCGTCGTTTCTTCGCTCGAAGCTTCTCGTGTGGTGAGCATCACGCCTTGCCCCTTGTTTCCTCGGATCCAAAGCCCTGTAGCCTCTGCGCCAGCTCGGTGGAGTTGGTCGCGCCGCCCCCTTGCGGTGCGCACCACCACGGTCGCTCGAACCGCCTCCCTAAACCCCTAGGTGAGTTAGCCTCCTCCCCAGTTCCGTGTAGAGCCTCTCCGTGTTCAAATCCGTGCTCGGGAGCTCATTTTTGAGCTTCATCGGCGAACTCTACCGCTGGCTCCGCCGTGCGCCGCCGCGCGTGCTGCGCCCGCCGCCGCCCGTTTGCTTGCAGCCGCCACGTGCCATCGGATCCATCATGGACGACCCGGATCGCTCCCAGCCCCAGGTCAATTCAGCTGCATACCAGTCAACATGGGCCGTTTTGCTAAAGAGACCCTCAGTTTTCTTAGTTTCGCAAGCCGGTCCTTCCACCTAGGTAAATCCTTTCGGTTTAGTCCTTTCTTTTATGTTTAGGCCGCTAACCTTCTCTGTTTTAGCGCTTGAGGTCCTGTTTAGGGTCTTTTTCGTGTTATACCTTCTTATACGCATAATTAGGTTTTAGCCCCTGATTTCTTTCAGTTTAGTCCCTGGAGTCTAGTTTCTTCACACTTAAGCCCCTGAACCTTATTTCGGCCATATCTTTGTCGTTTTAGCTCCGTTTTAAATGTTCTTGGTGTCCATGTGATCGTCTCAGTGAGCTCGTTTGTTTTATCAGTATGTTTCTAGTTTTCAGAATTGTTTGGTGTATTGTTTTATTTATTGTATGCTTTCTTGTGTGCTCGTAGATATCGTGTCTGTTTCGGCTGAGCAGCCCGTTGGAGTTGATCAGGAAGAACTTTTTGAAGAAGGAGAGGATCACTTTGTAGTTGAGGAGGGAAAGTGGTCTTCTCCCTCTTCATATTTCTTTTTGTCCTACATAATTGCATAATAATTAAAGTTTACTTTTATTGATGCATTGCATAAATTTGATGGGAACACCTTTTTAAGGACTTACCTAGATTTTTATCCATGATCCTTGGAATAACCCAGTTTAATAAATCTTTTGGGTAGATAAATGCTTAGTTTCTTGACATGGGTTGGATAAAAGTTGTTTTCATGACAAAGGCTTTTATGCTTAATGATGAATTTGCTTAATACAAGAACACCTTGATTTAATCGGAACATGGAGAACCACCCAAGAAAATAGTACAACCACAGTCCATATGGCTCTGGCTTAGCCAATTAATTAGGTGTGTGAATGAACTGATAACCTTATCCGAAAGGAGCAGAGGTGGGCTCGGGTTGCAGGGGTATAGTCCAGTCCTTTTGGGATAGCAGCCTTTGTTAAGGTGCTGACCACTAGGGAGGGTAATGGTCCGCCCTGATTTGTAACTATGCGGGTTGTTGGTCCTTTGCATGCCTTTGTAAAGGCTTCGTAGTGGACCCCTAGCCACTCACCTCGGAAGTGTTTAACGGTCTGATCAACCCGGGAGACGTGGGGAACATGAGCTGTGGGTAAAGTGTACAACCTCTGCAGAGTTAAAACTGATCGATTAGCCATGCTCACGGTCAAGAGCGGCTTGGACCCTCACATGATAATCAGACTTAAAGATGGAATTAAATTGTGGTTTCCATATGGTTTTGAGATGAAATGTTTTCTAAATGCTTAAGTGGGATGGTATAAACTTACATCTAGTAACTAGGTGCTTGCTAATAACTTACCCTTAGCCTATCATTGATAGCTTTGCATCTTCCCCCACTTGCTGAGCTCCAACCATAAGTGTGCTCACCCTTGCTTACCACTGTTCAGAGGAGAACATTGGTGAGGAGGACTACATCGACTACGATGAGTTCTCAGGCATGCGATCCCCCAGTCAAGTGTCTGTGGAAGCTGAAGACGGAGTTGCTTCGTCTAGTTATCGTTTGTTCATTTTAAAGAGCTTCGAGTATATCGTCTGAGTGTAATAAAAGATAATGTAATGGTTAAACCTTTTTACCTTTTGATTACTGTTTATGGATATTTCATTCATGATGTCTATCATATGTGTTTAACTTGATCCTGGCAAACATATCAAATGCACTTGGTTTCTCTTCGGAAATCAGGTGTGACAGAGTGGTATCAAAGGAGTAATGAATGTACGACGCAACCTTAGATAGAATTGGACGAAAAATTAAGGATTCATGTTCTAGAAAGCCATGTCATCTTTCAATATTGTCTTATTTATGCATAAAAACTAATTTATTCATTTTTCCTTTGTTAAAATTCTGTCATTTTGATTTATTCGATGATGAGTTCAGTTTTATCTTCTCAGATGGACAGGACTTATCGGACTGCCCGTAAGAGCACTAGAGGCCGTATTCACTATGGTCAGTTGGCTCCTCGCTTCCAGCCAGAGGCACAGGTTGAGGTGGCACAGGTTGAGGAGGTACAGGTTGAGGTGGCACAGGTTGAGGAGGATCCGGTAGAGTTACAACCAGAGGTTGAGGTTGAGGAGGATCCGGAGGAAATACAGCCGGAGGATGACATTGAGGAGGGCCCGGAGGAAATATAGCCCGAGGATGACATTGAGGAGGATCTGTCACACCCTGAAATTTCCAATTTCAGGATGTGAATAGAAAGAATACTTAAACAACAATTTTCTCATAATTTTAAAAATTTTCCAACATTTATTTTTTCTTTACACGAAATATAGTCTAGGAAAAAGCTTTTGTTTGTTTTTCTAAATTAAATAAAATGATTTTCTGAGTGTTGCATTCATGCTGATGCATCTGGGTGTTTATGAGTGCAAAAGGATTTTAAAATGTGTTTAGATGCTAACTAGATCCTTCCCAGAATTTTTCAGCTTTTTCTGGAATCTATTCTCATTTTCCTTGAGCTATTTCTATTTATTAGAAGACTCTAAAATCTTTTTCATGAGCTCCAAATATTTTATTTGGATTGTTCGTGCTCCAAACTAGCTCTGGGAATTTTCCTGAAATTTTAGGAATTTTCAGAGTATTTTTCGTGCTTCAAATGAATCATCTAGACTTTTCTGGATTTTTCTTTACATGAGAAATTATTCTGAAAAAAATAATCTTTTCTTTTCTTACCGGGCCGAGCCCGAAGGCCCCACCCGCACTGACCCACGTCAGCCCGCTCCGGCCCATGCGAGGCCCATCCGGGCCGAAGGCCCAAGGCTCATCCTCGCCAGGCGCGCCTCCCGCGCCCCTATAAAGGGCGAGTGCCCTGGCCGCTCGCGTACCCTAGCCGCCGTCTCTACCTCGCCTCGTCGCTGCTGCGCAACACAGCGCTGCCGCACGTCGTCCGCCACGGAGCCGTGCACCATGGCCGCTTCCGCTGCTCGATTCGTCGCCCACGAGCACTGCCGGAGCAAGCCGTATGTTCCACGAGCTCCGAGAGATCGAGCCGCACCGTCCTGCTGGCTCTCATCGCCAGGGGAGCACCAGAGCGCCGTCGCCGTCCTCGAGCCGGTCCGCGCGCCGCTGTCTCCGCCCGCCGCCGAAATCCGGCCGTTTCCGTCCGTCTCCGCCCGCGGTGAGCACACCTCCGTGAGCCCCTCCACCTCCTCCCTCCGTTCCACACCTCAATCGGATCCCTAGGCCGCCGGAGCGCCGGCGACAACATTAAGCTCGCATGTATCTTCTCCTCCTTTTCCTTCCATCCAAGGTGATATGCTGTTTAATTCTTTTGCCACATTTTATCGCTTAAGTACCCTTGATGTCATGGCAACATCATGCTTGAGCATTTGATTATTCCTTTTTTTTTATTCAGCTTACTTGGATCCTAGCGTATCTACTATCCCAGCATAGTCATGCAAGTATGCATCGAGCATTGCATTCTAGCTACCTGTATGGTACGTGCATGCTTTGATGGAGCGCTGCATGCTACCAAGCTATGAACGTTGCTTCTGTATCTTAGCCCGCTTGCACGGTAGGCACACCAAAAGAACTCGTGCCCAACCCGAACTCCAGCACGGGTACGGTTTGATTTGAGTCGCACATGCTGGCCAAGTCCTGGTGACCCTGCCATCACCGTACAAGTATCTGCCGACCCAAACTTTTTCCTTTTCGCACGCAACAATTTGGTGGCCACAGCCCTAGCGCCCCGTGCTGCCGCCATCAATCTCTGAAGCACCACTACGGCCGCAGGTGATCTGCTTCACCAGTACCACCGGGGCAGGCTGCACTCTCTGGACTCTTGAAGCATCGACGATTGTCGTCCGGGAAGCCCGTTCCGCCGACCACGTCGCCGGCCCTCCGTGGGAGATCGCCGCCGATGCGAAGGCCATAGGGTGGTAGCATCTCGGTGAGAACCCGTCCGTGTCTTTTCCTTTCAGTTTTGCTTTCTCGTTTGTCCATGACGATCGCTGTTGCCGCACACTCTGACCCCGCCGTCCGCTGATCAACCGTGCCGCTGCCGCAGGCCGGCGAAGATCGTCGTCTCCAAGAACTTCATCTCGGGAGTCACGATGGTCTCACATAGTCACATGTGATCTGCCGCCGTCTCGAGCTGCTGCTGGAGGAGCACATCTACGCGATGGTCGATCCTAGCTCAACCCTGCTTGTCCAGTTCGATCTTTGGCCGTCGCCATTTCCATCTTCTATCATCTGCCATAGGTGAGCATGCCATCACGTTCCTGGTTCAGTCTCCTTTCTGCACGTTTTGCATCTCAATCGTACCTCGCCGCCGGCCATAAATCATCCCTTTGTTTCTAGCCTTACGTAATCTCTGTATAACATGTGTTTGCTGCTACGTACATCTACCAGTCCACTGGTCTGCCGAGACAAGGAAGCCAGCCGCACCGGCCTGCTCCATCTCTGACGCTAGGGCCATGAACCCTATGTTGGCCATCGCAGCAAGTTGGGCATGTCAAGCAGCTATATTCTTTGCAAGGTGAGCAAAATAATTAATTGATCATGCTTCCTGCCATGCATATATGATGTCATGGTGATGGCGTGTCCATGCAATCGGTAGGATCTCTCTTGCTCTAGAAAAAATAACCCGATGCTTCCTAACCATATTTCCTTTCCAACATATTGAAACTCATTAATCTTTTATTCTTGGATATCTTTGATTTATAGAATAATCCTTTATTTTTTTAGAATTGAATAATTCTTTATTCATCCATCAAATTCTTGCCCGCATATTAGAACAAATTTATCTATTCTTTTAATTTTCTTTCTCGATTATGGCTTTATGGTGACATTATCATGTTCAAATATCTATCTCTTATTTCTTAAAATCTATATCTTATTCAATTCAATTCCGATTTCAGCAATTCTTTCGCTCACGCGTTCGTCTCAAAGTGTAGATTAGTTTTGTACCATTCTTAGCACGTTTTATGATGATTGGTGTACTGTTTTTAATTTAGTTCATTTGTTTGCTAGTATGGGTGTGCACTGGATGTTTGCTTTGGATGACTGATGCGAGTAGAATGAAGGTGGTTCGAGAGTTTCAAAGAGCACGAAGAAGTGAAGACACTCTGAGCAATATCATTACTCTGGTTAAAGGCAAGTGTGTCTCTGTTCTTTTGTCCCAATAATTATTTAATCACTCATTGCATTGCTTTGCATTAATATTGATGAGTCCTATTAAGGTTTATCCTAGTCTTTATTATCATTCCTTGTCAACCTGGGTTTACCTTTTTGTTGGGTAGCTTTGCTTAGTTGCTCTACTTTGGGTTATGGTGGTTCTAATGAACAACAATAATGATGAACTTGCTTTACTTTTATGCCATACCTCTGGTTAATACAAGATCACAATGCATTAATTGGAACATCACTACGTGAAAACCTCAAATAGGTCACGCAGCATTTGTAACGGGCCCTTAACACCCGTTATATGGACCCCATCTGTAACGGTTGTTGTTTGGCACCCGTTACGCATAAGCGTGGCAGGCTCGACCCCGACGTGGCCAACACAGCGCCCGTTACTAATGAGGACTTCCAGTAACGGGCTTCTTAAACGCCCGTTACAGTTATTCTTTGTAACGGACGTTAAAATGCGACCTTTACGAAAGTTAAACCTATCGGTAACGGGCCCTTTGAGTCCATTACCGATCACTGCCCTATCGGTAACGGGGTCTTTAAGTCCGTTACCGATCACTGCCATATCGGTAACGTGCTTTTAAGTCCGTTACTGATGACAATTTGACACCTGTTACTAGACTTGGAGCTCAATAATTGAAGTCCATTAGCACTCTCACTGCCGTCAAATATTTGACTATGTCATCATAGCAAATATTGGATATCACACAAACATATAATCATGTCTCTTAATAAGATGCAAAACCACAAGTACACATAGACAGTAGTCATAAGAGCATATTCTACGTATTTAAGATGCATATATAGCTAGCTTAGCATCACATGTTCACATATGACATGCATAATGTTCAGAACAAACAGATTCACATGATCACATCTGACGTGCATCAGCAGGGGCACTAGTTAGATGGCTTCTTTTGTGCTACAGCCTCAAGTTCAGCTATCTTTGCCTCTAGTTTTACAAGTCTTTCCTGCAGCTCAGCATTCTTCTTTGCAGCTTCGGCAAGTTTAATATCCTTCATCTTCTGTGCGCCTTTAAGCTTCTCCACCTCATATTCTATTATTTTCTGACCATTTGCTAGGAGACTTATGTGGTCCACAGCCTTGTCATCCATCCTTCTATCCACCTTGTCGAGTACTTTCCAGATGCAGTGAAGATCCTCCCGAGTAACAACACATTGATACAACAAAGGCAAATTGATGCAAGTTTCATAATTAGATTGCCAAGTTTAATATCATGAAAGATGTAACTGGTCAAACAAGAAAGTTGTTTAGCTGTAACTGGGTTCAAAGCTTGGTTGATCCTGTGGATTTGTTTCCAGATCATGTCAATGTCCTCCCAAGCTACATCACCTCCATAAAACAAAGGCACTTGATGTTCAGTTAATAAAAGTCGATGTCACATGGAGATTCAGAAATTGGAGTAGTATATAGAATAAGTTCAACAATTTTGTGAGCAGCATATGATGAGTACCATGCATTAAATTTCAAGCATAACAAAATTTCTACTCGAAAGGTTAATAATTTTCCTCCCGAGTAACAACACATTTCTAAAACAAAAGCAAATTGAAGCAAGCTTCACAATTAGATTGCCAAGTTTAATATCATAAAGTTGTAACCGGTCAAACAAGAAAGTTGTTTAGCTGTAACTAGGTTCAGAACTTGCCTTCTGCTTCTCTTTACCAATGTCATCCTTCTTCAGTCTTTCCATCCTTTTTAGGAATGTGCAGATGTAGTCTAAGGTTTTCTTGAGCCTGTCGATTTCTGTCCAGATCCTGACAATGTCATGTGCTGGTACAACAACTTCCTAAAACAAAGGAAAATTGATGCATTGGAACCATTGATCAGTGAAGGCACTGGATGTTCAGTTAATAAAAGTCACTGAGCATGAAGATTCAGAAATTGAAGCAGTATACAGAATGAGTTCAACATTTTTGTGAGCAGCATATGATGAGTACCAGGAATTCAATTTCAAGCATAAATCTAACTTCAAGCATACGAAACTCGAGGAAGGCTCGGCCTCTGCCTGCCGGGCGTCGCCGGAGTGCACCCCCTTGGGGCTTGCGCGCGTGTACAGCCTCCGCCCCCTGGCCGACGAAGAACCGACCTCTTCGCTGCGGAACCTCACTCTCTTGGCGGGGGCGGCGGGCGGGGCCTTCTCCTCCTCGCTGCAGAACCTCCCTCTTGAGTCACGGCGGTGGAACGACTGCTTTCCGCCGGCCATCTCTGCGACGGAGACGAGGAAGGAGAAGGGGAGAGAAGGCGACGGAGACGAGGGAGGCAGAAGGTTTGAGAAGGAAGGCAGAATGGTAGAGTGGCTTTTTGTCAAACATTGGGAACAATGGATACATGGATAAGCCAAACCTCGTCTCCAATGCACGGGGGCGGCGTGTGGGGCTGGCTCCTCCTCGTCGGTTTGGAGGGGCAAATGCGACGCGGAATAACCATCCCATGTAGTCTCCTTTGTATTTGTCTTGATTGACAGGTCAGCCTGATCTCTCAGGGCTCCCATTTCGACATACAGGCATAATCAACAAAAAATCTTTTGAGACAAAACAGACATAATATAGATAAAGATAACTTGTCCACATATATAGATAAAGATTACTTGTCCACCAAGATCCACACAGATATACATAATTATTACAAACAATTAACTTGTCCATCTAGCTAGGCCTTAACTTGCCCGTCACATTTTTACAATGGTCATGCTATCTGACCATGCACATCAACAAAGCATGCCCCCTTCAACTTCAACAAAAGCATGGTATCTTCAACTAAGGTTTGCTTTTTTTTGCAGCCTCTTCAAATGCAATCAAGGTATCTTGAAACACATTGAGCGCATATTCCATGGGCTGCAGATTTTGTTTAGCCACAAACTTGTACCGCCTCATGAATGCAACCTTTTTGAGGAGGATGTGCATTTCTTCCTTAATATTATCAACCTCAGGTTTCACATATTCCCAGACAGTACCATGCCATTTTGATTCCTATGGAATGAAAAACATAGTAAAGTTGCTACATTGATCATTTGGATGAACCATAGGAATGAGAAGATTGAGATAGACAAAGGAACAAGCTAGCCATTTCATAGGAACAAGTTACTACATTGATCATGTTAGAAATCCTACAAAATCTCTATGGAACAAGCCAATTCATAGGAACAAGTAGATCAAGCTCAAGCTCAAGCTGCTCCATTTATAGAACAAGTAAAAGGCACTGTGATTCAGAGAAACTTGCCTCGCCATCGTCGTGGTAGTTGCCAGCGCCGGATATGAGGTCCTCTACACCTTCGTCGCTCCCTCGACCCCTCTCCGTCGTTGCAAGATATTTGCTGTCGCAGACGTGAGGCAGGCGCCTTGCCCTCTTCGCTGCCCCCTCGCCGGCACGCTCCTCCCTGCCGTTGCTTGGCCCCTCGTCGGAACCCTAGAGGATCCAGTCGATGACGCTCATCTCCGACTTTGGGTTCGCTGCACCGCCGCTTGGCCCCTCTCCGACGGTCATCGTCATCTCCGTCTTCGCCGCAATCTCGCTGGCGCGCGCACGGATCTAGTTGCGGCACCGCATCACGTTCGGCTTCTCCTACTCGATCCACGGTGCGCGGGGTTGTCCGCTGCTTGGCCCCTCGCCGGCGCTCATCGTCGTGTCCCCGCCTCCGCTCACCTCGTCGGTGCCGCCTCCGCTCACCTCCGCTAATCCCTAGTGAGAAATTAGGAAAGCGTCGTGTGTGCTGCGCTTATCCATTCGGCATCTAATATTCATTTTCCAAAATGGAGAGCCATAGCCGACGCAGGTTCGAGAACCCGCGTCACATTGGTTGTCACGTGGGGGCGGGCAGGCAATGGTTATCTTTTTTATATAGGCTGCTGACGCTGACACGTGGGCCCGACACTAATTTTTTTGAAATAAATCATGCTTCCCTCAAATATTAGAGCCCATTGAAGGACCGATTAGGCGAACCAGAGAGGGGGGGAGTGAATGGGAGCCGATAAAAATTCTTCTCGAAGGAGATGAGAACTCCAACAAGACGAACACGGCTTCCAAATCACATCTCCGACCCAACTACCCAAGTTGGCCAAAACCACGCAGCCACTGGAGTGCTACTGGTCCTAGGAACCAACACTCAACCCTCCGAGCCAAAACTCACCAAAACACACAGCGGAAACTTGCACGGCTTGCTGCCTGTGCTACACCGGTCAGACCGATGGCCTGCGCCGGTCAGACCGGTGACACCGGTCAGACCGGTGGACAGCGCCGGTCAGGCCGGTGGCTACAGCAGCCGCACAGCAAACGTTCCAGGAAGCCTCAGTGACTCCTCTAGGCCCTGGAACAAAAACCACCTCCGAAACACAACCTGGAAGGAAGAAGAACCCCTCACAAAACCTAGCAAAACAACTCCAAACACGCCAAGAACTGACCACCAGAATCAAGGGACAAAACCACACGGACAAGGCTGTTCCCCGAGACAAAAACCCACCAAGGGCTAGCACCGGTCAGACCGGTCAAGAGCACCGGTCAGACCAGTCGAGCCTGGGCAGCTCGGGATGAACAGCGCCCGTGAGTCAACTCCCCTAAATCCAACTCCCGATCTCCCGATTCGCTCCACGATTTTGCACAAGACTTTGGGGATAGTAGGAACACCTCATGGGTACTCCATAGCCAAGATTTGGTCCACCAAAACTTGTCAAATCAAGAGGAATCGAAGAAATCCCACCAAGAACACCTCTAACCCTAGAGCCACGAAAACCCCAAAATCGAGCCCCTTTGCTCACGGATTTGGGAGGGGAATCAAAGGGAAAAGAACCACGAAGGGTTCATGCATACATGCCCCACCAAATCCCAAAGAGAAAGGCCTCGAAATCGCTCCAAGAAAATCGCCAAGAAAGGGCTCCGAAAATCACCAAAAAGGAGAAACGGGAAAGACACATCCAAGACTTGAGGAACCACGCCGAATCATCTATACATACCAAAGAGGTTCATACAAGGTCTAGCTTGCCGCCCGATCACCCTTCCCTCTCACAAGATCTCACCATGAAGCTCTCAAGCCAGTCCTACGAAAATCCTAAGAAAATAGGAAGGAAAAATAGGAAAACTAAATGAGCTAGGGTTCCAAGAGATGGCTGCCATCCTCTCACCACTTGGGTTATATGGAGGCAACCGAAAGACGAAAATACCCTTACTAGCTAACTAGGGATACATGCCCCTCAAGGGCGAATTTGGAAATCTTTGTCTTCGCTCCATCGGACGGATGCCCAGCGACCGCAAACTTGCTTAGCCTCGACGCAAGCCTTGCGATCCCGACGCGTGTCCTTCGCTTCGAAGATTCCGGACTGCGTCGTCACACACCGGTCAGACCGGTGCTCCTCACCGGTCAGACCGGTACCCACCGGTCAGACCGGTCAGACCCACCGGTCAGACCGGTCTGGAGCTGCTGCACCTCCGTCTTTGGTTCTTCGGTCTTGGCTTTGTGGATCAAGCAAGGAACCCAGTGGTTATCTGGTGAACCACCGGAAACCCCGCGAACTCGGTGTAGCCTCCGCCAATCACCACTCATGACTCGGCTCCCACGTAGTCCCGGCTCGACCTTGGTTTTGAGGCTCAACCAAGAAACCGTCCATGACTTCATCTTGCCGTTCTTGCCACCATGCGGCCCGCACTTGACCCCGCTGGCCACCGGGTCCCTCGAACCAAGCCTACTTGTCTTCTCCACACCTGGAGGCCTTACCGGCAACGACCTTTCGCACTTGTTCTTCACCTGCACCTGCACCAGTCAAGCCTCAACCTGCACCTGCAATACTTAGCCAAGAATCAGTCCACACCACGTTGTCAATCACTCATCACACCAGGAAGCGACCATCCACCGGTCCTCGAACCACACCTGGCTCTCAATCTCCCCCTTGATGAGTGCATTGACAACACACACGTTTTGGTAACCAAGAGAAAAGGAAAAGAAAAGAAACGACTAAAAGAAACTCCAACAAGCGATCGAAAGCCAAAGAAAGGCAAAGAGCAAGATCACTTGAAGAAGAAGTCTCGGACCCCTTAGGCAAGGGCAACGGCTCGACACATCCGAGACAAAACATGCTCAAGCAAAGAGCACAAACCAACAATCCAAAGCTCGAAAACCACAAAGAGCTCCCCCTACACACATGCAACTCCCCCTGGACGAATGCATGCAAACCACTTGACGAAACAGAGCAGCTGCATCAGCTCAGCTCTGACCGGTCAGACCGGTGACCTCAACCGGTCAGACCGGTGCACAACAGAGCCCAAAAATGGCTCGAAACCACCTGAAAACCTTCCAAATGCATTCAGTAGGCCAAAACATGCTCAAACTTCTCCCCCTTGTTGACAATGCATGAATCAAGCCAAAAATGCAAAAAATGCAACCTAGAGCTTCTCAAATAGACAAAATTCACCATAGGATGCTACACATGTCCAAATGAGCAAGTTAGATACTCTATAGCTTCGTAATGACATAAACTTCATGATCACCAAGTTTCACAACCATTGGGCGAAGCTAAGATAGAATTGAGCTTTTTTGCGAAAAATCACCCTCTCATGAGCAAAGTCCTAAACATGAGCAAAACATGTCAAAATGGCAAAGCCACACAAACTTCATGCTAGGACAACCATTCTAAGCATAAGACCATCATAAACACCCACAAGCACCTCATGTCATGTCAAAGCCACCGAGCCATGTGCCTACTTCTATATATGAGACTTCTCATTGGTAGGCATCATGCAACGATTTAGCACCCAAAGCAAATTAAAATTAGCACATATGACATGGGAGCACATTTTTCAAGCAATTTACATTTCATTTTCAGATTTATAATTGGTACATGAAATGTCTTTGCGACAAAAAGGAACTTATGCCCCTCCACAAGATGAAGCATGGGGGCTAAACATTCATGATGGCAAATGAGCCTTTGGCCCCATATGATCAAAATAAGCTATCCAACCACAAATTAAGCATAGCCAAGCCACAAAAACATGTCAAGATCATGTAAAGGCATTTACTCACAAGAGAGCATACAAGTGACATTTTTCAAAAGCATAGCCATCAACCATGGATATAAATCAAGATTATCAAGAGCTAAGCCAAACTAACCATAGCTTACCAAATTAGCTCACAAAGACATATATATCATTCCATGGTGAACAATGTATATAGGAGAAGCCTTTCCTAAACAATGCATATGATACAAAATGCATGCAACCTAAGATACAAAGATGCCTATACATCATGTTACATATGCCATGCCAAATGCAAGAAATGCACAAAGGAAAGCTATACATATGCTACAAAGGAGCTCCCACACGCCAACTCAAGAAAACAAACAAACACCAAGCTCCCCCCGCAAACGAGTGAAAGTTGCTTGATCTAGGGGTTTGGTGAAAATATCGGCTAGTTGGTCATGTGTGGGTACATGAATCAAATTGATTTTTCCTTTCTCTACGTTGTCTCTCAGAAAATGATACCTCACTTCTATGTGCTTGGTTTTGGAATGGAGCACTGGGTTCTTTGCAACGCTTATGGCACTGGTGCTATCACATTGAAGTGGGACATGGGTATACTCCTCACCAAAGTCACTCATGGTGTATGTGATCCAAAGGAGCTGAGAGCAACAACTAGCTGCGGCCACATACTCTGCCTCGGTAGTGGATTGAGCAACACTCGACTGTTTGCGGGAAGACCAAGACACCAAAGAAGAACCCAAGAACTGGCAAGTCCCAGAAGTGGACTTCCTATCCAACCGACACCCGGCAAAATCCGCGTCTGAAAAACCATGAAGCGCCAAAGAAGAAGACGCAGAGTACCAAAGGCCGAAGTCGGGAGTGTGTCGCAAGTACCTGAAAATGCGCTTGACTGCTTGCCGATGCGAAGTCCTCAGAGACGGTTGAAAACGAGCGCACAGACACACCGAGAATTGGATGTCCGGCCTCGTCGCCGTCAAGTAGAGGAGTGACCCGATCATGCTCCGGTACTCCTTCTGATCCACGTGTTCACCTTCCTCGTCCGCATCAAGAGCTGTTATCGTACTCATAGGCGTCGCCATGGCCTTGGAGTCCTCCATCGTGAACTTCCTCACAATGTCCTTGGTGTACTTAGCTTGGTGCACAAATGTTCCTTCCTTTGATTGCTTGATTTGTAACCCGAGGAAGAACTGCAACTCGCCCATCATGCTCATCTCAAATTCCCTGCTCATGTCTTCTGCAAACCTTGCAACAAGAGAGTTAGACGAGCCACCAAAGACAATATCATCCACGTATACCTGCACAATCAGGATATCTCTGCCCTGCCTGAGGAGAAACAAGGTCTCGTCGACCTTCCCCATCTCAAACCCTCTCTCAAACAGGAACCCCCTCAACCCACCATACCAAGCTCTAGGGGCCTGCTTCAACCCATACAGCGCCTTCCTCAACTTGTACACCCGGTGGGGGTACTTCTCACTCTCAAACCCCGGTGGTTGCCTCACAAACACCTCTTCCTCCAACACACCGTTCAGGAAAGCACTCTTCACATCCATCTGGTACAACTTGAACCCTTTAGCCACGGAAAAGGCTAGAAGGATCCTGATCGCCTCCAAACGAGCTACAGGAGCGAAAGTCTCCTCGTAGTCGATCCCCACTTTCTGACTATACCCCTGAGCAACAAGTCTCGACTTGTTCCTCACCACTTCTCCTTTCTCTCTCTCTTTATTTTTCCACACCCATTTTGTCCCAATCGGCTTACACCCTGGGGGAGGGTCAACCAACACCCAAACTTGGTTCCTCTCAAAATTCTCCAACTCCTCATGCATCGAGTTAACCCAATTTTGATCAGATAACGCGTGTCCAATGTCTTTGGGCTCAAAGGTGGCAACAAAAGCAGCATGAGCGAAATGAGAATTGTTCCGAACCCTCGACTGTGTAGTATGTTCATTCATGTCGGCGATGATTCTCGAAGCTGGGTGATCCACTTGCACTCGCAGGGGAGGTTCTCGCCTTGATGCTACCTCCCCCTCAACAGCAGCTTCGCCTTGATCTGGGTTTGTCGTTGTAGGTGTGTGAGAGGGTCCATTCTCGATCGTCGTCGAAGTAGTAGGTACATGTTCAGCTGCGGGCACCACACCGCCATCTTCATCATCTCCATGTTCATGCTCCTCCTCCTGAAAGATCTCCTCGCCAAGTTCGTCGTCACCTGCACACTCAAAAACAAGCTGACTACGTGGCTGTGTCTCGTCGAAGGTTACCTCGCAAGTCTCCACGATTTGGTTAGTTTCAAGATTGAGCACACGAAATGCTCTAGAATGAGATGCATAACCAAAGAAAATGCCATCGACAGACCTAGCCTCGAACTTGTCCAACTTCTTCCCTTTCTTCAGAATGAAGCATTTACAACCAAAGACATGGAAGTGACTCACCTTGGGTGTGCGACCGTGCATCAACTCGTAACAGGTTTTCTTCTTATGAACCCTGAGGTAGATCCTGTTCGACACATGGCACGCGGTATTGACCGCCTCAGCCCAGAACCTTCTCGGAGTCCTATGCTCGTCGAGCATCGTCCGAGCCATCCCGCACAAGGTCCTGTTTTTCCTTTCCACCACGCCATTCTGGGGAGGCGTATACGGACTCGAAAACTGATGTTCAAGACCCAAGTCATGGCAAAAGGTTTCGAATCGAGAGTTTTTGAATTCTGAGCCATTGTCACTGCGGATCGCTCGTATGGCATCTCCGTGCCTCTCGTTTCTTAACCTCAAGACAAGATCTCGAACAAAACCAAACGTCTCCCCTTTCTCCTCAAGAAAGAACACCCACGCATACCGAGAGTAGTCGTCCACCACAACTAGGACATACCACTTCCCACCCGCAGATCGCACACGAGCTGGGCCAACAAGGTCCATATGGAGCAGCTCGCATGGACGCTGAGTCATCACATCGGTGAGAGGCGGGTGAGAAGAGGCTACCATCTTGGCATGCCTACACGGCGCACAAACCAACTCTTTCTCAAACCTCAACCGTGGCAATCCTCGGACCAAATTGAGTTTACTCAAGCGAGACAAAAGGTCAAAGCTCAAGTGACCCAACTTCCTATGCCACTTCCACAACTCACTCGAAGAACCAGCCAAGAAGCAACGCTCCACACCAGAAGACTGAGAAAAATCAGCTCGGAACACTTGACCCTCGGGAACGACCATGCAAACAAGATCCCCCCGAGAATCTAAAATCCGAGAACCACCAGGCCGAAACAACACCTCAAAACCCTCATCCAACAACTGGGACACAGAAAGCAAATTGTATCCAAGCGATTGAACAAGAGCAACACGCCTGAGAGTGATCTTGTCACTTACCTTAATCTCACCTTCTGACAGCACACGCCCTCGCCCATTGTCCCCAAAGGTGATGTACTTCTTTGTCACCACCGGGATGAGACTTGAGAACCACCCCTTGTCTCCGGTCATATGCCTCGAGCAACCGGAGTCAATCAACCAAATGTTTTTCAAGTCTCCCACCTGAAATTCAAAAGCGAGCACGTGAGTGAACAAACGACTCAGCACTGGGGTTAGTACCAAAAGAGTAAAACCAGTGCCGAGCCATTTGCTTCAAAGTGGGGTTAGCACAAACCAAATCATCACACCTATCAAAGCTACCACCACGAACACCACCACGGTAACCACTACGAGGGAACCAACCCTCTCTAGCTGGAGGAGGACGAAAGCCACGAAAGGAAAACCGTGGACCGTTCCTCCTCTCCATCTCAAAGCTACGACTCCTCCCACCCTCGTATTGAGCACGAGGTGGAGAACGCCTAGCAAACTGACCACCTGCAAACTTTTTAGACCAACCACCAAAACCACGACCTCCAGAACCAAACCGAGCATCCTCACGAGCACGAAACCCGACTCACTGTCTGCCCAGACCTGCACCGGTCTGACCGGTGTAGCTCGGCCAGCAACAGCACCTGCAGCCTTCCGGTCTCCCCAAGCCGGAACCGTCCTCACAATCGCCTTGGCCCTGGGCATCTGCATACGAGGCTCAGGTACACCATTAGAGGAGTGGTACCTGTCCTTGTTAGCCCACTCTCTAGCCATTCTCTCCTCACGCTTCCTCTTGAAGCAAAACTCATCCTTGTGACCATGTCTCCCACAATACCCACAATGGAACTTTATGGGCTGTGGCTTAGGCTTAGGCTTGGGTTGGGGCTGCCCACTCGGCTTCTCACCCTTCTTCTCTCCTTCCTCACCTCCCTTTGGGCTCACAAACTTCACCGGTTTCTGAAAATCATTTGTTGGGTGAGGGAATATGGGTGGATCTGGAGTAGTGTCAAGTTTGTTTCTGAGATGGTTAGGCTTGGGCTCAAACTTGTTCTTGTGTCTGTTTGGTGGTGGGATAGGAATCTCTCCAACTCTCTCAACTCCCTCACCACTGTTCTCTCCAAGCTTGTCAGCCCCAAGTGCCTGACCATCATAGCGTTTGAAAGCCGCTATCATGATACCAAGCTGAGGCTCCTGACCCGACAACCAGCTCATACATTTTCTCAGCTCATCATTCTCATCCTGCAAGCGATCAACATAATGTGCAAGCTCCAAATTCTTAACCGCATGCAATTCACAAGTAGAGCAAGAAGTGGGAATAGGCTCTTTCAACTTAGCCTCAAGCGAAACAGTGTAAGCATACATGTCATCAATCTTTCCATGCAAAACAGGGCAAGAAGTGCAAGCCCCTAGCAAAGCAGGTCTAGACTTAAGCTCAGCCACTTCAACCCTAAGCATATCTAGTTCACCACAAGTAGAAGCATGCTTATCCTTAAGAGCAGTGAGATCAGCTAGGTACACAGAGCAATCACAGCAATCAATCTCATCAGAAACCACAGGAGAAGCCTTATGCGAATCAATCTCAAGCTTAGCATCTAGGTTCTGGGTTTCTAGCTCAGCCACACGGTTCCTAGCATCTTCTAGTGAGGCCCTAAGCTCTTTCCTCATCTTCTTGGCCTCTCTAAGCATGTGATCGCGGTTATCAAGCAAGTCAACCAACTCATCATTCTCCTTGCACAAAGAAGAGAGCTCATCACATACCTCATCCTCGGAGTCAGAGTCCGAGTCACTCTGGTGGCTCTTCTTGCTGCCGGAGCTACGGGCCATGCCGCAGAAGCCATCTCCCGCGAAGCAGCTCAACCCGCTCAAGTTCCTGGATGACTTCTTGTTCTTGCGCCGATCACCTTCATCTTCACTGCTACTCGAGCTCGAGGAAGAGTAGGCGGAGCTGGAGTCGACGTCGCTCGCTCCGACCATCGCTCGGGCCTTCCTGCCGCGGCCGTCCTTCTTCCTCGACCGTCGCTCGTCCTTGTGCTTGTTCTTGTGCTTGTGATCGCGCCTCGATCGGTACTTGCCATCCTTGCTCGATCGGTGTCTGTAGCCGTCCTTGTAGCCGTCCTTGTTCTCCGTCTTCTCCGGGCAGTCGGCGACGAAGTGTCCTGGCTTGCCGCACTGAAAGCACGTCCGTGCTGTCCTCCTCGTGTTCACCCGGTTCTCGTGCAGCCTCTCGAACCGCCTGGTCAGCAACGCAAGCTCGTCCTCTCCAAGCACGTCGAACTCCTCGTCTCGCAATGACATCAAAGAAGACAGAGAGTACATCCTGGAGGATGCGTTAGCATTAGACTTAGCTCCTTTGCCACTAACGAGAGCGAGACTATGAGAATCAGTCGGGCTCTCGATCTTGGCTGTCATACCACGGTCCAACTCAGCCGACTTGAGCTTCGAGAACAGCTCGTTCACCGTCAAGGTGTCATACTTCTCGGACTCAACAATAGCCTCAAACTTCCCATCCCATACGGTACGATCCAACGAGTGCAAGAGCTTCACGGCTCTATCATGATCATTGTATGGGAGGACGTCCACATTGGCTCTCATGTTGTTCACAACAACCGTAAATCGCTGGAAAAGGGCATCGACGGACTCGCCGGGGAGATGAGTGAAGTTCTCGTACTCTCTCCGGTAAGTCGCGTACATCCGAGCCTGAACCTGAGCATTCCCAGCATGAGCATCCTTCAACTGCTCCCAAATCCTACAAGCTAAGTCCTCTGTCTGAACCCGATCGAATTCAGGCTGACACAGAGCACGAAACAAGTAGTCGACAGCCTTGTTGTTGGCTTCGAACATATCCCTCGATCCTGGAGCAAGGAAGTTCATCGGATGAACATAAGCTGTGTTCACCGTGACATCCCAAAGGATCTGACCCTTTCCGCGGAGGAACGCCGCCATCCGCCTTTGCCACATCTGGTAGTTCTTCCCATCGAAGTGCGGAGGACCCGAACCCCGTTCCTGGTACGCCATCTTTGGATCTTAGACTGGTAAGAGTCAATAAAGACCCAAACCGGCTCTGATACCAATTGAAGGACCGATTAGGCGAACCAGAGAGGGGGGGAGTGAATGGGAGCCGATAAAAATTCTTCTCGAAGGAGATGAGAACTCCAACAAGACGAACACGGCTTCCAAATCACGTCTCCGACCCAACTACCCAAGTTGGCCAAAACCACGCAGCCACTGGAGTGCTACTGGTCCTAGGAACCAACACTCAACCCTCCGAGCCAAAACTCACCAAAACACACAGCGGAAACTTGCACGGCTTGCTGCCTGTGCTACACCGGTCAGACCGATGGCCTGCACCGGTCAGACCGGTGACACCGGTCAGACCGGTGGACAGCGCCGGTCAGGCCGGTGGCTACAGCAGCCGCACCGCAAACGTTCCAGGAAGCCTCAGTGACTCCTCTAGGCCCTGGAACAAAAACCACCTCCGAAACACAACCTGGAAGGAAGAAGAACCCCTCACAAAACCTAGCAAAACAACTCCAAACACGCCAAGAACTGACCAGCAGAATCACGGGACAAAACCACACGGACAAGGCTGTTCCCCGAGACAAAAACCCACCAAGGGCTAGCACCGGTCAGACCGGTCAAGAGCACCGGTCAGACCGGTCGAGCCTGGGCAGCTCGGGATGAACAGCGCCCGCGAGTCAACTCCCCTAAATCCAACTCCCGATCTCCCGATTTGCTCCACGGTTTTGCACAAGACTTTGGGGATAGTAGGAACACCTCATGGGTACTCCATAGCCAAGATTTGGTCCACCAAAACTTGTCAAATCAAGAGGAATCGAAGAAATCCCACCAAGAACACCTCTAACCCTAGAGCCACGAAAACCCCAAAATCGAGCCCCTTTGCTCACGGATTTGGGAGGGGAATCAAAGGGAAAAGAACCACGAAGGGTTCATGCATACATCCCCCACCAAATCCCAAAGAGAAAGGCCTCGAAATCGCTCCAAGAAAATCGCCAAGAAAGGGCTCCGAAAATCACCAAAAAGGAGAAACGGGAAAGACACATCCAAGCCTTGAGGAACCACGCCGAATCATCTATACATACCAAAGAGGTTCATACAAGGTCTAGCTTGCCGCCCGATCATCCTTCCCTCTCACAAGATCTCACCATGAAGCTCTCAAGCTAGTCCTACGAAAATCCTAAGAAAATAGGAAGGAAAAATAGGAAAACTAAATGAGCTAGGGTTCCAAGAGATGGCTGCCATCCTCTCACCACTTGGGTTATATGGAGGCAACCGAAAGACGAAAATACCCTTACTAGCTAACTAGGGATACATGCCCCTCAAGGGCGAATTCGGAAATCTTTGTCTTCGCTCCATCGGACGGATGCCCAGCGACCGCAAACTTGCTTAGCCTCGACGCAAGCCTTGCGATCCCGACGCGTGTCCTCCGCTTCGAAGATTCCGGACTGCGTCGTCGCACACCGGTCAGACCGGTGCTCCTCACCGGTCAGACCGGTACCCACCGGTCAGACCGGTCAGACCCACCGGTCAGACCGGTCTGGAGCTGCTGCACCTCCGTCTTCAGTTCTTGGGTCTTGGCTTTGTGGATCAACCAAGGAACCCAGTGGTTATCTGGTGAACCACCGGAAACCCTGCGAACTCGGTGTAGCCTCCGCCAATCACCACTCATGACTCGGCTCCCACGTAGTCCCGGCTCGACCTTGGTTTTGAGGCTCAACCAAGAAACCGTCCATGACTTCATCTTGCCGTTCTTGCCACCATGCGGCCCGCACTTGACCCCGCTGGCCACCGGGTCCCTCGAACCAAGCCTACTTGTCTTCTCCACACCTGGAGGCCTCACCGGCAACGACCTTTCGCGCTTGTTCTTCACCTGCACCTGCACCAGTCAAGCCGCAACCTGCACCTGCAATACTCAGCCAAGAATCAGTCCACACCACGTTGTCAATCACTCATCACACCAGGAAGCGACCATCCACCGGTCCTCGAACCACACCTGGCTCTCACCCATAAAACAGCACCTATAAATTCATTAAAAATACGAACAATTAGTTGTTGGTCATTTAGTATTCGAATTAAATATCAGCAGGCACACTTGTGTAACCAAAATTATCAAAATTCGAATTTTTATCTTCTGTTTGGGATATAATAATTCTAATAACGTATTAGGTTGGTCTCAAAATTCTACAAATTGAGTTGGCAACATAATTTGGGTCTCTAAACTTGTCATAAAAATTTCAAGTGGTTTCTAAAAAGGAAGATCATACTTGTGTACAATTGTGTACATCTCTCACATAGTTTCCTAGAATGTTACTTCGACACTGAAGTTTTTCACACTTTACAACATGTTCAAACTCATATACATTTGAAAATTTAACACAACCTTGGGTCCACCTTAACAATACGAAATACAAAGTTTCATTAGTAATGGTTGTGTAAAACAAATATTATTTCTATGTTCTACTTATCAAGTACAAGATAAGGAATAAAAACATTACTAACGAAAAAGAAATATACACTAAACAATGAAATTAATGAAAAGATGGTGATTTTAGAAAAAATAAGAAAAAACAATCATCAAATTTGGATATCGTATGACCGAGAAATACGTGACACAAAATTTGGTTCCGGATTAAAAGGAGAAAGGATAACTGTTTCCTTTGTGGTCGGTTTCCATCGAATAGAGGTATTAATAAATTAAAATAAGCTATATGAACAGCCTTTGCATTGGAACTTGAAATGATGAATTAAAATAAGGTATATGAATAGTCTTTGCGGGACGGAGGGAGTAAAAGTCTTTTGTCAAATGCGACGCTGGTTAGTGGACACGCGTCGCCGCAGCGTACCGCGTTCCGAGGTGTAGTGGCGTGTCGCAGTGGGAAGACAGGCCGCCTGACGGTTCCTCGTCTTGTCATATAAATGCCCGGCCAGCCAAGAGCTTCTTCCATAAGCTTTCCTATAGCGCGCCACCAAGAAAACCCCAGCACCACCGTCTCCAGTCAAGAGCTTCTTCTTCCTCAAGTGCGCGCATGGCATCGTCGTCGAGCGAGCCATCGAGGTAGCGGGGAAGGGAGGAGGACGACAACGACGAAAGCCGCCGCCGTTGGCTCATCCAAGAGGCGCCGGCACCGCCGGCGCCGCCGGTGCCACCGACCGAGGAGGCACCGGCGCCGCCGCCCATGGAGCCCTCCTCTCTGCGTTCTCAACTAGTTTTGGACAACATTTGGTCCGTCCAAATGTTGTACGAAGCTTTCAGGAAGCTTCAAGAGGTGGCCATTGAGCTCGGCTTGCCACGACCCAACGATCCGCTGCAGAGGTCCGTGAAGAATTTCTCCTTCAAGATCCATTGGTTGGCTGGGGACCTTCAGAGAGTCGTGGTCTGCGCCGACGGCGACAGCAATGATGACGGTGACGGCGACGGCGACAATGGAGGCTGTGACGGCGGTGACGAACGCAGCTTCAGCGGCTCCGACTCCGACTCCGACGGTGGGGCTCCTCCGGCGGTGGTGACAAGTCTTCAACCTTAGCTTAATTAATTTGTTCCTCCTCTGTGTGTTCGTCCTTCTCTGTTTGTTCGTGGAACTCTGCTTGTTCCTCCTGTGTGTTTGTTGAACTTGTGATGAACTACATCTGAGTGGCAGGGGAGAGTGGCTTTTGGTCAAACATTGGGAACTCTGCTTGTTTGTCATGAACATGTTCCTCTGTTAATATGTGTTCCTCCTGTGTGTTTGTTGAACTTGTGATGAACTACATCTAACAATGGCAGAGTGGCAGGGCAGAGTGGAAGTGGGGCAGCAATCAATTGCAATGTTTGTTACTCTATTTGTTAGTGAAAAGATTCTGAGTTTCAAAAAACTCTGTATAAAATCATTGGAGACGCGGGTGCAGGCTGGTTAATTTCACACTGAAATGTGAACACAGATGAATTGATGAAATTTGTGATATGTGACACATTAAGATTCGTGACCCAATTGTCATTCCATTCCATTTCTTCATTCATACATTTAAGTTTGTCATCTATGACAATTTTTTCATTCCTCATTCACACAGATGAAACAAATTAAACCACCACTTTTCACATCACAATTACTTCTTTGCAGCATACATCCCCAGTAAACATCCAAATACTACACCAATAGCACCCACAATAATCAAGTTCATCTTCCAGATCACATTGTCCATCTTCTCCTCCAGTGCTTTCTTCCTCTGCTTGTCGTCCGGTGCTTTCCTCCGATTGTCGCTCCCAAGTTGACAATCCACTGAATCAACTACTTCATCGATCACGTCTGCCCAGTTCGATGGTCGAAAAGATATGACACCAGCATCCATCAACATCTGGAGATACTCCTTCTCGAAACGATAATATCCACAAAGCTTGGGGAACTGTGCAAATCAAAAGCACATAAGAACCCTAACGCAGATTTGGGAAATCACAGCTCAGACTACTGACCGCGTTCCTCGCACACTTGAAATAAAGACGACCGTGGTTTTCACCTTCGTTCTGCGTCCTCCCCTCCACCACCCGAGCCATACCACAGTCCGGGCATGGGACCAGTGGGAAACCGCTTAGCTCACCGACTGGATCCAAGCCGATGTAGTGAATGCGGCTGCCCCGGCCACCTTGAAACCTGCTCCTGCCACGTCCACCTCCAGACGAATCAGCATAGTGCGACATGTGCGTGACGGTGGGGAAAGGAAGGGCGGGCGACGGTGGAGCTCAGAGTGGGGAAGAAGAAGCAGGGAGCTCAGAAGTCATAGCGTCGTGTGTGCTGCGCTTTATCCCATTCGGGATGTTATATTCATTTCCAAAATCGAGAGTCATTTCCGACGCGGGTTCGAGACCCCGCGTCATATTTGTTGTCAGGTGGGTTCGACCGGCCAGGCAACGGTTATCTTTTTTATATAGGCTGCTGACGCTGACACGTGGGCCCGACACTATTTTTTTTGAAATGAAACTTGCTTCCCTCAAATATTAGAGCCCATTAAACAGCACCTAAAAATTCATTAAAAATATGAACAATTTGTAGTTGATCACGTAGTATTTGAATAAAATATCAGCAGGCACACTTGTGTAACCAAAATTATCAAAATTTGAATTTTTATCTCATGGTTGGGATATAATAATTCTAATAACATTTTAGGTTGGTCTAAAAATTCTAGAAATTGACTTGGTAACATCATTTGGGTCCCTAAACTCGTCATAAAAATTTCATATGGTTTCTCAAAAGGAAGATCATACTTGTGTACAAATGTGTACATCTCTCACATAGTTTCCTAGATGTTATACTTCAACACTGAAGTTTTCCATACTTCACAACATGTTCGAACTCATATACATTTGAAATTTTAACACAACCTTGTGTTCACCTTAACATTACGAAATACAAAGTTTCATTAGTAATGGTTGTGTAAAACAAATATTATTTCTATGTTGTACTTGTAAGAAAACAAGATAAAGGCGTATAAACAACATCCAGGAAATGAACGAAGTTATATACGAAACAATGTCATAAATGAATAGAAGTTGATTTTAGAAAAAATCAGAAACAAATATCATCAAATTTGGGTTACAAATGACGGAGAAATACGTGATTCAAATCTTGATTGTAGATTAAAAGGGGAAAAGCGATCTGTTCTTCATTCGAATATTACTGGATCCGCGTCTCTTTTGTTGCTCTTCCATAAATTCACACAGATAATACGAGCAACATAGATTTAATTTGTAGGTGCAAAAGGGAAACATAGATTTAGTTTCCTATTGCCCATTCGAGCTTCACCATTTCACAACGGAGCCTACAGGCTTCGGTGCAATACAGAGCAATTTCCTCAAATCCTTTATCCACGCCGCAGTTGTTGCCTACGCACGGCTGATCTCCGTGCACCTGTGCCGGCGGTGGCAGCGGGTCTCCCCGAATGCGCCATGTCGTCCTCCAAATAGCTTTCGCGGCCATCTTGCGCAAAGGCACACAGCCCTCGTTGCTCACCCGTGTCGTCGTCCCGCCGCCGCCCGCGACCCACCTCATGTACCGCTTCGTGGTGTCGTCGGTGGCTGTACCGCCATTGTCCCCGTATAGCAAGATGGCGTACAGATAAGCTGCTGCATCGTGCCCACCATCAGCGGCGCATCGGAGATCATCGCTTTGCCTATTTTCCATGAACACCGTGTTGATCCCGGAGTAGAAGCAAGCCCCCGGATTGCCGAGATCGGTCAGCATAGCAAGGAAGGCTGTGTAAGTGGTGAGGTCCCACATCTAAGCAATCTCATCTCTTATCGCCTCTATCAACAAACGCCGGTCGACGTCGCGGTGGCTGCACAGGCGACGCATGGTTGAGCAGGTACCTCGTAGGCTGCGGAGGTCAGCCAAGGGCCGCTTCGAGGTCGCACCGACGAGCGCCGCAATCTCAATGTGGACCTCCTGAGGGAGGTCCTCCAGCAGCGACGGCTGGTGCGGCCTGCTAGGCATCTCCGGGAAAATGGCAACCACCGTCTTCTTCTCCCTAATCTCCTGCACCTGCGCAGAGAGAGAACGCGCCGAGGAATGAGGACGATGAGGAGTGTATGCAGTTGTGGTTTTTTCAGGGGTAGATGAAGGGGCCAGCAGGGCAACAGTTTTTATTGAGGAGTCAAACTCTTTGAAGTTGGACCAAATATAGACCAAATAATAACATTTCGCACAATGGAGAGTTGTTGGCGACACGGGTTGGTGAACCTGCGTATTCTTTGTTGGGCGGGTAGGGTTATCTTTTTTATATAGGTTGCTGACGCTGACGCGTGGGCCCAACACTATTTTTTTGAAATGAAACTTGCTTCCCTCAAATATTAGAGCCCATTAAACAACACCTAAAAATTTATTAAAAATACGAACAATTTGTAGTTGGTCATTTAGTATTTGAATAAAATATCAGCAGGCACACTTGTGTAACTAAAATTATCAAAATTCGAATTTTTATCTCATGGTTGGTATATAATAATTCTAATAACGTCTTAGGTTGATCTAAAAATTATACAAATTGACTTGGTAACATAATTTGGGTCCATAAATTTGTCATAAAAATTTCAAATGGTTTCTCAAAAGGAAGATCATACTTGTGTACATCTCTCACATAGTTTCCTAGAATGTTATACTTCAACACTGAAGTTTTCCATACTTCACAACATGTTCGAACTCATATACATTTGAAATTTTAACACAACCTTGTGTTCACCTTAACATTACGAAATACAAAGTTTCATTAGTAATGGTTGTATTAAACAAATCTTATTTCTATGTTACTTGTAAGAAAAAAGATAAAAGCGTATAAACAACATCAAGGAAATGGAGTTATATACGAAATAATATCATAAATGAATAGTAGTTTATGTTAGAAAAAATCAGAAACAAATATCATCAAATTTGGATTACGAATGACGAAGAAATACGTGATTCAAATCTTTGATTGGAGATTAAAAGGGGAAAATGAAGCGAACCGTTCTTCATTCGAATAGAACTAGCCCCGGCCTGACGCGTTTTCCTAATAATATTGGGCCTTTCAGTTTTAAGGCCCACACACGCCCGCTCGTGCTAGGGTTAGTAGGGAAAGATGCCTCCCTCATGCAGTCACCTCCTCACTCTCCCCTCGCACCGTCGTCTTTCTCCACCTCGCGTCGTCGCCGCTTCCTCCCCCTCACCCCCTCCGCCGCCGCTTCCTCACCCTCGCCTTCCTCCCCTCACCCTCCTACCCCCACGACACGACGCACGCTACACACCTTCGCTGAGACGCGCGCCACACCACCCCTCACCTTCCAGCGATGACGACTAGGAGGAGGAGGGATCCAGCCACGAGGTCAACGCGAGGACGTGGCGACTAGAGATCCCTCTGCTCCGACAGTGACAAGGTGAACTGCTTCTAGAAATCCCTCCTACATCATTAAGATACATTCTTGACTATGCTCACCAGTAGCGTAGCAACATTGGGGCCAGCTGGTGTAGCTGCCCCAGCTAATCTACCCTAACTCGACTGAGTTCCTTCTTCTCTGATGATATTTTTAAGCTTCGGTAGTATTTCTAGATGGCACCATGACTCATAGGACCTTAGTACTTGCTAATTTGTGTCTTTGTTCTTCAAATTTAAGACTACATTTTGAAAATTTTTGCTAAAATTTTTGCAACTGCAGCATATAGATGTGTGAATTGGTGTGTGTTTCATTTTGGTTTGGTCCGTCATTAGGTGTCGCCCCAGCTGTTTTTTTTCTGGCTCCGCCACTGATGCTCAGTTAGGGTTTCGAGTTTCAAAATGTAAACTTAGCATTTTCCTTTGGACTCACTCTTATATTTGGTTTTGCTCTTGTTCCATATGTACATTTGGACATTCTCTCCAAGTTGAATATGTACCTCATCAGCAACAGAGGCAGCGAGCATCTTCCTCTTTAAAATGGTATGGTCGTATTGCATGAACTAATTTTTTGGTTTCTGAATATTGCATTTATGTTAATGGTTTACCATAGAACTAATGAGATTATAATGGGCTAAACTAGTTACTGTAATTATTTTCTCATTTGTATGGTCTTGTACACAGTTCTGTGGGTGTTGATTAGATAAATGCTTAGCTGTTATGCATGGTTAACTAAAAATGTGCTCTACTTGTCTCCTGTTGTAGCATGTCTCCTGGGAGAGCTAGCAGTATGGTCTGCTTTTTATGCTATTCTTGGACACTGAGCTGACCTTTCTCATAATCCCTTGACAATTAATTCACAGGATAAATCTATCGAGGACTGCCGACCTGGGCAATTTGAAGAAGATGCATATAATGAAGAAGATGGATATGCCACTACTAGTGAAGAACAAGAGCAGGTGGGTGGGGCTACAGGCTGAGCCAGAGTGCTAAGGACAGTGACAAAGTGGCCAAGAGACAAAAATGGTAGTCACTGAGGTTGAGAGAGGGGATGCCAGTACCATTGACACAAAAGCGCAGGTTCAGGGCGCTTGCAGGGCTCATTGCTAGACAAAAGATACCATTGGATTTGCCAGAAATTAAAAAACTAAGCGATGAACAAAAGTGGTACTTGTTTGAAACCTATATGCAGAAACACTTGGAGTTCCAGGAAGACATGAAAGAGCAGGCATTCAAGCTTTTGTGGAAGATTGCAGCCAAGGCATGGAGACAATTCAGATTTCAGCTTAGGCAAGATTTTGTCAGAAAAGGACTCGAGCCATTTGGAAAGCACGACTTTATCAAGCCGGAAGAGTGGACAGAGTTTGTGAAACAGCAGGAAACCGAGGAAGCCTCATCTCTTAGTGGCAAGTTCAAGTCACTTCGATGCCTGAACACAAATGACCACAACATGGGTCCAGCTGGTTATTGTGAAAAACTACCACTGTGGGAGGAAGAGGACAGGAAATTAGCTGCAGCTGGGATCGCCAACCCATATGATGCCATCACGAATGATCGTTCTAGGAATTGAATGCGAGCAAGGAGTAAACTAGTGGTGAAAGACGGTGTTGCCGAGGTAGTGTTCAACAAAGTAGCAAATGAAAGTGTGGCTGCAGACATCATGGAAAAGAATGTACATGCAGAATCTTCAGGAATGACTTCATGGCTAAGGGAGAATGATGTGCTAAGTTAGTGCTTGGGCCGCGCTGAACAACCAGGTCACGTGCGTGGTGTCTCCAGCTACCAGGGCTGGAAGTTTACATGGCCTCAGCACACTTCCATCTACAGGAAGAGGAAGAGGGCCAGTACTGACTCATCAGTTGATAAGCAACAGATGAAGGAAGAAATCAAGCAAGAACTCAAGGCTGAGATGGAGAAGGATATGCTTGACATGATGGCACGAGGGTACCAGGTGGTGTTTGCACTAGTGTCCAATCGCACAAGCTCTTCACCCGCCAGACTGAAGAGCAGTTGTGCGTCCGCAGATAATGTAGGTTTGATCAATGACGATACAGAGTTGTCGACAGAGGTAGTGCATATTGCTTCCCCCACACAGGAAGACCTTATAGGCACGTTGACTGAACCCACAGACTGTGGCCTATGGATCATATTTCACGGTGTTGAATGTGAAGCTGCAATTGGTGTGGTTCAACCAGAGCAGACTATGCTACACTCAGTCCCGATTCATGAAGACTGTGCTGTGGTCGAAGTGCTGCATGTATATTCTGTCTTTAGGGATCACGCGCTGGAACACCCTCCTAATGATGAGGTGACGACACTTGGACAAGCTCTACACCAGACGATACAGTGGAAGAGGTGTCACATTCACATCAAGGGAGCACCAATTGCAAAATCTTGGTCGCACACTATGGTACAGTTTCCTTCTGGTTCACAGACTACAGGACAAAACCCAAACCCAGAAACACAAATTACAAAACAAAATTCCCCACCTGGTAACCCTCCTCCTCCTCCTCCACCCCCAGAAAAGCAAAGTACAGTATAGATTCATTCCCCACCTGGTAACCCACCTTCTTCTCCACACCTAGAAACACAAATTACATCCCCACCTTCTTCTCCTCATGAAAGAACAAAACCTCCATCCCCAAAAGAAAGTGTTCAAAACAATGATGCCAAAGCAGGAGCCCAGAGTCATGTGTTGGCTGATGCCGAGAAATCTGTCGATGATAGTTCGAAGAAAGCTGCAGGTACATCTGGGCCCAATATCTCTGCAATAGCTGCTGGTTAGACACTACCTAAGAAACCTTCTTCAGCCATCTCAAAGCAGCAGGAAAAGAAACTCGCTGAAAATAAAAGGTCTACCAGAAAGCGATCTGAGAAACCTTCTTCAGCCATCTCAAAGCAGCAGCAGCAGAAAATTGCTGAAAATAAAAGGTCTCAGAAGCCTACCACAAAGCCTTCTTCAGCCACCTCAAAGTAGGAGGAAAAGAAACCTACCAGAAAGCCATCTGAGAGAAACACTAAGAAGAAGGCGGCCAATGTTGCTATGACTCATATTAACCCAAACTACAAATTTAGAAATGCAATGCTCAGTGTTGCTGAACTCAACCATCCGGATACTACTCCTTCTGTCACTAATCTCCACAATTTCTACATGGGACGTTGTAAGGACAATGATGAGTCTCTAATTCAGGGCATAATATGGCCCAAGCACGGCTGGTGGCCTGTGAGAGAAGATGAAATATACGAGCTATTGTCTATGATCATCAACGACTTGTACGATCTCTTCAACTTGGATGCTTTGGATATGGGACTTATCCGCTATTTCATCCTGTAAGTTGCTTGAAAATTTAATCGGCTTCTCACTAATCATTTTCTATCTAAATGTGCTTTCTGCCTCAGTTCATCTTTACTATGTATTTTGCCTCCTTACACTTTGTTTTTTCTTAATATTAGGAATATGGCTGTAGAAGTACGGCAGAAGAAGGAACCCGTTGCCTTCCTTGATCCTGAATGCTTTAGCATGTCAAATATACAAAATAACAGGGATTTTTTTGTGTCCTATACGAAGCGTGCCTACCAGTCATATGCTAAAAAGAGAGTCATCATTTCCTGCTATAACACTGGCGAGCACTGGATTGCAGTGGCAATCTTTGCAAAGAAGAAGACGGTCTTGTATCTTGATTCATATAGGATCCTAGGCGCTAATTTCTCCAAGTTGGTACTTGCCATTGATGAGTAAGTTATTTTTCTTTCTTAACCTACAAACTTCCTCAACAAACTCTGCGGAGTTTATTAATGGTGCCCTAACTATTGTTGCATGTTTTGTTGTAGTGCTTGGATAGTTACTGCGATGACAACAAGTTGCCCTGCTGCGCCTTGAACCATGAGAAGGCTTTTGATGTACGTATTACTTAGTATTTCCCGCTGTGGAAGCTAGTACTAAAGCTTGAGTTTATTTCTTCTCACACTGTTTGTCTATGTATATTTATCGCAGTGCCACTAACAACCTTACAAATCCAGAGTCTGCGGCTTCTATTGTGCCTATCACATGCTTACAGTAAAAAATAAATTGAAGGACCCTGAGGTACTTTCTTGGGATCTGCAATTGTAACACCTGCAACTAAGCACAGTTCTTTCTTATTAGCACTGCACATGTTTGGTAACCACCTGTGTGCTGACTGCTGACATTGTTATATTCAGGCATTTCACATACCTACTTGTTAGCTGTAGGGAGGCACACTGCTCCACATTAGGGAAAGAACTGCCTCATTCCTCATAGACCAGGTGATCACACGCTCAGGAAAATTTCACATTAATGATGCTATTCTGGCTCGCATTGTATTAGATACCAATCCTCATGGCCAGTGATGATATTGTTGTGAACCTTACTTAGCTTGTTAGAAGAGGATACTGAATGCCTGAATTTTGACAGATTATGCATGTGAATCTTGTGGATTTCTTTTCAGTTTGTGGAGTTTTGTGAATATGGATGCTGGACCTAATTTTTGTGAAAGTAGACAATGCGTCTCCTTTGGTCGAGACAGAGGAGACGCAAGTTCACAGTACGCGTCTCCTTTGGTCGATAAGAAGAGACGCACGTACACAATAGGCGTCTCCTTTGGTCCAGACAGAGGAGACGCACGTACACAGTACGCGTCTCCTTTGGTAGAGACAGAGGGAGACACGTACTGACAAGATGCGTCTCCTTTGGTCGAGATAGAGAGAGACGTGGGTTCACAGCAGGTGTCTCCTTTCGTCGAGACATAGGAGACGCGCACTGACAAGACGTGTCTCCTTTTGTTGAGACATAGGAGACGCGTCTCCTTTCGTCCAGACGGAGGAGACGCGCACTTACACGACGCGTCTCCTTTCGTCAAGACAGAGGAGACGCGTCATTTTCCGCGTCTTCGATGTTGAGTTCATGTAACAAGCTCGGTTTCTGTGACCGTTACCAAATGGTCCATGTGGGCACAGAGAAACAGACATTTCAGGTGACCGGTAACTAGTTTCGGTAACGGTCTTTGTTAGACACTCGTTACTAATACGTGTTATGAGTAACGGGCTCAGTGTCTGCACCTGTTACCGAAGGCTCCGGTGGGCCTGGAGAAACAATCATTTCAGGTGACCGGTAAGTAGTTGTGGTAACGGTCTTTGTTTGACGCCCGTTACCTTTGTTGGCTTATTTGTAACGCTTGATCGGTAACGGGCGTTTTGTCTGTTACCAATAGCCATCCGCGCCCGTTACCAATGTCTGTTTTTCACGTAGTGCATGGAGCGACCACCCAGGACAACAATGCAACCACAAGACATATGGCTCTGTCTTGGCTAATTAATTAGAAACCTTAGTGCGTGGTATGCTTTACCCGAAAGGGGCGAGGGGGTGCCGGTAGTTGGTGTATAGCCCGACCCTCAATCTGATCTGCTCTATGGTAGCTTCGTAGGTTTAGAGAGGGTTATGCATTGTGCTGTCATGTAACCTAGCGAGCAGCCTGCATTAGGGAATCTTTGTAAAGGCCTCGTAGCGTCCCTATGCAATCACACCTCGGTAGTGTGGTATGATCCCTGATCAGCATCGCGTGGTTTGGTTTAAAGTTCTTCGGAATTTTTACGCGACTTGTGGGTAAAGATGTACAACCTCTGCAGAGTGTAAAACTAATCGATTAGCCGTGCTCACAGTCAAGAGCGGCCTGGACCCTCACATGATAATTGAACTTGAAGATGGACTTAAATTGTGGTTTATGGTTATGTTAGCCATATGCTTATGGCGTATCTCTTTATGTTAATGTGGGTTGGTATAAACTTATACATAGTAATCAGGTGCTAATAAATTTTGACCAACTAAAATTACCTAATGCAGTCAACCTGTCAGCCTTCCCTTGTTAAGACTTTGCATTCATACTTTCCCCACACTTGCTGAGTACGACATGTGCTCACTCTTGCTATAAACAATGTTGCTCAGAAAGAGGAAGCTGCTATGGAGTTTGCTAAAGATGTTGTTGAGTTATAGGCATACGCAACCCCCAGTCGACTGCCTGTGATGTTTGGAGCCTTCGTTTCCAGGATGAAGCGTAATACTCTGATGATCTCTCTTTTCAATACGTGATATTGTTCCTGTTATTCACTTATGTCAACTATATGCATGAAACTTGATCCTGGCATGCATATAGAACTGCACTTGGTTTTCTTTGGAAAAACAGGTGTGACAGGATCCAGAGGAGCAACCTCAGTGGTATGATGGTGTTATTTTGGAGGTGGATGCTGATGGACATATCATGGTTCTGCCATAACCCGCAGTAGCAACTGATGCATCACCACTGTTGACGGCTGTTAAGTACCACTTTTATGCCATCAACTCCTGCATAAAATGAATGAAAAGTGATCATCAACACTAGAATAGGGCTTATACTGACTATATCAACAAGTGTTTGTGTTTCTAGCTTTTGTTACAGGATGCACTGGAATACATGTTAAATGATACAATTGAAAGCAAGTGGTCCAATGGCTTATATAGGACATCATCCATAACAACCTCAAATGCCAATTTGGACTGCATCATTATGACGGGCTCGTCGAGACGATCGAAATGGATATATTATTTGCCTACGTCGGAGTTCGTATGAAGGAGATATGCGACTCACAAGATCACATCATGTTGGCCTGGTGGGACCCACACGAGGCCACGTGGCGACATGTTGCCACGTAGGATGCCATGTGTTCGTGACACATCACCAATCCAAAGAACCACACCTTCGACCAATTAGGAGCTAGTACGCGGATTCAAGGGCCCACATCTCCATGGAAACACAACTGAGGGCCCACCTGACAGTCACCTGGACGAAAGGCGGTGGAAATGAACCGACCTGGGGATCGGTCGAACCCTAGTTCAGCCAAAGCTTTCGGAGCTCCCCTCGTCCCCAGCCGACGCGTGGCAGCTCTTTATTGGTTCCTCAAGGCATTCCGGGGTGTTTTGGAGTCATTTGGCACTCCGAGCAAGCCACCCCCTTGCCTATAAATAGAAGGGGAGGGGTAGGAAATGAGACACACTTCACCTAAGGATGAGAGCTTCCCTTTAAAGGAGAGGCCTCTCCTTGCTAGATTAGAGTAGAGAGTGAGAGAGAGCTAGAGTTGTATCTCTCTGGATGCTTGTTCTTCAATTAGAGTAAAGTAAGTATTTCTGCATTTTCTATTTAGACTAAAGTGTTATTCATACTTGAGTGATATGTTCTTGTGTTCTTCACCTGTTCCTCATTTAGAGGCACGTGTTCTTCACGAACACGCCCCCTCGATCTAGTTGATTAGGTGCACAAGTTTGTATCTCGTTTGTATGACTAGTCTATTAGAATAAAGTGGATATGCTTGCATGCTCTGATTATAATAAAGTGTGTTGTGATTCCTTTCTAATAGTTTGTGCTAGGTTGCATGAGTAGACTTTTTCCTCTGCTACTGCGTAGATCCTGGGTTTATGCATTAGTCTACTGCAAGTCATTCGTATACGTTGGAAGCATAGTACGGGGTCAAGTGCTCTCTTGCATGTCTTTAGTATAAGCTAGTAGTACCTATAGTGAGGGAGATCAGTTCTCTGCCGTGGTTGTAGTTCTATCAGTACAGAGTGCCGTAGTCCGTTGGCTACGGAAGTAACCACAGCATAGACGCAGCTGTCACGCTACCGGTTATCATTCGTTCGGCTTATCCCAAAGTTAGGTAGAGGCAGTCCAGGAGGTGGTGACAGCCCTTTTGGCCCTTGTTGATCCTCTGCAGCTGGATATAGTCAGATCTCCATTCCACATAGATCCGCGTGCTAGAGTTACTTGTTAATTCAGGGCTATCGGTACCCTAAGCCAAGTTCTATCTAGAGATCGACCTTTAATCTCATCTATAGTGCTATCTTTAGGAATCCTCTCTGTCCTTGCTCCTTATCTGAGTGTGTCCTTAGACCAATTAGTACGAAGTTAGTGCACACACGTTCCCTTGGATTCGATACCCTTAGAATACTCTGCGGTGAAAGCTACAACGGTATCCGTGCGCTTGCGGATTTATTCGTGTAACGCTAAAATACCCAACAACCACCAGCTTCTCCAGCTTATGACGCTCCTTGACTAGATGCTGCTGGTGGAGACCCAGATTAATTTGGGTATGGCAGTAGCAGTGATGGTGATACCCATGATGGTGAGGATACTGATGGCGTGGAGGACGAGGATGTGGATATCGATGGGCCTGAAAATGAAGAAGATGATGACGACAATACTGTTGCTAATAGTGGTGGCAACAACAACAACAACAATAACAACAATGAAGATGAGAATCAAGATGATGAGCCTCAGTACCGCAGGGCAGCATTCCATACACATACATCAGTTGATATGGGGGGCCAAGTTTGTGTCTTGCTAGAAGAAGTGTTGCAGCACCTGGACTTCACTGTGAGGCCACTCTATGTCACTAAGCACTTCAGTGAGCCTGGTATGAGAGACTACTATGAGACTGAGGTTCATATTCATGAGGCCTTGGGTGACACCGGAAGGTGGAGGAGTCGTTCATCACACCCTAGCACTTCACCCTTCTCCTCTGAGGAAGCTGCTGCCAATGATGCTGCTAGGAGGGCTTTATGGTCTATGAGTCACCAGTACCGTGGGTAGTTATACACTTCAGACTTCCGCTATGTTCTGAGACGTGCTAGTGGTACTGAGAGGACTTTCGTGCTAGTGGGAGATAACAGATATGGTCATATTGATATTCTTGCACGGATCAGTGCTGCACTAAACACAGACCTTGAGGGTGCTACTGCTGAAATAGACAGACTTCATGAAGAACTGCAGGGAGCTAATGCCAGGATTGCTCAACTGGAAGCTCAGCTTGCAGGACAACGTCCACTAGAGGAGGCAGCACCGCACAACTCTACAGCATCTCCTCTATGCAAGAGACTTCGCTATGGCACATCGGATGCTACCACTCGTCTAGGCTAGGATAGGATCTTAGGATGCCTACCCTTTATCTCTTTTGTTTCGATAGATCGTTCACTACAAGGATTTCGGTCTAATGCAACGCCGAGAAAGTGTTGCAAAAGACCCAAAAATGGTAGCAATAGTACTTTTGCTACTTTTTTTTGGTTAAAAGTCGTCATTGCACTTGTAACGGTTGCAATAGCATAATGCAACAATTTACGTTTTAGTTGCGACACACAACCCCTCTATTGCAACACTTTTGACGCTTTTGCAACACTTGGTGAGTGTTGTAACAATAGAAATTGCAACCACTATGGGTGTGGCAATAGTATCAATTGCAACGAACTAGGCATTGCTAGTGATACGTATTGTGACACGCTGGTCGTGTAGCAACACAATGCAATCGCAACGCAACACGGGTGTTGCAATCGTGGTTTTTGCTACGCGAAGAAAGGATTGCAATAGAGGTTCTCTATTGCCACGTCGCCTAAATGGTTACTATAGGTGGCTTAGGTTATTACAACGTCTTTGTAGGTTGGTTGCTACAGAGAGGTCATCTATTGCCACGTTTCTGAACTTAGCTTGGTTCCTACAGATAGTTGGTTGCTATAGGTAGATTCCTCTATTACCACCGTCATCTTTTTTGTAGTTGCAAAAGATAATTTCTCTATTGCCACGATTATCGCATCTATTGCCACGACTAATTGTGGTTGCTTTGTTTGGTAGCATAAATCATAATGAATGGAAATACATAATGAATGAAGCATCGACATATATTAAAACGAAATATAATTTGTTCATACAAATCTATAACAAAACACACCAAGTGTCAAACTAAATGAGAACACAAGTAGATAGATTAACACATAATAATGAATCCAGCACACAGAACTGTTTCGACTCTTTCGAATCAAAAGACCAATGTCTACTGTAGCAGCGAAGGTTGCCTTGATATGTATGTCGGCCATCGTCCCACATTCGCATGCTCCTCAAACTCAAGATTCATCCTGAAAAAATCATTGACACGCATTAGTTAAACTAAAATCCTAGAAGTATTTCTATATTGAGAACTAAGATCGTGCTCGTGCGTTGCTACGAGCAGTGAGAAATTCATAGTGCAATACTCACTATTGGAAACCGGATTTCCCTAAGTGTGCACATACCGCCAGGGAAATTCAATTTACCGTCAAGAAAATCAAAAATCAATTTCCCTGAGCAGATTTCTATCACATATCAATCAGTTTAGAAGTTGCAACCTTTAAATCAAATAAGCACCAAAGTTAAAATTGTTGTTATGGTAGAAACTCTAGATCAAAAACCCAAGTTAAATTTGGGGAATCTACATGATTGACACGATCCATTCCAATCGTCTTCTGTCCTTGCACATAAAAAAGAATAAAAAAATTGCTTGTTAAGGCAACGCTGTAAGAAACAGCGACAACTACTTACATATAATTTAGCATAATAGGCATCATTAGTGGCTACTTACTATTTGAAAGGAAAAACAGAAGCATAATGAGATTATTTGAGAGAAAAGACAGCAACATATTTGAAGCTAGTATCTCTTTATGATAACTGATCTCAGTTATGCCAATGTAGTGGCTATTTGCATGGAAACTGGGAATTAAATTGGCAATTGACAGAAGCAGTATTACATCATTATTGAAAAATTGGAGTGTCTTTGATAGAAAAACATAAGCAAACATAAATACTAATGGTGGGCTTAGGCGATTTGGGTACTCACACTTGCATGTTGAGATGGCCAAGCAGATCTGCTTGAACTTCCATTTTCCTAAGTCATAAGGTGTATATTTCTGCAACTAAGAACATATCACACAATGAAGCTTCATAGTCACATCACATAAGCATTGATATGGAAAAGTCACGGTAGTCCATAGCATCAGAATACTTCAAGTTTAATACAATCTAATTGTTGGCTTGTTTAAACATGTAGCAATTTAATTTCATGGAGAGAAAAAAATCACAGCTATGCAGTGAAAGTACTGTCATTATTTCGACACCAGTACAGAAGGTACCTTTCGTTGGCGTGGAGAACTGCTCTGATGTTTGCTTCAGACGATGCCTTTTCTTAACTGAATATGACAAGATGGATAGCTTCAGTAGGCTGTAAATAGTAAGAATGTTGTTAATGGAAAACTATGTTTGTGCATTAGCAATTGTAAACTGGTACTTAACACAAAAACAAATCAGGGAACCTCCCAAGAGTAACTGAATCATGTTAGCACATTTCCTACCTTTGAGAGAAACATGTACCTATAAGCACTACCAGATGCTTCAATTAAATCAACTAGAAACACATTTAATCAATTAAGTGCAACCACAACCGGATGCTGCTGTTGTCCAATGGAAAATAGGATATCGACCATTGCAAGAAACAAAAAACTAGAACATAACTGTGAATTCTTCATGATAGGCAATTACTGTACTTACATTTGCACGAACCAATGAGACGACCTAGCATATCTGCTGAAACTTACGTTTTCCGAGTCCTGCAAAGGGGTCGGGTCGGCCCGTTTCCGAAGTCGCTCCGCTCCTCTGTTTGGCCCACGGTTCGAAGCGGGTCGATCCAAGGAAAAAAAGGATCGAGAGGGGGTGACCCCTGTTGACCCACGGTGACCCTCGGGTCGAACCCCGGCGGCTCTCCTCCCATCGGCCGTTGCCCCGTCCTCCTCCCGCTCTCCTCCGATCTCTGCACGTCCTCCTCCCGGCCTCCGCTCTCCACCCGTCTCTCCGCCCGGCCGCCTCCGCTCTCCCGGATCCGTTCTTGCATCCTGCGCATCCACCGGATCGAGGTCGCCGTCGTCAGAAGCTGCCCCGGCCTCCCAGATCGGGTCGCCTCCGTCAGAAGCTGCTTGCCCCCTCCCAGATCGGGTCGCCGCTGTCGGAAGCTGCCTCAGGCCTCCCAGATCGGTTCACCATGGCCGGAACCTCCTCGCCGTTGGCTCCTTCAGCTCCGACTACATCACGAGGCAGCCACGATGAGCACCATCAAAGTGTAGATCCCACCCCTCTCCCTGCGCATAATGATATGTGGTGAGACATCTGCACAATCTCGTAGTTGCCTAGTTGATTATTTACTTTGGTTTTCTAAATTAGACACTAGGACGCATGCTTTGGGTCATCGATTCCTCTGTAGAATGTACAAGGGTGTGAATTGTCATCGATTTAATTTTGAAACTGCAATGAGGCATGCATTGTCACCTGGCAACAAGTGAATTTACCAACTTTATATTACCAAGAATGATGGAATAACTTTATATTGTCATCGATTTAAATCAGGAAAACCCAAGATTTTTTTCAGCATTTTTCGGCCTTATAGTTCTTTATTCGGATCCTGAGAATGAAAAAAGCAAACTTTCGAGAAGCCGCCTATGACAAAATTATAGTGTTAATTTATTTGAAAAAGAGGTGGATTTGGAGACCAACAGCATGCATTGATCCGCCAGACTTGTAAACGAATCGAATCCGTAGTTGCCTAGCAGATACAATAGCATGCATTGATCCGTCCTCACTAATAACATGATTCTTCCTTGAGATGGGAACTTGTCCAGCACATCTGGTATGTCAACAGCCAAATCACACATGTCCAATAGCAGTAGTCGTGAGGCCAAAACCAACTTGTCCAGCACTGACGTGATACTAATAACCATGTCCAATAGCAGTAGTCACACATCTGCTCATAGATTATAGCCTCAGGTCTGAACAAATTAGGCATGTTCTCCTTGTAGCACTTATACAAGTTCAGAATCACATTGAGTGCTGTTATACAGGTCTGAACCATCCAGTTCCAGTATTAGCACCATTTAACAATGGCCTCTCTTTTGATCTGCACCAGCATGTGAGGTGTAGGTTAAAATCTCAATAAAGGGCCATCGAAATCTCAACAGGTGTGTAATGAAAACAGTAACCTGTTATTGGTAAGTAGGTTCAGGGGATAACTATAACGAACAAATAATAGGATTCAGGTCCTTTTTCTTCACAGTCTTGAGGATCTTAATGATGCATTTCTCATTGTTGTTAACATTGATGCCCTCAAAGACTTCACTGTATTTTCCTCTACCAACTTTCCTGACAACTTCATAGTCATCCTGCTCACTGATAAAAAAGAAATTGTACTTGTCAGAAACCAACCAATAATTTAATGAATAATTTAATGGGTTGGGGGAACATAACAGTATAGTAGTAAACAAATTTTAAAAGCTGACAGTTATAGCATGACTGTCCAAAAGATTGGGAGTGATAACTAAAGGGTATAAAGTATGCTGAAGGATGATAACTGAGTTATCTTTGTGAGGTAGAAATCGTGCAACTGCATGCTAAAAAAATCCATGTGCTCACTGCTCAAGGAAATTTCAGTTTAGTTCTTTGGGTTGGGCACAAGATTATTCTTCTGTATTTGGGACTTGGAAGGTGCAGAGAGAAGAGAAACACCAGTCCTCGACATATTCTAAGGGTGGTATTTCTTTGCATATTTGGCATACCCCACTCCTATCCTACCTACAGCTATTTCTGGCTCAAGTTCTGATAACTACATATCTTAAAGCGAGATAGATCATGGATGACACCAGCTAGTCCTTCTACAGTTCCAATCATACAACACCTGCAAACAGCACTGCCTGCTTGGGCATTTAGGCAGTGAATGAATTTCCTGTTTCGCCCTGTTTTTCCTTTTTTTTTCAATTTCAAAAAGCATGCACAGCAAAATTTTGGTATTAATATATAGCACTACTTGTAAATTTGGTACCTATATATTATCATAGATTCATCAAACCAAAAACCGAATGTTTATCTTGAACCGGCCGGTAGCCAATATGAATGTGCAGTAGTGGTCCTACATCAACTTTTTTAGATGGGTTTCAGAATTTAGGAGTATTATTCAGGCAGTAAAGAGTACTGTTTCCTAGAAATTAATTCAATATGAAAAGAAAATCCAGTGCTGGGGCATGTCATGCTATCCTGGCAGCAGTAGGTTGCAGGCACTCCCCCATTTGCTGGGAGCAGGGCATGTCCTCTTCCTGGGGCATCTGCATCCATCCATCCATCATGTTAGTAAAAGACGGCCAAAGCACATTGTAGTGCTCACTAGCATCAACTAGACTGTCATAACATTTAAAAGACGGCCATGGTGTTGGCCTCGCCTCATATTAGCACTGTCATTGGTATTCCTCATAACGTTCTTGTTGGTTGTGGCTTCCTGTTGCAGAAAACTAATATTGTGATCCTCTTTACCATGTAGGCTGTGATTGGTGGATGCAACTCTGTTGCTGTGTTCCGGTCTGTGTTGATTTGGAGTGGACAGTTTGTAGCATATAAAACATCCATTTGAGTATATATGTTCACATGATTACACTTAGTATTTGATAGAATTACTGTTCTAGGGTGAAAGAACAGCAAGCAGCAGATATTACACATGCTGATGATGTGCTTGGAAGCTCTTGGATTTACCATGTTGAGGGGATGGTGACTGAATTTTGTACTTTCTGCATTGAAAGGAATTCCGTTGATAAAATGATTGATCTGCCCGGGGATTCTGAGGAAGAGAAATATCTTCACAAGTCACTCTTTGACTACGCTCGTGAAATGCCAACGAAACCATGTGGTAGTCTGCTTGTTGTTTACTACCTTCGGGTAAAGAATTTTTTTTTGAATTTAATACCAGATTTACAGGCACTCAGGATTAATGGAACTATAACTTTAGGATACACTGGTGTCATGGAATTGTCAGGCTGTTTAATTTTTCATCTATATTGATTTACTGCTCTATGACATGCACCTGTTCCTGATATTGAAGTTACAAATATAACAGTGGGAATTCAAATCAATTAGGCTCTTGTAAGATCAATTTGTATTAATCTAGGACAGAATAATTTTACTTATGATTTTGTACAGATAGGAATAACATACATATTCAGATAATTTGTGTTAATCTGGATGTGAGATCGATGGAGCCAGCAGCCAGTAAGCCGAGTCAACGCAGGACCGGCAGTATGGTGGTGCACGTACACTTTTCTCACTTGTTCAGCGGTCACGTACTTCTTGAAAGATCACGTACTGACGGTTCAGCGGTCACGTACTGCGAAACGCTGTGGCGAGGCACTCGCAAACGCTGCACCGTCAGCCAGGGTCGAACCCCGGATACCCTTGGAGCAGGCGGTTCACGTGGCCGCACGGAGCGGGGCGACCCTCGATCCTGGCTTGCCGCGGACCGCTCCGCACCCTTCGCAGGACTACGTTTTCCTGAGTAAAGGTAAAGATTTCTGGAAATAAGAAAATATCACATTAGTGAAGCATTTTTATGACGAAGCTGCTAGTTTACTCTATCATCAGAATACTTGAAGTTTAAGACAAATATAATTGTTCTGTAAAAACATGTATCACTTTAATTTCATAAAGAGGTGCAAGCACTGACAATATTCCAACACTGAAGGCACTGAATATAAATAAATTGTAGTACCCTACACTGTCAGTCTATCTCACATATTCATCAGAACAATCACTCTCTCATTGCAATTTAAAATACATATGAAATGAGTTTAGGATATAACATATTTACAGCAACTAGATCTGTGGTGCAAACAGGTAGAAGAATAAACACGCTACTTGCTTTCATTTGGTGACCTTCGTGGTGATGGTGCTCATCAGTTCGTTAAGGAGGATGCATCTAGTTCAGTGGAAGGACCGAATCAATAAGGAAACTAATAACCAGATAAGCGGAGAGAGCAGAGATACAGAGTACGAGGGGAGGGTTCGAGGGAGGGCACAGAACACACATTTGCTCTTCCGCAGCCGGCGGCGCAGGAACTCGACGGCGGCCAGAGCAGGGCTCTTCGGTGGTCGGCGGCGGGCGGCGGCGCAGGGCTCTTCGGCTGCCGGCAGTGTGGGACCTCGGCGGCCGGTGGCAGGACCTCGGCAGTCGCCGGCATGGCGGTGAGAGGCCTCAGCGAGTAGTTGAAGGGGAGTGCGAGGCTCGCTCCCCTCGGGTCCAGGCGCTCGCCGTGCGCCATGTGAGAGAAAGCGGATCTGAGACAGAGGGTAGGGGAAAAGATAGGGGAGGGAGAGACCGTGGCGGCGGATGGAGGAGTCGCGCCCTGGCTCGCTGCCGGTTTGGGGAAGCGGGGCCGGCGAAGAGCAGCAGGAGAGGAGGGACACAGGGAGACGGCGGCGTCCACGGGATTGGGCGGCGTTAGGGATGGCGGCGGCGGCCTGGATCGACGCAGAGGGAGGAGTTAGGGCACTCCCAATGGTAAATTAAATGTGGTTTCCATCTATATTAATTACGTGGACAGCTAAGAAAAATCTGATGTGGCACTAGAGTTATTGAGGAGAGAAGGTAAAAAATCAAGACACCGTTTCCTCCCCCAGACTCGACCTCCTCGCGCGGTTCAAGACGGGAAGACCTCACAGAAAAGCCATCGGGAAGACCTAGGTAGCGTCGTGCAGATCCGCTGCTCCCCTCCACCCTCCCGCGTGCCGCCGCCGCGTTCTCTCTCTCCGCGCGCGATGCGAGCTCCTCTCCCCCGCGCGCTCCTGTTCCCATGCGAGCTCCCTCCCTCGGCGCGCTTCTTTTCCGCCCTGTCGCCTGCCGTAAAATAGCGCCGCCGCTTTTTTTTTCTCTACTGCCGGATCCCCCCAGGTGCTGCCCCTCTCAAATCCCTCCCAAATCTTGTGTTGCTGGCCAAGAATCCATCCCAAATCCAGTTGTGCTCCCTCCCACTCCTTCCCTAATCTGTTGGACATGAATCCACTACGGCCGCCGTCATCAAGGTCCAAGCAACATAGGGTCACCGCCGCCAGCCTCCCTGCCGGTGTTGCTACAGTCGCCGCCGCCCCCTCCCTGACGGAGCTGCTACGGTCGCCGCCGCCAGCGTCCCTGCCGGAGCTGCTACGGTCGCCGCCACCCCCTCCCTGCCGGAGCTGCTATGGTCGCTGCCCCCCCCCCCCGCTCCCTGCCCGATCTGCACCAGCATCTCTGAAGGACCGATTAGGCGAACCAGAGAGGGGGGGAGTGAATGGGAGCCGATAAAAATTCTTCTCGAAGGAGATGAGAACTCCAACAAGATGAACACGGCTTCCAACTCACGTCTCCGACCCAACTACCCATGTTGGCCAAGACCACGCAGCCACTGGAGTGCTACTCGTCCTAGGAACCAACACTCAACCTTCCGAGTCAAAACTCACCAAACCACACAGCGGAAACTTGCACGGCTTGCTGCCTGTGCTACACCGGTCAGACCGATGGCCTGCGCCGGTCAGACCGGTGACACCGGTCAGACCGGTGGACAGATCCGGTCAGGCCGGTGGCTACAGCAGCCGCACAGCAAACGTTCCAGGAAGCCTCAGTGACTCCTCTAGGCCCTGGAACAAAAACCACCACGAAACACAGCCTGTGAGGAAGAAGAACCCCTCACAAAACCTAGCAAAACAACTCCAAACACGCCAAGAACTGATCAGCAGGACCACGGGACAAAACCACACGGACAAGGCTATTCCCCGAGACAAAAACCCACCAAGGGCTAGCACCGGTCAGACCGGTCAAGAGCACCGGTCAGACCGGTCGTGCCTGGGTAGCTCAGGATGAACAGCGCCCGCGAGTCAACTCCCCCAAATCCAACTCCCGATCTCCCGATTCGCTCCACGGTTTTGCACAAGACTTTGGGGATAGTAGGAACACCTCATGGGTACTCCATAGCCAAGATTTGGTCCACCAAAACTTGTCAAATCAAGAGGAATCGAAGAAATCCCACCAAGAACGCCTCTAACCCTAGAGCCACGAAAACCCCAAAATCGAGCCCCTTTGCTCACGGATTTGGAAGGGGAATCAAAGGGAAAAGAACCACGAAGGGTTCATGCATACATCCCCCACCAAATCCCAAAGAGAAAGGCCTCGAAATCGCTCCAAGAAAATCGCCAAGAAAGGGCTCCGAAAATCACCAAAAAGGAGAAACGGGAAAGACACATCCAAGCCTTGAGGAACCACGCCGAATCATCTATACATACCAAAGAGGTTCATACAAGGTCTAGCTTGCCGCCCGATCATCCTTCCCTCTCACAAGATCTCACCATGAAGCTCTCAAGCTAGTCCTACGAAAATCCTAAGAAAATAGGAAGGAAAATAGGAAAACCAAATGAGCTAGGGTTCCAAGAGATGGCTGCCATCCTCTCACCACTTGGGTTATATGGAGGCAACCGAAAGACGAAAATACCCTTACTAGCTAACTAGGGATACATGCCCCTCGAGGGCGAAATTGGAAGTCTTTGTCTTCGCACCATCGGACGGATGCCCAGCGACCGCAAACTTGCTTAGCCTCGACGCAAACCTTACGATCCCGACACGTGTCCTCCGCTTCGAAGATTCCGGACTGCGTCGTCGCACACCGGTCAGACCGGTGCTCCTCACCGGTCAGACCGGTACCCACCGGTCAGACCGGTCAGACCCACCAGTCAGACCGGTCTGGAGCTGCTGCACCTCCGTCTTCGGTTCTTCGGTCTTGGCTTTGTGGATCAACCAAGGAACCCAGTGATTTTCTGGTGAACCACCGGAAACCCCGCGAACTCGGTGTAGCCTCCGCCAATCACCACTCATGACTCGGCTCCCACGTAGTCCCGGCTCGACCTTGGTTTTGAGGCTCAACCAAGAAACCGTCCATGACTTCATCTTGCCGTTCTTGCCACCATGCGGCCCGCACTTGACCCCGCTGGCCACCGGGTCCCTCGAACCAAGCCTACTTGTCTTCTCCACACCTGGAGGCCTCACCGGCAACGACCTTTCACGCTTGTTCTTCACCTGCACCTGCACCAGTCAAGCCGCAACCTGCATCTGCAATACTTAGCCAAGAATCAGTCCACACCACGTTGTCAATCACTCATCACACCAGGAAGCGACCATCCACCGGTCCTCGAACCACACCTGGCTCTCAATCTCCCCCTTGATGAGTGCATTGACAACACACACGTTTTGGTAACCAAGAGAAAAGGAAAAGAAAAGAAACGACTAAAAGGAACTCCAACAAGCGATCGAAAGCCAAAGAAAAGGCAAAGAGCAAGATCACTTGAAGAAGACAAGTCTCGGACCCCTTAGGCAAGGGCAACGGCTCGACACATCCGAGACAAAACATGCTCAAGCAAAGAGCACAAACCATCAAACCAAAACTCGAAAACCACAAAGAGCTCCCCCTGCACACATGCAAACTCCCCCTGAACCAATGCAACTCCCCCTGGACAAATGCATGCGAACCACTTCACGAAACAGAGCAGCTGCAACAGCTCAGCTCTGACCGGTCAGACCGGTCGACACCACCGGTCAGACCGGTGCGCAACATGTGAACAGGACCAGCACTCTGACCGGTCAGACCGGTGACCTCAACCGGTCAGACCGGTGCACAACAGAGCCCAAAAATGGCTCGAAACCACCTGAAAACCTTCCAAATGCATTCAGTAGGCCAAAACATGCTCAAACTTCTCCCCCTTGTTGACAATGCATGAATCAAGCCAAAAATGCAAAAAATGCAACCTAGAGCTTCTCAAATAGACAAAATTCCACATAGGATGCTACACATGTCCAAATGAGCAAGTTAGATACTCTATAGCATCGTAATGACATAAACTTCATGATCACCAAGTTTCACATCCATTGGGCGAAGCTAAGATAGAATTGAGCAATTTTGCGAAAAATCACCCTCTCATGAGCAAAGTCCTAAACATGAGCAAAACATGTCAAGATGGCAAAGCCACACAAACTTCATGCTAGGACAACCATTCTAAGCATAAGACCATCATAAACACCCACAAGCACCTCATGTCATGTCAAAGCCATCGAGCCATGTGCCTACTTCTATATATGAGACTTCTCATTGGTAGGCATCATGCAACGATTTAGCACCCAAAGCAAATTAAAATTAGCACATATGACATGGGAACACATTTTCCAAGCACTTTACATTTCATTTTTCAGATTTATAATTGGTACATGAAATGTCTTTGCGACAAAAAGGAACTTATGCCCCTCCACAAGATGAAGCATGGGGGCTAAACATTCATGATGGCAAATGAGCCTTTGGCCCCATATGATCAAAATAAGCTATCAAACCACAAATTAAGCATAGCCAAGCCACTAAAACATGTCAAGATCATGTAAAGGCATTTACTCATAAGAGAGCATATATATGAAATTTTTCAAAAACATAGCCATCAACCATGGATACAAACCAAGATTATCAAGAGCTAAGCCAAACTAACCATAGCTTACCAAATTAGCTCACAAAGACATATATATCATCCCATGGTGAACAATGTATATAGGAGAAGCCTTTCCTAAACACTGCATATGATACAAAATGCATGCAACCTAAGATACAAAGATGCCTATACATCATGTTACATATGCCATGCAAGAAATGCACAAAGGAAAGCTATACATATGCTACAAAGGAGCTCCCACACGCCAACTCAAGAAATCAAACAAACACCAAGCTCCCCCCGCAAACGAGTGAAAGTTGCTTGATCTAGGGGTTTGGTGAAAATATCGGCTAGTTGTTCATGTGTGGGTACATGGATCAAAGCTATCTTCCCTTTCTCTACGTTGTCTCTCAGAAAATGATACCTCACTTCTATGTGCTTGGTTTTGGAATGGAGCACTGGGTTCTTTGCAACGCTTATGGCACTGGTGCTATCACATTGAAGTGGGATATGGGTATACTCCTCACCAAAGTCACTCATGGTGTATGTGATCCAAAGGAGCTGAGAGCAACAACTAGCTGCGGCCACATACTCTGCCTCGGTAGTGGATTGAGCAACACTCGACTGTTTGCGGGAAGACCAAGATACCAAAGAAGAACCCAAGAACTGGCAAGTCCCAGAAGTGGACTTCCTATCCAACCGACACCCGGCAAAGTCCGCGTCTGAAAATCCATGAAGCGCCAAAGAAGAAGACGCAGAGTACCAAAGACCGAAGTCGGGAGTGTGTCGCAAATACCTGAAAATGCGCTTGACTGCTTGCCGATGCGAAGTCCTCAGAGACGCTTGAAAACGAGCGCACAGACACACCGAGAATTGGATGTCCGGCCTCATCGCCGTCAAGTAGAGGAGTGACCCGATCATGCTCCGGTACTCCTTCTGGTCCACGTGTTCACCTTCCTCGTCCGCATCAAGAGCTGTAGTCCTACTCATAGGCGTTGCCATAGCCTTGGAGTCCTCCATCTTGAACTTCCTCACAATGTCCTTGGTGTACTTAGCTTGGTGCACAAATGTTCCTTCCTTTGATTGCTTGATTTGTAGCCCAAGGAAGAACTGCAACTCGCCCATCATGCTCATCTCAAATTCCCTGCTCATGTCTTCTGCAAACCTTGCAACAAGAGAGTTAGACGAGCCACCAAAGACAATATCATCCACGTATACCTGCACAATTAGGATATCTCTGCCCTGCCTAAGGAGAAACAAGGTCTGGTCGACCTTCCCCATCTCAAACCCTCTCTCAAACAGGAACCCCCTCAACCTACCATACCAAGCTCTAGGCGCCTGCTTCAACCCATACAGCGCCTTCCTCAACTTGTACACCCGGTGAGGGTACTTCTCACTCTCAAACCCCGGTGGTTGCCTCACAAACACCTCTTCCTCCAACACACCGTTCAGAAAAGCACTCTTCACATCCATTTGGTATAACATGAACCCTTTAGCCACGGAAAAGGCTAGAAGGATCCTGATCGCCTCCAAACGAGCTACAGGAGCGAAAGTCTCCTCGTAGTCGATCCCCTCTTTCTGACTGTACCCCTGAGCAACAAGTCTCGACTTGTTCCTCACCACTTCTCCTTTCTCTCCCTCTTTATTTTTCCACACCAATTTTGTCCCAATCGGCTTACACCCTGGGGGAGGGTCAACCAACACCCAAACTTGGTTCCTCTCAAAATTCTCCAACTCCTCATGCATCGAGTTAACCCAATTATGATCAGATAACGCGTGTCCAATGTCTTTGGGCTCAAAGGTGGCAACAAAAGCAGCATGAGCGAAATGAGAATTGTTCCGAACCCTCGACCGTGTAGTACGTTCATTCATGTCGCCGAAGATTCTCGAAGCTGGGTGATCCAGTTGCACTCGTCGGGGAGGTTCTTGCCTTGATGCTACCTTCCCCTCAACAGCAGCTTCGCCTTGATCTGGGTTTGTCGTTGTAGGTGTGGGAGAGGGTCCATTCTCGATCGTCGTCGAAGTAGTAGGTACATGTTCAGTCGCGGGCATCACACCGCCATCTTCATCATCTCCATGTTCATGCTCCTCCTCCTGAAAGATCTCCTCGCCAAGTTCGTCGTCACCTGCACACTCAAAAACAAGCTGACTACGTGGCTGTGTCTCGTCGAAGGTTACCTCACAAGTCTCCACGATTTGGTTAGTTTCAAGATTGAGCACACGAAATGCTCTAGAATGAGATGCATAACCAAAGAAAATGCCATCGACAGACCTAGCCTCGAACTTGTCCAACTTCTTCCCTTTCTTCAGAATGAAGCATTGACAACCAAAGACATGGAAGTGACTCACCTTGGGTGTGCGACCGTGCATCAACTCGTAACAGGTTTTCTTCTTGTGAACCCTGAGGTAGATCCTGTTCGACACATGGCACGCGGTATTGACCGCCTCAGCCCAGAACCTTCTCGGAGTCCTATGCTCGTCGAGCATCGTCCGAGCCATCTCGCACAAGGTCCTGTTTTTCCTTTCCACCACGCCATTCTGGAGAGGCGTATACGGACTCGAAAACTGATGTTCAAGACCCAAGTCATGGCAAAAGGTTTCGAAGCGAGAGTTTTTTAATTCCGAGCCATTGTCACTGCGGATCGCTCGTATGGCATCTCCGTGCCTCTCGTTTCTTAACCTCAAGACAAGATCTCGAACCAAACCAAACGTCTCCCCCTTCTCCTCAAGAAAGAACACCCATGCATACCGAGAGTAGTCATCCACCACAACAAGGACATACCACTTCCCACCCGCAGATCGCACACGAGCTGGGCCAACAAGGTCCATATGGAGCAGCTCGCATGGACGCTCAGTCATCACATCGGTGAGAGGCGGGTGGGAAGAGGCTACCATCTTGGCATGCCTACACGGCGCACAAACCAACTCTTTCTCAAACCTCAACCATGGCAATCCTCGGACCAAATTGTGTTTACTCAAGCGAGACAAAAGGTCAAAGCTCAAGTGACCCAACTTCCTATGCCACTTCCACAACTCACTCGAAGAACCAGCCAAGAAGCAACGCTCCACACCAGAAGACTGAGAAAAATCAGCTCGGAACACTTGACCCTCGGGAACGATCATGCAAACAAGATCCCCCTGAGAATCTAAAATCCGAGAACCACCAGGCCGAAACAACACCTCAAAACCCTCATCCAACAACTGGGACACAGAAAGCAAGTTGTATCCAAGCGATTGAACAAGAGCAACACGTCTGAGAGTGATCTTGTTACTTACCTTAATCTCACCTTCTGACAGCACACGCCCTCGCCCATTGTCCCCAAAGGTGATGTACTTCTTTGTCACCACCGGGACGAGACTTGAGAACCACCCCTTGTCTCCGGTCATATGCCTCGAGCAACTGGAGTCAATCAACCAAATGTTCTTCAAGTCTCCCACCTGAAATTCAAAAGCGAGCACGTGAGTGAACAAACGACTCAGCACTGGGGTTAGTACCAAAAGAGTAAAACCAGTGCCGAGCCATTTGCTCCAAAGTGGGGTTAGCACAAACCAAATCATCACGCCTATCAAAGCTACCACCACGAACACCACCACGGTAACCACCACGAGGGAACCAACCCTCTCTAGCTGGAGGAGGACGAAAACCACGAAAGGGAAACCGTGGATCGTTCCTCCTATCCATCTCAAAGCTACGACTCTTCCCACCCTCGTATTGAGCACGAGGTGGAGAACGCCTAGCAAACTGACCACCTGCAAACTTTCCAGACCAACCACCAGAACCACGACCTCCAGAACCAAACCGAGCATCCTCACGAGCACGAAACCCGACTCGCTGTTTGCCCAGACCTGCACTGGTCTGACCGGTGTAGTACACCGGTCTGACCGGTGTAGCTCGGCCAGCAGCAACACCTGCAGCCTTCCGGTCTCCCCAAGCCAGAACCGTCCTCACAATCGCCTTGGCCCTGGGCATCAGCATACGAGGCTCAGGTACACCATTAGAGGGGTGGTACCTGTCCTTCTTAGCCCACTCTCTAGCCATTCTCTCCTCACGCTTCCTCTTGAAGCAAAACTCATCCTTGTGACCATCTCTCCCACAATACCCACAATGGAACTTTATGGGCTGTGGCTTAGGCTTAGGCTTGGGTTGGGGCTGCCTACTCGGCTTCTCACCCTTCTTCTCTCCTTCCTCACCTCCCTTTGGGCTCACAAACTTCACCGGTTTCTGAAAATCATTTGTTGGGTGAGGGAATATGGGTGGATCTGGAGTAGTGTCAAGTTTGTTTCTGAGATGGTTAGGCTTGGGCTCAAACTTGTTCTTGTGTCTGTTTGGTGGTGGGATAGGAATCTCTCCAACTCTCTCAACTCCCTCACCACAGTTCTCTCCAAGCTTGTCAGCCCCAAGTGCCTGACCATCATAGCGTTTGAAAGCCGCTATCATGATACCAAGCTGAGGCTCCTGACCCGACAACCAGCTCATACATTTTCTCAGCTCATCATTCTCATCCTGCAAGCGATCAACATAATGTGCAAGCTCCAAATTCTTAACCGCATGTAATTCACAAGTAGAGCAAGAAGTGGGAATAGGCTCTTTCAACTTAGCCTCAAGCGAAACAGTGTAAGCATGCATCTCATCAATCTTTCCATGCAAAACAGGTTAAGAAGTGCAATCACCTAGCAAAGCAGGTCTAGACTTAAGCTCAGCCACTTCGACCCTAAGCATATCTAGTTCATCACAAGTAGAAGCATGCTTATCCTTAAGAGCAGTAAGATCAGCTAGGTTCACAGAGCAATCACAACAATCAATCTCATCAGAAACCACAGGAGAAGCCTTAAGCGAATCAATCTCAAGCTTAGCATCTAGGTTCTGGGTTTCTAGCTCAGCCACACGGTTCCTAGCATCTTCTAGTGAGGCCCTAAGTTCTTTCCTCATCTTCTTGGCCCCTCTAAGCATGTGATCGCGGTTATCAAGCAAGTCAACCAACTCATCATTCTCCTTGCGCAAAGAAGAGAGCTCATCACATACCTCATCCTCGGAGTCAGAGTCCGAGTCACTCTGGTGGCTCTTCTTGCTGCCGGAGCTACGGGCCATGCCGCAGAAGCCATCTCCCGCGAAGCAGCTCAACCCGCTCAAGTTCCTGGATGACTTCTTGTTCTTGCGCCGATCACCTTCATCTTCACTGCTACTCGAGCTCGAGGAAGAGTAGGCGGAGCTGGAGTCGACGTAGCTCGCTCCGACCATTGCTCGGGCCTTCCTGCCGCGGCCATCCTTCTTCCTCAACCGTCGCTCGTCCTTGTGCTTGTTCTTGTGCTTGTGATCGCGCCTCGATCGGTACTTGCCATCCTTGCTCGATCGGTGCCTGTAGCCGTCCTTGTTCTCCGTCTTCTCCGGGTAGTCGGCGACGAAGTGTCCTGGCTTGCCGCACTAAAAGCACGTCCGTGCTGTCCTCCCCGTGTTCACCCGGTCCTCGTGCAGCCTCTCGAACCGCCTGGTAAGCAACGCCAGCTCGTCCTCTCCAAGCACGTCGAACTCCTCATCTGGCAAAGACATCAAAGAAGACAGAGAGTACATCCTTGAGGATGCGTTAGCGTTAGACTTAGCTCCTTTGCCACTAACGAGAGTGAGACTATGAGAATCAGTCGGGCTCTCGATCTTGGCTGTCATACCACGGTCCAACTCAGCCGACTTGAGCTTCGAGAACAGCTCGTTCACCGTCAAGGTGTCATACTTCTCGGACTCAACAATAGCCTCAAACTTCCCGTCCCATACGGTACGATCCAACGAGTGCAAGAGCTTCACGGCTCTATCATGATCATTGTATGGGAGGATGTCCACATTGGCTCTCATGTTGTTCACAACGACCGTAAATCACTGGAAAACGGCATCGACGGACTCACCGGGGAGATGTGTGAAGTTCTCGTACTCTCTCCGGTAAGTCGCGTACATCCAAGCCTGAACCTGAGCATTCCCAGCATGAGCATCCTTCAACTGCTCCCAAATCCTACAAGCTAAGTCCTCTGTCTGAACCCGATCGAATTCAGGCTGACACAGAGCACGAAACAAGTAGTCGACAGCCTTGTTGTTGGTTTCGAACATATCCCTCGATCCTGGAGCAAGGAAGTTCATCGGATGAACGTAAGCTGTGTTCACCGTGACATCCCAAAGGATCTGACCCTTTCCGCAGAGGAACGCCGCCATCCGCCTTTGCCACATCTGGTAGTTCTTCCCATCGAAGTGCGGAGGACCCGAACCCCGTTCCTGGTACGCCATCTTTGGATCTTAGACTGGTAAGAGTCAATAAAGACCCGAACCGGCTCTGATACCAATTGAAGGACCGATTAGGCGAACCAGAGAGGGGGGGAGTGATTGGGTGCCGATAAAAATTCTTCTCGAAGGAGATGAGAACTCCAACAAGACGAACACGGCTTCCAACTCACGTCTCCGACCCAACTACCCAAGTTGGCCAAGACCACGTAGCCACTGGAGTGCTACTGGTCCTAGGAACCAACACTCAACCTTCCGAGTCAAAACTCACCAAACCACACAGCGGAAACTTGCACGGCTTGCTGCCTGTGCTACACCGGTCAGACCGATGGCTTGCGCCGGTCAGACCGGTGACACCGGTCAGACCGGTGGACAGATCCGGTCAGGCCGGTGGCTACAGCAGCTGCACAGCAAACGTTCCAGGAAGCCTCAGTGACTCCTCTAGGCCCTGGAACAAAAACCACCACAAAACACAGCATGTGAGGAAGAAGAACCCCTCACAAAACCTAGCAAAACAACTCCAAACACGCCAAGAACTGATCAGCAGGACCACGGGATAAAACCACACAGACAAGGCTATTCCCCGAGACAAAAACCCACCAAGGGCTAGCACCAGTCAGACCGGTCAAGAGCAACAGTCAGACCGGTCATGCCTGGGTAGCTCAGGATGAACAGCGCCCGCGAGTCAACTCCCCCAAATCCAACTCCCGATCTCCCGATTCGCTCCACGGTTTTGCACAAGACTTTGGGGATAGTAGAAACACCTCATGGGTACTCCATAGCCAAGATTTGGTCCACCAAAACTTGTCAAATCAAGAGGAATCGAAGAAATCCCACCAAGAACGCCTCTAACCCTAGAGCCACGAAAACCCCAAAATCGAGCCCCTTTGCTCACGGATTTGGAAGGGGAATCAAAGGGAAAAGAACCACGAAGGGTTCATGCATACATCCCCCACCAAATCCCAAAGAGAAAGGCCTCGAAATCGCTCCAAGAAAATCGCCAAGAAAGGGCTCCAAAAATCAGCAAAAAGGAGAAACGGGAAAGACACATCCAAGCCTTGAGGAACCACGCCGAATCATCTATACATACCAAAGAGGTTCATACAAGGTCTAGCTTGCCGCCCGATCATCCTTTCCTCTCACAAGATCTCACCATGAAGCTCTCAAGCTAGTCCTACGAAAATCCTAAGAAAATAGGAAGGAAAATAGGAAAACCAAATGAGCTAGGGTTCCAAGAGATGGCTGCCATCCTCTCACCACTTGGGTTATATGGAGGCAACCGAAAGATGAAAATACCCTTACTAGCTAACTAGGGATACATGCCCCTCGAGGGCGAAATTGGAAGTCTTTGTCTTCGCACCATCGGACGAATGCCCAGCAACCGCAAACTTGCTTAGCCTCGACGCAAGCCTTGCGATCCCGACGCGTGTCCTCCGCTTCGAAGATTCCGGACTGCGTCGTCGCACACCGGTCAGACCGGTGCTCCTCACCGATCAGACCGGTACCCACCGGTCAGACCGGTCAGACCCACCGGTCAGACCGGTCTGGAGCTACTGCACCTCCGTCTTCGGTTCTTCGGTCTTGGCTTTGTGGATCAACCAAGGAACCCAGTGATTTTCTGGTGAACCACCGAAAACCCCGCGAACTCGGTGTAGCCTCCGCCAATCACCACTCATGACTCGGCTCCCACGTAGTCCCGGCTCGACCTTGGTTTTGAGGCTCAACCAAGAAACCGTCTATGACTTCATCTTGCCGTTCTTGCCACCATGCGGCCCGCACTTGACCCCGCTGGCCACCGGGTCCTTCGAACCAAGCCTACTTGTCTTCTCCACACCTGGAGGCCTCACCGGCAACGACCTTTCACGCTTGTTCTTCACCTGCACCTGCACCAGTCAAGCCGCAACCTGCATCTGCAATACTTAGCCAAGAATCAGTCCACACCACGTTGTCAATCACTCATCACACCAGGAAGCGACCATCCACCGGTCCTCGAACCACACCTGGCTCTCAATCTCCAGCACTTGGAAGTCTTGAAGCTGCTGGTTTTCCTGCCTGGTGGATTAGTTCTTCTTCGACGGTCTCTAATCAAGGGTATGTTTACTTGTACATTGAAAATTCTTATTATGATTCAGCGAAGATTGTTCCTTGTTTGATAGTTCAATGATAGTGAAATCATGTTTAAGGCTTGTTAATTGTAGTTAGGAAAAATTGATACCCTGGTTTAATTGTTCATGATGTTTTCTTAAAAATTTTAGGATGCACAGGTGCAACCTTTGCAGAAAATTCCTATTTTGATCCTTCATCCTTCATAATTTGAAAACATTTACCTGCACTATCAAACAGCCCTGCGTACTGTTTGTGATACATGCAAATTGGGCAGGTCACATGATTACTTGATTCGTATAGGGATTTGTTTAGTTTGTACCATGGGAGCTGTTTGCCAGCACTTATTTTTGCCATTGCACGTGGTATCCATCTTTAATAAGTTTGATTTGTGTAAGTGTTCTGATGTTGGGTGACTCAGCTGTGTAAATTGGTACTTCAATTATTGATATGGCATCAGGTACCAATTTGCCCCTAACTCAAAGGCCAAATTAGATGTCATTCTATAACTTGTGCAGCCAACCTTTCAAAAATAGGCCATGATTTTTATTTTTTTTGAAAAATCAGATGTCATCAAACACTTTTAGTACCTTTTACTACCATGTGATTACTGATTAGGGAAAAGCCATGATCAAAATATGCTCTGAAGGCTAAAACAGATTTCTAGGTGACAAATAAAAGATACTGGAGGGAGTACCTAGTCTGTTAATATTGTGATGTGAATGGTCATGTCAATGTGCCTATGTAGAAAAATCGAAACACTATACGTGCAAGAAAATAAGTACATTTAATGAGTTTCCTTGACTGATGTACTGAAGACTGCACCCTTACTTCCTTCATGCTGCTATTAGAGAAAGAAGTGATATTCTTTATTGTCTCTTTAGGTGAACCATCTGAAACAATGCAATCCACCTGTGGTACAGCACCATCTGCATCTGGCGTGATAGTAAAACCTGTGGTGCATGTCACACATATGTGTATTCAACACAGTTGACAGTATCAGGCTCACCCATTTCTAGGCAAATACTATGATTTTTTTTATTTGCTCACATGAGATATGTCCTTATTAATGTACAGATACAAATGTACTTATATTTGAAACTGTGAATGCATGCTTTATGTCACTCTGTAGTCTATCCTTCAATATTGAATACTGAATAAATGATTGTTCTGCATCTGTGTCTATTGTATATATTTCCATGGAAAATATATCACCATTTGAGAACCTAGATGCTTTGTTAGAACTGCACTTACCAGTCCTCTCTGCAGACATAGCTCGCTCACCTTCATGGCCAACTTATCAGTGATGAATAAATTGTACATATGAAAAATTGATGTCCTGGTTTAATTCTTAATGATGTTTTCTTTAACAGTTTTAGGATCATTCAGTGATGAATAAATTCTACATATGAAAAACTAATGCCCTTGTTTATTTTTTAGGATGTACCCCCCAGGTGGATTTAGCAATTTTCTCCAGTTAAACAGCAGTCCAGAAAATTGTCATTTAGTTGGCAATAGAACAAGCAGAACTACAATTTCTCCAAGTGCTCCAAGTTTTCAAGGAACCCCTCCAGGTGATAGTAATGCACAAGAGAAAGAAACAATCAATATTGATGAGGGTGACACTATCGAAGACGAAAGGAAAGAGAAGCGATTGAACTGGACGAAAGATGAAGATATTAGATTGGTAAGCAACCTTTCTTAAACTGCAATTTGGCTGATGCTGAAAAATTATGTTGTGGTGTAAACTTAACTTGGGCTGTTTTCTGAATGTAGGCTTCTGCTTGGGTGCATAACTCAAAGGACCTAGTGGATGGAACTGACAGGAAGGCTGATCAATATTGGGCTTCTGTTACTGAAGAATACAACAAAAGCACAGAGCCTTGCCGCAAAAGAAACAAAAACCAGCTAAAACTTCGTTGGGATCGGGTTAAGAAACCAATAGCCGAGTTTCATGGTTGTTGGGTACAGACCAATGGTGTATACAGAAGCGGTTATAGTGATGACCAATTGATGGAAATGACTGAAAAGATGTATTACACTAGCCATAAAGACAAAGATTTCATGTTGAAGCATATATGGAAGGTTGTGAGATAAGAAAGGAAGTGGTCTGCTTATGTTAAAAATCTGCTAGATAAGAGAAAAGTGAATAACATGGGTTCAGCTAATAAGAGGGCTGAAGTTGTGAATTTGGGAGATGATCCTAACATTCGTCCAATTAGACATAAGAAGGTTAAGGATGAGCGCTATGGAAAAAAGAAGACTCCTCAGGTTTATTCTGCAGTTAGTGAGAAACTAGACAAGTTAATTGCAGTTAGTGAGAAACTAGACAAGGGTCGTGACAAGATGTCAGAGAAGCAGCAGCAATTGGCAAATAGTAAGGTTGAAGCTGCTAGGTTGAATGATCAGGCAGCAGAAAAACAACTAAAGTGCAAAATGCTAGACACTTACAGAGAGTTGCTGGTAGCACCAACAACTGAAATGAATGCTTTTGCTTTGGCTGAGAGAGAGAAAGCACTAGAGTGTATGAGATTAGCTTTATTTTCTAAAGAAAATTAAGGTATTCCGTAAATAATAATTGTGAAAATGCAGTATTTATTTCTGATTTAGTACTGAATATTTATTTTGTTTGTGACAGAAGCTTGTGTAGAAGTTGCATGTTGGTGTCCAGAAGCTTAAGTGCATAATGGTAAGTTGATGTTCCTTTTTCCATGATTGTTACAATATTTTCTTTTTGGCTCCAATGCAAATTATGCATATACTTGTGAAAGGCTCAGAATCCAACTTTCGAAACAAAAAAGGCTTTCTACATTTGTTTGTGCAATCACTTTCACGCCAGCATTTCTGGAATTCTTGGATACTCTTGTCAGATAATTGATGATGCATTTTAGACTAGGTGCAGTGTCTTGTTGGTTGGCTAGCTGACACCTGCGTTTCTCCTTTTGCATTGTTCTTAATTCTGTACCTGTTAGTTTGGAACTACAATTCTGTAGTAGAAGGTTCAGACTTCATTAAGTCAACTAAAATGCCAGAAACTTGTCTGATTATGCATCTGTAGTTTAGAACTAGATGAACACTCTGATCCATTAGTATGTGCTGACCAGGAACTTGTCTGATTAAGCATCTGTAGTTTAAAACATGACCAGAAATTAATAGTAGTTTAAATAGTTTTAGTTCTCCAGTTTCTCATTTTATAAAATAAGTTCCAAGGCTGATCAAAGTATCAAAATTACATGTCAGACTTCTTTGACATACTCATTTTGCAATGGATACATTTCAGCTGTGTCAGCACAATGTAGTTTGTCCCCATTTGCGTCATAAATTATCTTTGTCCTTTGTGGTTGGTCGAGAAGGGAACTCATAGGATGCTAGTACTTTGTAAAATTCTTCCTGTAAATTGAAGTATTTATTACTTAGTGCACCACTAATTCTTAGTGTAAAAACAGCCCACTACTATATATTTCGTGGGCATATGAAACTGAAGTGTTTATTAGTTAATGGACCACTATTTCTTAGTGTAAACACAGCCCACTACAGTATATTTCGTGGGCATATAAAAGAACCACCAGTACCACACTATATCGACCTGTAGTTCTCCTCTTTGCCTACTCCAAATGTCTCAACAGCCACCAAATGATGCTGAACCTCATGATGAGGATGATGCTGTAGATCCAGAAGACTTATACCCATTTGATGAATTTCTAGCTGAGCAAGAAGTATTAGAAGAGATACAACTTGAAATGGTTGCTGAATTGAAGGCAGACTTTGAAGTTCTTGAAGAAGGGAGGAGACGCAATAGTGGAACAAGGAGAAATTTATCAAGGCCTCGTGAAGAAGCCAATCAGCGTCTTATGGATGACTATTTCTCAGAGAATCCTGTCTACAATTCTACAATATTTTGTATAAGGTTCAGGATGAGGAGGCCTCTATTTTTGCGCATTGTCGAAGCCCTGGGTGAGTGGTCACCATTTTTTACATTGAGATGTGATGCTACTAATCACCCTGGGCTATCACCAATCCAAAAGTGCACTGCTGCTATAAGGGAGTTAGCAACTGGGAGCTCCGCAGACCAGTTTGATGAGTATATTAAGATCAGTGAAAGTACTGCAGTAGAGTGTTTGAAGTTGTTTGTGAAGGGAGTGAATGAGAAATTTGGGGTTGAGTACTTGAGGCGACCTACAGTACAAGATATGGAGCGCTTATTGGCGAAAAGTGAGCGTGATGGGTTCCCGGGACGGTAGGGAGTGTTGATTGTATGCATTGGCGCCGGGAAAAAAATCCTTATGGATGGAAGGGTATGTACACCCGTGGTGATCATGGTGTGCCTACTATCATTCTAGAGGCAGTTGCTTCGCACGACCTTTGGATATGGCACGCCTTCTTTGGTGTTCCCGGATCCAACAACGACATCAATGTGCTTAACCAATCCCATTTGTTTATCGAGTAGCTGAGAGGAGAAGCCCCTAAGGTCGAGTATTCTATCAATGGAAGACAATATAATCTTCCTTATTACCTTGCTGATGGCATATACCCAGAGTGGCCTGTTTTTGTGAAGTTTATACGTGAACCGCAAACTGATAAGCATAAACTATTTGTACAAAAGCAAGAAGGGGCAAGAAAGGAAGTTGAATGTGCCTTTGGCATTTTGCAGTCTCGCTTTGGTATTTTGCGACGACCAGCACGTCTCTATGAGCAAGAGGATCTTGAGAGTATCATGCTTGCTTGTATAATCCTCCACAACATGATAATTGAAGATGAAAAGGCTTAAAACCAGGTTTAATAGGTAAATTATGCTCAACTAAATCACGACTTAAACCAGGCATTTCAGTGTAATTCCATGCAAAGCAGTCGGCATACTCCTTTAATAACTTTATTAATTCTGATTTAAATATAGGATCAAGATTCTTGTTTACAAATGTCGACCTAGGTATAGTGCCATCACCAATGTCTACCTCCTCAAGAGGATCAGCCGACGTAAACCCTTGTCCTAACTTCCCTAAATCATCCAATTCATCGATGGCTTCACACGTATCGTTCTTATGCGCCCGATAGTGATCAATCCTTTGCTGCAACCACTCTTTAGTTGAACTCATTGATTCACATGAAGTGGTTTAGCCGATTTTTGATCGGCTTTATGACAGCAGGGATGAAACCATCGATGGAACAGCTTACAAACTCATAATCAGTTAAATCTAAGCCAGATAGACATTTTACATCATCATGCACATTTATAGAATGACTATCAGCTACAGCTATACAAGCAGAATTATCTCCATGCACAACTTCTACCTCATCGCCTATCCATTGTATTAAAAACTGATGCAAGGTAGAAGGCACACATCTATTTGCATGAATCCAATCACGACCAAGGATCAAGCTGAAGTTACCTTGTGTCTCAGCGACGAAGAAGGCCGTAGCTAGCATCTTGCTTCCAATAGTGAGATCCATGGAGATAACGCCTTTGGCACATATCGGCTCATCTCCTCCCACAACGCTGACGGTCATGTTGGTCTTGATCAGTTCATCATCTGAACCCCCAAGCTTCTTGAGCAGAGAATACGGCATCAAGTTAACAATCGCACCTCCATCCACCAGCATCCGAGAGATAGGCTTCAAATTGAGGTGACCTCTCATATACAAAGCCTTCATATGATTATCAGTGTCTTTAGGCTTCTGGAATACCGCATCCTTTGGCCCAAAATCAAGATGAGTGAAGTCCTCCTCCGAAGGTGCAGAGCCATCCACGAATAAATGAACCACATTAATGTCAAGGTTCATGCGCTCTGGAGAAGAACTGTAATCAATAAGTTGCTCATCGTCTTTTGATGCAGGTACTGACGACAACCCATCATTGCAAACCACGGCAGCTTAAGAAGTGAAACTGGGTGGTGTCTATGGAGAACCCGGTTTGACTGCCTCCAGGGCCGGTCTGACCGCGGGGGCCGGTCTAACTGCCTGGTTAGCCGGTCTGACCGCCTCTGCTAGCGGTTGAACCTCCATATGCGGTCTGACCGCATCCTCTGGCGGTTTGACCGCCTCAGCCTGTGTTGCAGTTTTAGCTCTCCACTCCTTCCCTTGTGGCACCATAGGTCTGTAGTTGTTGAACATCTCATCTCTCTTTTTCTCCATCTCCTTTTCCTTCTTCTCCCGGAACCTCAGTCTTTGAAGCTTTCTCCTTTGAGTATGAGTCAATCCAGGAGGACACCACCTTGGCAAAAAGTTATTGGAGTTGGAACCACTCCCACTGGAAGCACATCCTTTTTGAGTAGGTGTCACAACCTGATTGTTTAGCACAATCGGTCTCTTGCCACTTTTCTCAATAGGAATGTCCATTGTTCCAATTTGTATGATATCTTGGCCAGTAGTCCTTTCTGGATCAATATCCATCTTCTGAACCTCCTCCTCTCTGACCTTGGGCTTGTACACTTGTCGCGGAGGAGATTGAACATTTTTTCTGGGCAGGGCGGTCTGACCGCGTGTAGGGGGCGGTCTGACCGCGTGTAGGGGGCGGTCTGACCGCGTTGGCCCGCTGATGCTGCCCTGACCAACGTGGAGCCCAACGATCTTGTGTAGGTCGTGAAATCCGATCCAGTGCTGGTCTTCTTAGCCCTCTCCATCTAGGATGGAAGGACTGCTGATAAGGTACCTACATCACTCCATTGTCATCATAAACCGGGCAAGGTTGATTTGAAGGTGCCCATTACGGAGTAAAGTGTTGCCCCTGCTGTGATGATTCACCTCTGAAGTAGCTGCTCTTTGAGGCGACGATGGCCTCTCTTGATGTGGAGGTGATCTCATCCTTTTTTTAATGTCCGATCACTTGTAATAGCCTTTTTCTTAGAGTACTTGTAAAATAGCATATCAAATGTGACCTTTAATGTTGAAATGCTCCCTTGATTCTTGGCAATATTAAGCTTCCAGTTTCCAATCTCCGGCAGCTTCGGAATAAGCATTTTTGGCCGACCATGGGGAGGGGCGGTCTGACCGCCCTAGGGCACCGGTCTACCACCCTGGGCTGACCAGGCTCGGTTGTTTGTTGCCCCCCATGTCCAGAAGCTTTGATAGTAATTTTGAATGTCTCTCTGCCATTAGGGGTCTTTTCACATGAAACTTCTCTTACCAACTCTTTTCCCCTCAAGTCAGGCTTAGCTTCCCCGACTACCACGTCCTTTCCTTTAGTTGCTTCAACTTGATGTGGCCGAATCAACACTTTAGGTTGCTGCAGATCCATGGTTTTGATAGGAAAAGGCTGCTTGTCCACTTGCATCTCATGAAGCATCAAACGACCTTCATTTATGGCCGATTGAATCTGACGACGAAACACATTACAATCATTAGTAGCAAGAGAATAAGAGTTATGAAATTTGCAGTATGCACATCGTTTAATTTCATCAAGTGGAGGCATGGTATGAGAAATCTTAATATTTCCAAGTTTAAGTAGTTCATCAAAAATATGATCACACTTAGAAACATCAAAGGTAAATTTCAATTCTTCTTGCCGACCTTTAATAGCCGTCTTAAGTGATGCACAAGAACTAGGTTTAGCTTTAGAAGACCTTACAAATTCAGCAACATAAACCTCACCCTCGTCGTTCGAGCTATTAGAATCATATTCAACCAAATGCATGTTAGACCGACGAGGCTTATAGTTTTCTTTTTCTTTATTCAATTTTAATTCTTGTGCCATACCTCTTACGAGAATAGTAACAAGAGAATAAAATTATACACCTTCTAACCTTTCTCTAAGAGCAGATCTTAAACCTTTAGCAGAAAGGTCAGCCAGGTCAGAATCAGAAAGTGCAAGATTAAAACAACAGTTTTTAACTTCTTTAAAGCGCTTAAGATAATCAGAAACTGACTCATCTTTGCCTTGCCTAACCAATGTTAAATCTGTTAATTTTAATTGATAGCTCCCACTAAAGAAGTGATCATGAAACTTTTGTTCTAATTGATCCCATGAATCAATAGAATTAGGAGCTAATGAAGAAAACTAAGCAAAAGCGGTACCAGTTAATGACAAGGAAAACAAGCGTACTTTCAAAGAATTATAGGTACCAGCTTCACCTAGTTGAGCAGTATATTGACTAATGTGTTCCCAAGTTGTGCGATTATCATCACCACTAAATTTAACAAAGTCAGGCATACACCAACCAGGGGGAAAAATCACATAATCAAACTCGGCTCTATAGGGTTTTTGATAAAGCTTAGAATTACCATTGTCAATGCCGAGCTTATTTTTCATCATATTAGCTACTTCCTCTTTAAATTGAGAAAATTCATTCCTAGCAGCTAATTGGGATTGTATTAGAGCTGACATATTAAATCTACTCACATGGGGTTGATTAGGATTTTGAACACGATGCAAGTCGGAAAACACATCATTAGGCACACCATAAGATGAAGCAACATTAGGTATAGGTGGTGATGCGTGAGGAATAGTACTGAACGCATAAGGTGCAATACCAACATTGCTATGCCCAGGAATCTGAGTATTAGGCGCAACCGACAAAGGCATCAGCTGTTCTGGCTGCAACACCATCTGGCTGGACTGGGCGGTTAGACCGCCTATAGGGGTGGTCTGACCGGGGTCGGCTGGGTGAATGGTGTTTGCTCAGGATAAAACCATGTCGGCATACCGTACATAAATGTATCACCTGAAGAATTAGGTGCTGCCGACCTGGTTTAATGCAAAACCCCATGTGTATGAACTTGAGGTATCGAATCATCAGAAATATCAGAACTAACACGTTTACCCTCTACTTTTTCAAGGCGAGTAATAACGCTAGCCACTAGATTATTCTGATCACTAAACGCATGATAAAACTTTTCAGATATAGAAGATAATTGCGTAACCAGATCAGGTGGAGTTTGGCTTACAGTGGGTATTACCTCAACCTTGTTGTTGTTTAGCTTGAACGCAGGCATCTCAAAGTCTTGAGCTAAGGTCACTTTGCCTGCACGATCTTTCTTGGCGCCAGAGAGAAACTGCTTCTTGATGTACTCTTGAAGCTCCGTGTACTTCCACTGCTCCTCTTCGCTAAGTTCTTTGATTTTCACCATGATGAGGTTCTTGGGATCGAGTTCGCAAAGTGCTCCCATGCAACGATTGACAAAATGGTTGTAAAAACCAGATATGTCCCTAGCGGAGTCGCCAAAGTGTGTTGACGCTTTTTCTGGCCGAACACACAAGTGCGCTAGTTCGCGCGGACGTCGGAAATCAACTCGTCGAAGCACCCGGCACTGGCAGGTCTGACTGCCTGGTGGACGCGGTTTGACCGCCTTGGACAGGTACGTCACCGAAAACCTAAGTTCGTCGCTCCGGGAGGGTCCCCGTCGGGAGAAACACGCCTAGGGTTGTCCTGAGGTCGGCAAGGCAACTCAGAACTTCCTCAACCACCGTGGAGGTGAAGGAGGAGAGCAAAGGGCTTGGAAAAGCTAGGGTTTGGAGAAAATAAAGTATAAATTTATAATTCGATTGGATGATAGGTCTCAATCGGCCACGCCCCTTTATATTTATAGGGGCGAGGTCTTGCCCTGCAAAGAACTCTTTACAACTCAGGAATAGCCAAAAACTACTAATTCGGGTCAGACTCGGGAAGACCCGGTTAGACTGCCCAGGGGAGGTGGTCAGACCGCTTGTCGGCTTCTGTGCTGGACCGGCTACAGGGCACGCAGTCAGATCGCCTGGGTGACCCGGTCTGACCGCCTGGCCCAGCCTGATCCGACTTTTGCCAAATTTGAGTGTCAACAATATCACTTTGTTGAAATCATTCGAAACTTTTATAGGATGGTTATGAAGCCAAAATATGTCGTTGTGTGAATCTATGGAATTTTTTGATCAAGTTTTGCTATTACTGTAATTATTTATTGAATTACTAAGGAATAAATGTGAAAATATCATAAAATGGCTACAAAAATCTAAAAAGTTACGTAGTCACATGATTTTGGTGTATGAGCGTCACATAAAAAATTCAAGTGATTTCGATAAAGAGTTGATGAATATCCCTCACAAAGACATATATAGCTCACAAAGTCCTATGTAGCTAAGTGAGATATGTTCCTAGTTGTGAAAGATGTATAGTATCACATTGTCGAGATCGTTTGAAACTTTTATGAGATGGTTATGGAGCAAAAATGTGTTGTATAGCCACATATTTTTTCAAGTTTGTTTTAAAAAATTTATTACAGTTCAATTAATAAAAAAATAAAACACCCTAATACAACATAAGCTAATGCTTATCCTTGTGGTTTGCACACATCACTTTTGTTCCAAAGGTCTTAGGTTCGATCCCCAAGCAAACATTTTTTGCGAATTAAATTCCTGGCATTGTGTCTATTACAACCATTTTAGACCTATGCAACACTTTTTCAGTGTTGCATTAGACAGAAAAGAAAATATATTCATCTAGGAACGATAGGTCATTTTCCCACCTATTCAAACTTCTTTTATCCAAATTAAAAAAATATATGTAAGTTTCAAATCATTTCGGCTGCAGTCGGGGTGTGGCTTGGCATAGATGGGGCGTGGCCGGGCATGGCCAGGGTGTGGCCGACCGTTGCCAGGGTGTGGCCAGGGTGCGACCGGCCGCGACCAGGGTACAGCTGGCTGGGCACAGCAGCAGTGTGGCTGGCCGTGGCCAGGGTGTGGCCGGTCGTTGCCAGGGTGTGGCCAGGGTGCGGTCGGTCGCGACCAGGGTGCAGCCGGCTGGGCGCAGTGGCGGCGTGTCCGGCCTTGGCCAGGGTGCGGCCGGCCGCGGCCAGGGTGCGGTCGGCTGGGCGTGGCCGGCTGTGGCAATGCAGGGCAGGCCAACAGGTAACGGAGGGTCTCTAGTTGCGATTATGCCGGCACGTCTCTTCTTTTTTGGATTTTTTTGCGTCCTCAAGGTGGGACCGCATCACCACGTCCTTAAGGTGGGACCGGGTGACATGGCAATTTAAAGTTATTTTGGTTTCCTGGCATTGTGTCTATTGCAACCATTTTGGGCCTATTGCAACACTTTTCCGGTGTTGCATAGGCAAAAAACTATAATAATTTTAGTAAACTTTACTTTGTCTTTGAAATAACTAACTAATAGAACCCTGTAAAGTAACTATTCTATTTCAATATCTATAAGGTTACTATAAGCTGACCACATAGAAACATGAAAAAAGCTTGAACGATGCTAGCTAAGAGAAACATTGTAATGGTGTAGTGGTAAGTTATATACTAGTGTAGTATTGAGGTCCTTGGTTCAATTCCATATCATTGCATTTTTTTATTTTTTTTCTATTTTGTCACTAATGACAGATTGTTTTCCTACCAATTCAAACTTCTTTCTTAAAATTAATAATTAGAATAAAATCTCAATTCAAAATTAGCCAAGTTCTATTTTTGACTATGAATTGTATTTTTTTCATAGTATATCATACACGCTAGAAGGCCCAATCCAAATCAGACTCGCCTCTTAGTTCTTACAACACTCAAAGTATATATTGCAACAAAAATTAAGTGTTGCACTTGAACACAATTTTTGCTTTGAAGCTGAAGATCTCGTTGCAATAAAATTTAGCATTTGCAACAATATCAAAGTATATTGCAACTGTCAACAAAGGTTGCAATTGAACCTCACTTTTGCTTCGCCTCGAAGAGTACTCATTGCATTAAGCATCAATAATTTGCAACGCTTGTGAAATATTATGCAACACCAAACAATCGTAGCAATAGTCATAACCAAATGCAACAAACATAAATGTGGTTGCAATACTACCACTCAATTGCAACCAAAATTAATTCTAATGCAACCACTTTGCACCATTGCAATATCGTCCACCAATCGCAACAGAGCTTTGCAACATCTTGAAAACCGTTGTATTAAAGCCATGTATCACTACCATTTTTTAGAATGGTTGTAATACAGCCATCTATAGAAACCAAATTTTCTACATTGCAATTCATCGGTGTTGCATTTGACCAAAATCCTTGTAGTGGTTCCTGCATGAACGCATTTTGTAATAAGTGGTTGTTGGTTGAAAACATGCTTGATTTGGTTTTTGCTTGTGTGAGATGTATTGTGGATTGATGGCCACAATACAGCAAGAAAATTATTAAAGTTAATGGTAGTTGGGGTTATCCAATCTGAGTTACCTTTTGCTTTATCTATCACAAGTTTGGTTGGTACAAAATCTGTTCGCGCAGCTCTCTAACACAGCAGCATTGTTTAAATTTCATCTTGAGCTACGGAACTCTGTTTCATGTAAATCCATTTGGGTTACTTCACAAATTTTATTGTGAATTTCTGTCAAAAATTCAGCAGTGAAGGATAAGTATTTACAGAGTTACGTACAAAACATTGGGGTTATCAGAAACTGTAAACTTTGCTGACACAGTTTCATTATTTAATTTATATCTCAAGTTATAGACCTCTGATTGAGATGAAACCAGTTGGCTTGGTTTTGCATTTTCATACTACACATCCTGGTAAAATTTTATAAGTTTTGGACAACATTACTGGGAGTTACATACAATTTGTTGAGACCAACAGAATCTGTCCTAATTTAGAAGTTCATCTTCGTTATCCATTAAGTTTACTCTTCATGCATCATATCAATGTTCCTATCTGAAATAATTTCTTTAACAATCAGATGGTACAAACCAAGTCAGGCAGAGGTCAAGATGTTCCACCTGTTGTCCGTGCTCATATTGCTAATCAACAGAATCAAGCTCCACTCCCACTGTTCAACCCAGTGATGGATCCCGCTTTGCAGCAATTTCTTGCAGCCCAGACGCACCTGTTGCAGAATCTTGCTAACACTATTCAAAATATGCAAGCATAGCAGAATCAGCCACCGCCACATGCAGCTAATCCACCTGTAGACAGTCATAAGCAAGTATGAGTCATCATCCTCCCACATTCTCTCACTCAACTGATCCTTTGGATGCTGACGATTGGTTGAAGACTGTCACCAAGAAGCTGGAGATGACACAATGCACTGATCGAGAGATGGTCTTGTATGCAGCAGGCTGTCTGCAGGGGTTAGTAGCTGACTGGTGGGATGCCTACACTGCCACGCATGCTGCTCCTAATACTATCACCAGGCCGGAATTCAGGGAGAGTTTTCGCGCACATCATATTCCAGCTAGTGTGACAAAGCTCAAGCAAAGGGAATTTCTTGCCTTGAAGCAGGGTAACATGACTGTTAGTGAATATTTAGACAAGTTTACTCTGTTATCTTGTTATGCTCCAGACGAGGTCAACACAGATGGTAAGAGGCAAGAAAGGTTTCTGGATGGTCTAATAGGGCCACTAAACTACCAACTACAGAGTCACACATTTCCTGACTTTCAGACACTGCTAAACAAGGTATTGGATTGAAAAATAAAAGGAAGGAACTTGGTGAGTAGAAATGCAAGTTTCAGTCTCAGGGGGAATCTAGTAGCAACACCCGTCCCCGATACAGCTCTCCACAAGGGTCTCCTCAGTTCCGCTCTGGGGGACATGGGGGAAGGTATCCACAAAATATGTAGTTGTAGCACTCATTCCAGCAGCCACAATGTTTCAACCAGCAGACACCACACACTCCTAACCCATAGCAGAATCGCTTGGGTAATGTCTCAGGGACACCCGTAAGATACAACACTCCAGTTCAGCCCAATGGTTTCTTTATGTGTGGAGAATTGGGGCACTATGCCAATAATTGTCTGAAGCGTGGGATGCAGACTCCACAGAAGGGTAATGGTCAGAGGCCTGGACAACCATCATCCCAGACTCGTACTGGAAACTCTACTCCCCAAGGCAACAAGGTTCAACAAAATTTTGTGTGAGGCAGAGTGAACAAAACAACTGTTGAACAAGCTCAAGATGCTTCTGGTGTTGTGCTGGGCACGTTTCTCGTCAACTGTACCTGCAACAGTTTTATTTGATTCTGGAGCATAGCATTCATTTATAACTGATCAGTTCATAGCAAAGCATGATATACATATGAGTCCTATGAAGACACCCTTGCTTGTTAGTTCCCCGGGTGGTGAAATGAAAGCTAGTCGTTTATGCCCACGGGTGAATATTAAAATCATGGGGATAGATTTTCCAGCTGATCTAGTAGTCCTAAAGTCATGGGGAATAGATGTGATCCTAGGAATGGATTGGTTACGTATTTGTGATGGAGTGATTCAGTGCCGGAATAAGTCAGTACTCCTAACCAGCCCACAAGGAGAAATAATTGAGTTTGTTGGTACTCCCTCGCCAACAAAAAGTGTGACAGTGAATTCAATGAATGGAAAAGCTTTGAAGGGTATCAAAGTAGTGAACGAGTACCCTGATGTATTCCCAGATGATTCACCAGGTATGCCACCTGACCGTGACATTGAATTCAATATTGAACTTTTACTTGGCACCGCTCCTATATCTAAAAGGCCCTATAGAATGGATGTTAAGGATTTGGCTGAATTAAAGAAACAAATAGAGGAAATATTAAGTAAAGGGTTTATCCGTCCTAGTTCGTCACCCTGCGGAGCACCCACTCTCTTTGTTGATAAAAGGATGGATCTAGGAAAATGTGTGTAGACTATCGATCTCTAAATGAAGTCACTATCAAAAACAAATACCCTTTACCTCGGATCGAGGATCTGTTTGATCAAATGAGAGGTGCAAAAGTTTTCTCTAAGATAGATCTACGATCAGGTTACCATTAGTTGAAAATTCAAATGGAAGATATTCCCAAGACAGCATTCACGTCCAGATATGGTTTGTATGAATTCACAGTAATGTCCTTTGGGTTGACAAATGCTCCAGCGTATTTTATGTATATGATGAACAAGGGGTTTATGGAGTATCTTGACAAGTTTGTCGTGGTATTCATCGATGACATCCTAGTGTTCTCTCGGAATGATGAGGAACATGAAGAGCATTTGAGACTTGTGTTGCAAAAGCTTCGAGAACACCAGTTGTATGCCAAACTTAGTAAATGTGAGTTTTGGTTGAAGGAAGTTTCTTTTCTTGGACATATTATTATAGATGGAGGGGTTGCAGTAGATCCAAGCAAAGTTCATGATGCATTGAACTAGAGTCCGCCTAAGAATGTGCCACAGATCAGAAGTTTTCTTGGATTGACAGGTTACTACCGCAGGTTTATAGAAGGAGTCTCGAAGATTGTAAAGCCCCTCACATCCTTGCTAGAGAAGGGAAATGAATTTAAATGGGGTGCTAAGTGTCAAGCTAGTTTTGAGGAATTGAAGAAAAGGTTGACTACAGCTCCTGTGTTGATAATGCTAGATATTCACAAGGGGTTTGATGTATATTGTGATGCCTCACGTCAGGGTCTTGGTTGTGTTTTGATGCAAGAAGGAAAAGTAGTAGCTTATGCTTCTAGACTGTTGAGGAAGCATGAACAAAACTATCCTACTCACGATCTAGAGTTAGCTGCCGTTGTACACGCACTAAAGACTTGGAGGCATTATATGATCAGAAATAAGTGTCAGATCTTCACTCATCATAAAAGTTTGAAGTACATTTTCACAAAAAGGGATCTTAATCTTAGACAACGAAGATGGTTGGAATTAATCAAGGATTATGATCTGAATATTCAGTATCACCCAGGGAAAGTGAATGTTGTAGCAGATGCTTTGAGTCAGAAAAATCAAGCAAATATGCTTATAGCTCTCCGGAGTTATGTTGGGAAATGTCACAACTCAATTTAGCAATTGTTGCTCAAACTGAAACTTTGACTTTGGAAGTTGAGTCAACACTTGAGCAAGAGATTAGAAAAGGACAGCTGACTGATGAAAAGATTATGGAATACAAGAAGTTTATTAAATCAGGCAAAGTTCTAGAATTTAGAGAAGATGAACAAGGAACTATTTGGTTCAAGAATAGGATATGTGTACCTGAACTCGATCACCTTCGAGAGACTATATTAAAGGAAGCACATGATTCAGCTTATTCTAGTCATCCTGGTAGTACTAAGATGTATCAAGACTTGAAACAGAAGTATTGGTGGTACAGAATGAAAAAGGATGTTGAAGCTCATGTAGCATTGTGTGACATATGCCAGAGAGTAAAAGCAGAGTACCAGAGAGCAGCAGGTTTGCTTCAGCCATTGAAATTACCTGAATGGAAGTGGGCAGAGATTAGTGTGGATTTTATTGTGGTATTACCTCGTGATGGATACGATTCCATATGGGTTATTGTGGATAGGTTAACTAAAGTTGCCCATTTTATACCGGTTAAGACAACTTAAACTAGAGCAAAACTAGCAGAGCTAGACATGTCGAGGATAGTATGTTTGCATGGAGTTCCGAGGAAGATAGTGTCAGATCAAGGTACTCAATTCACATCTCGTTTTTGGCAGAAGTTGCATGGATCAATGGATACAAAGTTGAATTTCAGTTCGGCATATCATCCTCAAACAGATGTCCAAACTGAAAGGACAAACCAAATTTTGGAAGATATGTTAAGGGCTTGTGCTTTGAAGCATGGAGGCAGTTGGGATAACAGCTTGTTGTATGCAGAATTTGCTTATAACAATAGCTATCAAGCAAGTCTTAAAATGGCACCTTTTGAAGCTTTATATGAGAGAAAGTGCAGAACACCATTGTATTGCAGCCAGACAGGGGAAAGTCAACTCTTCGGACCAGAGCTTATAAAAGAAGCTGAGAGACAAGTTGAAATAATTCGGGAGAATCTCAAAACTGCACAGTCACGATATAAGAGTTATGTCGATCCTAAAAGGAGAGAAGTGGTATTCGAAGTTGAAGATTATGCATATCTTAGAGTGTCACCTATCAGAGGCCTTGGCAAGTTTAATCTTAGAGGGAAGTTATCACCACGTTTTATTGGACCTTTTCGGAACTTGGAAAGGAAAGGTGATGTGGCATATCAGTGAGAACTACCTGCTTGGTTGTCAGGTGTTCATGATGTGTTTCATGTATCACAACTGAAGAGGTGCTCAAGCTAGATTAAAGTGGAACATTTGCCATTGGAAGATCTTGATGTGAAATATGATTTGACTTATAAGGAGCATCCTGTTAAAATTTTGGACACATTAGAAAGAGTCACTCGGAACAAAATCATAAAAATGTGCAAGTACAGTGGAGTCATCATTCAGAGGATGAAGCTACCTGGGAAAGAGAAGATGAGGTTGTAGAAGAATTCCCTCAGTTGTTCCCTAATCTTCCTGAATCTCGGGACGAGATTCTCTTTAAGGGGGTAGGATTTGTTACATCCTAACATTCCATCACTAAAATATCTTAAACAACATGGTGCTTTAGATTTAGTTTTTAAGGACTTAATTAAATTACTAATTAATTTGAGCTTTAATATATTTAAATATAATTTTAATTATTTAGAAGCAACAAGTGCTTGTGCATCATGTTTTGGTTTGAATGGTTTTTGTTTGAATGTGTGAAATTTTCAAATTCATAAAAGTTTAAACCTAAAGTCCTAAACCCTCTCTCCTTCTCTCTTTCTCACAAAACAGCCTAGCCCGGCTTCTCCTTCCGGCCCAGATGCAAGCCAGGCCACCGGCCTCTTTCTTTTTTTTCGTTCCGGCCCAGCTCGGCCTGCAGGCCCCGGCCTTCTTCCTTTCTTTCCTGACCCAACACAGCCCAGCTTCCCTGCCCCTTCCCCTCTCTTGCAGCCGCTGACGTCCCGACCCCACTCGTCAGCCCCATCCCCTTCCTCCAGCTCCACTTCCCTGCTTCGCTCTGCCGCAGCAGCCGTAATTGCCGCCGGCCATTACAGCACCTCCCACGCTTCCCTCCCCCTTCAAAACTGCTAATCAAGGAGCACTGAAGCTCCCCCTTCACTCCCTTCCATTTCTCCCTAATCAAGCCGGCCCCTTGATTGCATTTGATGCCGCCGGCCATTGATGGCTATTTTGCCGCAGAAGCCCCTTCCGCTCTCTCCTTGGTCCTATATAGGCCAATGTAGAGCCCCAGCACCACCCCTTCGCACTCAATCGAGCTCCTGCTCTCACACGCTCACACGCACGCCACCGCCTGGAGTTTCTGTCGCCGCAACATTGTTGGCCGCTTAGAAGCTTTCACCACCGGTGAAGTGTCTCTCGCCTCCCTCTCTTCATTCTTCTTCGTGTGTGACGCTCACTCGAGCTCTGTCTGGCCTAGAACCTCTCCCTCCTCACCGAACAGAGTAGCACCCGGACAGAGCTCCACCGCCGTCGTCTTCAAGCTCCGACCACCATCTCGATCTCACCCATCACCACCTCTCTATCGTTGTTTCTTTGCTCGGAGCTTCTCACGTGGTGAGCATCATGCCTTCCTCCTTGTTTTCTCACATCCAAAGCCCTGTAGCCTTTGCGCCCGCTCGCCGGAGTTGGCCGCGCCACCCCCTTGCGGTGCGCGCCACCACGGCCGCTCGAACCGCTTCCCTAAACACCTAGGTGAGTTCGCCACCTCCCCAGCTCTGTGTAGAGCCTCTCCGCATTCAAATCTGTGCCCGGGAGCTCATTTTCAAGCTTCGCCAGCGAACTCTGCCAATGGCTCCGCCGTGCGTCGCTGTGCATGCTGCGCCAGCCGCCGCCCGTTCGCTTGCAGCTGCCACATGCCGTCGGATCTGTCGCGGACGACCCGGATCACTCCCAGCACCGGGTCAACCAGCTGCATACCGGTCAACATGGGCTGTTTTGCTAAAGAGACCCTCGGTTTTCTTAGTTTCGCAAGTCGGTCCTTCCATCTAGGTAAATCCTTTCAGTTAGGTCCTTTCTTTTATGTTTACGCCCCTGAGCTTCTCTGTTTTATCGCCCGATGTCCTATTTAGGGTCTTTTGCGCGCTAAACCTTCGATTTATATGCATAATTAGGTTTTGGCCCCTGGTTTCTTTCAGTTTAGTCCCTGTAGTCTAGTTTCTTCACAGTTAAGCCCCTGAACCTTGTTTCGACCATATCTTTGTCGTTTTAGCTCCGTTTTAAATGTTCTTGGTGTCCACGCGATCGTCTCAGTGAGCCCGTTTGTTTTATCAGTATGTCTCTAGTTTTCAGAATTGTTTGCTATATTGTTTTATTTATTCTATGCTTTCTTGTGTGCTCGTAGATATCGTGTCTATCTCGGCTGAGTAGCCCGTTGGAGTTGATCAGGAAGAACTTTTTGAAGAAGAAGATGATCACTTCATAGTTGAGGAAGTCAAGTGGTCTTTTCCCTCTGCCTATTCCTTTTTGTCCTATATAATTGCATAATAATTAAAGTTTACTTTTATTTATGCATTGCATAAATTAGATGGGAACACCTTTTTAAGGACTTACCTAAATTTTTATCCATGATCCTTGGGACAACCCGGTTTAATAAATCTTTTGGGTAGATAAATGCTTAGTTGCTTAACATGGGTTGGATAAAAGTTGTTTTCATGACAAAGGCTTTTATGCTTAATGACGAGTTTGTTTAATACAATAACACCTTGATTGAATCGAGAACATGGAGAACCAACCAAGAAAACAGTACAACCACAGTCCATATGGCTCTGGCTTAGCCAATTAATTAGGTGTATGAATGAACTGATAACCATATCCGAAAGGAGCAGAGTGGGGTCTGGGTTGCAGGAGTATAGCCCGGTCCTTTTGGGGTAGCTGCCTTTGCTAAGGTGCTGACCACTAGGGAGGGTTATGGTCCGCTCTCATCTGTAACTGTGCAGGTTGTTGGTCTTTTGCATGCCTTTTGATAGGCGCTAGCCCAATCTTCCGAGAGGCAGATGGTAAACTCGATTGGGTGGAGAACTCGACGTTGACGATCCGGCTTCGAATCCGCACGATTCGGACCCCGCAACTGCTACACCACTACTCCGCTAGTTGTCAACCAAGCACAACTTGATTGACCTCACCACAAAGGCTTTTCCCTACAAACGAATCCAGAACCCAAGCAAGAAAGTAAAGCACGCAATTTGATAATTGCATATATGAATTGAAGCAAAGACAAAGGGGTTCTAGTTCTGATCACAAAAGGACTAATCGACACAGTGGTGACGAACAAGAACGGGGGCCCTGATTCATAGCAAAAGACCTCGACGGTACAGTGGCTATGAAGAAAATTTGATCCTCGACAGAAATCACAACCAATTAAACAAAACCCAAGTTTCTAAGGTGGTGGCTACTGAGTTTATGAGATGAGGGGTGTCCTAGGGTTGGGGGCGCCCACAACTTGGACTAAATGCCCGACAAACAGGTGACACAGGAGCTTGGCAGATTCTGCATGTCAACTTGTTTCGACGATTCTTGTTGACTCCAAATGAATTTGGGCCTAAGAACACTGCCATTAGAAGCTCTATGAAATTCTGGTTCCACCCATATAAAGAACATCCAAAACAGACTTCGTATGCGACCGGGGTGTTGTTTTTAGTGTGTGCTGCTCCTGGATTCCGAACTGGGCTCGAACTTGAGTTGCTTTGGGCCTCCACCTTGGAGACTCAAACCGAATTAGCCTCGTGCCTCCTTCTTGACTTGGACACACTTCTTGACTTCTTCTACTCCATTCCATGCACCAATCATGGTCGTATGCATGGGTGTCATGTCCTCATCATCCTCCCCTTCTTGAACAAAAGTCGTCCTCGACGTCGATTGTACTTGAAACCGATCATGCACAACACAAAGGAGAACAAGGTTGCGGAAATAAAGCAATTCAAAATAATTGTGAGGAGGAATGTGACCATGTTTCCAATTGTGTATCATGTCATGTCGCATAAAATTGTCAGCATCTCTGGAGACTTCATTATCGAAAGACACATGATGTTTGTTATTACAATCCTGCAAAAGATTAGTACCAACAAAGGACACAACAGGAATAGCTCGTTTATTGCAAGAAAATTTAGCACCAAAAATCATAGAGAGCCACCAGTAATGCTTCCCTTCTTGCAAAACAAAACTACTAGAGGAACATGTGAATATGTTTGTATGATGGTTACCCTCTAATCGATCACAATCTTGCACAACAAAAGGAGAATTCAGATTTGTACAAATGTAAACCCGATGTACCATATATTGTCCTGTGTTGTTATATTTTCCAATAACATGATATGAATATCTAGACAACCATGGCAAATCAGCATATGCAAAAATTCTCTCTTCTAAACAATCTAGATTACACAAATCATCAAATTCAATGTAACCCAAAGTATGCAAAGACAACAATTTTTTCTCAGTATGTGCACTCGCAATAGGAATAACATGTTTATTTTTAGTAGAAGTGTTTCGTTCCAAAACATGTAAAACTGAAACATTATCAAACAATTCATCTTTATTACAAGGAATATCAAGCAAATCATCATGTGACAAAGATAAATCTAGAGAGGGTTCCACTAACAATTGCTCTTTCATAGCATGGTGTGTGGAAAAATTCAGAATATTATGACAATTCTCACCTTCCGTGAGTATAGCACCTTGGTCATTACCTGTGCCCTCATTAGAAGTATCAGGTGCATTGTGAAGTGGTGGTTCTGAATTTTCACATAAGGATGTGAGCTCCTCATTTTCATCCATGTCATCCTAGTCCTCATGCTTTTGGTCAGCATCCTGCAAAAGGTTATGTGGAGCAAGCGATACAACAATGGACTGATCCTCTAAATTATTCACCTCATCATATGAATTTAAAGTAGGAGGTGGATGAACAAAAGTTTCTCTCATAAGAATTTTCATATCATTCCAAGTTTGAGGTTTATCATAATTATTTAAAGACTCCCACTAAGTTAAAGCTGAGTGCCGCGAAACACTAGCTGCATTTCTTACTTTTCTCCTTGGACACATAAAACGAGTAGCAAAAATTTCTTCTATGGCAATTTCCTACTCCATGTATGCATCAGCTCCCACACCATTGTATGTTGGTGGATATGAAGAACCTGTCATGGCTTGAAAACAGAAAAAACAACACAAAAGTATTATCCCTATCAGCTACCAACTACTGGGTGGTGGTGGAAGTGGAATGCAATATCTCAAGCGGCTTACCACCATCTTGCAAGTTTCTTACCAAAGCCAATAGGGCGGTACAATTTGTTGTCGAGCTCAGGTGTAACAGTTGCAAGGTGAACCTGTGTTGACAGAAGTATATATGTGGAGTTTTGGGCAGGCTCAATATGGTAGCAAGGAATATCAATAATTCATCAATAATTCAAATTCAGAATTGCAAGAAAGTAGTCCCAAGCTAGTGTATGTCACCGGCCTAAACTCGTCTCCGACCTAGTCAAGCAAGGAATGGATGCAACTCTGCATGAGACTCAAAAGATGCAAGCACTTCTGAATTTTTTCTCTCTTTTTTTAAGCTCTTTCTTTTCTTTTCTTTTTCTAGTGCGGCTTTTTCTTTTTTCTTTTTTTCAGCACCCTTTGCCTTTTTTTACTATTTTGTTTTTTTTTCTATCTCAGAATTGCCGCAAGACACCAGGTGTCAAACAAAAAATTATAATATGCAACAAGGTGGACACCTTCCAAAATAGCAGCCCTTAGGTCGATAAAGGAAAAGATAGTTGGAAGTAGACAAATTTCAGCGCTAACACAATTGCTAATATATCTTCTGTATCTTGCTGGAAGATGAATATCTACCCAAAACAAATGATAAACTCTCAAGAGAACACAAAGGCTGATAGGGAAATCAAAAGATGGATGTGTCGGACTAGATATTAGGCCCTTCACTATCTCTCTTGTCTTTTTTTCACGCTGCAGGCAACACACGCACACTAGCAGCAAGCAGGAACACACCACAAGGGGTTAGAGCAGATCAGAAACAAGGATCGGCGCACTACAATTATTGGATTCAATCTATCATACGCCACCAGCGAACTTGACACTAATACCGAGAACAAGACCTAGACGCGACGATCACAACGACACAGTGAGGGACTAAAATTCAGAAAAGCAAATTGAATCAATAAATTGTGGGGCACACGAGGGGTTATAGGACAGCAAAAATTTGATGAACAAGTATTTTTGTAGGGCTTTTTTTGAACTATAGGTAATGTAAACAAGATGAATCTAAAGGGCACACGATAATACCTCATGGGCCACCTGAAATCCTGATACCAAATTATAGGCGCTCGCCCAATCTTCCGAGAGGTAGATGGTAAACTCAATTGGGTGGAGAACTTGACATTGATGATCTGGCTTCGAATCAGTATGATTCGGACCCCACAACCACTACACAACTGCTCCGCTGGTTATCAACCAAGCACAACTTGATTGACCTCACCACGAAGGCTTTTCCCCGCAAACGATTCGAGAACACAAGCAAGAAAGTAAAGCACGCAATCTAATAATTACAGAAATGAATTGAAGTAAAGACAAAGGGGTTCAAGCTCTGATCACAAAAGGACTAATCGACACAGTAGTGACGAACAAGAACGGGTGCCCTGATTCACAGCAAAAGACCTCGATGGTACAGTGGCTATGAAGAAAGTTTCATCCTCGACGGAAATCACAACCTATTAAACAAAACCCAAGTTTCTAAAGTGGGGGCTACTGAGTTTATGCGATGAGGGCCTCCTAGGGTTGGGGGCGACCAGGGGTGGGGCGCCCACAACTTGGGCTAAAGGCCCGACAAAGTGGTGAGACAGCAGCTTGACAGATTCTGGATGTCAACTTGTTTCGACGATTCCTGTTGACTCCGACCGAATTTGGGCCTGAGACCAGTGCCATTGGAAGCTATATGAAATTCTGGTCCACTCATATAAAGAATGTCTAAAACGGACTCCGTATGCGACTGGGCCATCGTTTTTAGTGTGTGCTGCTCCTGGATTCCGAACTGGGCTCGAACTTGATTTGCTTTGGGCCTCCACCTTGGGGACTCGAACCGGATTAGCCTCGTGCCTCCTTCTTGACTTGGACACCCTTTTTGGACTTCTTCTACTCCATTCCATGCACCAATCATGGTCGTATGCATGGGTGCTATGTCCTCGTCACCTTTGTAAAGGCTTCATAGTGGACTCCTAGCCACTCACCTCGGAAGTGTGTAAGGGTCTGATCAACCCGGGCGACGTGGGGAAAACGAGCTGTGGGTAAAGTGTAGAACCTCTGCAGAGTTAAAACTGATCGATCAACTATGCTCACGATCAAGAGCGGCTTGGACCCTCACATGATAATCAAACTTAAAGATGGAATTAAATTGTGGTTTTCATATGGTTTTGAGATGAAATGTTTTCTAAATGCTTATGTGGGATGGTATAAACATACATCTAGTAACTAGGTGCGGTAATAAAATTTGATCAACATTAAAATGCTAACCGTTGCAAACCCTTACCCTATCCTTGATTGCTTTGCATCTTCCCCCACTTGCTGAGCTCCCACCATAAGTGTGCTCACCCTTGCTTACCGCTGTTTAGAGGAGAACATCGGTGAGGAGTACTACAGCGACTACGATGAGTTTTGAGGCATGTGATCCCCCAGTCAAGTGCTTGTGGAAGCTAAAGACGGAGCTGCTTCGTCTAGTTATCATTTGTTCATTTTAAAGACATTCGAGTCTATCGTCTTAGTGTAATAAAAGATAATGTAATGGTTAAACCTTTGTACGTTTTGATTATTGTTTATGGATATTTCACTCGTGACGTCTATCATATGTATGTAACTTGATCCTGGCGCACATATGAGATGTATTTGGTTTCTCTTCGGAAATCAGGTGTGACAGAATGAGACGGTGACAGACAAGAAGACAATCATCGCATTGATGACCTCTAGCAGTGAGGAGTCCATCAACGATGAGTCTAGCAGTGAGGAGGCAATGGTGAGCGCAGTCAAGCAGAAGAAGGGGAAGGAGACGGTGATAGGGAAGGAGATGGTGTTGAAGGGGAAGGAGAAGAAGGTAAAGTAGCCTCTTTCGATTTTTCATTGCTCATATATAACTGCTGTAGTCATCTTTGCTCAACAAATGGTATAAGCCTGTCCCTTGTTAGAGGTTGTCTAAATGCTTTCATGGTTTATTCATGTGCTGAACATTGAACAAGAGAATTGTATTATAGGAAGATGATGTAGTAATAAATCTCATTGGAGATTACATCCAACAGTTGTCCAGATTTTCTCATTTATGACCAACAATTGAACCAATACATGGTCCAAACAATGTCTAGATTACACGTGACCACAATTCTCTATCCATTTTCATAAACCTTCACTAATCAAATTCAAACTTTGAGAATCGTCACAGTTTCAGAAACTAACTCCCTAAATTTCTCATTGGCCAACAGATGTCCTTCTAGGACTTGTAGGAGGAGGTGGTAGCATCACAAGAGGATGTGAAGTGACTTGAGGGTGAGCTCAAGAGGGAGAAGGCAAGGAATCGAAGTCTTCATGCAGCACTCATTGCTGCAGCCTAGAAGGCAAGAAACAACAAGTAGTGCCTTTAGAACAGATGGTCGATGCTTTTGTATTTTGGTGGAAGCTCTGAGGGCCAACAGATGGAAGTAGCTAGTTGAAGCATCATGCTAGAAGCTGAAGCATCAGTGTGCATGCTTATTTTGTTATCAGCTCGCACGATTGCAGGTCTTGTGGTGTATGTGTCTGTAAATTGGGGTGGTTGATGGTTCAGAGTCAGTAGATGAAATTCCAGTAGATGAATCCAATACTAATGTTAAGTTGTTAATTACTTGTGGTTCAACTGGTGAATGGAATTTTCTATCTAGAATTTTTCTGTCTGAATTTGCTGGTGAATGGAATGTTCTGGTTCAACTTGTTTTACAAATGAAAATCATGCATGTACTTCCCTAAAATCTGCTGATACTTGTGGTTGAAATTTGCTGAAATCGCTAGCTATTGCATAAGTGAAAATCAAATGTTGTTATCCTGAAATTGGTTGAGATCTTGATACTTCTGTCACATAATTAAGCTATGCTAATTCAGTAGCAGCATATCAGCATGTGTATTTCATTTCTATTTGGTCATTTGCAACATAAAAATCTGTTGTAAATGCAGCCTGTGATTCTACATATCAGCATAGCAGCCCTTGTGGTACCTAGCTGTACATTTGGTTCTTAAAAATCTGCATTTACAGCTGCTGACAAACCAGCCCTACAATGTCTAAATTAGAGTCAATGATAAGTACCTTACAATGTCTGATAAATAGAACTCAGCAGCAGCATATCAGCATCGCAGTAGCCAAAAAAATTTCATACAAAGATAATTAAGCATATATCAGCAAAGCTGATAGGTAAAGAACAAGCCAAGAAATCATGCATTGAACCAAAAGAGTCTTGTGCATACAAATACATTCCACAACAAGTCTTGTGCATAAAAATCATTCATACAAAGATAATTGCTAAATGGAACAAATAACTACTCACCATCACTGTCAACATCCATTGCAGCACCTGCTTCATCATCGCTGCAATACTCCAGCAATGTGTCATCTTCTTCTTCGTCCTCGTCTTTACCATCACTCTCATGCACATTTTTGGTACTTTCTTTCCCCAACTGAGCAATTTCCGAAGCTTTAAACACAAGGGCTGGTTCGTCATCTCTATTTAAAGGCTGCTCATAGGTATTGTCTGAAACTACTTGTCGTCCACCATCATCATCTTCAAAGCACTCATCTTCTTGATATGCAAGAGCATTATAGTGTGGAGAATCACTTTCACTTACATTGTAAAGATGCCTATGATCAAATGTCTGCATAACTTGCCACTTGTCACTGAACTTAGTATCTGGCAAATAGAAAATCTTCCTAGCCTGAGTGGCCAAGATTAAGGAATCACCTTACACCACAGACTACCAACATTGATGCTTTTAAAAAAATCCATCATATTGAAGTCCAGTATTCTTCCCATCCAGTTTATACCAATCGCATTTAAATAGAACTACTAACTTATCCTCACTGCTACAGTCTAACTGAATGATCTCTTTCAAAGTTCCAAAAAAATCAATCATCTGACCCTTATGTGATCCTTGTACCATGACTCCATTGTTCTGTGTTTTCTTGTTCTCCTCACGATCAGCAGTGTGCCACCTCACACCATTCACTATGCATGACTTATATTTCTTGACTCTGATATTAGGACCACATGCCAAGGAAAAGAGGTCATCATCTATCTGTTCTTCACAGGTATTTCGCAACATAAAAATCTGTCACATGCAACAAATATATTAGAAGCAATTCTGGAATATGTCATCTAAAAAATCAGCAAGAGATGTGAATGTAAATTAAATTGACATGGTTCCTTAACCAATTCTGAAATCCTCGCTGAAGCATTCTTTCAATGTTGGCACTCCTGTTTTCTCCCGTTCATCTCTGAACATCCTGCAAAGCCAAAAAACAAAATTTAGCTTACTCCACATATTTGTAAAATTCTGCAATGTAAGGTCAATAGTTTTAACTTACTTAACATATTTGTCAACTTGACTACAGTTGTTAAGCACATACCCCACCATTTGATCAAAGCCATTTACATCATACATCATGTCAAGTGCAGAATTAAAATGAACTCCATGGCCAAAAACATCAACATCATAGGCCTCTTCATTAGATGAGGACTAGAGTGTTCGATGGCCAGTGGTTGGCCACTCCTTAGTGATAAGTGATTGACAATATTGTGTGGACTGATGTTGTGTTCTATCTTGTGGATGCAGGCTGCGGCTTGATTTGCATTGGTGCAGGTGAAGAACAAGTGCGAAAGGTCTCAGGGACATGTAGGCTTGGTTTGACGGACCCGGTGGCCAGACGGGATCAAGTGCGAGTCACATGGTGCAAGAAGAGCAAGTCGAAGTCAGATGACAGTGGGTTCGTTGGTTGATCCGGAAGCCAACATCGAGCCGGAGTGGACGTGGCGGCCAAGTCGAGAAGCTTGGCATGGAGGCTGCACCAAGCTTGCAGGGTTCGCAGTGGTTCACCACAAAAATCGCTAGGTTCGTCGGTTGCTCCAGAAAGCCGACCCGAGGATTCGGTGCAACCAAGTCACCAAAACTGGTCTGACCAGTTTGGGAAACCAGTCTGACCGGTTTGGTCGTGGTGTGGCCGAAAGTCGTCGAAGTGGAGGACACGCATCGGGATCGCAGGCTTGGTGTCGAGGCTACGCGAGATGCGGTTGCTGGGCGTCCATCTGATGGAAAGGTTGTGAAGTTTCCAAATATGCCCTTCGAGGGGTTGTATCGCCTAGAGGGCATTCTAGTCATTTACCCCCACCGGAGGACCTTATATATAAACTTGGTGGAAGGGTTGTGGCAGCCATCTCTTGTGCTTTAGGGTTTTCATTTGCTCTAGGCAATTTCTCTTTTTAGTTTTCCTATTTTCTCTAGGACTAGCTTGAGAGCTTCATGAGAGATCTTAAGAGAGGGATGCGTGCTAGGGAGGTAAGCTAGACCTTGTATGAATCTTTCCTTTGATGTATAGAAGGTTCGACATGATTCCCGTTTTCCTTTTTGTGGATTTTTGGAGCCTTTTCTTAGCGAATTTCTTTTGGTTGATTTGAGGCCTTCCCTTTGCGGATTTGTCGTGGGATGCATTCATAAGCCCCTTGAGGTTCTTTTCTTGGTGATCCCCCCTCTAAATATGTGGGTTTGGGTGCTCGATTTTGGGGTTTTCTTTCGGTTCTGGGAAAAGGTGTTCTTGGTGTTCATCCTTCGATTCCTCTTGATTTAGTGGATCTTTGGGGACGATCTCTTAGGCATGGCTTGTCCATGAGGTGATACACCTATCCCCAAAGTTTTACTTGAATCCGTGGAGCGAATCGGGAGATCGAGGCATCGGAAGGAGGGTGTTGACCTGCGGGTGGAGTTCTTCCCGAGTGCCTCGGCCAAAACCGACCTGATTGGTTTCCCAAACCGGTCTGACCAGTTTTGCTCACAGTGGGTTTTCGTGGAGATTTTGGCTGGCAAGTTTCCTGGTCCAAGTTTCGTCCAGTTTCCTGGTCCAAGTTTCGTCCAGTTTCGAGTTCGGTTGCTTAGATTTTGGCCTTGAGCATCTTGGGGAGTTTTCCTAGCAAAACCGGTCTAACTAGTTTTCCCTAAGCTGTGAGAGGCTAAGTCTGAGTAGACCGGTCTGACCAGTTTGAGTTTCCAGTCTGACTGGTTTGGGTCTAGAGTTTTGCTCGAGTTATTTTCCGCTGCGTTCTCGAGTGTTTTCAGTGGTGTGCTAGTTCCTAGGTCCAGTAGCACTCTAGTGGCTACGTGGATTTGGCTAGCGGAGTGTTGAGGATCTTGGAGCAACATTTGGGACCATAGGCCGAGTTCATCTCCTTGAAGAATAATTTTTATCGGCTCCCATTCACTCCCCCCTCTCTGGTCGCCATTCTAGTCCTTCATTAGAAAAACCTATATTTCTTGGAGCCTGATTAAACCTGGTTTCAACACCTTCCATGAATTTGGAGCAAAATGTCAGGCATTCCTCAACTATATATGCATCGGCAATTGGACCTTCTAGTCATGCCCTATTCCTCACATAGCGCTTCAAGGTATACAACCGCCTCTCAATTGGGTACATCCACCCATACTGCACATGACCTCGGAGCAATGCCTCATCAGGTAAATGTACAACTAGGTGCATCATCACATCAAAGAAAGCCGGGGGGGGGCATTTTCTCAAGCTTCACCAAAATTATAGGAATATCTTTCTTCATTTGAACTAAAACATCTTTGTTTAGGGTTCCGCTGCACAGCTCTCTGAAAAACTTTCCTAACTCCACTATTGCTTCATATTGTCCAAAACCCCTCTTATGGCCGCTGGTAAGATTCTTTGCAGCAGAATGTGGCAGAAAGGTGTTTTTAGCCCTTGTAACTTTGTTCCATCGGCACTTACACATATTGAGATGTTGAAAGCAAACCCATCTGGAAACTTAATCTCCTTTAGAAAGTCACAAAAGGTCTTCCTTTTTTCTTTGGACAAGGTATATGGAGCATTAGGCATCTTACATGACTCTCCGTCCTCTCTAAATTGTAGTTCCTCTTTAATTCTCAAATCTTTTAGATCTAGCCTGACTTTGGTTGTGTCCTTTGTCTTCCCAATTATGTTCAGAATTGTCCAAATCAAGTTCTCACATATATTTTTTTCAATGTGCATGACATCAAGATTATGTCTTAGCTTCAACTTTGGCCAATATTGTAAGTTCCACAAGCCAACCTTTCGGCTCAAAATTTGCACATGATTCCTTTCCACGTCTGAATGCTTCATTTTCCCACATTCTTGTTTCTTCTTCCCAGGTCTAACATCTTTAACTTTTTCCAATTCAGCCAACAAATCTTCTTCAGAGAATTTTTCTAGTGCCTCATTGCTCTCAAATACTACAACAAACTCATTGTTTCTCGGGAAACGGTGTCCTTTTGGAAGGAAACAGAAGTGCCTAAAATACCCAATTTTGCTCCTTAGGCGATATGAAAGACGATGCTAGTCACAATGAATACAAGCAAAATATCCTTTTGTGGTATGCCTAGAAAGAGTGCTTAAAGCTGGGTAATCATGGATGCACCACAAAGACTGCAGCACGAAGCTTAAATGTTTGCCAGTACGTGCATCAATAGTGCGCACACCCTTCCAAAGCTCAAGTAAATCTTCTATAAGAGGCTCTAAAAATACATCAAAGTCCTTCCCAGGACATGTAGGACCTAGAATAAGCAAAGCCATCTTGAAGTTTGACTCTCGCATGCATGCCCAAGGTGGAAGGTTGTATGGGATAACAAACACAGGCCACATGTTGTATTTCGAGTTCATTTCTGAAAAAGGATTGAACCCATCAGTAGCAAGTCCAAGTCTAATATTTCTAGCATCTTTCACAAAATCAGGATATTCTTTGTCAAAATCGCTCCAGGCCTTAGCATCAGCTGGGTGGCTCATTTCCTTCTCATTGGGCTGCCGCTTCATGTTCCATTGTGCTTCTTCTGATGATCTTTTGTTGCAAACAACCTTTTCAGCCTAGCTGCTAAACGAAAATACCGCAACACCTTTTGTGGAATCTTCATCCTTTTTGGGTCTTTCCACCTAGAGAGTTCACAAACAGGGCAATTGTCAAGCTTACCATATTCCTCTCCTGTGAACAACACGCTATTGTTGTAGCACACATGTATGGATTCATACCCAAGACCTAATTCCTTTAGAATACTCTTTGCTTCACTATAGGATTTTGGGAGTGTATTGTATTCTGGGAATGCATCAGCCAATAGCTTCATTATTGTGGTAAAAGCAGAATTTCTTATCCTGTACAATCACTTCATATGAAGGAGCTTTACCACAAAAGAGAACCTTGAGAATTTGCTACAACCGGGATAAAGCATACGCTTTGCCTCTCTCATGGCTATTTTGAAAAATAACTCTTACTCGTGAGGTCCTGTATCACCATCTTCATTTTCTCCAACCTCTATTTCTTTTTCTGCTCCAGTTTGTAGTTATCTGAAAATTCCTTCCCAAGGATCAGCATCATTGTTGTCATCCACTGTCACACTTATCCCATCTATGGGACCATCATCACTGTCATGCACATCAGCAGGAACATGCTCAGCAATATCCACATTCAAATCCTCTCCATGATGTATCCATCTAGTATAACTATTGTCCATGCCATTCATCAACATGTGTTTCTTCACAAGAGCCTGGCTTAGGTACTTCTGATTGAGGCATCTACTGCATGGGCACATAATCTCAACTGTCACTGTATTTCCCTTTGACAAAGCTCTTAAATTCTTTGATGCCATCCATGTAATCTGATGTAAATACTTTGCCATGCACCCAACTTCGATCCATCTAATCAAGCATTACACAAAAACACAAATGAACAAGTCTGCACAAAATCGAAAGCTACATTCAACTAACCAACAAATTGTTCAGGTGAGATTTACCTTCGGTTGCAAGCCAGTGTTCATGTGTGGAAGAAGGGGTGCCACGGCCGTGGAAAATGTTGGTGCTCAGGTGAGGAAGAAGGGATGCCTCGGGCGGGGGAAGCACCGAGGTTTGAGATGGCGCGCCGGGTAGGGCGCCGGAGACGTAGCAATGGAGGCGGGGGTGGCCACCAACCGAGCCGTGTTGGAAGCACCGCAGCAGCAATGGAGGCAGGACAGGATGCCAGAGACGCAGCAATGGAAGCGGGGGTGGCGCGCCGGTAGAACTGCGGGATGCCCCCGCCATGGCAGCGATAGCGAGGCGGAACGGGATTCGGCAAGCCAGGGGATGAATGCTGGCAGCACGGATGAGGCACGGGAGTCACTGGATAAGCTTTGTGTATTTCAATTCCAGGATATATGGTAGTTCTTTCACAACATAGTCGCAAACCAATACATGGCGTAGTGGTTATGGGATGCAGAGCTGAGGGCCGAGGTCCCGTGTTCGAATCCCTGCGGACACAAGTTTTTTGAGGAAAATTTTTTCGACGCGGGGGCATGGGCGGTGACGGGGCGGACACATGAAGGACCGATTAGGCGACCAGAGAGGAGGGAGTGAATGGGAGACGATAAAAATTCTTCTCCAAAGAGAGAACTCGGCCTACACCCCGATTGCCGCTCGGATCACTCGCACACACAAGAGTGGCTCTAAACTAGGCACACATAAGCCTACAAGTTCTAGAGACAAGCCACGAATCAAGAATTGGAAGCACAAGACAAGAAACAAACCACTCGAGCAGATCTGCAGAGTTCGAGGCGGACAGTCCGCAAGAGCCGAGCGGACGGTCCGCGAGGGCCGGGCGGATGGTCCGCGGCAACAGGGCGGACAGTCCGAAAATGCACTCCGAACCACCAGTGTCTCCTGAGGAAATTCGGACAGTCCGGGCAAGCACTGCGGACGGTCTGAGCCTCGCGGACAGTCCGGACTCCCCGGGCGGACAGTCCGACAAACTCCTTCCAACCGAAACCAAAGCACTCGATAGATCGAAGCGAAGGGACTCAAGAACTCACGACGAACTCGACGAACTGACACCCAGGCGGACAGTCCGCGAGGGCACCGCGACAGTCCGCAAGGGCTCCATAAACAGCCACGGAGCCCGCGCAAAAAATACCTCCAACTTCCGATCGACGGATCTCCCAAACCGCTGGACGGATTAATCCCAAATTTTAGGTAGATGAGAAGCGTCTCTAGGAGAAGCTATGCCCAAAATCTTGGAGCCCCAAACCTGTCCAATAAACCGGAATCGCACATCTCGTGCGCTCAAAGCACAAACTCGAGTTCATCCAATCCTCACCAAATCGAACCCGATTCCCAGCGTTTGAGGGGTCAAGATCATCACCAAAGATGTGCAAAACATCCACCCATGATCCCCTCAAAGAAATCCGGAGAGAAACAGCCTAGAACAAGACAAACACGGATCGAACAAAAAAGCTCCGAAAATGCAAAGAAAAGCAACTCGGGAAAAGAGAAGGAGATAGAATTAAATCTGCCGGGAGCAAAGGATTTGGAATAAGATTTAGATGAAGACATCACTATGAATCTCTTGTCCAAATCGGTTACAAGCCACTCCAAGAATCACAAATCTTGGATGGCAAAAAGCTCACACAAAGAGCCACTCACGCCTCTTTCCTTCTCTCCCAAGAGCACCCCAAAATGAAAGGGCACTCCCACCACTAGCCAAAGAGTTGGCTGAAATTCAGCCACTCCTCCTATATATAGGCCATCTGGAAAAGACCGAAGTGCCCTTACACTAGGAAATATAATACAAGCCCTCAAAGGGGCATTTTGGTCAACACATGAAGTTCTCCATCGGACGGACGCGCATCCATCAGGCCTTCGCGTCCTCCCGATGCAAGCACCCCGATCATGCCGTGTGTCACTCGCTTCGAAGATTCCCGATGCACCCGGATACGTCTCCGTCACGCTAGGCCCTCGGGCTCGGTTTTGAGGCCCAAACCGAGAAACCCTCCTCCTGATGCTTTTGTGGCCAAACCACCAAACCCCGCGTACAAGCTTCGGTCATTAGCCGCTACCTTGCACCGGCTCAGTGTTGGTCTTGTGGCCAAACCAGCAAACCCCGCGTGCAAGCTTCGGTCGTTAGCCGCTACTTTGCACCGGCTCCATGTCCACGGCTTCGTCTTGCTTTTCTTGCACCATGCGGCCCGCACTTGATCCCGTCGGCCACCAGGTCGCTCGAACCAAGCCTACTTGTCTCTCCATCACACCGGAGGCCACCTTGGCATAGACCTTTCGCACTTGTTCTTCACCTGCACCAACGCAAACCAAACCGCAACCAACACCTGCAATACTAGGCCAAGAGTCAGTCTACACAACGTTGTCAACCACTCCTCATGAGTGCATTGACAACACACCACATAAACATAGAAAGAAACACAACCGACAACTCAACCTGATGAAACACACTCAACACAAAGCCTCAAAACATCCGGTCAATCGCTCATCATATACAAACCAAGGAATATATCAACTTGGTTTCTCAATCTCGCCCTTGATGAGTGCATTGACAGAAGATGGTTTGAAAGCAAAGGAAAACCCATTCAAGTGCCCAAAAGCCAAGAAAAAGCAACCACAAGGCAACTTGAAATGAGAAGAGCTCCAACCAAATACTCTCGAAACCAAAGGAAGCACAAAGGCTAAACACCACTAAAGAGTCAAGCAATCCATAAAAGCTACAAGCAAACCCGAAAGCCATCAAACCAATTTTAGCTCTTAACAAAGCACTTGTCAACCGCTCATCACCATCGAATCAAGGTTCATATCAACTTGATTTTCCAAATTTCTCCCCCTTGAGGAGTGGGTTGACAACATGCGAGCACAAAGAAATGGTTTGAGAGGGCAAAGGCCGAAAATCTCATCGAAGTGAATGAAAACCACACAAGGGCAAAGAACAAAGTCACTTGGCATGAGACAAACCACAAAGGCCATAACAATATCTCGATCCCCAAAGACATGGGCAATAGTTCGACACAACCGAGACAAGAACACATGATCCCTCAAGAAGAGCCACAAAGGGCTGAACACCGATCATGGACAAACGGAAGCACATGATCCCTCAAGTAGAGGCACAAAGGACTCAACACAAATCATGTGACGATCGAAAATTCCAATCAACCACCGGCTCCTCAAGAAGAGGCAAAGGGGCTCAACACCACCGGCAAAAGAGCACAAAACTCACAAGCTCCCCCTAAACACGTGCATTGGGGCCAAAGAGCATACAAAGCTCACCCTAAACACATGTGATAGAGCAAAGAGCACACCAAGCTCACAAGGTCCCCCTAAACACATGCACTAGGGCCAAAAAACATACAAAGCTCACCCTAAATCTATGTGATAGAGCAAAGAGCAAAACACCAAAACACAACTCAGGCAAACCAAGGAAATTCACCAAAGCTCCCCCTACACAAATGCATACTTCCCCTGAACATGTGCATGCAAACTCAAGTTCTCCCCCTGAACTGAGTATCCCTTTGGATGCAACAAATGCATGAAAACTGAATCATTTTCTCCCCTAAGTGCAACTTTTCCTCCTTGTTGACAATGCATGAATCAAGGCAATTTTGCAAAAGATTCAACTACTAGCTTCTCAAATATACAAAGAGCACTATTAAATGCTACAAGTGAGATAACGAGCAAGCAAGATAGTTCATAGTTCCATAAAAGCATAGCCATGAAGATAGTAAAGCTATATAGGCATAAGACAAAGGCATGATCAAATTAAGCAGTTTTGTGAAAAATTTCCCTCTCATGAGCGAAGACCTAAACATGAGCAAAACATGCCATAGTGAGTCTAGATCACACAAACTTCATGCAGGGTCACATATCCTCATCAAAAGATCATTACAAACACCCATAGGCATCTCATGTCATGTTAAAGCCACCGAGCCATGTGTCTACTTCTTAAAATGAGACTTCTCATGGTAGACAACATGAAACGGTTTAGCACCCAAATTATTACAATTTTAAAGCATTTTTTTGACATGGAACAAGTGAGAGCATAACTTCAAGCAAAGCATTTGATACCAATTTCATTTTTCACATTTAAACATAAAATGGTACATGAAGTGCCTTTGTGCCAAAAAGAAGCTTATGCTCCCCCACAAGGTAACACATGGGCTAAACATTCATAATGACAAATGGGTCTTTGACCCCAAGTGAAAAGCACATGATATCCCAACATGAGTTAAGCATGATATAGACCACCAAAGCACACTAAGATCAGGCAATGCCTTCAACTCACAAGAGAGATCCTATCCTAACATTTTCCAAAAATAGCCATCTCAACATGCATATATAGCAAAACTATCAAGAGCATAGCTTTCCATCACCAAAACATATCAAAAATGCTCAAAAGCTCACAAATAGCATATCATAGTATTCATGGCATATAAGAGAAGCTCAACCTACCATGCATATGATACAAATGCAACAAAGGTAGATATGTACATCAAATGCAACATGATATATGACACAATGTAATACACAAATGTCAAACCTCCCAAAGTCTATACATCATGATATATAAATACATATGTAATGCAAAGTGCATGGGGAGACACGGAACTTGACTTAACACCAAGATTGCTCACAAGGGGACACACCATCTAAGAACCGCTCCAAGCAAGAGAAGAGCCACCAAGGATCCCAATTGAGTATCATAGAAAAGATACAAATTGCAAGACCGCCAAAGATCTCAATTGAGTACCATAGAAAGGATACCAATTGAAGGATCACAAATAACTACCAAAAGCCAAAGCGCTCATTGGAACCAAAATCCCCATCGAAAGAAGCCAAGCTCCCCCTCAACTAAAGACGACTAGCAAAGCAAAGGCTAACAAAAGAAAGAGAAAAAGAGAAGCTCTAAAACCAACCGAAAAACGGAAAAACCAAACAAGGAACAAAACACAACCCGAAGACAAGGTAAGCCCAAAACCCAAAGAATGCTCACAACATGATACACAATGCATTGACAATACCAGATAAGATAAATAAAGCATTGTAACATGATTCCACATATATGAATAAGCATGGGCTAGCAAGCATGTCAACAAGGTACAACCCTATACAAGAATACTAAATCAAAATGATACCAAAGAACAACATGGCAAACATGATACAAGAACTAAACAAAGGCATGATACAAGTTCATATGGATCATCCACCAACATATATTACAAAGCTAGCATGACAAGACATACATGGGGGACAAACATGCTAACAAGAAAGGTATCATAGAGCTAGCCAAACATGATATAGATGAACAACATGGCATAACCACAAAGATCAACCATAAAGCATGATGTTCATAAATATCATCCACCACAATATCATACTAAAGATAGCAAGATAGATATACAAGATCACAAAGCTATAATGAACAAGGTGGCTAGCCTCCCATGGTTTACACACAAGCAAAACACAAGTATATACAAGTGAGCACAAGGGGAAAAGAAAACTCACTATATATGTGTACAAAGGCTTTCAAGAGCCATTCAAAGCGGTGTGGAGAACCATCTTGTCTTGATCACCTCACGGGCAAAGATCAAGCACCATCCAACCTATGTTCTCCAACGGCGTCTCCATACCTACACACAAGGAGACGAAAAAGACCGAGCCTCGGATCCCAAAGGGTTAGCAAGCACATACTTGGGAATCCAATACTTGGTCACACGGGTAAGTGATGCACTAACTTATCATGTGGGTTAGCATGATGCAAATGCCGGTTTGAATGAAAAGGTTTTCCAACACCCTTAGAACCATGCCTTAAAGGAGCCACTCGCGAAGAAAACCGAGTGCTACCACAAGCAAAAAGGCAAAGATCCTTTGAGGTCGTATGAGAAGAACCAACACAAGCACCAAGGGAAGCATGTCGCGGACCAACACAAGAAACACTAGAAACATGTCCACGAGCATGGCCTAACTCACTAGAAAGAGTGTCATAAAACCCATCCACAAATTGTGCCTTCTTAGGCTCACAAGTGTTCATGCCATGTGAAGGGCTATGAACATCCAAAGGCCTAGAAGCACCTCCTCACCGCATTCTCCTTGCCCAGTGGTAGCAAAAACTCTCTTGATGCCCATCCTTCCCACAACGAGAGCAATGGTACAAAGGCCTATCGGGAGGCACGGTCCGAGTGGATGAATCACCATTCTTTTGTTAGTGAGAAGTCCCTTGGGACTTAGAGCAAGAAGCATCAACCCATACATCCGACTGGGTGCCCACATTAGATTTACACGTGCCATGAGAAAGGCTACGTGCCTTCTTAAAAGCTTTGGCACGCACACGTCGCTCGTGGTTGACACGGCGAAAGCAAAACTCAACAGTATGCTCATCCTTCTTGCAAAAGGTGCATTGGAACTTCGGTTTGGGAGCATGAGTTCCAAAAAAGTGAGAAGCACCTTTACCATCCGACCCATCCTGGGCAACACCGGAAGAAGCAACAAGCTTAGGAGTAGCTATGAAAGAGCTATCCAAAGCACCACCACAAGTGACACCATCGAAAGACTTACGCTCAAGAGAAGAAGTCAACTCCGGTTGAGAAGAAGCTACTGTAAAAGCATCAACATCAGAGTGAAAAGAAATGCGAGAATCCAAACCCTTGGTACAAAGACTTTCACCTTGTGTGCAAAACCTCATTTTCAAATTTGAGGCGCTCACAAGTACCACATGTCATATTTCTCAAATTCTCAATTTCTGCCTCAATGCATCTAGCATATGTGGTACGCAAGAGTTCATTCTCTTTCTCAATGTTGGCACTCATCTCATCACGCACAACAAACTTGGCGCTCATATCATTGCGCATTTTCTTCAAAGCCAACACTTCACTTTCCAAATCAATGCATGAAGTGCAAATAAGACCAAATGAACAAGTATCATCATTTACATCAACCAAAGCTTCATCATCATTATCACAAGAAGTATGGCAAGTATCATCTATAAGCAACAAAGAGCACTTGCTCCAAGGCATGGATTTCAAATCACAAATTTCAGCCCTAGCATGCTCAAGTTCATCTACACATGTGGTGTGAGTCAATTTTAGTTCATTAATTTCAGCATGCAAAGACTCACAAGAAACACATGGTAAAGAAGCACTTGACTCTAGCAATGAAACCTTACTCCTAGCCATATCAAGTTCATCATTCAAAGCAACACAAGAGTTGCAAGGCATAGAAGCATTGGACTTCAACAAGTCAATTTCATCAATCAAGCAAGCAATAGAAGAATTCAACTCTTCATTCTTTCTAAGCAAGGTACTAACATCATTAGCAAATTCATGAGTTTCTCCCCTAACTGTCTTATTTTCAACAAGCAAAGCATCACATGACTTGCATGGCAAAGGAGTGTTCTTTAACTCAACATTCATTTCACCATAGGCACAAAGGCGGGTGAACAAGCTAATGATACCTTGGGTGAGTTTGACCTTGCTTCTCTTCATCAGCTTGTCTTGGAGATCATCATCTTCAGCCACCAAAAGCCGGATCAACGTCGACGCCTCCTTATCGTTCTCCAACTCCTTGCACTTCCTCCTCCACTTGTGGTCATCTCTCAAAGCACTCTTCATCTCATCAACCTCTGGAGACAAAGACACACAAGTAGAAGAGCTTGGTTCCATACCTCAAAGCACCAGTTAGGATTAGCCAAAAGCTAGCTCAAAGGACAAGCGAAGAAGCAAGGAAAGCACTCGATTTGCCTCTATTCTCAGAAAAGGACTCCCAAGTGGAACAACAAACAACCTTATCTTTTTCCCACAATTTTATCATTGAACAAGGAACACCAAAGATAGAGGCACACAAAATTTCAGCTCAAACAGAGGTGTAATGCAGTCTAGAGAAATTCAGGAACATTCACTAAAAGCCTTGAAAAAGCTTCAACAAATTTTTTCTTTATGTTCCCGAATTTTTTTCAATTTTTCGAGAACGCCAAACTAATTTTGTCACCTAACCGCTGTACGAGCGAAAAGTTATGCCTATTTTATGGAAGGTATCTCAAGTTATGGTTTTCAAAGGCACAACACCAAATCGCCGGGCTCAAAACTCGCAAACCAAAACCGCAAGCTAAGCGCCCATTTTCTTTTCTCGCCCTATGGATCCTAGACTTGTTAGAGTCACACGAATCCTCAACCGGCTCTGATACCAATTGACGGACCGATTAGGCGACCAGAGAGCGGGGGGAGTGAATGGGAGCCCATAAAAATTCTTCTCCAAAGAGAGAACTCGGCCTATACCCCGATTGCCACTCGGATCACTTGCACACTCAAGAGCGGCTCTAAACTAGGCACACACAAGCCTACAAGTTCTGGAGACAAGCCACGAATCAAGAATCGAAAGCACGAGACAAGAAACAAACCACTCGAGCAGATCTGCAGAGTCCCAGGCAGACGGTCCGCAAGGGCCGGGCAAAAGATCCGCGGATACAGGGCGGGCGGTCCGAAAATGCACTCCGAACCTCCAGTGATTCCCGAGGAAATTTGGATAGTCCGGGTAAGCACCGCGGATGGTCCGAGCCTCGCGGACAGTCCGGCCACCCCGGGCGGATAGTCCGACAAACTCCTTCCAACCGAAACCAAAGCACTCGATGGATCGAAGAGAAGGGACTCAAGAACTCGCGACGAACTCGACGAACTGACACCCGAGCGGACTATCCACAAGGGCTCCAGAAACAGCCACCGAGCCCGCGCGAAAAACACCTCCAACTTCCGATTGACGGATCTCCCAAACCGTTGCACGGATTGATCCCTAATTTTAGGTAGATGAGAAGCGTCTCTAGGAGAAGCTATGCCCAAAATCTTGGAGCCTCAAACCTATCTAGTCAACCGGAATCGCAAATCTCATGCGCTCAAAGCACCAACACGAGTTCATCCAATCCTCACCAAATCGAGCCCGATTCCCGGCGTTTGAGGGGTCAAGATCATCACCAAAGATGAGCAAGACATCCACCCATGATCCCCTCAAAGAAATCTAGAGAGAAACAGCCTAGAACTTGACGAACACGGATCGAACCAAAAACCTACGAAAATGGAAAGAAAAGCAACTCAGGAAAAGAGAAGGAGATAGAATTAAATCCGCCGGGAGCAAAGGATTTGGACAAGATTTAGATGAAGACTTCACTATGAATCTCTTGTCCAAGTCGGTTACAAACCACTCCAAGAATCACAAATCTTGGATGGCAAAAAGCTCACACAAAGAGCCACTCACTCCTTTTTCCTTCCCTCCCAAGAGCACTCCCACCACTAGCCAAAGAGTTGGCTGAAATTCAGCCACTCCTCCTATATATAGGCCCTCCAGAAAAGACCGAAGTGCCCCTATACTAGGAGATACAATACAAGCCCTCACAGGGGCATTTTGGTCAACACATGAAGTTCTCCATCGGATGGTCGCGCATCCATCGGGCCTTCCCGTCCTCCCGACGCAAGCACCCCGATCATACCGCGTGTCGCTCGCTTCGAAGCTTCCCGACGCACCCGGATACCGTCTCCGTCACGCCAGGCCCTCGGCCTCGGTTTTGAGGCCCAAACTGAGAAACCCTCCTCCTGATGGTTTTGTGGCCAAACAACCAAACCCCACGTACAAGCTTCGGTCGTTAGCCGGTACCTTGCACCAGCTTGGTGTTGGTTTTGTGGCCAAACCAACAATCCCCGTGTGCAAGTTTCGGTCGTTAGCCGCTACCTTGCACCGGCTCCATGTCCACAACTTCGTCTTGCTCTTCTTGCACCATGCGCCCCGCACTTGATCACATTGGCCCCCGGGTCCCTTGAACCAAGCCTACTTGTCTCTCCATCACCCCGGAGGCCACCTTGGCATAGACCTTTCGTGCTTGTTCTTCACCTGCTACAACGCAAACCAAGCCGCAACCAACACCTGCAATACTAGGCCAAGAGTCAGTCCACACAATGTTGTCAACCACTCCTCATGAGTGCATTGACAACACACCACATAAACATACAAAGAAACACAACCGACAACACAACTCGATGAAACACACTCAACACAAAGCCTCAAAACATCCGGTCAATCGCCCTAGGAGCTTGTTTTAGGCCATATATTGCTTTTCTGAGTTTATATACCCGATGGGGAAACCTCTCACTCTCAAAACCCGGGGGTTGCCTGACATACACTTCTTCGTCTAAAAACCCATTAAGGAAGGCAAAATTCACATCCATTTGGTACAACTTGAACCCTTTAGCAACTGAAAATGCTAGAAGGATCATTATTGCCTCCAAATGGGCCGCCGGAGCAAATGTCTCCTCATAATCTATCCCCTCATCTCACAATCTCCCCATTTTCTCCCTCTTTGTTCTTACATACCCATTTTGTCCTGATAGGTTTGCAATTATGTGGAGGCTCAGCCAACTCCCACACCTGATTCCTCTCAAAGTTCTCAAGCTCCTCATGCATAGCATTCACCCAATCTGGACCGGAAAGTGCGTGTCCAATTGTTGGCGTTTCCTAGCGCTGTCACTTTAAGAACAGATTTGGAATCCATCCTTAGTGACAACACCAAGAAATGCCTGTTGGCATTTCTTAACGTCACAACTAACGACGCCGAGTTAGCGTGAACATCAAGACTTACCAAAGGTTAATCTAAACGATCATGAACGAATCCGCAAGCGCACAGATAAACCATTGTAGCATTTCCCCAATGAAGGAGAATATTCCAAGGGTATCGTATCCGTGGAAGGCAATGGTGGATATCATAGACTTATGCTTTTGCACTGAATGTAAACCAAGAGATAGATATAGGAAACAACAGAACTCAAAGGCAGGGGTAAGATAAAGATATAAAGGGTAGTGTGACACACACTCAGATCTACCTCTACTCTGGCACACTACGGCTTAGGGGGAACATACGAGTTAGCTCTAGGTTCTAATGTACTAAACATACAAAGCTAGAAGATACAAGAGATAGGCATGAGCATTGCATGAGAGGGTAAGGTTCAGCACCCAGGAATAAACGGGGAGCTAGCCCGCGACGACCAGCACTCTGCGAAACTAGACTTTAGACTCCTACAACAAGTACCCCAACGTGGAGGGTTCCGAAGGGTCCAACAGCTTCACCACTGCGGCCTACCTCTATCGTTACGGGGGGTATGCTCATAACTAACGTAGCCACACAACCCAGGCACCATGCCTACGTTGCTGCTAGACTTCACCCGGCCCGGGCTATTGTGACCCAGGGTGAGAGCCACCAGAAGACTGGTCAACTTAGACCGAGTACCGTAGCTTGAACACAAACCTCATGCAACACTCTCATGCTATCTAACAAGATCAACCAAGGCTAGACATACGAATAGATATGAACTCTCTTATGTCTAGTCAATAAGATCAAAGGGTCGTGTTCGTGAAGAACACGAGCCTCTAACTCATGAACAAACACATAAGGAATGAGTTTATCATCCTTCAAGTGGATCAAAGGGTAGTGTTCATGAAGAACACAAGCCTCTAAATGATGAACTAAGGATGAACTCAAGACCATATCAAGCATATGATCTACCATGACTTTATATGAAATAGCTGAATAACTGAAGTAAATCAAAGTCATACAACGAAATAAAGATAAAAGAGAACTCATACCTCGACTCCAAAGTGGACTTGGAACCTAAAGAACAGCTACTCTAGCCTACCCCCTAGCCTTGGAAACTAAAAGTGAGAGGAGAATGAGAGAGTGGTGTGTGAGAAATGGGAGCCCCACCCCTTCTATTTATAGGCAAGGAGGAGGCTTGCTTCGGGGCTCAAACTCCACCAAAACACCCGGGAATGAGGCAAGTGACCAATGAGCAACCAACACGTGGAAGGCCGGGATGGTCCGACCCTAGGTCGGTTCGGTCGATCCTAGGGTCGGCCGAACCCCTAGGGTGGCCATCTTGGCCGTGCTTCCTCCAGGTGGCTGACTTGTGGGCCCTTTGATCCTTCCCCGGTACATGGCTTGATTTGGTATCTGAGGTGGGCCCCTTGATCCATGTGAAGTCCATGAGGCACTCTCTGAATCGTCGGTGAGTGCCTCCCTTGGATCAATGACATGGAATGCCATGTGTTTCATTGGTGGCAGCCACCTCCTCAGCTGAGTTGGCATGGTTTCTGCATAGAAGGTGGATTTCCATCTCTTTTATTGGGTATTTCACCTACATACAAATAATCTCCAAGGACAAGTGGAACTACATTATTCATACCAAAATGCAAGTAAATAATGCATATGCCTCCATTTATGTGAGAATATTGAGGGCTGAAAGTAGTACTTAACAGCCGTCAACAAACTCCCCCAAGCTAACCTCTTGCTCGTCTGGAAGCAAGACATTAGGGACTTAGGTTGGTTGATCAGGAGTTGCTACAATGTTGTATTCTCAACTTATGGCAAACATACAGCTAAGTATTCTACCAAGAGTTGAACAAGTTGGCAATGTTCTTACCTTTCACCTGACGACGTGGGGCATATAGCTTCACTTGCGTTAGGCGGTTGAGAGACAGAATGGTTATATAGCAAATGCATAACACTCATACCTTGATCAGCTATCAATCCGGATGTTTTGCAAATTTTTCAAAAGAAAATCAGAGTTCCTCAGATGATACTCTCGGATCGCTCAAAAGTGTATGGTTCCTCACCAAGGCATCAATGCTGCTTTTCTTCACATCCTACTCCTAATAGGCTTATGTGGAGCTGTAGGTAGGGAAGAAATGTGGCATACTTGTGTCTCATATTTTGCTAAGTCAAAGACCGGATCCTTGGAAGAAACAACATACATCCTGGTCAAGATGTGCAATGTGTGTGATGGATATGAGCATGGCAAGGTGGATACTAGGCCCGGAAATGGGTGCTAGATATTACCACGCTTTATATGAGGAATGAGGGATTGATGGTAAGGTGGACACTAGCCCTGGAGTAGGTACTAGTTATTACCATCTATATGGTGGAACTCTTTCTCTTGCACATATCAATCCCTTTTTCTCCTTTAGAAATTTTTCAAGACTTAGGCTAGCTCTCTTTATTTTATTTTTTTGCCATGCTTTTGAGCATGCTTTTCTTTTTCACTTTCTCTTTCTTCTCTCTTTTTTTAGCTAGCCCTTTGTCTCTATCGGAGATATTTGGAGAGGGATGAATGATACAAAGATACATAGAGTTTTATTTGTGGAAGAATGCATGAGCAAATGGAACAAGTGATGAATGCTAACTTCCAGTGTAGAAGTTTAGCATGAATGTGTACGTGATCTTGATCAGGGGAGTATGAGTTCTAACAAGGGTCACAACAATTTGACAAAGCTCAATGAGAGAATAAGCTGCATATGTGGAGACTAAGAACTAGAATCTACATATGGCTTTGGTTAGGAAATGCTCATCATTGAGGAACTCATCATGTTTTGATTTTTCAAAAAGAAAAACTCCGGATGTCAAGCATCACTAAGCACAAGATCATAGCACTCGATTGTACCATATCATGTCTCACAACAACTTAGGTAAGGATCATGCTTTCTGCTAACCACAGTTTTCAAGCTAAGGGTTGAACATGCAAGCCAACAAACTCAAAACTTAGGTAGGATACAAAGTTTTAAGCAAGACATACGAGAAGAATAAACAGAGCAACTATTCATCATTTCAACCATAGAGGCAAAGCATTCTTACTATGCATATCAAAGCAAACTAAGCAAATGATGATGATGAAAGCAAATAAATCTTTTTGGTCTTTTTAATTTTGCAGATTTTTTTTGGGTTTTCATTTATAAGGTATTCTGAAAACAAAGGAAGATACAAGTTACCTCAGGATGGGGGTCCTCCCCCAAGCTAGCTTCAGGCTCACTGCGGAGGAGGGAAGAAGAATCCCTGACTCGCGTAGTAAGCCCTCTGCTCCTCCATGTGTCGCTGCTGAGCCTGCTGCATGGCTTCGATCCTTTCACCAGTCTGACGCTGCCACGCTGAGCTAGACTCGACATGGGTGTTCAGCGTCTCCTCCAATCCCGTGACCTAGACGGTGGGCTCTCTCATCTGCTGCGCGAGCTGAGCATCGCGTGCAGAGGCGGAGGAGTGCCACCGGAAGGACGAAGACGGAGGTGGACCACCAGAGCTGGAACTAGTGGGTGTAGCCCACTGAGCGCTGCCCGCACTTGCCCAAGCCGCACCACTCGCACTCGGATGGTAAGCGGGCTGATCCCAACCAGGTGCATATCCAGGGGTAACCCCGAACAAGTACCCCGCAGGGGCCCCTCCTGCCACCGGTGGTGTAGTAGGCTGTGGCTGTGGTGGTGGCTGTGACTGCTACTGCTGCATGTGTGCTCTCTTCGCCGTGCTTCTAGTGGACCTGCCTGAAACACTAGCACGACGGCTTTCCTCTTGTGTAACAAGGGGAATGGTTAGTGACTCCGAGCTATACAATCGAAACCCCGGGTTAGGTAACGGGTTGCATAACCCGGAAAGAAGAAAGTCAAAGAATCATTTGAGCCTCTCTTAAGTATATGCCCTTGGACCAAGTATGCCTCATCAATGAGAACTCAGGGCGTCCCAATGAAGGGTACGGGATTCCCGCTAAGAACCCCGAGTCGGAGAGCAAAACGAGTCACCAAAGACGTACACTCAATAGGACTTATCATCTTGAAATTCATCATCCACTGCCGAATCATAGCTTTTACGGGAGAGACCTTGATCTGGTTAACAGCGGCATATAATAGCATCATCTCATCGTTGCGCACGGGCCGAACATCCTCTCGTGGAAAGAGAGTAATGGCGAGCCACTTGTGCCACAAACGGAGAGTGGGATGCACAATATCATTGCACCGAGGCACAAACTTGTCACTGTAAATGAGACCAGAGATGTCTGCCCAGAAAGAGTCTCGAACAAAACCCTCACAAGCCTTCTTCAAAGAAACAGCACAACAAGGACTAAAACCAAGAAGACGACTAAGTTCCTTCCAAGAAACACGATAATCGGTCCCAAAAAGACGAAACTGAATGCCATCCTGAATCTTGGTAAGAGAGCAAAGAAACTGGATGGTGAGGGGCCGAGAGCCAAGCTCTGTAACCGGCGCAAACTCCTCCCAACCAAGAGCATGCCAAATGGAAGCGAACTCGAGATTCATACCTGTTTTCTCCATGAGAGCCGGGTCGAAGTCCCGGGTTTGGGCGAAGACTCGGTCCTTTAGGAGAGCATAGGCTTGATCCTCTCGAGCGCCCCGCAAGCTGAGGTAGGGGGTGTCATCGACGACCTCCTCCGCTGCTTGTGGCTCGGCTTGCTCTTCTTGCTCTTCTTCATAATCCATCGTCAATGGGCTCGGTGTCGGCTCGGCGGGAACGGATGAACTCGCGCTTGCCCGCGAACGGGAGCGTGTCACCCTCCAGAGAGTGTTCGCCGCCCAATTCATGCTAGCACAACAACAATGGACAACAAGAGCAACTCGGTGATGGATGAGTGAAATCGAATGAAATTCTTACCGAGCTTGCTCCACCAATAGCAATACTTTCAGCAACACAATAGCAAGAAATCCAAGAAAACCAAGAGAGCAAGGAGTAGAGAGGGGAGGTGTGAGTGAAATGAGTTGATTCGGTGATGAACACCCCCTCTCGGGTCCAATTTATAGAGCAATGGGGGCACAACCGCTAGATTCCGACCAGGGGCTATGGCTACTAGTCGTTGGCGCCAGTGGGACCCGAGAGTCGTTGCTCCTAGGTCGGTCGAACCAGGGGTCGGCCGAACCATGGTGGGCCCACCTGGCAGCCCCCTTTGACCAGAAGCCTCCCAACGGCTATATGAGAATATGCCTGGGTGCCTCGACCAAAGTTTTCTCCAGAAATTGTCCAAATGATTTTCTAAGGTTTTCAAACTCGGAAATCATTTTTAGAAATTTTATTTTGAAAAAGGGCTAGATAAATCTAGCATGCAGATGCAAGGTTTTTTGAAAAATCAAATATGCAATTTTGGAAATAAAATTTTGGAAAGGGAAATATGAGATAAATACCAGCTTTAACCTTTTTGGTAGAAAGGACCCATCATTTTTAGTCCGACGAGTTGGACTCTCCTCAACAGTTAATTCCACTCAGCACCCCACTCCTGAGAAGTAGAGGGTGGTGCCTTCTCAATCTTTCGCCATTCCTTCTAAATTTTCTTTTGTTTCTTTGACAGAGATTTCTTCTTTGGGGGTGAAGGCTCCGTCCTTCCCACAAGCTGCTCAACACTATCCTGCACCAAATAGCATTGCTCTTCTTTGTCCTGAAACTTGAACTTCAAGTTCCTCTTCCCAATGCTGAAACGGATTATTCCGGCCCCCACATTGTTCTAGCCCGGACATCACTGAGAAATGGTCGCCTAAGGATGAGCGGCATTCCTCCCTCGTCGTCCATATCAAGGACCACGAAATCCGCGAAGACATAAGAGTTCTTGACCTTGACCAATAAGCTCTCAACAATTCCTTCTGGATATCGTATCGTTGAATCAGCGAGTTGGATAGTCCTTCCTGTTGGAGAGAGAGCTGGATATCCCAGTTGCTCGAACATGGCCTTGCACATGAGATTAACACTTGCACCAAGGTCACAAAGGGCATGCTTGATCGTCTTGTAATAGATTGTGCAAGTGATAGTTGGATAACCTAGATCTTTTTTGTGCACAACTGCTGATTCCTCCCATGGATCTAGAACTTGTTGTATGGGCTTTCCTACATAGTTAGACGCACGTGTCTTTCTAGGTGGCTTACCGCACCTAGTTGACACTACACTAACATTTTCACAAGAGGATACGGGTTGCCCCGGGATTCTCCCATTATCAGCAGATGGAACCAAAGCAGCTAACTGAGCTAACTGGGTTCCTAACATTTTGTTGAAACTCAGCTGGCTCTTCTGAGCAGAAGAAAAACTATCAAGCTTAACGTTGAGACTTTCCAAAGTTTTATCGAGGGCAGCTAGCTTTTTGTTAACACCTTCATTAATCTTAGCTTGCCCAAAAACGAGATCTCTCAAGGAAGGTTGGTTGAGATTGTAAGAATTACCTTAGTTACCTCCTTGATAATAAGGGTGTTGTTGATTGCACGATTGGCCTCCTTGTTGAGGTGGACGATAACCATTGTTGTTGCCGTTCATGTACATCACTTCCTCCTGAGTCTCCGGACAATGATTTCCTGAGTGCCAAGTGTTGCCACAGATCTCACTAGTCATATGAGAATCCATAGGCAGAGTAGTGGTGGCCATGGCAGCCTTCTCACTGGTGTAGTCATCCAATCTCTTCATAAGAAGATCCAACTTGGCAGTAATCATGTCTGCTTCCTTGACAGTATGAGTACCCCTCGGTCGTGGTTGGAGTCTTTTATCGCTGCACCCTTGGTTGGAAACCATCTTCTCAATGATTAACTAAGCATTATCAACAGTGAGTGAGAAGAATGCTCGTTGAGCAGCAGCATCAATATGGCCTCGGGCTGCCGGAGTATACCCATTATAAAAGCTTTGAAGAATAAGCCAATCCTCCATCCCATGGTGAGGACAGGCCAGGACATACTCCTGAAGCCTTTCCCAAGCCTCTGGAATAGATTCACTTGCTGCTTGCTGAAAACCAGAAATTCTTCCACGAAGAGCATTAGTTTTACCCAATGGGAAGAACTTCTTGATGAATGCCTCTGAACACTTATCCCAAGTGTTAATAGCATCACGATTCGAAAAGAACCATTGCTTGGCTTTTCCCAGGAGAGAGAATGGAAACAGTCGAAGACGAACAGCATCCATATTTGCACCCCTGATGATGAAAGTGCTGCATAGCTCTAGGAATTACTGCAAGTGGGCATTGGCATCCTCATTTGGCTTGCCACAGAATGGGCTAGCCTGTACCATCGTAATTAGACCCGTCTTGATCTCAAAATTTTCAGTACCCATTGCCACCTCAGGGCCTTGCAGCACTTGGTCAGCAGAAGGAGCTGAGTACTCACGAAGTGTCTTCTAGGCCATAGCGTTTGACGTGGACGGTACAAAGGAAGCTGGTTCGCCTTCCGGACGAGTACGACAAGGTGAGTCGAAATGAATTCGAGCTTTCCTCACAAGTGACTCTGGATCTTCAGTGAAATTCTCCGGTAAGTCGATCCCAGTAATACACTACCTGTCTTCATCATCCAAAGATAAAAGAAGACAATCAAGGTTAGCCTGCATTAAGAGTTGTCCTAACCTACTCATAGCTTATAGACAGATGCAGAGCATAGTCATGATAATCCCGTGCCTTCCCCGGCAACGGCGCCATAAATGCTTGTTGGCGTTTTCTAGTGCCGTCACTTTAAGAACAGATTTGGAATCCATCCTTAGTGACAACACCAAGAAATGTCTATTGGCATTTCTTAACGTCACAACTAACGACGGCGTGTTAGCGTGAACATCAGGACTTGCCAAAGGTTAATCTAAACGATCTTGAATGAATCCGCACAGATAAACCATTGTAGCATTTCCCCAAGGAAGGAGAATATTCCAAGGGTATCGTATCCGTGGAAGGCAATGGCAGATATCATAGACTTATGCTTTTGCACTGAATGTAAACCAAGAGATAGATATAGGAAACAACAAACTCAAAGACAGAGGTAAGATAAAGATATAAAGGGTAGTGTGACACACACTCAGATCTACCTCTACTCTGGCACACAACGGCTTAGGGGGAACATACGAGTTAGCTCTAGGTTCTAATGTACTAAACATACAAAGCTAAAAGATACAAGAGATAGGCATGAGCATTGCATGAGAGGGTAAGGTTCAGCACCCAGGTACAAACGGGGAGCTAGCCCGTGACGACCAGCACTCTGCGAAACTAGACTTTAGACTCCTACAGCAAGTACCCCAGTGCGAAGGGTTCCAAAGGGTCCAACAGTTGTCACCACTGCGGCCTACCTCTATCGTTACGGGGGGTATGCTCATAACTAACGTAGCCACACAACCCAGGCACCGTGCCTGCGTTGCTGCTAGACTTCACCCGACCCGGGCTATGGTGACCCAGGGTGAGAGCCACCAGAAGACTGGTCAATTTAGACCGAGTACCGTAGCTTGAACACAAACCTCATGCCATCTAACAAGATCAACCAAGGTTAGACATACGAACGGATATGAACTCTCTTATGTCTAGTCAATAAGATCAAAGGGTCGTGTTCGTGAAGAACACGAGCCTCTAACTCATGAACAAACACATAAGGAATGAGTTTATCATCCTTCAAGTGGATCAAAAGGTAGTGTTCATGAAGAACACAAGCCTCTAAATGATGAACTAAGGATGAACTCAAGAACATATCAAGCATATGATCTACCATGACTTTATATGAAATAACTGAATAACTGAAGTAGATCAAAGTCATTCAATGAAATAAAGATAAAAGAGAACTCATACCTAGACTCCAAAGTGGACTTGGAACCTAAAGAACAGCTACTCTAGCCTACCCCCTAGCCTTGGAAACTAAAAGTGAGAGGAGAATGAGAGAGTGGTGTCTGAGAAATGGGAGCCCCTCCCCTTCTATTTATAGGCAAGGAGGAGGCTTGCTTCGGGGCTCAAACTCCACGAAAACACCCGGGAGTGAGGTAAGTGACCAATGAGCAACAAACACATGGAAGGCCGGGATGAACCGACCCTAGGTCGGTTCGGCCGATCCTAGGGTCGGCCGAACCCCTAGGGCGGCCATCTCGGCCGTGCTTCCTCTAGGTGGCTGACTAGTGGGCTCTTTGATCCTTCCCCGGCGCATGGCTTGATTTGTATCCGAGGTGGGCCCCTTGATCCATGTGAAGTCCATGTGGTGCTCTCTGATTCGTCGGTGAGTGCCTCCCTTGGATCAATGACGTGGAATGCCATGTGTTTCCTTGGTGGCAGCCACCTCCTCAGCTGAGTTGGCATGGTTTTTCCATAGAAGGTGGTTTCCATCTCTTTTAATGGGTATTTCACCTACATACAAATAATCTTCAAGGACAAGTAAAACTACATTATTCATACCAAAATGCAAGTAAATAATGCATATGCCTCCATTTATGTGAGAATATTGAGGGCTGAAAGTAGTACTTAACAACCGTCAACACCAATATCTTTGGGCTCAAAAGAAGCGACAAATGCAGAATAAGCGAAATGAGAATGCCTCTATGACCTGGACCGTGTAGTGCGTTCATGAATGTCACTTATGATCGACGAAGGTGGGTGATCCACCTGTACACGCCGGGGAGCCTCACGTCTAGAGACCACCTTCCCCTCAACAGCAGCATCCACTAGAACAGCCTCAGTCGTCGTCGGTGTAGGTGAAGGACCATACTCGATCGTAGTCGTCGTAGTGGAAGTAGCATGTACACTGCCAGCTGCGGGAGCACCACCACCATCATCTTCTTCACCATCTTACTTCACTTCCTCCTCAAAGATCTCCTCGCCAAACTCCTCATCACCTGCACAATCAAATAACAAAGAGCTACACGGATGTGTCTCATCGAAGGTAACCTCGCAAGTCTCCGTGATTTGGTTAGTTTCCAAATTGAGCACACGAAATGCTCTAGAGTGAGAAGCATAACCAAAGAAAATACCATCAACAGACCTAGCCTCAAACTTATCCAACTTTCAGCCTTTCTTAAGAATGAAACACTTGCAACCGAAGACATGAAAGTGACTCACCTTGGGTACTCGCCCATGCATCAGCTCATAGCAGGTTTTCTTCTTGAAAGCTCAGAGGAGAATCCTGTTCGACACATAGCATGCGGTATTCACCGCCTCAGCCCAATACCTCCTAGGAGTCCTGTGCTCATCGAGCATCATCCTAGCCATCTCACACAGGGTCTGATTCTTCCTTTCCACAACACCATTCTGAGGAGGGGTTTACAGAGTTCAATCATGATGCTCAAGACCAAGACCACGACAAAAGGTCTCAAAATGTGAGTTCCTGAATTCTGTGCCATTATCACTGTGTATAGCTCTAATGGCATCCCTATGTCTCTCGTTCTTCAACGTCAAGATCAGGTCTCGAACAAAACCAAACGTCTTACCCTTATCCTCCAAGAAAAACACCCAGGCATATCGAGAGTAATCGTCCACAACCACAAGGACATACCACTTCCCACCTACCGAGCAAACTCGAGCTGGCCCAAAAAGGTCCATATGCAACAGCTCTGTCGGACGTTCTATCAAGATAGCAGTCAGGGTTGGATGGGGAGTGGCTACCATCTTGCGATTCCTACACGGCACACAAACCAAATCCTTCTCAAAACGCAACTTGGGAAATCCTCGGACAAGATCCAGCGCACTCAAGCGGGAGAGCAGCTCAAAGCTCAATTGCCCCAACCTCTTATGCTACCTCCACAACTCGAAAGAAGGACCAGCAACCAAACACCTCAGGGGACCAAAAGACTGAGAAAAATCAGCACGAAAGATCTGTCCCTCGGGCACGATCGTACAAACAAGATCGCCTCGAGGGTCAAGAACACGAGAAGCCCCCAACTTAAAACGCACCTCATAACCCTGGTCTAGTAACTGAGATACTAACAATAGGTTATACCCAAGTGACTTGACCAGAGCCACACGCTTTAATGTCACCAAGCTGCTCACCTTAACCTCACCTTCTGAAAGCACCCGTCCTCGTCCATTATCCCCGAAAGTGATGTACACCTTAGACACTGCCGGGGTGAGGTTGGAGAACCACCCCTTGTCTCCGGTCATGTGTCGTGAACAACCAGAGTCAATCAAACAAACATTCTCCATGCCTCCCACTTGCAAATAAAAAACGAGAACGAGAATGAGCAAGCGACTCAACACTAGGGTTAGCACAAAAAGAGTTAAACCAGTGTCGAGCCATTTGCTCCAAAGTGGGGTTAGCAACATCCACTCTATCACGTCCAAAGCTACAACCACCACGCTGAACCACCTCACGTCTCGCTGGAGCAGAACGACCACCACGAAAGGGAAAGTGTGGCTCATAGCCCCTCTGAGACCCAAAGCTATGACGCTCTCTCCCATCCTCATATCGATCACAAGGTGGAGAACTGTGACAGAACCGCTCAAATTAATTGCCAATTCCCGCATAAACCATCCACTTGGTCATTATGCATTAAAAAGGAGTTAACCTGTCGAGTCTGTCGAGTCAAGCTCGGTAAATCACATACAACAAAGGATCGAACGTTGTACATCAAAACTCACACGAAGGCGAGTCCAGAGATAAACAAGTCACTAATTATTACATTATGTCCAACAAAGGTTCATTATTACAAACCAAGTCTGTTGCATAAGGTAAATAGTTCAGAGTTCGAAACACAGCGGAAATAAAATACTAATGATATAATCAACATCACGCGAGGTCATCCATGATATCACTAAGCACAGTCATCCTTCCACTCAACTTCCCAACCGGGTGGGAGAGAACCAGGACACGGGAAACCATCATCATTCAAATCATTACCTTAAAGCATCAACAAAAGCAAGGCTGAGTATGCTAATACTCAGCAAGACTTAATCGTTGAATGATGGAAAATCACCAACTCTCTAGACATGCAAAGCTTTTTGGCTAGTGGGTTCCTTTTGCTGAAAAGCAACAAAGAGTAGGTCCTTACTTTCAAGTTTTAGCTCAAGGTTCTAGTTGATTAACCATTCTAAGTTTGCTTACTACATCAAGCAAAGTTGTACAATACAATTAAGCATACATCCAAATTACTTCTCACTTCCATCATTAAAGGGACGTAGAGTGAATGGTTAAGCAGTCCTCGTTACAAGGTTTACTCGCCACGGACCTCGCCCGGCCAGGTTCACTCATGCACCACAATTAAGCTGCAGCAGGGGCCGAACCCAAGAGTAGTAGCACTAAAGTTCCCTTAACGTGCCAATCAGGTACTAGGCTTACCGGTCCCATTCCCGACAAATGTTTAGTACGTTCAAATGCTTAACCAAAGACATCTACTGGCCGGATCCCATCCCATGCTCTTACCACATGAGCATATCCATTTAACCAGATCTTATGATTCCAACATAAGAAACCTATAGCTCGCGAGTGACAAACATCACTCGACTTTTACCATGTCCTTAAAGCATTGCAACTAGCGACCTATCATGCTAGTATTTGAGGATAGGAACCTAGGATCAAGCATCTATGGTTTCAATTCAACTCCTGAAACTTAAATGCACAAACATAATTGCATAAGTTGGAAAAACTAGATTATGCTCCGGGGCTTGCCTTCACTAGCAAAGTCAGTGGTGACGTCTTCCGAACTTTGGTTCATGTCTTGCTGCAATTCCACCACGTTCACTTCTCCTTCAGCTAGCTGTCCCTCGGATTCCAGCACCAACTCGTAGTACCCGTCTGATAGTTTTCGATATGCATATGCATAACTTCAATTACACAAATTTAAGAATTAAAAGCACTTCTGAAATTATAGGCAAACATGGAGTGTATTGTTGGCCACATTCACCTAGATAAGGTTTTATTAAACTTCTCTTTTCAAAAGAAAAGTGGTTGTGGGAAACATTATTCTTATTTGATGGTGATTATGTGCACATTTAAATTAATTAATTAATTTCACTTCACCAAAGTAAAGGTGTTGTTCAGGGTGTATTTTGGTGAAGCTTTGTTATTCAAATTTAAGGTTCATCAAATCTGATCTTGATTTTCTTTTTATTCCACATATTGAGCTTGATTTAGTTCAAAAATTATTTCTAGATAAACTACACACAAAAAGACAGAGAGAAATTTTGTACAAGCACATGGTATGGTAACAAAGCTACTGAACAAAACTAGCATTAAACTAAGCTATATGCTGCTCATGAAAAATCTATCAAGTACTACCTAGTATAAACATGATTAAATTATACAGAGATATCTACACATGTTCTAGCATCGAGAATTTACACAGAGCAACAACATGGCATAACTGACATACTCATAAATTATCATGGCTAGAAACATCCTACAACATGCTTGATCAATATAACTCATAATTAAACCATAAATTAATTCGAGCTAGCTAAACATGTCAAAAGCTATTCATCTATTTATCATAACTGACCCTAGTCATAAGTAGGCTACTACAAAAATATCAACCCAATTTCCGGAGCTAAAATATTTAAAACTAAACAGGAACATAAATGCTCACATATATCAAAATACATTATAACTGTAGATATATAAAATATCTATGTGCCATTTTTCTACACAAGAACAAGCATGGCCATAATAGCAACATATCCAAAATTCACATGCAAATCAGCTCTAGATTTTAAATTATTTCAAATCTAGCCAAACTGATCATTTCAAAATAATTCTAAAACTAAGCAATAAAAGCATATACATCCTTTCTACAAAAGATAGTACTCATCACAAGGATTCCAGAACAGTTGAGTTTGCATTTTTCCAATTATTCTGTGATTTGTTATGTATTTTACAAGTTTCAGCATTTGGAATCTAGATCTGAAGTTACAGTTTACGAAAAGGTCCTCAGATTTCGCAAGTAGGTCCTAAGAGCGAAAACTTGAATTACAATCGGGTCCCTGGCACCATGGCCGGCGGAGGGAGCTCGATTCCGACGAGAGGAAAGGCCGGGCTTGGCAGGGAATCTAGACCTGATTTGCATGTGAATTTTAGATATGTTCCTAGGGTTTCATTCCGGGGTTTGGAAGGATCGGAGAAGGTGTCGGCAACGGGAATCGGCGACGCTGTGGATCTGAGGCCGCACGAGCTTCAGCTCCGGCGTGCGTGCTCGCAGTGCAGGTGAGCTGGTGGCTTGGGCGGCTCCAGTAGAGCTATGGGGAAGCCGTGGTGATGTCAAGAGGCTGTGGTGAGGCACGGAAGGTGGAGCTCACCTGGCGGGCTCTAATGGCGGGCGGTAGAGGCGTGCACGGCGTGCCTGGTGCTTCTGGGCACTGCCTTTGCGTCCGGAGGGGCAAGACGAGGGAGAACGCTTCACTGCGAAGCTTGACAGCTGGGTAGCCAGCTGGCAGGGGAGGGTGACGTGCCGGGCGCGAGGAGGGGTAGTGCGGCGCGTGGCGGAGGTGCGCGCAGCTAGGTGGACGCGACCGAACTGGGAAGGGGGTTTTTGGTGGCGACATGGTGTGCAGGAGAGCGGCCGTGCCGAGGGGACAGGAGGGCCGTCGATCCTCAGCGTGCATGCCAGGTGGCGCTGTCTGCGGCGCGCGAACTCAGACGACGGTCGGCGCTCTGGAGCACGTTGGCGCGCGTGGGAGCAACGATCAGCGCACCTTAATTTTCGAACTAAACTTTAGAATCTCCAAAAAAAAAGTTGTAGATTGAAGTACCAGCTACAACTTTTACAAAGGGAGACATATGTTTTGAGCAACGGTTTGTTAGGGAACGCGCATCAAATTTGGCAGAACTCTCGGCTCGTTTTACTGTTCAAAACAACTTTAAGCAAGTTTTTGGGCATCTTCCACATAGAATTTGAAAGGCCACTCTACATATGAAATGTGTTCCCAGAAAAACTGCACAACTTTTATATTGGCGGAATTTTAAGTTCTTAGGAAAACTTTAAAGATATGGCCAAAGTTCCAGAGAAAGGTATAGAGCCTTAAGGGTTTGACCACTTTTAGAAGGGGTTTGACTCTGTTTTCGAGGGCTTTCCACTCAAAATCTTGAATGCCATCAATTGACAAAGTTGTGTTCTTGGAGATAACACACACTTTTCATATTGATCGATTTTCAAGTGACTATACAAAATTTGAGATATGGTCAAGCCAATAGAAAGAGGTTCTCTGCCTTTAGGGCTTAACTCTCTTAACTAGGGCTTAACCGCTTTGATTAATTAAAGTAAACACCAGGGGTGTTACAGCCTACCCCTTAAACAGAATCTCATCCCAAGATTCAACAACAAGATTAGATGAAATTCTTTAGGGTAAGATAAAGGGTTACAGTAGAAAACTAGCAGAGCAAGGCTAAACACTTCGAGATCTAAAGCTCAGAGATGATAACGGATACATGGTCTTCGTCACACACTTTTACGTCGCTCATGAGGAAGCGGGCGTTGCTGTACACATGAAAAGCTAAAAACAGGCATAGCAAAGGCGCAAAATAGATGAACACTATCGCTATGTCCTAGCACTCTGAATCACACATCTCGAGAAAACGATCCATAGTTGGTGATGTGCGATTTGGCTTCCTCTTGTGGCTTTCTTCTCAAGCTTCTTCTTTGTGATGTTGGCACCAAACTTTCAGTGGATGAGCTTCAAGGAAAGGCTTGGACTGACACCGATAGATGGAGGAGCTTGACTCTTCTTCACATTGCTGGGGAAGCTGGAGGAAAATCTTAATCGACAAGGAATGTCATAAGCGGTGAAAATGGTCGGTGTACGCTCAAAGAAACAGCTGGAGAGAAGGGAGGGCGGTGGGAGGTGGTGGATCAAGTGGATGAAACTCTGAGCAGTGAGAGTCGACGGGGAGGTGCTCCTTTTATTGATGCTCACCGTGGTGTGGTGGTGGTGGTGCTCACACCACTTGGGTAGGGGTCGACGGCAAGGAGGTGTGGTGGTGGCATGTGGCACGGTAGTGGCCGGCATCGGGATGTAACATCCCTGATGTTTAGATAAGCTAAGTACCTCAATTAGTTTTGTTAATCAAGTATAAGTAGTGCTAAATCATGTTTAAGTTAGTATTGAGCAATTTTGCAAAAGAAACCCTAGTCAAATTTTCAAATTTTGGTCGTCAAACCCCTTAAGAGCTCTAGAAGGCTGAAATGGTTTTTTTGCACGCTCTCCAAATTTCACTATAGAACTTCAATTTCTGCCAATATAAAAGTTTTTTGTTTTTTCTAGGGACACAACTTTCATAATGGCGGACATTCAAATTTTGAGTGCAAATTTGCCAAAAACAGGGTTGAACTCCATGTGAACAGTAATCCAGGGCCAAGATTTTCTGCAAGTTCATCACGTTTTTCCCATCAAACCAAACATCAAAACATAGGTCACCCTTTGTAAAAGTTGAAGTGCTAGAGCTCCTCTACAACTTTTATATTTGGAGATTTTCGAGTTACATGCAAAAATATTGAGTTCCGTATTTTTGAAGAGGGTCAAATGGAATACGACGGGCGCCAGCCGCTGGCCGGCTGCGCGCCGCGCGTCGTGCGCACGCGCGCATGCGTTCCAGAACTCGACACGCTATGTGTCGGGTCCTCTTTTCTTCGGCGTACGGAGCCTCGCGGACTCCGTGGTGGACCGCACTCGAGCCGTGGGGCCTCCGCCCGACCCCTTGGTCCTGCACCGCGCCCACCATGCACGCGCACCGGTTCGCCGCCACACGCCGCGCGCGTCGGGTGCTACCCGCGCGGGTGTGTGTGTGTGCGTTCCCGGCGGCTTGTGCGAGGGATAAAAACGAGAGAGAGAGAGAGACGAGCCGACGCTGGTTTCCTCGTCGTCCTGGTCGAACTCGTCGCCTGCTCGACACCGCGCTCCGCCGTCTCCTCTGTTTTCCGCCGCCGCACGCCATAGTCGCCGCCGCCGCAGCTCCTCCTCCGGCCGTCCTCGCGGCCTTCTCTCTACTCTCACGCATCCTCCAGGTAATCCTCGAAGTCGCGCCGTCTCATTTCGTTCCCTAGGCCGTGCCGTCGCCGGCTAGTGGCAGCCGCGGTGGGCGCTCCAAGCCTGCCCCGCCGCCGGCGCCCGGCGACGCTGCCTCCGGCCCGGAGTCCACCGCACACCCCCCAGGTGCGCATTGGCCCCCGGGGCTGCTTCCCGGCCACATCTGGCCGCAAACCACCGCCGGCGAGCTCCCCTTCGCCGGCGGGACCCAATTGCAAGAATTTCATTATTTCTAGGGTGTTTTCGGGAAATAAGGACCTCTGTGTAATTCTGAAAAATTATTTCAAGGGTCTGTCTGTAAAAGCCTTTTTAGGTTTTAGCTGCAACTTTGAAAATCCACTAAAAATCGTAGAAAACTCAGAAAAATATAAATCTAATTGTGTTGGGTTCTGTGTGAGTAGACCTACAGTTCCTAGAGAGGTTGTATAGTGTTTTTCTGTATAAATTTGAAATGAAAATTCAAACTCATATTAATTTACTTTTGTTGTAGTGCAAAATTTACTCATGCCATGGAGATGAAATTTGGATATGTTATTCTTTATGCCATGTTTAGATCTGTGACAAAATTTGAGACATGTTTGATGTGTAGATTTGTGGTTATGATTTTTGTAAGCTTTATGTTAGGTTAAGCTTGATGCTTTTTATAGTCCCCTCAAGAAATATTTTGTTTAAGAACCAACGCACCCTAGGTCTTTGTCATGAGGAATAGCACCCTTGGTAAAATAATTATGATTTTAGGAATTTGTTTGAATGATGTTTTGTACTTAATCTTGTGTAGTTTGTTAAATTGATAACTTGAAAAATAATGTAGATCTACTTTTGTAAATTGGTCAGGAGCTTAAATCTGACATTAATGATCTGTAGGAAAAATTTGAGGTCAAACAGGTTAGTAAATCTTTTTGTAGGATTTAAGGAAGTTAAGCTAGGGTGAAATTTGTATTTTTCATATAAATTAATTTATATGTGATCTGGAGCTAATTTTTGGTATCCAAGCTTAGTTTAGTCATATGTTGCTATGTTTATAATTCCAAGATAGTTGGAGTTATATTTCAATTAATATGAATTTTGGATGAAAGGCTAGCTAGAAATTGAATAAATATGTTTATCCTTATTATTTAAGTTTAATTAAATATTTCATGTTTAGTTCCTGTTTATAAGCATTTGAACACACCCCCATACTGTTTGGTGAAGTTAAGTCATTTAATTTGCTTAGATGTGCACACAATCACCATCAAAATAGCTTTTAGTTAACCATCACACCACACCAATACTTTTTGTGAGAAATAGTAGTGGTTTAGATGAATGTGTCCAACAAGAGTTGGTTTGGTGGTAATTATCCCACCCTTACCATAACCTAATGCATATGCATGTGTACGTATAGATTTACCGGACAAAACTTACACACTCACCCAGGAGGGAGAAGGTGTTGTTGATGGAGAGGTGAACGAATTGGGTGTGCACCAAGACCTGGACCAAAGTGCAGAAGACCCCAAGGCTGTAGCTGAAGTAGAAGAAGGCAAGCACTGGAGTGCATCTAACCTTTTTCTTAAATTTCACAGCTTTACTTTTCTTATTTATGTTATGTTTTGTGCATTTAAGTTTCAGGAGTTGATTTGAAACCTAGATGCATGATCCTTAGGTTCCTATGCTCTTTTACTAGTATGTTAGGTCGCTAGTGCCATGCTTTAAGGACACGGTACAAGTTGAGTAATGACTCATTGCTCGCGAGACATAGGTTACTTATGTTGGAATCATAAGTTGGTTAAATTGATTCGCTCATGTGGTAAGAGCAATGGGTTCGGTCTCGACCGAATAGCATTGTGCTAGTTTAAGCTATTGAACGTACCAAGCACTTGTAGGGAATGGGACCGGTAAGCCTAGTACCTAATGAACCAGTACGGGAACTTTATCGCTACTACTCTTGAAATGCGTCTCCCGGTTTGCTCCCGGTAGTGCAAGTGTGAGTCTGGACGTGATGTGTTGGGTGTACCAGTAAACCTTGTACTTAGGACTATGGCATCTGTTCCTAATCTGGGGAACGACGGGACTACCTGGTCGGGGTAGACCCCGCATTTGCTTTTATTTGATTTCTTGGGTCTACCTTCTTCCGTGTGTCTTGGGTTGTACCTTGCAAGGTTTATAAATCGATCGATCGTCGGTCTCTCGCCGTTATCTGAGACGGCTTAACCACTAGCTACCCCATATTGATATATGGAACATGGATTAATTTTGCTGTCTGATTAATATTGTTTACACAACTGCTTGTTTAGCTTAGGTGCTTACCTAGAATGGTTAACATACTAGAACTTGAGCGAAAAAAATTGAAATTAAGGATCAACTCTTAGCTGCTTTTCGCAAAACAAACCCACCAGCCAAAAAGCCTTGCATGTCTACTTGTACTTTACTTTATTTTTGTCAGGTAAGTCTTGCTGAGTATTAGTATACTCAGCCTTGCATTTGTTGTTGTTTTCAGGTAATCTCATCTGGCCTGGCTCTATTCCAGATGGTTGGGAACTTGAGTGGGAGAACGATGATGATGAGTGATATACTATGGATGGCCTCCCATGTGTATCTTCCGCTTAGTTTACTTTGCGTTGTTTAAACTCTGAACTTTTTACTTTCATGCATGAAAACCTGGTTTGTAATAATGTGACCATGTGGGCTTTTATGTAAAGTTGAACTTGTACTCTGGACCTGCCTATGTGTGGGCTTTGGCATATTATCGATCCTGTTGTAAGTGATTTACTGGGCATGACCCGGCAGAGACGACAAAATAACTCTTTGTTATTGTTTATTGGCCAAGTGGACTGGCTTAGGTGATAATACAGATTTATTTTGGGCGGTTCTGTCACAGCTAGTACCAGAGCAATGATATGCACCATAGTATTAAAAATACCTTAACAACTTGTTTTTGGAATAAAATTTGCCAACAATACGAATTTTGCTAAGTGCGTAGGACGTTAAGGATTAAACTAGTCCGAGAGGCCCTAGAGGGAATTTTTGGGTTCTTTCAGGTGGCTAGTACTCTATGGTGTATTTAATCTGACTTCCAGCACATTTTATTATCTGTCAAAACTTACTTTCTCGCACAACCGTAATAGTTCATCACGTTTTGCCATATGTGGTGGTGCCACAGGAAAGTCCTGTGAGGGATGGATGGGACCTATTCCAATGGGAACCCACGTCGCGTCTGTGTCTCGTCACATTTTGCCATACGTGATGGTGCCACATGGAAGTCATGTGAGGGATGGATGGGACCTATTCCAATGGAACCCACATCGTGTCAGAGTCTTAATTAGGATGCTGTCCATGCAGCGGCTTTACTCATGGATACCATTTCTATTCGTGAGTGCTGGCACGAAAGGTTCTGAATGATCTGTGATTTTCTGTAGGTACACTAACCACGGTTGTTAGGTACGGTAATTAAGAAACGAATAGCTTTCGACTAGCTATTATAGGGAGAGACGTATATATATGCCTTGCCACCGGCACTAACTTCAACTTTAAGCTTAAATGCTTGGTGAGGATTTCTAGGACGTTTTGCATCATGTTAAAAGCTACCAAAACTGAAAATGATCATAATACACTTTTTGTGTGGTCTCTAGTTGTTATATCATGCTTAAGGACCTGTCATGATAGATTGGTGAATTGTTGTGATAAGCAAAGATGTAACTAGTTGCTGTCCAAAAAATTTCTGACTAGGTGTTCATTAGGGAAATTGCTCATCAGCTAGTTAAGCTTCTTCCAGAAATTTTTCATGATTTTAAGATGAATAAAACTGAAATTATGCTTAAAGCACCAAACCTAGGTCATGCTGAATTCTGTCAAAATTCTGAGCAAGGCTGAAAACTCGAATTTTTAACATACAGTTCCAAAAAGAATTTGATCAAAGAATCTATAACAACAATGTTCCTTACATAGCTTAGTTTGTGCTATAAAAATTTCATGGTCTTTGGGTTCTCAGTTTTTGAGATATGATGTTTTTAGGGAAGTTATGCCCTGCTGAAAATTTCTGGGCAATAGCACTCTGAAAATGGATCTGTTAAACCCTTTTCCAGTCTGAATTAATTCAACCATTGAATACCAAAACTGTGAGACATGATGTTGTCGAGTTCTGGTTTTTCAGTTATGAATTTTTGTTCAGAACTGCCAGTTTTGCCATATAGCATGTTAAACTCATCTTTGTGGGTTCTAACATGTGTTTGTAATTATTTTACAGATGGTTGCCCCTGGTTTGGTTGCGGTGAACGCCGATGGTACGTTTGCTACTACAGGACTGCACTGGGAGGGTTTCGCCCGCATTGTGTGGGGTGCCCTAAGTGCCGTCAGCTACACCACTCCTCCCTTCTACGAGGGGGTGGAGTGTGAGGAGCTAGGAGTACCGAGCTGCCATGTGAGAGTCACTGTGCTTCCTCACCTGGGCCACCCCGAGTGGGCTGACTTGAGCATGGAGCTCTCTAGAGGCGGTGGAGTCGGCAGAATTGATGGTGCTTCACTCTCTCAGCAGTCACCGTCCGCAGGAGATGATGGCGACTCCGTTGGGGTTGGTTCCTGCTGCTCGTATGGCCAACATAGCCACACTTCTCGACATCGTGCCTCCGTTCGACATCGTACAGAGACTGGCCACATGCTTGGGGGCTTTGTACAACCTCCAGGATCTTCGTCGTGCTCTCTCCGACGACTTGGCCACCCATCTTTCTAGAGCTACTTGGTACTCGCTTTGGCTTGCTGGGGCCTTCATGGAGCAGCATAGTGGTTTTACACAGGCTCTGCAGACTATTATTGAGCTCCAGAGTCAGGTGCTACAGTTCAGATCGAGCGGGGAGATCACTTGCAGCAGATTTTGGACTTCCAGACTGGGCAGCAAGGGCTACAAGCTCAGTTGGCTGACAGGGATGCCGAGAGGCTTGTGCACCTTCAGCACATCCAGGATTTGCAGGAGCAGGTTGAGGACCTAGAGCTCGCTGCAGAGGCTATGGAGGTTGAGGTAGGTTTGCTACAGCAGATGCACCCACCACTGGCTATTGGACAGGACGAGCAGCAGGAGATCCAGCTTGAGCGTGAGGAGGTGCAGGACATGCACAGACTTGACTAGATGAGCTAGGCACACTACCTCCACTTGCAGCACCGGACTCTCCAGCCGCTAGTGCAGGCTCCATAGGAACTTAGTCCTTAGATGATGTATTAGGACTTGACATGTACTCTTTGTTAGCCTCTTTTGTTGGTTTTTGCTGTAGGCTGACTTAGGAGTATTCTTTTGTGTATCTAGAGGCTACATAGTGACCCCATATGTAATGGTGATCCACAACGTTTGTAATCATGTAAATATGGTGGAGAACACCTTTCCGGCAGCAATTTGCCTAAGAAATGAAATGAAGAAAGTTATGGTCATTTCTGAATTTTTGCATGAGTACCAAAGTTGTTCAAAACTTCATAATGGGTATGCTCACAAAAATTCTGCATTTTGGCATGTGTAGTTTGAGAAATATTGAATCTTTAGTAAGCTCCTGTTTGCTGTCAAGACTGCTAGACAGAGCTTTGGTAACTGAATTTTTTGACCCCTGTAAAAGTTGAATCTGTCCTGGAGTTGAATACCAAATTTGTAGCCTACAAAATTCTACACTTGCTGACCAAAATTTAGAAATTTTTGACATTTGTACACAAAGTTATGAATTTTATACTCAGGGCTGTTATGCTGTCTAAATTCTGAAATTTCAATAGTTTGAATTTTCGTATGCATATTCTACTTGTATTATTTTGAGCAAGCTTTGAATATGTATCACATGAGAGTTCGACATTTTCAGATGGCTGATAATGCACATAACACCCCTGGGGGTTCTGGAGTTCATGGTGGTGGTGATCCTCCTCCACCCCCACAAATGACCCCCGATGAAGCATTTATGGCTACTCAAACTGAGGTGTTGAGGCGGATTCTTCACACCCAGAATCAGATTGCACAGAGGTTGCAGCAGCCTGTGCAGAATCATGGCCATAATCAGGATGGGGCAAATGCCATTATGAGATATGAGCAATTCAGGTCAATGAGGCCGTCTGAGTTCACTAAGGCTGAAGAGCCACTTGAGGCTGATGCCTTCATCAGGGCCCTAGAGGCCAAGTTCTCAGTGTTTGTGCTGCCATGCTCTAAGGAGAACAAGGCTGGCTTCGCCGCCCAGCAGCTTAGGGGTGAAGCTTTGATTTGGTGGGAGCACTTCAAGTCTATGCAGCCACAGGGCCACCAGATCACATGGGCTGAATTTAAAAAGCCTTTCAAAGAGCATCACATCCCAAGGGGGCTAATTGATAGGAAGATGAGAGAATTGTTTCACCTCAAACAAGGGTCTGACTTCATATATCAGTATGCTTAGAAGTTCAATAGTCTCTGTCAGTATGGCGACTATCATGTGGATACTGATAAGAAGAAAATGGAGCGTTTCTGTGAGGGTCTTGATGGTGAGCTTTATGAGAAGCTGAACCTGATAAAGATTGACAGCTATCCTGAGCTTGTTAATATGGCTATCTCTCAAGAGGACGCCATGAAGAGGGCTCAATAGGATAGGAAGCGGAAAATCAATCAAGCTTCAGGCAGTGGGCAGGGAAAGAAATTCAAGTTTGTAAAGAAGAATGTGCAGGGTTCCACCCAGCCATCTTCATCTAGATGTTGGGTGATGAAGCAGTCTCAGAACAAGCCTTCTGGCAATTTCAGCTTTTGCAATACCCAACAGCAAGATCCCAAGCCCAATGCACCCCCACCTCCATGCAATAATGATGGTCATCGTTGCTATAATTGTGGACAGTTGGGGCACTATGCTAACAAGTGCACTCACCCTAGGCAGCACAATCAGCAGAATCAGGGGCAGGGTTCTAAGTCTAGGAATCAAAGCAAGAAGCAGACTGTTCAGGTGAAGCAGGGTAGACTGAACATCACCACATTTGTTGATCTTCCAGAGGGAGCACCAGTCTTAATGGGTACATTTTCTATCCGTGGTTGTCCAGTTACAATATTGTTTGATTCTGGTGCTACACATAGATTTATTAATGTGAAAACTATGAGCAACTTGGGTTTAAAGTGGAGTCATACAAATCAGGCTTATATGATTGCCACACTGGGTGGAAAGGTTGCTTCACATCACGTAGCCTTAAGGGTACCGCTTGAGATAGGTAGCAAGACTTTCCAAACCAATCTTGTCACATTGAGTCTGGATGGGGTAGATGTTATCCTAAGCATGAATTGGATGACTCAGCACAAAGTTATCCTGGATATTTCAGAGAGAATGATTGAAATCAATTCACCTATCGTTGGAAACTCAATTCCTTACCTTCCTCCTAGAGGCTATAAAGGCTCTTGTGCTTTCGCAGCCATAACTACTCAACTTGAGGACATTCCAGTGGTATGTGAGTACATAGATGTCTTTCTTGATGATTTGTCTGGCTTGCCACCAAACAGAGATGTCGAGTTTGTTATTGAGCTTCAGCCTGGCACAACCCCAATTTCTAAAAGATCTTATCGAATGTCACCCAAAGAACTAGCTGAATTAAAGAAACAACTTCAATAATTGATTGATAAGGGTTATATCCGTCCAAGTTCTTCTCCTTGGGGTTGTCCAGCTCTGTTTGTGAAAAAGAAGATGGTAGCCTGAGGTTGTGTGTGGACTGCCGACCTCTCAATGCGGTGACTATCAAAAACAAATATTTGTTGCCCCGCATTGATGTGCTATTTGACAAGTTGGCTGGAGCTAAGGTCTTCTCAAAGATCGATCTTCGGTCTGGCTATCATCAAATAAAAATCCGACCTAGTGATATTCCAAAGACCGCATTCTCTACTCGCTATGGCCTATATGAATTTCTGGTCATGTTTTTGGTCTTACAAATGCACTAGCCTACTTCATGTGTCTTATGAATTCCGTATTTATGACGGATTTGGATAAATTTGTAGTGTTTTTCATTGATGACATCCTTATTTACTCCAAGAATGAGAAAGAGCATACAGAGGATCTGCGCATGGTCTTACAACGCTTACGAGATCATAAACTCAATGCTAAGCTCTCCTAGTGTGAGTTTTGGCTGGATAGTGTAAAATTTCTGGGGCACACTATTTCTAGTGAGGGTATATCTGTCGATCCAAGCAAAGTTCAAGAAGTAATGGATTGGCAACCTCCTAAATCAGCTCATCAAATCCGCAGCTTTCTAGGTTTGGCTGGTTATTATCACCGTTTTATTCCAGACTTCTCTAGAATTGCCAAGCCTATGACTGAGCTGTTAAAGAAAGGTGTGAAATTTGTGTGGAGTGAGGCTTGTGATAAGGCTTTCCCTAAACTAAGGGAACTTTTAACTTCAGCCACAATGCTAGCACAGCACGACAATTCTAAGCCATATGAAGTCTATTGTGATGCTTCAGGCATGGCTCTGGGTTGCGTCCTCATGCAAGAAAATCGAGTCATTGCCTATGCCTCACGGGCGCGTGATCGGCTCCCTCCTCTACTTGACGGTGACGAGGCCAGACATACAGTTCAGTGTGTGTCTGTGCGCTCGTTTTCAGGCTTCACCGAGGACTTCACATCGGCAGGCCGTCAAGCGGATTTTTAGGTACTTGAACTACACTCCTGAGTTTGGTCTTTGGTACTCTGCCTCCTCGACACTCAGGCTTCATGGGTTTTCTGATGCGGATTTTGCTGGGTGTCGATTGGATCGCAAGTCCACTTCTGGGTGTTGTTAGTTCCTTGGTTCTTCTTTGGTTTCTTAGTCATCTCGCAAGCAATCTAGTGTAGCCCAATCCACCACCGAGGCTGAGTATGTAGCTGCTGCTAGTTGTTGTTCCCAACTGCTTTGGATGACCTACACCATGAGTGATTTTGGTGAGAAATGCTCCCAGGTTCCACTTTTCTGTGACAGCACCAGTGCCATAAGCGTAGCCAAAAATCCTGTCCTCCACTCCAAAACAAAACACATAGAAGTGAGGTACCACTTTCTGAGGGACAATGTCGAGAAGGGAAACATATCTTTGTCCTATGTCCCTACACAAGACCAGCTAGCTGACATTTTCACCAAACCGCTTGACCAAGTCACTTTCACTCGCCTGTGGGGTGAGCTTGGGGTGTGCTTTCCTTTCTAGTTGGGTCTTGGAGCTTCTCATGTATATATGTGTCATATGTTCATTTTTTTGCATTTCATTCATGCATTTTACTTTCTGTATAAAACCTGGTAGGATAGCCATCTTTGGATCACTTGAGCTAGAATTGAGCTTCTCTTATATACACTGATCACTGATGTGCTATTTGTGAGACTTGTGCATGTTTGGTAAATTGTGGATGTGAATGCTATGCTCTGGATGGTTTTGCCATATATTTGTGTTGAGATAGCTTTCTTTTGATGAAAATGCTAAAATTGTGTCTCTCATGAGTAGATGCTTGTCTATGCTCAATTTGTGCTTAAATGCCTATATCATGTTTAGTTTGTGCTTGAGAATCATGTTCTCTTTGCTTGGGGTCAAAGACCTTTCTGTCATTGTAAATGTTTAGCCCTTTTGCTTGCTTGGGGAGGAGCATAAGCTTCTTTTTGCCGCAAAGGCACTTCATGTACCATGTTTAAACTTGAAAATGAAATTGGTGTATGAATTGCCTTATGCTTGAAAAATGAGCTCCTAATCATGGTTTTATGCTTGTCTACCATGAGAAGTCTCATTTTAAGAAGTAGACACATGGCTCGATGGCTTTAACATGACTTGAGTAGCTTGTGGGCGTTTATAATGATCTTGTGATGAGAATTTGTGATCTTGTGTAAACTGTGGATGATCTAGTGTATTTACGTTCAAATTGGTATAGAGAGAATCTTGCTCATGAGATGACTATTTCTTTGTGAAAATTGCTTAAAATTGATTTTGGCCAAGTCACATGCTTATATGTCTCTACCTTCTTGATGGCAATGTGCTAGATACACCATGTCTACTTTGCTTGCCCTATGTCTCATGTGTAGCATTTTGTTGTGCTCTTTGTATATTTGAGAAGCTTGGTAGATTGGATATATGCCTTGACATGCATTTGTCATGAAAACAAGGGGAAGAGCATCATATACCTTGATTCATGCATTGTCAACAAGGCGGAGAATATACATGCAAGGGGGAGAGTTATGTATGATTTGGGGAGATTTTTCATGCATTGGAGATTTTGTGAAAAATTGGTATGCATTTGTGAGATGTGGCTTGTGAGGAGAAAAATTGAGAAAAAGAGGTTGCATTTGCTCAGGGGGAGTTTGCATATGTGCAGGGGGAGCTCCTTTGTTTTTCCTGAGTTTTGTGCTTTGTGATGTGCTCTTTGAGAGCTTTGTTTTGTCTCGGCTGTGTCGAGTCGTTGCCCTTGTCTTAGGGGGGCTGAGACTTGGATTGGCGAGTGATCGAGTTTTCGCTTGTTCTTTGGCTTTGGATCACTTGCTTGGGAGGTTTGTGTTCGTGGTTGTTTTCTTTTCTTTTTCTCTATGTGATTTCTATGGGTGTTGTCAATGCACTCATCAAGGGGGAGATTGAGGACCAGGTGTGTCCGAGGACCAGTGGAGGGTCGCTCCTTAGTGATGAGTGATTGACAATGTTGTGTGGACTGATGCATGGCTAAGTGTGCAGGTACAGGTTGCGGTTTGACTCGTGTCGGTGCAGGTGAAGAACAAGCGCGAAAGGCCTTAGGCGTGGCGGCCTCCGGGTGATGGAGAGGCAAGTAGGCTTGGTTCGATGGACCCGGTGGCCGATGGGGTCAAGTGCGAGCCGTGCGGTGCAGGACTGGCGGGCTGAAGTCGTGAACATGGGCCGGTGCAAGGTAGCGGATCGAGGCCGAAGCTTGCACGCGGAGTTTGGTAGTTTGCCCACAAAACCATCGGTGGACGGATTCTTGGTTTGGGCCTCAAAACCAAGCCCGGAGGCCCGAGACGACGGAGACGGTGATCCGGGAGCTTTGGGAAGCTTCGAGGCGGAGGGCACGTGGCATGATCGCGGGGTTTGCGTCGAGGTGAAGCGAAGCCGCGGTGGAAGCGTGTCCATCCGATGAAGACTTGACCAAAATGCCCCTGAGGGGTTGTATCTTCATTTAAGCAGTAGGGGTAGCGTGGTCATTTACCTCCCTCCGATGGACTTCGTATAAATAGCAGAGAGGTGGATGGCATCTCTCTCTCTTGGACTCCAGGGCTTTCTCCCCCGGTAGATTTCTCTGAACTGCTTCTTGTTCCTCTGGATTCCTTAGGCTAGACTCTTGTACAGACTCTGACCTCTGGATGTATGGAAGCATTCGGCATTGCGGTGATCTCCTAGTCCCTTGTGATTTTCGTGTCATTTTCGGGGCTATTTTTGGGGGGGTTCGTTCTTCGCTCGATTCATGATTTTGGGGGCGTTTCTTCACGGATTTCTTTGAGGGGATCATGGGTGGATGCCTTGCGCATCTTTGTGTGTGATCTTGACCCCTCAAACGCCGTGGAGAGCCTTCGATTCGTGCATTTTTGGTTGGAGCCCGAGTTCATGGTGGTTGCTTGTGTGATCCGCGATTCCCGGTGATTTAGGGAGTTAGAGGTCGAGATTTTTGGGGCATAGCATCGTTGTGTGACGCATATCATCTCCCCAAAGTCTTGCCTCAAGAGCTTCAACCGTTTGGGAGATCCGGTGATGAGTTCGTGGAGTTGACCTCGTGGGTCGAGCAGTTTTGGTTCTGTTCGTGTGCTGCGGACAGTCCGCCTGGTGCACGCAGACAGTCCGCGAGGGGTCCAGTTCGTCACAGTTCATCACTTGTTCGTGCACGTTCTTGTTTTGTTCTGTTTCGCCCCTAGGGTTTTGTTGCAAGCGGTTTGCGGACAGTCCGCGGGGGGGTTCACGGACGGTCCGCGTGGCCGAGATTTTGGCGGACAGGCCGTGTGTCCTCCACGGACAGTCCGTATTTTCGCGGTGCGTCTGTGGTAGCTCTGGTGTTTATTTCGGACGGTACGCGGGGTAGGTCCGGACAGTCCGCCGTACACTAGCGAACAGTCCGCCCGTACCAGCCGGACAGTCCGCGCCTGGCATTTCCAGATTGTGCCAAGTGCTTTGATTCTTGTCCAGTTGCTTCCGCTCTTTGCTCCTAGGCTTGTCTCTTGTTCTTCTAAGTTTGTGTGTGCCTTGTTTGGAGCTTACTTTGTGTGCGCGAGCATTTGGAGTGGCAATTGGGGTATAGGCCGAGTTCGACCTACGGGAAGAATTTTTATCGGCTCCCATTCACTCCCCCCCTCTCTAGTCGCCCTATTCGGTCCTTCACTAGCAAAGTCAGTGGTGAAGTCTTCGAACTTTGGTTCGGGTCTTGCTGCAATTCCACCATGTTCACTTCTCCTTCAGCTAGCTCTCCCTCGGATTCCGGCACCAACTCGTAGTTCCCGTCCGGTAGTTCTACACGATATGCATTCGCATAAATTCAGTTACTCAAATTTAAGAATTAAAAGCACTTCTGAAATTATAGGCAAACATGGGGTGTATTGTTGGCCACATTCACCTAGATAAGGTTTTATTAAACTTCTCTTTTCAAAAGAAAAGTGGTTGTGGGAAACATTATTCTTATTTGATGGTGATTGTGTGCACATTTAAATTAGTTAATTGAGTTTACTTCACCAAAGTAAAGGTGCTGTTCAGGGTGTATTTTGGTGAAGCTTTGTTTTTCAAATTTAAGGTACATCAAATGCGATCTTGATTTTCTTTTTATTCCACTTATTGAGCTTGATTTACTTCAAAAATTATTTCTGGATAAACTACACATAAAAAGACAGAGAGAAATTTTACACAAGCACATGGTATGGTAACAAAGTTACTGCACAAAACATGCATTAAACTAAGTTATATGTTGCACACGAAAAATCTATCAAATACTAGCTAGTATAAACATGACTAAATTGTACAGAGATATCTACACATGTTCTAGCATCAATAATGTACACAGAGCAAGAACATGGCATAACTGACCTACTCATAAATTATCATGGCCAGAAACATCCTACAACATGCTTGATTAATATAACTCATAATTAACCCATAAATTAATTCGAGCTAGCTAAACATGTCAAAAGCTATTCATCTATTTATCATAGCTCACACTAGTCATAAGTAGTCTACTACAAAAATATCAACCCTATTTCCTGAGTTTTTGGGCATCTTCCACTTAGAATTTGAAATGCCACACTACATATGAAATGTGTTCTCAGAAAAACTACACAACTTTTATATTGGCGGAATTTGAAGTTCTTAGGAAAACTTTAAAGATATGGCCAAAGTTCCTGAGGAAGGTATAGAGCCTTAGGGTTTGACCATTTTTAGAAGGGGTTTGACTCTGTTTTCGAAGGCTTTCTACTCAAAATCTTGAATGCCATCAATTGACAAAGTTGTGTTCCTAGAGATAACACACACTTTTTATATTGGCCGATTTTCAAGTGATTATACAAAAATTTGATATATGGTCAAGCTAATAGAAGGAGGTTCTCTGATTTTAGGGCTTAAGTCTCTTAACTAGGGATTAACCCCTTTGATTAATTAAAGTAAACACCAGGGGTGTTACAAGAACGTCCAGCAAACACACCACCACCAGAAACAAACCCTCTACTACCTGTACAATGACCATAGGAACCACCACGATCACAAAACCTGAAACGGCCATCTCTCTGGGCTGCGCTGGTCTGACCGGTGGCCCTGACCGGTCTGACCGGTGCACCTCGGACGGCACATCTGTCCCGATCAGCAAAGCTCATAGCACCCCAAGCTGGAACAAACCTCACCACTGTTGATGGCTGTTAAGTACCACTTTCAACCATCAATATTCTAAAATAAATGGAGGCATATGCATTTATTACTTGCATTTTGGTTTGAATAATGTAGTTCCACTTGTCCTTGGAGGTTATTTGTATGTAGGTGAAATAAGCATAAAAAGAGATCCCACCTTCTATGGAACAATCCATGCCAACTCAGCTCAGGAGGTGGTTGCCACACCAATTCTAGGTGGCATCCACATCACTGATCCAAGGGAGGCACTCACCGACGAATCAGAGAGCGACACATGGACTTCACAAGGATCCATGGGCCCACCAAAGCTCCAACATATCAGGAAACTTGGCATGCACGGGGGAGTGACCAAAGGGCCACCTGGAAGCCACCCAGAGGAAACACACCTCGAAAGGAGGGCCGGGATGGTCGGCCGATCGTAGGATCGGCCGAACCGACCTTGCCCCCTTTCATCTCAGCCTTCCACGTGTTGGTTGCTCATTGGTCACTTGCTGCATCCCCGGGTGTTTTGAGGCCATTTGGTGCTCTGAGGAAGCCTGGTCCATGCCTATAAATATAAGGAGAGGGGCTCCCATTTCTCACACACCTCTCTCTTGACTCTCCTCTCACTTTTAGTTTCCAAGGCTAGGGGTACGCTAGAGTAGCTCTTATTCAGGTTCCAAGTCTACTTGGGAGTCTAGGTATGAGTTCTCTTATTTCTTTATTTCTATGTATGACTTTGACTTACTTCAGTTATTCAGCTATTTCATATAAAGTTGTGGTAGATCATATGATTGATATGTTCTTGAGTTCATCCATTGTTCATCATTTAGAGGCTCATGTTCTTCGTGAAGACTACCTTTCGATCTAGTTTGAAGGATGATTTACTCATTCCTTATGTGTTTGTTCATAAGTTAGAGGCTCGTATTCTTCACGAACACGACCCTTTGATCTTGTTGACTAGACATAAGAGAGTTCGTATCCGTTCGTATGACTAGCCCTAGTTTGATCTTGTTTGATAGCATGTTTGTGTTGCATGAAGTTTGTGTTTGAGCTATGGTACTCGGTCTAAGTTGACCAGTCTTCTGGTGGCTCTCACCCTGGGTCATAATAGCCCGGGCCAGGTAAAGTCTAGCAGCAACGCAGGCATGGTGCCTGAGTTGTGTTGCTACGTTAGTTATGAGCTTGCCCCCCGTAATGATTGAGGTGGGCTGCAGTGGTGACAGCTATTGGACCCTTTGAAACCCTCCGCACTAGGGTATTGCTATAGGAGTCTAAAAGATAGTTTCGCAGAGTGCTGGTCGTCGTGGGCTATCTCCCCATTTGTACCTGGGTGCTGAACCTTACCTTTCATGCAATACTTTATGCTTATCTCTTGTATCATCTAACTCTGTATGTTTAGTACCATAGAACCTAGAGCTAACTTCGTATGTCCCCTCCTAAGCCGTAGTGTGCTAAGTGTAGAGATAGATCAGAGTGTGTGTCACACTACCCCTATCATATCATTTATCTTAGCCCTATCTTTGAGTTGTTGTCTTCTATATCTATCTCTTGGTTTACATTCAGTGCAAAAGCATAAGTCTTGATATCCGCCATTGCCTTCCACGGATACGATACCCTTGCAACACTTCCCTGGGGAAACGCTACAATGGTTTATCTGTGCGCTTGCGGATTCGTTCATGATCGTTAGATTTACCTTTCGCAAGTCTTGATGCTCACGCTAACTCGGCGTCGTTAGTAGTGACGTTAAGAAATGCCAACAACCACAGCCTCTCCTCTAGGTAGTGGCATATGAGGCTCAGGTATATCATGAGAAGGATGATACCTATCCTAGTTATCCCACATAGCCATCCTATCATCCCTCTTCTTCTTGTAGCAAAACTCTCCAAGGTGACCATCCCTCCCACAATACTCACAATGGAAGCGGACTGGTTTTGGAATTGGTTGTGGAGCTTCTCTCGGTTTCTCAACAACTTTCTCTCCTGGCTTCCACCTAAACACATTCCCAAGGGTGCTCACAAACTTCACTGGTTTCTGAAAGTTATCTGTTTGGTGGGGGAACACTAGTGGATCTGGAGTGGTGTCTAGCTTGTTTCTCAGGGGGTTGGGCTTGGGTGAAAATTTGTTCATGGGTGTAGTTTGTGGTGGAATAGGAATCTCTCTAATTTTCTCTCCCTCACCATTGCTCTCACTGATCTTCACAGAACCCAACGCCTGACCATCGAATCTCTTAAACTCAGCCATCATCAAACTCAGCTGTGGCTAATGCCTAGACAACCAACTCATCAATTTTCTCAACTCATCATTCTCATCCTGCAAGCGATCAACATAGTGTGCAAGTTCCATATTCTTAACAGAATGTAATTCACATGTGGAGCATGATGTAGGATAGGAACTTTCAAAGCAGCCTCCAAAGAAAAAATTCTATCATGAGATTCATCTAGCCTAGCATGCAACACAGGACACGAAGTGCAAGCACCTAGTAAAGCAGACCTAGACTTCATCTCATCAAGCTCAACCCTAAGCAATTCCAGTTCCTCCAACTTAGAGGCATGCTTTTCTTTAAGCATAGTCAAATCAGCCAAGAAAGCATTACAATCATCACAATCAGCAGCATCAACAACAACAGGAGCAATCTTAAGGGAATCAATCTCAAGTCTAGCATCAAGATTCACAGATTCTAGCTCAACTATCTTCTCCCTAGCTTCTTCTAGCGAGACCCTAAGTTCTTTCCTAAGCTTCTTGGCCTCTCTAAGCATGATATCATGGTTATCAAGTAAAGCAACCAACTCAGCATTCTCCTGGTGTAAGGAAGAGAGCTCATAACATACCTCATCCTCAGATTCTGATCCCGAGTCATCATTCTAACTCTTCTTGCTGCCGGAGCTGTGGGCCATGCCGCAGATACTGTCCTCTCGTGCAAAGCATCTCAGGCCACTGAGGTTCTTGGAACCATGCTTCTTGTTCTTGCGCTTGCTGTCGTCGTCGCTGTCACTGCAACTCGACGAGGTGTAGCAGGAACTGGAGTCGACGTCACTCGCTCCCACCATCGCCTGAGCCTTCTTCTTCTTATTGTAGCCTCCCTTGCTCGACCTCTGCTCGTCCTAGTCCTTATACTTGTGCTTGTGCTCACGCCTCGAGCGGTGCTTGTTCTTGATCCTTGGGCTCTGCTTGTACTCGTTCTTGGGCTCGATCTCCTGTGGGCACTTAGCGATGAAGTGTCCCTGCTTGCCGCATCTGTAGCACATACGCATGGTCCTCCTCATGTTCACGTGGTTCTCGTGCAGCCTCTCGAACTTCTGTGTTAGCAGGGCCAGCTTGTCCTCTCCAAGCCCTCATGTTCCATGTATGGGAGCACGATCACATTGGCCCTCATGTTGTTCACAATACAGGTGAAGCACAGGATCGTGGCATCAATTGATTCACTGGGGAGATGAGTGAAATTCTTGTACTCACTCGGTGAGTGGCAAATAGGCGAGCATGCACCTGAGTGTTCCCAACATGAGCATTTCTCAGCTTAACACAAATCTTGCCGACTACATCCTCTTCGTACACGCGATCGAACTCCGCGGCACAACGATCATAGAACAAGTAATCCACGGCCTAGCTGTTGGCCTCAAACATGTCCCAAGCACCTAGAAGGATGAAACTATCGGGAAAGACATAATTTGCATTTTGCGTCACTTCCCAGATCAGTTGTCCTTTCCCACGCAAAAACGCGCCCATGCGCCCCTCCCACATCTGGTAGTTCTTTCCATCAAAGTACGGAGGACCCGACCCCTTTCCATAGTCGTCCATCTTTGGATCTTAGCCTACCCACACTCGTTCTACTTCATCTACTCCTTCAAAATAGAATATTCCTGCCTGGTCAGCAAGATTCTCTCCTTCATATCTACTTCTCCCGCACTTGTCATCCTTTATTTCTCCTCCTCCATCCCAACTACCCATGAAAAGGCCCACATGTCAGGTTTTTTTAATTTTTTCTTCCCCCTTCCTCTCCCTACCCACCTACCCCATCCTCTGTGTCGCTGCACACCCTCTGCCGACGCGCCGCTCTTCCCCTCCCTCTCCTGGCCGGCGGAGAAGCCGAGGTGGAGCGGGCGTGGAGCAGGGCCGTCGAGGCATCCTCCTCCGCCAGCGAGCAGGTCGAGGAGGACAGGCAACGGCGCGGCGACGCATTCGAGGTGGATGTGGCCAGGACGTAGGCGTCCATGGAGGTCCGGCCGGAGGCGGGGCTGCGGCGCGGCGGCGTCGCCCTCTCCGCCTGGAGGAAGAACAAGCAGGGGAGCTCGGCTCGGTGCGGGGAGCCCGCGCCTGCGTGTGCCGCCACCTCCACTCGGCGTGGGGAGGAGCAGGGTCCCCGACGGCCCTCTGCCCTGCTCCGGCGCCAGAGCTCGCCTGGGTGGCCGGAGCTTCGCAGCACGCCCCTTCTCCCTCTCCCACCGCGCCGGCCAAGGGGTGGATCCATTGCGGAGCCCAGGCCGGGGGCAGGGGCGGATCCAGGGTGGAGCCCAGGCCAGATCCAGGGCGGGAGCGGAGCTCCACCATGGCCACGGCGGCGACCGGAGCTGGTGCAGGGAGCGGTGGCTAAGCGGCCTGGGCCGCCTTGGTCGATGCCTCTTCGGCCGACTGCGCTGGATCGAGGCGGGCGTCCTCGCCGCCCGACCTCCTCCCTTCCCTTCTCGTGCGGTGCAGCGGTGTCACGGCCGTCCACCAACGCAGGCGCAGCCGGCCACCTGCCCGGGAGCTTCCTCCGTCCCTTCCGAGCGCGGGCGCGACGCGGGGCCCGTAGCCTGCCGATGAAGGACCTCCGCCACTGCTCCGAATCCAGAGGAAACGGGAGTCGACTTCAAAATGACGTCGGTGATAAAGGAGCCCGCTGCAGGGTGTTTTCCTTTATCTGCCTCCTACAGGCGGGGATAAAGTACCCCAGTGCGGGTGGTCTTAGACTAGTTAGAATCAATGAGATCTGTAATCGGGTCTGATACCAATTGAAGGACCGGATTGGAGACTAGAGAAGGGGGAGTGAATGGGAGCCGATAAAAAATTCTTCCCAAGAAGAACCTCAGCCTATACCCCTATTTCACTTCCGAGCAATCCCACGCACACCTTGCCACGATCACACAGCCACTAGAGGTGCTACTGATCCTAGGAGCAAGTATCTCAATCCAAACACGCAACTGAAAACCGCATGGAAAATCTGTACCGCCTGCTATATGTGCTACAACAGTCAGGCCGATGAGGTGCACCGGTCAGACCAATGGCACCGGTCAGGCCGGTGAGCTGCACCAGTCAGGCCGGTGTGCACAGCAACACGCACAGAAATGTTCCAGAGAGCCTCAACGAGATTTCTAGGCTGTGGAACCAAAACCACCTGAAACCAAGAAACCACTAGTGACAAGAAACTACTCCAACCTAGCCAAGAAGGGGCAAACCAAGGAGAAACTCACATGAACTAAGCCAGGGAAAAAACACATGCAACTCCACTGACCCACACATTCACCCGAGCAAAATACCCACAAGGGCATGCACCAGTCAGACCGGTGGGAGGCACCGGTCAGACCGGTCAGGCCTGGGCAGCTCGGGAAGAACTCCACTTGCGGGTCAACTCCTTTATTCCCTTCGCCCGATCTCCCGATTCGCTCCACGGATTCAAGAGAAACTTTGGGGACAGTAGGAACACCTCATGGGTGACCTCTAGCTCAAAGCATATGCCCCAAATCTCTCTAAATAGGAGGAATCGCAAATCTCGTGCTCTAACCCCAAGAACACAAGGAACTTCGAAAACACCAAAATCGGAGGCCTTTCCACATATTTGGAGGGGACAAATAACCAAGAAAAGAGGCACAACATCCTCATGAGTGAATCCACCAATATATCCCGTGGGAAAACACCCTCAAAATCTCACCACAAAAATCCAAAGGAAGGGCTTTGAAAATCACCAAAAAGGAAAAATGGGAGGAACAACTAGAGCACTTGAGGAACCATGTCGAAGCTTTTATACATACCATGAAAGGTTCATACAAGGTCTACCAAGCCGCCTGATCATCCATCCCTCTCTCTAGATGCAACATGAAGCTCTCAAGCTAGCCTAGGAAAAACTAGAAAAAAGAAAAGAGCAAATGGTCTAGGGTTCCAAGAGTTGGCTGCCATCTCCCACTCAAGTGAGTATATATAGAGGGTGCTGAATGACCAAACTACCCCTACTTACTTAACTTAAGAAACACGCCCACCAAGGGCACTTTGGGAACTTTGGTCGATATCTCCATCGAACCTGACGCCCGCAGATCGCAAGCCAATTCAACTCCACGCAAGCCTTGTGATCCCGCCGCGTGTCCTCCGCTTCGAAGCTTCCGAACACCCACAGAACCCACCAGTGAGACCGGTCAGTACCGATCAAGCCGGTCAGGCCCACCATTCAAACCGCTCCGGTGTAGAACCGGCACTCTCCGAACTCCGGCCTTGGCTTTGTGGCTCAGCCATGTAACTTAGTGGTTTTGTGGCCAAACCACTACAAACCCCGCATTCAAGCTTCAGTTGTCAGCTGCCACCTTGCACCGGCTCCATCCCTCTCGATGTCGTCTTGCTCTTCTTGCCAGCATACGGTCCGTACTTGATCCCGTCGGCTACGGGGTACCTCGATCGAAGTCTACTTGTCTCTCCGCTCCTGGGAGGTCACACAGATATAGACCTTTCGCACTTGATCTTCACTTGCACCACGCGAACTAAGCCGCAACCTGTACCTGCAATACTAGGCCAAGAGTCAGTCCACACAACATTGTCAATCACTCATCACTAAGGAGCGACCATCTGCCGGTCCTCGGACCACACAGGTCCTCATCCTTGAGTTCGAATAAGCGGACAAGTCTCCAGCATATCCGTTGAGTTCATATTTGAAGCGGACAAATATTCCAGCAGATCACGTTAGGAGCAAAGGCCTACAAGCGATTGCACTTTGCAACTTCAATTTCTAAGATGGAATTGCAAATTTCCTTTTCTGTCTAGGAATCCAAACCTGTCGTGCAATTGTAACTAGCAGCCTACTGATTCTCGTGATGAAGTATGCTGCAACCTGCTATGGCTAGTACTCTTCTGAGAAGGCCCTCCAAGATCAACACATGCAAGCACCAAGTCAAACACTACCCCTGCATGTGCGGTTGAAAATTCAGCATGTTGGAAAATTACTACACGCACACAAGCTACTCAGAAAGCTACAAGGTCTTTGTTTGGATCACACACAAGACGTACGTGAGTACAAGTACAACTATGTCGTGCGTTCATTTGCATCGGCTCCTCACGCGGCTCATCATCGACTATTTCTCCTACGTCATGCGACCTGGTGCCTCGCCTCCTCATGCGGCTCGTCGTCGACTACTTCGCCTACGCATGTGCGACCGGGTGCCTCGGCTCCTCGCGCGGCTCGTCGTCGACTACTTCGCCTACTGAGGACCTGTGTGGTCCGAAGACCGGTGGATGGTCGCTCCTTGGTGATGAGTCATTGACAATGTTGTGTGGACTGAATCTTCGTCTAGTATTGTGGGTGCAGGTTGTGCCTTGATTCACGTGGTGCAGGTGAAGATCAAGTGTGAAAGGTCTATGTTTGTGTGACCTCCAAGGAGCGCATAGACAAGTAGGCTTCGATCGAGGTACCCGGTGGCCGACGAGATCAAGTGCGGGCTGTACGCTGGCAAGAAGAGCAAGACGACATCGAGAGGGATGGAGCCGGTGCAAGGTAGCAACTAACAACTGAAGCTTGCACGTGGGGTTTGCAGTGGTTTGGCCACAAAATCAATGGGTTAGTTGGCTGAGCCACAAAGCCAAGGCTGAAGACTCGACAGGGTGAATCGGCCTGCCTGGGCCGGTATGACCACCTGGTCAGGGCGGTCTGACCACCTAGGAGGGACGGTCTGACCGCGTGGCACACAGCGTGTCCAGAAGCTTCGAAGCGGGGGACACACGGCGGGATCCCAAAGCTTGCGTGGAGTTGAAGCGGCTTGCGGTCTGCGGGTGTTCGTCCGATGGAAGATATCAGCCAAGGTTCCCAAAATGCCCTTGGTGAGCTTGGATCTTTAGTTAAGTAAGTAGGGGTAGTTTGGTCATTCGGCGCCCTCCATATAAACTCACATGAGGGGAGATGGCAGCCAACTCTTGGAACCCTAGTTCATTTGCTCTTCCTCTTTTGTTTTCCCTAGGCTAGCTTGAGAGCTTCATGAGAGATCTTGAGAGAGGGATGGATGCTTGGGCGGTTTGCTAGACCTTGTATGAACCTTTATGGCATGTATAGAAGCTTCGGCGTGGTTCATCTTGTCTATCTTTGTCTCTCGGCGTTTTCCCTTTTGGTGATTTTCAGAGCTCTTTTTGGGGATTTTCGTGGTGGCTTGATTGAGGGGTTTCTTGGAGGGATTGTTGTTGGGTATCACACATGAGGTCTTTGTGCCTCTTTTCCTAGTCATTTTGCCCCAGCAATCTCTCGGGAAGACCTTTGAATTGGGTGGTTTTGGAAGACCTTCGATTCGGGTGGTTTTCAGAGTTCCTCGAGTTCATGACATAGAGCCCTTAGATTCATGATTCCTCTTGATTGGATAAGTTTCGGTGGATATCCTTTGGTGGAGAGGTCGTCCAGGAGGTGACCGAGCTATCCCCGAAGTTTTGTTGCAATATGTGGAGTGAATCAGGATATCAGGTGAATGGATGTTGAGGGTTGACCCGCGGCCAGGTTTCTGGAGGGGAGGCGGTCTAACCGCCCAGGGCATGCAGTCTGACCGCCCAGAGCATGCGGTCTGACCGCCTAGTAGGGTTTCATGAGGAAAGTTTGGTTTTCCAAGGGAATTCTGTGATAGCATGTTTGCCTTGATCAGAGGAGTCTCCAGGCGAAATCTTGGGCCGATTCGAGCTCGTGAGCTGCGTTTGGTGGTTGAGGGAAATCTCCAGGCCTAGGCGGAGTGACCGCCCTGTCCATGCAGTCTGACCGCCTGTTCGCACCCAAATTTGGCACAAGGCCGATCAGGCTAGCACCACCGGTCAGACCTGTGTACCCAGGCGGTCTGACCGGTCAGGCCCTATAGCCGATCTGGCAAAGGCCACCCCGGTCTGACTGGTGGGGCTGACCGGTGGACCCCGAGTCCGAGTGGAATTGAAGAGTTCTGGTCGTTTTCGAGTTGTAAAGGACTTCCTTGCAGAGCAAGACCTCCCCACCCTATAAATATAAAGGGCCACAGCCGGTTGAGGGGCTATCACCCAATCGATCATATCTTTTTACAACTTTTGTCTCTGAAACCCTAGCTTTTCCAACCCCTTTGCTTTCCTTGTTTGTCTCGACGACGATCAAGGACGTTCTGAGTGGCCTACCGATCTCAGAGCAACCCTAGGCGCACCACCTCCGACGGGGTCCCTCCCGAGGTGGTGCTCATAGGCTTTCACCGGTGCCCCGACGCCCACCGGTGCGACCGGTGGACTTGACCGGTCAGACGGGTCAAGACAGGAGCTCCGACGAGTTCAGTTCTTGCTGCAGCGCGATATTGCGCTCCTGTGTCGTTGACCGAAAAAGTGTCACAGCCGCATCAAGCTAAACGACAATATGGTTGAAGTAATAACCAACGTAAGCAAACCACCCCCTACTTCATCTTCTCAAAAATCTACCACTGATAGTGATGGTTTGATTGCATCTTATATTGCTCGTTTAGAACACTTAGAGGATCTTGAAAAAGATAGGAGCATTGCTGGCTTTATTAATAATGAAACTAATAGCAGTGGTCCTAAGATTAATACTAATAAAGGGATTCATCCTAGCTTAGCACCTTTTCCTGTTACTAATAACATGAACTATCAGTATGGCATGCCGCATGATCCCATTGGTCAAACCCTCCTGTTTCAACTGTTCAGGCCAAATATGGCCGCATCGGTCGAACCGGTGCAGGGTACCGGCCTGATCGGTCAGACCAGTGCGCTGGATCTCGTGTATGAACAGCCTGAGCCAATTTCTGTCGTGCCAAATTTTAATAATACTTTTAATCCTGGAGCATATTATAGCACGACTGTTAATTCAATGGCTCAAAAGAACATAATTCCTGATGAGTTTATGAGAGTTATAGGCTTGCTCATGCTAAGATGTCTCCCTATCTAAATAAAATGAACATGGTGAATCCAGCTCCACAATAGCCAAATAATCCAAATTGGGCGGAATTTAGCAAATTTAAGGAAGATTTGGCTAATGTGGTAAAAACTAAACTTGGTGTTGATATTGGTAATACTACTTTGTATCAAAAACCATATGATCCTGAGTTTGATAATTTCCCTCTCCCACGTGGTTGGCATATGCCTGATTTAATTAAATTTAGTGGTGATGATGATCGAACCACGTGGGAACACATTAGTCAGTATACAGCTCAGCTAGGCGAAGCAGGTGCTTTTAATGCTTTGAAAGTACGTTTATTTTCTTTATCTTTCACTGGCACTGCTTTTGCTTCGTTTTCATCGCTTGCTCCTGGTTCAATTATATCTTGGGATATGTTAGAATGTAAGTTTCATGATCACTTTTATAGTGGGAGCATGCAATTAAAATTGACAGATTTAACATCGGTTAGACAAGGAAGGGATGAAAATGTCTCTTCTTACATTAAAAGGTTTAAAGAAACTAAAAACCGTTGCTTTAATTTGTCAATTACTGATATGGATCTTGCTGACATTTGCTTAAAAGGTTTAAGATTTGCTATTAGAGATAGAATAGAGGGTTCAGATTTTCTTTCAGTTGCACAAGTCCAAGTAAGAGCTTTAATTGTTGAAAACCGATTGAATAAAGAAAAAGATAATTTTAAATCACGTCGTTCAAATGTGCATCACATTGACTATGTTTTTGATAGTTCGAGCGACGGAGATAAAGAAATTTATGCTATTGAATTTATTTGGCCCTCTAAAGAAAAATCTTATTCTTGCTCATCTCTTAAGCCGGCTAATAAAGGTCGGCAAGAAGAAGTTAAATTTACTTCTGATGTTTCTAAATGTGATCGTATATTTGATGAATTGCATAAGTCTGGAAACATTAAATTGACTCATACTTTGCCTCCACTTGATGAATTTAAAAGGCGTGCATATTGCAAGTTTCATAATTCTTATTCTCCTGCTACTAATGATTGCAATGTGTTCCGTCGACAGGTTCAATCGGCCATAAATGAAGGTCGTTTGACGTTTCATGAGATGCAAGTGGACAAGACTCCTTTTCCTATCAACACTCTAGAATTAAAGCAACCCAAAGTATTGGGTCGGCCAAGTCAAGCTGAAGTAACTAAGGTAAGAACGTAGTGATCGGGGAAGCAAAGCCTGATTTGAGAGGTAAGGAGCTAGTTCGAGAAGTTGCTTATGAAAAGACTCCTGATGGTAAGGAAACTTTCAAGGTTACTGTCAGAGCCTCTGGACATGGGGGGCAAGGATCGTCCACACCCACCGAGCAGCGACTGTATGAGCCTGATCAGGCCAGACCGGTGATGCTGACCGGTCAGACCGGTGCGCCCCAGGATCGTCCGAGGATGATCAAACCGAGCCGTCCGGAGATTGGTAATTGGAAGCTTAATGTAGCAAAGAATCAGGGAACTGGTCCTAAGCCAAAGGTCACTTTCGACATGCTATTTGACAAGTATTCCAAGCAAAAGGCCATTACAAGCGATCGACCATTAAAAAAAGGATGAGGTCACCTACACATCAAGAAGGATCATCTTCTCCTCCAAGAGCTGCTATAAGGTTTAAGGGTGAATCATCTCAGCAAAGGCAACATTTTACTCCATCATTGGCGCCGTCAAGTTCAAATCCACCTCGACCAATTTATGATGATAATGGAGTTATGTGGGTGCCTTTCCAGCAAGCTTTTCATCCTGGATGGGGAGGACCATGATCTGTTATATACATAATTTCCAGACTGTTCCAGGACTGATTGACACCTCGTCATTCTAGTCAGGGGTACCAGACCCCACTGGTCAGACCGGTGCAGCCCAACGGTCAGACCGGTGCTCCCAGGAAGAATGTGCCATCTCCTATGAAGCAAGTTTACAAGCCAAAACAGAAGGAGGAGGTGCGGAAGATGGATATCGACTCAGAAAGGACTACGAGCAGAGATATCATCCAAATTGGGTTGATGGATGTTCCCATTGAAATTGATGGAAAAAGACCGATTGTTTCAAACAATAAGGTTGTGACACCAATATTGGGAACATCTGCTGCTGCTAATGACCATGAGGCCAGTGGGAGTGGTTCTAACTCCAAGTACTTCTTACCAAGGTGGTGTCCTCCCGGATTAACTCGCACACAAAGGAGGAAGCTTCAACGCCTGAGGTTCAGAGAAAATAAGGAGAAAGAGCTAAAACGACAGAGGGACGAGACATTCAACCAGTACAGGCCCATGGTACCACAAGGCAAAGAGTGGAGGATCAAGACCAGCTCTCAGGCAGCACCGGTCAGACCGGTGGAGCTGACGGTCAGACCGGTCACACCGATCAGATTGGTGGAGGTCGACGGTCAGACCGATGACCCAGAGGTGCTGCCCGGTTTTTCTTCCTCTGCTTCTATGGTTTGTGATAGCAAGTCTACATCGGTTCCTGCTCCAGAAGACGATGAAGAGCTTGTTGATTACAATTCTTCTCCTAAGCATATGAATTTGGACATCAACGTGGTGCATATGTCAATGGATGGTTATGTGCTTTCTGATGGGAACGAGGGTGCCCGATCTTCCGTCAGGAGAAGGATAACTTGTTTTGGTGGAGTGCGACACACCGATCCGGCTTCAGATCAAAGACCCGAACTGCTGCAACCTTAGCACCACAACTCCTCTGGTTATCAACCATGTCACAATCTGGTTGACCTCGCCGCGAAGGCTAATCCCTGCCTGCGAAACGAAGAACACAAGCAAGAACTCGAAAGAACGCAGCACTCAAGAATATAGTGACGACTGCAGATGAATGATTAAGCACTCGAAGTTGGGGTTTCACAAACCGAAAACGGCGACTGTTCGACGATAGATAACTCTAAAGCAAAACCCAAGTCTAAACAGTAGTGGCTACTGAGTTTATACCCTAAATGGGGCGAGCTAGGGTTGGGGGCGCACCGGAGGGGGCGCCCACAACTTGGGCTGAAGGCCCGACTCGATACAAGGCTGTGTTGGCCCAAAATAGGTGACGCAGCACCTTTTCGTGGTCACACAGTATGATCCACGAACATTCTGTAGCTAAGACCAGAACCAAATTGATGGCGTCGTCGTCCCCTTTTCAACGAGTCCTTATACACCTCGTTCCGACGTCGTATGATGGAGATATCGCCGAAACTGTGTAGAGGTGTAGGCTGATTCCGAACCGGACGTGGCAGCTGAGTCGGAGACGAAGTACAACTTGGAGAAGGTCGTGGCGTGTGCGTGTCCAGCAGCTTGGTGATGTCCTCATCATCCCCCCTTCTTGAATTGGAGTCGTCCTCGACTCCCTCCCAACATGAATAATGTCCTGCAAAAGGTTAGGGGCAAGAGGATGCAAAGTACGAGACATAGGATCATTGCAAAAAGACACATCACGACAGAGCATAGTATAACAAGGCGCATCAGGATTATCACAAAGTTCAGCAACAGCGGATGTTTTAGCAATAAAAGTACCTCCCTTTAGCTTAATTGCATCATGTTTAACATCAGGAGATTCACTAGGTGCAGCTTTGGTTTTATCATTGGCAGCAAGATCACGAAAATGTTTCCTAACATCAGCACGTGATAAAGGAAGCTAAGTAATGGTTTTATTCTTATGCATGAATGTATATGTATTAGTTCTACCATGGTGTGCAGCATCTCTATCATATTCCCATGGTCAGCCTAACAAAAGTGAGCATGCTTCCATAGGTACAACATCAAAATCAGCATGGTCTTGATAAGAACCAACGGAATAGTGTATGCGCGCGGTTTCAGTTACCTTTGCCTTACCACTGCTATTGAACCACTCATTATGGTACAGATGTCGTAGTGGACGTGTGGGCAAACCAAGTTTGGCAACCAAATCTGAACTCACCAAGTTGTTGCAGCTCTCTGTGTCGATGATGGTGAGAACACGTCGCTCCTGCACAACGAGAAACATGTGGAACAAATTATTGTGCTGAGCTTTCATGGTGTCCTCATGTTCCTCATGTACGGCCAAGGCACACTGCACAAGAAGACTCGGAAAACCCGCGGAGGCAGTGATGGAGTCAATGGCGTCCTCCTCCGAACCTGCAGCATAGTTAGCAGCAACAACCAAATCATCTTCTACATCGCTAGCACTTACATATCCATCTCCATCAGGTGCAGCAATGAAAGCACGAAGACTCGGACAATCCTTCATGACATGGCCCATGCCCTTGCAGCGGTGGCACAAGATTTTGGCAGAAGGGCTCTTTGCAGCAAAAGATGGTGTCTTGTTCTGTTGATCCTGCACATTAGACAAATTACGTACCTCAGGAGCTGCTGCAGAGGAATGTGTACTCGCTGGTGGTGCTGAAGGACAGGCACCCGACGAGGTAGAAGCCGGTGGCCTGGAGGTCTTGTGCGTGTAGGAGCTCCCTCGTCATCCCTGCAATTCTTTTTCTGCAAGCATAGCAAGCTGGAACAACTGGTTGGTGGTAGTAAACTGTTTATAGTCAGCAATATCCTGAATTTCACGTCTCAGACCCCCATAAAAACGACACACCTTATCCTCAGGATCCTCTACTACCCCAGCCCGAACCATACCCTTTTGAAGCTCAGCATAATACTCCTGAACAGACATATCACCCTGCTCTAAACGTTGTAATTTCTTACGTAAATCATGCTTATAAGATGCAGGAACAAATCTATCACGCATAGCAATTTTAAGCGCATCCCAAGTAACAGATTGTATGTTTAAAGAAGCACATTCATGCCACCAGATTATAGCAAAATGTTTAAATTCACTAGTGGCCTGTCTAACCTTATGTTGATCAGGAACAAGATGTGAAGCAAATTTTTGTTCTACTGTCATCTCCCAATCTAGATATTCCTCAGCATCATATCTCCCATAAAAAGATGGTATAGTAAATTTAACTTTAGCATAAGGATCATCCGTAACATAATGGTGTTTATGTTTATTACCTCCCATACCTTTCCTGTTATGTGCAAGAAGGCGGCGTGCACGATTTTCGCTTGTCAGCTTGTGGTCGACCGTACCATCAGGAAGCAACACAATATCCTCAGGATGGCCAGTAACATCAAAAGAGTCCTCCTCATTATCCTCGGTCTTGGGAAGGTTGACTTCAAGCTGTTGAATTCTTCCCGTCAGATCTGAAACTCGCTTGTCCACACCCTCAACTGTGTGATTGGTTTTTCGAACTTCATTCGTAAGGGTGCTCAGCTCCTTAAGGAAGAAAGCCTTCATCTCATCCTGCATCTCCTGCAACTGACTAGACAAAATATGTATGTCGTCCGGCATGGTTAGTGATTAACAAAGACCCTATGAACGATCAGGGTTGGTATGTGGAATCACACCCTCACACACGTCTTACCAAGTTCTTACCAAAGCGAGCAAGGGATGGTACAACCGGCGGCTGGTTCGTGATACCTGTGAGGCAGTGCTACCAAGAGTTGCAAGAGTCCTTCGCTGTACTGATCTGAAGAAAATTATGTGGAGCTTGGGAGGCCAAAATATGTAGCAAGGATTAGCAAATAACAACTGTAGATTAGCGAAGTTCAATAAGTGTCCAAAGCACAAGTCACAATTGCTAGCTAAGACGTATCCTAGTCGTAGCACAACACGGTGAAGGCAGCATGAAACGATGCACAAAAACTCAAGGAACTAGCAGAATGGCAGTTCTGTAAATAATGCTGAAAACCTTGCCAAAAAGGCACTAGTAGAGAGCAAAGGTGCGTTTCCAAAGAAGTACCAGCAAATGAACTCAACTTTTTCTAAATTTTTTACCACTGATCCAAAATCACAAAGGATGGAAGCACACAAAATTTGACCTGAAACAGAGGTGTATTGTGGCCTAGGGAAAATCAAGAACGATCTCTGAAAACCCCTCAAAACACTTAAACGATTTTTTATTTATCTTCCCGATTTTTTTTGAATTTTTTGAGAACGGCTTGATCGACGAAGTTATCTGTCCAACTTTTTGTTGCCAAGCTCCTGTAAAAATTTGAGCAAAAACGGAGCATCGAGCGAAAAGTTATGCATGTTTCATGAAAGGTACCTCAACCTATGTTTTCCAAAGGCAAAACTCCGCAGGAAACGCAGCAGCAGCTAGGGCTGAGCAAAGCGTCTCAGCAAGCAAAACAGGGGCACAAACCTCCCTGGCATAAGCAATAGGTAATCGCCAGATGATGAATCAAGAGGGGCTGTGAGGCAAGGCGAAGCACAAGCGGCTTGCAACCTAATCTAGGGCTGGCCTGGCGAGAGTTCACACAAGGCGGCTAGCGGGGCAAGTCGAGTAATGTGGTGGTTCGACTTGTAATCTGGGTAAAGGTGGATGGTATAGCGGCAGAAACAAACAAACAGCGACGGGCACATTGAACTACGATGATGAACACAACCTAAACCAGCAACAAGACTCGACCACGGACACAAACTCAACAAAGCAATCTAAAATCGAAATTGCAAGGCTAAAACAGGTTGTAGGACAGCGGAATTTTTTTGTCGGTTTTCTGTGGACTATGGGACGAAACAAATAGATCTCTAAAAACTAGGGTAAGCCTGACGGTAATACCTGAGTCTCTGATTACCACTTGATGGGAACGGGGGTGCCCGATCTTCCATCAGGAAAAGGACAACTCGTTTTGGTGGAGTGCGACACACCGATCCGGCTTCAGATCAAAGACCCGAACTCCTGCAACCTTAGCACCACAACTCCTCTGGTTATCAACCGTGTCACAATCCAGTTGACCTCGCCACGAAGGCTAATCCCTGCCTGCGAAACGAAGAACACAAGCAAGAACTCGAAAGAATGCAACACTCAAGAATTTAGTGACGAGTGCAGATGAATGATTAAGCACTCGAAGTTGGGGTTTCACAAACCGAAAACAGCGACTGTTCGATGACAGATAACTCTAAAGCAAAACCTGAGTCTCAACAGTGGCAGCTACTGAGTTTATACCCTAAATGGGGCGAGCTAGGGTTGGGGGCGCGCCGGAGGGGGGCGCCCACAACTTGGGCTGAAGGCTCGACTCAATACAAGGCCGTGTTGGCCCAAAATAGGTGACACAGCACCTTTTTGTGGTCACACAGTATGATCCACGAACGTTCTGGAGCTAGGACCAGAACCAAATTCACGGCGTCGTCGTCCCCTTTCCAATGAGTCCTTATACACCTCGTTTCGACGTCGTATGATGGAGATATCGCCAAAACTGTGCAGAGTTGTAGGCTGATTCCGAACCGGACATGGCAGCTGAGTCGGAGAGGAAGTACAACTTGGTGAAGGTCATGGCATGTGCGTGTCCAGCAGCTTGGCAATGTCCTCATCACTTTCGGAGGAGAATATTGCTCATCTCGATTTCGGGCCAAAAGAAGCTATTTTCCAGAAGCCCAAGACCACTGAAAATCATCTTAAAGCTTTGTACATGAAGGGTCACATCAATGGGGAGCCTATCTCTCACATGCTAGTGGATGGAGGAGCGATCGTCAACTTGATGTCGTATTCTTTGTTCAAGAAGCTGGGAGGTGTGGATGAAGAGTTGATCAAGACCAACATGACGATCAGTGGTGTATCGGGAGACAAGCCAATGGGCGCCAAGGGTGTTGTGTCGATGGAGCTCAACGTTGGGAGCAAGACATTGGCTACTGCTTTCTTTGTCGCCGAGACCAAAGGTAACTTTAGTTTGATCCTTGGTCGTGATTGAATTCATGCAAATCAATCTGTGCCTTCTACTTTGCATCAATTTTTAATCCAATGGGTAGGCGATGAGGTAGAGGTTGTTCATGGTGATACGTCGGCTTGTGTTGCAGTGGCTGATAGTACCTTTGTGAATGATCATGAAAATCTTAAATGCTTATCTGGTCTAGATTTATCTAGATTGGACCTTATTACTTCTACTAAAGATGGTTTTACTACTGCTGTTATGTAGTCGGTTGAAGATCAGGCTACATCACTTTTTGGGATTTGATGGATGCAAATCTAGAGTGGTTACAGCGGAGGCGTGAACACTATCGGGCGTATAAGAATGATGTGTGTGAGGCCATCAAAGATTTTGATGATTTGAGCAAGTTAGGACAAGGGTTTACGTCGGCTGATCCTTTAGAGGAGGTAGACATTGGTGATGGCACTGTACCTAGGCCGACATTTGTAAACAAGAATCTTGATCCTTTGTTTAAATCTGGATTAATAAAGTTATTAAAGAGTATGTTGATTGCTTTGCATGGAGTTGTAATGAAATGCTTGGTTTAAGTAGAGATTTAGTAGAGCATCGTTTACCTATTAAACCTGGTTTTAGGCCTTATAAACAACCTCGTAGAAACTTTAATCTTGACATTTATGACCGAGTGAAAGAGGAAGTCAATCGGTTGTTGGATGCTAAGTTTATTAGGCCTTGTCGTTATGCTGATTGGATCTCTAATATTGTGTCTGTTGATAAAAAAGGAACAAAAAAGCTCTGTGTTTGCATTGACTTTAGAGATCTTAATAAAGCTACTCCTAAAGATGAATATCCTATGCCTATAGCCGATTTTCTTGTTAATGCCGCATCCGGACATAGAATTCTTAGTTTTCTTGATGGTAATGCTGGTTACAATCAAATCTTTATGGCTGAAGAGGATATATCCAAAACGGCCTTCATATGTTCGGGTTTTGTTGGATTGTTTGAGTGGGTGGTTGTGACCTTTGGATTAAAAAATGCGGGTGCTACTTACCAAAGGGCTATGAATTTAATATTTCATGATTTACTTGGCATCATAGAAGAAGTTTATATCGATGATATTGTTGTCAAATCGGCTGGAGTAGATTCTCATTTAGCTGATTTAAAACTTGCATTTGAGAGAATGCGTCAATATAAATTGAAGATGAATCCACTCAAATGTGCTTTTGGTGTATCGGCTGGAAAATTCTTGGGTTTCGTTGTACATGAGAAAGGTATAGAGATAGATCCTAAGAAGATTGAAGATATTAAAAATGTAAAGGCTCCCGCTTGCAAGAAAGTTTTGCAAAAGTTCTTGGGCAAGGTAAATTACTTGAGAAGATTCATTTGTAACTTGTTTGGGAAGGTGAATGCTTTTACTCCTTTACTTCGGTTGAAAAGTGATGTTGATTTTACTTGGGGGGCAAAACAACAAGAGGCATTTGATGAGATTAAGCATTATTTATCTTCGCCGCCCGTTCTTCAAGCACCCAAGAGTGGTATTCCTTTTAAATTATATGTGGCGGCTGCGAAAGATGTCATTCGAGGTGTTTTGACTCAAGAGACCGAAGGAAAGGAATATATTGTTGCATATGAAAGTAGAAGATTATTGGATGCTGAAACAAGGTACACTCCTATTGAAAAGTTGTATTTATCACTATATCATACTTGTACAAAGTTGAGGCATTATTTGTTACCTAGCACATGCATAGTAGCATGTCATACCGACATTATTAAATATATGTTGCATAAACCAATTTTAAGTGGTAGAGTCGGCAAATGGGCTTATGCTTTAGTTGAATATGAATTACATTGTGAGCCAATAAATTCAATGAAAGGTCAAATTACTGCCGACTTTATTGTTGGACATAGAGTAGATAAGCAACTTAATTTAAATGTCAGTTATGTTACTTTTACCCCATGGAAATTACATTTTGATGGATCGGTTTGCAAAGATGGTTGTGGTGTTGGAATTATCTTTATTTCACCAAGTGGGGCTGTTTGAAGCTCTTAACTGATTGGATCATAAGTGTACTAATAACCAAACTGAATATGAGGCTCTTCTATTTGGATTGGAGATTTTGCATAGCATGGGAGTAAAACATGTGGAAGCTTATGGTGATTCTTTATTAGTGGTACAACAAGTTTCCAAGGTATGTCGATGTTTAAATGGTTTCTTAAATGCATATCTTGATAAATGCTTAGATATCATATCTTGTATGGATGAATTTGTTATTTATCATGTACCACGAGAAGAGAATCCAAGGGCTAATGCTCTGGTGCAACAAGCATCTGGTTATAATGTTCGAAAAAGAAATTTTCAAGAACACAAACCGATGCTTATGGCACCGGTCTGACCGTTAAGACCAGCCGATCTGACCGTTCCCCTGGTCAGAAATCTTCTTCGGCTATTGTTCATTCTAAAGATAATAAAGACGAAGTAGATGATTGGAGAAGGCCTCTGGTAAATTATTTGCAGGATCCTAATAGTTCAGTTGATAAAAAAGTTCAACGCTGGGCTCTGAAGTTTGTTCTTGATAATGATGAATTATATCGTCGGACAATGGATGATTTGCTTTTCAAATGCTTGGGTCCTGATCAAGCTAGATTGGCTATGGCAGAAGTTCATAAAGGGATTTGTGGTACTCATCAATCGGCTCCTAAGATGAAGTGGCTCCTTAAGCGAGCATGCTTTTATTGGCCTACTATGATAGCTGATTGTTTTAGATACTACAAGGGATGTGAAGAGTGTCAGAAACATGGAGATGTTCAGTTGGTACCTGCTGCGTTGATGCATCCAATTATTAAGCCTTGGCCTTTTAGAGGATGGGGTTTGGATTTTGTTGGTAAGATTCACCCTCCTTCGTCGAAGGGACATTGTTTTGTGGTTGTGGCAACTGATTATTTTACCAAGTGGACTGAGGCAATTCCTTTGAAGAACATGACACATAGAGAGGTGATTGAGTTTATTACAGAGCATATTATACATAGATTTGTCATTCCACAAACTTTAACTACATATCAAGGGACTTCGTTTGTTTCAAAAGAGGTGTGTGAGTTTGTCAATTCCTATGGTATTAAATTACTCAATTCATCTCCATATTATGCTCAAGCAAATGGTCAAGCCGAGTCTAGCAACAAGATTTTGATTAAGCTCATTAAGAAGAAGATAGAGGACAATCCTAGAAGATGGCATGAGGTATTATCTGAAGCTTTATGGGCTCATCGTATTTCTAGACATGGTGCTACTAAAGTTACTCCTTATGAGCTTGTGTATGGTCAAGAGGCCATTTTGCCTGTTGAGGTGAATCTAGGAGCATATAGACTCGCAAAGAAAAATAATCTTGATGTTGGAACCTATGATGCTTTGATGATGGATAATATTGATGAGGTAACTAACAAGCGCTTGGAGGCTTTAGAGGAGATTGAAAAGGACAAGAGGCGAGTTGCTAGAGCTTATAACAAAAAGGTAAAGGCCAATTATTTTCAGGTAGGTGATTTGGTTTGGAAGATGATTTTGCCTATTGGGACTAAGAGAAATAAATTTGGTAAATGGTCTCCAAGTTTGGAAGGTCCATATAAGATTGTAGAGGTATGTTCTGGAAATTCTTACATGGTGGAGACTTTGCAAGGACAACAACTTCCGAGTGCTCTCAACGGGAGGTACTTCAAGAAATTTTACACAAGTGTTTCGCAACATGCTTAATAGCACTATGGCCGATTTATGCAAAAATCGCCCTTAGAACAAAAATGGCCGGTGAAATCTGTGACATCGACCTTAGAAATATTTTTTAATACGCAAGCTTTACTAAAAAATAGGGGGGCATATGTTCGCACCCAAATTTGGCACAAGGCCGATCAGGCTAGCACCACTGGTCAGACCGGTGTACCCGGGCGGTCTGACCGGTCAGGCCCTGTAGCCGATCCGGCAAAGGCCACACCGGTCTGACCGGTGGGGCTGACCGGTCTGACCGGTGGACCCCGAGTCCGAGTAGAATTGAGGAGTTCTGGTCATTTTCGAGTTGTAAAGGACTTCCTTGCGGGGCAAGACCTCCCCACCCTATAAACATAAAGGGCCACGACCGGTTGAGGGGCTATCACCCAATCGATCATATCTTTTTACAACTTTTGTCTCTCAAACCCTAGATTTTCCAACCCCTTTGCTTTCTATGTTTGTCTCGACGGCGATCAAGGACGTTCTGAGTGGCCTGCCGAACTCAGAGCAACCCTAGGCGCACCACCTCCGATGGGGTCCTTCCCGAGGTGGTGCTCGTAGGCTTTCACCGGCGCCCCGACGCCCACCGGTCAGACCGGTGGACTTGACCGGTCAGACCGGTCAAGACAGGAGCTCCGGCGAGTTCAGTTCTTGCTGCAGCGTGATCTAGCGCTCCCGTGTCGTTGATGAAAAAGCATCGCGCTCCCGTGTCGTTGACGGAAAAAGCATCAACACTGCCCCTGGTAGAGGTTTTCCCTCGGTTGATTTCCGCTACGGTGTGTGTGTGGTTGTGTTGTTTGGAGGTGAGGTTTGCTCCTAGGATTAGTAGCACTCCAGTGGCTACGTGATCTTGGCAAATGTGTGGATAGAGTGGTGAAAGTGATTTCGGGATCGAGGCCGAGTTCATCTCGTTAGAGGAGTCATCTCTCTCGAGAAGAATTTTTATCGGCTCCCATTCACTCCCCCCCCTCTGGTCGCCCAATCCGGTCCTTCAATTGGTATCAGAGCTGGTTACGGATCTTTTTGATTCTTACCAGTGTAAGATCCAAAGATGGGTGTTGACATTTCTTAACGCGATCACTTTAAGAACAGATTTAGAATCCAACCTTAGTGACAACGCCAGAAATGCGTGTTGGCATTTCTTAACGTCACAACTAACGACACCGAGTTAGCGTGAACATCAGGACTTGCCAAAGGTAAATCTAAACAATCATGAACGAATCCGCAAGCGCACAGATAAACCATTGTAGCATTTCCCCAAGGAAGGAGAATATTCCAAGGGTATCGTATTCGCGGAAGGCAATGGAGGATATCATAGACTTATGCTTTTGCACTGAATGTAAACTAAGAGATAGATATAGGAAGCAACAAACTCAAAGGCAGGGGTAAGATAAAGATATGATAGGGTAGTGTGACACACACTCAGATCTACCTCTACTCTAGTACTCTACGGCATAGGGGGAACATATGAGTTAGCTCTAGGTTCTAATGTACTAAACATACAAAGCTAGAAGATACAAGAGATAGGCATGAGCATTGCATGAGAGGGTAAGGTTCAGCACCCAGGTACAAACGGGGGGCTAGCCCACGACAACCAGCATGCTCCGAAACTAGACTTTGGACTCCTACCTCAAATACCCTAGCGCGGAGGGTTCCAAAGGGTTCCAACAGCTGTCACCACTGCGGCCTACCTCAATCGTTACGGGGGGGGCATGCTCATAACTAACATAGCGACACATCCCAGGCACCATGCCTGCGTTGCTGCTAGACTTCACCCGGCCCGGGCTATTGTGACCTAGGGTGAGAGCCACCAGAAGACTGGTCAACTTAGACCGAGTAGCGTAGCTTGAACACAAACCTCATGCAACACTATCATGCCATCTAACAAGATCAACTAAGGCTAGACATACGAACGGATACGAACTCTCTTATGTCTAGTCAACAAGATCAAAGGGTCGTGTTCGTGAAGAACACGAGCCTCCAACTTATGAACAAACACATAAGGAATGAGTTTATCATCCTTCAAGTGGATCAAAAGGTAGTCTTCATGAAAAACACAAGCCTCTAAATGATGAACAAAGGATGAACTCAAGAACATATAAAGCATATGATCTACCATGACTTTATATGAAATAGCTGAATAACTGAAGTAGATCAATGTCATACAAAGAAATAAAGATAAAAGAGAACTCATACCTAGACTCCAAAGTGGACTTGGAACCTGAAGAAGAGCTGCTCTAGCCTGCCCCCTAGCCTTGGAAACTAAAAGTGAGAGGAGAATGAGAGAGTGGTGTGTGAGAAATGGGAGCCCCTCCCCTTCTATTTATAGGCAAGGAGGAGGCTTGCTTCGGGGCTCAAACTCCACCAAAACACCCGGGAGTGAGGCAATGGACCAATGGGCAACCACCACGTGGAGGGCCACGATGGGGCGCCACTAGGTCGGTTCGGCCAATCCTAGGATCGGTCGACCATCTAGGGCGGCCCCACCTGGTGCGCTTCCTCATGGTGGCTTGCAAGTGGGCCCTCTGATTTGGTATCCGAGGTGGGCCCCTTGATCTATGTGAAGTCCATGTGGCGCTCTCTGATTCGTCGGTGAGTGCCTCCCTTGGATCAGTGACATGGAATGCCTTGTGTTTCCTTGGTCGCAGCCACCTCCTCAGCTGAGTTGGCATGGTTCTTCCATAGATGGTGGGTTTCCATCTCTTTTAATGGGTATTTCACCTACATGCAAATAATCTCCAAGGACAAGTAGAACTACATTATTCATACCGAAATGCAAGTAAATAATGCTTATGCCTCCATTTATGTGAGAATATTGAGGGCTGAAAGTAGTACTTAACAACCGTCAACAAACTCCCCCAAGCTAACCTCTTGCTCGTCACGAAGCAAGACATTAGGGACTTAGGTTGGTTGATCAGGAGTTGCTACGATGTTGTATTCTTAACTTATGGCACACATACAGCTAAGTATTCTACCAAGAGTTGAACAAGTTGGCAATGTTCTTACCTTTCACCTGACGACGTGGGGCATGTAGCTTCACCTACCTTAGGCGGTTAAGAGATAGAATGGTTATATAGCAAGTGCATAATCACTCATACCTTTATCAGCTATCAATCCGGAGGTTTTGCAAATTTTTCAAAAGAAAATTAGAGTTCCTCAAATGATACTCTGGGATCGCTCAAAGTTGTATGGTTCCTCACCAAGGCATCAAGTTGCCTTTCTTCACATCCTACTCCTAATAGGCTTATGTGGAGCTGTAGGTAGGGAAGAAATGTGGCATACTTGTCTCTCATATTTTCCTAAGTCAAAGACCAGATCCTTGGAAGAAACAAACATACATCCTGATCAAGATGTGCATAAGTGTGTGATGGATATGAGCATGGTAAGGTGGATACTAGGCCCGGAAATGGGTGCTAGATATTACCATGCTTTATATGGGAAAATGAGGGATTGATGGTATGGTGGACACTAGCCCCGGAGTAGGTACTAGTTATTACCATCTATATGGTGGAACTCTTTCTCTTGCACATGTCAATCCCTTTTTCTCCTTTAGAAATTTTTCGAGACTCGGGCTAGCTCACTTTATTTATTTTCGCCATGCTTTTGAGCATGCTTTTCTTTTTCTTTTTCTCTCTCCTTTTTTTTAGCTAGCCCTTTGTCTCTATTGGAGATATTTGGAGAGGGATGAATGATACAAAGATGCATAGAGTTTTATTTGTGGAAGAATGCATAAGCATATGGAACAAATGATGAATGCTAACTTCCAGTGTAGAAGTTTTAGCATGAACGTGTACGTGATCTTGATCAGGGGAGTATGAGTTCTAACAAAGGTCACAACAATTTGACAAAGCTCAATGAGAGAACAAGCTGCATATGTGGAGGCTAACAAGGGCTAGAATTTACATATGGCCTTGGATAGGAAATTCTCATCATTGAGGAACTCATCATGTTTTGATTTTTTTAAAAATGGAAAACTCTGGATGTCAAGCATCACTAGGTACAAGATCATAGCACTCTATTATACCATATCATGTCTCACAACAACTTAGGCAAGGATCATTCTTTTCGGTACCCACAGTTTTCAAGCTAAGGTTTGAACATGCAAGCCAACAAACTCAAAACTTAAATAGGATACAAAGTTCTAAGCAAGACATACCAGAAGAATAAACAGAGCAACTATTCATCATTTCAACCATAGAGGCAAAGCATTCTTACTATGCATATCAAAGCAAACTAAGCAAACGATGATGAAAGCAAATAAATCATTTTGGTCTTTTTATTATTTCTTTTGCAGATTTTTTTGGGTTTTTCATTTATAAGGTGTTCTGAAAACAAAGGAAGATACAAGTTACCTCAGGATGGGGGTCCTCCCCCAAGCTAGCTTCAGGCTCACTGCAGAGGAGGGAAGAAGAATCCCTGACTCACGTAGTAAGCCCTCTGCTCCTCCATGTGTCGCTGCTGAGCCTGCTGCATGGCTTCGATCCTCTCACCAGCCTGACGCTGCCACACTGAGGTAGACTCGACGTGGGTGTTTAGCGTCTTCTCCAATCCCGTGACCTAGACGGTGAGCTGAGCATCGCGTGCAGCGGCTAAGGAGTGCCGCCGGAAGGACGAAGACGGAGGTGGACCACCAGAGCTGGAACTTGTGGGTGTAACCCACTGAGCATTGCTCGTACTCGTCTAAGTTGTGCCACTCACATTCGGTTGGTAGGCAGGCTGATCCCAACCAGGTGCATATCCAGGGGTAACCCCGAACATGTACCGCGTAGGGGCCCCTCCTACCACCGGTGATGTAGTAGGCTATGGCTGTGGCTGTGACGGGTTAGTACCATGGTATAAGCTCAACGAGTGTCTGAATGGACACCACCCCTAAGCTTGCCCCAGCAAGAATGCAGAAGACATAAAGCAGAAGTAGCTTGCTTTTCTTGGATCAGAATTTTATTGTAATGGAAACTAAGGATAACTTACCGAACTTACCTGTCAGCACAGAGCTCATTATTTTGAGTCTTTAGAACTAGACTTGGTTCCAAAGTTCTCACCTTGGCAGTGAGGCAGTCGTTTCCTTCGGAAGAGAAGTTGGCTTTCTATTCACCTTCCTCCACATCTTCTGAGTGTAATGTGGTTGTGATGTGTAGGGGGTGATTTTTTGGACTGGGACTGAGATTTCCAATACTGTTTCTGTCCCGTACCCATGTGTTGAAGTTCTTCCTTCCAAAAATTCTTCATGAATGCAATGAGGTTGTCCACTTGCTGTGGTGGCATTTCGACCTCTCGTGCTGGAGTGTCAGGAGTTGGTGAATCCTTGATCATTGAGCATTACTCTTTTCTTGGACGAAATTCGAACCTCTCCTCCTTGCCGTTGATGTAGAGGCGGATCACACCAGCCCCCACATCAATTTGTGCATCAGCTGTACTGAGGAATGGTCACCCAAGTATGAGTGGCACCTCCTTGGCGATCTCCATGTCCAGTACCACAAAGTCAATGGGGATAAAGCAATCTCGTACTTTCACTGGAATGTCCTCGGCTATTCCTGCTGGGTATCAGACTGAAGAATCGGTCAGCTGCAGCTGCAAAGTGGTTGGAGACAAATTCGTGTAATTGAAGTACTCAAAGACTACCTTAGGCATGACGCTGACGCTGGCCCCTAAGTCGCAGAGAGCATGGTCGAAATGCTGTGTCCCAATCATACAAGTAATTGTGGGACATCCTGGATCTTTCTTCTTCTCAGGTAGGCGGTTGAGAATAGCAGCACTGCACTCCTCACTGAGTTGTACCACTTCCGTAGTAGGAAGGGCTCGCTTCTTGGTTAGGATGTCCTTGAGATAACGCGCATAAGTGGGTACGCGTATTGCCTCGAGTAATGGAATGTTGATATAAACTTTATGAATAATGTCCACGAAGCGATTGAACTGTTCATCTACCGTTGCCTTCCTGTTCCTTTGAGGCAATGGCATAACATTGGCTTCTACGAATTCCTAGTGTGCCATCACTCCTTCGAGTGCCTTATCCTTCAACGGCACCTTCCTTACCTAGGGGAGTTCTTCCGAGTCGGATGAATCCTCGTGAATATTCTCAACTTCTGTTATGCCTTTCTTATCTATCCCTGCATGGTTAGGATACAGTGGATCTCGAGTGGACTTACCTCCTCTCGTGGTCACCGCATTTGCATTTTCAACAGAGGGAATAGAAGTATCCAGCTGAGCCAACTGAGCTTCTAACATTTTTTTAAAAACTCAGCTGGCCCTTCTGAGCAACTATCAAGCTTAACGTTGAGACTTTCCAAAGTTTTATCAAGGGCAGCTAGCTTTTTGTTAACACCTTCATTAATCTTAGCTTGCCCGAAAATGAGATCTCTCAAGGAGAGTTGGTTAGGATTGTAAGAATTACCTTGGTTACCTCCTTGATAATAAGGGTGTTGTTGATTCCACGTTTGGCCTCCTTGTTGAGGTGGACGATAACCATTGTTGTTGCCGTTCATGTACATCACTTCCTCCTGAGTCTCCGGACAATAATTTCCTAAGTGCCCAGTGTTGTCACAGACCTCACGAGTCATATGAGAATCCATAGGCAGAGTAGTGGTGGCCATGGCAGCCTTCTCGCTGGTGTAGTCATCCAATCTCTTCATAAGAAGATCCAGCTTGGCAGTAATCATGTCTGCTTCCTTGACAGTATGAGTACCCCTCGGACATGGTTGGAGTCTTTCATCACTCCACCCTTGGTTGGATACCATCTTCTCAACGTGTAATTTAGAATTATCAACAGTGAGTCAGAAGAATGCTCCCTGAGCACCAGCATCAATATGGCCTCGGGCTGTCGGAGTCTACCCATTATAAAAGCTTTGAAGAATGAGCCAATCCTCCATCTGATGGTGAGGACAGGCCAGGACATACTCCTGAAGCCTTTCCCAAGCCTGTGGAATATATTCACTTGCTGCTTGCTGAAAACCAGAAATTCTTCCACAAAGAGCATTGGTTTTACCTAATGGGAAGAACTTCTTTAGGAATGCCTCTGAACACTTATCCCAAGTGTTGATAGCATCACGATTCGCGTAGAACCATTGCTTGGCTTTCCCCAGGAGAGAAAATGGAAACAGTCGAAGGCGAACAGCATCCATATTTGCACCCCTGATGATGAAAGTGCTGCATAGCTCTAGGAATTGCTACAAATGGGCATTGGCATCCTCATTTGGCTTGCCACATAATGGGCTAGCCTGTAACATTGTAATTAGACCCGTCTTGATCTCAAAATTTTCAGGTCCCATTGCCACCTTGTTGACGGCTGATTTTCACTCTATTCTTACCCGTCAAACATATATCTTCTGGCATTGAAATTGATCATCAACACTAGAATAGGGCTTAAACTAATCATTTCCACAAGCGTTGGTGATTATGCACATACAGGTGAATAGCACTAGAAAGAGGAGTAAAAGCACAAGTCTTTGATCCAAGCACTTCAAGACCAGCCAATGAGGGGATGCCACCTAGGATTCCCCTGGATCACTGACGTCATCAATCCAAGAGAGGCAAGCCCAATGAATCACGAAGCGCCACATGGACATCACATGGATTCAAGGGCCTACTTATCCCCCAAAACCGTCGGGAAAACTTGGCATGCACGGAGGACAGGCATCAGGGCCCACCAGTCAGCCACCACGAAGAAGCACAGGGCACCACGTGGCCCCTAGGCTTCGGCCGAACCATGGATCGGCCGAACCGCCTTTGGTTCAGCTGATCCCGACCTTCCACGTGGCAGCTCCTGATTGGCCCCTGGTTGCAGTTCTTGGCATTTAGGAGCACTTGGAGCCCCGAAGCAAGCCTCTCCCTCCTCTATAAATAGGAGGGGAGGGGCTCCCATTTGAGACACACACTTCTCCTCCTCCTCTTCATTTTGGCTTGGAGCCTCTCTCTTTAGGAGAGGAGAGCTCTTTGTATAGGATTAGTGCTAGGAAGTGAGGTGGGAGGCTTGAGGCCATGTCATGATTCATGACATCTTCCTCAAGAAAGATCCTCAACGGTGCCTTTATTCTTCAACTAGACTAAAGTGAGCATTTCGATATTTCCTATTTAGATTAAAGTCATATGCATGCTTTGTTGCTTTGTTCTTGTGTTCTTCGTTTGTTCTTCGTTTAGAGGCTTGTGTTCTTCGAATACAACCCTTTCGATCCAGTAGACTTGGATCATAAGTTTGCATCTAGTTTGCCAGCTTGTCTATCAGAGTAAAGTGAAGCTCCTGCATGTCCCTGGTTAGATCAAAGTGCATTCGTGATCTTGCATGAGTGATAGAGCATACCTTGAGCAAGTGCCAGTATCTCCCTCGTTGATTCGTAGGAATAGTGAGTGGTGTAGACAAGGTGTCTGGACCATAAGCTACCCTTCGAAGACCACGTACGATCGTAGCGTAGAGGTAGGCCGCAGTGGTGATAGCCTATTGGACCCTTTGTCAACCCTCTGCGTCGCGTACCGAGTTGGGATCGAGCCAACACATTGGCCTTGTGCTTGGTGCCCAAAGTGAGTGCTATACCTGAGAGACCGTAACTACAATCTGCGCTCGGTCGAGGCAGATCCTTTCTACCTATCCTATCAATCAGTGTTGTGTCCTTGGATCATCTATACTCGAGTAGGAGATAGTACACTCTGTTCCTTGGATTCGATACCCTTGGAATACTCTCCTTCCTTGGGGAAGTGCTACAGCGGTATTTCCGTGCGCTTGCGGTATACCCGGTTGTTCTTATTCGCTCCCTCTAGGTGTACAACTAGTGGTGACATTAAGAAACGCCAACAAGCATTTCTGGCGCCGTTGCTGGGGAACGGTTGTTGTATCTATCTTCGAACCTAGTGGTCCTCGTATTTATCTTTTCTGTTTTCTTCTACCTTCACCCCCCTTTATCATGGAGCAAACTTCTATCCAAAATCTTTCTGCTCCCAAACCTGAGTTGTTAGAGCCTCCGCCTTCGGAACACCCAATTACCACATCTAGGTATCAACTCAGTACCGATCTTATCTCTTTGATTGGGGAATCGTATTCCTTTTCCGGGGACCGTCAAAACCCCTACGATCATTTGCGAGAGTTTGAGCATTTGTGTTCATGTTACGCCTTTGCTGGCATGACACATTACACCGTTTGTTGGAAATTGTTTCCTTTTTCCCTCACAGGAAGCACGAGGCAATGGTACAATGATCGCGCGAGTTATGTTGGTGGCAGCTGGCTGAACCTTGTCAGTGAGTTCTGCCGACGGTTTTTCCCACCTGCACGGCTCATTGCTCTGCGAAAGGATGTGCTCGGATTTAAGCAAAATGATAGGGAAACCTTGGGTGCGGCATGGGAAAGATTCTTACATTTAGTAAATTTGGGTCCCACGCTGTCGATACCCGACCATGTGCTCTATCAGCATTTCTATGCGGGATTGGATGCCAAGTCCACCGGGCACCTTGACGATGCCTCAGGAGGTTCCTTCCCGAATAAAACTCCAAGTGAAGGAAGGAAGATCCTAGATCTTATAGCAGCTAATGACTCATTCACAGCTGAGCCGGAAGAGCCTCAAGAGGAATGCACACCTAAAAAAGAGATCACTCCTGAACCTGAGCCTGAACCTTCGTCGCCCAAATCCATAAGCTCAGTTCAAGAGGCCATGACACCGGGGGAAGAGACAATTCAACCTCCGGAGTCTCTTCTAAAGTTTGAGGATGATATAATAGGTGACTATGGAAACACCTCAAACTATGGTTGCAAGAGAAAACCGCCATCACCCCGTGATTTCCCCAAACCCCTCGTATGTCGCTTTCCTCAGGGACAACGTTCGGGAATTAACAGCCATCATGACCCAAGAATGGTTGAGAGAGTCGGAATCAACAGCCGGAATTTTCCAGCTCCTCCCGCCTCAATCAACCCTTTCTTGTGTCACGAATGGGAAGGTAGTGAAAGTTCTCTACAACCCTCTGGTGGGAGTCAATATCATGTCAAGCACTTATGCTCTGAGGAACATTGCGGACGGACCTCTGACTCCTACCCAGACGTCTATCAAGACTCCTGAAGGAGCAATCCTAGAAGGAGTAGGGATCTTGAAGGCTATCCCCATCACGTATAAGGAGGCCGACTTTGCTCTTGACTTCCACAACTATGATGTCCTTAGCGTTGACCTCATGATAGGATTGCCCCTCGAAAAATTTCTCCTAGAGGCCCCTACCCAAGGTAAGCTTAACGTTAGCCTAGAGAAGGAGGTTTTCTCTGTAGAAATCTCGAGAGTGAAAAACGCGAGAACTGATCCTCCCGATGACTCTACACACATTGAGGAGGTTAAGGCAATCATCCCAGGAGGTTCGCCGGAATCCCTCCTCGACGAGTGGGCACCCGAGTTCATAGATGAGATAGAGGAGCCTGATGAACCTATAGATATATCTGAATCCCAGGCTCCACCTAAGCCTCCTATCGAACTCAATCCCCTGCCCGCCGGCCTTCGATATGTCTTCCTCCATGGGGACACTGAGTCCCAAGTGATCATTAACGACAATCTCTCTGACGAGGAATCCAGAAGGCTCATCTCTGTCCTAGAGAAACACCGATCGGTGTTCGGTTACTCTCTTCAGGATCTAAAAGGGATAAGCCCGACTCTCTACACCCATCGCATCCCTGTAGACTCAGATATTCCACCGACAAGGGAACCACAGAGAAGGCTGAACAATGCGATGAGAGAAGTCGTGAAGAAAGAAGTTCTTAAACCTCTTCACACCGGGATCATTTACCCAGTCCCTTATAGTGAATGGGTGAGCCCCGTTCAATGCGTACCCAAGAAGGGAGGTATGACGACAGCCCCTAATGAGTTCGGTGAGCAGATTGCTCAACGCCTTCCCATAGGGTGGAGGATGTGCATAGATTATAGGAAGCTCAACAAGGCTACAAAGAAGGATCACTTTCTGCTCCCGTTCATCGTTGAGATGCTCGAGCGGCTGGCGAATCACTCCTTCTTCTGTTTCCTTGATGGGTATTCTGGCTACCATCAAATCCCTATCCACCCTGATGACCAGAACAAGACCACCTTCACCTGCCCTTATGGAACCTATGCTTATCGGAGAATGTCTTTCGGGTTGTGCAATGCACCCGCATCATTCCAAAGGTGCATGATGTCTATCTTCTCAGACATGATTGAGCAGATCATGGAGGTTTTCATGGAAGATTTCTCTGTCTATGGTAAAACTTTCGACGAGTGTCTCAGAAATTTAGACAGGGTCTTGCAAAGGTGTCATGAGAAGGACTTAGTCCTAAATTGGGAGTAGTGCCATTTTATGGTTCAAGAGGGCATCGTGCTAGGGCACCTGGTGTCCGAATGAAGGATAGAAGTGGATCGTGCAAAAATTGAGGTAATAGAAAAGCTTCCTCCTCCTGTAAATGTCAAGGGCATCCGTAGCTTCCTTGGCCATGCTAGGTTCTACCGACGGTTCATTAAGGACTTCCCATGGGTAGCTAGACCCCTTACTAATCTCTTAGCCAAGGATGAATTTACAGAGGAATGTATGGAATCTTTCCTTACCCTCAAGAATGCACTCATCTCTGCCCCAGTCATCCAGCCTCCTGACTGGATGCTGCCTTTCGAGATCATGTGTGATGCTAGTGACTACGCTGTAGGGGCCGTCTTAGGCCAAACTAAGGATTAGAAACATCATGCTATAGCCTACGCTAGCAAAACCATGACAGGAGCTCAGTTGAACTATGCTACTACTGAGAAAGAGCTCCTTGCTGTTGTCTTTGCCATAGATAAGTTTAGATCTTACTTGGTGGGAGCCAAGGTAATAGTTTACACTGATCATGCTGCTCTTAAATACTTGCTCACTAAGAAAGATGCTAAACCCCGCCTGATTAGATGGATTTTGCTCCTTCAAGAATTTGATTTAGAAATAAGAGATAAAAAGGGATTAGAAAATTCTGGTGCGGATCATTTGTCTCGTATGCGTACTACTAACCCGCAGGAAGCACCTATCAATGACTCTCTACGAGACGACATGTTGCTAAAGGTCACGGATAGTAACCCCTGGTATGTGAACATTGTAAATTATCTGGTGACAGGGTACATACCCCCTAGAGCCGATAAGAAGAAACTGGTTCATGAAGCAAAACGACACATATGGGATGATCCGTACCTCTATAAAGTCTGTGCTGATGGGTTGTTAAGGAGATGTGTACCGCGTACTGAAGGGGTGCAAATCATTGAGAAGTGCCATTCTGGATCTTATGGCGGCCACTATGGCACTTATCGTACACATGCAAAGATATGGCAAAGTGGGTTCTTCTGGCCGACTATGTATGATGACACAAGAAATTTCATCCGAAAATGCAAAGCTTGCCAGAAGCACGGAGGAATCACTGCCAGAGATGCAATGCCCCTACATGATAATCTGCAAGTGGAGCTTTTTGATGTATGGGGTATTGATTTCATGGGCCCATTTCCAAAGTCTGATGGAGCTGAATACATCTTGGTGGCAGTCGACTATGTGTCAAAATGGGTAGAAGCTATAGCATGCAAGTCGGTTGATGCCAAGCACTCCAAAAAGATGTTCAAGGAAGTGATATTCCCTCGCTTCGGTATTCCAAGAATGGTAATCAGTGATGGGGGGTCCCACTTCACTGATACCAATTTCAGAAGATTCCTGAAGAATCAAGGGATCCAACACAGCGTTGCCACTCCATACCACCCCCAAACTAATGGCCAAGCAGAAACCTCCAATAAGCAGATCAAGAATATTCTATAGAAAATAGTACAGGAGGCTGGCCAAGGTTGGAAGAGGCATCTTGATGACACCTTATGGGCCTATCGAACAGCCTGCAAAACTCCATTGGGAATGTCCCCATATCAATTGGTATACGGAAAGACGTGCCATCTACCAGTGGAAGTGGAGCATAAAGCTCATTGGGCAATCAAAAGGTTCAATTTGGATTTCCTAAAGTCCGAAAGGAATAGGCAAAAGCAGTTAGCAGAATTGGAAGAATGGAGAGAAAAAGCCTATCACAGTGCAAAGATCTATAAAGAGAGAACCAAGAGGTGGCACGATAAGAATATCAAGAAAAAAGAATTTGCACCAGGTGATAAAGTGCTACTTTTCAACTCTCGATTCAAGCTGTTCGGAAGAGGGAAATTGCACAGCAAATGGGAAGGACCATTCACAGTAGTAGAGGTAGCTCCTCATGGAGCTATCACTTTGCAAAATGATGAAGGCAACTATTTTAAGGTGAATGGCCATCGACTGAAAATCTTCCTCGAGCCGGATAACATCGAATATGAAGTAATCAACTTCATCGAGAATGGGTAAAATAAGTAAGAGTGTGCCCAACACCAGGTAAGTCCTCTCTCCCCTACTTTCTATACCCCTTCAAGTTTATTTCCATTCCTTAGGAAAAGACAGTGTCGGGGAAATCCCCACCCTGCAGAATAAAAAGAAGGACTGAGGTACGCAACTTCCCTATCTCACTTCCAGATACCTCTGAGTTTGTTTTGAATCTTGAGATTAATCTTTTATATCAAACTCATGAGGTAATTTCCTATGTCATACATGATTCCTGTGGTTGGCTTGCATACGTTTTATTCCTTACTCATCATCTTGATGCTTGTGAACAAATATCATAGGGAACTCATGCTTATCTAAGTAGTTGGTGTTTGTGATATGGTTTGATGATATGATCTTCGCTCTGAATGTCTGAGTGCTTGGAGCTTTATTTGGAAACTTGAAAACCATTTGCAAGGCTCCTCTTTGATATGCCACCGTCCCACTAGAGCCATATGATATTCATAGTTGAAAACCTTTTACTCATATGCTGCTTGTTATTGCATTGAGCTTTGTCAAATTCTGTGACCCTTGTGAGAATTCTTTTCATTACTTTCATGATCAAGATTCATGTGCACACCACCTATTTCCCCTTGCTGTGCTTCTACACTAGAAGTTAGCATTGTATCATTCATCCCATTCCATAAAAATAAAGCTCCATGTGTGTGGTGTGACATCTCGCTCCAAAAGTATCCTCCAAAAAGAGACATGGGCTATGAAAAAAAAAGAGAAGAGACACATGCTCAAAGCATGATGAAAAAAGAGAGAGAGAAAAGAAAAATACCCCATGTCCAAAATAAAGGAGAAATAGGAGAGAGATGAGATCATGCAAAAAGGAGTTCCATATCATAGATGGTAATAACTAGTGTCCATTCCGGGGCTAGTGTCCACCTTACCATCAACCCGCAGTTCTCACCTTATATATGTATGGTAATATCTAGCACCCATTCCGAGCCTAGTATCCACCTTACCATACACACCATAGCCATACTGGTGCACATCTTGATCTGATAGTATGATTTGATTTTCTCTGTGGATCCAGTCTTTGACTTTGCAAAATATGTGCTGCAAGTATGCTTCCTCTTTATCCAACCCTGAGCTCCACATATAGCCATCATTAGAAGTAGGATGAAGAAAGGCAATCTAATGCCTTGGTGAGGACATATACACATTGAGCGATCTGAGAGAATCAAATGAGGAGCTAAGCAAGGTTTTGTTTTGAAAATTTATTGCAAAAACCCCAAGTGCTTAACATGATGAGCAGGAGTGATTTGATTCATGACCATTCCATTCTTCAACTACCCAAGATAGCATGATAGACACTTCAGAATTCACAAGAACAAGTTATGGTCTGGAATATCCCTTATGCTCGTTTCATACCTGTGGATATTATGTCTCACTTTCATCTTGTTCTTCCCTTCACTCGAGACGAGCAAAGGTCGAGTGTGGGGGTATTTGTTGACGGCTGATTTTCACTCTCTTCTTACCCGTCAAACATATATCTTCTGGCATAGAAATTGATCATCAACACTAGAATAGGGCTTAAACTAATCATTTCCACAAGTGTTGGTGATTATGCACATACAGGTGAATAGCACTAGAAAGAGGAGTAAAAGCACAAGTCTTTGATCCAAGCACTTCAAGACCAGCCAATGAGGGGATGCCACCTAGAATTCCCCTGGATCACTGACGTCATCAATCCAAGAGAGGCAAGCCCGATGAATCACGAAGCGTCACATGGACATCACAAGGATTCAAGGGCCCACTTATCCCCCAAAACCGTCGGGAAAACTTGGCATCCACGGAGGACAGGCATCAGGGCCCACCAGTCAGCCACCACGAAGAAGCACAGGGTGCCACATGGCCCCTAGGCTTCGGCCGAACCGTGGATCAGTCGAACTGCCTTTGGTTCGGCTGATCCCGGCCTTCCACGTGGCAGCTCCTATTGGCCCCTGGTTGCAGTTCCGGGCATTTAGGAGCACTTGGAGCCCCGAAGCAAGCCTCTCTCTCCTCTATAAATAGGAGGGGAGGGGCTCCCATTTGAGACACACACTTCTCCTCCTCCTCTTCATTTTGGCTTGGAGCCTCTCTCTTTAGGAGAGGAGAGCTCTTTGTATAGGATTAGTGCTAGGAAGTGAGGTGGGAGGCTTGAGGCCATGTCATGATTCATGACATCTTCCTCAAGAACGATCCTCAGTGGTGCCTTTGTTCTTCAACTAGACTAAAGTGAGTATTTCGATATTTCCTATTTAGACTAAAGTCGTATGCATGCTTAGTTGCTTTGTTCTTGTGTTCTTCATTTGTTCTTGGTTTAGAGGCTTGTGTTCTTCGAATACAACCCTTTTGATCCAGTAGACTTAGATCATAAGTTTGCATCTAGTTTGCCCGCTTGTCTATTAGAGTAAAGTGAAGCTCCTACATGTCTCTGGTTAGATCAAATTGCATTCGTGATCTTGAATGAGTGATAGAGCATACCTTGAGCTAGTGCCAGTATCTCCCTCGCGGATTCGTAGGAATAGTGAGTGGTGTAGACAAGGTGTCTGGACCATAAGCTACCCTTCGAAGACCACGTACGATCATAGCGTAGAGGTAGACCGCAGTGGTGACAGCCTGTTGGACCCTTTGTCAACCCTCTGCGTCGCGTACCGAGTTGGGCTCGAGCCAACACATTGGCCTTGTGCTTGGTGCCCGAAGTGAGTGCTATACCTGAGAGACCGTAACTAGACTCTACGCTCGGTCGAGGCAGATCCTTTCTACCTATCCTATCAATCAGTGTTGTATCCTTGGATCATCTATACTAGAGTAGGAGATAGTACACTCCGTTCCTTGGATTCGATACCCTTGGAATACTCTCCTTCCTTGGGGAAGTGCTACAGTGGTATTTCCGTGCACTTGCGGTATACCCGGTTGTTCTTATTCACTCCCTCTAGGTGTAGAACTAGTGGTGACGTTAAGAAACGCCAACACACCTTAGGGCCTTGCAGCACCTGGTCAGCGAAAGAGCTAAGTACTCACGAAGTGTCTTCTGGGCCATAGCGTTTGACGTGGATGGTACAAAGGAAGCTGGTTCGCCTTCCGGACGAGTACGACGAGGTGAGTCGAAATGAATTCGAGCTTTCCTCACTAGTGACTCGGGATCTTCAGTGAAATTCTCTGGTAAGTCGAAACAAGTCATACACTACATGTCTTCATCATCCAAAGATAAAAGAAGACAATCAAGGTTAGCCTGCATTGAGAGTTGTCCTAACCTACTCATAGTTTATAAACAGATGCAAAGCATAGTCATGATAATCATGTGCCTCCCCCGGCAGTGGCACCTGAAATGCTTGTTGACATTTCTTAACGCGATCACTTTAAGAACAGATTTAGAATCCATCCTTAGTGACACGCCAGAAATGTGTGTTGGTATTTCTTAACATCACAACTAACGACGCCGAGTTAGCGTGAACATCAAGACTTGCCAAAGGTAAATCTAAACGATCATGAACGAATCCGCAAGCGCACAGATAAACCATTGTAGCATTTCCCCAAGGAAGGAGAATATTCCAAAGGTATCGTATCTGTGGAAGGCAATGGCGGATATCATAGACTTATGCTTTTGCACTGAATGTAAACTAAGAGATAGATATAGGAAACAACAAACTCAAAGGCAGAGGTAAGATAAAGATTTGATAGGGTAGTGTGACACACACTCAGATCTACCTCTACTCTTATACTCTACGGCATATGGGGAACATATGAGTTAGCTCTAGGTTCTAATGTACTAAACATACAAAGTTAGAAGATACAAGAGATAGGCATGAGCATTGCATGAGAGGGTAAAGTTCAGCACCCAGGTACAAACGGGGAGCTAGCTCGCGACGACCAGCACTCTGCGAAACTAGACTTTAGACTCCTACAGCAAATACCCTAGCGCAGAGGGTTCCAAAGGGTCCAACAGCTGTCACCACTGCAGCCTACTTCAATCATTAAGGGGGGCATGCTCATAACAAACGTAGCCACACAACCCAGGCACCATGCCTGCATTGCTGCTAGACTTCACCCGGCCCGGGCTATTGTGACCCAGGGTGAGAGCCACCAGAAGACTGGTCAACTTAGACCAAGTACCGTAGCTTGAACACAAACCTCATGCAACACTATCATGCCATCTAACAAGATCAACTAAGACTAGACATACGAATGGATATGAACTCTCTTATTTCTAGTCAACAAGATCAAAGGGTCTTGTACGTCAAGAACACGAGCCTCTAACTTATGAACAAACACATAAGGAATGAGTTTATCATCCTTCAAGTGGATCAAAAGGTAGTGTTCATGAAGAACACAAGCCTCTAAATGATGAACAAAGGATGAACTCAAGAACATATAAAGCATATGATCTACCATGACTTTATATGAAATAGCTGAATAACTGAAGTAGATCAATGTCATACAAAGAAATAAAGATAAAAGAGAACTCATACCTAGACTCCAAAGTGGACTTGGAACATGAAGAAGAGCTACTCTAGCCTACCCCCTAGCCTTGGAAACTAAAAGTGAGAGGAGAACGAGAGAGTGGTGTGTGAGAAATGGGAGCCCCTCCCCTTCTATTTATAGGCAAGGAGGAGGCTTGCTTCGGGGCTCAAACTTCACCAAAACACCCGGGAGTGAGGCAATGGACCAATGGGCAACCACCATGTGGAGGGCCACGATGGGGCATCACAAGGTCGGTTCGGCTGATCCTAGGATCGGCCGACCATCTAGGGCGGCCCCACCTAGTGTGATTCCTCGTGGTGGCTTGCAAGTGGGCCCTCTGATCCTCCCCCGGTGCATGGCTTGATTTGGTATCCGAGGTGGGCCCCTTGATCCATGTCAAGTCCATGTGGCGCTCTCTGATATGTCGGTGAGTGCCTCCCTTGGATCAGTGATGTGGAATGCCATGTGTTTCCTTGGTGGCAGCCACCTCCTCAGCTGAGTTGGCATGGTTCTTCCATAGAAGGTGGGTTTTCATCTCTTTTAATGGGTATTTCACCTACATACAAATAATCTCCAAGGACAAGTGGAACTACATTATTCACACCAAAATGCAAGTAAATAATGCTTATGCCTCCATTTATGTGAGAATATTGAGGGCTGAAAGTAGTACTTAACAGCCATCAATAATGGGTGACTACGGAAAGCGGTCGGGTCCTCTGCACATCGATGGCAAGGACTACCAGATGTGGGAGAGGCGCATGGGCGCATTTCTTCGTGGGAAAGGACAACTGATCTGGGAAGTGACGCAAAATGCAAACTATGTTATTCCCGATAGTTTCATCCTTCCAGGTGCTCGAGACATGTTTGAGGCCAACGACAAGGCTATGGATTACTTGTTCCATGCTCTCTGTGCTGCGGAGTTCGATCGCGTGTATCGAGAGGATGTGGCTGACAAAATTTGGGTTAAGCTAAGGAATGCTCATGTTGGGAATGCTCAGGTGCAGGCTCGCTTATTTGCCACTCACTGGAGACAGTACGAGAACTTCACTCATCTCCCCGGTGAGTCGATTAATGCCTTGTTCCAGCGCTTCACCTGTATTGTGAACAACATGAGGGTCAATGTTGAGGACCAGGTGTGTCCGAGGACCAGTGGAGGGTCGCTCCTTAGTGATGAGTAATTAACAACGTTGTGTGGACTGATGCTTGGCTAAGTGTGCAGGTACAGGTTGCGGTTCGACTCGTGTCGGTGCAGGTGAAGAACAAACGCGAAAGGCCTTAGCTGTGGCGGCCTCCGGGTGATGGAGAGGCAAGTAGGCTTGGTTCGATGGACCCGGTGGCCGATGGGGTCAAGTTTGAGCCGTGCGGTGCAAGACTAACAGGCTGAAGTCATGAACATGGGCTGGTGCAAGCTAGCGGATCGAGGCCGAAGTTTGCACACGGGGTTTGTTGGTTTGCCCACAAAACCATCGGTGGACGGTTTCTTGGTTTGGTCCGCAAAACCAAGCCCGGAGGCCCGATGCGACGAAAATGAGGATCCGGGAGCGTCGGGAAGCTTCGAGGCGAGGGGCACATGGCATGATCGCGGGGGTTGTGTCGATGTGAAGGACCGAATAGGCGACTAGAGAGGGGGGAGTGAATGGGAGCCAATAAAAATTCTTCCCGAAGGTCGAACTCGGCCTATAACCCGATTGCCACTCCGAGTACTCGCACACACAAAGAAGCACTAGACAAGGCACACACAAGCTCTCAAGACCAAGAGACAAGCCTTGAATAAAACCGTGGAAGCACAAGACAAGAATCAAAGCACTTGGCCAATTCTGGAAACGCCAGGTGCGGACTATCCGGCTGGTACGGGCGGACGTTCCGGAAAGCAGTGGCGGACTGTCCGGACCGTCAACGCGGACTGCCCGAAAACTTCAGCAGAACCACCAGAGACGCACCAAGAAAAGCAGACTGTCCGGCTGACCCACGCGGACTGTCCGCCAGTGTCGTGAACTATCCGTGAAGGCAGCGCGGACCGTCCGTCCACCTCGCTGGAAACCCTAGACAAACTGAGCTCTACCCCAGACAAAATCTCAACCCAGCGTACTGTCCAGCAACACCCTGCGGACTGTCCGCAAACCGCCTGCAACCAAAACCTAGGGAAGAAACAGATCAAAACAAGAATGCGCACAAACAAGCGACGAACTGGCCCCTCGCGGACTGTCCGCGCGCACCAGGCGGACTGTCCGCCGCACACGAACAGAACCAAAACTGCTCGAGCTCGGGAGTCAACTCTCCAAATCCATCACCGGATCTCCCAAACGGCTAGAGCTCTTGAGACAAGACTTTGGGGAGATGAGAAGCGTCACACAAGGATGCTATGCCCCAAAAATCTCGACCTCTAACTCCCTAAATCACCGGGAATCGCGGATCACACGAACCACCACCATGAACTCGGGCTCCAACAAAAAACACACGAATCGAAGGTGTTTCCCGGCGTTTGAACGAAACCCCCCAAAGAATAGCCCCAAAAATGACACGAAAATCACAGAGGACTAGGAGATCACCGCAATGCCGAATGCTTCCATACATCCAGAGGTCAGAGTCTATACAAGAATCTAGCCTAAGGAAAGCAGAGGAAAAAGAAGCAGTTCAGAGCAATCTACCGGGGGAGGAAACCCTAGAGTCCAAGAGAGAGAGAGATGCCATCCACCTCTCCGCTATTTATACGAAGTCCATCGGAGGGAGGTAAATGACCACGCTACCCCTACAACTTGAAATGAAGATACAACCCCTCAGGGGCATTTTGGTCAAGTCTTCATCGAGCGGACATGCTTCCACCGCGGCCTTGCTTAGCATCGACGCAAGCCCCGCGATCACGCCACGTGCCCCCCGCCTCGAAGCTTCCTGAAGCTCCCGGATCACCGTGTCTGTCGCCTTGGGCATCTAGACTTGGTTTTACGGCCAAAACCAAGAAACCGTCCACCTGATGGTTTTGTGGGCAAACCAACAAACCCCGCGTGCAAGCTTCGGCCTCGATCCGCTACCTTGCACCGGCCATGTCCACAACTTCAGCCCGCTAGTCTTGCACCGCACGGCTCGCACTTAACCCGATCAGCCACCGGATCTATCGAACCAAGCCTACTTGCCTCTCCATCACCCGGAGGCCGCCATGGCTAAGGCCTTCCGCGCTTGTTCTTCACCTGCACCGACACGAGTTAAGCCACAACCTGAACCTGCACACTTAGCCAAGCATCAGTCCACACAATGTTGTGAATCACTCATCACTAAGGAGCGACCCTCCACTGGTCTTCGGACACACCTGGTCCTCAATCTCCCCCTTGATGAGTGCATTGGCAACACCCATAGAAATCACATAGAGAAAAAGAAAAGAAAACAACCACAAACACCAACCTCCAACAAGTGATCCAAAGCAAAAGAACAAGCGAAAGCAAGATCACTCGCCAGACCACGTCTCGGCCCCCTAAGGCAAGGGCAACGACTCAACACAGCCGAGACAAACCAAAGCTCTCAAAGAGCACATCACAAAGCACAAAACTCAGGCAAATCCAAAGGAGCTCCCCCTGCACATATGCAAACTCCCCCTGAGCAAATGCAACCTCTTCTTCTCAATTTTTCTCCTCACATGCAACATCTCACAAATGCATACCAAATTACCACAAAAACTCCCAAAATGCATAACCTTCTCCCCCTTGTTGGCAATGCATGAATCAAGATATCAGATGCTCTCCCCCTTGTTTTCATGAAAAATGCATGTCAAAGCATATACAATCTACCAAGCTTCTCAAATATACAAAGAGCACAACAAAATGCTACACATGAGACATAGAGCAAGCAAAGTAGATATGGTGTAGTTAGCACATTGCCATCAAGAAGGTAGAGACATATAAGCATGTGACATGGCTAAAAGCAATTTGAAGCAATTTTCACAAAGAAACATTCATCTCATGAGCAAAACCCTATCCATGGCAATTTGAGCACAAATACACTAGATCATCCAAAGTTTATACAAGATCACAAATGCTCATCACAAGATCATTATAAACGCCCACAAGCTACTCAAGTCATGTTAAAGCCACCGAGCCATGTGTCTACTTCTTAAAATGAGACTTTTCATGGTAGACATCATGCAACGGTTTAGCACCCAAGATATGATTATCAAAACATAAAGACATGACTTAGAGCTCATTTTTCAAGCACAAGGCAATTCATACACCAATTTCATTTTCAAGTTTAAACATGGTACATGAAATGCCTTTGCGGCAAAAAGAAGCTTATGCTCCTCCCAAAGTGAACAAATGGGCTAAACATTTACAATGACAAAAGGTCTTTGACCCCAAGTAAAGAGAACATGATACTCAAGCACAAACTAAACATGATATAGGCATTTGAGCACAAATTGAGCATAGACAAGCATCTACTCATGAGAGACACAAATTTAGTATTTTCACAAACATGAAGCTATCTCAACAGAAATATATGGCAAAACCATCAAGAGCATAGCATTCACATCCACCATTTACCAAACATGCACATATCACACATATAGCACATCTGTGATCAGAGTATATAAGAGAAGCTTTTCCTAGCACAAGTGATCCAAAGATGGCTATCCTACCAGGTTTTGTACAGAAAGTAAAATGCATGAATGGAATACAACAAAATGATACATATGACACATATATACATGAGAAGCTCCAAGACCCAGCTAGAAAGGAAAGCACACCCCAAGTTCACCCCGTAAGCGAGTGAAAGTGACTTGGTCAAGAGGTTTAGTGAAAATGTCGGCTAGCTGATCTTGGGTAGGCACATAGGACAAAGATATGTTTCCCTTCTCAACATTGTCCCTCAGAAAGTGGTACCTCACTTCTATGTGTTTTGTTTTGGAGTGGAGGACAGGATTTTTGGCTACACTTATGGCACTGGTGCTGTCACAGAGAAGAGGAACCTGGGAGCACTCCTCACCAAAATCACTCATAGTGTAGGTCATCCATAGGAGCTGGGAACAACAGCTAGCAGCAGCTACATACTCGGCCTCTGTAGTGGACTGGGCTACACTAGATTGCTTGCGAGATGACCAAGAGACCAAAGAAGAACTGAGAAATTGGCAACACCCAGAGGTAGACTTGCGGTCCAATCGACACCCAGCAAAATCAGCATCGGAGTACCCGTGAAGTCTGAGTGTCGATGAGGCAGAATACCAAAGACCAAACTCAGGAGTGTAGTTCAAGTACCTGAAAATCCGCTTGATGGCCTGCCGATGTGAAGTCCTCGGTGAAGCCTGAAAACGAGCACACAGACACACACTGAACTGTATGTCTGGCCTCGTCGCCGTCAAGTAGAGGAGGGAGCCGATCATGCTCCAGTACTCCTTCTGGTCCACGGGTTCACCATCCTCGCCCGCGTCCGAAGCCGTAGTGGTACTCATCGGTGTAGTCAGCGGCTTGGAGTCGTTCATGCCAAACTTCTTCACCATGTCCCTGGTGTACTTCGCCTGATGTACAAACGTCCCGTCCTTGCACTGCTTGATCTGGAGTCCCAAGAAAAACTATAGCTCCCCCATCATGGACATCTCAAATTCCCTGCTCATGTCATCTGCAAATCTGGCAACAAGATCATGAGAAGAGCCACCAAAGATTATGTCATCCACGTATATCTGAACAATCAAAAGGTCATTCTCATGCTTAAGGAGAAACAGGGTCTTATCAACTGTGCCCACCACAAACCCCTTACTCAGCAAAACCCCTCTCAACCTGCCATACCAAGCTCTCGGTGCCTGTTTCAACCCATAGAGCGCTCTCTGGAGTTTGTATACACGGTGTGGGTATTTTTCACTCTCAAACCCCGGGGGTTGCCTCACATACACTTCTTCCTCTATCACCCCATTCAAGAAAGCACTCTTTACGTCCATTTGGTACAACTTGAACCCTTTAGCCACAACAAAGGCTAGAAGGATCCGAATTGCCTCCAAACGGGCCACAGGAGCAAATGTCTCCTCATAATCTATGCCCTCTTTCTGGTTGAACCCCTGAGCCACCAACCTCGACATGTTTCTCACAACCATCCCATTTTCACCCTCTTTGTTCTTCCACATCCACTTGGTACCTATGGGATGACAATTTGGTGGTGGATCGACTAACACCCAGACTTGGTTTCTCTCAAAGTTTTCCAACTCCTCATGCATGGAATTCACCCAATTCTCATCAGACAAAGCGTGTCGAATATCTTTGGGCTCAAACAAGGCAACAAAAGCAGAGTGAGCGAAATGAGAAGAATTCCTTGACCTCGACCGTGTGGTGCGTACATGAAGGACACCTATGATCGTCATCGGTGGGTGATCCACTTGTACCCTCCGGGGAGCCTCTCGCCTGGACACGATCTCCCCCTCAGCAACAGCCTCCACTCGAACAACCTCAGTTGTAGTGGGTGTAGGGGATGGTCCATCCTCGATCGTCGTCGTAGTAGTGGAAGTAGCACGTACACGATCAGCCACGGGAGCATCACCTCCATCATCGTATTCATCTCCATCTCCATCTTGCTCATCCTCAAAGATCCTCGCTCCAATCTCCTCGTCACCTGCACACTAAAAAGCAGAAGAGCTACATGGCTGTGTCTTGTCGAAGGTTACCTCGCAAGTCTCCATTATTCGGTTAGTGTCAAGGTTGAGCACACGATATGCTCTAGAGTGAATCGCATAACCGAGAAAGATACCATCCGAACATCTAGATTTGAACTTATCCAACTTGCCCTTCTTCAGAATAAAACACTTGCAACCAAAAGCTCTAAAGTGACTCACCTTGGGTTGTCACCCATGCATCAGCTCATAAGAGGTCTTCTTCTTGAAAGCACGAAGGAAGATACGATTCGAGACATAGCAAGCGGTATTGACCGCCTCGGCCAAGAAACTTCTAGGAGTCCTATGCTCATCAAGCATCGTCCTGGCCATCTCACAAAGGGTCTGGTTCTTCCTCTCCACTACGCCACTCTGGCAAGTGACGTATGGAGAAGAATACTGATGATCAAGACTAAGATCACTGCAAAAGGTATCGAAATGAGAGTTCTTAAACTCCGTGCCATTGTCACTGCGTATAGGTCAAATGGCATCACCATGTCTCTCATTCTTCAACCTCAAGATCAAGTCTCGAACAAAGCCAAATGTCTCGCTCTTATCCTCCAGAGAGAAAACCCAAGAGTACCTCGAAAAATCATCAACAACCACAAGAACATACCACTTCCCACCCGCAGAGCGAACACGAGCTAGCCCAACCAAATCCATGTGCAACAGCTCACAAGGTCGCTCGGTCATGACCGCAGTCAAAGGGGCGTGAGAAGTGGCAACCATATTTCCATGCCGACAAGAAGCACAAACCAAATCCTTCTCGAATTTCAACTTAGGCAATCCTCGGACAAGATCAAGACCACTCAAGCGGGAAAGCAACTCAAAGCTCAAGTGTCCCAACCTCCTATGCCATTTCCAAAGCTCAGCCGAAACGCCAGCGACAAAGCATCGAGGGGGACCAACAGACTGGGAAAAATTGGCACGAAAGATTTGACCCTCGGGGACGATCATACAGACAAGATTGCCTCGAGAATCAAGCACACGAGAAGTGTCCGACTTACAACGAACCTCAAAACCTTCGTCCAGTAACTGAGATACTGACAACTGGTTAAATCCAAGTGACTTGACCAAAGCCACACTTCCTAAGGTCACCTTGCTACTCACCTTCACCATACCTTCAGCAAGCACTCGACCTCTCCCATTGTCCCCGAAAGTGATGTACTCCCTCGTACTCACCGGGGTGAGGCTGGAGAACCACCCACGATCTCCGGTCATGTGTCGTGAGCAACCGGAGTCGATCAACCAAAAGTTCTCCAAGCCTCCCACCTGCAATAAAAAACGAGAACGAGAATGAGCAAGCAACTCAACACTGGGGTTAGTACCAAAAGAGTCAAACCAGTGTCGAGCCATTTGCTCAAAAGAAGGGTTAGCAAAGTCCACCCTACCGAAACCTCTAGGCGGAGCCCTCTCACGCCTACCACCAAAGGACCTGTCACGTCTCACGGGAGGAGTCACGCACCACGAGGGGGAAAACGTGGCCCGTAGTCCATCTGAGACCCAAAGCTCCGATCGTGCCTCCCAAACTCGTAACGGTCACGAGAAGTGTAGCGAACATGGCCTCATATGCCATTTGTTCAAAGCTTAATTTTGGTGATTAATGACAACATGATGAATGGGACTAACCATATTGTTTAGCATGTCTTTGTAGACACTTCTAGGTCCCATGGATGCAAAAATACAATATGCCAAAACGAGAAGATAGTATTTATTTTGAGGCAAAACCGACAAAGAAGAAATAGAAGGAAAGTACACCGTCGGATGAACCGATGGTACGTGGGAGACAAGCGTCGGTGCAAGCGCCGGATCAAGCAGTACACTGTGTGAAGACTGAAGTCAACGTGATGATCACCGGATCAACCGACGCCCAATTTTCTAGTTGCGCCGGATGAATCAAGAGACCAAGCAAGCAGGAACCTTCAGCACCGGATGAACCGATGGTGTAGCGACAGTTCATCCAGCGACCATGTATTTGCTAACAGAGACGTTCGGGTGCAAAGTCCTTCAGCACCGGATGAACAGATGGGTATAAGGATTTGAGCGACGGTTCATCCGATGGCTGCGAAATAGCTAACAGAGAGGTTTTGGTTGCGAACCCATCAGCACCAGATGAACCGACGGTTAAGCGAGGAGGATATGTGTCAGAAGAGATGCAACGGCTAGGTGACGTGGAGGGCACCAGATGAACCGATGGCCCTGGAATTCTAGCATCGGTTCATCCGACGCTATGGTTTTCAGTGGCCGTTAGCCAACGACTCTTTGGACGCCTTGGGCTATTTAAACCCCCTCCACTCCACCATTTGGAGTTGCTGGAGTGTGTGAAAGTGCAGAGGAGTTCAAGACTCATAGAAGATCATATCCAAGCCATCCAAGTGCTAAATTGCTCATCCATAGACTTGCACATGCTTTGTGTGTGTGCTTAGTGTTAGGTTTAGCTTAGAGCTAAGTGAGTGCAAGGTGTGCCTACCTTGTGAGGTGATTCTCGAGTGGATCAAGTTGTATGAGGTGCGCCGGAAGCCTTAGAGCCTAGGTGGCTCTCCGGCAAACGTCTTCGACCCTCCGGCTTGGTGTGGAGCGGCGAGGACACTTTGTGCGGGGGATGTGGAGACCGCCTTCCCTTGGTGGAGAAGCTCCTTAGTGGAGGCGGCATCAAGGTGACCAAGGGAGCTTGGCGAGTGCCTTCTTGGCGAGCCTTAGTGGCAAGTCAAGTGGTGCTCTTGGAAGAGACTTGGTGACCGGGAAGCAATACTCTTGTGTAGAGTGCTTCAACAATGTTGACTAGGGGTGGCTTAGTGCCTACCGATACCACGGGATAAATCACGTGTCAAGAGTTTGCTTCCTCTCATCCCCCTTTACGTTTCCGCATTACATTCTTGCAATCCTTGTGTGCCTTTACTTTCCAAGAGTAGTATCTTGCTAGGCTTGGCTATAGGTTGCAAAACTTGTTTTGGGATGGGAGTTTCACACTAGAACAACCTAGTTGCACATCTAGATAGTATGTTCTAGTTTATGTTTGATGCAAATAGTGATAAGCCATAGGATAAGTTTTTAAGTTGCCTAATTCACCCCCTCCCCCTCTTAGGCTACGAGCATCCGATTCCTTACAAGAAGGAGCACGTCGAGCCAACTCACCACGCCCAAACCCAACACGCCTATCTCTCTAAGGAAAACCACCTCCACCTCCACGAGTGGGAACTGTACGCACATACACATCACCACTAGGTAGAGGCCCTCTACGAGGCTCAGGCACACCACGAGAAAGGTGGTACATATCATTGTTTGCCACCTCCCTAGCAAACCTCTCATCTCTCTTCCTCCTGAAACAGAACTCATCCTTATGCCCATCCCTCCCACAATACTCACAATGGAAGCGGATCGGCTGTGGCTTAGGTGGTGGCTTTTTTGTGGGCTTCTCAACCATTTTCTCTCCTGACTTCCCCTCAAAAACATTACCCAGGTTGCTCAGAAACTTGATGGGTTTTTGGTAATTCTCTGTTTTCTGGGGTAACACTGGTGGGTCTGGATTTGTATCAAGCTTGTTTCTAAGGTGGTTTGGCTTGGGTGCATATTTGTTCATGGGTATGGTGTGTGGTGGAGTAGGAGTCTCTCCAGCTTTCTCTTCTCCCTCACCATTCTTGCCAGCCCCCAACACCTGACCATCAAACCGCTTGAACTCAGCCAACATCAAACTCAACTGTGGCTCATGCCCAGACAACCAACTCATCAATTTCCTAAGGTCATCATTTTCATCCTGCAGATGGTCAACATAGTGTGCAAGTTCCATGTTATTCAAAGCATGCATTTCACAGGTAGAACATGATGTAGGAATGGGAGCTTTCAAAGCAGCCTCAAGAGAAACTATTCTAGTGTGAGATTCATCTAGCCTAGCATGCAACACAGGACATGAGGTACAAGCACCTAACAAAGCTGGCCTAGATTTCAATTCATCACACTCAATCCTAACCACATCTAGTTCCTCAAGAGTAGAGGCATGCTTCTCCTTGAGAGCAGTCAAATCAGCAAGAAAAATAGAGCAATCACCACAGTCAATCTCATCCGACACCATAGGAGCAGATTTCAAAGAGCCTATCTCATTTCTAGCATCCACAAGCAAGGATTCAAGCTCAGCTATCTTATCCTTAGCATCACCCAAGAAAGACCTAAACTCACTCTTCTCCTTGCTGGTCTTTCTAAGCACATCATCACAGTTATCAAGCAACTCATTGACCCTAGCATTCTCCTCTAGCAAAAAGTTGGGATCATGTCGTACCTCTTCCTCAGAGTCGGAGTTCGAATCCGAGCTGTGCTTCCCACCCTTCCGAGAGTGCGCCATGCCGCAAAATCCTCCTTGTGTGACGAAGCTTAGGCCGGTGAAGTTCTTTCCCGTTAGCCGCTTGTCCTTGCGCCTTTCTTGCTCTTCATCGCTGCTCGAGTCGGAAGAAGCGTCGCTTGATGTGGAGTCGATGTCGCTCGCTCCGGCAACCATCGCTCGGGCCGTCTTCTTCTTGTACCCGCTACTCTTCTTGTGCCTTCTCTCGCCCTTGGCCTTGTGCTTGTCCTTGTAGTCGTTCTGAGAGCGGTGCTTGTTGTAGTCGTGCTTGGGCTTGCCCTTGTAGTCGTTCTAGATCTCCATGGCTTCAGGGCATTCGACGATGAAGTGCCCGTGCTTCCTGCACCGATAGCACATGCCCGAGCTCCGCCTTGCATTCTTGCGGTTCTCGTACATCTGCCCAAACCTCTTGCTCAACAAGGCGAGATCCTCCTCACTCAGCACCTCAAAGTCCTCATCTGGCAAGGACACAAGACAAGACAAAGAGAAACCACCGGAGTTAACGTTAGACCTTGATCCGGAGACAAGAGCCAAACTATGAGGATCAGTGGGGCTCTCACTCCTAGCTCTCAAGCCACGATCTACCTCTGAAGACCTGAGCTTGGAGAACAGCTCAACAAGCGAAAGCGTTTCATACACGCTCGACTCCTCAATGGCCTCGATCTTGGCTTCCCACACTGACCTATCCAGGGCATGCAAAAGCTTGATAGCTTGATCATGATCAGTGTACAGGAGCACTGTCACATTGGCCCTCATGTTGTTGACTATGCTAGTGAAGCGCTGGAACATAGAATCGGTCGACTGGCCGAGGAGATGAGTGAAGTTCTCGTACTTTCTCCGGTAAGTGGAAAAAATGGGCTTGCACTTGGGCATTGCCAACATGAGCATTTCTCAACTTGAGCCAAATCTTTCCGGCCACATTCTCTCCGTACACTCGCTCGAACTCCGAGGCATAGAGAGCACAGAACAAGTAATCAACAGCCTTTCTGTTGGCCTCAAACATGTCCCGCGTTCCTGGAAGCAGAAAACTGTCTGGAATGACATAATTTGGATTCTGAGTGACATCCCAAATCAGAGTTCCCATCCCACGCAAAAACGCACCCATGCGCCTTTCCCACATCGGGTAATTCTTGCCATCAAAGTGCGGAGGACCCAACCCCTTGCCATAATCACCCATATTTGGATCTTAGACTGGTTAGAATCAAGAAGATCCGTAACCGACTCTGATACCAATTGAAGGAACGAATAGGCGACCAGAGAGGGGGGGAGTGAATGGGAGCCAATAAAAATTCTACCCGAAGGTCGAACTCGGCCTATACCCCGATTGCCACTCCGAGTAATCGCACACACAAAGAAGCACTAGACAAGGCACACACAAGCTCTCAAGACCAAGAGACAAGCCTTGAATCAAACCGCGGAAGCACAAAACAAGAATCAAAGCACTTGGCCAATTCTGGAAACGCCAGGCGTGGACTGTTCGGCTGGTACGGGCAGACTGTCCGAAAGGAAGTGGCGGACTGTCCGGACCGTCGACGCAGACTGTCCATAAACTTCAGCAGAACCACCAGAGACGCACCGAGAAAATCGGACTGTCCGGCTGAGCCATGCGGACTGTCCGCCAGTGTCGCGGACTGTCCGTGAAGGCAGCGCGGACCGTCCGTCCACCTCGCTGGAAACCCCAGACATACTGAGCTCTACCCCAGACAAAATCTCGACCCGGCGGACTGTCCGGCAACACCCTGCGGACTGTCTGCAAACCGCATGCAACCAAAACCTAGGGAATAAATAGATCGAAACAAGAATGCGCACGAACAAGTGATGAACTGTGACGAACTAGCCCCTCGCGGACTGTCCGCGCGCACCAGGCGGACTGTCCGCCGCACACGAACAGAACCAAAACTGCTCGAGCTCGGGAGTCAACTCTCTAAATCCATCACCGGATCTCCCAAACGGCTAGAGCTCTTGAGACAAGACTTTGGGGAGATGAGAAGCATCACAAAAGGATGCTATGCCCCAAAAATCTCGACCTCTAACTCCCTAAATCACCGGGAATCGCAGATCACACGAACCACCACCATGAACTCGGGCTCCAACCAAAAACGCATGAATCGAAGGTGTTTCCCGGCGTTTGAGGGGTCAAGATCACACGCAAAGATGCGCAAGGCAGCCACCCATGATCCCCTCAAAGAAATCCGAGAAGAAACACCCTCAAATCCATGAATCGAGTAAAGAACGAAACCCCTCGAGAATAGCCCCGAAAATGACACGAAAATCACAGAGGACTAGGAGATCACCGCAATGCCGAATGCTTCCATATATTCAGAGGTTAGAGTCTGTACAAAAATCTAGCCTAAGGAAAGCAGAGGAAAAAGAAGCAGTTCAGAGCAATCTACGGAGGGAGGAAACCCTAGAGTCCAAGAGAGAGAGAGATGCCATCCACCTCTCCGCTATTTATACAAAGTCCATCTGAGGGACGTAAATGACCATGCTACCCATACAACTTGAAATAAAGATACAACCCCTCAGGGGCATTTTAGTCAAGTCTTCATCGAGCGGACACGCTTCCACCGCGGCCTTGTGAGGACCAGGTGTGTCCGAGGACCAGTGGAGGGTCGCTCCTTAGTGATGAGTGATTGACAATGTTGTGTGGACTGATACTTGGCTAAGTGTGCAGGTACAGGTTGCGGCTTAACTCGTGTCGGTGCAGGTGAATAACAAGCACGAAAGGCCTGAGCCGTGGCGGCCTCCAGGTGATGGAGTGGCAAGTAGGCTTGGTTCGATGGACCCGGTGGCCGATGGGGTCAAGTGGCGGTTGAAGCTCGAAGCTTGCACGCGGGGTTTGGTGGTTTGCCCGCAAACCATCAGGTGGACGGTTTCTTGGTTTGGGCCGCAAAACCAAGCCCGGAGGCCCGAGGTGATGGAGACGGTGATCCGGGAGCTTCGGGAAGCTTCGAGGCGGGGGGCACGTGGCGTGATCGCGGGGCTTGCGTCGGAGCTAAGCAAGGCCGCGGTGGAAGCGTGTCCGCTCGATGAAGACTTGACCAAAATGCCCCTGAGGGGTTGTATCTTCATTTATGCAGTAGGGGTAGCGTGGGCATTTACCTTCCTCCGATGAACTTCATATAATTAGCGGAGAGGTGGATGGCATCTCTCTCTCTTGCTTCCTAGGGTTTTCTCCACCGGTAAATTTTCTTTGAATTTCTTCTTTTCCCTCTGGATTCCTTAGGCTAGACTCTTGTACATAATCTGACCTCTGGATGTATGGAAGCATTCGGCGTCTCGGTGACCTCCTAGTTCTCTGTGATTTTCGTGTCATTTTTGGGACTATTTTTGGGAGTTTTCGTTCCTGGCTCGATTTGTGATTTTGGAGGCGTTTCTTGACGGATTTCTTTGAGGTGATCATGGGTGGATGCCTTGCGCATCTTTGTGTGTGATCTTGACCCCTCAAACGCCGTGGACAGCCTTCGATTCGTGCGTTTTTGGTTGGTGTCCGAGTTCATGGTGGTGGTTCGGTTGATCCGCGATTCCTGGTGATTTGGGGCATAGCATCCTTGTGTGAAGCTTTATATCTCCCCAAAATCTTGTCTCAAGAGCTTCAACCATTTGGGAGATCCGGTGATGGAAAGGTTGGGTTGACTCCCGAGCTCGAGTTTTTTCTGTTCTGTTCGTGCTTGGCAGACGGTCCGTGGGTCCCTGGCAGACGGTCTGCACGGCTAGGGTTCGTCCCGTGTTCTTCGTGTTCGTCGCGTGTTCTTGAGCATTTTCGTTTCGATTCGTTTTGGCCCTAGGTTTTTGTTGCGAGTGGTTTTGCGGACAGCCCGCGAGTGCCTCACAGACGGTCCGCGTGGCCAAGTTTTCGTCTGGGGTTGGGGTTGTTTTGTCTGGGTTTTCCAGCGAGCTGGACGGACAGTCCGCGCTACCCCCACGGACGGTCTGCGACACTACAGACAGTCCGCGAGGCATAGAAGGACGGTCCGAATTTCGGGGTGTGCCACTGGTGGTTCGGTTGGTTGTTTCGGACGATCCGTCCTGGACTTCACAGACCTGGCTAAGTCTTTCGGTTCTTGCTTTGGTGCTTCCGCTCCTTGCTCCTAGGCTTCTCTAGTGATCTTCTTGGTTTGTGTGTGCCTTGTTTGGAGCTTCCTTTGTGTGCACGGATTCGTGGAGCGGCAATCGGGGTATAGGCCGAGTTCGACCTTAGGGATGAATTTTTATCGGCTCCCATTCACTCCCCCCTCTCTGGTCGCCCGTTTCGGTCCTTCAATTGGTATCAAAGCCGGTTACGGATCTTCGTGATTCTAACCAGTCTAAGATCCAAAAATGGGCGATTACGGCAAGGGGTCGGGTCCTCCGCACTTTGATGGCAAGAATTACCCGATGTGGGAGAGGCGCATGGGCGCATTTTTGCAAGGGAAGGGAACTCTTATCTGGGAGGTTACTCAGAATCCTCATTATGTCATCCCAGATAGTTTTCTGCTTCCAGGATCGCAGGACATGTTTGAGGCCAACAGCAAGGCCGTTGATTACTTGTTCCGTGCTCTCTGTGCCTCGGAGTTCGATCGAGTGTATAGAGAGGATGTGGATGGAAAGATTTGGCTCAAGTTGAAGAATGCTCATGTTGGCAATGCCCAAGTGCAAGCCCGTATGTTCACCACTTACCGGAGAGAGTACGAGAACTTCAGTCATCTCCCCAGTGAGTCGACCGATGCTATGTTTCAGCGCTTCACTTGCATCGTCAACAACATGAGGGCCAATGTGACAGTGCTCCCATACACGGATCATGATCAAGCTATCAAGCTTTTGCATGACCTGGATAGGTCTGTATGGGAAGCCAAGATTGATACGCTTTCGCTTGATGAGCTATTCTCCAAGCTCAGGTCTTCAGAGGTCGATCGTGGCTTGAGAGCCAAGAGCGAGAGCCCCACTGATCCTCATAGTTTGGCTCTCATCTCAGGATCAAGGACAAACGCTAACTCTGGTGGTTTCTCTTTGTCTTGTCTTGTGTCCTTGCCAGATGAGGACTTTCATGTGCTGAGCGAGGACGATCTCGCCTTGTTGAGTAAGAGGTTTGGGCAGATGTACGAGAACCGCAAGAATGCAAGGCGGAGCTCGGGGATGTGCTATCAGTGGGGGAAGCACGGGCACTTCATTGCCGAATGCCCTGAAGCCATGGAGATCAAGCACGACTACAAGGGCAATCCCAAGCACGACTACAACAAGCACCGCTCCCGAAACGACTACAAGGACAAGCACAAGGACAAGAGCGAGAGAAGGCACAAGAAGAGTGGCGGCCACAAGAGGAAGACCACTCGAGCGATGGTGGCCGGAGCAAGCGACATCGACTCGACATCAAGTGATGCTTCCTCCGACTCGAGTAGCGAGGAAGAGCAAGAGAAGCGCAAGAACAAGCGGCACACGGGCAAGAACATCACCGGCCTGAGCTTCGTCACGCAAGGAGGCTTTTGCGGCATGGCGCACTCCAAGAAGGGTGGGAAGCACAGCTCGGATTCGAACTCCGACTCTGATGAAGAGGTACGACAAGATCCCAACTTCTTGCTAGAATAGAATGCTAGGCTGAATGAGTTGCTTGACAACCGTGATGATGTGCTTAGAAAGACCAACAAGGAGAAGAGGGAATTCAGGTCTTTGTTGGGTGATGCTAAGGACAAAGTAGCTGAATTTGAATCCTTGCTTGTGGATGCTAGAAATGAGATATCTGCTTTGAAGTCTACTGCTGTTGTGTCGGATGAAATTGATTGTGGTGATTGTTCAGTTTTTCTTGCTGACTTGACTGCCCTCAATGAGAAACATGCCTCTGTTCTTGAGGAACTAGATGTGGTTAGGATTGAGTGTGATGAATTGAAGTCTAGGCCAGCTTTGTTAGGAGCTTGTACATCATGTCCTATTTTGCATGCTAGGCTAAATGAATCTCACACTAGAATTGTTTCTCTTGAGGCGGCTTTGAAAGCTCCTCTTCCTACATCATGTTCAACCTGTGAAATGCATGCTTTGAAAAACATGGAACTTGCAAACTATGTTGATCGTCTGCAGGATGAAAATGAGGAATTGAGAAAAATGATGGGGTGGTTGTCTGGGCATGAGCCACAATTGAGTATGATGTTGACTCTGTTCAAGAGGTTTGATGGTCAGGCGTTGGGGGCTGACAAGTGTGGTGGGAAGAGTGGTGTGGGAGAACAGAAAGCCGGAGAGATCCCCATTCCACCACATACCACACCAATGAACAAATTTGCACCCAAGCCAAACCATCTCAGAAACAAGCTAGACACAACCCCAGATCCTCCAGTGTTCCCCCACAAAGCTAAAAACTACCAAAAACCCATCAAGTTTGTGAGCACCCTGGGGATTGTCTTTGATGGGAAGACAGGAGAGAAAGCTGGAGAGAAGCTTGTAGAGAAGCCACAGCCTAAGCCAGTGCCAATCCGCTTCCATTGTGAGTATTGTGGGAAGGATGGGCACAAGGATGAGTTCTGTTTCTGGAGGAAGAGGGATGAGAGGTTTGCTAGGGAGATGGCAAAGAAGGATAGGTACCACCTTTCTCGTGGTGTGCCTGAGCCTCGTAGAGGGCCTCTACCTAGGGGTGATGTGTTTGTGAGGACAGTTCCCACTCGTGGAGGTGGAGGTGGAGGTGTGTTCCCAAAGAGAGACAGGCGTGTTGGGTTTGATCGTGGTGAGTTGGCTCGACGTGCTCCTTCTCGTGACCGTTACGAGTTTGGGAGGCACGATCGTAGCTTTGGGTCTCAGATGGACTACGGGCCATGTTTTTCCCCTCGTGGTGCGCGTACTCCTCCAATGAGACGTGACAGGTCCTTTGGTGGTAGGCGTGAGAGGGCTCTGCCTAGAGGCTTTGGGAGGATGGATTTTGCTAACCCTTCTTTTGAGCAAATGTCTCAGCACTGGTTTAACTCTTTTGGTACTAACCCCAGTGTCGAGTCGCTAGCTCATTCTCGACCTCGTTTTTGATTGCAGGTGGGAGGCTTAGAGAACTTTTGGTTGATCGACTCCGGTTGCTCAAGACACATGACCGGAGATCGTGGGTGGTTCTCCAGCCTCACCCCGGTGAGTACGAGGGAGTACATCACTTTCGGGGACAATGGGAGAGGACGAGTGCTTGCGGAAGGTATGGTGAAGGTGAGTAGCAAGGTGACCTTAAGAAGTGTGGCCCTGGTCAAGTCACTTGGTTTCAACCTGTTGTCAGTATCTCAATTACTTGACGAAGGTTTTGAGGTTCGTTTTAAGTCAAGTGCTTCTCGTGTGCTTGATTCTCGAGGCGATCTGGTCTGTATGATCGTCCCCGATGGTCAAATCTTTCGTACCATTTTTCCCAGTCTGTTGGTCCTCCTCGATGCTTTGTTCCTGGCATTTCTGCTGAGCTTTGGAAATGGCATAGGAGATTGGGATACTTGAGCTTTGAGTTGCTTTCCCGCTTGAGTGGTCTTGATCTTGTTTGAGGATTGCCTAAGTTGAAATTCGAGAATGATTTGGTGTGTGCTTCTTGTCGGCATGGAAAGATGGTTGCCGCTTCTCACGCCCCTCTGACTTCTGTCATGACTCAGTGACCTTGTGAGCTGTTGCACATGGATTTGGTTGGGCTAGCTCGTGTTCGCTCTGCTGGTGGGAAGTGGTATGTTCTTGTGGTTGTTGATGACTTTTCGAGGTACTCTTGGGTTTTCTTTTTGGAGGATAAGAGTGAGACATTTGACTTTGTTCGAGACTTGATCTTGAGGTTGAAGAATGAGAGACATGGTGATGCCATTCGAGCTATACGCAGTGACAATGGCACGGAATTTAAGAACTCTCATTTTGATGCCTTTTGCAGTGATCTTGGTCTTGATCATCAGTACTCTTCTCCATACGTCGCTTGCCAGAATGGTGTAGTGGAGAGGAAGAACCAGACCCTTTGTTAGATGGCCAGGACGAAGCTCGATGAGCATAGGACTCCTAGGCGTTTCTGGGCCGAGGCGGTCAATACCGCTTGCTATGTCTCAAATCGCATTTTCCTTCGTGCCTTTAAGAAGAAGACCTCTTATGAGCTGATGCATGGTCGACAACCCAAGGTGAGTCACTTTAGAGCTTTTGGTTGCAAGTGTTTCATTCTGAAGAAGGGCAAGTTGGATAAGTTTGAGTCTCGATATTCGGATGGGATTTTCCTTGGTTATGTGATTCATTCTAGAGCATATCGTGTGCTCAACCTTGACACTAACTGAACCATGGAGACTTGCGAGGTAACCTTCGACGAGACATAGCCATGTAGCTCTTCTGCTTTTGAGTGTGCAGGTGACGAGGAGATTGGAGCGAGGATCTTCGAGGATGAGAAGGACGGAGATGGAGACGACGACGATGATGGTGGTGATGCTCCAGCGGCTGATCGTGTATGTACTACTTCCACTACTACGACGACGATCGAGGACGGACCATCCCCTACACCCACTACGACTGAGGCTGTTCGAGTGGAGGTTGCTGCTGAGGGGGAGATTGTGTCCAGGCGAGAGGCTCCCCGGTGAGTACAAGTTGATCACCCACCGACGACCATCATTGGTGACCTTCATGAACGCACTACACGGTCGAGGTCAAGGAATACTTCTCATTTCGCTCATTCTGCATTTATTGCTTCTTTCAAGCCCAAAGATATTCGACACGCTTTGTCTGATGAGAATTGGGTGAATTCCATGCATGAGGAGTTGGAAAACTTTGAGAGAAACCAAGTCTGGGTGTTAGTCGATCCACCGCCAAATTGCCGTCCCATAGGAACCAAGTGTGTGTGGAAGAACAAAGAGGGTGAGAATGGGATGGTTGTGAGGAACAAGTCGAGGTTGGTGGCGCAGGGGTACAACCAGAAAGAGGGCATAGACTATGAGGAGACATTTGCTCCTGTGGCCCATTTGGAGGCAATTAGGATCCTTCTAGCCTTTGCTGTGGCTAAAGAGTTCAAGTTGTACCAAATGGATGTCAAGAGTGCTTTCTTGAATGGGGTGATAGAGGAAGAAGTGTATGTGAGGCAACCCACGGGGTTTGAGAGTGAAAAATACCCACACCGTGTATACAAACTCCAGAGAGCGCTCTATGGGTTGAAACAGGCACCTAGAGCATGGTATGGCAGGTTGAGAGGCTGTTTGCTGAGTAAGGGGTTTGTGATGGGCACAATTGATAAGACCCTTTTCCTCCTTAAGCATGGGAATGACATTTTGATTGTTCAGATATACGTGGATGACATAATCTTTGGTGGCTCTTCTCATGATATTGTTGCCAGATTTGCAGATGACATGAGCAGGGAATTTGAGATGTCCATGATGGGCGAGCTACAGTTTTTCTTGGGTCTCCAGATCAAACAGTGCAAGGATGGAACCTTTGTACATCAGGCGAAGTACACCAGGGACATGGTGAAGAAGTTTGGCATGAACGACTCCAAGCTGCTGACTACACCGATGAGTACGACTACGGCTTTGGACGCGGACGAGGACGGCGAACCCGTAGACCAGAAGGAGTACTGGAGCATGATCGGCTCCCTCCTCTATTTGACGGCGACGAGGCCAGATATACAGTTCAGCGTGTGTCTGTGCGCTCGTTTTCAGGCTTCACCGAGGACTTCACATTGGCAAGCCGTCAAGCGGATCTTCAGGTACTTGAACTACACTCCTGAGTTTGGCATGTGGTACTATGCCTCTTCGACACTCAGGCTTCATGGCTTTTCTGATGCGGATTTCGCTGGGTGTCGATTGGATCGCAAGTCCACTTCTGGGTGTTGTCAGCTCCTTGGCTCTTCTTTGGTCTCTTGGTCATCTCGCAAGCAATCGAGTGTAGCCCAGTCCACCACCGAGGCTGAGTATGTAGCTGCTGCTAGTTGTTGTTCTCAGCTGCTTTGGATGACCTACACCATGAGTGACTTTGGTGAGGAGTGCTCCCAGGTTCCACTTTTCTGTGACAACACCAGTGCCATAAGCATAGCCAAAAACCCTGTCCTCCACTCCAAAATGAAACACATAGAAGTGAGGTACCACTTCCTGAGAGACAATGTGGAGAAGGGAAACATATCCTTGTCCTATGTTCTTACCCAAGACCAGCTAGCTGACATTTTCACCAAACCGCTTGACCAAGCCACTTTCACTCGCTTGCGGGGTGAGCTTGGGGTCAGCTTTCCTTTCTAGCTGGGGTCTTGGAGCTTCTCATGTATATATGTGTCATATGTTCATTTTGTTGCATTTCCTTCATGCATTTTACTTTCTGTACAAAACCTGGTAGGATAGCCATCTTTGGATCACTTGAGCTAGGAATGAGCTTCTCTTATATACTTTGATCACTGATGTGCTGTATGTGAGACTTTGTGCATGTTTGGTAAATTGTGGATGTAAATGCTGTGCTCTTGATGGTTTTGCTATATATGTATGATGAGATAGCATTTTGGGTGTGAAAATGATAAAACTACCTCTCTCATGAGTAGATACTTGTCTATGCTCAATTTGTGCTTAAATGCTTATATCGTGCTCAGTTTGTGCTTGAGGATCATATTCTCTTTGCTTGGGGTCAAAGACCTCTTTGTCATTATAAATGTTTAGCCCTTTTGCTTGCTTGGGGAGGAGCATAATCTTCTTTTTGCCGCAAAGGCACTTCATGTACCATGTTTAATCTTGAAAATGAAATTGGTGTATGAATTGCCATATGCTTGAAAAATGAGCTCCTAATCATGTTTTTATGTTTTGATATTCATATCTTGGGTGCTAAACCGTAGCATGCTTGTCTACCATGAGAAGTCTCAGTTTAAGAAGTAGACACATGGCTCGGTGGCTTTAACATGACTTGAGTAGCTTGTGGGCGTTTATAATGATCTTGTGATGAGAATTTGTGATCTTGCATAAACTTTGAATGATCTAGTGCCTTTGTGTTCAAATTGGCATAGATGAGGTCTTGCTCATGAGATAAATGTTTATTTGTGAAAATTGCTTAAATTTGTTTTAGCCATATCACATGCTTATATGTCTCTACCTTGCTTGCGCTATGTCTCTTTTGTAGCATGTTGTTGTGCTCTTTGTATATTTGAGAAGCTTGGTAGACTGTCTATATGCTTTGACATGCATTTTTCATGAAAACAAGGGGGAGAGTTTCATATACCTTGATTCATGCATTGTCAACAACGAGGAGAAGTTTGTATGATAAGGGAGAATTTGGGATAATTTTCATGCATTTGGAGTTTTTATGCAAAATTGGTATGCATTTGTGAGATGTGGCATGTGAGGAGAAAAATTTGAGAAGAAGAGTTTGCACATGTGCAGGGGGAGCTCGTTTGATTTTTCTGAGTTTTGTGCTTTGTGATGTGCTCTTTGAGAGCTTTATTTGTCTCGGCTGTGTTGAGCCGTTGCCCTTGTCTTAGGGGGCCGAGACTTGGATTGGTGTGTGATCTCGTTTTCGCTTGTTCTTTAGCTTTGGATCACTTGCTTGGGAGGTTTGTGTTCATGGCTATTTTCTTTTCTTTTTCTCTATCATGGTTACTATGGGTGTTGTCAATGCACTCATCAAGGGGGAGATTGAGGACCAGGTGTGTCCGAGGACCAGTGGAGGGTCGCTCCTTAGTGATGAGTGATTGACAATGTTGTGCGGACTGATGCTTGGCTAAGTGTGCAGGTACAGGTTGCGGCTTGACTCGTGTTGGTGCAGGTGAAGAACAAGCGCGAACGGCCTGAGTCGTGGCGGCCTCCGGGTGATGGAGTGGCAAGTAGGCTTGGTTCGATGGACCCGGTGGCCGATGGGGTCAAGTGCGAGCCGTACGGTGCAAGACTGGCGGGCTGAAGTCGTGAACATGGGCCGGTGCAAGGTAGCGGTTGAAGCCCGAAGCTTGCACGCGGGGTTTGGTGGTTTGCCCACAATACCATCAAGTGGACGGTTTCTTGGTTTGGGCCGCAAAACCAAGCCCGGAGGCCCGAGGCGACGGAGACGGTGATCCGGGAGCTTCGGGAAGCTTCGAGGCGGGGGGCACGTGGCATGATCGCGGGGCTTGCGTCGGAGCTAAGCAAGGCCATGGTGGAAGCGTGTCCGCTCGATGAAGACATGACCAAAATGCCCCTGAGGGGTTGTATCTTCATTTATGCAGTAGGGGTAGCGTGGTCATTTACCTCCCTCCGATGAACTTCATATAAACAGCGGAGAGGTGGATGGCATCTCTCTCTCTTGCTTGCTAGGGTTTTCTCCCCCGGTAGATTTTCTCCGAACTGCTTATTTTCCCTCTGGATTTCTTAGGCTAGACTCTTGTACAGAATCTGACCTCTGGATGTATGGAAGCATTCGGCATCCCGGTGATCTCCTAGTCCTCTGTGATTTTCGTGTCATTTTTGGGACTATTTTTGGGAGTTTTCGTTCCTGGCTTGATTCGTGATTTTGGAGGCGTTTCTTGACGGATTTCTTTGAGGGGATCATGGGTGGATGCCTTGCGCATCTTTGTGTGTGATCTTGACCCCTCAAACGCCGTGGAGAGCCTTCGATTCGTGCGTTTTTGGTTGGTGCTCGAATTCATGGTGGTCGTTCGGTTGATCCGCGATTCCCGGTGATTTAGTGGCTTAGGAGTCGAGATTTTTGGGGCCTAACATCCTTGTGTGAAGCTTTACATCTCCCCAAAATCTTGTCTCAAGAGCTTCAACCGTTTGGGAGATCCGGTGATGGAAAGGTTGGGTTGAATCCCGAGCTCGAGTTTTTTCTGTTCTGTTCGTGCTTGGCGGACGGTCCGCTGGTCCCTGGCAGACGGTCCGCGCGGCTAGGGTTCGTCCCGTGTTCTTCGTGTTCGTCGCGTGTTCTTTAGCGTTTTCGTTTCGATTCGTTTTGGCCCTAGGTTTTGGTTGCGAGTGGTTTTGCGGACAGTCCGCGAGTGCCTCACGGACGGTCCGCGTGGCCAAGTTTTCGTCTGGTGTTGGTGTTGTTTTGTCTGGGGTTTCCAGCGAGCTGGACGGACACTCCGTGCTACCCCCACGGACGGTCCGCGACACTGGCGGACAGTCCGCGAGGCATAGACGGACGGTCCGAATTTCGGGGTGTGCCACTAGTGGTTCGGTTGGTTGTTTCGGACAGTCCGCCCTGGGCTTGCGGACAGTCCGCCTGTTGCTTGCGGACGGTCCGTCCTGGACTTCGCAGACCTGGCTAAGTCTTTCGGTTCTTGCTTTGGTGCTTCCGCTCCTTGCTCCTAGGCTTCTCTAGTGATCTTCTTGGTTTGTGTGTGCCTTGTTTGGAGCTTCCTTTGTGTGCACAGATTTGTGGAGCGGTAATCGGGGTATAGGCCGAGTTCGACCTTAGGGAAGAATTTTTATCGGCTCCCATTCACTCCCCCCCTCTCTAGTCGCCCATTTCGGTCCTTCACCTTGTTTAGCATCTATGCAATCCCCGCGATCACGCCACGTGCCCCCCGCCTCGAAGCTTCCCGAAGCTCCCGGATCACCGTCTCCGTCGCCTCGAGCTTCCGGACTTGGTTTTGCGGCCCAAACCAAGAAACCGTCCACCTGATGGTTTTGTGGGCAAACCAACAAAGCGTGCAAGCTTCGGCCTCGATCCGCTACCTTGCACTAGCCCATGTCCACGACTTCAGCCCGCTATTCTTGCACCGCACGGCTTGCACTTAACCCCATCGGCCACCGGTTCCACCGAACCAAGCCTACTTGCCTCTCCATCACCAGGAGGCCGCCACGGCTAAGGCCTTTCGCGCTTGTTCTTCACCTTCACCGACACGAGTGAAGCCACAACCTGTACCTGCACACTTAGCCAAGCATCAGTCCACACAATGTTGTCAATCACTCATCACTAAGGAGCGACCCTGCACTGGTCTTCGGGCACACCTGGTCCTCACGATGTGAAGCAAAACCGCGGTGGAAGCATGTCCGCTCGATGAAGACTAGACCAAAATGCCCCTGAGGGGTTGTATCTTCAATTGAAGTTGTAGGGGTAGTGTGGTCATTTACCTCCTCCAGTGAACTTCGTATAAATAGCGGAGAGGTGGATGGCATCTTTCTCTCTTGGACTCTAGGGTTTCCTCCCCCGGTAGATCGCTCTGGACTGCTTCTTTTCTTCTACATTCCTTAGGCTAGATTCTTGAATAGACTCTAACCTCTAGATGTATGGAAGCATTCGGCGTTGCGGTGATCTCCTAGCTCTTTGTGATTTTTGTGTCATTTCGGGGCTATTTTTGGGGAGTTTCGTTCTTCGCTCGATTCGTGGATTTGAAGGAGTTGTCTCTTGGATTTCTTTGAGGGGATCAAGGGTGGATGCCTTGCGCATCTTTGTGTGTGATCTTGACCTCTCAAACGCCGGGAAACACCTTCGACTCATGAGTTTTTGGTTGGAGCCCGAGTTCTTGAGGGTGGTTCATACGATCTGCGATTCCTGGTGATTTAGTGAGTTAGAGGCTGAGATTTTTGGGGCATAGCTTCGTTGTGTGACGCTTCTCACCTTCCCCAAATCACCAAATCTTGTCTCAAGAGCTTTAGCCGTTTGGGAGATCCGGTGATGGATGGGAAGGGTTGACCCCCGCGGTTCACGCGTTTCTGCTTCTGTTCGCAACCCACGGACAGTCCGCGAGCCTCGTGCAGACGGTCCGCGAGGCCTGGAACAGTACAGGTGTTCTTCGAGTTCTTCACGAGTTCTTCCGTGTTCGTGTTTTGATCCGATGCCACAAGTGGTTTTGGTTGCACGGAGTTTGCGGATGGTCCGAACTGAAGTGTCGGACAGTCTGTGAGGGTGCGGACAGTCCGCGGTGCTTGCCCAGACGGTCCGATTTTTCGGGGTGCGCTTCTGGAGGTTCTGTCCGCTTTAGCAGACAGTCCGTCTAGGCCCCACGGAGAGTCCGTCGTACACCACAGACTGTCCGCCAGGTCTGTTGCAGACTTGCTTCCTTTGCTTTGATTCTTGTCCGGTGCTTCCGCTCTATGATTTGTGATTTGTCGCTAGGGCTTGTAGGCTTGTGTGTGCCTAGTCTAGAGCTTCCTTGTTGTGTGTGAGTGATCAGAGTGGCAATCAGGGTATAAGCTGAGTTCGACCTTCGGGAAGAATTTTTATCGGCTCCCATTCACTCCCCCCCCCTCTCTGGTCGCCTATTTGGTCCTTCAATTTGTATCAGAGCCGGTTACGGATCTTCGTGATTCTAATCAGTCTAAGATCCAAAGATGGGTGACTATGGAAAGGGGTCGGGTCCTCCGCACTTCGATGGCAAGAATTACCCGATGTGGGAGAGGCGCATGGGCGCGTTCTTGCGAGGGAAGGGAACTATGATTTGGGATGTCACTCAGAATCCAAATTATTTTATTCCAGATAGTTTTCTGCTTCCAGGATCGCGGGACATGTGTGAGGCCAACAGCAAGGCCGTTGATTACTTGTTCCGTGCTCTCTGTGCCTCGTAGTTTGAGCGAGTGTACGGAGAGAATGTGGCCGGAAAGATTTGGCTTAAGTTGAGAAATGCTCATGTTGGTAATGCCCAGGTGCAAGCCCGTTTGTTTTCCACTTACCGGAGAGAGTACGAGAACTTCACTCATCTCCCCGGTGAGTCGACCGATGCTATGTTTTAGTGCTTCACCAGCATAGTCAACAACATGAGGGCCAATGTGATAGTGCTCCCATACACGGGTCATGATCAAGCTATCAAGATTTTGCATGTCCTGGATAGGTCTGTGTGGAGTGCCAAGGTCGAGGCCATTGAGGAGTCGAGCGTGTATGATATGCTATTGCTTGATGATCTGTTTTCCAAGCTCAGGTCTTCGCAGGTTGATCGTGGCTTGAGAGCCAAGAGCGAGAGCCCCACTGATGCTCATTGTTTGGCTCTTGTCTCAGGATCAAGAACTAACGCTAACTCTGTTGGTTTCTCTTTGTCTTGTCTTGTGTCCTTGCCAGATGAGGACTTTGAGGTGCTAAGCGAGGATGATCTTGCCTTGTTGAGCAAGAGGTTTGGGCAGATGTACGAGAACCGCAAGAATGCAAGGCGGAGCTCGGGGATGTGCTATCGGTGCGGGAAGCACGGGCACTTCATCGCCGAATGCCCTGAAGCCATGGAGATCAAGAACGACTACAAGGGCAAGCCCAAGCACGACTACAACAAGCACCGCTCCCGGAATGACTACAAGGACAAGAGCAAGGACAAGGGCGAGATAAGGCCAAAGAAGAGTGGCGGGTACAAGAAGAAGACAGCTTGAGTGGTGGTCGTCGGAGCAAGCGACATCGACTCCACATCAAGCGATGCTTCTTCGATTCGAGCAGCGATGAAGAGCAAGATCGGCGCAAGGACAAGCGGCACACGGGCAAGAACTTCACTGGCCTTAGCTTCGTCACACAAGGAGGCTTTTGCGGCATGGCGCACTGCTAGAAGGGTGGGAAGAACAGCTCGGATTCGAACTCCGACTCTGAGGAAGAGGTACGACATGATCCCAACTTCTTGCCAGAGGAGAATGCTAGGCTCAATGTGTTGCTTGATAACCGTGACGATGTGCTTAGGAAGACCAACAAGGAGAAGTGGGAATTTAGGTCTTTGTTGGGTGATGCTAAGGACAAGATAGTTGAGCTTGAGTCCTTGCTTGTCGATGCTAGAAATGAGATAGGTGCTTTGAAAGCTGCTCCTGTTGTTTCTGATGAGGTTGATTGTGCTGATTGCAATGTTTTTCTGGTTGACTTGACTGCTCTCAAGGAGAAGCATGCCTCTACTCTTAAGGAACTAGATGTTCTTAGGGTTTAGTGTGATGAATTGAAATCTAGACTTGCTTTGTTAGGTGCTTGCACTTCTTGTCCTGTGTTGCATGCTAGGCTAGATGAATCTCAAACCTAGATAGTTTCTCTTGAGGTGGCATTGAAAGCTCCTCTTCCTACATCATGCTCTACCTGTGAAATGCATACTTTGAAAAACATGGAACTTGGACACTATGTTGACTGTTTGCAGGATGAGAATGATGAGTTGAGGAAAATGATGGGGTTGTTGTCTGGGCATGAGCCACAATTGAGTTTGATGTTGGCTCAGTTTAAGAGATTTGATGGTCAGGCGTTGGGGGCTGACAAGAGTGCTGAGGGAGAAGACAAAGCTGTAGAGATTCCTATTCCACCACATACCACACCCATGAACAAATTTGCACCCAAGCCAAACCACCTCAGAAACAAGCTAGATACAACTCCAGATCCACCAGTATTCCCCCACATGTCAGAAAACTACCAGAAACCCATCAAGTTTGTGAGCACCCAGGGAAGTGTCTTTGGTGGGAAGTCAGGAGAGAAAGCTATTGAGAAGCCCATAGAGAAGCCACAGCCTAAGCCACAGCCGATCCGCTTCCATTGTGAGTATTGTGGGAGGGATGGGCATAAGGATGAATTCTATTTCAGGAGGAAGAGAGATGAGAGGTTTGCTAGGGAGATGGCAAACAAGGATAGGTACCACCTTCCTCATGGTGTGCCTGAGCCTCATAGAGGGCCTCTACCTAGGGTTGAGGTGTTTGTGCGTACAGTTCCCACTCATGGAGGTGGAGGTGTGTTTCCTCAGAGAGACAGGCGTGTGGGGTTTGGGCGTGGTGAGTTGGCTAGACGTGCTCCTTCTCGTGACCGTTACGAGTTTGGGAGACACGATCGGAGCTTTGGGTCTCAGATGGACTACGGGCCACGTATTCCCCCTCGTGGTGCGCGTACTCCTCCAGTGAGACCTGACAGGTCCTTTGGTGGTAGGCGTGAGAGGGCTCCGCTTAGAGGTTTTGGTAGGATGGACTTTGCTAACCCTTCTTTTGAGCAAATGGCTCGACACTGGTTTGACTCCTTTGGTACTAACCCCAGTGTTGAGTCGCTTGCTCATTCTCGTTCTCGTTTTTGATTGCAGGTGGGATGCTTGGAGGACTTTTGGTTGATCAACTCCGGTTGCTCACGACACATGACCGGAGATTGTGGGTGGTTCTCCAGCCTCACCCCGGTGAGTACGAGGGCGTACATCACTTTTGGGGACAATGGGAGAGGACGAGTGCTTGCTGAAGGTATGGTGATGGTGAGTAGCAAGGTGACCTTAAGAAGTGTAGCTTTGGTCAAGTCACTTGCTTTTAACCTGTTGTCAGTATCTCAGTTACTTGACGAAGGGTTTGAGGTTCGTTTTATGCCAGGCGCTTCTCGTGTGCTTGATTCTTGAGGCGATCTTGTCTGTACGATCGTCCCCGAGGGTCAAATCTTTCGTGCTGATTTTTCCCAGTCTGTTGGTCCTCCTCGATGCTTTGTTGCTGGCGTTTCAGCCGAGCTTTGGAAATGGCAAAGGAGATTAGGACACTTGAGCTTTGAGTTGCTTTCCCGCTTGAGTGGTCTTGACCTTGTCCGTGGATTGCCTAAGTTAAAATTCGAGAAGGATTTGGTTTGTGCTTCTTGTCGGCATGGAAAGATGGTTGCTGCTTCTCACGCACCTCTGACTGCAGTCATGACCGAGCGACCTTTTGAGCTATTGCACATGGATTTGGTTGGGCCAGCTCGTGTTCGCTTTGCGGGTGGGAAGTGGTATGTTCTAGTTGTGGTTGATGATTTTTCGAGATACTCTTGGGTTTTCTTTTTGGAGGATAAGAGCAAGACATTTGGCTTTGTTCGGGACTTGATCTTGAGGTTGAAGAATGAGAGACATGGTGATGCCATTCGAGCTATACGTAGTGACAATGGCACGGAGTTTAAGAACTCTCATTTCGATACCTTTTGTAGTGATCTTGGTCTCGATCATCAGTATTCTTCTCCATACGTCGCTTGCCAGAATGGTGTAGTGATGAGCAAGAACAGGACCCTTTGTGAGATGGCCAGGATGATGCTTGATGAGCACAGGACTCCTAGGCGTTTCTGGGCCGAGGCGGTCAATACCGATTGCTATGTCTCAAATCGCATCTTCCTTCGTGCTTTCAAGAGGAAGACCTCTTATGAGCTGATGCATGGGCGACGACCCAAGGTGAGTCACTTTAGAGCTTTTGGTTGCAAGTGTTTCATTCCGTAGAAGGGCAAGTTGGATAAGTTTGATTCTAGATGTTCAGATGGGATCTTTCTCAGTTATGCGATTCATTCTAGAGCATATCGTGTGCTCAACCTTGACACTAACCGAATCATGAAGACTTGCGAGGTAACCTTCGACGAGACACAGCCATGTAGCTCTTCTGCTTTTGAGTGTGCAGGTGACGAGGAGATTGGAGCGAGGATCTTTGAGCATGAGAAGGATGGAGATGGAGATGAAGACGATGATGGAGGTGATACTCCAGCGGCTGATCGTGTACACGCAACTTCCACTACGACGACGACGATCGAGGATGGTCCATCCCCTACACCCACTATGACTGAGGCTGTTCCACAGGAGGCTGCTGCTGAGGGGGAGGTCGTGTCCAGGCGAAAGGCTCCCCGGTGTGTACAGGTGGATCACCCACCATCTACGATCATAGGTGACCTTGATGAACGCACTACACGGTCGAGGTCAAGGAACATTTCTCATTTCGCTCACTCTGCATTTGTCGCTTTGTTTGAGCCCAAAGATATTGGACACGCTTTGTCTGATGAGAATTGGGTGAATTCCGTGCATGAGGAGTTGGAGAACTTTGAGAGAAACCAAGTTTGGGTGTTAGTCGATCCACTGCCAAATTACTGTCCCATAGGTACCAAGTGGGTGTGGAAGAACAAAGAGGGTGAGAATGGGATGGTTGTGAGAAACAAGTCGAGGTTGGTGGCTCAGGGGTTCAACCAGAAAGAGGGTATAGATTATGAGGAGACATTTGCTCCTGTGGCCCGTTTGGAGGCAATTAGGATCCTTCTAGCCTTTTCCCTAGCTAAAGGGTTCAAGTTGTACCAAATGGACGTGAAGAGTGCTTTCTTGAATGGGGTGATAGAGGAAGAAGTGTATGTGAGTGTTGACGGCTGTTAAGTGCTGCTTTTACACCGTCAATACCTGCATAATATAATGGTAAAAGGATCATCAACACTAGAATAGGGCTTGATACTGATGATTTCCACAAGTGTTGGTGTTTCTAGCTTTTGTTGCAGGATGCACCGAAATGCGTGCCAAATGGTACAATAGAGAGCAAGAGATCCAATGGCTATTAAAGGACGTCATCATAAACAACCTCAAATGCCAATTTGGACCGCACCATTGCGACGGGCTCGTCGAGACGATCGAAATGGACATATTATATGCCTACATCGGAGTTCGTGTGAAGGAGATACACAAAGGACAAAACGCTGACGCAAGGCTGACATCATCAATCTACAGAGCCATGCAAACAATTGCGCACCGATCAACCAGGGGCAGCCACGTGGCATCCTCCTACTGGTCCACAGCGGGAGCAATGGATCGTTGACGCGGGCGCGGGATCAGCCCCTGCCCTGCCACACGTCACCATCCGGTTGGCCACCGCGGCTTCACCCGGATCGCGCGTACGCGCACATGTGCGGGAGGCCCGTGTGGCCACACGGCAACACAGGACTAGGCAGCATGCTCCGCACGGGATGTGGCCGGGGCCTGCATGGCCCGCTCACCCAACCTGGGACACGCGTCACGCGCAGAACAAGACGCGGGAGGCGGTGCCGTGGTTCGAAGGCGGTTTGCCCTGGTCCGCCGCCGGTTCAGCTCCTGTCCGCCCCGAATAACTCCTCTTTAATGCCATTCAGTGCCTAGCAAGCAAAGGAATGTCCGGTTCTTCACTAGAATATCCGATTTTGGCCCGGTTCTTCACTGCCACGTGTCAAGCACTCATTGGCCGCACCCAGGAAGGCTGCACAAGATGGAGCACTTGGAGCACAAAGGCGAGCCACCCCTCCTCTATAAATAGGAGGGGAGGGCTCCCATTTGAGACACATCCCTCTCTCCCTCTCCTCTCATTCTCTCTTGGAGAGGTGAGTTCTCACCTCTCCCATGAGTTGTGTGTGTGATTAGAGTGCTAGGTAGGATAGGGTGAGGAGTGAGTTGATGTCCTCGTGGATGCTCGTTCTTCAATTAGACCAAAGTGAGTATTTTAGTATTTATTATTTAGACTATAGTGGACATCATGCATGCTTGAATTGTTCTTATGTTTTTAGCTCGTTCATAAGTTAGAGGCTTGTGTTCTTCGTGACACAAGGCTTTGATCCTTTAGAGCTAGCTCAGTAGTTCATATATCTGTTTGCATGCTCTGATCCTGTTTAGCTGAGTAAGTCTATTGTATCTCATTTGTTTGCATCCATAGTTTTCTTTTTGCTCCGTAGCTCGATGACTAAGTAAGATTTGATTCTGTTCTTTCTCTAGTTTGTGGTTCCGTATTTATACGGGTTGCTATAGTGTTGTTAGCGGGCTAGCAGACGTAACCGCACTATAGTAGTTATCTGGGGTACAGACGTGGTGTCTGGGCTCTGGTTATCCTACGAAGACCACGTGCGTTCGCATAACGATAGAGGTAGGCTGCAGTGGTGACAGCCTGTTAGACCCTTTGCAACCCTCTGCGCCTACATACCGAGTTGGGCTTGTTGTCAGTACATTGGCCTCTCCCTAAAAAGTTAGGATGTGCTGATGCCCAACGGGGAGGACTGAGAATGGATAGATCCATCTCGAGAGTTAAAGTCCCTTAAGAAAGTGCTTCTCAACCCATATCTATCTCAGCTGGAGTTTGGTGTCCTTGGACCATCTATACTAGAGTAGGAGATAGTACACACCATTCCTTGGATTCGATACCCTTGGAATACTCCCCTTCCTTGTGCTTGCGGTATACCCGGTTTCTCTTATACACTCCCTCTAGGTGTACAACTAGTGGTGACGTTAAGAAACGTCAACAGTGAGGCAACCCCCGGGGTTTGAGAGCGAGAAATACCCACACCGTGTATACAAACTCCAGAGAGCGCTTTATGGGTTGAAACAGACACCGAGAGCTTGGTTTGGTAGGTTGAGAGGCTTTTTGCTGAGCAAGGGGTTTGTGATGGGCACAGTTGATAAGACCCTGTTTCTCCTTAAGCATGGAAATGACCTTTTGATTGTTCAGATTTACGTGGATGACATAATCTTTGGTGGCGCTTCTCATGATCTTGTTGCCAGATTTGCAGATGACATGAGCAGGGAATTTAAGATGTCCATGATGGGCGAGCTGCAGTTTTTCTTAGGACTCCAGATCAAGCAGTGCAAGGACGGGACGTTTGTACATTAGGCGAAGTACAGCAGGGACATGGTGAAGAAGTTTGGCATGAACAACTCCAAGCCACTGACTACACCGATGAGTACCACTACAGCTTTGGACGCGGATGAGGATGGCGAACTCGTGGACCAGAAGGAGTACCGTAGGATGATCGGATCCCTCCTCTACTTGACGGCGACGAGGCCGGATATACAATTCAGTCTGTGTTTGTGCGCTCATTTTCAGGCTTCACCAAGGACTTCACATCGGCAGGCCGTCAACAGGATTTTCAGGTACTTGAACTACACTCCTGAGTTTGGTCTTTGGTATTCTGCCTCCTCGACACTCAGACTTCATGGGTACTCCCATGCTGATTTTGCTGGGTGTCGATTGGACCGCAAGTCTACCTCTGGGTGTTGCTAGTTTCTTGGTTCTTCTTTGGTCTCTTGGTCATCTCGCAAGCAATCCAGTGTAGCCCAGTCCACTGCAGAGGCCGAGTATGTAGCTGCTGCTAGTTGTTGTTCCAAGCTCCTATGGATGACCTACACTATGAGCGATTTTGGTGAGGAGTGCTCCCAGGTTCCACTCTTTTGTGACAGCACCAGTGCCATAAGTGTAGCCAAAAACCCAGTCCTTCACTCCAAGACTAAACACATCGAAGTGAGATACCACTTTCTGAGGGACAATGTTGAGAAAGGGAAGATATCCTTGTCCTATGTTACTACCCAAGATCAGCTAGCCGACATTTTCACTAAAACACTTGACCAAGTTACCTTCACACGCTTGCGAGGTGAACTTGGAGTGTGTTTTCCTTTCTAGCTGGGTCTTGGAGCTTCTCATGTATAGATGTGATATATGTGTCATTTGTTGCATTCCATGCAAGCATTTTACATTTCTGTACAAAACCTGGTACGATAGCCATCTTTGGATCATTTGTTCTAGGAAAAGGTTCTCTTATATACTTTGATCACTATGATGTGCTATATATGAGATATGTGTATGCATTGGGAATGGTGATGTGAATGCTATGCTCTTGATGGTTTTGTCATATATTTATGTTGAGATAGCTTTCTTTTTTGTGAAAATGCTAAAAATGCTTCACTCATGAGTATATACTTGTCTATGCTCAATTTTTGCTCAAATGGCTATATCTTGTTTAGTTTGTGCTTGAGTATCATGTTCTCCTTGCTTGGGGTCAAAGACCCATTTGTCATGGTAAATGTTTAGCCCATATGTTCACTTATGGTGGAGCATAAGCTTCTTTTTGCCGCAAAGGCATTTCATGCACCATGTTTAAACTTGAAAATGAAATTGGTGTGTGAATTGCCTTATGCTTGAAAAATGAGCTCTTAATCATGTTCTTATGTTTTGATATATCTTGGGTGCTAAACCGTAGCATTTGTCTACCATGAGAAGTCTCATTTTAAGAAGTAGACACATGGCTCGGTGGCTTTGACATGACATTTAGTAGGTTATGGGCGTTTGCCATGATCTTGTGATGAGAACTTGTGATCTTGTATGAGCTTTGGATTATCTAGTTTATTTTTGCTCAAATTACCATGGATAGGGCTTTGCTCATGAGATGAATGTGTCTTTGTGAAAATTGCTTAAAATTGCTTTTAGCCATGTCACATGCTTGTATGTCTCTACCTTCTTGATGGCAATGTGCTAACTACACCATATCTACTTTGCTTGCTCTATGTCTCATTTGTAGCATCTTGTTGTGCTCTTTGTATATTTGAGAAGCTTGGTAGATTGTATATGCTTTGACATGCATTTTTCATAAAAACAAGGGGGAGAACTTCATGATATCTTGATTCATGCATTGTCAACAAGGGGGAGAAGTTGTTTGCATTTGGGGAGAATATGTATGCTTTTGTGAGATTTTTGCATGTGAGGAGACATTTTTTTTAGAAAAGAGGTTGTATTTGCTCAGGGGGAGTCTGCATATGTGCAGGGGGAGCTCCTTTGGTTTGCCTGAGTTTTGTGCTTTGTGGTGTTCTCTTTGTGAGCTTTGTTTTGTCTCGACTGTGTTGAGTTGTTGCCCTTGCCTTAGGGGGCCGGGACTTGGTCTGGCGAGTGATTGTGTTTTTCGCTTGTTCTTTGGCGTTGGATCACTTGCTTGAAGTTTGTGTTTGTGGTTGTTTTCTTTTCTTTTTCTCTATGTGATTTCTATGGGTGTTGTCAATGCACTCATCAAGGGGGAGATTGAGGACCAGGTGTGTCCGAAGACCAGTGGAGGGTCGCTCCTTAGTGATTAGTGATTGACAACATTGTGTGGACTGATGCTTGGCTAAGTGTGCAGGTACAGGTTGCGGTTTGACTCATGTCGGTGCAGGTGAAGAACAAGCGCGAAAGGCCTTAGCTGTGGCGGCCTCTGGGTGATGGAGAGGCAAGTAGGCTTGCTTCGGTGGACCCGGTGGCCGATGGGGTTAAGTGCGAGCCGTGCAGTGCAAGACTAGCGGGCTGAAGTCGTGAACATGGGCCGGTGCAAGGTAGCGGATCGAGGTCGAAGCTTGCATGAGGGGTTTGTTGGTTTGCCCACAAAACCATCGGTGGACGATTTCTTGGTTTGGGCTGCAAAACCTAGCCCACATGCCCGATGCGACGGAGACGAGGATCCGGGAGCGTCGGGAAGCTTCGAGGCGGGGGGCACGTGGCGTGATCGCGGGGTTTGCGTCGATGCGAAGCAAAACCGCGGTGGAAGCATGTCCGCTCGATGAAGCCTAGACCAAAATGCCCCTGAGGGGTTGTATCTTCAATTCAGTTGTAGGGGTAGTGTGGTCATTTACCTCCTCCGGTGAACTTCGTATAAATAGCGGAGAGGTGAATGGCATCTCTCTCTCTTGGACTCTAGGGTTTCCTCCCCCGGTAGATCGCTCTGGACTGCTTCTTTTCTTCTGCATTCCTTAGGCTAGATTCTTGTATAGACTCTGACCTCTGGATGTATGGAAGCATTCGGCGTTGCGGTGATCTCCTAGCTCTTTGTGATTTTCGTGTCATTTTCGGGGCTATTTTTGGGGAGTTTCGTTCTTCGCTCGATTCATGGATTTGAAGGGGTTTTCTCTCGGAATTCTTTGAGGGGATCATGGGTGGATGCCTTGCGCATCTTTGTGTGTGATCTTGACCTCTCAAACGCCGGGAAACACCTTCGATTCGTGAGTTTTTGGTTGGAGCCCGAGTTCTTGAGGGTGGTTCATATGATCCGCGATTCCCAGTGATTTAGTGAGTTAGAGGCTGAGATTTTTGGGGCATAGCTTCCCTGTGTGACGCTTCTCACCTCCTCCAAATCTTGTCTCAAGAGCTTTAGCCGTTTGGGAGATCCGGTGATGGATAGGAGGGGTTGATCTCCGCGGTTCGCGCGTTTCTGCTTCTGTTCGCAACCTGCGGACAGTCCGCGCGCCTCGTGCGGACGGTCCACGAGGCCTGGAACGGTACATGTGTTCTTCGCGAGTTCTTCCGTGTTCGTATTTTGATCCAGTGCCACAAGTGGTTTTGGTTGCACAAAGTTTGCGGACGGTCCAAACTGAAGTGTCGGACAGTCCGTGAGGGTGCGGACAGTCCGCGGTGCTTGCCCAGACAGTCCGATTTTTCGGGGTGCACTCCTGGAGGTTCTGTCTGCTTTAGCGGACAGTCCGCAAGGTCCTTGCGGACAGTCCGTCCAGGCCCCACGGACAGTCCGCCATACACCATGGACTGTCCGCGAGGTCTGTTGCAGACTTGCTTCCTTTGCTTTGATTCTTGTCCGGTGCTTCCGCTCTTTGATTTGTGACTTGTCTCTAGGGCTTGTGGGCTTGTGTGTGCCTAGTCTAGAGCTTCCTTGTTGTGTGTGAGTGATCGGAGTGGCAATCGGGGTATAGGCCGAGTTCGACCTTCGAGAAGAATTTTTATCGGCTCCCATTCACTCCCCCCCTCTGGTCACCTATTCGGTCCTTCAAATGTGACGGTTCTCTCATACACGGATCATGATAGAGCTATCAAACTCTTGCACTCACTTGACAGATCCGTGGGGAGTGCCAAGGTCAAGGCTTTCTTGGAGTCCGGTGTGTATGAGACATTGACTGAGGATGAGCTGTTCTCTAAGCTCAAGTCGTCTGAGGTGGATCGTGGCCTGAGAGCCAAGGCTGAGAGCTCGACTGAGTCACATAGTCTTGCTCTTGTCTCTGGATCTGGCAGAAGGACTAACACTAACTCCTCTACGAGGATGTTTTCTCTGTCTTCCTTTATGTCTTTGCCAGATGAGGAGTTCGACGAGCTTGGAGAGGACGAGCTGGCCCTACTGACCAGGAAGTTCGAGAGGCTGCACGAGAACCACATGAACAAGAGGAGGACCATCCGTACGTGCTACAGATGCGGCAAGCAGGGACACTTCATCGTCGAGTGCCCGCAAGAGATCGAGCCCAAGACCGAGTACAAGCACCGCCCAAGGATCGAGAACAAGCACCGCTCGAGGTGTGAGCACAAGCACAAGTACAAGTACAAGGATGAGTGGAGTCAAGGAGGGAGGCTACGACAACAAGAAGAAGGCTCGGGTGATGGTGGGAGCGAGCGACGTCGACTCCAGTTCCTGCTACACCTCGTCGAGTTCCAGTGACAGCGACGATGATGGCAAGCGCAAGAGCAAGAAGCACAGTTCCAAGAACCTCAGCAGCCTGAGTTGCTTTGCACGAGAGGACGGCTTCTACGGCATGGCCCACAACTCCGGCAGCAAGAAGAGTTAGATGGATGACTCGGGATCAGAATCTGAGGATGAGGTGGGAGGCATGGAGAATGTTTGGTTGATTGACTCCGGTTGTTCGTGACACATGACCGGAGACAAGGGGTGGTTCTCCAGGCTCACACCGGTGGTGCCAAAGGTGTACATCACTTTCAGGGATAATGGACAAGACGGGTGCTTTAAGAAGGTGAGGTTAAGGTGAGTAGCTTAGTGACTTTAAACCGTGTGGCTCTGGTCAAGTCACTTGTGTATAACCTGTTGTCAGTATCTCTGTTACTAGCCGAGGGTTATGAGGTGCGTTTTAAGTTGGGGGCTTCTTGTGTTCTTGACTCTCGAGGCAATCTTGTTTGTACGATCGTGCCCGAGGGACGGATCTTTCGCGCTGATTTTTCTCAGTCTTTTGGTCCCTCGAGGTATTTGGTTGCTAGTGCTTCTTCCGAGTTGTGGAGGTGGCATAGGAGGTTGGGGCACTTTAGCTTTGAGCTGCTTTCCCGCTTGAGTACGCTCGATCTTGTCCGAGGATTGACCAGGTTGTGTTTTGAGAAGGATTTGGTTTGTGCGCCTTGTAGGCATGGCAAGATGGTAGCCACTCCCCATCCATCCCTGACTGCTGTCATGACAGAGCTTCTGACAAAGCTGTTGCATATGGACCTTGTTGGACCAGCTTGAGTTCGCTCGGTGGGTGGGAAGTGGTATGTCCTAGTTGTTGTGGATGATTGCTCTCGCTATGTCTAGGTGTTTTTCTTAGAGGATGAGGGTGAGACGTTTGGTTTTGTTCGAGACATCATCTTGAGGTTGAAGAACGAGAGACACGGGGATGCCATTAGAGCTATACACAGTGACAATGGCACGGAATTCAGGAACTCTCGTTTTGAGACTTTTTGTTGTGATCTTGGTCTTGAGCATCAGGTTTCGACTCTGTACACCCCTCCTCAGAATGGTGTCGTGGAAAGGAAGAATCGGACCTTGTGTGAGATGGCTAGGATGATGCTAGATGAGCACAGGACTCCTAGGAGGTATTGGGCTGAGGTAGTGAATGCCGCATGCTATGTGTCGAATCGGATCCTCCTCCGAGCTTTCAAGAAGAAAACCTACTATGAGCTGATGCATGGGTGAGTACCCAAGGTGAGTCACTTTCATGTCTTTGGTTCAAGTGTTTCATTCATAAGAAGGGTAGAAAGTTGGATAAGTTTGTGGCTAGGTCTGTTGATGGTATTTTCTTTGGTTATGCTACTCACTCTCGAGCATTTCGTGTGCTCAATTTGGAAACTAACCAAATCGTGGAGACTTGCGAGGTTACCTTCGACGAGAAACAACAGTGTAGCTCTTGGTCATCCAGCAAGTAGTCCAGTGTAGCCTAGACCACTACAGAGGCTGAGTATGTTGCAACAGCTAGTTGTTGTTCCCAGCTTGTCACACTCTGAAATTTCCAATTTCAGGATGTGAATAGAAAGAATAATTAAATAACAATTTTCTCTCAATTTTAAAATTTTCCAACATTTATTTTTCTTTACAGGGAATAATGTATAAAAAAACCATTGTTTGTTTTTCCAAAATAAATAAATAAATCATAGGTTTCATTGTTGCATTCATGCTGGTGCATTGTTTTTGATTGTTTTAATTAAAAATCTGAATTTGAATTCCATTGTTTGATCTCTTTTAAAAATTCCAATATCTTTTCTTTTTCTCCTTCTCTCTTTCTTTCTCCCTTCAGCCCAGCCTCGTGCGAAGCCCAGCAACCGAAGTTTGCTGCCGCACCATGTTTTCCTCCACTCGGCTCAGCGCAGCGCTCGCTCGCAGCCCAGCCCACATCACCAGCAACCAACCTTCAGAAGTCTGAAAAACCTCCCTGATCTTCTCTTGTTGTTCGCGTTTCGCCTCGTCAGCCAAGCAGCGGTCCATCCAACAGCCCGCTCCGGCTGAGTCGCCCAGGCCCAAACGAGCCCAGCAGCCAGAGCTGCTGCTATCGTGTCCATGGCGGACACGGTCCCCCCGTGGGACTTTCCCTTGGCGTCCGTGCCGAGCACGCCAGGCCGCCTCCCCGCGCGCCTATAAAATCTGGAGCCCGCGTCCCTGTCTCCTCGTCCCGTGCCCTTGCCTGCGCCGTCCTGCCCGTGCGCAAGTGCCGCCACCCAAGCTGCGGGAGCCAAGCGCCGCAGTTCGACCGGCCGGTCCGCTGTCGTGGAGCACCGGCGGAGCAAGATGCGACCTCCTGGAGTTCCCTCGTGCCGTGCCGAAGCTACCGCGACCCTTCTCGTCCCCGGAGCTGCGCCGGAGCGCTGCCGTCCACGCGAAGGTGGAGCTACAGGCGGCCGTCTGCTGATGCCGGCCGAAATCCGGGCGTTTCCCTTGGTCTCCAGCGTTGGTGAGCACAACATAGTAATCCCCTCGTCCTCCTCTTCCGATTCCTAACCCCAACCGAGCTCCTAGAGGTCCGACGTGCCGGTGATTTGGAACCACCGTGCTCCCTGTCCGCCGGAGTTCCCTGTCCGTCACGGACAGAGAAAGAAGAAGGCCCCTCCCTATTTTGCGTTTAGGCCCCTTTAGTTCCTTTTATCTTTAGCTAGATTTTTGTGTCTCGACCAATCTATAGAAAACACCCTAGAAACATCCCACCTTTGCACTTAGATCAAACCCGAGGCTTTTTGCAGATCTAACCCTAAAGTTTATTCTTTTCGCGAGCACTGTTCATAGTGTCTCGGGAATTTTCTCTAGAAGCCCTTGAAATCTTTAGTAATCACATCTAGGTCCATGTATCTTGTTTTATCCATAGAATCCATGTTTTAGCTCCGTTTTTATGCGTTCAAGTTGTGTTAGGTTCATAATGAAATAAAGTACACGTTAGTGGTGAGTTTTCATCATGTTTGTTTTCTTAAAAATTAATTAATATTAATTTTGATTAATGCTTAGTTATACATGCCTTTTATAAATAAAAGCAATATAATGCTACACACCGTTTTTCATAATTAATGTTAATTTGATTAATGTTTATTTCACATGCTTTTGTTAATAAAATCCAATTAGATCTTTATCTCGGTTTTTCATAAACCAATGTTAATTTGATTAATATTTAATTAACCTTTCATAATTAAAAGTTGATAGGCTTTTACACCGGCTTTTATAAATAAATGTTAATTTGTTTAAATATCAACATAAATGAGTTTTTAATTATAACTTTATTAGTTTACTCGAATCGTAAAGTTACGTTTAGATTATTCATATAGTTTATCTTTTATAAGTTAAATGCTTAATTGGTATAATCTATATATGAATCTTTATAAATAAAACTTGACTAGGTTCTTTACTTCGGTCTTTGCAAATAAAATATAATATTGCATTAATTCCAACTTAGGGTATTTTCTTTATGAAATATCCTTTACATATCCTTTGTTAATTAAAATAAACCTAAGTTTGTAGTCTTTTCATGTTCACATATGCAAATCGATCGTTAGACATTCTTTATCAAGCTCTGTCTCAGTGTGTCCCTCTTGTAGAGCTAATCTTCTTTCAAGCTCTAGATCTTTTTGATCCATAGCATCGAGCCTATCTTTTTGCATGCTCTTTTAAAGTATTTCTTTTGATTGGTGCCTTGTTCTAAGTTTGTATGTTTGCATTGTATGCTTTTTCCCGATGATTGATGCGAGTCGAATGAACGTGGTTCGAGAGCTTTGGAAGAGTAAGAAGTGAAGACATTCTGAGCAACATCATTACACTGGTTAAAGGCAAGTGTGTCCTTGATCTTTTGTCCCAATAACTGTGTTTAATCACATTGCATATGCTTGCATTAATATTGATGGGTCCTATTAAGGTTCATCCTATCTTTATTACCTTTATTCCTTGTCAACCTGGGTTTTACCTTTCTGTTGGGTAGCATTGCTTAGTTGCTCTACTTGGGTTATGATGGTTCTAATGAACAACAATAATGATGAACTTGCTTTACTTTTATGCGATATATCTTTGGTTAATACAAGATCACCATGCCTAATCGGAACATGGAGCGACCACCCAGGACAACAGTGCAACCACAAAACTATATGGCTCTAGCTTGGCTAATTAATTAGGGACTATAGTGTTCGGATGACCTTACCTGATAAGGGCAAGGGGGAGCGTTAGTTGGGGTATAGACTCGCTCTAGTAGGGAGTTGGGCTTGGCTAAGACACGGTACCTACTAGGGGACTTTATACCTTATGGCAGCTCGGAACCTTCGCGGGTTGTTTCACACTGGGCTAACTTTGTAAAGGCCTCGTAGTGAATCCCTAGCCACTCACCAAAGGAAGTGTTAAGGGCTTTGCAAACCCGGGAGACATGGGAAACACGACTTGTGGTGAAAGTGTACAACCTCTGCAGAGTGTAAAACTAATCGATTAACCGTGCTCACGGTCAAGAGCGGCCTGGACCCTCACATGATTCATATACTTGAAGATGGACTTAAATCGTGATTTATGGTTATGTTAGCCATATGCTTATGGAGTATCTCTTTATGTTTATTATGGGTTGGTATATACTTATACTTTATTAGTAATCAGGTGCTAATAAAATTTGACCAACTAAAAGTGCTTAAAGCAGTCAACCTATTAGCCTTTCCTTGATCAAGCCTTTGCATTCATACCTTCCCCACACTTGCTGAGTACGGCATGTGCTCACACTTGCTATAAACAATGTTGGTCAGAAAGAGGAAGTTGCTATGAAGTCGTTCTGAAGATGTTGCTGGTGCTAGGCGTACGCAACCCCAGTCGTCTGCCTGTGATGTTTGGAGCCTTCGTTTCCAGGATTAAGCGTAATACTATGATAATCTTTCTTTTTCCTTGCGTGATACTGTACTGTTATTCACTTATGTCAACTATATGCATGAAACTTGATCCTGGCATGCATATAGATTTGCACTTTGTTTTCTTTGGAAAAACAGGTGTGACAAAGTGGTATCAGAGCTGTATCGACTATAGGACATAAGCATAGATAGCAATGGTCGTTCTTTAAGGTTTTTTTGATCCAAAATTCATCACTACCTTTCCCTTGAGCTTTGTGATGAATATTTCGACTCCTTGACTATTTTCTTTTGATAATCCCCTTGATATCTAACTCTTTCCGCTTAACTCATTTTCATTTGCACTTCATTATTTTGCAAATGATATGACCCCTACCCTTGTCTGTTAATTCTATCTCCCCTTTATCTTGATCTTGATCTTGCTTTCCCTTTCCACTTGTTTCATGGAATGCATCTCCTTGATATCTTGCTTGCCTATCCACTTTAAATATATCTGTCAATTCCTATCCATCTATCCTCGTCTTTGAACTTCTCTTTGTTCCTCAAACAATGCTACTTTAGATTCCCCCTTAACTTTTGATTCCAAAATGTCCTCACTGATTCAACATCCTTAGATGATCAATGATCGGTGAAGCTATGCCCATGCTTAGGAGGATACCTTATGACTGTTAACAACGTTTAGCATCATTCCTTTGACTGTGTGTTGAGTGGTGAAATTAAGTGCTTGCATGATAAAGCTTGGTTTTATGACATTGATTGATTCGGTTCTTTGTAGTGAGTGTTGGTGTATTGTGGGTCTTATATCTGCAATAACAACAGATGCCTAGTTGGGTTTTTCTTTTGTACCTCCCACACCCTTGTTAGCTCTCTTTTTCTCTTCACCTAATCAAATGAAGGACATCAGAAGAATAAAATCGAAGCCCGCACCAACAAGCAAATGCTACGGTCGCCGCCACAATTAAGAAGTGAGCAAGTTGAAGAAAAGAAGATCTCACTCTACCTTCTTCTCCACTTTGTGCTTGCTATCTACCTCACTCTAATAAAGATCACCAGAGCAAAGAAAGATCAAGATTGAAGATTCCGCATCAATCGACAATAAAGGATGATTGCCTATCTACCTCGTGCATAAATATTCTTGTTTATCTTCCTTCTTGTTCCTTCTTTCTTCGAATCTCGGGACAAGATTCCGTTTAATGGGGGTAGATTTGTCACACCTTGAAATTTTCAATTTCAGGATGTGAATAGAAAGAATAATTAAATAACAATTTTCTCTCAATTTTAAAATTTTCCAACATTTATTTTTCATTATAGGGAATATTGTATAAAAAACCATTGTTTGTTTTTCCAAATTAAATAAATAAATCATAGGTTTCTTTGTTGCATTCATGCTGGTGCATTGTTTTTGATTGTTTGAATTCAAAATTTTAATTTGAATTCCATTGTTTGATCTCTTTTAAAAATTCCAATATCTTTTCTTTTTCTCCTTCTCTCTTTCTTTCTCCCTTCGACCCAGCCTTGTGCGAAGCCCAGCAGCCAAAGTTTGCTGCCGCACCCTGTTTTCCTCCACTCGGCTCAGCACAACGCTCGCTCGCAGCCCAGCGCACATCACCAGCAACCAACCTTCGGAAGTGTGAAAAACCTCCCTGATCTTCTCTTGCTATTCGCGTTTCGCCTCGTCAGCCCAGCAGCGGTCCATCCAACAGCCCGCTCCGGCTCAGTCGCCGAGGCCCAAACGAGCCCAGCAGCCAGAGCTGCTGCTCTCGTGTCCATGGCGGACATGGTGCCCCGCCGGACATTCCCTCGGCATCCGTGCCGAGCATGCCGGGCCGCCTCCCTGTGCGCCTATAAAATCTGGAGCCCGCGGTCCCTGTCTCCTCGCCGTCCCACGCCCTGGCCTACGTCGTCCTGCCCCTACGCAAGCGCTGCCGCCCAAGCTGCGGGAGCCAAGCGCCGTCGTTCGACCGACCGGTCCGCTGTCGTGGAGCACCGGCGGAGCAAGACGCGACCTCCTGGAGTTCCCTCGTGCCCTGCCGAAGCTACCGCGACCCTTCTCGTCCCCGGAGCTGCGCCAGAGTGCTGCCATCCGCTCAAAGGTGGAGCTACAGGCCGTCGTCAGCCGATGCCGGCCGAAATCCGGGCATTTCCCTTGGTCTCCAGCGTTGGTGAGCACAACATAGTAATCCCCTCGTCCTCCTCTTGCGATTCCTGGCCCCAACCGAGCTCCTAGAGGTCCGAGGAGCCGGCGATTTGGTACCACTGTGCTCCCAGTCCGTCGGAGTTCCCTGTCCGTCACGGACAGAGAAAGAAGAAGGCCCCTCCCTGTTTTGCGTTTAGGCCCCTGTAGTTCCTTTTATCTTTAGCTAGATTTTTGTGTCTTGACCAATCTATAGAAAACCCACTAGAAACATCCCACCTTTGCACTTTGATCCAACCCGAGCCTTTTTGCAGATCTAACCCTAAACTTTATTCTTTTCGTGAGCACTATTCATAGTGTCTCGGGAATTTTCTCTGGAAGCCCTTGAAATCTTTAGTTATCACATCTAGGTCCATGTATCTTGTTTTGTCCATAGAATCCATGTTTTAGCTCCGTTTTTATCCGTTCAAGTTGTGTTAGGTTCATAATGAAATAAAGTACACGTTAGTGGTGAGTTTTCATCATGTTTGTTTTCTGAAAAAATAATTAATATTAATTTTGATTAATGCTTTGTGATACATGCCTTTTATAAATAAAAGCAATATAATGCTACACACCGTTTTTCATAATTAATGTTAATTTGATTAATGTTTATTTCACATGCTTTTGTAAATAAAATCCAATTAGATCTTTATCTCGGTTTTTTGTAAACCAATGTTAATTTGATTAATATTTAATTAACCTTTCATAATTAAAAGTTGATAGGATTTTACAACGGCTTTCATAAATAAATGTTAATTTGTTTAAATATCAACATAAATGAGTTTTTAATTATAACTTTATTAGTTTACTCGAATCATAAAATTACATTTAGATTATTTATATAGTTTATGTTTTATAAGTTAAATGCTTAATTGGTATAATCTATATATGAATCTTTATAAATAAAACTTGGCTAGGTTCTTTACTTCCGTCTTTGCAAATAAAATATAATATTGCATTATTTCGAACTTAGGGTATTTTCTTTATGAAATATCCTTTACATATCCTTTGTTAATTAAAATAAACCTAAGTTTGTAGTCTTTTCATGTTCACATATGCAAATCGATCGTTAGACGTTATTTATCAAGCTCTGTCTCAGTGTGTCCCTCTTGTAGAGCTAATCTTCTTTCAAGCTCTAGATATTTTTGATCCATAACATCGAGCGTATCTTTTAGCACGCTCTTTTAAAGTTTTTCTTTTGATTGGTGACTTGTTCTTAGTTGGTTTGTTTGCTTTGTATGCTTGTGCCTTGAGGACCAGGTGTGTTCGAAGACCAGTGGAGGGTTGCTCTTTAGTGATGAGTGATTGACAACATTGTGTGGACTAACGCTTGGCGAAGTGTGCAGGTACAGGTTGTGGCTTGACTCGTGTCGGTGCAGGTGAAGAACAAGCGCGAAAGGCCTTAGCCATGGCGGCCTCTGGTGATGGAGAGGCAAGTAGGCTTGGTTCGATGGACATGGTGGCCGATGGGGTCAAGTGCGAGCCGTGCGGTGCAAGACTAGCGGGCTGAAGTCGTGAACATGGGCCGGTGCAAGGTAGCGGATCGAGCCTGAAGCTTGCATGCGGGGTTTGGTGGTTTGCCCACAAAACCATCAGGTGGACGGTTTCTTGGTTTAGGCCGCAAAACCAAGTCCGGAGGCCCGGGGCGACAGAGACGGTGATCCGAGAGCTTCGGGAAGCTTCGAGGCGGGGGGCACGTGGCGTGATCACGGGGCTTGAGTCGATGCTAAGCAAGGCCGCGGTGGAAGTGTGTCCGCTCGATGAAGACTTGACCAAAATAGCGGAGAGGTGGATGGCATCTCTCTCTCTTGGACTCTAGGGTTTCCTCCCCCGGTAGATTGCTCTGAACTGCTTCTTTTCCCTCTGTATTCCTTAGGCTAGATTCTTGTATAGACTCTGACCTCTGGATGTATGGAAGCATTCAGCATTGCGGTGATCTCCTAGTCCTCTGTGATTTTCGTGTCATTTTCGGGGCTATTTTTGGGGTTTTTCGTTCTTCACTCGATTCGTGGATTTGGGGGCATTTCTTCTCAGATTTCTTTGAGGGGATCATGGGTGGATACCTTGCGCATCTTTGTGTGTGATCTTGACCCCTCAAACGTCAGGTAACACCTTTGATTCGTGCGTTTTTGGATGGTGCCCGAGTTCATGGTGGTGGTTTGTGTGATCCACGATTCCCGGTGATTTAGGGAGTTAGAGGTCGAGATTTTTGGGACATAGCTTCCTTGTGTGACGCTTTTCATCTCCCCAAAATCTTGTCTCAAGAGCTCTAGCCGTTTGGGAGATCCGGTGATGGAAAGGTGGAGTTGACTCCCGAGCTCGAGCGTTTTTCTGTTCTATTCACGCTTGGTGGACGGTCCGCGAGACCCGTGCGGATGGTCCGTGAGACCCGTGCGGACGGTCTGCGAGGCCCAGGCAGTGTTGGTGTTCTTCATGTTCTTCGTGAGTTCTTGAGCGCTCGTGTTTCGATCCGTTGAGTTGCTTTGGTTCGGTGGCAGCAAGTTTGGCGGACAGTCCGCGAGGAAGGCCCGGACGGTCCGTGATGGTCGGACGGTCCGCGGTGAACCGTCAGACAGTCCGTTTTTCCCCGGTGCGCTACTGGTGGTTCGGTTTGCTATTTCGGACGGTCCGCCCTATGCTTGCGGATGGTCCGCCTGGGTCCCGCAGACGGTCCGCCTGGTGCTTGCAGACGGTCCGCCCTGGACTTCGCAGACTTGGCTAAGTCTTTTGGTTCTTGCTTTGGTGCATCTGCTCTTTGCTCCTAGGCTTGTCTCTTGATCTTCTAGGATTGTGTGTGCCTTGTTTGGAGCTTTCTTTGTGTGCGCGAGTACTTGGAGTGGCAATCGGGGTATAGGCTGAGTTCGACCTTCGGGAAGAATTTTTATCGGCTCCCATTCACCCCCCCGCCCCCTCTCTGGTCGCCCTATTCGGTCCTTCATGCCCGATGATTGATGCGAGTAGAATGAATGTGGTCCGAGAGCTTTGGAAGAGCAAGAAGAGAAGACATTCTGAGCAACATCATTACACTGGTTAAAGGAAAGTGTGTCCTTGATCTTTTGTCCCAATAACTGTGTTTAATCACATTGCATATGCTTGAATTAATATTGATGGGTCCTATTAAGGTTCATCCAGTCTTTATTACCTTTATTCCTTGTCAACCTGGGTTTTATTCCTTGTCAACCTGGGTTTTACCTTTCTGTTGGGTAGCATTGCTTAGTTGCTCTACTTGGGTTATGAAGGTTCTAATGAACAACAATAATGATGAACTTGCTTTACTTTTATGCTATATATCTTTGGTTGATACAAGATCACCATGCCTAATCGGAACATGGAGCGACCACCCAGGACAACAGTGCAACCACAAGGCTATATGGCTCTGGCCTGGCTAATTAATTAGGGACTCTAGTGTTGGGATGACCGTACCTGATAAGGGCAAGGGGGAGCGTTACTTGGGGTATAGACTCGCTCTAGTAGGGAGTTGGGCTTGGCTAAGACACGGTACCTACTAGGGGACTTTATACCTTACAGCGGCTCGGAACCTTCGCGGGTTGTTTCACACTGGGGAAACTTTGTAAAGGCCTCGTAGTGAATCCCTAGCCACTCACCAAAGGAAGTGTTTAAGGGCTTTGCAAACCCGGGCGACATAGGAAACACGACTTGTGGTGAAAGTGTACAACCTCTGCAGAGTGTAAAACTAATCAATTAGTCGTGCTCATGGTCAAGAGCGGCCTGGACCCTCACATGATTAATAACCTTGAAGATGGACTTAAATCGTGTTTTATGGTTATGTTAGCCATATGCTTATGGCGTATCTCTTTATGTTAATTGTGGGTTGGTATATTCTTATACTTTATTAGTAATCAGGTGCTAATAAAATTTGACCAACTAAAAGTGATTAATGCAGTCAACCTGTCAGCCTTTCCTTGATCAAGCCTTTGCATTCATACCTTCCCCACACTTGCTGAGTACATCATGTGCTCACCCTTGCTATAAACAATGTTGCTCAGAAAGAGGAAGCTGCTATGAAGTCATTGAGAAGATGTTGCTGGTGCTAGGCGTACGCAACCCCAGTCATCTGCCTGTGATGTTTGGAGCCTTCATTTCCAGGATTAAGCGTAATACTCTGATAATCTTTCATTTTCCTTACGTGATACTGTATTGTTATTCACTTATGTCAACTATATGCATGAAACTTGATCCTGGCATGCATATAGATTTGAATTTGGTTTTCTTTGGAAAAACAGGTGTGACACAGCTCCTATGGATTACCTACACTATGAGCGACTTTTGTGAGGAGTGTTTCCATGTTCCACTCTTTTGTGATAGCACCACTGCCATAAGTGTAGCGAAGAACCCAGTTCTCCACTCCAAAACCAAGCATATAGAGGTGAGGTACCACTTCCTGAGAGACAATGTGGAGAAGGGAAAGATTGCTTTGATCCATGTGCCCACCCAAAACCAACTAGCTGATATCTTTACCAAACCACTTGACCAAGCCACTTTCACCCGTTGCGGGGTGAGCTCGGTGTGTGTTCGCTTTCTTGAGTTGGTGGTGGGTGCTCCTTTGTAGCATATGTATCATATTTACTTTGTTGCATGGCATTGCATTTGTAGCATGATGTATAGTCATCTTTGTATCTTAGCTTGTTTTACATTTGTATCATAAAGTAGAATGAGCTTCTCCTATATACATTGATTGCTATGATATGCTAGTTGTGAGCTTTTGAGCATGTTTGATATGACTTGATGATGGATAGCTATGCTCTTGATAGTTTTGCTATATTTGCATAATGAGGTGGCTAACTTTTGAAAAATGCTATATAGGCTCTCTCTTGTGAGTTTAATGCTTTGCATGGTCTTAGTGTGCTTTGGTGGTTTATGTCATGCTTAATTCATGGTTGGATATCATGTGCTTTTAACTTGGGGTCAAAGACCCATTTGTCATTATGAATGTTTAGCCCATGTCTTACATTGTGGGGGAGCATAAGCTTCTTTTTGCCGCAAAGGCACTTCATGTATCCTTTTATGCTTCAATGTGAAAAATTAAATTGGTATGAAATGCTGTACTTGAAGTTGTGCTCTCACTTGTTCCATGTCATAAATGTTTTAAAATTGGAATAATTTGGGTGCTAAACTATTGCATGATGTCTACCATGAGAAGTCTCATTTTAAGAAGTAGACACATGGCTCGGTGGCTTTAACACGACATGAGATGCTTATGGGTGTTTGTAATGATCTTGTGTTGAGGATATGTGACCTAGCATGAAGTTTGTCTGATCTAGATTCACTTTGGTAGACTTTGCTCATGTTTTGGTCTTTCGCTCAAGAGAGGGAATTTTTTTTCGCAAAATTGTGTATTTTGATTATGGCTTGCTCATTTGCTCATATAGCTTTACTATCATGATGTCTATGCTTATACGCAACTTTCGAATGTCTTGCTTGCTCATTTGCTCACTTGTAACATTTTGTGGTGCTCATTGTCTATTTGAGAAGCTCTAAGATGAAATTTTTGTAGAAATACCTTGATTCATGCATTTTCAAGAAGGGGATGAAGTTTGTGCCTGGAAAATAGATCTGAGCATGTTTGGAAGGTTTTTGGCTGGTTTTGAACCTTTTCGGAACAAGTTTTTCTAGGGGCGGTCACATAGGGAGGTCAGACCGCCCTGTCTGAAATGTGACCGACCCAGGCGGTCTGACTGGCCTGGCTAGGCGGTCTGACCGGCCTAGGTCAGTGCAGAGCAAGTTTTGCTCGTTTTCATGCATTTGCAGTAGTTCTTTGCATGCATGTGTTCAGGGGGAGTGCATTTGCTTAAGGGGAGTATGCATGTGTTCAGGGGGAGCTCCTTGTGTTGCCTGAGTTCTTGCTTTGGTGGTTTGCTCTGTGAGAGTTTTTTTGTCTCGGTTGTGTTGATCCATTGCCCTTGCCTTAGGGGACCCATACTTTGGCTTCAGGTGATCAGGGTTTGTTTTGTTTGGCTTTTGGATCACTTGAATGGGTTGTTGTTAGTTTCCTTTCTTTTCTTGCTTATGATGGTTACTATGTGTGTGGGGGTTGTCAATGCACTCATCAAGGGGGAGATTGAGGACTTGTGTGGTCCGAGGACCGGTGGATGGTCACTCCTTAGTGATGAGTGATTGACAACGTTGTGTGAATTGACTCTTGGCCTAGTATTGCAGGTGCAGGTTGTAGCTTGATTCACGTGGTGTAGGTGAAGACCTTGTATGAACCTTTCATGGCATGTATAGAAGCTTCAGCGTGGTTCATCTTGTCTCTCTTTGTCTCCCGGCGTTTTCCCTTTTGGTGATTTTCGGAGCTCTTTTTGGGGATTTTTGTGGTGGCTTGTTTGAGGGGTTTCTTTGAGGGATTCTTGTTGGGTATCACACATGCGGTCTTTGTGCCTCTTTTCTTGGTGATTTTGCCCTAGCAATCTCTCGGGAAGACCTTCGATTTGGGTGGTTTTCGGAGTTCCTCGAGTTCATGATATAGAGCCCTTAGATTCGTAACTCCTCTTGATTGGATGAGTTTCGGTGGATATCCTTTGGTGGAGAGGTCGTCCAGGAGGTGACCCATCTATCCCTGAAGTTTCGTTGCAATCCGTGGAGTGAATCGGGAGATCGAGTGAAGGGAAGTTGAGGGTTGACCCGCGGCCAGGTTTTTGGAGGGGGGCAGTCTGGCCGCCCAGGGCATACGGTCTGACCGCCCTATAGGGTTTCATGAGGAAAGTTTGGTTTTCCAAGGGAATTCTCTGATAGCGTGTTTGCCTTGATCAGAGGTGTCTCCAGGCAAAATCTTGGGTCGATTCAAAGTCGTGAGCTTTGTTTGGTGGTTGAGGGAAATCTCCAGGTCTAGGCGGTCTGACCGCCCTGTCCATGCGGTCTGACCGCCCCTGGCAGAGGTTTTCCCTTGGTTGATTCCCGTTGCGGTGTCTGTGTGGTTGTGTTGTTTCGAGGTGAGGTTTGCTCCTAGGATCAGTAGCACTCTAGTGGCTACGTGATCTTGGCAAACATGCGGATAGAGTGGAGAAAGTTATTTTGGGATCGAGGCAGTGTTCATCTAGTTAGAGGAGTCATCTCTCTCGAGAAGAATTTGTATCAGCTCTCATTCACTCCCCCCTCTCTGGTCGCTCAATCCGGTCCTTCACCTATGCCGTGCGACCGGGTGCCTCGGCTCCTCGCGCGGCTCGTCGTTGACTACTTCACCTACGTCGTGCGTCCGGTTGCCTCTGCTCCTCGCACGGCTCGTCGTCGACTACTTTGCCTACGCCGTGCGTTCGGTTGCCTCGACTCCTCGCGTGGCTCCTCGTCGACTACTTTGCTTACGCCGTACGTCCGGTTGCCTCAGCTCCTCGCATGACTCATCGTCGACTACTTCTCCTACGTCGTGCGTCCAGTTGCCTCACCTCCTCGCACAGCTTGTCGTCGACTACTTTGCCTACGTTGTGTGTACGGTTGCCTCCGCTCGTCGTATGGCTCATCGTCGACTACTTCGCATACGTCGTGCACCGCGACATCATCCTGCGGCAGCACTAGCTCTGCTTTGACTACTCGTCATTTGGTCGCACTTGCTCTACAGCGCCTATGCCGTGCGTTCGGATGCGCCGTCTCATCGCTAGACTACTCGACATCGTCTTGCGTCCGGACCGGCCCTACTTCGACTGTGCCGTGCGCCGCCGCCTGACTTGTTCCCCGGCCGCATCAGTTCTACTTCGACTATGCTGTGCGCCACGACTATGTCGTCACCCGACCACGTCGGCTCTTCTTCAACTACACTGTGCGCCGCCGCGACATCGTCCTGTGGCTACACTGGCTCTACTTCGACTACACCATGCGCCGCTGCGACATCGTCCTGCGGCTACACCGGCTCTACTTTTACTACGCTGTGCGCCACCGTGACATCGTCCCGCGGCCGCATCAGCTCTACTTCAACTATTCGTCTAGGCTAGTTGCGGCGAGAAAACTAGTCGAGCACGACTCTCACACCCCAACAACTAGTCGGAATTAACTCTGGCTAGTCTGAAGGACCAAATAGGGCGACCAGAGGGGGGGGAGTGTATGGGAGCCGATAAAAATTCTTCCCATAGGTCGAACTTGGCCTATACCCCGATTGCCACTCCAAACGCTCGCACACACACAAAGGAAGCTCCAAACAAGGCACACACAAGCCTAGAAGAACAAGAGACAAGCCTAGGAGCAAAGAGTGGAAGCAACTGGACAAGAAACAAAGCACTTGGCACAATCTGGAAATGCCAGGCGCGGACTGTCCGGCTGGTACGGGCGGACTGTCCACTTGTGTACGGCAGACTGTCCGGACCTGCCTCGCGGACCGTCCGAAATAAGCATAGAGCTACCAGAGACGCACCTCGAAAATACGGACTGTCCATGGAGGACACACGGACTATCCGCCAGAAACTTGACCACGCGGATCGTCTATGATGCTCTCGCGGACTGTCCGCCAAACCCCTCGCAACCAAAACCTAGGACCGAAACAGATCGAAACGAAGACGCGCAAGAACACGAAGAATACGCGACGAACAGCAGGACGCGCGGACTGTCCGCGGCTATGGTGCGGACTGTTCGCAGCACACGAACGGAACCAAAACTGCTCGACCCGCGGGGTCAACTCCTCCAACTCATGACCGGATCTCCCAAACGGTTGAAGCTCTTGAGACAAGACTTTGGGGAGATGATATGTGTCACACAAGGATGCTACGCCCCAAAAATCTCGACCTCTAACTCCCTAAATCACCGGGAATCACGGATCACACAAGCAACCACCATGAACTTGGGCTCCAACCAAAATCGCAAGAATCGAGGGGTCTCCACAACGTTTGAGGGGTCAAGATCACACACAAAGATGCGCAAGGCATCCACCCATGATCACCTCAAAGAAATCCGTGAAGAAACGCCCCCAAAATCACGAATCGAGCGAGGAACAAAACCCCCCAAAAATAGCCCCGAAAATGACACAAAAATCACAAGGGACTAGGAGATCACCGCAACGCCGAATGCTTCCATACATCCAGAGGTCAGAGTCTCTACAAGAGTCTAGCCTAAGGAATCCAGAGGAACAAGAAGCAGTTCAGAGAAATCTACCAGGGGAGAAAGCCCTGGAGTCCAAGAGAGAGAGATGCCATCCACCTCTCTGCTATTTATATGAAGTCCATCGAAGGGAGGTAAATGACCACGCTACCCCTACTGCTTAAATGAAGATACAACCCCTCAGGGGCATTTTGGTCAAGTCTTCATCGGATGGACACGCTTCCACCGCGGCTTCACTTCACCTCGACGCAAACCCCGCGATCACACCACGTGCCCTCCGCCTCGAAGCTTCCCGAACTCCCGGATCACCGTCTCTGTCGCCTCGGGCCTCCGGGCTTGGTTTTGAGGCCCAAACCAAGAAACCGTCCACCAATGGTTTTGTGGGCAAACCACCAAACCCCGCGTGCAAGCTTCGGCCTCGATCCGCTACCTTGCACCGGCCCATGTTCACGACTTCAGCCCGCCAGTCCTGCACCGCACGGCTCGCACTTGACCCCATCGGCCACCGGGTCCATCGAACCAAGCCTACTTGCCTCTCCATCACCCGGAGGCCGCCACGTCTAAGGCTTTTCGCGCTTGTTCTTCACCTGCTCCGACACGAGTCAAACCGCAACCTGTACCTACACACTTGGCCAAGCATCAGTCCACACAACGTTGTCAATCACTCATCACTAAGGAGCGACCCTCCACTGATCCTCGGACACACCTGATCCTCAATCTCCCCCTTGATGAGTGCATTGACAACACCCATAGAAATCACGCAGAGAAAAAGAAAAGAAAACAACCACGAACACAAACCTCCCAAGCAAGTGATCCAAAGCCAAAAAACAAGCGAAAAATCGATCACTCACTAATCCAAGTCTCGGCCCCCTAAGACAAGGGCAATGGCTCGACACAGCCGAGGCAAAACAAAGCTCTCAAAGAGCACATCACAAAGCACAAATCTCAAGAAAATCAAAGGAGCTCCCCCTGCACATATGCAAACTCCCCCTTAGCAAATGCAACCTCTTCTTCTCAATTTTTCTCCTCACATGCCACATCTTACAAATGCATACCAATTTTCCACAAAATTTCCCAATGCATGAAAATTTCTCCCCATATCATACGAAATTCTCCCCCTTGTTGACAATGCATGAATCAAGGTATATGAGACTCTTCCCCTTGTTTTCATGAAAAATGAATGTCAAAGCACCTATACATTCTACCAAGCTTCTCAAATATACAAAGAGCACAACAAAATGCTACAAATGAGACATAGAGCAAGCAAAGTAGACATGGTGTCTCTAGCATATTGCCATCAAGAAGGTAGAGACATATAAGCATGTGACATGGCCAAAAGTAATTTTAAGCAATTTTCACAAAGAAATAGTCATCTCATGAGCAAGACTCTCTCTATACAAATTTGAACATAAATACACTAGATCATCCAAAGTTTATGCAAGATCACAAATTCTCATCACAAGATCATTATAAACACCCACAAGCTACTCAAGTCATGTTAAAGCCACCGAGCCATGTGTCTACTTCTTAAAATGAGACTTCTCATGGTAGACAAGCATGCTACGGTTTAGCACCCAAGATATGAATATCAAACCATAAAAACATGATTAGGAGCTCATTTTTCAAGCATAAGGCAATTCATACACCAATTTCATTTTCAAGTTTAAACATGGTACATGAAGTGCCTTTGCGGCAAAAAGAAGCTTATGCTCCTCCCCAAGCAAGCAAAAGGGCTAAACATTTACAATGATAGAAAGGTCTTTGACCCCAAGCAAAGAGAACATGATTCTCAAGCACAAACTAAACATGATATAAGCATTTAAGCACAAATTGAGCATAGACAAGCATCTACTCATGAGAGACATCATTTTAGCATTTTCATCAAAAGAAAGCTATCTCAACACAAATATATGGCAAAACCATCAAGAGCATAGCATTCACATCCACAATTTACCAAACATGCACATATCTCACAAATAGCACATCGGTGATCGATGTATATAAGAGAAGCTTTTCCTAGCACAAGTGATCCAAAGATGGCTATCCTACTAGGTTTTGTACAGAATGTAAAATGCATAGATGAAATGCAACAAATTGAACATATGACACATATATACATGAGAAGCTCCAAGACCTAGCTAGAAAGGAAAGCACACCCCAAGCTCACCCCGCAAGCGAGTGAAAGTGACTTGGTCGAGCGGTTTGGTGAAAATGTCAGCTAGCTGGTCTTGGGTAGGGACATAGGACAAAGATATGTTTTCCTTCTCAACAGTGTCTCTCAGGAAGTGGTACCTCACTTCTATGTGTTTCATTTTGGAGTGGAGGATAGGATTTTTGGCTACGCTTATGGCACTGGTGCTGTCACAGAAAAGTGGAACTGGGAGTACTCCTCTCCAAAATCACTCATGGTGTAGGTCATCCAAAGCAGCTGGGAACAACAACTAGCAGCAGCTACATACTCAGCCTCGGTGGTGGACTGGGCTACACTCGATTGCTTGCGAGATGACCAAGAGACCAAAGAAGAACCAAGGAACTGGCAACACCCAGAGGTAGACTTGCGGTCCAATCGACACCCAGCAAAATCCGCATCAGAAAAACCATGAAGCCTTAGTGTCGAGGAGGCAGAGTACCAAAGACCAAACTCAGGAGTGTAGTTCAAGTACCTGAAAATCCGCTTGACGGCCTGCCGATGTGAAGTCCTCGGTGAAGCCTGAAAATGAGCGCACAGACACGCGCTGAACTGTATGTCTGGCCTCGTCGCCGTCAAGTAGAGGAGGGAGCCGATCATGCTCCGATACTCCTTCTAGTCCACGGGTTCGCCGTCCTCGTCCGCGTCCAAAGCCGTAGTTGTACTCATCGGGGTAGTCAGCGGCTTGGAGTCGTTCATGCCAAACTTCTTCACCATATCCCTGGTGTACTTCGCCTGATGTACAAAGGTCCCATCCTTGCACTACTTGATCTGGAGACCCAAGAAAAACTGCATCTCGCCCATCATAGACATCTCAAATTCCCTGCTCATGTCATCTGCAAATCTGGCAACAAGATCATGAGAAGAGCCACCAAAGATTATGTCATCCACGTATATCTGAACAATCAAAAGGTCATTCCCATGCTTAAGGAGGAACAGGGTCTTATCAACTGTGCCCATCACAAACCCCTTACTCAGCAAAAAGCCTCTCAACCTGCCATACCAAGCTCTAGGTGCCTGTTTCAACCCATAGAGCGCTCTCTGGAGTTTGTATACACGGTGTGGGTATTTTTCACTCTCAAACCCCGGGGGTTGCCTCACATACACTTCTTCCTCTATCACCCCATTCAAGAAAGCACTCTTGACATCTATTTGGTACAACTTGAACCCTTTAGCCACGGCAAAGGCCAGAAGGATCCTAATTGCCTCCAAACGGGCCACAGGAGCAAATGTCTGCTCATAGTCTATCCCCTCCTTCTGGTTGAACCCCTGAGCCACCAACCTCGACTTGTTTCTCACAACCATCCCATTCTCACCCTCTTTGTTCTTCCACACCCACTTGGTACCTATGGGACGACAATTTGGCGGTGGATCGACTAACACCCAGACTTGGTTTCTCTCAAAGTTTTCCAACTCCTCATGCATGGAATTCACCCAATTTTTGTCAGACAAAGCGTGTCGAATATCTTTGGGCTCAAACGACGCAACAAAAGCGGAGTGAGCGAAATGAGAAGTGTTCCTTGACCTCGACTGTGTAGTACGTTCATGAAGGTCACCAATGATGGTCGACGGTGGGTGATCAACTTGTACTCGCTGGGGAGCCTCTCGCCTAGACACAACCTCCCCCTCAGCAGCAGCCTCCACTCGAACAGCCTCAGTCGTAGTGGGTGTAGGGGATGGTCCATCCTCGATCGTCGTCGTAGTAGTAGAAGTAGCGTGTACACGATCAACCACGGGAGCACCACCATCATCATCGTCGTCGTCTCCATCTCCATCCTTCTCATCCTCAAAGATCCTGGCACCAATCTCCTCGTCACCTGCACACTCAAAAGCAGAAGAGATACATGGCTGTGTCTCGTCGAAGGTAACTTCGCAAGTATCCATGATTCGGTTAGTGTCAAGGTTGAGCACACGATATGCTCTAGAGTGAATTGCATAACCAAGGAAAATCCCATCCGAACATCTAGATTCAAACTTATCCAACTTGCCCTTCTTTGGAATGAAACACTTGCAACCAAAAGCTCTAAAGTGACTCACCTTGGGTTGTCGGCCATGCATCAGCTCATAAGAGGTCTTCTTCTTGAAAGCACGAAGGAAGATACAATTTGAGACATAGCAAGTGGTATTGACCGCCTCGGCCCAGAAACACCTAGGAGTCCTATGCTCATCGATCATCGTCCTAGCCATCTCACAAAGCATCCGGTTCTTCCTCTCCTCAACGCCATTCTGGCAAGCGACGTATGGAGAAGAATACTGATGATCGAGACCAAGATCACTGCAAAAGGCATCCAAATGAGAGTTCTTAAACTCTGTGCCATTGTCACTGCGTATAGCTCGAATGGCATCTCCATGTCTCTCATTCTTCAAGCTCAAGATCAAGTCCCGAACAAAGGCAAAAGTCTCACTCTTATCCTCCAAAAAGAAAACCCAAGAGTACCTCAAAAAATCATCAACAACCACAAGAACATACCACTTCCCACCAGCAGAGCGAACACGAGCTGGCCCAACCAAATCCATGTGCAACAACTCACAAGGTCGCTCAGTCATGACCGCAGTCAAAGGGGCGTGAGAAGCGGCAACCATTTTCCCATGCCGACAAGAAGCACAAACCAAATCCTTCTCAAATTTCAACTTAGGCAATCCTCGGACAAGATCAAGACCACTCAAGCGGGAAAGCAACTCAAAGATCAAGCGTCCCAACCTCCTATGCCATTTCCAAAGCTCGGCCGAAACACCAGCAACAAAGCATCGAGGAGAACCAACAGACTGGGAAAAATCGACACGAAAGATTTGACCCTCGGGGACGATCGTACAGACAAGATCGCCTCGAGGATCAAGCACACGAGAACCACCCGACTTAAAACGAACCTCAAAACCATCGTCAAGTAATTGAGATGCTGACAACAGGTTAAAACCAAGTGACTTGACCAGGGCCACACTTCTTAAGGTCACCTTGCTACTCACCTTCACCATACCTTCAGCAAGCACTCGTCCTCTCCCATTGTCCCCGAAAGTGATGTACTCCCTCGTACTCACCGGGGTGAGGCTGGAGAACCACCCACGATCTTCGGTCATGTGTCGTGAGCAACCGGAGTCGATCAACCAAAAGTCCTCCAAGCCTCCCACCTGCAATAAAAATTGAGGACGAGAATGAGCAAGTGACTCAACACTGGGGTTAGTACCAAAAAAGACAAACCAGTGCTGAGCCATTTGCTCAAAAGAAGGGTTAGCAAAGTCCATCCTCCCAAAACCTCTAGGCGGAGCCCTCTTACGCCTTCCACCAAAGGACCTGTCACGTCTCACTGGAGGAGTACGCGCACCATGAGGAGGAAAACATGGCCCGTAGTCCATCTGAGACCCGAAGCTCCGATCGTGCCTCCCAAACTCGTAACGGTCACGAGAAGGAGCACGTCGAGCCAACTCACCACGCCCAAACCCCGCACGCCTGTCTCTTTGAGGAAACACACCTCCACCTCCACGAGTGGGAACTGTACGCACATACACCTCACCCCTAGGTAGAGGCCCTCTACGAGGCTCAGGCACACCACGAGCAAGGTGGTACCTGTCCTTGTTTGCCATCTCCCTAGCAAACCTCTCATCCCTCTTTCTCCGGAAACAGAACTCATCCTTATTCCCATCCCTCCTTAGGCTGTGGCTTTTCTACTAGCTTCTCTCTAGCTTTCTCTCCTGACTTCCCACAAAAGACACTCCCCTGGGTGCTCACAAACTTGATGGGTTTCTGGTAGTTCTCAGATTTGTGGGGTAACACTGGAGGATCTGGGGTTGTGTCTAGCTTGTTTCTGAGATGGTTTGGCTTGGGTGCAAATTTGTTGATGGGTGTGGTGTATGGTGGAATAGGAATCTCTCCAGCTTTCTCTTCTCCCTCACCACTCTTCTCACCACACTTGTCAGCCCCCAACGCCTGACCATCAAACCTCTTGAACTGAGCCAACATCAAACTCAATTGTGGCTCATGCCCAGATAACCACCCCATCATTTTTCTCAATTCATTATTTTCATCCTGCAGACGATCAACATAGTGTGCAAGTTCCATGTTTTTCAAGGCATGCATTTCACAGGTTGAACATGATGTATGAAGAGGAGCTTTCAATGCCGCCTCAAGAGAAACAATTCTAGTGTGAGACTCATCTAGCCTAGCATGCAGAACAGGACATGAGGTACAAGCACCTAGTAAAGTTGGCCTAGACTTCAATTCATCACACTCAATCCTAACCACATCTAGTTCCTCCAAAGTAGAGGCATGCTTCTCCTTGAGGGCAGTCAAATCAGCAAGAAAAATTGAACAATCACCACAATCTATCTCATCAGACACCACAGGAGCAGACTTCAAAGTGACTATCTCATTCTTAGCATTCACAAGCAAGGATTCAAGCTCGACTACCTTGTCCTTAGCCTCACCCAACAAAACCTAAATTCCCTCTTCTCCTTGTTGGTCTTTCTAAGCACATCATCACGGTTATCAACCAACTCATTGAGCCTAGCATTCTCCTCTAGCAAGAAGTTAGGATCTTGTCGTACCTCTTCATCGGAGTCGGAGTTCGAATCCGAGCTGTGCTTCCCACCCTTCTTGGAGTGCGCCATGCCGCAAAAACCTCCTTGTGCGACAAAGCTTAGGCCGATGAAGTTCTTGCCCGTGTGCTGCTTGTCCTTGCTCTTCTCTTGTTCTTCCTCGCTGCTCGAGTCGGAAGAAGCATCGCTTGATGTCGAGTTGATGTCGCTCGCTCCGGCCACCATCGCTCGAGCGATCTTCTTCTTATAGCCGCCACCCTTCTTGTGCCTTCTCTCGCCCTTGTCCTTGTGCTTATCCTTGTAGTCGTTCCGGGAGTGGTGCTTGTTGTAGTCGTGCTTGGGCTTGCCCTTGTAGTCGTTCTTGATCTCCATGGCTTCAATGCATTCGGCGATGAAGTGCCCGTGCTTCCCGCACCGATAGCACATCCCCGAGCTCCGCCTTGCATTCTTGCGGTTCTCGTACATTCGCCCAAACCTCTTGCTCAACAAGGCGAGATCGTCCTCGCTCAGCACCTCAAAGTCCTCATCTGGCAAAGACACAAGACAAGACAAAGAGAAACGACCGGTGTTAGCGTTAGACCTTGACCCGGAAACAAGTGCCAAACTATGAGGATCAGTGGGGCTCTCACTCTTGGCTCTCAAGCCACGATCAACCTCTGAAGACCTGAGCTTGGAAAACAGCTCATCCAGCGTCAGCGTATCATACACGCTCGACTCCTCAATGGCCTCGACCTTGGCACTCCACACGGACCTATCCAGGGCATGCAAAAGCTTGATAGCTTGATCATGATCCGTGTATGGGGGCACTATCACATTGGCCCTCATGTTGTTGACAATGCTAGTGAAACGCTGAAACATAGCATCTGTCGACTCGCCGGGGAGATGAGTGAAGTTGTCGTACTCTCTCCGGTAAGTGAAAAACAAATGAGCTTGCACTTGGGCATTGCCAACATGAGCATTTCTCAACTTGAGCCATATCTTTCCTGCCACATTCTCTCCGTACACTCGCTCGAACTCTGAGGCATAGAGAGCACGGAACAAGTAATCAACGGCCTTGCTATTGGCCTCAAACATGTCCCGCGATCCTGGAAGCAGAAAACTATCTGGGATGACATATTGATCATTTTGAGTGACCTCCCAAATAAGAGTTCCCTTCCCTCGCAAAAACACGCCCATGCGCCTCTCCCACATCGGGTAATTCTTGCCATCAAAGTGCGGAGGACCCGACCCCTTGCCGTAATCGCCCATCTTTGGTTCTTAGACTGGTTAGAATCACGAAGATCTGTAACCAGTTCTGATACCAATTGAAGGACCGAATAGGGCGACCAGAGAGGGGCGAGTGAATGGGAGCCGATAAAAATTCTTCCCGTAGGTCGAACTCAGCCTATACCCCGATTGCCACTCCAAACGCTCACGCACACAAAGGAAGCTCCAAACAAGGCACACACAAGCCTAGAAGAACAAGAGACAAGCCTAGGAGCAAAGAGCGGAAGCAACTGGACAAGAATCAAAGCACTTGGCACAATCTGGAAATGCCAGGCGCGGACTGTCCGGCTAGAACGGGCGGACTGTCCGCTTGTGTACGGCGGACTGTCCGGACCTGCCTCGCGGACCGTCCGAAATAAGCACAGAGCTACCAGAGATGCACCTCGAAAATACGGACTGTCTGTGGAGGACACGCGGACTATCCGCCAGAAACTCGGCCACGTGGACCGTCCGTGAAGCTCCCGCGGACTGTCCGCCAAACCCCTCGCAACCAAAACCTAGGGCCGAAACGGATCGAAATGTAGACGCGCCAGAACATGAAGAACACACGATGAACAGTAGGATGCGTGGACTGTCCACGGCTATGGTGCGGATAGTCCGCAAGCCACGAACGGAACCAAAAACGCCCGACCCGCGGGGTCAACTCCTCCAACTCATCACCGGATCTCCCAAACGGTTGAAGCTTTTGAGACAAGACTTTGGGGAGATGATATGCGTCACACAAGGATGCCATGCCCCAAAAATCTTGACCTCTAACTCCCTAAATCACCAGAAATCGCGGATCAAACAAGCAACCACCATGAACTTGGGCTCCAACCAAAATCGCACGAATCGAAGGATCTTCACAGTGTTTGAGGGGTCAAGATCACACACAAACATGCGCAAGGCATCCACCCATGATCCCCTCAAAGAAATCCGTGAAGAAACGCCCCCAAAATCACGAATCGAGCGAAGAACGAAACCCCTCAAAAATAGCTCCGAAAATGACACGAAAATCACAAGGGACTAGGAGATCACCGCAACGCCGAATGCTTCCATACATCCAGAGGACAGAGTCTGTACAAGAGTCTAGCCTAAGGAATCCAGAGGAAAACAAAGCAGTTCAGAGATATCTACCGGGGGAGAAAGCCCTAGAGTCTAAGAGAGAGAGATGCCATCCACCTCTCTGCTATTTATATGAAGTCCATCGGGGGGAGGTAAATGACCACGCTACCCCTACTGCTTAAATGAAGATACAACCCCTCAGGGGCATTTTGGTCAAGTCTTCATCGGACGGACACGCTTCCACCACGGCTTCGCTTCACCTCGATGCAAACCCCGCGATCACGCCACGTGCCCTCCGCCTCGAAGCTTCCCAAAGCTCCCGGATCACCGTCTCCATCACCTCGGGCCTCCGGGCTTGGTTTTGAGGCTCAAACCATGAAACCGTCCACCGATGGTTTTGTGGGCAAACCAACAAACCCCGCGTGCAAGCTTCGGGCTCGATCCGCTACCTTGCACCGGCCCATGTTCACGACTTCAGCCCGCCAGCCTTGCACCACACGGCTCGCACTTGACCCCATCGGCCGCCGAGTCCATCGAACCAAGCCTACTTGCCACTCCATCACCCGGAGGTCGCCACGGCTAAGGCCTTTCGTGCTTGTTCTTCACCTGCACCGACATGAGTCAAACCGCAACCTGTACCTGCACACTTAGCCAAGCATCAGTCCACACAATGTTGTCAATCACTCATCACTAAGGAGCGACCCTCCACTAGTCCTCGGACACACCTGGTCGTCATAGTCATCTTCACCAACAGCCATCGCGACTCCATCACTAACCACCACGACTTCAATGACTCCGGTCGCATTTACAGTCCCCTCCTGCGGCAAGAGTAAGTCATTTATTTAAATGATTACTTCTTTCTTCTTCTTTGGCTTGGTTTGCGCATGCAGGACAACACGCCAAGGATTACTCATTTGTGTACACTTCTCAAGTGATTTTTTTCAGGAGAGCTACACTCTGTTGACTACTCTTGAGGTATATCAACCAAGTCACCATGAGCCTACTTCATCAACTCGGGGGCTATCCCAAGGAGGCAACTTCTAAAGTCCGTTCTGCGCGACAATCTAAAGTCGACTTCGAAAGTCGCATTCTAAAGTCCGCTCCACACAGCAACTTAAAGTCGACTCCGGTCGCACCTTCGTCCGCTCTAGCGGTATACTGTGTGTGTAAGCTGCGATGGTACCTAGCTGCACACGGTCTACGGGCATCATCGCTCTTACTACTCATACTGCGTGTGTAAGCTACGATGGAACCTAGCTGCACACAGTCTTCGAGCCTCTTCGGACGGCTTCACCTCTACGGGTAGTTGTCTGTGGCCTTCTACGGTCCGGACTACCCATCCGGTCGGCGTTTCGTGGCCTACTACGGAGCACGCCTCCCCTTCAGCAAGCCTCTTCGAATGGCTTCACCTCTACGGGTAGTTGTTTGTGGTCTACTACAGTCCGGACTACCCATCGGGTCGGCAGTTCGTGGCCTACTACGGTCCATGCCTCCCCTTCAACGAGCCTGTCTGGACGGCTTCAACTCCTCAGGTAGTTGTCTGTGGCCTACCACGGTCCGGACAACCCATCGGGTCGGCGGTTTGTGGCCTGCTACGGTCCATGCTTCCCCTTTAGTGAGCCTCTCCGGACGGCTTCAACTCCTCGGGTAGTTGTCTGTGGCCTACTACGATCCGGACTACCCATCAGGTCGGCGGTTCACAACCTACTACGGTCCATGCCCACATCAAAGACCCACCATAAGCCTGCTCCGGCGGCACAACTCGACTCCAGTTGCACCTAAGCCTGCTTCGGCGGCAAAGCTTCTCGTTTTTCTGGTTTTCCATTCGATTTTGCCTTCCGGAAGTGCTTTTCATTTTTTTTAGCTTTCTAGCCAAGTGTTTTTGGCTTCATACTTGACTCGAAGTACTCAAAGTCGACTTTTAAAGTCGCATTCTCAAAGTCCACTCCGTGTGGCATTCCAAAGTCAACTTCCACTCCGTGTGGCAACCCAAAGTCGACTTTTCTCGCATCTCAAAATCCACTCCACATGGCAATCTAAAGTCGACTTCTAAAGTCGCATTTCAATGTCCGCTCTGCATGGCACAAAGTCGATTTCAGTTTTTGAGTTGCATCTAAAGTCTGTTCTGACGGCATCTAAAGTTGATTTCGGTCGCATCTAAAGTCCGCTCTGACGGCATCTAAAGTCGACTCCGGTCGCATCTAAAGTCCGCTCTGATGGCACGAATAGTTACCAACCTTGTGGGCTCATCACTAAATTACTACTCGAAGACGACTCGAGTAGTCTCCACTATTTCTCAAGTGCAACGGCTTGACGCCAAATCACTATTTAGAGATGTTGATGGTTGAAACGCGTGTCGTGTTTCGATCCGCCAGCATACGGATCATGTGTTGCCTTCTTCACTTGGGGTTTACCATCTAATCTATTGAACTAACTTGCATGAAGCGTTGATCGCATAAAGATTTAACATACAAACATGAAAGGGTGTATGGATCGCATTCACTAGCCATAAGGATGCACTACCCAAGGTAACCCTAGCCTTCCGTCTTCTAGTTGCAGCTCCAGCCAAGGTGATAAACAATCTAAACACAAACCATGATAAGGAGTGAACCTTTACACGTTTGCTCGGCGCTTTCCCTTCCCTCGTACTGTCACTACACAAAGGTATTAATCACCGAACGACTATGCGTCCGTGCACCACTACGATGTATCCGCAAGATATAGATTAACCACCATGATTACGTATATTCCTACTAAGGGCATATGCTAGCTAAACATATGAATAAGCATGCATCGAAGTAGATCAAAGTAAGGAAAAGATATGATTTATATCACCATCGAATGTTGAATGTACAATTGCCTTGATGAATTCAAGGCATGGCTCCGGAACTCCACCATGGCTTCACCACGCAAGGCAAACCATGGCAGCTAGGGCATGGCCTAGGCTATTTCCTAGGCGACTCGAGGACTTGCGGCGGCCGTCGGCTCCCTTCGGCGTGTCTCCTTCAATTTGGCGGCTCTCTGATGAATGGATGTGGCCACCGTCGAAGGCAGGCGATATAAATAGACTGAGGAGGGTCTAGGTCAAAGGGGAGGCCGAACCGGCACCGAAACAGGGTAGGCCGGCCGGCCTTGGCTAACCGGCCTGGGCCCTTTTCGGCCCGGTTCGGCCCCGGTTTGCTCGCCGACGCTTCTCTTGTCTTCATGAATATTTGCCGAACTTCATGTGGGTCCTTGACGTCGTTGTCCCCGCGGTTTAGATAAGGGTAGTTGGTGCGCGAACTCCCTCATTTTCTGTTCAGGTCCTCGAAGTTTCACGGCTTCGCGCTTCGGTCCTCAGGTTATTTAGAGTCATGTTCACTTCGTGTCTCGACTTATGCCGGGCTTCGTGATCTTCTCATAAAGTGCTCGATGAACTTTACCCAGAGGTGCTCCTTTAAGCACGTAAATCCTGTGTAAACATTATACTCCAAAAACCACATGCAAGTGTGAACTTGTTACATCATTAGTATGCCTAGTGGCGGGTTAGTTATAATTCAAAGATCAAACCAAAGTGTAACAAGTGCTCTTGGTTGACGGAAATCGACCGTCAACACACCCCCATGCTTAAACCTTGCTCGTCCTCGAGTAAGACCAAGATCTTTGCTTTACTTGGAAATCAGCGTTGCCCTTCATCATCTTCCCTGCACTTAGTTATACACAACAAGACATATTGCTCTCTCAAGTATTTAGCATTAAGGTTCAAGTTTTGACCGGCCACTTCATCATGGAAGATAGACTAACATTAAAGAACATGCCACAATAAAACAAATATAGTGCTCTCAAACTTAAGCAAACTTCAAAATTTTACCTTGTTGCCTCGTGAAGAGTTTTCAAAAAGATGCATATCCAACATAGCGAGATCCTCTTGCAAAAGCTCATGGAAACTATCATCTCATCAAGTCACTCAAACCTATACTAGATTATTCTCAACCTATTCTACTCATATATGAAAGTGGAAAGCTTATGTGGGGCTTGGTAGGTAAAAAGAATCATAGCAAAACATTATACCTGAAATATTATCGAACTAGGAGAGAGATCTATTGGAATTACCTAGACTAGTCAAAAAGGCCATGGAAAAATAATGTTGAAGAGGGAGGGGGATGGAACACACACATTTTGATAAGTGGACATGTGCAAGTGGCAAGTGGATGATCCAAAGACACAAATGAAGTCCTATTTATCAGATTGCACATGCTTGGAAATTTGAGTACGGAACTTGATCTTGAAGCACCTCTTGATTCAAATGAAGGTAGAGGACCGGGGAGCTTTATTATCATTATTTTTATCACACTATTCTTTTTTCTCTCTTTTTTTCTTTTTATTTCTTTCTTTCTCTTTTTTTCATTCATTCATTTTTTTACTCCCCTGAACTCTAGACAACATTGTACCTTCTTAGCGGCTCCTCCCCCATGCCTAGACACTTGCTTGTCCTCGAGCAAACGGGGTGTTATACTTTTTTTGCTAAGATAGGTACATAAAATCTCATATCTCGTCTGGAAAATACTTGAAATCTTCTGGGACCTCTCCACGTGAAATCTGAATTTTCTTGCGTCAGCTTGGAGGTCTCCAAAAATTAATCCAATTTGTAGCGCCTTGACTCCTTCGGATTTTCCTCGGAATAACAATCCATACTCAAGTATTGGGTTGTGGACAAGGACGGTATCACAAAAAGATGTTTTGGGTTTAGGGTGGATGCCCAGCGAGGTTTGTGAAATTTCTAGTGTAGAAACTCACAATGCATGGACAAGAATGGCTACCATGAAAAAGATACACAAAGGAATGACCAGCTTCTTAGTCTCGTACCACAAAAATCAATCCTAATCCAACTCATCAAGATATAAGTTTGCAAACTAAAGGTTATATCATGAAAGTACTTGTATGTGTATAGGCTTTGGTAGGTAGAACTTTGCAAGAGGTTCACATATGTAGATAGCATAAGAATTTAGATAAAACAAGTGCAAGGCATAGGTCATTGGTAAACTTAAATCAAAGAGCAAGATAGAGTCTGTGGGTCTAAAAATTAGTCATTTAACCTCCACAAATGAAAGAGCCGGTATTTAATCAAATTAAGCTCCTTTGGGAGAGAGCAAATAGTAATGTCATATAAAACATTATGTTGCTAAAACAAAGTAGCAACTTCCATCACTTTTCCATAAGCAAAACCATAAAAGATATCATCGTGGTGTGCTCAAATCAACGGTGATCATGATTTATTGAAAATTAAAACTAACAAACCTAGGTTGTCCTCCTAGTAGCCATGTTATTGATTGAGAGATAAATACAAAGGTTGTTTATGGTTGAAAGCATATATGTGCAAGCATTTAGAAGGAGGTGAACAAAGATGTAAGTGTGAGTTACCGTCCTTTTTTATGCTCATAGTGAAGTGCTGCGTGGCCTCCCCCATGCTTAAGCATTGTGTTTAGCATGGAAAAAGAATGATGAGCATCTTGTGATGGAGGTGATCCTTGTACTCAAAACGGTCGTATAAATTTGCAAATTGGAATATATATATATATATATATAATCATATCCGCGGAACTGCAACACGCTCATCATTTGCTCCCCGCCGCCGACGAGAAAGGGGGCCTTCCGCTGCCGCCGCTGTTTCCTCCGCCTCAATGGCGATCCTGAGGCCTCGAATCCGTGCCGTCCCCTTCCGCCCGCTGCTCCTCTTCCTCCTCGTCCCGCTCATCTACTCCGGTACGAGCCGCCTCATCTCGTCTCCTCCAATTCCCGTCGCAATGCCCCCTGACGATCCAATCTACGCCAGTGTCTAGGCTGCACCTGTGGGCTCCGGAGAAGGGCGTGTGCCAGCCGCCTCCCACCGCGCCGAAGCGGCCTGACGGCCTCGTCGTTGGCCCTGCCGCCGGACAAGGCCGCCCCGACCGCCTCCAGTGCCAAAGTGCTTTTCCCTCCCCTTCGGCAAGCTTCATGCATCCATTCGTGCTGGATTTAGCTGTCCCTGTAGAGGTCACCAAAATTAGATCATCAACAGTGAAGCAACATCTTTAATCCATTTTAGATAAATCTATAGAATGTTGCTGTTAGTAGAAAACCTTAATAGTTGTCTGATGTTCTTCATCATCATCTATTAGCCGCAGGTTGTATTCTGGCTATCTCCAATCAATAGTATAATACTGCTGGCACCACCGAACCTAGTGATTGCGTTCATATGACTGATGATGTATTTCTCACTTTGCTCAGGACTTAAAGCTCTGAATAATATTGTCACATCAAGTGAAGGGAACTATTCCGGAGAACATATTTCTTTTGTTACTATAATCACGACATAGAGTTCTGTTCAAGATGTAGATGGCAAAGTTCCATTTGACACTGTAACTGTTGGAAACCATTCATATAGCAAGATCGAAAGGTCAATGGCCATTCTGATCACTTTCATCAGTTTCATAAAGGTAACTCTTCCTTTTTTGTGAGTGAATGATAGCAAACACTCCCATTTATTAGAGTTACTAACAACTTGGTAGTTTCATCCTCTTGCTGTGATTGTTTCCTATTTGAGCGGTAGGGACAAAAAATGAAAGTAATGTAACCAGCAGCTAGTTGATGCAAATACTAACATCACTATCATTACCTTTTCTAGATACAGGTGTGAGTGGGAGTTTTTTTGTTTGAAGGGCTTCTTCTGAACCCCTTCTTTGTATTTTATTCTCTCTTCTTAAGAAAATGAAATGCAGCTTTCCTGCGCTTTTAGGGAAAACAAACTCTCTAGATACTATGTATAAGTTTAAGTTCACGCTGTTGTTACCTACACACCAAAAGAAATGTCCCTTTGGCATCTATTTTGGAACTTAATATATACAGTGTGCCACATTATTTCCAACAACAATAGTAATGTTGGTTGTCTAAAACCTGATCCTATCTGTAGAATCCTGCAGGTATCAATGCCAGGAAGCAATGTGATCATATTGACTGATCCTGATTCAAAATTTCCAGTAAATCAAGGGAGTGCTACACTATTGCCTATTGAAGGAAATTATTCTCGGGGAAATTTGATGCTTCAAAGAATCAAGTCTTACATTGTAAGTCTATTTGCTTGATTTGAACACATGATTAGGTTTTCTGCATATGATGTCTCAAAACTACTTTCATTGTCAAATATTATTACTATCTTTCGATCATCTTTATGCATTATTTTACCCTATTTTCTGCTAAAAGAGTTGTATGCTTATATATCTTGACCTCATATTCTGGCATTTCTAGAGCAAAAGCTTGTGGAACTTGATGGGGTGGAAGGGCTTAATCATGTTGTTTTAACTGATTCTGATATAGCAGTGGTTGACGATCCTGGAGATATATTCAGAAAATATCCCTTCTGTCATCTGGCTCTTACCTTTCGTAACAACAAAGGCCAACCTTTGAACTCTGGGTTTGTGGCAATAAGAGGCACGAGGGATGGCATCACTAAGTAAGTTGACAGATAACCAATAGATCGTATTATACAGCATATTCTCGAGCTGACAGTATATTGTGTGCATCTTTCGTCATCATTCATTGTGCGCATCGTATGACTTTGTGGGGATATGCATCACCACTTTTTCAGAATCAACTCAAATTTTTTTGTCAAGACTTATACACCAACAACATATTTTTGCTCCACAACCATCCCATAAAAATTTCAGATGATTTCGGTAAAGTGGTATTATATATTCTTTGCAACTAGAAACATCACTCATTTAGTCATATTTAAAAAAGAGAAAAGAAAGAAATAGAAAAACAGAAAGCAAAAAGAAAAATAAAAAAAGCTCATGAGAGCCGGCCCACTATCTCGGCCCCCTACTCCACGCATTTAACCTAGCTCAACAGTCAATCCATCCCCGTTCCAACCCACCCGGCCGCCGCCACCCTTCCTCATTTTCTCGCCGCCGCCACTCCCTGCGCCAGTGCATCGCCCCTCCCTCCGCCAGGCTGTTGGTGCTCCCTGCTTGAGGCCGCCGCGGCACCATCGCTCCCTGCCCGAGGCCGCCGCCCCTTCCTGCTCCGAGGTTGCCGCCCCTCCTTTCTCTAGGCCACAGCCACCCCTGCTCCAGGCCGACGTCCCTCCCTCCGCCTGGCCGCCGCTGCTCCGAGGTTGCTATATGTCTGCGGTCGACGTGGCGGCTGAGGACCAAGTGTGTCCGAAGACCAGTGGAGGGTCGCTCCTTAGTGATGAGTGATTGACAACGTTGTGTGGACTGATGCTTGGCCAAGTGTGCAGGTACAGGTTGCGGTTTGACTCGTGTCGGTGTCGGTGAAGAACAAGCGCGAAAGGCCTTAGCCGTGGCGGACTCCGGGTGATGGAGAGGCAAGTAGGCTTGGTTCGATGGACCCGGTGGACGATGGGGTCAAGTGCGAGCCGTACGGTGCAAGACTAGCGGGCTGAAATCGTGAACATGGGCCGGTGCAAGGTAGCGGATCGAGGCCGAAGCTTGCATGCGGGGTTTGGTGGTTTGCCCACAAAACCATCGGTGGATGGTTTCTTCGTTTGGGCCGCAAAACCAAGTCGAAGGCTCGATGCAACGGAGACGGGGATCCGGGAGCGTCGGGAAGCTTCGAGGCGGGGGGCACGTGGCGTGATCGCGGGGCTTGCATCGATGCTAAGCTGGGCTGGGGTGGAAGCGTGTCCGCTTAATGAAGACTTGACCAAAATGCCCCTGAGGGGTTGTATCTTCATTTCAAGTTGAAGGGGTAGCGTGGTCATTTGCCTCCTCCGGTGGACTTCGTATAAATAGCGGAGAGGTGTATGGCATCTCTCTCTCTTGGACTCTAGGGTTTCCTCCCCTGGTAGATCGCTCTGGACTGCTTCTTTTCCTCTGTATTCCTTAGGCTAGATTCTTGTATAGACTCTGACCTCTGGATGTATGGAAGCATTCGGCGTTGCGGTGATCTCCTAGCTCTTTGTGATTTTCGTATCATTTTCGGGGCTATTTTTGGGCAGTTTCGTTCTTCGCTCAATTCGTGGATTTGAGGGCGTTTTCACTCGGATTTCTTTGAGGGGATCATGGGTGGATGCCTTGCACATCTTTGTGTGTGATCTTGACCCCTCAAATGCCGGGAAACACCTTCGATTTGTGAGTTTTTGGTGAGAGCTCGAGTTCTTGGTGGTGGTTCATGTGATCCGCGATTCCCGGTGTTTTAGAGAGTTAGGGTTGAAAGTTTTGGGGCATAGCTTCCTTGTGTGACACTTATCATCTCCCCAGAATCTTGTCTTAAGAGCTCTAGCCGTTTGGGAGATCCGGTGATGGATTTGGAGGGTTCACTTCGCGTGGTCGTGCTGTTCCTGCTCTATTTGTGAGCCGCGGACAGTCCGCAGGGCTGTGGCGGACAATCCGCAGGACCTGTGTTCGTCGCAGTTCGTCACGTGTTCGTGCGCATCCGCGCTTCGATCCATTTCGTCCCTAGGATTTTGTTGCAGGCGGTTTGTGGTCTGTCTGCGTAGTCTGGTCGGACCGTCTGTGAGGGTCTTTGTTTTGTCTGTGGTGGCTGCAGTTTGTCTGGGGTTTTCAGCAAGTTCAGCCAGACCGTCTGCCAGGTGGGGCCGGACCGTCCGCGAGGTGCCGGACCATCCGCGGTGCTTGCCTGGACTGTCCAAATTTCCTTGGTGCGCTACTGGAGGCTCGGTGCGTTATTGCGGACTGTCCGCCGTGTTATCACAGACTGTCCGCGAGCTGCACGGACTGTCCGCCGTATCCTTGCGGACCGTCCGCCCAGGCCTTCGCAGATTTGGCTAAGTCTTTTGGTTCTTGTCTTGTGCTTCTGCGGTTTGTTTCAAGGCTTGTCTCTAGGACTTGTGGGCTTGTGTGTGCCTAGTCTAGAGCTTCTTTGGTGTGTGCGAGTACTCGGAGTGGCAATCAGGGTATAGGCCGAGTTCGACCTTCGGGAAGAATTTTTATCAGCTCCCATTCACTCCCCCCTCTCTAGTCGCCTATTCGGTCCTTCAATTGGTATCAAAGCCAGTTATGGATCTTCGTGATTCTAACCAGTCTAAGATCCAAAGATGGGTGACTTTGGAAAGGGGTCGGGTCCTCCGCACTTCGATGGCAAGAATTACCCGATGTGAGAGAGGCGCATGGGCACGTTTTTGCGTGGGAAGGGGAGTCCGATTTGGGATGTCACTCAAAATCCAAACTATGTCATCCCAGACAGTTTCCTTCTTCCAGGATCACGGGACATGTGTGAGGCCAACGATAAGGCCGTTGATTACTTGTTCTGTGCTCTCTGTGCCTCAGAGTTTGAGCGAGTGTACGGAGAGAATGTGGCCGGAAAGATATGGCTTAAGCTGAGAAATGCTCATGTTGGCAATGCCCAGGTGCAAGCCTGTTTGTTTTCCACTTACCGGAGAGAGTACAAGAACTTGACTCATCTACCCGGTGAGTCGACTGATGCTATGTTTCAGCGCTTCACCAGCATAGTCAACAACATGAGGGCCAATGTGACAGTGCTACCATACACGGATCATGATCAAGCTATCAAGCTTTTGCAAGCCCTGGATTGGTCTGTGTGGAGTGCCAAGGTCGAGGCCATTGACGAGTCGAGCGTGTATGACACGCTATCGCTTGATGAGCTATTTTCCAAGCTTAGGTCTTCAGAGGTTGATCATGGCTTGAGAGCCAAGAGCAAGGGCCCCACTGGTCCTCATAGTTTGGCTCTTGTCTCAGGATCGAGGACTAATGCTAACTCTGTCAGTTTTCTTTGTCTTGTCTTGTGTCTTTGCCAGATGAGGACTTTGAGGTGCTGAGCGAGGATGATCTCGCATTGTTGAGCAAGAGGTTTGGGTGGATGTACGAGAACCGCAAGAATGCAAGGCGGAGCACAGGGATGTGCTATCGGTGCGGGAAGCACAGGCACTTCATCGCCGAATGCCCTAAAGCCATGGAGATCAAGAATGACTACAAGGGCAAGCCCAAGCACGACTACAACAAGCACCGCTCCCGAAACGACTACAAGGAGAAGCAAAAGGATAAGGACGAGAGAAGGTCCAAGAAGAGTAGCGGGTACAAGAAGAAGACGGCTCGAGCGATGGTTGCCGGAGCAAGTGACATCGACTCCACATCAAGCGATGCTTCTTCCGACTCGAGCAGCGATGAAGAGCAAGATCGGCGCAAGGACAAGCGACACACGGGCAAGAACTTCACCGGCCTCAGCTTCATCGCACAAGGAGGCTTTTGCGGCATGGCGCACTCAAAGAAGGGTGGGAAGAACAGCTCGGACTCAAATTCCGACTCTGAGAAGAGGTACGACATGATCCCAACTTCTTACTAGAGGAGAATGCTAGGCTCAATGAGTTGCTTGATAACCGTGATGATGTGATTAGGAAGACCAACAAGGAGAAGAGGGAATTTAGGTCTTTGTTGGGTGATGCTAAGGACAAGATAGTTGAGCTTGAGTCCTTGCTTGTTGATGCTAGAACTAAGATTAGTTCCTTGAAAGCTGCTCCTGTTGTTTCTGATGAGGTTGATTGTGGTGATTACAATATTTTTCTGGCTGACTTGACTGCTCTCAAGGAGAAGCATGCCTCAACTCTTGAGGAACTAGATGTGATTCGGGTTGAGTGTGATGAAATGAAATCTAGACCTGCTTTGTTAGGTGCTTGCACTTCTTGTCCTGTGCTGCATGCTAGGCTAGATGAATCTTACACCAAGATAGTTTCCCTTGAGGCCGCATTGAAAGCTCCTCTTCCTACATCATGCTCTACCTGTCAAATGCATACTTTGAAAAACATGGAACTTGCACACTATGTTGACCGTTTGCAGGATGAGAATGATGAATTGAGAAAGATGATGGTGTGGTTGTCTGGGCATGAACCACAATTGAGTTTGATGTTGGCTCAGTTTAAAGAGGTTTGATGGTCAGGCGTTGGGGGCTGACAAGAGTGGTGAGAAGAGTGGTGAGGGAGAAGAGAAAGCTGGAGAGATTCCTATTCCACCACATACCACACCCATGAACAATTTTGCACCCAAGCCAAACCACCTTAGAAACAAGCTTGATACAACCCCAGATCCACCAGTGTTCCCCCACAAATAAGAAAACTACCAAAAACCCATCAAGTTTGTGAGCACCCAGGGGAGTGTTTTTGGTGGGAAGTTAGGAGAGAAAGATGTTGAGAAGCCCATAGAGAAGCCACAGCCTAAGCCATAGTTGATCCGCTTCCATTGTTAGTATTGTGGGAGGATGGGCATAAGGATGAGTTTTGTTTCAGGAGGAGAAGGGATGAGAGGTTTGCTAGGGAGTTGGCAAACAAGGACAGGTACCACCCTTCTCATGGTGTGTCTGAGCCTCGTAGAGGGCCTCTACCTAGGGGTGAGGTGTTTGTGCGTACAGTTCCCACTCGTGGAGGTGGAGGTGGTTTCCCTTAGAGAGATAGGCGTGTTGGGTTTGGGCGTGGTGAGTTTGCTGGACGTGCTCCAGCTCGTGACCGTTACGAGTTTGGGAGGCACGATCGGAGCTTTGGGTCTCAGATGGACTACGGGCGATGTTTTCCCCCTCGTGGTGCGTGTACTCCTCCAGTGAGACGTGATAGGTTCTTCGGTGGTAGGCGTGAGAGGGCTCCGCCTAGAGGTTTTGATAGGATGGAGTTTGCTAACCCTTCTTTTGAGCAAATGGCTCGACACTGGTTTGACTCTTTTGGTACTAACCCCAGTGTTTAGTCGCTTGCTCATTCTCGTCCTCGTTTTTGATTGCAGGTGGGAGGCTTGGAGGACTTTTGGTTGATCGACTCCGGTTGTTCACGTCACATGACCGGAGATCGTGATTGGTTCTCCAGCCTCACCCCGGTGAGTACGATGGAGTACATCACTTTCGGGGACAATGGGAGAGGACGAGTGCTTGCTGAAGGTATGGTGAAGGTGAGTAGCAAGGTGACCCTGAAGAGTGTGGCTTTGGTCAAGTCACTTGGTTTTAACCTGTTGTCAGTATCCCAGTTGCTTGACAAAGGTTTTGAGGTTCGTTTTAAGTCGGGCGCTTCTCGTGTGCTTGATTCTCGAGGCGATCTTGTCTGTACAATCATTCCCGAGGGTCAAATCTTTCGTGCTTATTTTTCCCAGTCTGTTGCTCCTCCTCGATGCTTTGTTGCTGGCATTTCGCCCGAGCTTTGGAAATGGCATAGGAGGTTGGGACACTTGAGCTTTGAGTTGCTTTCCCGCTTGAGTGGCATAGTAGTCGATCCACCGCCAAATTGCCGTCCCAAAGGTACCATGTGGGTGTGGAAGAACAAAGAGGGTGAGAATGGGTTTGTTGTGAGAAACAAGTCGAGGTTGGTGGCTCAGGGTTTCAACCAGAAATAGGGCATAGATTATGAGGAGACATTTGCTCCTGTGGCCCATTTGGAGGCAATTAGGACCCTTTTACCCTTTGTCGTGGCTAAAGGGTTCAAGTTGTACCAAATGGCCGTGAAGAGTGCTTTCTTGAATGGGGTGATAGAGGAAGAAGTGTATGTGAGGCAACCCCCGGGGTCTGAGAGCGAGAAATACCCACACCGTGTATATAAACTCCAGAGAGCGCTTTATGGGTTGAAACAGGCACCGAGAGCTTGGTATGGTAGGTTGAGAGGCTTTTTGCTGAGCAAGGGGTTTGTGATGAGCACAGTTGATAAGACCCTATTTCTCCTTAAGCAAGGAAATGACCTTTTGATTGTTCAGATTTACGTGGATGACATAATCTTTGGTGGCTCTTCTCATGATCTTGTTGCCAGATTTGCAGGTGACATGAGCAGGGAATTTGAGATGTCCATGATGGGCGAGCTGCAGTTTTTCTTCGGACTCCAAATCAAGGAGTTCAAGGACGAGACGTTTGTACATCAAGCGAAGTACACTAGGGACATGGTGAAGAAGTTTGGCATGAACGACTCCAAGCCGCTAACTACACTGATGAGTACCACTACGGCTTTGGACGCGGATGAGGATGGTGAACCCGTGGACCAGAAGGAGTACCGGAGCATGATCGGCTCCCTCCTCTACTTGACGGCGATGAGGCCGGACATACAGTTCAGTGTGTGTCTGTGCGCTCGTTTTCAAGCTTCACCGAGGACTTCACATCGGCAGGCCGTCAAGAGGATTTTCATGTACTTGAACTACACTCCTGAGTTTGGTCTTTGGTTTTCTGCCTCCTCGACACTCAGACTTCACGGGTAATCCGATGCTGATTTTGCTGGGTGTCGATTGGACCACAAGTCTACCTCTGGGTGTTGCCAGTTTCTTGGTTCTTCTTTGGTCTCTTGGTCATCTCGCAAGCAATCCAGTGTAGCCCAGTCCACTACAGAGGTCGAGTATGTAGCTGCTGCTAGTTGTTGTTCCCAGCTCCTATGGATGACCTACACTATGGGCGATTTTGGTGAGGAGTGCTCCCAGGTTCCACTCTTTTGTGACAACACTAGTGCCATAAGTGTAGCCAAAAACCCAGTCCTTCACTCCAAGACTAAACACATCGAAGTGAGATACCACTTTCTGAGGGACAATGCTGAGAAAGGGAAGATATCCTTGTCCTATGTTCCTACCCAAGATCAGCTAGCCGACATTTTCACTAAACCACTTGACCAAGTTACCTTCACATGCTTGCGAGGTGAACTTGGAGTGTGTTTTCCTTTCTAGCTGGGTCTTGGAGCTTCTCATGTATATATGTGATATATGTATCGTTTATTGCATTTCATGCATGCATTTTACATTTCTGTACAAAACCTGGTTGAATAGCCATCTTTGGATCATTTGTGCTAGGAAAAGCTTCTCTTATATAGTTTGATCACTATGATGTGCTATATATGAGATATGTGTATGCTTTGGGAATGGTGATGTGAATGCTATGCTCTTGATGGTTTTGTCATATATTTATGTTGAGATAGCTTTCTTTTTTGTGAAAATGCTAAAAATGCTTCACTCATGAGTAGATACTTGTCTATGCTCAATTTGTGCTCAAATGGCTATATCATGTTTAGTTTGTGCTTTGAGTATCATGTTCTCCTTGCTTGGGGTCAAAGACCCATTTGTCATGGTAAATGTTTAGCCCATATGTTCACTTGTGGAGGGGCATAAGCTTCTTTTTGCCGCAAAGGCATTTTATGTACCATGTTTAAATTTAAAAATAAAATTGGTGTATGAATTGCCTTATGCTTGAAAATGAGCTTTTAATCATGTCGTTATGCTTTGATGTATATATCTTGGGTGCTAAACCGTTACATGTTGTCTACCATGAGAAGTCTCATTTTAAGAAGTAGACACATGGTTGGTGGCTTTGACATGACATTTAGTAGCTTATGGGCATTTGCCATGATCTTGTGATGAGAACTTGTAATCTTGTATGAGCTATGTATGATCTAGTTTATTTTTGCTCAAATTGCCATGGATAGGGCCTTGCTCATGAGATGAATGTTTCTTTGTGAAAATTGCTTAAAATTGCTTTTGGCCATGTCACATGCTTATATGTCTCTACTAACTTGACGGCAATGCGCTAACTACACCATGTCTACTTTGCTTGCTCTATGTCTCATTTGTAGCCTTTTGTTGTGCTCTTTGTATATTTGAGAAGCTTGGTAGATTGTATATACTTTGACATGCATTCTTCATGAAAACAAGGGGGAGAGCTTCATGATATCTTGATTCATGCTTTGTCAACAAGGGGGAGACTATGTTTGAGAATTTGGGGAGAATTGGTATGCATTTGTGAGATGTTGCATGTGAAAAGAAAAATTTGAGAAAAGAGGTTGCATTTGCTCAGGGGGAGTTTGCATATGTGCAGGGGAGCTCCTTTGGTTTGCCTGAGTTTTGTGCTTTGTGGTGTGCTCTTTGTGAGCTTTGTTTTGTCTCAGCTGTGTTGAGCCGTTGCCCTTGCCTTAGGGGGCCGAGACTTGGTCCGGCGAGTGATCATGGTTTTCGCTTGTTCTTTGGCTTTGGATCACTTGCTTGGAGGTTTGTGTTCGTGGTTGTTTTCCTTTTCTTTTTCTCTATGTGATTTCTATGGGTGTTGTCAATGCACTCATCAAGGGGGAGATTGAGGACCAGGTGTGTCCGAAGACCAGTGGAGGGTCGCTCCTTAGTGATGAGTGATTGACAACGTTGTGTGGATTGATGCTTGGCTAAGTGTGCAGGTACAGGTTGCGGTTTGACTCGTGTCGGTGCAGGTGAAGAACAAGCACGAAAGGCCTTAGCCGCGGCAGCCTCCGGGTGATGGAGAGGCAAGTAGGCTTGGTTCGATGGAGCCGATGGCCGATGGGGTCAAGTGCGAGCCGTGCGGTACAAGACTAGCGGGCTGAAGTCGTGAACATGGGCCGGTGCAAGGTAGCGGATCGAGGCCGAAGCTTGCACGCGAGGTTTGGTGGTTTGCCCACAAAATCATCGGTGGACGGTTTCTTGGTTTGGGCCGCAAAACCAAGTCGGAGGCCCGATGCGACGGAGACGGGGATCCGGGAGCGTCGGGAAGCTTCGACGCGGAGGGCACGTGGCGTGATCGCGAGGCTTGCGTCGATACTAAGCAAGGCCGCGGTGGAAGCGTGTCCGCTCGATGAAGACTTGACCAAAATGCCCCTGAGGGATTTGAGGGCGTTTTCTCTCAGATTTCTTTGAGGGATCATGGGTGGATGCCTTGCGCATCTTTGTGTGTGATCTTGACCCCTCAAACGCCGGGAAACTCCTTCGATTCGTGAGTTCTCAGTGAGAGCCCGAGTTCTTGGTGGTGGTTCATGTGATCCGCGATTCCCGGTGTTTTAGTGAGTTCCAGGTCGAGATTTTTGGTGCATAGCTTCCTCGTGTGATGCTTATAATCTCCCCGAAATCTTGTCTTAAGAGCTCTAATCGTTTGGGAGATCCGGTGATGTATTTGGAGGCTTGACTTCGCGGGGTCGTGTTGTTCCTGCTCCGTTCGTGAGCCGCAGACAGTCCGCGGGGCTGTGGCGGACAGTCCGTAGGACCTGTGTTCGTCGCAGTTCGTCGCGTGTCCGTGCGTATCCACGTTTCGATCCGTTTCGTCCCTAGGATTTTGTTGCAGGCGTTTTGCGGACTGTCCGCGTAGTCCGGTCGGATCGTCCGCGAGGGTCTTTGTTTTGTCTGGGGTGGCTGCAGTTTGTCTGGGGTTTTCAGCGAGTTCAGCCGGACCGTCCGCCAGGTTGGGCCGGACCGTCCTCGAGGTGCCGGACCGTCCGCGGTGCTTGCCCGGACTTTCTGAATTTCCTCGATGCGCTACTGGAGGCTCGGTGCGTTATTGTGGACTGTCCGCCGTGTTCTCACGGACTGTCCGTGAGCTGCACGGACTGTCAGCCATACCCTTGCGGACCGTCCTCCTAGGCCTTTGCAGATTTGGCTAATTCTTTTGGTTCTTGTCTTGTGCTTCCGCGGTTTGTTTCAAGGCTTGTCTCTAGGACTTGTGGGCTTGTGTGTGCCTAGTCTAGAGCTTATTTGGTGTGTGCGAGTACTCGGAGTGGCAATCAGGGTATAGGCCGAGTTCGACCTTCGGGAAGAATTTTTATCGGCTCCCATTCACTCCCCTCCTCTCTGGTCGCCTATTCGGTCCTTCAGTGGTGCTGCAGGTCGCGGTTGGGCCGGGCCGCATGATGCTGGAGGCGTTCACGCTGCACCTGGGGAGGCTCCACGCCTGTGCAGCCACGCGCCGACGGATTGGGTCGTGCTGAGTAGGCAGAGCGCGGAGGACTCAACCCGTCCGTCTTCCGGGGCAGGGCTTAGACAGCATGGAAAGAGGTTAAACGTGGAGACGAAGTGGTTTCGCGAACTGCTGGACGTCCTCTACCCCGACAACCTCTCCGGTATGTTGGTTCCCATTCTACCTCCTCCGATTCCATCTTTCCCCTTTGACCAGACTTCTTCGTACTGTAATCTGGTTGTTGGTGGGTGAGAGTAGTAGCGGGTATAGCAGTAGAATGCAATTCTCGGCTAGCTAATTACGATCCCCAAGCCAAATAGCCAATAGGATGTTTTCTGAATTTTAAGATCTTGTACTACTCTAATCTATCTGCTTCTAGTTGCCAGTTTGAGCTGTAGCCTGCTTGGTTATTGAATGAATTCCTGTTGAAACTTCACTGTTGTTTTGTTCGAGGTTTTTTCCCCTCCTCCTGAACCTCCAGTCATTTAAAAGGTTTGTGCCTAATGTTACAAGCTATTCATGTTCATTTTCTATCCATGATTTGAACAGTCCATGTCTAAACTTTCAAATCATTCATTTTCAAATTTTGGTCCATGATTGATATGAGGATGTGGAGACAGTCCATGTCCACTATTGGGAGGTTAAAACATGTCGTAAATTTGGATGCATTTTACTTTTGTTTTTCACTTTTATGGGAAAGAAAATGCAGAACCAAATGGAGTCTTCAATTCTGACAACAAATACGACTTTCTCTTCCATTGTTTTAGGTGACTTCATATATCTACAAAATTACAACACTCTTTTCAAAAGACTGCAAATGGTGTCTTCTCGAGCTGACAGAATATTGTGTGCATCTTTCATCATCATTCAGTCATCGGATCTGCACTCCACATGCAAACATACTGTCAATACAGCAATGCCTAAGGTTCATTCTCTAACCGCATCCATTGGGATTCATGTAAATATCTCAAGCAAGAATATGATCTCAAACTTTTAAACGTTTAAAGTAAGGAACGGGTAAATCCTGCTATGTAATTCCATCTGCAGCTACTTGGTTTATGAGAATTGAGAAACCAAGTTGATATGTGCCTTGGTTTGTATATGATGAGTGATTGACCGGATGTTTTGAGGCTTTGTGTTGAGTGTGTTTCGTCGGGTTGTGTTGTCGGTTGTGTAACTTCATATGTTTATGTGGTGTGTTGTCAATGCACTCGTGAGGAGTGGTTGACAACATTGTGTGGACTGACTCTTGGCCTAGTATTGCAGGTGTTGGTTGCGGCTTGGTTTGCGTTGGTGCAGGTGAAGAACAAGCGTGAAAGGTCTATGCCAAGGTGGCCTCCGGGGTGATGGAGAGACAAGTAGGCTTGGTTCGAGGGACCCGGTGGCCGACGGGATCAAGTGCGAGCCGGATGGTGCAAGAATAGCAAGACGAAGTCGTGGACATGGAGCCGGTGCATCAGTGGCGGCCAAGTAAAGGAACGAGGCAAGACCAAGTAGACCGTCCGGGCGCCGGAGGTGAAAGGCTTGGCGGGCTCGACGCTTGGCGTGGTGAGGCCGGGCCGTGTACGCGGGGTTTGGTGGTTTGGCCACAAAACCATCGGAGGACGGTTTCTTGGTTTGGGCCTCAAAACCAAGTCCGAAGGCCCAACGCGACGGAGATGGGGATCCGGGAGCGTCGAGAAGCTTCGAGGCGGGCGACACGCGGCATGATTGAGGTGCTTGCGTCGGGAGGACGCGAAGGTCCGATGGATGCGCGGCCGTCCGATGGTGAACTTCATATGTTGACCAAAATGCCCCTGTGAGGGCTTGTATTGTATCTCCTAGTATATGGGCACTCCGGTCTTTTCCGGAGGGCATATATATAGGAGGAGGGGGCTGAATTTTCAGCCAACTCTTTGGCTTAGTTGGTGGGAGTGATCTTTCTTTTTGGGGTGCTCTTGGGGAGAGAGGGAGAGGAGAGTGTGTGGCTCTTTGTTTGGAGCTTTTTGCCATCCAAGATTTGCAATTCTTGGAGTGGCTTGTAACCGATTGGACAAAAAATTCTTAGTGAAGTCTTCATCTCATTCTTGTGCCAAATCCTTTGCTCCCGGCGGATTTAATTCTATCTCCTTCTAATTTCCCGAGTTGGTTTTTGTGCTATTTTCGGAGTTTTTCGGTTCGATCCTTGTGCGTTGATTTCTAGGCCGTTTCTCTCCGAATTTCTTTGAGGGGATCATGGGTGGATGTCTTGCGCATATTTAGTGATGATCTTCACCCCTCAAACACCGGAAATCGGGCTCGATTTGGTGAGGTTTGAATGAACTCGAGTTGGTGCTTTGAGCGCACAAGATTTGCGATTCTGGTTGATTGGATAGGTTTGGGGCTCCAAGATTTCGGGCATAGCTTTTCTTAGAGACGCTTCTCATCTACCCAAAATTTGGGCTCAATCCGTCCAGCGGTTTGGGAGATCCGTCGATCGGAAGTTGGAGGTGTTTTTCGCGTGGGCTCGGAGGCTGTTTCTGGAGCCCTCGCGGACTGTCCGCCTGGGTGTCAGTTCGTCGAGTTCGTCGCGAGTTCTTGAGTCCCTTCGCTTTGATCCATCGAGTGCTTTGGTTTCGGTTGGAAGGAGTTTGCCGGACTGTCCGCCCGGGGTGGCCGGACTGTCCGCGAGGCTCGGACCATCCGCGGTGTTTGCCCGGACTGTCCGAATTTCCTCGGGAGTCACTGGAGGTTCGGAGTGCTTTTTCGGACTGTCCGCCCTGTAGCCGCGGACTGTCCACCCTGCCCTCGGGGACCGTCCGCCCGGCTCTTGCGGACTGTCCGCCTGGGGTTCTGCAGACTTGCTCGATTGGTTTGATTCTTGTCTAGTGCTTCCGCTTCTTGATTCGTGGCTTGTCTCTAGAACTTGTAGGCTTGTGTGTGCCTAGTTTAGCACCGCTCTTGTGTGTGCGAGTGCTCGGAGTGGCAATCGGGGCACAGGCCGTGTTCTCTCTTTGGAGAAGAATTTTTATAGGCTCCCATTCACTCCCCCCTCTCTGGTCTTCTATTCGGTCCTTCAATTGGTATCAGAGCCGATTGTGGATTCGTGTGACTCTAACGAGTCTAGGATCCATAGGGTCACAAAAGAGAAGGTGCGCTTTGCTTGCGGTTTTCGTTTGCACGTTTTGAGCCCTCCGATTTGGTGTTGCGCCTTTGAAAACCATAACATGAGATACCTTCAATGAAATAGGCATAACTTTTCGCTCAGTGCTCCGATTGAGCTCAAATTTTCACAACAGTTTGGTGACAAAACACAGTCCTTCACTCCAAAATTAAACACATCGAAGTGAGATACCACTTTCTGAGGGACAATGTTGAGAAAGGGAAGATATCCTTGTCCTATGTTCCTACCCAAGATCAGCTAGCTGACATTTTCACTAAACCACTTGACCAAGTTACCTTCACATGCTTGCGAGGTGAACTTGGAGTGTGTTTCCCTTTCTAGCTGGGTCTTGGAGCTTCTCATGTATATATGTGATATATGTATCATTTATTGCATTTCATGCATGCATTTTACATTTCTTTACAAAACCTGGTTGGATAGCCATCTTTGGATCATTTGTGCTAGGAAAAGCTTCTCTTATATAGTTTGATCACTATGATGTGCTATATATGAGATATGTGTATGCTTTGGGAATGGTGATGTGAATGCTATGCTCTTGATGGTTTTGTCATATATTTATGTTGAGATAGCTTTCTTTTTTGTGAAAATGCTAAAAATGCTTCACTCATGAGTAGATACTTGTCTATACTCAATTTGTGCTCAAATGGCTATATCATGTTTAGTTTGTGCTTTGAGTATCATGTTCTCCTTGCTTGGGGTCAAAGACCCATTTGTCATGGTAAATGTTTAGCCCATATGTTCACTTGTGGAGGGGCATAAGCTTCTTTTTGCCGCAAAGGCATTTTATGTACCATGTTTAAATTTAAAAATAAAATTGGTGTATGAATTGCCTTATGCTTGAAAAATGAGCTTTTAATCATGTCGTTATGCTTTGATGTATATATCTTGGGTGCTAAACCGTTGTATGTTGTCTACCATGAGAAGTCTCATTTTAAGAAGTGGACACATGGCTCTGGCTTTGACATGACATTTAGTAGCTTATGGGCATTTGCCGTGATCTTGTGATGAGAACATGTAATCTTGTATGAGCTATGTATGATCTTGTTTATTTTTGCTCAAATTACCATGGATAGGGCCTTGCTCATGAGATGAATGTTTCTTTGTGAAAATTGCTTAAAATTGCTTTTTGGCCATGTCACATGCTTATCTGTCTATACTAACTTGACGGCAATGCGCTAACTACACCATGACTACTTTGCTTGCTCTATGTCTCATTTGTAGCATTTTGTTGTGCTCTTTGTATATTTGAGAAGCTTGGTAGATTGTATATGCTTTGACATGCATTCTTCATGAAAACAAGGGGGAGAGCTTCATGATATCTTGATTCATGCATTGTCAACAAGGGGGAGACTATGTTTGAGAATTTGGGGAGAATTGGTATGCATTTGTGAGATGTTGCATGTGAGGAGAAAAATTTGAGAAAAGAGGTTGCATTTGCTCAGGGGGAGTTTGCATATGTGCAGGGGAGCTCCTTTGGTTTGCCTGAGTTTTGTGCTTTGTGGTGTGCTCTTTGTGAGCTTTGTTTTGTCTCGGCTGTGTTGAGCCGTTGCCCTTGCCTTTGGGGGCCGTGACTTAGTCTGGCGAGTGATCGTGGTTTTCGCTTGTTCTTTGGCTTTGGATCACTTGCTTGGAGGTTTGTGTTCGTGGCTGTTTTTCTTTTCTTTTTTCTCTATGTGATTTCTATGGGTGTTGTCAATGCACTTATCAAGGGGGAGATTGAGGACCAGGTGTGTCCGAAGACCAGTGGAGGGTCGCTCCTTAGTGATGAGTGATTGACAATATTGTGTGGACTGATGCTTGGCTAAGTGTGTAGGTACAGGTTGCGGTTTGACTCGTGTCGGTGCAGGTGAAGAACAAGCGCGAAAGCCCTTAGCCGTGGCGGCCTCCGGGTGATGGAGAGGCAAGTAGGCTTGGTTCGATGGACCCGGTGGCCGATGGGGTCAAGTGCGAGCCGTGCGGTGCAAGACTAGCGGGCTGAAGTCGCAAACATGGGCCGGTGCAAGGTAGCGGATCGAGGCCGAAGCTTGCTCACGAGGTTTGGTGGTTTGCCCACAAAACCATCGGTGGACGGTTTCTTGGTTTGGGCCGCAAAACCAAGTCGGAGGCCCGATGCGACGGAGACGGGGATCCGGGAGCGTCGGGAAGCTTCGACGCGAGGGGCACGTGGCGTGATCGCGAGGCTTGTGTTGATACTAAGCAAGGCCGCGGTGGAAGCGTGTCCGCTCGATGAAGACTTGACCAAAATGCCCCTGAGGGGTTGTATCTTCATTTCAAGTTGAAGGGGTAGCGTGGTCATTTGCCTCCTCCGGTGGACTTCGTATAAATAGTGGAGAGGTGGATGACATCTCTCTCTCTCTTGGACTCTAGGGTTTCCTCCCCCGGTAGATCGCTCTGGACTGCTTCTTTTCTTCTGTGTTCCTTAGGCTAGATTCTTGTATAGACTCTGACCTCTGGATGTATGGAAGCATTCGACGTTGCGGTGATCTCCTAGCTCTTTGTTATTTTCGTGTCATTTTCGAGGCTATTTTTGGGGAGTTTCGTTCTTCGCTCGATTCGTGGATTTAAGGGCGTTTTCTCTCGGATTTCTTTGAGGGGATCATGGGTGGATGCCTTGCGCATCTTTGTGTGTGATCTTGACCCCTCAAACGTCGGGAAACACCCTCAATTCGTGAGTTCTCAGTGAGAGCCCGAGTTCTTGGTGGTGGTTCATGTGATCCGCGATTCCCAATGTTTTAGTGAGTTAGAGGTCGAGATTTTTGGGGCATAGCTTCCTCGTGTGACGCTTATCATCTCCCCAAAATCTTGTGTTAAGAGCTCTAACCGTTTGGGAGATCCGGTGATGGATTTGGAGGCTTGACTTCACGGGGTCGTGTTGTTCCTGCTCCGTTCGTGAGCCGTAGACAGTCCGTGGGGCTGTGGCGGACAGTCCGCAGGACCTGTGTTCGTCGCAGTTCGTCGCGTGTTCGTGCGTATCCGCGTTTCGATCCGTTTCATCCCTAGGATTTTTTTGCAGGCGGTTTGCGGACTGTCCGCGTAGTATGGTCGGACCGTCCGCGAGGGTCTTTGTTTTGTCTTGGGTGGCTGCAGTTTGTCTGGGGTTTTCAGCGAGTTCAGCCGGACCGTCCGCCAGGTGGGGCCGGACTGTCCGCGAGGTGTCGGACCGTCCGCGGTGCTTGCCCGGACTGTCCGAATTTCCTCGATGCGCTACTGGAGGCTCGGTGCGTTATTGTGGACTGTCCGCCGTGTTCTCACGGACTGTCCGTGAGCTGCACGGACTGTCAGCCATACCCTTGCGGACCGTCCGCCAAGGCCTTTGCAGATTTGGCTAATTCTTTTGGTTCTTGTCTTGTGCTTCCGCGGTTTGTTTCAAGGCTTGTCTCTAGGAATTGTGGGCTTGTGTGTGCCTAGTCTAGAGCTTCTTTGGTGTGTGCGAGTACTCGGAGTGGCAATCAAGGTATAGGCCGAGTTCGACCTTCGGGAGGATTTTTTATCGGCTCCCATTCACTCCCCCCCTCTCTGGTCGCCTATTCGGTCCTTCAGTGGTGCTGCAAGTCGCGGTTGGGCCGGGCCGCACGATGCTGGAGGTGTTCACGCCGCACCTGGGAAGGCTCCACACCTGTGCAGCCACGCGCCGACGGATTGGGTCGTGCTGAGCAGGCGGAGCGCGAAGGACTCAACCCGTCCTTCTTCCGGGACAGGGCTTAGACAGCATGGAAAGAGGTTAAACGTGGAGATGAAGTGGTTTCGCGAACTGTTGGACGTCCTCTGCCCCGACAACCTCTCCGGTATGTTGGTTCCCAATCTACCTCCTCCGATTCCATCTTTCCCCTTTGACCAGACTTCTTCGTACTGTAACCTGGTTGTTGGTGGGTGAGAGTAGTAGCGGGTATAGCAGTAGAATGCAATTCTCGGCTAGCTAATTACGATCCCCAAGCCAAATAGCCAATAGGATGTTTTCTGAATTTTAAGATCTTGTACTACTCTAATCTATCTGCTTCTAGTTGCCAGTTTGAGCTGTAGCCTGCTTGGTTATTGAATGAATTCCTATTGAAACTTCACTGTTGTTTTGTTCGAGGTGTTTTCCCCTTCTCCTGAACCTCCAGTCATTTAAAAGGTCTGTGCCTAATGTTACAAGCTATTCATGTTCATTTTCTATCCATGATTTGAACAGTCCATGTCTAAACTTTCAAATCATTCATTTTCAAATTTTGGTCCATGATTGATATGAGGATGTGGAGACAGTCCATGTCCACTGTTGGGAGGTTAAAACATGTCGTAAATTTGGATGCATTTTACTTTTGTTTTTCACTTTTATGGGAAAGAAAATGCAGAACCAAATGGAGTCTTCAATTCTGACAGCAAATACGACTTTCTCTTCCATTGTTTCAGGTGACTTCATATATCTACAAAATTACAACACTCTTTTCAAAAGACTGCAAATGGTGTCTTCTCGAGCTGACAGAATATTGTGTGCATCTTTCATCATCATTCAGTCATCGGATCTGCACTCCACATGCAAACATACTGTCAATACAGCAATGCCTAAGTTTCATTCTCTAACCGCATCCATTGGGATTCATGTAAATATCTCAAGCAAGAATATGATCTCAAACTTTTAAACGTTTAAAGTAAGGAACGGGTAAATCCTGCTATGTAATTCCATCTGCATCTACTTGGTTTATGAGAATTGAGAAACCAAGTTGATATGTGCCTTGGTTTGTATATGATGAGTGATTGACCGGATGTTTTGAGGCTTTGTGTTGAGTGTGTTTCGTCGGGTTGTGTTGTCAGTTGTGTAACTTCATATGTTTATGTGGTGTGTTGTCAATGCACTCGTGAGGAGTGGTTGACAACATTGTGTGGACTGACTCTTGGCCTAGTATTACAGGTGTTGGTTGCGTCTTGGTTTGCGTTGGTGCAGGTGAAGAACAAGCGTGAAAGGTCTATGCCAAGGTGGCCTCCGGGGTGATGGAGAGACAAGTAGGCTTGGTTCGAGGGACCCAGTGGCCGACGGGATCAAGTGCGGGCCGGATGGTGCTAGAATAGCAAGACGAAGTCGTGGACATGGAGCCGGTGCATCGGTGGCGGCCAAGTCAAGGAACGAGGCAAGACCAAGTAGACCGTTCGGGCGCCGGAGGTGAAAGGCTTGGCGGGCTCGACGCTTGGCATGGTGAGGCCGGGCCGTGTACGCGGGGTTTGGTGGTTTGGCCACAAAACCATCGGAGGACGGTTTATTGGTTTGGGCCTCAAAACCAAGTCCGAAGGCCCAACGTGACGGAGACGGGGATCCGGGAGCGTCGGGAAGCTTCGAGGCGGGCGACACGCGGCTTGGTTTGCGTTGGTGCAGGTGAAGAACAAGCGTGAAAGGTCTATGCCAAGGTGGCCTCCGGGGTGATGGAGAGACATGTAGGCTTGGTTCGAGGGACCCGGTGGCCGACGGGATCAAGTGCGGGCCGGATGGTGCAAGAAGAGCAAGACGAAGTCGTGGACATGGAGCCGGTGCATCGGTGGCGGCCAAGTCAAGGAACGAGGCAAGACCAAGTAGACCGTCCGGGCGCCAGAGGTGAAAGGCTTGGCGGGCTCGACGCTTGGCGTGGTGAGGCCGGGCCGTGTACGCGGGGTTTGGTGGTTTGGCCACAAAACCATCGGAGGACGGTTTCTTGGTTTGGGCCTCAAAACCAAGTCTGAAGGCCCAACGCGATGGAGACGGGGATCCGGGAGCGTCAGGAAGCTTCGAGGCGGGCGACACGCGGCATGATCGAGGTGCTTGCGTCGGGAGGACGCGAAGGCCCGATGGATGCGTGGCCGTCTGATGGTGAACTTCATTTGCTGACCAAAATGCCCCTGTGAGGGCTTGTATTGTATCTCCTAGTATAGGGGCGCTCCGGTCTTTTCCGGAGGGCATATATATAGGAGGAGGGGGCTGAATTTTCAGCCAACTCTTTGGCTTAGTTGGTGGGAGTGCTCTTTCTTTTTGGGGTGCTCTTGGGGAGAGAGGGAGAGGAGAGTGTGTGGCTCTTTGTTTGGAGCTTTTTGCCAGATTTGCAATTCTTGGAGTGGCTTATAACCGATTGGACAAGAAATTCTTAGTGAAGTCTTCATATCAATCTTGTGCCAAATCCTTTGCTCCCGGCGGATTTAATTCTATCTCCTTCTAAATTCCCGAGTTGGTTTTTGTGCTATTTTCGGCGTTTTTCGGTTCGATCCTTGTGCGTTGATTTCTAGGCCGTTTCTCTCCGGATTCCTTTGAGGGGATCATGGGTGGATGTCTTGCACATCTTTGGTGATGATCTTGACCCCTCAAGCACCGGAAATCGAGCTCGATTTGGTGAGGTGTGAATGAACTCGAGTTGGTGCTTTGAGCGCACGAGATTTGCGATTCCGGTTGATTGGATAGGTTTGGGGCTCCAAGATTTTGGGCATAGCTTTTCTTAGAGACGCTTCTCATCTACCCAAAATTTGGGCTCAATCCGTCCAGCGGTTTAGGAGATCCGTCGATCGGAAGTTGGAGGTGTTTTTCGCGCGGGCTCGGTGGCTGTTTCTGGAGCCCTCGCGGACTGTCCGCCCGGGTGTCAGTTCGTCGAGTTCGTCGCGAGTTCTTGAGTCCCTTCGCTTTGATCCATCGAGTGCTTTGGTTTCGGTTGGAAGGAGTTTGCCAGACTGTCCGCCCGGGGTGGCCGGACTATCCGCGAGGCTCAGACCGTCCGCGGTGTTTGCCCGGACTGTCCGAATTTCCTCGGGAGTCACTGGAGGTTCGGAGTGCTTTTTTGTACTGTCCGCCCTGTAGCCGCGGACTGTCCGCCCTGCCCTCACGGACCGTCCGCCCGACTCTTGCGGACTGTCCGCCTGGGGTTCTGCAGACTTGCTCGATTGGTTTGATTCTTTTCTAGTGCTTCCGCTTCTTGATTCGTGGCTTGTCTCTAGAACTTGTAGGCTTGTGTGTGCCTAGTTTAGCACCGCTCTTGTGTGTGCGAGTGCTCGGAGTGGCAATCGGGGCATAGGCCGTGTTCTCTCTTTGGAGAAGAATTTTTATAGGCTCCCATTCACTCCCCCCCCCCTCTCTAGTCGCCTATTCGGTCCTTCAAGAATTAGTAAAAAACTTAGCAACAATAGCGCCACTTTATTACAGAGATTGTGTTCTTTTGTCCAGTAGTGTGTTTCGTTAACTAAATTTTATAAGATGGTCAAATTTGTGTCTGTAGGGGAAATTTTAGAATCAGAAAATGCTAAATGATTTACCAATAGAGCTGACACCAAAGTTCAAATATGTGTAAGATTAAATTTACTCATCTAGGAAGTATCTTTTTACTTTAATGTCTTAAATACAATGTTCTACTGAAAAAGAGAACCCTTCCTATTAGGTTGGTTAGTACTCCATAGTGTTGTTGCCTATTTTTACTAAGATGAGATAGTAAGATACATTCTATACAGTTTTGCCCTCTCCAATTAGGAAAATTTTAAACAAACTTACAGTTCATTCCTTACATACCTATCAAACTAAGACCACAATAGTTTGTTGATCTCTATTAAGATTTTAATGTTCTTGATTAGTGCTCCAAGTTTAATCTAATTATATTTCAGAATTATGGGTTTTTAATTGGCTTTGTTGGCCTACTTCCTTCTTGCATAATAGATTTGAAGAGTTCGTTCTTCTGATGATTTGGTTCTTCTAGCTATCTTCCTAACTTGGCTTATAGCTTAATGTTACCTGCAGTACTAAGGTTACATTGTTTTGAAAATGTAGATCTACCTTTTGCAATTCCACATGCAGTAGATGGAAACAATCCTAGGACCCTATTGCATGAAACTCTAATCTTCAACAGTGTTGCCTGTCCTCCGGCTTGTGTAGGGACTATCGCTTTGGTGGAACCATCAGGGTAAAGCCGGTCTAGGGTAGCTTTTAGAGATCTCACAAACACACCAAGCCAAGGTGAGGATACAGTTGGACATTTGATTTCAAAAAATGCATTACTTGGAGTTACAAGGTTACATTTTTTAGAAAATGTAGAGCTGCCTTTTGAAATTGCACTCTTTTTTGATTGACTAAAAGTTTTGTATTCTTACTCCGAGGGCTGCAAATTCTTTATGTTTACTTCACTAATTAATTCAGACAATTAAAACTGAATTTAAATGTCATATCAATTAATTAGAACTAAAAATAATGTTTGCTCTACGAGTCAGGGTCCAATAGCAAGGTTTTCGATTCATAGGTCAATGATTATAGTTTTACTAAAGCACGCCAATGATTTTTTAGGAGGAAGCTTGAATTTGAGGAGGAGCATGCGAATGGTGGAAGATGGTGAACATGAAGGCAGCGTTTGCTGCTGCAGTAGACATAGGTTATATAATTCGAATGAGTTCAAACTGTGTGCTGGATACATTATGTGTTATACCAATGGTTGTGTTTAAGTTTAGTTTGACATTTGGTGTGTTTCATCAAAGATTTGTACGAACAAATTATATTTCATTTTAATGGATATTGATGCTTCATTCATTATGTATTTATCATTTTGCGATTATTGATTTAAGCTACCAAACAAAAAAGAGAAACTATCTCTTCCAACTATTAAAAAGATAATGGTGGCAATAGAGGAACCTACCTGTAGCAACCAGTTAGTAACATGGCAATAGATGACCTATATGTAGCAACCAACCTAAGTAACGTGGCAATAGCTTATGCTATCTATAGCAACCATTCAGAAATGTGGCAATAGACGACCTCTCTGTAGCAACCAACCTAAAGAGACATTGCAATAGCCTAAGCCACCTGTAGCAACCATTTAGGCGACGTGGTAATAGAGAAGCTCTATTGCAATCCTTTCTCCGTGTAGCAATAACCACTCTTGCAACACTCGTGTTGCGTTGTGATTGCATTGTGTTGCTACACGACCAGTGTGTCGCAATACGTATCGCTAGCAACACCTAGTTCGTTGCAATTGATACTATTTCCACACCCATAGTGGTTGCAACTGCTATTGTTACAACACTCACCAAGTGTTGCAAAAGCATTAAAAGTGTTGCAATAGAGGGGTTGTGTGTCGCAACTAAAACGTAACCTGTTGCATTAAGCTATTGCTACAGTTACAAGTACAATGACATTTAACCAAAAAAATGGTAGCAAAAGTATTATTGCTACCATTTTTGGGTCTTTTGCAACACTTTCTCGGCGTTGCATTTGATCGAAAACCTTGTAGTGCTTGGAAGCTTTCTTGGACTTGGGCATGATTTGTAATTCACGTGCCATGATCTTGCTCAAGATTTGAGAAGGCTTCAACTCTTCAAGCTTCTTCTCATAGATGATAGCTTTCACCAAGTCATAATCGGGCTTCCAGAGACTTTGAAGGATCTTGCGGTTCATGTTCAAGTCTGTGATGTCCTTCACACCTAAAGCATTAATCTCATTGACAAGAACATTTAGGCGTGAGTACATAGATTCAGCATTTTCATTCTCAAGTTGCTTAAAACTATTGAATTCCTGAAGGAGACAACCGTAGCGTTCATTAGCTACTTCTTTTGAACCCTCATTTTGTTCCTTGATGGTATTCCATAGCACAAGAGCATTTTCACTAGTAAAAACTCTATTGAAAACACCTATATCGAGAGAGGATAAAATGATACTCTTTGCAATAACATCAAATTGCTTTTCCTTCCTAGTACCATTTCTAACACCCTCATTAGTGACCCTCCAAACATCAAGATCCTTAGCTTGTAAATAAGCTTCCATGAGGATCTTCCAACGAGAGTAACCTGTGCCATCGAAATGTGGAGCCAAACCTATGGTATCCACCCCTTTCATCCTCTAAAGAGCAACTCACTAAGCGGTGAAGCCTAACCGATCCAATGAGCCGGTTTTCACAAATTGTCAATCGAATTGGCGTATCCTTGTGAAGGAAGTGAGTCCCGGCTCTGATACCACTTGTAAGGAATCGGATGCTCGTAGCCTAAGAGGGGGAGGGGGTGAATTAGACAACATAAAACCGTAACCTATGGATTTCACTATTTTGCATAAAAACATGAACTAGAACATGCTACCTAGATGTGCAACTAAGGTTGTTCTAGTGTGAAACTCCCATCCCAAAATAAGTTTTGCAACCTATAGCCAATCCTAGCAAGATACTACTCTAGGAAAGTAAAGGCAAATAAGGATTGCAAGAATGTAATGCGGAAACGTAATGGGGGATGAGAGGAAGCAAACTCTTGACACGTGATTTATCCCGTGGTATCGGTAGGCACTGAGCCACCCCTAGTCCACGTTGTTGAAGCACTCCACACAAGAGTATTGCTTCGCAGTCACAAAGTCTGTCCCAAGAGCACCATTTGACTACCCGCAAAGGCTCGCCACAAAGGCACTCGCCAAGCTCCCTTTGGTCACCTTGATGCCACCTCCACTAAGGAGCTTCTCCACCCGGGAAGGGGGTCTCCACGTCCCTCGCATAAAGTGTCCTTGCCGCTCCACACCAAGCCGGAGGGTCGAAGACATTTGCCGGAGAGCCACCTAGGCTCCAAGGCTTCTGGCGCACCTCGTACAGCTTGATCCACTCAAGAATCACCTCACAAGGTAGGCACACCTTGCACTCACTCAGCTCTAAGCTAAGCCTAACACTAAGCACACACACAAAGCATGTGCAAGCCTATGGATGAGCAATTTAGCACATGGATGGCTTGGATATGATCTTCTATGTGTCTTAAACTCCTCTGGTATTCCTCAGCATCTTCTCTCTTCAAATGGGTGAGTGTAGGGGGTATAAATAGCCCAAGCCGTCCAAAGAGCCGTTGGCTAACGACCACTGAAAAATATAGCGTCGGATGAACCGATGCTAGTATTCCAGGGACATCGGTTCATCCGGTGCCCCTTCCATGTCACTTAGCTGTTGCAATCCACTGACATAGTTGTTCCGATACATAGACCGATGGGTTCCTCACTTAACCTTCGGTTCATCCAGTGCTAAAGGATTTCTTCCAAAAACCTTACTGTTAGCTTCTTTGGTGCCGTCAAATGAACCGTCGCTCAATCCCATATATCCATCGGTTCATCCAGTGCTGAAGAGCTTCAGGCCCGAACCTCTCTATTAGCAAACATACGGTCGCCGGATGAACCGCTGCTACACCATCGTTTCATCCGGTGCTGCCAACCCAGCTGCTTCTCTTCCAGGAATTCATCCGGTGCAAGTAAAACAGGGGGCGTCGGTTCATCTGGTGGTCCATGTTGACTTGGGTCTTCCTCTGTAGTGTACTCCTTCATCCGGCCATTGCACCGACGCCTTCTTCCAAGATACCATCATTTCATCCGACGATGCTCTTTTCTTGTTTTTCTTCTTGTCGGTTTTGCCTCAAAAATATATGCTATCTTCTCATTTTGGCATGTGGTATTTTTGCATACTTGGGACCTAGATATGTCTACAAAGACATGCTCAACAATATAGTTAGTCCCATTGATCATGTTGTCATTAATCACCAAAATCAAACTTGAACAAATGGCATATGAGGCCATGTTCGCTACAATCTCCCCCTTTTGGTTATTTATGACAACACAATCAAAGCAAGCATAAATTTGCAAGAATTAACAAAATTGAACGACTTACACTTGCTTGGATGCTTACCATCATCCAACTCCCCCTAGATGGGTTCTCCCTTTTTCATGATCTTCTCTTCACATATAGCTTGCTACTTCCCCCGTTGGAAACATGGCTTGCTTTGGCTCCAAATTCTCCCCCTTTGGAATAAAATCTCCAAAAAGTGTCCAAAACAAAAGAGTCTCCAAAGGAAATTTAGCAAGACCTCCGGGGGATTCTTCCTCTCTACCTTGTTGGCACAACATTGAGATGAGCCACATGAAAATGATATCACTTGGGGATGACACCACTTTGAAAGAAGCTTGCAAAGAAGACACTTGGGGTACCACAAGGATTAGGAATGTATGAGTTCATTGCCTTTGAACTTATATAGAGACATAAGCTCGCAAGGACATGACTCAATAGCATGAAGCTCATATTGCTATATTCACTCTCTTAGAGATGTTAGATCACATTTAGAGTGAAATAGCATTCTCTTAGAATGAAAAACCGCACCGGAACACGCCACCAAGGGACTACACAAGATAAGGTTGAAACAATGTTAGTCCTACAAACAAACCATAGGATGAGCTCCCCCTAAATGTGTGCATTTAGTGTTTGAATCACCAACCAAATGTATGCACATTGTTTATGACAACAAAAGGGAAGCTAACCCTATAGCTTGCTCATGATGCAAAGAGATATATATGAAAACATGCATCATGAAAGAAACAAGTGTAGCTTTCCTACACACTAATCAAACCATGTAGATTGCTCATGGGTTATCACATGACATAAGCAACCTACCATATGTAAACAACTAGGCATAGCAACAAATGCAACCTAAACAAGGCAATGGAGCTAGAGTGATACATGAGATGAGTTATAGTTTCCATTACCTTAACCGGGGAGCTTGGGCAACACATGTCCAAACTTGCAAGCTTGGCTTCTAGACTTGAATCTTCACTTCTTCTTTGTCCCAAGCCTCCCAAGTTCCCGCGCATATAGCCTTCACGTGGCCTTAAGAATCCAAACCATTTGAGGCCCCTTCATATTGGTGATGACTTCCTTGGGCACCCAAATGGGTTGATTCCAACCCCACTCCCTCAACTTCCCAACCTTGTTTGCAACCACCTTGCCATTAGCCTCCTTTTTGATGGCATAGGAGTTGCTCTTGATCTTGTTCTTGCGGTTGGGCTTGGTGTAGATGAGAGAGCTCTTGATGGTTGTGTTCATCTTCTTCTTCTCACCCTTGTCCATCTTCTTGATGAATTGAGGGCATTTGTAGAACTTGTGCCCTTCTTCATGACACTTGTAGCAAGTCACGGTTGATCCCTTCTCAAGCTTCTTCACCATGTCATCACGGTTATGTTGAGAAGGTTGGTGTTGGGATTTTGGAAATCCCAATCAGACGGATAGAGGGAGGAATGATGAAAGCACTTGAGACAATTGAACAAGAAACCAATGAACACAAAGGCCAAGCTCCTCCCTCTTCCACCTCTTGGGTCCTATTTATAGGAAGAGGAGCCTCACCCTCCTTCACCCCTTGGGTCCTATTTATAGGAAGAGGAGGCACCCTCCCCTTCAAACCCTAGGAGAGAGGAGGTGGCTGTTTATATTATTTCCATCGGTGGGCTTGAATATTACATTTGGGTCCTTAACTATTACAATTGAGCCCCTGGATGTTATAATCAGGTCCTTGGCCCTTACAAATACGCTCTTATACCCGTTATTTGGGCCTCTTTTATACACATGGGGGTCCCTAGCCTTAGGTATCCTAAGGCGCACCCCCAACAGTAGCCCCTCAACTATTTAGTCTTGGCCGGTACAACAAGACCTAATAGTTGTTCCTGTTTAAAAGAGGCCCAACACAACTTAGACTTTGATTGTAGAAGAAATGTCCTCTACAACCTTCCCGTGTGCACCTCGCTAAAAACTCCATCCCAAAAACCCTGTGGGAAAAAAGGGCATGGAGAAAAGAGTATGCACATTCTCGGGTTTACATGTTCTAACTCCAAATCACATGTCTCTAGGTGTCTTGAATGATGAACTTTGATATCTATGGCTTCATTCTCAAGCTTTGTTCTGGAGACCTTTCTTCAAGAGTTGACGTTGTCACCGCTGAAGTTAGCTTCAACATCTTCATGCCTTCTCTCATGAGCACCAGACAACTAGGATGGACTGGTTCACCAGTACACCCCCACCCCTCTTGGCTGGTGTTCATGAGAGAAGCTCTATATGTAGTGGAAGTAGTCTGGTTGAGCCCTTCAAGTTGATGTAATGGGAAACTTGAGGTTGAGGATGATGCGGAGGTTGATGGTCGTGCCTAGGGAGATTCCGAGGGCGAGTCCCTTAAGGCGATGCCGAGGTCGATAGAGATTCCGGAGGAGAGCCCCTTGAGCCGTTGTAATGATGTCGAGGTTGACAAAGATTCAGAGGGCGAGCCCCTTACGCTGTTGTTTCCAGAAATGCTAAATCGAGGGTTTCATAGATTCCGATAATGAGCCGCTTGAGCCTAAAAGCTTTTTCTCCAAAACTGAAAAGGAGCCTCGAGCAAAAAAGGGAGCTGCAAGTTAACAAGTAATTTGTTAATAAGCTAATATTAGTTTGTAATCAATTGGCTAGTAAGGAGCAAGCTAAAAAAGCAAGTGTGCAATTCCGAGCATTGATGACGACCATTGGTTATATGTATATGTGAGTGCGCGTAAAACACTGTGAAAATGAGTTATTTTATGCCATAGAGAGAGTTTGTACCAGATGTCTTAGTAAAATGTATGATATTTCTTACTAGTTAGTATAACTTGCATGTTACATAAAATTAGCAAAAAAATTAAAAAGAAACGAATTTTGACTATATATTAAAGATAGGTGAATACTTATCTGAGAAAGCTTGTAAGCTGCTTCGAAGTTTAGTTCCGTAGTTTTGCATATTCGAGGTATAACCAGCCTCTAGTAGGAAAACTTGTTTTTGTTTCTTCAGTATGATGCCAAACTCGGGCGGAAAGCACGGAAGTATTTTCTAGAATTCCTTGAACTGGGCATATAAAAAATCCATATTCTCTTAGCTACTAGGTTCGGCACTTGCAGCACATCTCGGTGCTGACCGCGGAGAGGTTCAGTTTGCCCTTGAGGGTTGCTTGCCGTAATTCTTGATTTCTAGAGATTCTGAGGTTGGCTTGACTTAGAGAAAAATATCCAAACAAAATAATTGCTTCTTCTTGACTGGCTTCGGATGTCATGCAACGACATTTTTTTTTTGATGTATGCAATTCTTGTCTGACAAGACTTGAGTTTCTGAGCTGCTCGAAGTTAAGGATCTAGGGGAAACGCAACCATCTCGGCATCATGAAAAGTCTAGAGTTTTGCGAACGTTGCCTTACACACTTGTGAACTTTAGATTTTTGGAATTGAAAGTCATAAACAGAAATCCTTAAAGACTCCTTTGGTGGGCTTCAAAGATGAGAATGGATCCTGAAAATTCAGCATTCAGCATCCTTCCTTTTTCTTAAATTCCAAAAACCCTCAGATTCCCGGAACTTCTTAGATTCCTGAAACTTCTCAGATTCCTAAAACTAATCTTTTTCCTGAAAGATCACAAAAAACAAAGAAAACAGAGGTTGCTCGGGGACTTTACTTCTCCGAGGGTCATATTCAAGCAAGGAAACAGGTGATTCCCACAGCCTCGTGAGTTAAGATTCTAAGAAACTCCTCTATCACTAATAAGGAGGACGAGATCCAGACTATTGCTGCATGCGTTCCGTAAATCATAGACTGTGGATTCGAAACTCAAAATAAAACCACAACTTTACAAAATCTTTGAATGGAATCTGCGCGATTTGCTAATCTTGAATCCTGAAAGGAAAAAGTTCAAGAAACACGGGGACTTCAAACATAGCATCCTCTAGGGTCACATGTGCTCTCAAGATTATGTTCTGGAAACTTTCCCTATCCTCAAGTTCGAAAATAATTGTTTCATATCTTTCGAAACTCACATAAGGTAGTAAATCTATATCACAAGATATTAAGAAACCTTGAGTTATAATATTTCTAGAGTTGGTGGAGAGAAACAAGCAATGAAAAGAAAAGTTGATGTGTTTTGTGGACGAATGTGGATAGTTGGAAAGACGTGGAGTCACAGCCCCAAGCATCTTTTTTTTTTGAGTTTGAAAATATGGCCACAACAAACTATTGTCCTTGAGGCCCCCTAGTTTTTAGAAATTAGCCCATACAACTTATTGTTGCCTCTATTGGGTCATAATGATAAACTTTGGAACTCAGTCCATACAATTTATTGCTGCCCCCTCTGGGCCTTGATCGAAATCTTGGGGTATGGCCACAACTTATTATTGCCTCCTGGCCTTGTGGTTTTTGGGATAACCATGCTCTTTTGGGGATATGGATGCAACTTCCTGTTGCATCCTGGCCTCATGGTTTTTCTGGGTAACCACACTTTTTGGGATATGGCCGCAACTTCCCGTTGCCTTCTGGCCTCGTGGTTTTTCTGGGTAACCACACTTTTTTGGGATATGGCCGCAACTTCCTGTTGCCTTTGGCTTAAAGTAAAAATGAGAATAAATCATGTAATGTAATGCTTTTGATGCATGCTGATGCATATGAATGAAAATGCTTGCATGTGCATAGATTTATCTCATGGTAGAGGGGAATGTTCAACGTAATAGTGTCCTAAATTGCCTTGATCAGCTTCCAAAGATTATAACTTGGTGGTTTGAGAGCCATTCTTTTCATAATAGTCCATTAACCAATAGATATAATTCCAATGGATGATGAAAACCAAGTGCTGAGATAATTCCAATGAATAACGAAATCCAAATGTGTATCTGAACCAAAGTATCATGTTCCAATTTGATGAAAACCAATATACCTGCAAAGGAGAAAGCATCGGTATTTTTTGAAGGATGTTTCGATCAGAAACATAATAGCATCACAAATAAAGAGATAAGTCAACAAAAGATTGATGGATAGCTTTTGTGGACTTACTTCCAGTTTTAGTCGATATAGCAACTCTTGGTTGCTTCGACTATTAACTTTGCACTTAGCTCTATGGGGGAAGTTTTTAGTAAAAGCGAACTATATTCTAAAGTGTTAACAATATTCTGGAAAGCTTCAGCAATTGGATATGCACGTGGTGCAAAAACGATCACATAATTGCCTAAACTAGTTTTACTAGCAAAGGAATACTCATATTGGTGAAGTCCTGCAGGATAGCAAAAAAATTTCTAAGGAATAGACAAAGAATTTCTCAGTGTAGCCCCTCTAGGGCTCTAGAGAAAATTTTAACATAGCAAAAACTTCTAAAGGAGATGAGAATACGCAAGTATGAATAAATTGTGTATTTTTAAAGGATACAGCCTGCGAACATAGGAGTTAGCATAGATAATAAGTATACTATTATTTTATGAGTTTCTGCTTGAGGTTGCGATGTTCCGAGATTCCAAAATTCCTCTTTTACGCTGATTCACAGAATCGTCCACATTCTTGAAAAAGTAAACACAATCACAACTGAAATTTTGCAAACAGTTGAAGCTCGGGAATCAATGAGAAGAAGGTGTTGCTCAAAAGTGATAAAAATCACCACCGAGGGTGATGAGGTGAAAATGGTAGTGCCAAAAATCATGCCCAACACTTTCGATCTTTCAAAAAATATTTTTGGTTGTGGTAATCGTGGACTTTGTTTCTTGCAGGCTGCTCACTCCAAGATTCCAAGATTTCGCTTGTTCTAGGATTTTGAGATTTTTTTTCATTCTGAGATTTTGAGAGTTTGAGATTCCTAGATTTTGCTTGTTCCGAGATTTCGAGATTCTCGTTCTGAGATTCCGAGATTCTTGAGATTCTGGTAAATCACTTCCTAGGGTGATGGAAAGATCATACCTACAACAAAAATCATGTCTAGTAACTTCGATCTTTGGAAGAAATTTTTTGGCTATGGTAGTCATGAACTTTTTTCGTGTTATGAGATTCCAAGATTTTTGAGATTCCGAGAAATCACCTCCTAGGGTGATGGAAAGATCATACCTACAACAAAAATCATGTCTGGTACTCTTTGGAAGAAATTTTTTTGTCGTGGGAATCATTGTTTTCTTACTATTTTCCTACTCGAGGTTAAGAACCTTTCAAAGAATATTCAACAAACCAGACTCTTGTCAGAATAGGCTAAAAATGCAAATATTTGCTTTAGAAAATATCTTTGTTCTCCACTCGAGGTTCACAAAAGTTAGGAAGTTTATAAACATGAAAGATCATAGACCCCTAGTACAAAAATAACCAGAAGTTTTCATAGAAACAAGAAAACCAAACGAGTGGGCAAAGGTTTCTGAGATTTCTGAGATTTCGAGATTTCTGAGATTTTATGATTTCCGAGATTTTTGAGATTCCTAGAAATCATCTGTTCTGAGGTTCCAAGATTTTCGAGATTCTGATATTTCTGAGATTTCTCAGATTTCAAGGTTTCTAAGACTTCTCTCATTCTGAGATTTCGAGAAATCACCTCATAGGGTGATGGAAAGATCACACGGGCAACAAACATCATGTCTAGTACCTTCGATCTTTGTAAGAAATGTTTTGGCTATGGAAATCATGAACTTTTTTTGTGCATATTCCGAGATTTTGATATTTTTGAGATTTCTCTCATTCTGAGATTCTGAGATTTTTCTCGTTCCGAGATTCTGAGATTTTGAGATTTCTCTCGGATTCCGAGATTTTGAGATTTTGAGATTTCTCTCGGATTCCGAGATTCTGAGATTTTCGAGATTTCGAGATTTTTGAGATTCTGAGAAATCACCTCCTAGGGTGATGGAAAGACCACACCAGCGACAAATATCATGTCTAGCACTTTCGAATTTTGGAAGAAATGTTTTGGCTATGGTAATCGTGAACTTTTTTCGTGTTCCAAGATTCTGATATTTTTGAGATTTCTCTCGTTCTGAGATTCTGAGATTTTTCTTCTTCTGAGATTCCAAGATTTTTCTTCTTCTAAGTTTCGAGATTTTTCATCTTTTGAGATTCCAAGATTTTTCTTCTTCTGAGATTCTAAGATTTTTCTTCGTTTGAGATTCCGAGACTTTTCTTCTTCTGAGATTCCAAGATTTTTCTTCTTTTGAGATTCTGAGACTTTTCTTCTTCTGAGATTCCAAGATTTTTCTTCTTTTGAGATTTCGAGATTTCTAGATTTCTGAAATTTTGAGATTCCGAAATTTTTTTATTCCGAGATTCCGAGGGTGCTCAACGAAAACTTCTAGACTTTTACGACTAAATGGAATCCTTCGATTCTTGAAATCTCTTTTTCTGTCATGATAATCGTGAATTTTATTTCGTGCAAGACCACGGTGGGCGCCACTGTTGGGATTTTGGAAATCCCAATCAGACGGATAGAGGGAGGAATGATGAAAGCACTTGAGACAATTGAACAAGAAACCAATGAACACAAAGGCCAAGCTCCCCCCTCTTCCACCTCTTGGGTCCTATTTATAGGAAGAGGAGCCTCTCCCTCCTTCACCCCTTGGGTCCTATTTATAGGAAGAGGAGGCACCCTCCCCTTCAAACCCTAGGAGAGAGGAGGTGGCTATTTATATTATTTCCATCGGTGGGCTTGAATATTACATTTGGGTCCTTAACTATTACAATTGAGTCCCTGGATGTTATAATCAGGTCCTTAGCCCTTACAAATACGCTCTTATACCCGTTATTTGGGCCTCTTTTATACACATGGGGGTCCCTAGCCTTAGGTATCCTAAGGCGCACCCCCAACAGTTGGACATTGCCCTTCATGTCTTGAGAGGCTTCTACTTTTTCCTCATTGTTCTTGCCCTTGCCCATCAAGCTAACCAACTTCTCTCGGAGCCATTTTACTTCTTGCTTAAGCTCATCATTCTTAATGCTCATAATCACAACATTCTCATTGCAAGATGGTGAGTAAGATTCATCAATTAAATCAATGCAAGAAGTTGAAGCATCTACCTTGGATATAGGAATTGCGCAAGGGATAGATGATTCATTGAGCTCAAAGAAATCATTAGTTTTAATCTCAATGCTCTCTTGCTTAGATTTTAACTCTTCATGCTTCTCACTAAGCAATTTGAATTTGCACAACAAATGTTCATAATTTGTAGCAAGGGTAGCACTAAGATCATTGAGAGCATTAAGTTCTTTTATTTCATTAGCTTGTTTGTCAAGGATTTCTTTTTGCTCATTATCTAGCTCAACAAGATCATTAATTGAGGTAGAATCGGATTCATCATCACTTACATCGCTCTCCATACCTTGGGCCATAAGGCACATGTGTGATGATGATAGGGGACCTTGCATGAAGCGGGTGGTGAAATTTTTGTTTGATTCATCGCTTGGGCTACATGAACTTGATTCTCCACCAGTTGTCCACTCACCGATGGCGGTGAATTCTTCTTGCTTCGGCTTCCTCTCCTTGACCACCTTCTTCTTGCGCTTGATCTTGGTGAACTTGATGTGTTGATGATGACACCCTTCTCTCAAGTGGATGTTGTAGCTGTACATGTTGACTTTCTTTACATACTTGAATATCTTCTTCACGTATATGGCAACCATCGACTCGACCTCTTCATCACTTAAGGAGCCTTCATCGTCATCACCATCATCGTCTTCACTTGAGCTTCCATGAATTGCCATCCTTCTCAACTTCTTCTCTTGTTGGCTCGAAAGAGCAAGGCTTGTGGTTGGAGAAGATGATTCTTGGGGTGTTGCCTTGAGCTCAACTTTTGGTTCTTCCTTTGTCTTGAGCCCATCCTTGGAAGCTTTCTTGGACTTGGGCATGATTCGTAATTCATGTGCCATGATCTAGCTCAAGATTTGAGAAGGCTTCAACTCTTCAAGCTTCTTTTCATAGATGATAGCTTTCACCAAGTCATAATCGGGCTTCCGGAGACTTTGAAGGATCTTGCGGTTCATGTTCCAGTCTGTGATGTCCTTCACACCTAAAGCATTAATCTCATTGACAAGAACATTTAGGCGTTAGTACATAGATTCGGCATTTTCATTCTCAAGTTGCTTAAAACTATTGAATTCCTCAAGGAGACAACTGTGGTGTTCATTAGCTACTTCTTTTGAACCCTCATTTTGTTCCTTGATGGTATTCCATAGCACATGAGCATTTTCACTAGTAAAAACTCTATTGAAAACACCTACATCTAGAGAGGATAAAATGATACTCTTTGCAATAATATCAAATTACTTTTCCTTCCTAGTACCATTTCTAACACCCTCATTAGTGACCCTCCAAACATCAAGATCCTTAGCTTGTAAATAAGCTTCCATGAGGACCTTCCAACGAGAGTAACCTGTGCCATCGAAATGTGGAGCCAAACCTATGGTATCCACCCTTTTCATCCTCTAAAGAGCAACTCACTAAGCGGTGAAGCCTAACCGATCCAATGAGCCGGTTTTCACAAATTGCCAATCGAATTGGCGTATCCTTGTGAAGGAAGTGAGTCCCGGATCCGATACCACTTGTAAGGAATTGGATGCTCGTAGCCTAAGAGGGGGAGGGGGTGAATTAGGCAACTTAAAACCTTAACCTATGGATTTCACTATTTTGCATAAAACATCAACTAGAACATGCTACCTAGATGTGCAACTGAGGTTGTTCTAGTGTGAAACTCCCATCCCAAAACAAGTTTTGCAACCTATATCCAATCCTAGCAAGATACTACTCTAGCAAAGTAAAGGCAAACAAGGATTGCAAGAATGTAATGCGGAAACGTAAAGGGGGATGAGAGGAAGCAAACTCTTGACACGCGATTTATCCCGTGGTATCGGTAGGCACTAAGCCACCCCTAGTCCACTTTGTTGAAGCACTCCACACAAGAGTATTGCTTCCCGATCACCAAGTCTCCCCCAAGAGCACCACTTGACTAGCCACAAAGGCTCGCCACAAAGGCACTCGCCAAGCTCCCTTGGTCACCTTGATGCCGCCTCTACTAAGGAGCTTCTCCACCAAGGGAAGGGGGTGTCCACGTCCCCGCATAAAGTGTCCTTGCCGCTCCACACCAAGCCGTAGGGTCGAAGACGTTTGACGGAGAGCCACCTAGGCTGCAAGGCTTCCGACGCACCTTGTACAGCTTGATCCACTCGAGAATCACCTCACAAGGTAGGCACACCTTACACTCACTCAGCTCTAAGCTAAGCCTAACACTAAGCACACAGACAAAGCATGTGCAAGTCTATGGATGAGCAATTTAGCACATGGATGGCTTGGATATGATCTTCTATGTGTCTTGAACTCCTCTGGTATTCCTCAGCATCCTCTCTCTTCAAATGGGTGAGTGGAGGGTGTATAAATAGCCCAAGGTGTCCAAAGAGCCGTTGGCTAACGACCACTGAAAAATATAGCGTCGGATGAATTGATGCTAGTATTCCAGGGCCATCGATTCATCCGGTGCCCCATCCATGTCACTTAGCCGTTACAATCCAGTGACACAGTTGTTCCGACGCATAGACCGACGAGTTCCTCACTTAACTGTCGGTTCATCCGGTGCTGAAGGATTTCTTCAAAAAACCTTATTGTTAGCTTCTTTGGTGCTGTCGGATGAACCGTCGCTCAATCTCTTATATCCATCGGTTCATCCGGTGCTGAAGAGCTTCACACTCGAACCTCTCAGTTAGCAAACATAAGGTCGCCGGATGAACCGCTGCTACACTGTCGTTTCATCCGGTGCTGCCAACCCAGCTGCTTCTCCTTCATGAATTCATCCAGCACATGTAAAACAGGGGGCGTTGGTTCATCTGATGGTCCATGTTGACTTGGGTCTTCCTCCACAGTGTACTCCTTCATCCGGGTATTGCACCGACACCGTCTTCCAAGGTATCGTCGTTTCATTCGACTGTGCTCTTTTCTTCTTTTTCGTCTTGCCGGTTTTGCCTCAAAAATATATGTCTACAATGAAATTGGCATGTGGTATTTTTGCATACTTGGGACCTAGAAATTTCTACAAAGATATGCTCAACAATATAGTTAGTCCCATTGATCATGTTGTCATTAATCACCAAAATCAAACTTGAACAAATGGCATATGAGGCCATGTTCGCTACAGAGGCTTGCGTGGAGATGAAACGGATTGCAGCTAGCGAGCGTCCGACCGATGGCGAAGATGACCGAAGTTCCCAAAGTGCCCTTGGTGGGCTTGTATCTTAAGTTAAGTAAGTAGGGGTAATTTGTTCATTGGTCGCCCTCCATATAAACTCAAGTGAGAGGAGATGTCACCCACCACTTGGAACCCTAGTTCATTTGCTTTCTTTCTTTGTTTTCCTTAGGCCTAGCTTGACAGCTTCATGAGAGATCTTGTGAGAGGGTTGGATGTTCGGGCGGCTTGCTACACCTTGTATGAACCTTTCACGGCATGTATAGAAGCTTCGGCGTGGTTCATCTAGTCTCACTTTGTCCCCCGGTGTTTTCCCTTTTGGTGATTTTCGGAGCTCTTTTTGGGGATTTTCGTGGTGGCTTGTTTGAGGGGTTTCTTGGAGGGATTCTTGTTGGGTATCACACATGAGGTCTTCGTGCCTCTTTTATTGGTGATTTTGCACCAAAAATCTCTTGGGAAAACCTTCGATTTGGGTGGATTTCAGAGTTCTTGGAGTTCATGACCTAGAGGCCTTCGATTTGTGATTCCTATTGATTGGATGGGTTTCGGTGGATATCCTTTGTCGGAGAGGTCTTCCATGAGGTGACCCAGCTATCCCCGAAGTTTCGTTGCAATCCGTGGAGTGAATCGGGAGATCGGGTGGAGGGAAGTTTAGGGTTGACCCGTGTTGACGGCTGTTAAGTACCACTTTTATGCCGTCAAATCCAGCATTAAATAAATGAAAAGTGATTTTAACACTAGAATAGGGCTCATCCTGACAAATTCCACGAGTGTTGGTGTTTGTCTACTGTGTTGCAGGACACTCCGAAATACGTACTAAATGGTACAATTGAGAATAAGTAAAGCAATAGCATATAAAGGGCGTCATCGATAAACAACATCAAATGCCGAAATGGATTGCACCGTTGCGACGGGCTCGTCGAGACGATCAAAATAGATATATTATTTGCCTATTTTGGAGCTAAGATGCAAAAGATATTAAATGGAGAATATAATATACGATGATGACATCAGCACTACGTCAGTGGGACCCACGCCACGCCAGCGGGTCAACTCCTTGCGCACGTGGGGTCCGGGGCGGGCCATGAGTGACCGCTAGCCCCTCCCATGGATCGCGCGCGGGGACTCGCGGGCGGTTCCCTGCCCGGGACACGTGTCGCCCGGTGGCTAGTGCAGAGCGTGCCCGCGCATGCACACGCGCGGGAAGCGCACGGGCGCGGACCACCGAGCCGCCACGCGGCGCGCTGAGGTAGGTTGGCGCAGGGTCGGTCCCCGGTTTGCACCCAGGTTCGTCTGGTTCGCTACTTCTCCCTGCGGTTTAGCCTACAGATCGCCCGGTGAAGCGACCCAGTCATCGGTTTAGGCCCGGTTCGGCCCCCTCGGATCCGGTTCTTGCCCGATTTTCAACCCCACCGACTTCAAAGCCGTACAGAGGACGCTACAGTGCCGTGTCTCCCCCGTTTCCTCCCTCCTACGGTTGGAAAATAGGGGCAAGATGGTGCCCAAACAACCCCGAGACAACCCTCCTCTTTGCCTATAAATACAAGGGGAGGAGGGTCATTTTAGACACACCATCTCACCCAAGGATGAGAGCTTCCGTTCAAAGGAGAGGCCTCTCCTTGGTAGATTAGAGAATAGGAGAGTGAGAGAGCGATTTGTATCTCTATGGATGCTTCGTTCTTCAATTAGAGTAAAGTAAGTATTTTCCCATTTTCTATTTAGACTAAAGTGTGACTGATATGTTCTTGTGTTCTTCGCCTGTTCATCATTTAGAGGCGCGTGTTCTTCACGAACACGCCCCCTCGATCTCGTTGATTAGGTGCACAAGTTTGTATCCCATTTGCATGACTTGTCTATTAGAATAAAATGGAAATGCTTGCATGCTCTGATTAGAATAAAGTGTGTTTGTGATTCCTCTGTAATAGTTTATGCCTGGTTGCATGAGTAGACTTTTTCCTCTGCTAGTGCATAGATCCTGGGTTTATGCGTTCGTCTGTTGCAAGTCGTTTGTATACGTTGGAAGCACAGTACGGAGTCAAGTGCTCTCCTGCATGCCTCTAGTATAAGCTAGTAGTACGTATAGTGAGTGAGATCAGTTCTCTTCTGTGGTCGTAGTTCTATAAGTACAGAGTGCCGTAGTCCGTTGGCTACGGCATTAACCACAGCGTAGACGTTGTGTCACGCTACCGGTTATCATTCGTTCGGCTTATCCCAAGGTTAGGTAGAGGCAGTCCAGGTGGTGGTGACAACCCATCTGGCCCTCGTTGATCCTCCGCAGCTTGATATAGTCAGAGCTTCGTTCCACATAAATCCGCGTGCCGGAGTCGCCTGCTAAGTCAGGGCTATCGGTACCCTAAGCCAAGTTCTATCTAGAGATCGACCTTTAATCTCATTTGTAGTGCTATCTTTAGGGATCCTCTCTATCCTTGCCTCTTATCTGGGTGTGTCCTTGGACCGACTAGTACGAAGTTAGTGCACACATGTTCCCTTGGATTCGATACCCTTGGAATACTCTGAGGTGAAAGCTACAACGGTATCCGTGTGCTTGCGGATTTATTCGTGTGACGCTAAAATACCCAACAAGCTTTCTGGCGCCGTTGCCGGGGAATGGTTGTTGTATCTATCTTCGTACCTAGTGGTCCTCGTATCATTTTATTTTTTTATTTCTACCTCTACGCCCTTTATTATGGAACATTCTACTATCTTAAGCTTCTCCTCTCCAAGAGGGAATTTCTTTCAGCCACCATCTTCTGAGCACCCAATTCTCACACCTGTCTATGAAATCCCTTCTGGTTATATCACTATGGTTCAGGAACTTTCCTTCTCTGGGTTAAGTAGTGAAAACCCATACCACCATCTGCGGGAGTTTGAGCAAGTGTGTTCATGCATCGCCATTGCAGGCATGTCATCCGATACCCTTAAGTGGAAGTTGTTTCCCTTCTCTCTTGTAAAAGGGGCTAAACAATGGTACATGAAAACTGTGGGTAGCATGAACGGGAGTTGGGATGACCTTATAGACAAATTTTGTCTTAAGTTCTTCTCCATGACCCAGATGTATGATCTATGAAGGGCTATTGTATCCTTCCAACAGAATGAGAAGGAATCTTTACGTGCGGCCTGGGCTAGATTTTCACTCTTGGTGAAACTAGGCCCTGTCCTATCGATGCCTGATGTTGTGTTGCTTCAGCACTTTTACACGAGTCTCGATCAGGACTCCACCCAATATCTCGACATCACCGCTGGGGGATCCTTTTTTGAAAGGACTTCAGATGAAGCTATAGAAATCTTAGAGCGAATTTCTGAAAATGCCTCCTTCATAGCTGAGTCTGAACCCCTGCACAAAGAGTTCGTGTCGAGCCATGAGAGTCCCTCAACAACCGAACCAGAACCAATGATTTCCACATCCCAAGATTCGTCTGTTGAGCTCTCTCCTGAACCAAGAACACTGGAGGATGAAGAAATTCAACATTCGGAGTTCGTATTCCGATTCGAGGATGACCCTTCTAGGAATCACAAAAACACCTTGAATCTCTCTAATGCCCAATTAGGGGAGGAAGTCTTTTCTGTCCATATCTTTCAATCTAGAAATCTTTTGACATAACCTTCCCCTAGGCCTACGGTTCCTCCTTTGCCTCCCGATCTTCCAAATGAAACATCTATCATGGAGGCTATGGAGAAGAAGTGGTTGACTGGAGTTGGACACTTTTCCGAAGCACTTTGGATTTGATCACCCTCTACGATCATTTCTTGTTCCATAAGGGGATTTATTGTAGAAGCCCATCTTAACCCCACTATGGATGTTAATATTTTGCCATGGCACGTAGCGTACACTTTGTTGGGCAATGTTACGCTAAGACCATTTGACAAGCTCCTCAATAGTTGTCCCTCCGGACAGATTCTTGAGTGTCGCGGGGTTGCATGTGTTGTGCCACTCCTGGTAGACAAGATCAAGGCTAATCTAGATTTCTACATCTTTGCTGTCCTCGATCTTGATCTCCTCCTAGGCTCCCCTGTAGAAAAACTTCTCGATGCATCTCGAGGGAGCCTAGATGAAAAGCTTAGGAAGCTGCTTCTGCCACCATTCCTTTGTTTTTAGAAAGTTCTATGGCGAAGCCTGATCCTAAGCAAAACCCGCTCGAGGAGGTGATGCGTGTATCTCCGTTCGCATCGTTCGATTCCGCTCTCGTTGAGGTTGTAGAATTTTCTACTCCTCAGGAGTGCGACTCAGAAGACTCTCTTCACCTTTGTGAAGACAAACGATCATCATCACCCTCGACCAAGTTTGAGCCTCTTCCTACTGGCCCAAATTATGTTGCTCTCGACTTTGATCGAGAATCGACATCGAGCATCCACGATGTATCTCTTGAGCTGGAGAATTCATGAGCCATGGAAATCTACGAGGCGCCGACTCTAGAGTCCGGAGGAAAGGATTCCATTGACAAGCATGGTAGCTTCACTCTTGATATACTTCAGGAACAATGCTTGCATCATGCCTCTCCAGAGTCAGCCATGCTTAGTGCACTAAGCACGCACGAGGACTACAACCACCTTATGGTCCTCTCCTGTAAAAAGTTTAGAAGGTTGGTTGTAGATGCATATGTTTACCAAAAGCATTGTAGATTTCGTGTATGCATTGTGGCACTAACCTTGCAGCTGAAGCTTCCATGATACATTAAAAATTGGTGGTGAGACGGGAATGACATCACCAATGATAGCTACAAGAAGAAGTTCACAAGGTCGAGTTTATGACCGTAAACAAAGCACTACCAGGAGATAGCCTGGATTAGCATAGATTTGTCTTATTTTCCGTTTCAAATAAAAAGCAAGAGCATGTTTTTAGAATAAGATTCTTCCTCGGGTATTTTTGGTCGCTAACCTTTCAGGTGGAGATTGAGAAGAACGGTGGACAGCTGATGCCTAAGAACATGAGAGCTACATTAACTACAACACTTTGGTAAGTTTTTGGTGAGAGAACATTTACTAAAGGAAGCTTGATCTCCTCACACTTGAGTTTTGTTGCCTAGCAATGCAAACTTCAAGTGTGGGGGAGGTATGTGAGCATCCCGAGTAAAGTTCCTCTCATCCAAATCTTATCCTGGTTTGGAGATGATATTAGCTCTTGCATCTTGTCGAACTAGCTAGGTACGTCCTATTTTTGACTTTAAACAAAGCCCTTCCGGGAGGTTGCTCGATGTTCACCATCTTATGCTCATGTTTATGTCCCTTTGGAAATAGCTTGATCATGTTTTCATGCTTCCTTTATCTATGTTTGTAATACTATGGTTTGAGTGCATGTTTAGCTAACGTGCATTCATTGGTTGTTTTAAATTAAGCATGGTGCTTAGGTTGAAACGGTCTTCTTCAATCAAACAAGACATGGTGTCAAGTTTGATTGATGAACCTTATAGTTAATGCTTTCATGGATATTGGTTGTATATGCGGACTAACCCTTGCAGGAATTTTTGAATCAAAATTGGGTAAGTCATCGAGCTTGATCCAAATGGGAAGGTAAGCCAAGGCATGTCAGCCTTGTTTGAGCTTGGTTTCATGGTGAATAAAAAACATAAAAACAAAAAAATATTTGTATTCGAATAAAGACATCCTGGTTCTCGAACCTGTGGAGTCTATCTTTTGTTTACACTTTTTGTTTGAAGATAGCACCAGTTACATGAATAAGTGTGGGGGAGATCTCCCAAGCTTATCATCGACATACATACTTGAGATCTCCCACATAGGCGTCGCACAACATCGACCGCACTTTCTTGACAAGGGACAAGGTAAACTAGAGTGATCTGGCTTCCCCATGGGTCAACTGAACCACCACTGGTCTTCATTGTTTCTTATATTCTTCAGGAGCGATGGTATGTGCACCCTTTATCTCACTCTCCCTGATTCATAAGTTTGAATGAGTATCAATTCTTATCCGCTAAATCAAACTCATGGAATCATGCTCTACTGCTCTACATGTTTCCTATGGTTGGCTTGCATATATTTTATTTCTTACCTACCATCTTGATGCTTGTGAAAAAATATCTTTAGGGAACTCATGCTCATCTAAGTAGTTGATGTTTGTGATATGGTTTGATGATATGATCTTCTCTCTGAATGTTTGAGTGCTTCGGAATTTTATTTGAAAACTTGAAAACTCTTTGCAAAGCTCCTCTTTGATAAGCCAATGTCCTACCAAAGCCATATGATTAGTTATCTTGAAAACCTTAGACTCATATGCTGCTTGTTATTGCATTGAGCTTTGTCAAATTATTGTGACCCTTGTGAGAATTCTTTTCATGCTTTCATGATTAAGATTCTTGTGCACTCCATATCCCCTTGCTATGCTTCTACACTGGGAGTTAGCATTGTATCATCCATCCATTCCATAAAAATAAAGCTCCATGTACGGTGTGACCTCTCTCTCTAAAAGTATCTTCGAAAAAAGGATATGGGCTATGCAAAAAAAAGGAAAGAAAAAAATAACATGCTCAAAGCATGAGTGAAAAAAATGCCAAAGGCATGAAAAAAAAGAAAAAAAGAGAGGTAGCCCATGTCCAAAAAGAAAGAAGAAAAAGGAGAGAGATGGAATCATGCAAAAAGGAGTTCCAATGAATTTTATACTAATAATTAGCACCCACTCCGGGCCTAGTGTCCACCTTACCATCACCACAACATTCATCATATATATGGTAATATCTAGCACCCATTCCGGGCCTAGTATCCACCTTACCATATCCATCACATCCATACATGTGCACATCTTGATCTGATTGTATGATTTGATTTTCTCTTTGGATCCAGTCTTTGACTTTGTGATATATGTGATACGAGTATGCTTTATCCTTTATCCTACCCTGAGCTCCACATAAGCCATCATTAGAAGTAGGATGAAGAAAGACAATCTAATGCCTTGGTGAGGACATATAGACATTGAGTGATCTTAGAGAATCAAATGAGGAGCTAAGCAAGGTTTGTTTTGAAAATTTATTGCAAAACCCCAAGTTACTTAACTTGATGAGCAGGAGTGATTTGATTCATGACCGTTCCATTCCTCAACTACCCAAGATGACATGATAGACACTTTACAGAGTTCACAAGTGTAAGGTATGGTTTGGAATATCTCTTATGCTCGCTTCATACCTTTGGATATCATGTCTCACCTTGATCCTTTCTCCTTTACTCGAGGACGAGCAAAGGTCAAGTGTGGGGGTGTTGTTGACGGTTGTTAATTATCACTTTTATGCCGTCAAATCCTGCATTAAATAACTGAAAAGTGATCTTCAACACTAGAATAGGGCTTATACTGACAAATTCCATGAGTGTTGGTGTTTCTGTACTTTGTTGCAGGACACTCCGAAATACGTACTAAATGGATATATTATTTGCCTATTTTGGAGCTAAGTTGCAAAAGATATTAAATGGAGAATATAATATACGATGATGACATCAGCACTGCGTCAGCGCGACCCACGCCATGCCAGCGGGTCAACTCCTTGCGCATGTGGGGTCCGGGGCGGGCCACGTGGCGGGCCATGAGTGGCTGCTAGCCCCTCCCATGGATCGCGCGTGGGGACTCGCGCGCGGTCCCCTGCCCGGGACACGTGTCGCCCGGTGGCTGGTGCGGAGCGCGCCCGCGCATGCACACGCGCGGGAAGCGCACGGGCGTAGACCAGCGAGCCGCGACGTGGCACGCTGCGGTAGGTTGGCGTAGGGTCGGTCCCCAGTTTGCGCCCAGGTTCCTCTGGTTCGCTGCTTCTTCCTGCGGTTTAGCCTACAGATCGCCCGGTTCAACGACCCAGCCATCGGTTTAGGCCCAGTTCGGCCCCCTCGGATCCGGTTCTTGCCCGGGTTTCAACCCCACCGACTTCAGAGTTGTACAGAGGACGCTACAGTGTCGTGGCTCCCCCGTTTCCTCCCTCCTGCGGCTGGAAAATAGGGGCAAGATGGTGCCCAAACACCCCCAAGACAACCATCCTCTTTGCCTATAAATACAAGGGGAGGGGGGTCATTTTAGACACACCATCTCACCCAAGGATGAGAGCTTCCCTTCAAAGGAGAGGCCTCTCCTTGGTAGATTAGAGAATAGGAGAGTGAGAGAGGGATTTGTATCTCCATGGATGCTTCGTTCTTCGATTAGAGTAAAGTAAGTATTTTCGCATTTTCTATTTAGACTAAAGTGTGAGTGATATTTTCTTGTGTTCTTCGCGTATTCATCATTTAGAGGCGCATGTTCTTCACGAACACGCCCCCTCGATCTAGTTGATTAGGTGCACAAGTTTGTATCCTGTTTGCATGACTTGTCTATTAGAATAAAGTGGAAATGCTTGCATGCTCTGATTAGAATAAAGTGTGTTTGTGATTCCTCTCTAATAGTTATGCCTGGTTGCATGAGTAGACTTTTTCCTCTGCTAGTGCGTAGATCCTGGGTTTATGCGTTCGTCTGCTGCAAGTCGTTCGTATACGTTGGAAGCACAGTACGGAGTCAAGTGCTCTCTTGCATGCCTCTAGTATAAGCTAGTAGTACGTATAGTGAGTGACATCAGTTCTATTCCATGGTCGTAGTTCTATAAGTACAGAGTGCGGTAGTCCGTTGGTTACGGCAGTAACCACAGCGTAGACGTTGTGTCACGCTACCGGTTATCATTCGTTCGGCTTATCCCAAGGTTAGGTAGAGGCAGTCCAGGTGGTGGTGACATCCCGTCTGGCCCTCGTTGATCCTCCGCAGCTGGATATAGTCAGAGCATCATTCCACATAGATCCGCGTGCCGGAGTCGCCTGTTATGTCAGGGCTATCGGTACCCTAAGCCAAGTTCTATCTAGAGATCGACCTTTAATCTCATCTATAGTGCTATCTTTTGGAATCCTCTCTATCCAATCCTCTTATCTGGGTGTGTCCTTGGACCGACTAGTACGAAGTTAGTGCACACACGTTCCCTTGGATTCCATACCCTTGGAATACTCTAAGGTGAAAGCTACAACGGTATCCATGTGCTTGCGAATTTATTCGTGTGACGCTAAAACACCCAACAACCCGTAGCCAGTTTCTAGAGGGGAGGCGGTCAGACCGCCCTGGGTACGCGGTCTGACCGCCCTTGGGATTTCACGAGGTAATTTTTTGTTTTCCGAGGATTTTCTTTGAAAGCTTGTTTGCCTTGATCAGAGGAGTTTCCTAGCGAAATCTTGGGTTGATTTGGAGTCGTGAGCTTCGAGTTGTGGTTTTGGGAAATTCCAGGCCTTGGCGGTCTGACCATCGTGTCCATGCGTTCTGACCGCCCCTAGCAGGAAGTTTCCCGGTGTGTGGTTTCTGATGTTGTGTGTGCATAGTTGTTGACATTTCTTAACGCAATCACCTAAGAACGGGTTTGGAACCTATCCTAGTAATAGCGCCAGAAATGCTGGTTGGTAATTCTTAACGTTACAGGAGTCCGCAAGTGCACGGAAGTACCATTGTAGCATTTCCCCAAAGGAGTACTCCAAAGGGTATCGAATCTAAGGAAGGCTTTGGTGGATTAACAAGCTCAACACTATTGCAATGAGTATAGATCATAGACGGAAATAAATTAGACACTCAAGTACAGGGGTAAGAAATGATAATAGGGGTAGTGTGATCACACACACACTCACTCTCTCTCTAAGGGGTCGTAGGCATAGGAGGCAACATACGAGTTAGTTCTAGGTTCTTATGTACTATACACATAAAGTTGGTAGGAACGAGTTAGATACACTAGCGTTGAAGAACATTAACTTAAGCCGCATTGCTTCCGCACAACTCCGGTTGTTAGATTTTAGACTCCTACAGCTTATCCGAATGTGGGGATTTCAGAGGGACCAATGGCTGTCACTACCGCGGCCTACCCCAAGACAAACTATGGGATAAGCTCATAAGTAAGGTAGCTACACAACCCAAGCACCAAGCTTACGTTGTTAGCCGGACTTGACCAGCCCGGGCTATTGTGACCCAGGTCAAGCCACCAGATAAACCAGCCAATTACACCGTGTACCGTAGCTTAAGCACAGACTTCATACAACACAGTCATGTCATCTAATTAGATCAAACCAGGTTAGGTACACAAACATATTCATGTTTTCCTATGTCTATTCAACTGGATGAAAGGGTCGTGTTCGCGAAGAACACGAGCCTCTAACTTATGAACAAACACCAGAAACATGTGAAAGTCACCCGTCAAGTGGATCGAAAGGCCTTGTTCATCAAGAACAAGAGCCTTTAAATGATGAACAGGTGAAGAACACATGAACAAATCACCCATTTATACTAACACGACTTTATATGAAATAGCTAAATAACTGAAGTAGATCAAAGTCATACAAATGAAATAAGATACAAGAGAACATATACCTAGATCCCAAAGTAGACTTGGAACCTGAATTAGAACTACTCTAGCCTACCTCCTTGCCTTGAGACTAAAAGTGAGAGAGGTGTTGCAAGTGTGGATGGTCCATAAGTGAGCCCCTCTCCTTCTATTTATAGGCCCGGGCACCGGCGAGGTGTGGATGCAAACACCCCGGGAATGGCTCCTAGGACCAATAGGGAAGCACCACGTGGAGGGCCAGGACAGGCCGAGCCAAGGTCGGTTCGGCCGTCCTGTGGGGTCGGCCGACCCCCTAGTGGGCCCCCCTTGGCTTGTGCTTTCTCCAGGTGGCTGTCCTGTGGGTCATGAGGTCGGTTCCCAGTGTCCACCCTGTTTTGGCACGATTTGCATGCTTTTGTGGGCCCATGGATCCATGTGACCTCCACGTGTCACGCTCTGATTCGTTGGGGAGTGCTTCACTTGGATTGCTTGCATGACATGCATGCATGGCGCCCTGGTTGGCAGCTTTGCATGCATGGCATCCTTGTTGGCATCCCACCTAGGATGAGGTTATGTGGAATGGATCATAGAAGGTGAGTTTGCCACTCTTTTTCTTGCTTATTTTCCTGCAATCAAATAATCTCCAAGGACAAGTGGAACTACATTATTCTTAACTAAATACGTGTAAGAAATGCCTTATGCTCCTTTATTTATGAGTATATTGACGGCTAAAGTAGGCACTTAACAGCCGTCAACGACTCCCCCAAGCTAGCCTCTTGCTTGTCCTGAGCAAGAGATTGAGGACTTAGGTTGGTTGATCAGGAGTTGTTACGATGTTGTAATCCTAATGTATAACAAGATACAACTAGGTACTCTATCAAGGATTGAAGAAGTTGGCATTGATCCTACCTTACACTCGGTTGATATGGGGCGTGTAGCTTCACCTGCCTTGGGCAGTTGAAAGATAGAATGGTTGTATAAAGATTACCAATCACATGTACCTTGATCAGTTATCAATCCAGAGGTTTTGCAGGTTTTTCAAAAAGAAATCAAAGTTCCTCAAATGATACTCTCGGATCGCTCAATGTGTATGATTTCTCACCAAGGCATTGTTTTGCCTTCTTTCACCACCTACTTCTAATAAGCTGATATGTGGAGCTGTAGGTAGGGAAAACATGTGGCATACCTGTTTCTCATGTATTGTCGAGTCGAAAACCGGATCCTTGGGAGAACAAGTCATACACCCTGATCAAGATGTGCAAAAGTGTGTGTATGGTGGATGGATGATGAACTCCTATTTGCATGATTTGACTCTCCTCCTTTTTGAAATTTTTGAGAGTTGGGCTATGTCTCTTTATTCTATCTCTTCTCTTTCTTTTTTTTATGCATGCCCTTGAGCATGTTCTCTCTTTTTTTTACATAGCCCGTAGTCCTTGCTGAATATTTTTGGAGGGAGGGTAATCATGGAACAATGCGCAGAGCTTTATTTTGTGGAATGGATGGGGGGTGGATGAAATGATGGTTGCTAACTTCCAGTGTAGAAGTTTCGCATATGGTGGTGTGTACGTGATCTTGATCATGGGAGTAATGACAAGTTTACTCGCCGAGGGTCACAACAGTTCGACAAGACTCAATGAAGAAATCAGGTAGCATATGTGGAGGTTAAGAGAAGCTAAGATCTACGTATGGCCGTGGATAGGAATTTCTTATCATTGAGGAACTTATCATTTTAACATTTTTCAAAAGAAAACTCCGGATATCAAACATCACTTAGTACTAGCTCATAGCAACTCTATTATACCATATCATACCTCACAACAACTTAGGCGAAGATCATGCTTTTGCTACCCACAAATTTCAAGCTCGGGTTCGATCATACTAGCCAACAAACTCAAAACTTAAATAGGGTACTAGGCTGTAAACAAGGCACACAAGAGGAATAAACAGAGCAACTATTCATCATTTCAACCATGGAGAATAAGAACACTCTTACCGCACATATGAAAACAAACTAATTTAAGAAAGCTAATAAATATTTTTGGTCTTTTTAACTTTTCAGATTTTTATGTGTTTTTAGCATATGGGGTTCTGAAAACAATAGAAGATACAAGTTACCTCAGAATGGGGGTCCTCCCCCAAGCTAGCTTCAGGCTCACTGTTGTGGAGGGTGGTATCCCATCCACGCGTAGTAAGCCCTCTACTCCTCCAGCTGTCGCTGTTGTTTCTGCTCCATGGTGTGAAGTCTCTCGCCAGTCATACGCTGCCAGTCTCAAGTGGACTCAGCCTGCTGGTGCATTGTCTCCTCCATGGTACCGACACGGATGTTGAGCTCGCTCATCTGCTGAGTGAGGGTGGCCCCACGAGATGACGAGTGCAACCCGGATGATGAAGACGTGTCATCCCTGTAGGTAGCACCGGCGGGCCAAATCCACTCGCCACTCCCTGCACTAGCCCAAGTCGAGCTATTCGCACCCGGCTGACTCATGGGGTGGTCCCAACCGGGGGCATATCCGGGTGTAACTCCAGACATGTACCCGGCCGAGGCCCATGCGCCAGACAGCGGTGTGGTATGCTGAGGCTGTGACTGAGGTGACGATTGTGGTGACGGATGTTGTGGTGGTTGCTATACTGTCGCTGCCCTCCTCGATGCACTCCTAGTGACCCTGTCTCCAGAAACACTAGAACGACGAGGTTCCTCACGAGGAACAGTCAGTGGCCCTTGGCCGTATAAACGGAAATCCGGGTTAGGTAACCGAATCTGGTTTGCATGGCCAGGGTAAAAGAAAACCAAAGAATCATCCGGGCCGTTCTTAAGAATATGTCCTTGAATCAAATACGCCTCATCTATCATGGCCCGGGGAGAATCAATGTAGGGAATGTTAGCCCCTTGTGTAATCCCGAGACTCGAAATGATACGTGTGATTAAAGATGTACACTCAATAGAACCCATCATCTTAAAATTTGTCAACCACTGCCGGATCATAGCTTGCACTGGGGAGATTCTGATCCGTCTGACCGTGACATATAATATCCTCATCTCGTCCGTGCGCACGGTTCGAATGTCATCCCTTGGAAAGAGAGTGACGGCGAGCCACTTGTTCCACAATCAGAGAGTGGGATGTGTGATATCGTTGCACCGAGGTGCTAACTTGCCATGGACAGGCCGACCAGAAACTTCTTCCCAAAAACTATCTCGAATAAAATCGCCGCAAGCTTGATCGAGAGAAATAACACAACAACAATGAAAACCGAGAGCGTGACTAAGATCTGGCCATGAGACTCGATACGACGTTCCATGGAAACGAAACGTAATACCGGTCTCATCCTCCCAAAGAGTACAGAGGAACTGGATGGTGAGAGGCCTAGAACTGATCTCCCACACCCGAACAAAGTTCTCCCAACCAAGAGCATGCCAATTGGAATCGAACTCGAAGTCCATACCTGTTTTCTCGAGAAGGGCAGAGTCGAACTCCTTGGTGTTGGCGAAGACTCGATCCTTGATGAGAGCGTAGGCTTGTCTCTCCCGGTCGTCCCTCACGTCGATGAAGGTGGCATCGGTGTCGAACACTCCTTCGGCTTGTGGTGTGGATTGTTCCTCTTCTTCCTCTACTTCACGGTCGGTTGACATTGGACTCGGTGTGGCTCCGGAGTGGTGAGACGAGCCCTCCCCGTCTCTCGAACGACGTGAGCGGGTCACCTTTCGGTACACACCGGCGATCCAACTCATCTTGCACAACAATGGGAAAACACGAGCAACTCGGTGATGGGTTAGTGAAATCGAAATGAAATCCTTACCGAGCTTGCTCCACCAATATTCAATATGCAACGACAAATTGGAGAGAGTGCTTGACACTTCAACCTTGAGCAAGAAATCCAAGAAAACCAAAGAGCAAGAGCAAAGAGGGAGAGAGGGTGATGGAAATGAGTGAATGGGTGAAGAAACCCCTCAATCCCCCTTCTATTTATAGGCAACCGAGCCAGGTACCGGAGGAAGGGACAAGAGCAACGGCTAGGAGCCGTTGGAGGAGGCCGGGCCTACATGACCATTGGCCTGGGTCAGCTGACCCTAGGGTTCGGCCGAACCCCTGCCAGGCCCGCATGCCTCCAACTTTTTGCAACGGCTCTCTAACGACTACCTGATGTCCTGCCCAGATGTCTAGGTCGACATTCACCCAAAATGTTGCTCGAATAATTTTTCTAGGATTTTCCAACTCAAAATTTTATTTTCAGAAATTTTATTTGAAAAGGGAAATTGGCTAGAAAAATCTAGCATGCATATGCAAGGTTGGAAAATTCAAATATGCATTTGGAAAAATCAAATAAAATTTTGAAACGGAAATATGAGATAACTACCAATTTTACCTTTTGGCGAAAAGGACTCGTCGTTTTAAGTCTGAGAGTGAGACTTTTCTCGGTGATCAGTTCCACTCGTCACCCCATTCCCGAGAAATAGATGGAGATGACTTCTGTATTTCCCACCACACCTTTCTTGTTTTCTTAGGCTTTGTTGGAGTGGTGGGAAGTCGCTGGGGCTGTGGCTCCGTCGATGCTCCTGACTGCTCATTTTTGCCCTGCAGTGTATAACATTTCTCTTATGCTGCCTGAAATCAGAACATCAAGTTCCTCTTCCCAATGCAAAATCGGATCGTTCCGGCTCCGACATTGATCCTTGCGTTGGCGTCACTTAGGAACGGTCTCCCAAGAATGAGGGGCATTCCCTAATCATCTTGCATATCAAGGACCACGAAGTCCGCGAAGATGCATGAACCTTGGATGAATACCAATAAGTTCTCTACTATCCCATCTGGATATCGGATCGATGCATCAGCAAGTTGGACGGTCGTCGCAGTTGGAGTTAGAGCTGGATATCCCAATTGTTCAAACATGGCCTTGGACATAAGATTAACACTTGCACCAAGGTCGCAGAGAGTATGCTTAATCTTCTGGTAATATATCTTACAGGTGATAGCTGGATAACCAGGATCTTTCTTGTGTGTAATTGTTGAAGATTCCCATGAGTCAAGTACTTGCTGTATAGGCTTCCCTGCATAGTTAGTGGCTCGTGCCCGCCCAGATGGCTTACCCCATCTGGTGGACACTACACAAACATTTTCACAGGAAGATATGGGTTGCCCCGAAATCTTCCCGTCTTCAGGAGAGGGAACCAAAGGAGCTAATTGAGCCAACTGGGTTTCTATCATCTTATTAAAGCTCAACTGGTCCTTAAGAGCAGATGAAAGGCTATCAATTTTAACATTAAGGCTCTCAAAAGCCTTATCATAGGCAGCTGTTTTCTTATTAAAACCTTCATTAATCTTAGCTTGTCCAAAGACTAGATCTTTCAAGGAAGGTTGGTTTGGGTTGAAAGAATTACCTTGATTACCTCCTTGATAATAAGGGCGCGATTGATTCCACGTTTGACCTCCTTGTGGACGATAACCGTTGTTATTGCCGTTCATGTACATCACATCCTCCTGAGTAGCAGGGCAGTAATTCCCTGAATGCCCAGTATTACCACAGACTTCGCAAGTCATGCGAGCATCCATAGCTTGAGTAGTAGTGGCCATGGCGGCCTTCTCATTGGCTAGATCATCCATTCTTTTCATCATCAGGTCCATCTTGGCGTGCAGCATATCCGCTTCCTTGATGGTATGTGTACCCCTTTGACGTGGCTGGAGTCGATCATCACTCCACCCTTGGTTGGTAATCATCTTCTCAATTAGTGTAGTAGCTTCAGTAATAGTAAGAGAGAAGAAGGCTCCTCCAGCTGCAGCATCGATATGGTCTCATGCTGTCGGAGTCAGCCCATTATAGAAACTTTGAAGAATAAGCCAGTTGTCCATCCCATGATGAGGACAAGCCAGGCTGTACTCCTAGAGTCTCTGCCAAGCTTCTGGGATAGTCTCATTTGCTGCTTGCTGGAAACATGAAATTCGCCGAGGACATTGATTTTGCCCAACGGAAACAACTTCGTGAGGAATGCTGCGGAGCACTTTGCCCAAGTGTTAATTTCTGCACGGTTAGCGTAGAACCACTGCTTCGCCTTTCCCAGGAGTGAGAAGGGAAACAGTCGCAGATGAATAGCATCTTCCTCCACTCCTCGTATAGTGAAGGTACTACACAGTTCCAGGAACTGTTGCAGGTGGGCTCTCGCATCTTCATTAGGCTTGCCACAGAATGGGCTAGCCTGTACCATCGTGATTAGACCAATCTTGATCTCGAAGTTTCCATTCCCGGTGTTGATCTCAGGGCTTGTCGGCACCTGGTCAGCAGAGGGAGTGGAGTACTCACGGAGAGTCTTCTCGACAACAGCGTTGGCCATGGAAGTTGATGCGGATGGCACAAAGGAAGCTGGATCGACTTCCGAACGTTCACACAAAAGAGAGCCGAAATGAGTTCGTGCCTTCCTTACGAGTGACTTAGGATCTTCAGTAAAATTCGGCGGTAAGTCAAAACTAGTCATGCCCTACCTGTCTTCATCATTAATAGACAAAGAAGACAATCCAAGTTAGCCTGAATTGAGAACTGTTTTATTCCTGTCATGATTATAAACATATGCAAAGTGTTGATATGTCATCCTTAAGCCTTCCCCAGCAACGGCACTAGAAATGCTTGTTGACATTTCTTAACGCAATCACCTAAGAACGGGTTTGGAACCCATCCTGGTAACAATGCCAGAAATGCTGGTTGGTAATTCTTAACGTTACAGGAGTCCGCAAGTGCACGGAAGTACCATTGTAGCATTTCCCCAAAGGAGTACTCCAAAGGGTATCGAATCCAAGGAAGGCTTTGGCGGATTAACAAGGTCAACACTATTGCAATGAGTATAGATCATAGATGGAAATAAATCAGACACTCAAGAACAGGGGTAAGAAATGATAATAGGGGTAGTGTGATCACACACACACTCACTCTCTCTCTCTCTAAGGGGTCCTAGGCATAGGAGGCAACATACGAGTTAGTTCTAGGTTCTTATGTACTATACACATAAAGTTGGTAGGAACGAGTTAGATACACTAGCGTTGAAGAACATTGACTTAAGCACCCAGGTACCACGGGGAGCTAACCTCCCGCGTTGCTTCCGCACAACTCCGGTTGTTAGATTTTAGACTCCTACAGCTTATCCGAACGTGGGGGATTTCAGAGGGACCAACGGCTGTCACTACCGCGGCCTACCCCAAGACAAACCGTGGGATAAGCTCATAAGTAAGGTAGCTACGCAACCCAAGCACCATGCTTGTGTTGTTAGCCGGACTTGACCGACCCGTGCTATTGTGACCCAGGTCAAGCCACCAGATAAACCAGCCAATTACACCGAGTACCATAGCTTAAGCACATACTTCGTACAATGCAGTCATGTCATCTAATTATATCAAACTAGGTTAGGTACACAAACGTATTCGTGTTTTCCTATGTCTGTTCAACTGGATCAAAGGGTCGTGTTCGCGAAGAACACAAGCCTCTAACTTATGAACAAACACCGGAAACATGTGAAAGTCACCCGTCAAGTGGATTGAAAGGCCTTGTTCATCAAGAACAGGAGCCTCTAAAGGATGAACGGGTGAAGAACACATGAATAAATCACCCATGTATACTAACACGACTTTATATGAAATAGCTGAATAACTGAAGTAGATCAAAGTCATACAAATGAAATAAGATACAAGAGAACATATACCTAGATCCCAAAGTAGACTTGGAACCTGAATTAGAACTACTCTAGCCTACCTCCTAGCCTTGAGACTAAAAGTGAGAGAGGTGTTGCAAGTGTGGATGGTCCATAAGTGAGCCCCCTCTCCTTCTATTTATAGGCACGGGGACAGGCGAGGTGTGGATGCAAACACCCCGGGAATGGCTCCTAGGACCAATAGGGAAGCACCACGTGGAGGGCCAGGACAGGCCGAGCCAAGGTCGGTTCGGCCGACCTGTGGGGTCGGTCGACCCCCTGGTGGGCCCCCCTGGCTCGTGCTCTCTCCAGGTGGCTGTCCTGTGGGTCCTTAGGTCGGTTTTGGGTGTCCACCCTGTTTTGGCGTGATTTACATGCTTTTGTGGGCTCATGGATCCATGTGACGTCCACGTGTCATGCTCTGATTCGTTGGGGAGTGCTTCACTTGGATTGCTTGCATGGCATGCATGCATGGCGCCCTGGTTGGCAGCTTTGCATGCATGGCATCCTTGTTGGCAGCCCACCCAGGATGAGGTGATGTGGCATGGATCATAGAAGTTTAGTTTGTCACTCTTTTCTTGCTTATTTTCCTGCAATCAAATAATGTCCAAGGACAAGTGGAACTACATTATTCTTAACTAAATACATGTAAGAAATGTCTTATGCTCCTTTATTTATGAGTATATTGACGGCTAAAGTAGGCACTTAACAACCGTCAACAGTAGTTCTGTTGCTCTTTGGTGAGGTTTGCTCCTAGCATCAGTAGCACTTTAGTGGCTATGTGGTCTTGGCAAACTTGCGGATAGAGTGGTGAAAGTGATTTCAGGATCAAGGCCGTGTTCATCTCGTAGGAGGAGCTATCTCTCTCGACAAGAATTTTTATCGGCTCCCATTCACTCCCCCCCTCTCTGGTCGCCCAATCCGGTCCTTCAGTTGGTATCAGAGCAGGTTACGGATCTTTTTGATTCTAACCAGTCTAAGATCCAAAGATGGGTGACTACGGAAAGGTGTCGGGTCCTCCGTACTTCGATGGGAAGAACTACCAGATGTGGGAGAGGCGCATGGGTGCGTTCTTGCGTGGGAAAGGACAACTGATTTGGGAGTTGACGCAAAATGCAAACTATGTCATTCCAGACAGTTTTATCCTTTCAAGTGCTCAAGACATGTTTGAGGCCAACAACAAGGCCGTGGATTACTTGTTCCGTGCTCTCTGTACCGCGGAGTTCGATCGTGTGTACAGAGAGGATGTGGCTGGCAAGATTTGGGTTAAGCTGAGGAATACTCACGTTGGGAATGCTCAGGTGTAGTTACGCTTATTTGCCACTCACCAGAGAGAGTACGAGAACTTCACTCATCTCCCCGACGAGTCGATTGATGCCATGTTCCAGTGCTTCACCTGTATTGTAAACAACATGAGGGCCAATGTGGTGGTGTTCCCATACACGGATCATGATAGAGCTATCAAGCTCTTGCACGCACTTGACAGATCCGTGTGGAGTGCTAAGGTCGAGACCATTGAGGAGTCAAGCGTGTATGATACTTTGACCAAGGATGAGCTGTTCACTAAGCTCAAGTCGTCTGAGGTGGATCGTGGCCTGAGAGCCAAGGCTGAGAGCACGACTGAGTCCCATAGTCTTGCTCTCATGTCCGGATCTGGTGGAAGGACTAACACTAACTCCTCTTCGAGGATGTTTTCTCTGTCTTCCTTTGTGTCCTTGCCATATGAGGAGTTCAACGAGCTTGGAGAGGACGAGCTGGCCCTGCTGACCACGAAGTTTGAGAGGCTGCATGAGAACCGCATGAACATAAGGAGGACCACACGTACATGCTATAGATGCGGCAAGCAGGGACACTTCATCGCCGAGTGCCCGCAGGAGATCGAGCCCAAGAACGAGTACAAGCACCGCCCAAGGATCGAGAACAAGCACCGATCGAGGCATGAGCACAAGAGCAAGTACAAGGACAAGGACGAGTGGAGGTCGAGGAAGGGCGGCGGCTATGACAAGAAGAAGAAGGCTCGGTCGATGGTGGGAGCGAGCGACGTCGACTCCAGTTCCTGCTACACCTCGTCGAGTTCCAGCGACAGCAATGACGACGGCAAGCACAAAAGCAAGAAGCACGGTTCCAAGAACCTGAGTGGCCTGAGTTGCTTCGCACGAGAGAACGTCTTATGCGGCATGGCCCACATCTTCGGTAGTAAGAAAAGCTAGAAGGATGACTCGGGATCAAAATCCAATGATGAGGTATGTGATGAGCTCTCTTCCTTGCACCATGAGAATGCTGAGTTGGTTGCTTTGCTTGACAACTGTGATACCATGCTTAGAGAGGCCAAGAAACTTAGGAAAGAACTTAGGGCCTCACTAGAAGAAGCTAGGGAGAAAATTGCTTAGCTAGAATCTGTGAATCTTGATGCTAGACTTGAGATTGATTCCCTTAAGATTGCTCTTGTTGTTGTTGATGCCCTGATTGTGATGACTGCAATGCTTTCTTGGCTGATTTGACTATGCTTAAGGTGCCTACAAGTTGGAGGAACTAGATTTGCTTAGGGCTGAGCTTGATGAGTTGAAATCTAGGTCTGCTTTACTAGGTGCTTGCACTTCTTGTCCTGTGTTGCAAGCCAGACTAGATGTATCTCATGATAGGATTGTTTCTTTGGAGGCTGCTTTGAAAGTTCCCATTCCTACATCATGCTCTACATGTGAATTACATTCGGTTATGAATATGGAACTTGCGCACTATGTTGATCGCTTGTTGGAAGAAAATGATGAGCTAAGAAAGTTAATGAGTTGGTTGTCTGGGCATGAGCCACAGTCAAGTCTGATGATGGTGGAGTTTAAGAGGTTTGATGGTCAGGCGTTGGGTTCTAACAAAGTTGGTGAGAGCAATGGTGAGGGATAGAAAATTGGAGAGATCCCTATTCCACCAAAAACTACACACATGAACAAATTCGCTCCAAAACCCAATCACCTGAGAAACAAGCTAGACACCACTCCAGATCCACCAGTGTTCCCCCACAAAATTGATTACTTCCAGAAACCGGTGAAGTTTGTGAGCACCCTTGGGAATGTCTTTGGGGGGGAAGTCAGGAGAGAAAGTGGTAGAGAAACCGAGAGAAGCTCCACAACCAAAGCCAAAACCAGTTCGCTTCCATTGTGAGTATTGTGGTAGGGACGGACACCTCGGAGAGTTTTGCTACAAGAAGAAGAGGGATGAGAGGATGGCGAAGGAGTGCTTGAACAAGGACAGGTACCACCCTTCTCATGGTGTGCCTGAGCCCTGTATGCCAGTGCCTAGGGGTCAGGCAGAGGTGCATACAGTTCTGGGTTGGGGAATGAGAGAAGTTCCCACCCGAGGTAGTTCATGTGCTGCTGTCCAAGGGGGCGGTCAGACCAGCCTGGGCAGGCGGTCTGACCGCGTCCCAGCTGGGAGCAGGGGGTTTCGATGCCCGTGGTTGTGGTGTTGATCATCGTGGTTCCTATGGTCGTGGTACAGGCAGTAGAGGGTTTGTTTCTGGTGGTGGTGTGTTTGTTGGAAGTTCTCCTCGTGATCAATATGAGGGTGGTAGAGGTCATCGCAACTTTGGGTTTCAGAGGGGCTACGAGCCACACTTTCCTTTTCGTGGTAGTCGTTCTCCTCCAGCGAGGTGTGAGGTGATTCAGCGTGGTGGTCGTAGCTTTGGACGTGATAGGATGGATGTTGCTAACCCCACTTTTGAGCAAATGGCTCGACACTGATTTGATTCATTTTGTGCTAACCCCAGTGTTGAGTCGCTTGTTCATTCTCGTTTTTATTTTTGATTTGCAGGTGGGAGGCATGGAGAACGTTTGGTTGATTGACTCCGGTTGTTCGTGACACATGACCGGAGACAAGGGGTGGTTCTCCAGCCTCACCCCGGTGGTGTCAAAGGTGTACATCACTTTCGGGGATAATGGACGAGGTCAGGTTCTTTCAGAAGGTGAGGTTATGGTGAGTAGATTGGTGACCTTAAAGCGTGTGGCTCTGGTCGAGTCACTTGGGTATAACCTATTGTCAGTATCTCAGTTGCTGGACGAGGATTATGAGGCGCGTTTTAAGTTGAGGGCTTCTCGTGTTTTTGACTCTCGAGGCGATCTTGTTTGTACGATCATGCCCGAGGGACAGATCTTTCGTGCTGATTTTTCTCAGTCTTTTGGTCCCCCGAGGTGTTTGGTTGGTGGTCCTTCTTCTGAGTTGTGGAGGTGGCATAGGAGGTTGGGGCACTTGAGCTCCTTTCCCGTTTGAGTGTGCACGATCTTGTTCGACGATTGGCCAGGTTGCGTTTTGAGAAGGATTTGGTTTGTGCGCCTTGTAGGCATGGCAAGATGGTAGCCACTCCCCATCCACCCCTGACTGATGTCATGACAGAGTGTCCGACAGAGCCATTGCATATGGACCTTGTTGGGCCAGCTCGAGTTCGCTCGGTGGGTGGGAAGTGGTATGTCCCAGTGGTTGTGGATGATTACTCTCGCTATGTCTGGGTGTTTTTCTTGGAGGATAAGGGTGAGATGTTTGGTTTTGTTCGAGACCTGATCTTGAGGTTGAAGAACGAGAGACATGGTGATGACATTAGAGCTATACGAAGTGACAATGGCACGGAATTCAAGAACTCTCATTTTGAGACCTTTTGTCGTGATCCTGGTCTTGAGCATTAGGTTTCAACTCCGTACACCCCTCCTCTGAATGGTGTTGTGGAAAGGAAGAATCGGACCCTGTGTGAGACGGCTAGGACGATGCTCGATGAGCACAAGACTCCTAGGAGGTATTGGGCTGAGGCGGTGAATACCGCGTGCTATGTGTCAAACCGGATCCTCCTCCGAGCTTTCAAGAAGAAAACGTGCTATGAGCTGATTAATGGGCGAGTACCCAAGGTGAGTCACTTTCATGTCTTTGGTTCAAGTGTTTCCCTGGGTTTTGAGAGTGAGAGGTTTCCCCCATTGGGTATACAAACTCAGAAAAGCACTATATGGCCTAAAACAAGCACCCAGGGCGTGGTATGGTAGGTTGAGAGGGTTCTTGTTTAGTAAGGGGTTTGTGATGGGGAAGGTGGATCAGACTCTCTTTCTCCTCAGGAAGGGCAATGACATTCTGATCGTGCAAGTATACGTGGATGACATAATCTTTGGTGGCTCTTCTCACACTTTGGTTGCCAGGTTTGCAGATGGCATGAGCAGGGAATTCGAGATATCCGTGATGGGTGAGTTGCAGTTGTGACAGAACCGCCCAAATTAATTCCCATTTAACACATAAACCATCCACTTGGTCACTATGCATTAAAGAGGAGTTAACTTGTCGATATCTGCCGAGTCAAGCCAGGTAAATCACTTACAACAAGGATCGAAGATTGTACATCAAAACTCACACGACGGTGAGTCCAGAGAATAACAAGTTACCATTCATTACATCATGTTGACCACAAGTTCATTATTACAAACCAAGTTCCATACAGGAAAGTAAATAGTTCAGAGTTTGAAAACACAACAGGAATAAAATACTAAACGTCATAAGCGACATCACGGGAGGCCATCCATGATATCACTAAGCACTGTCATCCTCCCACTCAACTTCCCAAAAGGGTGGGAGAGAACCGGTCCATGGAAAACCATCAAACACATCAACACCTCCAAAAGTTATCAACAAAGCAAGGCTGGGTATACTAATACTCAGCAAGACTTAACCGTCGGGTGATGGGAAATCACCAACTCTCTAGACATGCAAAGCTTTTTGGCTAGTGCGTTGTTTTGCTGAAAAGCAACAAAGAGTAGGTCCTTACTTTCAAGTTTAGCTCAAAATTCTAGTTGATTATCCATTACTACGTAAGCAACTATTGCAAGCATAAGTTGTGTAAACAATTTAGCAAACATCCATATTACTTCTCAATTCCATCATTAAGGGACATAGCTTGTATGGATAAGCAATCTCGGATAACGATAAGAGGCCAACGATCGATCGATTAATAACCTTGCAAGGTGGACCTAAACACACGGGAGAATGCATACCCCAAGATAACAACTAAAAGCCCAAAGGGCGGGGTACGCACCAACCAGGCAGTTCCCAGTCATCCTTAGTTCAGGATCAATGTCCACAGTCCTAGGTACAAGGATTACTGGAATTACGGCCCGACGTCCGACCAGACTCACACATGCACCACCAGTTGCAAATCGAGGGAACGAATCCCAAGATTAGTGGTAGAGAGTTCCCTTGCTAAATCAAAAACGTACTAGGCTTACCGGTCCCATTCCCGACAAATGTTTAGTACGTTCAAATGCTTAACCAGGGACAACTATTGGCCGGAGCCCATCCCATGCTCTTACCACATGAGCAGGTAGGTTTAACAAGATCTTATGATTCCAACATAAGAAACCTATAGCTCACGAGTGATGAACATCACTCGACTTTTACAGTGTCCTTAGAGCATGGCAACTAGTGACTTATCATACTAGTCTTTGAGCATAGGAACCTACGATCATGCATCTAGGGTTTCAATTCAACTCCTGAAACTTAAATGCACACACATAACAAAGATAGTTGCATAAGTTAAAACATAGGTTATGCTCTGGGGCTTGCTTTCACTAGCAAAGTTAGTCTGGAGAACCTCCGAACTTGGTTCGGGTCTTTCTGCAATTCCACCATGTTCACCTTCTCCTTCAACTAGCTCTCCTTCAAATAGCTCTCCTTCAGCTTCCGGCACCAACTCGTAGCTCTCGTCCAGATGTTCTACACGACATGCATATGTATAAACTCTAAGTACTCGTATTTAAGGAGGGAGAACTTGGTTCAGATTTAAAGGGTAAACATGGGGTGTATTGTTGGCCACATTCACCTAGACAAAATATATTCAACATACTCTTCCTTTATCAAGAAAATGTATGTGTGTTACTTGTCTTCCTTATTTGATGGTGATTGTGTGCACATTTAAATTAATTAATTAATTTGACTTCACCAAAATAAAAGGGTGTTGTTTAGGGTGTATTTTGGTGAAGGTTTGCTATTAAAATTCAAGTCACATTAAAGGCGATTTTGATTTTTCTTTTATTCCACTTATTAAGCTTGATTTACTTCGAAAATTAATTCTGGATATTCCACACACAAAGTGATAGAGATAAAATTTATACAAGCACATGACATAGCAACAAAGCTACTACCCAAAATTTGTATTAAACTAAGCTATATGCTGCACATGAAAAATCTAGCAAGAACTAGCTAACATAATCATGATTTAATTCAACAGAAAGATCTACACATGATCTACCATCAAGAAATTACACAGAGCAAAAACATGGAATAACTGAGCTACTGACAAAAATTCAGATTAAACTAAGCTATAGATTTAGCATGAAAAAATACAACAAGGTAAAACTGCTGAAAAGCTAAATAAATCACATTGAAATATACAAGCATGCATTGCTGCTAAAACTTTTACTACAACCATATCAAGGTAAAACAAGACTATTCATAAATTACCATGGCCAGAAACTTACTACAACATGCTTTACAAAAAAGGCTCATATTTAAGACCTAAATTAATTTGAGCAAGCTAAGCATTGCAAAAGCTACTCATATATTTACCATAGCTGCATCTAGACATATATAGGCTACTACAAAAAGATCAATCCTATGTTCTTAACCAAATATTTAAAACTAAACAGGAACTTATATGCTGACATATATCAAAATAACATTATAAATAAAGATATATAACAAATCTAAGTGTCATTTTTCAACACAGGAAAAAGCATGATCATACTAGCAACATAATAAAATTTCACATGCAGATCAGCTCTGGATTTCAAATTATTTTAAATCTATCCAAACTGATCAAATCAAAATAATTCAAAATCTAAAAGGAAATTTACAAACATCCTTTCTAGAAAAGTTGCATCTGTTCATGTGGATTACGGTACATTTGAGTTTGCATTTTTCCGATTTTTCTCTGATTTATTATGGATTTTACAAGATCTCTATGATTTAAAACTAGGGTTAAAGAATCTATTTGCCGATAGGTCCTTGGATAAAAAACTTCTTTCACAACTATGCCTTTGCATTTACACATAGGTCCCTGCTTTTACAGTTTAAACCTTGGCAAGATCTCAATTGATGCAAGGGGGTCCTTGGCCATGGCCGCCGACCAAGATGGCCGGATTCCGGCTAACCGGAGGCGATCTAGGGTGGGGAGAGGGGCGGAGATGCAACAGGGGATCACCTAGGGTCGGTTCGGGTGCTTGGACGAGGCGGAGGAGCGGCCGGCGGTGACGTACGGCGGCGGTGTGGATCTCCGGCTGCGGGAATGGCAGCTCCGGCGAGATGGCCGGCGATGCACGACAATGTGTGGCACGTGAGGCTCCAGTGGTGCTGTGAGGTGCTCCCAGGGGGCTTGGACGGAGATGGAGCGGCTCGGAAGAGGAAGTTCTACGGCAGCGCTCCAATCGCGGCGGCGGCAGCCTGGCAGCGTGCAGAGCGGCGCCGGGGAGCTCAGGGGTTCATGCCCCTCTTATAGGCGGCCGGGAGGAGCGCATTGCTGCCACGGCTTCGCCTGCCAGTTGGCCAGCTCGACACAGGAGGGAGCGGCGTGGCACAGCTCGGCACGGCGCATGGCGGCGGGGCAGCACTGGCGCGGCGCGTGGTCGTCTAGTGGCGTAGCGATGCAGGGGACTCGAGTGCTTAGGGCGGGGAGGTGATACAGCGACAGCTGCAAACGTCCAAGCCGTGAAGACATACGCTCCGACATGCCTGCTCCTCATGCCCAGCGTGGCTGCACGATGGAGGCTGCGGCGGCACGTGTCGACGCGAATCACAGAGGAGGAAGAGGGCGCGGGCAAAAACGGTGGGTGGCGCGCGGTTTTGGTCGCCACGTTGGCAAGGGAAGAGACAACACTACGCAGGCCCCACTGGACGACGGCGTACGGTCGGGCACGTGCCAGGCACGGACACCGGGGTGCATTGCAGTGAGACGTCACGCCCAGGGCGCACGCTCTGGCAGCCGGTGCGACAAAACAATTCAGCCAAGGGTGCTTTGACCGGCTGTAGAATTTCAAAACCAAATATAACTCAAAATTTTGCCAATACCAAAGTTGTAGATGAGACAACCCTCTACAACTTTTACAAAGGTTGACCCAGGTAAAGACCAACAGATTGAGCAAAAATTTGGCTTGAAGTTTCAGATTTTCTCGGCGCAGTCAAACATGTGCTCTGAGTGTTGACCAAGCTTTTGTGGCTTTTGCACTAAAAATTTGAAATGCCGGTAATTAGATGAAATGTGTCCTTGGAAATTCTGAGCAACTTCTATATTGGCAGACTTTTCAGTGTTTAGGGAAAAAATTGAAGATATGGCCAAAGTTCTAGAGAAAGGTATATGAACTTTGCGGTTTGACCATATTTAGAAGGGTTTGACTCAAAGTTTTGAGGGCTTTCCGCTCAAGATCTCAACTTCCACCTAAAAGAGGCAATGTTTTTCTTGAGAAAAACAACAACTTTTACATTGGCCGATTTTGGAGTTGTCATATAAAATTTTGAGATTGCGACCAAGCAATCAAAAGAACTCAGAAGGGCCTTTAGGAGATTGATCAAGTGAGATAGGGTTTAACTCCTCTTTCCATCCTGAATTTCAAAAAGTGTCAAATTACAAGGTTGTCTTCCCGAATCTTGGTGACAACTTTCATATTGGCAAAATTTCATGTTCTAAGTGAAAATTGAAATCAAGTTCAGACCCAGCTTTGCTCCTTAGGGTGTTTTAACCAAACTTGCTTGATTTTTTCTTTAACACCATTAGCTTAGGTTGACTCCTGGATTAAAAAGGGATAAACACCTGGGGTGTTACAACAGTTCTTTCTTGGGCTTCAGATCAGGCAGTGCAAGGACGGGACGTTTGTGCATCAAGCCAAGTACACCAAGGACATAGTGAAGAAATTCAAGATGGATGACTCGAAGCCGATGGCTACACCGATGAGTACGACTACAGCTTTGGATGCGGATGTTGATGGCGAGCCCGTGGACCAGAAGGAGTACCAGAGCATGATCGGCTCCCTCCTCTACTTGACAACGACGAGGCCGGACATACAGTTCTGTGTGTGTCTATGCGCTTGTTTTCAGGCTTCACCGAGGCCTTCACATCGGCAGGCCGTCCAGAGGATTTTTAGGTACTTAAACTACACCTCGTAGTCTGGTCTTTGGTATTCTACAGCCTCGACACTCAACCTTCATGGGTTTGTGGACGCTGCGTTCGCTGGGTGTCGTTTGGATCGTAAGTCTACTTCTGGTGGGTGTCAGTTGCTTGGGTCTTCTTTGGTTTCATGGTCATCCCGTAAGCAGTCGAGTGTAGCCCAGTCCACTACAGAGGCCGAGTATGTTGCTGCAGCCAGCTGTTGTTCCCAGCTCCTATGGATTTCCTACACTATGAGTGACTTTGGTGAGGAGTGTTCCCTTGTTCCACTCTTTTGTGATAGTGCCATAAGTGTAGCCAAGAACCCAGTTCTCCACTCCAAAACCAAGCATACAGAGGTGAGGTACCACTTCCTGAGAGACAATATGGAGAAGGGAAAGATAGCTTTGATCCATGTGCCCACCCAAAACCAACTAGCCGATATCTTTACCAAACCGCTTGACCAAGCCACATTCACCTGCTTGCGGGGTGAGCTCGGTGTGTGTTTGCTTTCTTGAGTTGGTGGTGGGAGTTCCATGTAGCATTTGTATCATATTTATTTTGTGCATGGCATTGCATTTGTAACATGATGTATAGTCATCTTTGTATCTTAGGTTGTTTTTGCATTTGTATCATATGGTAGGATGAGCTTCTCCTATATACATTGATCACTATGATATGCTAGTTGTGAGCTTGTGAGCATGTTTGATATGATTTGATGAAGGATAGCTATGGTCTTGATAGTTTTGCTATATTTGCATAATGAGGTGGCTAACTTTCGAAAAATGTTAGATAGGCTCTCTCTTGTGAGTTTAAGGCTTGGCATGATCTTAGTGTGCTTTGGTGGTTTATGTCATGCTTAATTCATGGTTGGATATCATGTGCTTTTCACTTGGGGTCAAAGACCCATTTGTCATTATGAATGTTTAGCCCATGTGTTACCTTGTGGGGGAGCATAAGCTTCTTTTTGCCGCAAAGGCACTTCATGTACCATTTTATGCTTAAATGTGAATAATTAAATTGGTATGAAATGCTTTGCTTGAAGACGTGCTCTCAATTGATCCATGTCATAAATGCTTTAAATCTGAATTTATATGGGTGCTAAACCATTGTATGTTGTCTACCATGAGAAGTCTTATTTTAAGGAGTAGACACATGGTTCGGTGGCTTTAACATGACATGAGATGCTTATGGGTGTTTGTAATGATCTTGTGTTGAGGATATGTGACCTAGCATGAAGTTTGTGTGATTTAAATTCACTTTGGTATGCTTTGCTCATGTTTTGGTCTTTAGCTCATGAGAGGGAAATTTTTCGTAAAATTATGTATTTTGATCATGGCTTTCTCATTTGCTCATATAACTTCACTATCATGATGGCAATGCTCATACGAATCTTTGGAATGTCTTGCTTGATCATTTGCTCACTCGTAGCATTTTGTGGTGCTCATTGTCTATTTGAGAATCTCTAGGTTGTAATTTTTGTAGAAATGACTTGATTCATGCATTGTCAACAAGGGGGAGAAGGTTGTGCATGGAAAATAGATCTGAGCATTTTTAGAAGGTTTTTGTCTTGTTTCGAACTGTTTCGGAACAAGTTTTTCTGGGGGCAGTCACATAGGGTGGTCTGACCGTCCTGTCTGTAGTGTGACCAGCCCAAGCGGTCTGACCGGCCTGGCTAGGCGGTCTGACCGGCCTGGGTCAGTGAGAGCAAGTTTTGCTCGGTTTCATGCATTTGTTGTAGTTCTTTGCATGCATGTGTTCAGGGGGAGTGCACTTGCTTCGGGGGAGCCTTCATGTGTTCAAGGGGAGCTCCTTGTCTTGCTTGAGTTCTTTCTTTGGTGGTTTTCTCTTTGTGAGCTTTGGTTTTGTCTCGGTTGTGTTGAGCTGTTGCCCTTGCCTTAGGGGACCGAGACTTTGACTTCAAGTGATCAGGGCTTGTGTTGTTTGGCTTTTGGATCACTTGATGGTTTGTTGTTAGTTTCTTTCTTTTTCTTTTCCTTTGATGCTTACTATGTGTGTGGGTGTTGTCAATGCACTCATCAAGGGGGAGATTGAGGACCTGTGTGGTATTTGGACTGGTGGATGGTCGTTCCTTGGTGATGAGTGATTGACAATGTTGTGTGAACTGACTCTTGGCCTAGTATTGCAAGTGCAGGTTGCGGCTTGATTCGCGTGGTGCAGGTGAAGATCAAGTGCGAAAGGTCTATGTCTGTGTGACCTCCCAGGACTGGAGAGACAAGTAGGTTTCGATTGAGGTACCCGGTGGCCGACGGGATCAAGTGCGGACCATACACTGGCAAGAAGAGCAACACGACATCGAGAGGGATGGAGCCGGTGCAAGGTAGCACCTAACAACTGAAGCTTGCACGCGGGGTTTGCAGTGGTTTGGCCAAAAACCACTGGGTTACTTGGCTGAGCCACAATGCCAAGGCTGACGGCTCGACAGGGCGAACCAGCCTGCTCAGGCCGGTCTGACCGCCCGGCCAGGAGTGACCGGGGGAGGCCGGTGTGACCGCCCAGGAGGGGCGGTCTGACCGCTTGGCTCGCAGCACGTCGAGAAGCTTCGAAGCGGAGGACGTGTGGCGCGACCGTGAGGCCTACGTGGAGATGAAGCAGATTGCGGCCAGCGGGCGTCCATCCGATGGAGAAGACAACCGAAGTTCCCAAAGTGCCCTTGGTGGGCTTGTATCTTAAGTTAAGTAAGTAGGGGTAATTTGGTCATTTGTTGCCCTCCATATAAACTCAAGTGAGAGGAGATGGCAGCCACCACTTGGAACCCTAGTTCATTTGCTTTCTTTCTTTGTTGACACCATTTTTGACACATGTATCAGCTAAGTTTTTTGGCCAATCACATCACATCAAAAATGCATCAGCTAAGTTTTTTGGCTTTCTCTGAATTGAATATCAAACTTCGCTTCTAACTCAACGATGGAGCTCGAGCGTTGATGATCATTAGGATCCTTTCCACATCCTCGCGATAGAAAGATTGAAGAAAAGAGAAAGTAATTATCGGCAAGGAAAGAGAAATGAAAACAAAAGTTGGTTCACCTAAGAGGAGGACATTGCATCAGAATCAAAAGAGAGACAGGTGCCTATCTGATGATTTGGCTTCTAGAAAGCCAACATTGACTCAAAAACATGGCTAGCACCGATAAATTCAGATTGGGGATTCTATACGTCGACAAACTGCAGAGCATATACCAAGGATGACTGTCCTCCAATTACACTGATAGCAACAGTGACCTTCATAGCATCATCCAGGTGTAGAGCTCCGACTAACAGAAGTTCATCAAAGGACGGTAACGGGTACTGGTTCCTGAAAATCATTGCAAGGAAGGATGCCTCCCATGTCTAAAGAGAATCGGTGTGTTCATTGATGCGTCAAAGATAACACCGAGGAAAAACTCATGAGGTGAGTTTTATAAAGAAAGAAGCAAGACAGAATCACATGGTCCAATCAGGCATCAATAAGACAAGATCCAAAATATTGAAAGCAGGAGCAGAAAGACAGTAAAGAATTTCTGGTAATCCCATGTGCAAGAAGAAGAAATCAAAAGAGAAATTCAGAGCAGAAGAAATTTACTCTGAAACTGGGGGGCAAGTGTTGACACTGTTTTTTGACACATGTCGGAGAAGGACCGAAGAAGGCATCAGGAAGACCTCAAAGCTGATAGAGAAAAGGAGAGAAGCAACCAACCGATCGGGGGTCAACCGATTGATGAGAGAAAGACGTGGCAGAAGAAGGATATGCCAAAGGAGAGAAGATGGAGGCGGGTCAAAAATCAAGTTGACATCGGGTCAAAGTCAGTTTAGAGAGTCCGATTCCTATAAGAATCATTAAGTTTTTGGTAGTTTTATTTCTTTAGATTCAAGTAAACATTGTCATCATCGACTAGGAGTCAAGTTGTCCTCAGGACATAAATAGCGAACCGGCGTGGTCGGAGAATGTTTGTACACACCAATATACACAAAACCTTTACTTTTCCAAGTCGGCGACTTCGCCACCCTTTTTTACTTCTTATTTTCTTATTTCTTCAAACGCCGTCCTTCTAGCTCGTCGGGCTGCATCGATCGAACTCCGGCAAGCTAGTAAGTACCATTTTATCGAATAATAACTGGGCTTTAACCTCCAGGCGCATCACTGCGGTTTCGTCTAAGTTTTATTCACAACTTATCGATATCAGCTAGGTTTGCAAGTCTTTTCTTGTTTATTTAGCTTTTATCACCAATTTATCCAGCTCGTGATCATATCGTATCGGCTATCCTCGCTCCTGCATCATTTCACCATGATACAGCCGATCTAGATTGTTTTCAAGTGTTGTCTCGTAGCGCTTAGTTTGCTCTGCTTTTGCTTACGCTTTGCCTACGTCATCAAATCGGTTGATCTAGCCGTTTTGGTTATACTTGCACTTCGACTACTTCAGTTAGCCGATTCGCTCTACAGTTGTATCGGCCGATCGGGCTGTTACTTGTGGAAGACACACATCGGTTCTCTAGCCAATCTAACCCGCATCTAACGTTTCCTATCTTTTCGTGTCGATCAATAGGTCAGGTCTGCTGGCACACCTTGTTACATCTCGGGGATCCGTTACGTGTTTGTTGTTGAAGAACTTGATTCAGTTTTTTGCGTCAACACATCTTGGCACGCCCGGTGGGACACGAAGAATCAGTCAACAATGTCAGGACCAAAACTTCCTAAAGAAGCTGGTGCAGACAAGACCCAAGCTATCACGTTAGATCAACTTCGTGAAGAAGACAAAGCTGAGTTTGATGAGCGCATGGCGGAATATGGTCAGCTTTTGATGGGAAGTTTCGGCTTAACTAAGCAAGGGGCTATCAAGAAAATTCCTCTTCCAAGACCTCATGAGTTGATAATTCAAGCCGATCCTATGAAACTACAAGATATGATGTCAAAAGCTATGCATGAATCCCTGATTGATCAATCATCCGTTTTCAACAGCACAGTACAGAATTCTGTGAGGGAAGTGCTCAGAGATGAATTCGCAAGTGGATACAAAGGACCAGTATATTATCAACCTGGTACAACAATTCCAACTGTTGCTGCCATGAGATTTAGTCATGAAAAATCAGCTTTCCAGCCGAGACAGTCTACTTCAGATGGTGCTTCTCATACAACACCGATTCTGTCAGCAACCACGTCTGGAATTGTTGATCCTTCAGGTTCTCCGAGTCATGCACCTGTTAGCCCTGATGCACCAACGACTCTTTCAGAGAAAGACACAAGTGGGAAGGGTGTCGCGACTGAATCAACTCAAAAGAGAGAAGAAACTCCTATTGGTCCATATGCAGAAAGGTTTGGAGATTTAATTGGAACTACAGTGCAGCATGACAAAGGAATCACATTCGCTTTCATTGAAACAAAGACTCTCAAAGCGCAGCATTATGATATTCAGTCGTTACATATGCACATGGTCAAGCCTATTCAATCGGCTCAAGAGAATTCTAGCATGTAGAAAACTCCAACACATGTAACTACTAATGGGGCAGCGGCTGGTCAACCTATCATAAGTCATCCATTGACACCAGAGCAGATGAGCCCAGCTGATCAAGCTTATGCAGTTAGAACCTATGCTGCGAATTTACAAGAGCAATACAACAATGCCATGTATCATATGGGATCAAATGACTCAACCTGGGAATTCTCCATATCAGTTGCCAGAATAGCATACACAAGGTACTCCAAACAGGAAATATATACATTAAGGAACCCAGCGTAGAACACCTCATTCAGGTGGAATTCTTCAATATACGGCTTTTCAGACACCTTTGGCTTCGCAGCCAGGAACGATTGGAATTATGCAGAATCGGCCAAGTCCTTCGGCAGGTAATCAGCCGATTGATCAGAATAAGAAATTCATGGCTGAGATTACAGACTTACTACAAAATCAATTTGGGTTGAAACCAAAGAAACAAACCAACATGTATCGAACACCATACCCTGCTTATTTCGATCAGATTCCATTCCCTCAGAGATATAAAGTGTCTGACTTCACCAAGTTTACTGGTCAAGATGACACCTCCACTATCGAGTATATCAGCCGATTTATTATTCAGTGTGGAGATGCAGGATAAAATGAGGCATTAAGGGTTCGATTATTCTCATCCTCTCTGTCAGGACTAGCCTTTGCTTAGTTTACATCACTACCAGCTGATTCTATTCAAAGTTGGGAAGATCTTGAGAAGAAGTTCCATGGTTATTTCTTCTCTGGAATACATGAAATGAAGATTACTCATCTGACGAACTTGAAGCAGAGGAATGATGAGTCGGTGGTAAACTTCGTTCAGAGATTCAGAGAGATGAGAAACAAGTGCTTCAGCCTATCTTTGACTGATAAACAACTAGCAGAATTGGGTTTTCAATGACTGATAGACATGGGTACCCACGGGTCTCCACCGACAAGGGTCTCAGCCGTCCCCGACAGGTGGGTCCGACCTACCAGAAGACCCGCCGACCTGTCGGTGGGCCCTGACCGACCAGACATGTGGGCCCGAGGACATGAAGAAGGATTGGTGTACAAGACAAGACAGTCCAACTCGTATAAGCCTTCCATATTGTAACCAACTAGGATAGATGGAAACGACTTGTAGCCCAAGGTCGCCGGCCAATATAAGGCGGCCTGGGGCGCCCTCCTCGGGGGTAGATCTCTCTCGCATAATTCCACTACCAAATTGGACGTAGAGTTTTCCTCTCCGAAGACCCGAACCAGTATAAATCGCCGTGTTCCTCGTGTCTCGCCGAGATTTCCGTGTGCATCCCGTGCATAACCACCTACACTCTTAGATCCCGATCCTCTCCATTAACCTGCAAACCTCTAGGGTAACTCCCTAGCGGATCTGTCCAGGACTCACCCCTGACAGTTGGCGCGCCAGGTAGGAGTGATCGGGAGCTCGCTATGCAGCATGGTGGTCGGACTCAGCGTCATCTACGACGACGACATGAAGGACCTCCGATCTAATCGTGAGATGGCGCGCAAGATTATTATTTTTTCTCTGTCGGTGACGCTCCGACGTGATCTTCACGGTGGATTACCACGTCGTCGACATCCCACCCACCCATGCCCTCTGATCCAATCTAGGCTCAACGCCTATGGACACAGCGACATGCAGATGTGACCGGCGTCAGCGCTGGTCGACGGCGACGCGATCTGATCTGCATGCAGGTGACAAAAACTCGTCTACAAAGATGTATCGTCAAGGCCGGCGACGGCCTGGAGCACCGTCCGCTCGCATCTGCTACGTGTCCACCACGTACACGTAACAAAATCGATCTACAAGAAGCTACGTAAACAGGGGAGTAATCATTGCATTCTTTCCTTTTTCTTTCCTTAATCTATTATATCTATGTTTCGATCTATTATGACATCGGCTAACTAATACGAGCTTTCGTATTTGATTAAAAAAACACAACTCCACGTCTGCAAGGACTCGGCGAGCTACTACGGATCGGATCAGGTCTCCCTGACTTGTCGCTGTTCTACCGGCAGCGTTGTGCTGTTGTGTACTATCTGTCGCCTCGACGGCGTGTGGACCAGAAGATCAGAAAGAGTGCCCAGCCGCCGGCATGCTTGTCGTGTTCAGCACACGGCGGCATGCATTTACGTCAAGTTGCTGGCCCGCTACACCAACGAGACAACTCGCCGGCTTCTGGCTTCCCATCGAACGTCGCCTAGCGTGAGGCGTCGGCAGCCACGCACAGAAGATGTACGGCAGGTCGCCGGCCATGTGCAGCAGCCGGCAGGGCAGGATTCACGATCCTCTACGTCGAAGCTGACGTGTTGTTGCTAAACACATGCTAAAGCACTCATGGTGGAGTCCGATCGATTCGGTCTACGATGGCCCTCAACGGAGGTGTGTAGCAGATTCCTACGTCGTCGTCCCTACACGTCAACGCGTGGATGCGCAAAATCAATCTTCAGGGAGTATACGTGAACATGAAATACTTTATTTAATTTATTTTCTTTCTTTATTATCGGGTCTCGGTTGTTTGGCCAGCAAGTTCATACTAATCTACTATTCTCTCTTACGTGATGCATGCATGGTCATCCACATGATCCGCTCGGCGAGCTCCCAACAATGAAGTGCACGGTTGCTTCGGCTGCCAGTGCCATCGACCACCTCGTCACCTTCAGTTCGCGGATCTCAAAGACGGCGATCACGTCGCCGGTTACCTCGGTGCTTCGACAGGTAGGCATGACCTTAGGTTGCGCCGCTGACCTCTTCGACATCACCGGGCTCCTCAACATCTCGGCACGAGTCCAGCTCGCGTTGGCGACTACTTCAGCTCGCTCTGCACGGCTCCAACTCGCGTCGGTGACTACCTCGACAACTCAGCGCGACTTCATCGATAGCCGTGGCGACCTGTTGCACCGACGCGCACGGGACCGCCGACCTCCAAAGGTGCATCGCAGACCTCGTCGATGTCTTGAGCTCACCACGTCGACCTCGGCCACGGCGACGTACAAGCTAAGTGTTATTTGCAATTAATATTTTTTCCGTATGTTTCATCGATAGTCTCCGTGACTTTCGCCGACCTGCTTTACATGTTTTTCCTGCTTTATTTTCCCTCCCCCTTCGACACGCTCGGGGGCTTGGTATAGCCGATCTCGATACGCTCGGGGGCTTGACTTTGCCAATCTAAAGGTCGTCAGACCTGAGGGACTTAATTAACTTCTGTGCATTCTTCCTTTAAATGTCTTTTACTCATTATGCGCATCCTTAAGTCGTGTGGTTGCAAGACTTTGGGTCCAAGGCCCCCCTGCCATACTACGACGGATATCTGCTTCAAGGTCTCCTGACCGAGTAACGACCTCTGGGTCTATCGCATCGCCTCCACGAGGTCGATAAGGCCCCGCTGCCTCCTAGGTCACAACGACCCATAGTGATAAAATATCACACCAACGGCCCTGTGCTTAATGGCTCCACTGCCCGTTGGCGGCCTCCGGGCCAAGTAGCTCCTCCTTGAGGTGGCTAAGGCCCCACTGCCTCCTAGGTCGCAACGACCCATAGTGATAAAATATCACGCCAACAGTCCCGTGCTTAATGGCTCCACTGCCCGTTGGCGACCTCCGGGCCAAGTAGCTCCTCCTTGTGGTGGCTAAGGCCCCGCTGCCTCTGAGGTCGCCACGACCCATAGTGATAAAATATCACACCGACGGCTCCATGCTTAATGGCTCCACTGCCCGTTGGCGGCGTCCGGGCCAAGTAGCTCCTCCTTGAGGTCGCTAAGGCCCTGCTGCCTTCTAGGTCGCGTAGACCTAGATGTTTCAGGCTGACTACCTGCGTTGGGCCATCGCACAACGGCCGTGACGATTCAGGTCACCACGGACCATTCATCGTTTCTTGAGGCCTCTTGGAGGTCGGCGTGCTAATACAGCCCAGCTGGGACCTTGGTAGCCATACCATTGTTGCCCGGGCGCCTCTACATCTACTCAGACACGTCATTTGTCATACAAATGTGTATATAAAAGGCTTCAATAGCTGTAAGGACCTTGGCCCTTGGCCGTCATCGTCCTCATCAAGTCGCCAGACCTCCCGGCGGCTCCATCGTCGCCTACTTCAGGTCGCAAGCCTCCCGGCGGCTCCGTCGTCGCCTACTTAAGGTCGCCAGACCTCCCGGTGGCTCCGTCGTCGCCTATTTCAGGTCACCAGACCTCCCGGCGGCTCCGTCGTCACCTACTTCAGGTCGCAGACCTCCCAGCGGCTCCGTCGTCGCCTACTTCAGGTCGCAGACCTTCCAGCGGCTCCGTTGTCACCTACTTAAGGTCGCCAGACCTCTCGGCGGCTCCGTCGTCGCCTACTTCAGGTCGCCAGAGAGGGGGGGAGTGAATGGGAGCCGATAAAAACTCTTCCCGAAGGTTGAACTCGGCCTATACCCCGATTGCCACTCCGATCACTCGCACACACCAGAGAAGCTCTAGACTAGGCACACATAAGCCTACAAGTCCTAGAAACAAGCCACGAAACAAAGAGCGGAAGCACAAAGCAAGAACCAAAGCACTTAACTAAATTTGTGAAGGTTAGGCATAGACTGTCCGTGCAGTACAGGCGGACTGTTCGCAGCACCTGGGCGGACTGTCCGGACCCCCTACACGGACTGTCCGAAAACCCTAACAAAACCACCAGAGACGCACCGAGAAATTCGGACAGTCCGGCTGAGCCACACAGACTATCCGCTAGTGTCGCGGACTGTCCGTGTAGGCCTCGCGGATTGTCCAGCCAAACCACAAGAAATACTCACACAACTTCACCCACGCGGACCGTCCGTCACTGACCGGCGCACTGTCCGCAAAACCTCCTGCAACAAAACCCTAGGCACTTCACAGATTGAAACACGAGCTAGCACGAACATGCGACGAACAGCGAAGAACACAGGACGCGCAGACTGTCCGCGGGGTCCTTGCAGACTGTCCGCTACCCACAGGCAGAACTGCTCGAGCTCGTGGCCGCGAAGTCAACTCTCCCTACTCATCACCGGATCTCCCAAACAGCTTGAGCTCTTGAGACAAGATTTGGGGGAGATGAGAAGCGTCACAAGAGGAAGCTATGCCCCAAAAATCTCGGCCTCTAACTCACTAAATCACGGGGAATCGTGGATCACATGAACCACCACCAAGAACTCAGCCTCCAACCAAAACTCGCAAATCGAAGGGATTTCTCAGCGTTTGAGGGGTCAAGATCACACAAAAAGATGCGCAAGGCATCCACCCATGATCCCCTCAAAGAAATCCGAGGGAAAACGCCTTCAAATCAACAAATCGAGCGAAAAACGAAACCACCTAAAAATAGCTCCAAAAAGACACAAAAATCACAAAGAGCTAGGAGATCATCACAGCGCCAAATGCTTCCATACATCCAGAGGTCAGAGTCTATATAAGAATCTAGCCTAAAAAATTACTGGGACAAGAAGCAGTCCAGAGCGATCTACCGGGGGAGGAAACCCTAGAGTCCAAGAGAGAGAGAGTTGACATCCACCTCTCCGCTATTTATACGAAGTCCACCGGAGGAGGCAAATGACCATGCTACCCCTACAACTTAAAATGAAGATACACACCCCTCAGGGGCAATAAGGTCAAGTCTTCGGATATTCTCATCGAGCGGACACGCTTCCACTGCGGACTTGCTTAGCCTCGACACAAGCCCCGCAATCACGCCATGTGCCCCCCCGCCACGAAGCTTCCCGATGCTCCTGGATCCCCATCTCCATCGCATCGAGCCTCCGGACTTGCTAGTCTTGCACCGCATGGCTCGCACTTGACCCCATCGGCTCTGTCTAACCAAGCCTACTTGCCTCTCCATCACCCGAAGGCCACCACGGCTATGGCCTTTTACGCTTGTTCTTCACTTGCACCAACACGAGTCAAGCCGCAACCTGTACCTGCACACTGAGCCAAGCATCAGTCCACACAACGTTGTCAATCACTCATCACTAAGGAGCAACCCTCCACTGGTCCTCGGACACACCTGGTCCTCATCAGGCTAGCCTCAAAATGGCACCATTTGAGGCATTGTATGGAAGAAAGTGTAGAACTCCTTTGTGTTGGAGTCAAACGGGAGAGAGTCAGTTGTTTGGAACATATATCGTTAAGGAAGTAGAGAGGCAAGTTCAGATCATAAGGGAGAACTTGAGGACCGCTCAATCTAGACAGAAAAGTTATGCAGATAAAAAGAGGAGAGACGTGACTCTTCAAGAGGGTGACTATGTGTATCTAAAGGTGTCACCGATCAGAGGTTTGCGTAGATTCAAAGTAAAGGAAAAGTTATCACCTCACTTTATCGGACCCTTTAAGATCTTGGAGAGAGTGGAAGAAGTAGCTTACAAATTGGAGTTACCTAATCAACTCTCAAATGTGGATGATGTGTTTCATATCTCATAATTTAGAAAGGGTCTCAAGTCTCATAATAAGGAGCCATTACCTATAGATGGATTGGACGTTAAGGAGGATCTTACTAACACTGAGCGTCCCATCAAGATCTTGGATACTTTAACACGGTTTACAAGGAAACGAGTAATTAAGATGTGCAAGGTGCAATGGAGTAATCATGCAGAGGATGAGGCAACATGGGAAAGAGAGGATGAATTGAAGGAAGATTATCCCCAACTCTTTACTGATCCATCCGAATCTCGAGGACGAGATTCATCTTAAGGGGGGTACGATTTGTAACACCCTAAATTTATTGTTTTGCAATTTAATAAAATTTATTAGAATTCGTATAATTTAATTTGAGCTTGTTTAAGGATTTAAGGTTTTCCTAAGGCTTTATGTGATTTATAGGCATTTCAATGTTTTATAAAATATAATTAATGAATCATAGGTTTCTTTTGTTGCATTCATGCTGGTCATTATTTTTGATTGATTGAATTCAAATTTAAGTTTGAATTCAATTGTTTGATCTCTTTTCGAAAATGCAAAAGCTTTTCTTTTCCCCTACCTTTTTCTTCACTTCTTTCGGCCCAGCCTCGCCTGAACCAGAGCGTCCGGAAGTTCGCTGCCGCAGACTGGACTCCGCCGTGCAATCCAGCGTAGCAGTCATCGCGGCCCAGCACAGCTTGCCTGCCGGCCCATCGCTCGCGTTGCCGTTCATGGGCCGCCAACCCATTTTCTTCCCCGGCCTGCCTCAGCCCTCCACCCTTGACGATCGGACCCCGCCCATCATCCCTGACCTCCAGCCGGTCGCGCACGGGACGCGCCAGAGTCTGACCCAGTCCCACACCTGCCACTCGTTTCTAGTCCCAGGCCTGCACGCTGAGGCCATCTCCGCATCCTACAAAACCGCCGCCACCTCTCCACCCTAGGTTTTTTGCCCAAATCGCAATACCCAAGCCACCCGTGAGCTCAAACCCTAGAGCTCGGCTGCCACTGTCGATCTCTCGCCTTGCTGCCTCCGCGCCCACAAGAAGAGCACCTAGAGCTTCGTGTGGAGGTGAGGAAGCCGCCCGTGTTGTCCCCGTGCGTCCTCATGCCCTGTCGCGCTCGTAGCAGCTCGCCGGAGTCGTGCCACCCGCCGCCGACTGCCCCGCCGAGCAGTGTCCCTCCGTCGTCGCCTATCCGCCCGTATGGACCCCCTGTTTGAGTTCACCGTCACCCCAGCTACGTCAAGGGCCAAATCCCGTCCGAATCCGTGCCCGGGAACTCTAGATCAAGTACGCCGGCGAGACCACCGCTGTGCACCGCCGCTCGTCTGTCGTCGCAGCGCCGCCGCTCACCCTGCGTAGCCGCTAGCCGCCCAGCCTCAGATGAACGGCCCAGATCTGATCAGTCCGGCACATACCGGTCAACACGGGGTCAATCCCGCCGCATCGCGCCTGTTTTACAAAAGATCCCTCTGTTTTTTTGGTTTTACGATTAGGTCCTCCCACCGTTTAAAAATCCTTACGGTTTAGTCATGTTTTCTCTGTTTTAGCCCCTAACCTTTCTAGTTTTTGTGCCCGAAGTCCAGCCCTGATGTTTTGCACCTTAGACCTTTTCTTTATGTGTGTAATCTTGTTTTAGCCCTCGATCTTCCGCAGTTAGGCCCCTGGAAGCTTAGTTCTCCTGCAGATAAGCCCTTGTACCTTGTTTTAGCCATATCTTTTGCGTTTTAGATCCGTTTTCAGCGTTCTTTATATCCACGTGTTCATCTCGACGAGTATATTAATTTAGTACAGCTTTTGTTTCTGTTTGCAATGATTGTTGTATTGTTTCTTATTTTATTGTATTGCTTCTTTGCATGTGAATGTGTGATGCGTAGAGAACGAGCAGTTCATGGAGTTTTCTGAAGGTGAAGACTTTGAAGACTCTGAGTAGTTTTCGGATCTTGTGGAAGGCAAGTGTCCTTGGTCATTCCCGCTTTGTCCTATTTAAACATGCATTTAAATCACTTTACTTTATTGCTTTGCATTAATTTTGATGGGTTCCTATTAAGGATGATGACTAGTATCTTTTGACCATTGCCTTGTAACCGCGTTGCTTAATTAATCTTGATGGTAGATGCTGCTTAGTATGCTCAACTGGGTTGGTAATAAACATCATGGTTTCTATTATATACTCTATGTTCCTTAATGATGATTTAATTGAAAGACAATAATTGTTAATTGGAAAAGAACCACCCAGGAAAACAGTACAACCACAAGAACTATATGGCTCTGGTCTTGCCTCATTAATTAGAGACTCTAGTTTGTTGTGGTCTTACCGAAAAGGCAAAAGGGGGTCTTGTGATAGGGTATAGCTTGGCTCCTTTGAGTTGTGTTCTCTAAGTAGATACTCACCTTTGGGGAGGGTTATGCACACGCAACTGTCGAAACCTAGCGGGCTACTACTTACTAGAGAATCTTTGGAAAGGCCTCGTAGCGTCCCTATGCAATCACACCTCGGTAGTGTGGTATGATGCCTGATCAGCATCGCGTGGTTGGGTCCAAAGTTCTTCTGAACTTTCACGCGACTTGTGGGTAAAGATGTACAACCTCTGCAAAGTGTTTAAAACTAATCGATTAGTCGTGCTCACGATCAAGAGCAGCCTGGACCCTCACATGATTAATTTATGGAAGTTGAAATTAATTTGCTGCACTTACTTTATGATGATGATGATGCTTACATTAATTGTGGGATGGTATGCACTTATACTTGCTAGTAAGTAGTTGCTTAATAAAATTTGACCAACTAAAATGCTAATGTGCTTAGACCTTTTGGCCATCCACTTATACAGCCTTGCATGTTTATTATGTTATTCTCCCCTTGCTGAGTACGGCATGTGCTCACACTTGTTTTTAGTATTGCAACTACACAACCCGGATTGCTGCTCAGACTTGAAGATTTTTGAGAAGTACTAGGCGTGCGTGCCACCAGTCAGCTGCCTGTGGAGTTTCCGTCTGAAGATCCGCTGCTAGTTATTCGCTCTGATGATACGTTTATGAGAGATTTGGTCATGTAATGGTTATAATACTCTCTTTTATGCTTTGGTACTGTATTTGGTATTCACTGAGTCATTACGTGTGTGTAACTTGATCCTGGCGCACATGTAATTTATGCATCTGGTTTTGCCTTTAAAACTTGATGTGACACCCCCCACCTGAGCAGAGGATGAGGAGCAGGGGTGGAGGGGCGGTGCGTGGGGAGGAGGGAGCACCGCACCATCGCCGTCCATGTGCGCCTCCACCGCACGCCGTGGGGAGAAGGGAGCGTCGCGTCGTCACGGTGCGCCTCCGCGGATCTCCGTCGGACCTCCCCTCTGAGGTTGCCAGTGGTGGGAGCAGGGGAGAGCCGGAGAGGGGTGGCGGAGGGAGGCCGGCTGCTGTGGAGCGAGGCGCGCCGCCGCGCGGCCTGCCTGTCGGCGCCGGCGTGGGGGAGCGGAGAGGCCGAGTAGAGGGAGCCGACAGAGAGAGAAAGGAAGTAATGGCAGGCGGAGGGGACGAGGTGTGTGGGGGCGGTGGAGAAAAGAAAAGAGGGAGAGGGAGAGTGACACATGGGTCCCGCATGCTGGTTGTTGGATTGAGTAGAGATATAAAGGATAACAAGTGCAGGAGAAAGTTGTGTAGAGAAGGGAATCTCGATAACCAGACAGACATATTCTGTTTTAAAGGAGGATATGAAGTGTGACAAGTGCGGAGAGGGGAACAGGAGGCTAGGTTTTATTTTGGAGAGAGGGTCACAGACTCCCGGCGCGGAGAGAAAAATTTTAGATGACAAGAGCGGGAAATTTTTTCCAGCTACCTTTTTTCTGTTTCTTCCGGTGTTTCAGCAGCTGCTGACTCAGTGTTTTCACATTTGCTCTAAGCGGTTCAATTATAGCAGTAATTAACCATTATGTTCGGTGGGGAGTAATGTTTGAAGCTTCAGACTTTAGTTTAATCTTTTTTTATTTGATCTGTTAGCCGGCAGTGGTTCTTAATTTCTTTCTGTGTCGATTAGAACTCTAGCCATAGCACATTAGCACTTGAGTGCTAAGTTTGTTTAGTGTTCTTTTGCCAAATATATGAAGTGCCAGCATATTTCCTATAGTGAAAGTACAAGTTGCTTCACCAAAAACATGTGCTTAAATTTAAAGCTAGGAATAATTGAACATGACTTTCTTTTTAATTCACATTCATTACTATTTGCTTTTTTTCATTTAAAGCCAAAGAATGAAGGAATATCATAAAATCAGTACTATTCTTCTATGCTACTTCAGCATCACGTGCTCTACTCCAACTCCAAGAAAAGGTTCTATTAAATTATCATACAAAAAGGTAACATGATGCATTAGTCACTTATAATCTTTGTTAGTGACTATAAACTTGTGCTTAGAAATGATGGCTAGGGATGAAAAAATATTTTTGCAATCTGTGCAATTAATTATTGTCTCTACTGCATCGAGGCAATGGCTGCACGGGGAGCCGACGTCGATGTGAGCATTCCGACATTGGATGTTTGTCATGCGGAGTGCGGACCTTTTTTCAGTACTTATGTTCACTACGTGAAAAACAGATATTGGTAATAGGTGTGGATGGTCATTGGTAACGGGCAAAACGCCCGTTACCGATCAAGCGTTACAAATGAGTCAACAAAGTTAACGGGCCGATGCCCGCTACTGATGACACGTAATTGTAACAGGCACCGAACAAAGACTGTTACCACAACTACTTACCGGTCACCTGAAATGGTTGTTTCTCCGGGCCCACCGGAGTCTTTTGTGAGCCCATTACTCATAACACGTATTAGTAACGGGCGTCTAACAAAGACCGTTACCGAAACTAGTTATCGGTCACCTGAAATGTCTGTTTCTCTGGGCCCACATGGACCTTTCGTAACAGGCACAGAAACCGATCCCGTTATATGAACTCAACATCAAAGGTGCAGAAAATACTTCCATGACGCGTCTCCTCCGTCTTGACGAAAGGAGACGCATCGTGTAAGTGTGTGTCTTCTCTGTCTTGACGAAAGGAGACGCGTCTTGTCAGTGCGCATCTCCTCTGTCTCGACCAAAGGAGACGCGTCTTGTCAGTGCATGTCTCCTATATCTCGACGAAAGGAGACGCCTACTGTGAACCCCCGTCTCCCACTGTCTCGACCAAAGGAGACGCATCTTGTCAGTACGCGTCTCCCTCTGTCTCGAGCAAAGGAGACGCGTACTGTGTACGTCTGTCTCCTCTGTCTGGACCAAAGGAGGCGCGTACTGTGTAAGTGCGTCTCCTCTTATCGACCAAAGGAGACGCCTACTGTGTACGGGCGTCTCCTTTGTCTCGACCAAAGGAGACGCGTACTGTGAACGGGCGTCTCCTCTGTCTCGACCAAAGGAGACGCGTTATCTACTTTCACAAAAATTAGGTCCAGCATCCACATTCACAAAACTCCACAAACTGAATAGAAATCCACAAAATTCACATGCATCATCTGACAAAATTCAGGCATTCAACATCCTCATCTAACAAGTAAGGTTCACAACAATATCACTGGCTTAACCAAAAGGATTAGTAGCAAATACAATTTGAGTCATCATACCATCAGTAATGTGAAATTTTCCTAAGGGTTTGATCACCTGGTTCATGAGGAATGAGGCAGTTCTTTCCCTAATGTAGTGCAACGTGTCTTTGTGGAGCTGACAAGTAGGTAGGTGAAATGCCTGAAGATAACAAAGTCAGCAGTCAGCACACAGGTGGTTACCAAACATGTGCAGTGCTAATAAGCAAGAACTGTGCTCAGTTGCAGGTGTTACAAATGCAGATCCCAGAAAAGTACCTCAGGGTCCTTCAATTTATTTTTTAATGTAAGCATGTGATAGGCACAATAGAAGCCCCAGACTCTGAATTCTTCAGGTTGTTGATGGCACTGTATTAAATATACAAAGACAAATAGTGGTGAGAAGAAATAAACTCAAGCTTTAGTACTAGCTTCCACAAGCAGGAAATACTAAGTAATACGTACATCTACAGTCTTGTCATGTTTCAAGGCGCGGCAGTGCAACTTGTTGTCATCGCAGTAACTATTCCAAGCACTAAAACAAAACATGCAACAATGGTTAGGGCACCATTAATAAACTCTGCAGAGTTTGTTGAGGAAGTTTGCAGGTTAAGAAAAGAAGAACTTACTCATCAATGGCAAGTTGCAACTCGGAGAAATCAGTGCGTAGGATCCTGTATGAATCAAGATACAAGACCCTGTTCTGCTTTGGAAGGATCGCCACTGCAATCCAGTCCTGCCCAGTGTTATAGTAGGAAATGATGACTCTCTTTTTAGCATATGACTGGTAGACACGCTTTGTATAGGACACAAAAAAATCAAGTGATTTTCTATATTTGACTTGCTAAAGCATTCAGGATCAAGGAAGGCAACTTCATCCTTCTTCTGCCGTACTTCTACAGCCATATTCCTAATATTAAGAAAAAACAAAGTGTAAGGAGGCAAAATACATAGTAAAGATGAACTGAGGTAGAAAGCACATTTAGATAGAAAATGATTAGTGAGAAGCAGATTAAATTTTCAAGCAACTTACAGGATGAAACAACGGAGAAGTCCCATATCCAAAGCATCCAAGTTGAAGAGATCGTACAAGTCGCTGATGATTACAGAAAACAGCTCGTATTTATCATCTTCTCTCACAGGCCAGCAGCCGTGCTTGGGCCATATTATGCCCTGAATTGGAGACTCATTCTTATCCTTACAACATCCCATGTAGAAACCGTTGAGATTAGTGATAGAAGAAGCAGTATCCAGATGCTTGAGTTCATCAGCACTGAGCATTTTATTTCCAAATTTGTAGCGTGGGTTAATCCCAGTCATAGCAATATTGGCCGCCTTCTTCTTGCCATTTCTCTCAGATGGCTTTCTGGTAGGCTTCTGAGACCTTTTATTTTCAGCAAGTTTCTTTTCCTGCTGCTTTGAGATGATTGAAGAAGGTTTCTCAGATCGCTTTCTGGTAGACCTTTTATTTTCAGCGAGTTTATTTTCCTGCTGTTTGAGAAGGCTGAAGAAGGTTTCTCAGGTGGTGTCTGACCAGCAGCTATTTGAGGACCAGGTGTGTCCGAAGACCAGTGGAGGGTCGCTCCTTAGTGATGAGTGATTGACAACGTTATGTGGACTGATCCTTGGCTAAGTGTGCAGGTACAGGTTGTGGCTTGACTCGTGTCGGTGCAGGTGAAGAACAAGCGCGAAAGGCCTTAGCTGTGGCGGCCTCCGGGTGATGGAGAGGCAAGTAGGCTTGGCTCGATGGACCCGGTGGCCGATGGGGTCAAGTGCGAGCCGTGCGGTGCAAGACTAGCGGGCTAAAGTCATGAACATGGGCCGGTGTAAGGTAGCAGATCGAGGCCGAAGCTTGCACGCAGGGTTTGTTGGTTTGCCCACAAAACCATCAGGTGGACGGTTTCTTGGTTTGGGCCTCAAAACCAAGTCCGGAGGCCCGAGGCGACAGAGACGGTGATCCGGGAGCTTCGGGAAGCTTCGAGGCGGGGGGCACGTGGCGTGATCGCGGGGCTTGCATCGATGCTAAGCAAGGCCGCGGTGGAAGCATGTCCGCTCGATGAAGACTTGACCAAAATGCCCCTGAGGGGTTGTATCTTCAATTCAAGTTGTAGGGGTAGTGTGGTCATTTGCCTCCTCCTGTGGACTTCGTATAAATAGCGGAGAGGTGGATGGCATCTCTCTCTCTTGGACTCTAGGGTTTCCTCCCCTGGTAGATTGCTCTGGACTGCTTCTTTTCCTATGTATTCCTTAGGCTAGATTCTTGTATACACTCTGACCTCTGGATGTATGGAAGCATTCGGCGTTGTGGTGATCTCCTAGTCCTCTGTGATTTTCGTGTCATTTTCGGGGCTATTTTTGGGGAGTTTTGTTTTTCGCTCGTTTCGGGGATTTGAGGGCGGTTTTCCTTGGATTTCTTTGAGGGGATCATGAGTGGATGCCTTGTGCATCTTTGTGTGTGATCTTGACCCCTCAAACGTCGGGAAACACCTTTGATTCGTGAGTTTTTGGCCGGAGCCCGAGTTCTTGGTGGTGGTTTGTGTGATCCGCGATTCCTGGTGATTTAGTGAGCTAGAGGTCGAGATTTTTGGGGCATAGCTTCATCTTGTGTTGCTTATCATCTCCCCCAAATCTTGTCTCTAGATCTTTAGCCGTTTGGGAGATCCGGTGATGGATTTGGAGAGTTGACCTCGCGGGGTCCGGCTTTTTCTGCTCTGTCCGCGCCTGGCGGACTGTCCGCGAGCGGCATGCGGACTGTCCGCGTGACCCCTGTTCGTCACGTGTTCATCCGTGTTCGTGCGCGTTCGTGTTCCGATCTGTTCTGTCGCTAGGGTTTTGTTGCAGGGAGTTTGCCAGACTGTCCGCGTGGGGTGTGCGGACTATCCGCGGGGCTTGGATTTTGTCTGGGGTGGCTCGAAGTTTGTCTAGGCTGTCCAGCAAGTTTGGCCGGACTGTCCGCGAGGTGCCGGACCGTCCGCGTTGCTTTCCCGGACTGTCTGAATTTCCTCGGTGCGCTACTGGAGGCTCGGTGCCTTATTGCGGACTGTCCGCCGTGTCTACACGGACCGTCCGTGAGCCGCATGGACTGTCCGCCGTACCCTTGCGGACCGTCCGCCCAGGCCTTCGCAGATTTGGCTAAGTGTTTTGGTTCTTGTCTTGTGCTTCTGCTCTTTATTTCTAGGCTTGTCTCTAGGACTTGTAAGCTTGTGTGTGCCTTATCTAGAGCTTCTTTGGTGTGCGCAAGTACTCGGAGTGGCAATCGGGGTATAGGCTGAGTTCGACCTTCGAGAAGAATTTTTATTGGCTCCCATTCACTCCCCCCCTCTCTGGTCGCCTATTCGGTCCTTTAATTAGTATCAGAGTCGGTTATGGATCTTCTTGATTCTAACTAGTCTAAGATCCAAAGATGGGCGATTATGGCAAGGGGTCGGGTCCTCCGCACTTTGATGGCAAGAATTACCCGATGTGGGAGAGGCGCTTGGGCGCATTTTTGCGAGGGAAGGGAACTCTGATCTGGGAGGTCACTCAGAATCCTCATTATGTCATCCAAGACAGTTTTCTGCTTCCAGGATCGCAGGACATGTGTGAAGCCAACAGCAAGGCCGTTGATTATTTGTTCCATACTCTTTGTGCCTCGGAGTTCGAGCGAGTGTACGGAGAGAATGCGGCCGGAAAGATTTGGCTCAAGTTGAGAAATGCTCATTTAGGCAATGCCCAAGTGCAAGCCAGTTTGTTTTCCACTTACTGGAGAGAGTATGAGAACTTCACTCATCTCCCTAGTGAGTCGACCGATGCTATATTCCAGCGCTTCACTAGCATAGTCAACAACATGAGGGCCAATGTGACAGTGCTCCCATACACGGATCATGATCAAGCTATCAAGCTTTTGCATGCCTTGGATAGGTCTGTGTGGAGTGCCAAGGTCGAGGCTATTGAGGAGTCGAGCGTGTATGACACGTTGTCGCTTGATGAGCGGTTTTCCAAGCTCAGGTCTTCAGAGGTTGATCGTGGCTTGAGAGCCAAGAGCGAGAGCCCCACTGATCCTCATAGTTTGGCTCTTGTCTCAGGATCAAGGTTTAACACTAACTCTGTTGGTTTCTCTTTGTCTTGTCTTGTGTCTTTGCCAGATGAGGACTTTGAGGTGCTGAGCGAGGATGATCTCGCCTTGTTGAGCAAGAGGTTTGGGCGGATGTACGAGAATCGCAAGAATGCAAGGCGGAGCTCGAGGATGTGCTATCAGTGTGGGAAGCACGGGCACTTCATCGCCGAATGCCCTGAAGCCATGGAGATCAAGAACGACTACAGGGGCCAGCCCAAGCATGACTACAACAAGCATCGCTATCCGAACGACTACAAGGACAAGCACAAGGACAAGGGCGAGAGAAGGCACAAGAAGAGTAGCGGGTACAAGAAGAAGACGGCTCGAGCGATGGTTGCCGGAGCGAGTGACATCGACTCCACATCAAGCGATGCTTCTTCCGACTTGAGCAGCGATGAAGAGCAAGAAAGGCGCAAGGACAAGCGGCACACGGGCAAGAACTTCACCGGCCTGAGCTTCCTCGCACAAGGTGGATTTTGCGGCATGGCGCACTCCAAGAAGGGTGGGAAGCATAGCTCAGATTCAAACTCCGATTGGTGGGAGGCTTGGAGGACTTTTGGTTGATCGACTCCGGTTGCTCATGACACATGACCGGAGATCGTGGGTGGTTCTCCAGCCTCACCCCGGTGAGTACGAGGGAGTACATCACTTTCGGGGACAATGGGAGAGGACGAGTGCTTGCTAAAGGTATGGTGAAGTTGAGTAGCAAGGTGACCTTAAGAAGTGTGGCTTTGGTCAAGTCACTTGGTTTTAACCTGTTGTCAGTATCTCAGTTACATGACGAAGGTTTTGAGGTTCGTTTTAAGTCGGGCGCTTCTCGTGTGCTTGATTCTCGAGGCGATCTTGTCTGTACGATCGTCTCTGAGGGTCGAATCTTTCATGCCGATTTTCCCAGTCTGTTGGTCCTCCTCGATGCTTTGTTGCTGGCATTTCGGCCGAGCTTTGGAAATGGCATAGGAAGTTGGGACACTTGAGGTTTGAGTTGCTTTCCCGCTTGAATGGTCTTGATCTTGTCCGAGGATTGCCTAACTTGAAATTCGAGAAGGATTTGGTTTGTGCTTCTTGTTGGCATGGAAAGATGGTTGCTGCTTCTCACGCCCCTCTGACTGCGGTCATGACCAAGCGACCTTGTGAGCTGTTGCACATGGATTTGGTTGGGCCAGCTCGTGTTTGCTCTGCAGGTGGGAAGTGGTATGTTCTTGTGGTTGTTGATGATTTTTCGAGGTACTCTTGGGTTTTCTTTTTGGAGGATAAGAGCGAGACATTTGGCTTTGTTCGAGACTTGATCTTGAGGTTGAAGAATGAGAGACATGGTGATGCCATTCGAGCTATACGCAGTGACAATGGCACGGAGTTTAAGAACTCTCTTTTTGATACCTTTTGCAGTGATCTTGGTCTTGATCATTAGTACTCTTCTCCATACGTCACTTGCCAGAATGGCGTAGTGGAGAGGAAGACCCGGACCCTTTGTGAGATGGCCAGGACGATGCTTGATGAGCATAGGACTCCTAGGCGTTTCTGGGCCGAGGCGGTCAATACCGCTTGCTATGTCTCAAATCGCATCTTCCTTCGTGCTTTCAAGAAGACGTCTTATGAGCTGAAGCATGGGTGACAACCCAAGGTGAGTCACATTAGAGCTTTTGGTTGCAAGTGTTTCATTCTGAAGAAGGGCAAGTTGGATAAGTTTGAGTCTAGATGTTCAGATGGTATTTTTCTTGGTTATGCGATTCATTCTAGAGCATATCATGTGCTCAACCTTAACACTAACCGAATCATGGAGACTTGCGAGGTAACCTTCGACGAGACACAGCCATGTAGCTCTTCTGCTTTTGAGTGTGCAAGTGACGAGGAGATTGGAGCGAGGATCTTTGAGGATTAGCAAGATGGAGATGGAGATGAACACGATGATGGAGGTGATGCTCCCGTGGCTGATAGTGTACGTGCTACTTCCACTACTATGACGACGATCGAGGATGATCCATCCCCTACACACACTACGACTGAGGCTGTTCGAGTGGAGGCTATTGCTGAGGGGGAGATCGTGTCCAGGCGAGAGGCACCCCGACGGGTACAAGTGGATCACCCACCGACGACCATCATAGGTGACCTTCATGAACGCACTACACGGTCGAGGTCAAGGAATTCTTCTCATTTCGCTCATTCTGCTTTTGTCGCTTCTTTTGAGCCCAAAGATATTCGATACGCTTTGTCTGATGAGAATTGGGTGAATTCCATGCATGAGGAGTTCGAAAACTTTGAGAGAAACGAAGTTTGGGTGTTAGTCGATCCACCACCAAATTGCCGTCCCATAGGTACCAAGTAGGTGTGGAAGAACAAAGATGGTGAGAATGGGATGGTTGTGAGAAGCAAGTCGAGGTTGGTGGCTCAGGGGTTCAACCAGAAAGAGGGCATAGATTATGAGGAGACTTTTGCTCCTGTGGCCCGTTTGGAGGCAATTAGGATCCTTCTAGCCTTTGCCGTGGCTAAAGGGTTCAAGTTGTACCAAATGGACGTAAAGAGTGCTTTCTTGAATGGGGTGGTAGAGGAAGAAGTGTATGTGAGGCAACCCCCGGGGTTTGAGAGCGAGAAATACCCACACAGTGTATACAAACTCCAGAGAGTGCTCTATGGGTTGAAACAGGCACCGAGAGCTTCGTATGGCAGGTTGAGAGGGTTTTTGCTGAGTAAGGGGTTTGTGATGGACACAATTGATAAGACTCTGTTTCTCCTTAAGCATGGGAATGACCTTTTGATTGTTCAGATATACGTGGATGACAAAATCTTTGGTGGCTCTTCTCATGACCTTGTTGGCAGATTTGCAGATGACATGAGCAGGGAATTTGAGATGTCAATGATGGGCGAGCTGCAATTTTTCTTAGGACTCCAGATCAAGCAGTGCAAGGACGGGACATTTGTACATCAGGCAAAGTACACCAGGGACATGGTGAAGAAGTTTGGCATGAACGACTCCAAGCCGCTGACTACATCGATGAGTACCACTACGGCTTTGGACACGGACGAGGATGGTGAGCCCGTGGACCAGAAGGAGTACCGGAGCATGATTGGCTCCCTCCTCTACTTGACGGCGACGAGGCCGGACATACAGTTCAGTGTGTATCTGTGCGCTCGTTTTCAGGCTTCACCAAGGACTTCACATCGGCAGGTCGTCAAGCGGATTTTCAGGTACTTGAACTACACTCCTGAGTTTGGTCTTTGGTATTCTACCTCCTCGACACTCAGACTTCACAGTTACTTTGATGCTGATTTTGCTGGGTGTCGATTGGACCGCAAGTCTACCTCTGGGTGTTGCCAGTTTCTTGGTTCTTCTTTGGTCTCTTGGTCATCTCGCAAGCAATCCAGTGTAGCCCAGTCCACTACAGAGGCCAAGTATGTAGCTGCTGCTAGCTGTTGTTCTCAGCTCCTATGGATGACCTACACTATGAGTGATTTTGGTGAGGAGTGCTCCTAGGTTCCACTTTTCTGTGACAACACCAGTGCCATAAGTGTAGCCAAAAATCCTGTCCTCCACTCCAAAACAAACCACATAGAAGTGAGATACCACTTCCTAAGAGACAATGTTGAGAAGGGAAACATATCTTTGTCCTATGTGCCTACGCAAGATCAGCTAGCCGACATTTTCACTAAACCATTTGACCAAGTCACTTTCACTCGCTTGCGGGGTGAACTTGGGGTGTGCTTTCCTTTCTAGCTGGGTCTTGGAGCTTCTCATGTATATATGTGTCATATGTTTCATTTTGTTGCATTCCATTCATGCATTTTACTTTCTGTACAAAACCTGGTAGGATAGCCATCTTTGGATCACTTGTGCTAGGAAAAGCTTCTCTTATATACATGGATCACTGATGTGCTATGTGTGAGATATGTGCATGTTTGGTAAATGGTGATGTGAATGCTATGCTCTTGATGGTTTTGCCATATACTTATGTTGAGATAGCCTTCTTTTTATGAAAATGTTAAAATTGCGTCTCTCATGAGTAGATGCTTGTCGATGCTCAATTTGTGCTCAAATGCCTATATCATGTTTAGTTTGTGCTTGAGTATCATGTTCTCTTTACTTGGGGTCAAAGACATATTTGTCATTGTAAATGTTTAGCCCATTTGTCCACTTTGTGAGGAGCATAAGCTTCTTTTTGCCGCAAAGGCATTTCATGTACCATGTTTAAACTTGAAATGAAATTGGTGTATGAATTGCCTTATGCTTGAAAAATGAGATCTAAGTCATGTATTTATGTTTTGAAATTCATATCTTGGGTGCTAAACCGTTGCATGTTGTCTACCATGAAAAGTCTCATTTTAAGAAGTAGACACATGGCTCGGTGGCTTTAACATGACTTGAGTAGCTTGTGGGCATTTATAATGATCTTGTGATGAGAATTTGTGATCTTGTATAAATTTTGGATGATCTAGTGTATTTGTGCTTAAATTGCCATGGATAGGGTCTTGCTCATGAGATGAATGTTTCTTTGTGAAAATTGCTTAAAATTTCTTTTAGCCATGTCACATGCTTATATGTCTCTACCTTCTTGATGGCAATGTGCTAACTACACCACATCTACTTTGCTTGCTCTATGTCTCATTTGTAGCATTTTGTTGTGCTCTTTGTATATCTGAGAAGCTTGGTAGATTGTATATGCTTTGACATGCATTTTTCATGAAAACAAGGGGAAGAGTTTCATATACCTTGATTCATGCATTGTCAACAAGGGGGAGAGTTTTGGGAAAAATACATGAAAGGGGGAGAATTTTCATGCATTGGGAGATTTTGTGGAAAATTGGTATGCTTTTGTGAGAAGTTGCATGTGAGGAGAAAAATTGAGAAGAAGAGGTTGCATTTGCTCAGGGGGAGTTTGCATATGTGCAGGGGGAGCTCCTTTTGGTTTGCCTGAGCTTTGTGCTTTGTGATGTGCTCTTTGTGAGTTTTTGGTTTGTCTCGGCTGTGTTGAGCCGTTGCCCTTGCCTTAGGGGGCCGAGACGTGGTCTGGCGAGTGATCTTGTTTTTCGCTTGTTCTTTGGATTTGGATCACTTGTTGGAGGTTGGTGTTCGTGGTTGTTTTCTTTTCTTTTTCTCTATGTGATTTCTATGGGTGTTGTCAATGCACTCATCAAGGGGGAGATTGAGGACCAGGTGTGTCCGAAGACCAGTGGAGGGTCGCCCCTTAGTGATGAGTGATTGACAACATTGTGTGGACTGATGCTTGGCTAAGTGTGCAGGTACAGGTTGTGGCTTGACTCGTGTCGGTGCAGGTGAAGAACAAGTGCGAAAGGCCTTAGCCGTGGCGGCCTCCGGGTGATGGAGAGGCAAGTAGGCTTGGTTCGAAGGACCCGGTGGCCGATGGGGTCAAGTGCGAGCCGTGCGGTGCAAGACTAGCGGGCTGAAGTCGTGAACATGGGCCGGTGCAAGGTAGCGGATCGAGGCCGAAGCTTGCACGTGGGGTTTGTTGGTTTGCCCACAAAACCATCAGGTGGACGGTTTCTTGGTTTGGGCCTCAAAACCAAGTCTGGAGGCCCGAGGCGACGGAGACGGTGATCCGAGAGATTCGGGAAGCTTCGAGGCGGGGGGCACGTGGCGTGATCGCGGGGCTTACGTCGATGCTAAGCGAGGCCGCAGTGGAAGCGTGTCCGCTCGATGAAGACTTGACCAAAACACCCCTGAGGGGTTGTATCTTCAATTCAAGTTGTAGGGGTAGTTTGGTCATTTTCCTCCTCCGGTGGACTTCGTATAAATAGCGGAGAGGTGGATGGCATCTCTCTCTCTCTCTTGGACTCTAGGGTTTCCTCCCCCGGTAGTATGCCCTGGACTGCTTCTTTTCCTCTGTATTCCTTAGGCTAGATTCTTGTACAGACTCTGACCTCTGGATGTATGGAAGCATTCGGCGTTGCGGTGATCAGCAAGTCCTCTGTTATTTTCGTGTCATTTTCGGGGCTATTTTTGGGGAGTTTCGTTCTTCGCTCGTTTCGGGGATTTGAGTGCGGTTTTCCTTGGATTTCTTTGAGGGGATCATGAGTGGATGTCTTGCGCATCTTTGTGTGTGATCTTGACCCCTCAAACGCCGGGAAACACCTTTGATTCGTGAGTTTTTGGCCGGAGCCCGAGTTCTTAGTGGTGGTTCGTGTGATCCGCGATTCCCGGTGATTTAGTGAGCTAGAGGTTGAGATTTTTGGGGCATAGCTTCATCTTGTGTTGCTTATCATCTCCCCCAAATCTTGTCTCAAGAGCTTTAGCCGTTTGGGAGATCTGGTGATGGATTTGGAGAGTTGACCTCGCAGGGTCGGGCTTTTTCTGCTCTGTTCGCGCCTGGCGGACTGTCCGCGAGCGACGTGCGGACTGTCCGCGTGACCCATGTTCGTCACATGCTCATCCATGTTCGTGCGCGTTCGTGTTTCGATCCGTTCTGTCGCTAGGGTTTTGTTGCAGGGGGTTTGCCAGACTGTCCGCGTGGGGTGTGCGGACAGTCCGCGGGGCTTGGATTTTGTCTGGGGTGGCTCAAAGTTTGTCTGGGGTGTCCAGCGAGTTTGGCCGAACTGTACGCCAGGGGTGGCCGGATTGTCCGTGAGGTGCCGGACCGTCCGCGGTGCTTGCCCGGACTGTCCGAATTTCCTCGGTGCGCTACTGGAGGCTCGGTGTGTTATTGCGGACTGTCCACCGTGTCCGTACCCTTGCGGACCGTCCGCCCAGGCCTTCGCAGATTTGTCTAAGTCCTTTGGTTCTTGTCTTGTGCTTCCGCTCTTTGCTTCTAGGCTTGTCTCTAGGACTTGAAGGCTTGTGTGTGCCCTGTCTAGAGCTTCTTTGGTGTGCGCGAGTACTCGGAGTGGCAATTGGGGTATAGGCCGAGTTCGACCTTCGGGAAGAATTTTTATTGGCTCCCATTCACTCCCCCCCTCTTTGGTCGCCTATTCGGTCCTTCCCTATTACAGAGATATTGGGTCCAGATGTACCTGTAGCTTTCTTCGAATTGTTGTCAACATATTTCTCAGCATCAGCCAACACATGACTCTGGGCTCCTGCTTTGGCATCATTGTTTTGAGCACTTTCGTTTGGGGATGGAGGTTTTGTTGTTTCATGAAGAGGAGGAGGAGGTGGGGATGTAATATGCGATTCTGGGGGTGGAGGAGGAGGAGGTGGGGAACCAGGTGAGGAAGGAACATGTCCTGTAATTTGTGCTTCTGGGGGTGGAGGAGGAGAAGGAGGTGGGGAACCAGGTGAGGAAGGAACCTGTCTTATAATTTGCGCTTCTGGGGTGGAGGAGGAGGAGGTGGGGAACCAGGTGAGGAAGGAACCTGTCCTGTAATTTGCGTTTATGGGGGTGGAGGAGGAGAAGGAGGTGGGGAACCAGGTGACGAAGGAACCTGTCCTGTAATTTGCAGTTCTAGGGGTAGAGGAGGAGGAGATAGGAAACCATGTGAGGAAGAAACCTGTCCTGTAATCTGTGAACTAGAAGGATTCTGTACCGTAGTGTGCGAACAAGATTTTGGAATTGGTGCTCCCTTGATGTGAATGTGACACCCCTTCCACTGTATCCTCTGGTGTAGAGCTTGTCCAAGTGTCGTCATCTCGTCATTAGGAGGGTGTTCCAGCGTGTGATCCCTAAAGACAGCATATACATGCAGCACTTTGACCATAGCACAGTCTTCATGAATCGGGACTGTATGTAGCGTAGTCTGCTCTGGTTGAACCACACCAATTGCAGCTTCACATTCAACACCGTGAAATATGATCCATAGGCCACAGTCTGTGGGTTCAATCAACGTGCCTATAAGGTCTTCCTGTGTGGGGGAAGCAATGTGCACTACCTCTGTCGACAACTCTGTAGCGCCGTTGATCAAACCTACATTATCTGCGGACGCACAGCTGCTCTTCCGTCCGGTGGGTGAAGGGCTTGTGCGATTGGACACTGGTGCAAACACCACCTGGTACACTCGTGCCATCATGTCAAGCATATCCTTCTCCATCTCAGTCTTGAGTTCTTGCTTGATTTCTTCCTTCATCTGTTTCTTATCAACTGATGAGTCTGTACTGGCCCTCTTCCTCTTCCTGTGCATGGAAGCGTGCTGAGGCCATGCAAACTTCCAGCCCTGATAGCTAGAGACACCACGCACGTGACCTGGTTGTTCGGGGCGGCCCAAGCACTAACTTAGCGCATCATTCTCCCTCAGCCATGAAGTCATTCCTGAAGATTCTGCATGTGCATTCTTTTCCATGATGTCTTCAGCCACATTTTCATTTGCTTCTTTGTTGTACACTATCACGGCAACACCGTCTTCTACCACTAGCTTACTCCTTGCTCGCACCCAATTCCTAGAACGTTCATCATAGGCATCATATGGGTTGGCGATCCCAGCCGCAGCTAATTTTCTATCATCTTCCTCCCACTGTGGTAGTTTCCCACAATAACCAGCTGGACCCATGATGTGCTCGTTTGTGTTCAGGCTTCGAAGTGACTTGAACTTGCCACTAATAGATGAGGCTTCCTCGGTTTCCTGCTGTTTCACAAACTCTATCCACTCTTCCGGCTTGATAAAGTCATGCTTTCCAAATGGCTCGAGTCCTTTTCTGACAAAATCTCGCCTAAGTTGAAATCTGAATTGTCTCCATGCCTTGACTGCAATCTTCCTGAAAAGCTTGAATGCCTGCTCTTTCATGTCTTCCTGGAACTACAAGTGTTTCTGCATATAGGTTTCAAACAAGTACCACTTTTGTTCGTCGCTTAGTTTTTTGATTTCTGGAAAATCCAAAGGTATCTTTTGTCTAGCAATGAGCCTTGCAAGCGCCCTGAACCTGCGCTTTTGTGTCAATGGTACTGGCATCCCCCCTCTCTCAACCTAAGTGACTACCATTTGTCTCTTGGCCACTTTGTGGCTGTCCTTGGCACTCTAGCTCGGCCCGTAGCCCCACCCACCTGCTCTTTTTCTTCACTAGTAGTGGCATATCCATCTTCTTCATTATATGCATCTTCTTCAAATTTCCCAGGTCTATAGTCCTCGACAGATTTATCCTATGAATTAATTGTCAAGGGATTATGAGAAAGGTCAGCTCAGTGTCCAAGAATAGCACAAAAAGCAGACCATACTGCTAGCTCTCCCAGGACACATGCTACAACAGGAGACAAGTAGAGCACATTTTTAGTTAACCATGCATAACAACTAAGTATTTATCTAATCAACACCCACAGAACTGTGTACAAGACCATACAAATGAGAAAACAATTACAGTAACTAGTTTAGCCCACTATAATCTCATTGGTTCTATGATAAACCATTAACATAAATGCAAAATTCAGAAACCAAAAAATTAGTTCAGGCAATGCGACCTTACCATTTTAAAGAGGAAGATGCTCGCTGCCTCTGTTGCTGTTGAGGTACTTATTCAACTTGGAGAGAATGTCCAAATGTACATATGGAAGAAGAGCAAAACCAAATATAAGAGTGAATCCAAAAAAATTCCAAGTATACGTTTTGAAACTCGAAACCCTAACTGAGCATAGTCAAGAATGTATCTTAATGATGTAAGAGCGGAGGGATCTCTAGTCGCCACATCCTCGTGTCGACCTCGTGGCTGGATCCCTCCTCCTCCTCCTAGTCGACGTCGCTGGAAGGTGAGGGGTGGTGTGGCATGCGTCTCAGCGAAGGGGTGTAGCGTGCGTCGTGTCGTGGGGGGGAGGGGGTGAGGAAGCGGCGGCGGAGGGGGCGAGGGGGAGGAAGCGGCGACGGAGGGGGTGAGGGGGAGGAAGCGGCGGTGGCGCGAGGGGGAGAAAGATGACGACGCGAGGGGAGAGTGAGGAGGCAACTGCGTGAGGGAGGCGTCTATCCCTAGTAACCCTAGCGCGAGTGGGCGTGTGTGGGCCTTAAAACTGAAAAGCCTAATATTATTAGGAAAACGCGTCAGGCCGGGGCTAGTTCTATTCGAATGAAGAATAGTTCGCTTCATTTTCCCCTTTTAATCTACAATCAAAGATTTGAATCACGTATTTCTCCGTCATTCGTAATCCAAATTTGATGATATTTGTTTCTGATTTTTTCTAAAAACAACTTCTATTCATTTATGACATTGTTTCGTATATAACTCCATTTCCTAGATGTTGTTTATACGCCTTTATCTTGTTTCTTCCAAGTACAACATAGAAATAATATTTATTTTACACAACCATTACTAATGAAACTTTGTGAAGTGTTAAAATTTCAAATGTATATGAGTTCGAACATGTTGTGAAGTGTGGAAAACTTCAGTGTTGAAGTATAACATTCTAGGAAACTATGTGAGAGATGTACACATTTGTACACAAGTATGATCTTCCTTTTTAGAAACCATTTGAAATTTTTATGACAAGTTTAGGGATCCAAATTATGTTGCCAAGTCAATTTGTATAATTTTTAGACCAACCTAAGACGTTATTAGAATTATTATATCCCAACCATGAGATAAAAATTCGAATTTTGATAATTTTGGTTACACAAGTGTGCCTGTTGATATTTTATTCGAATACTAAATGACCAACTACAAATTGTTCGTATTTTTAATGAATTTTTAGGTGTTGTTTAATGGTCTCTAATATTTGAGGGAAGCAAGTTTCATTTCAAAAGAAAATTGTGTCGGGCCCACGCGTCACGTCAGCAACCTATATAAAAGGATAACCCTGCCCGCCTGTTGGCGTTTCTTAACATCACCACTAGTTGTACACCTAGAGGGAGCGTATAAGAGTGACCGGGTATACCGACGGGTACGAACGAATCCACATGCGCACGGAAATACCGATGTAGCACTTCCTCGAGGAAGGAGAGTATTCCAAGGGTATCGAATCCAAGGAACGATGTGCACTATCTTCTATTCTAGTATAGACGGTCCAAGGACACCAAGCTCAGCTATGGTAGGGGTGAAGGTGAAGGGCTTCCTAAATGTATCGATCAAGGTCGTATCGTCTCACGGTATGCATATGGATATATGGAACTCACTACGGGGCGCCGGCCCATACTGGCGATTATAAGTGTCCAGCTGGGTTCCGACAACGGGGCCGTACTCGGTACCCAGGCGTGGAGGATTACAATGGGTCCAACATGCTGTCACCATGCGGCCTACCTGCCAAGTGCCAAGTACGTGGTATTCGAAGGATAACCGTAGCCTAGACACCACGTCTACACCACTGATTACTACTATAGCGGGATACGTCTCCTAGGCCGTAGCCCTACTATAGCACTCGTATAAATACGGAGCGACGAACATGCAAGTGTGAACTAGATCGTACCTTATCAGATCAGGATAGGTTAGGAAGAACAGCTACTGACATATTTATGAGCCTCAACTAGATCAAAGGAGTGATCCACAGACAAACAGATAAATGCACTTGCATAAGTATTCAACTAGATCGAAGGGTTGTGTTCATGAAGAACACAAGCCTCTAGTTCAAGAACACACGAACAACACAAGAACATATCAATCATGCAAGGACACACTTTAGTCCAAATGAGATATGTTGCAATACTTACTTTGGTCTAAATGAAGAACAAAGAAGAACTCCTTCATCTCACCTTCACTTCCTTTAATAGCCATTGGACTACTTGCTCTCAACTGTACCATTTGGCACATATTTCGGTGCATCCTGCAACAAAAGCTAGCAACACCAACACTTGTGGAAATCATCAGTATCAAGCCCTATTCTAGTGTTGATGATCCTTTTACAATTATATTATGCAGGTATTGACGGTGTAAAAGTAGCACTTAACAGCCGTCAACAACACCCCCACACTTGACCTTTGCTCGTCCCGAGTAAAGGGAGTCAGATCAAGGTGAGACATGATATCCAAAGGTATGAAGCGAACATAAGAGATATTCCAAACCATAACTTGTACTTGTGAACTCTGTGAAGTGTCTATCATGCTATCTTGGGTAGTTGAAGGATGGAACGGTCATGAATCAAATCACTCCTGCTCATCATGTCAAGTAACTTGGGGTTTTGCAATAAATTTTCAAAACAAACCTTGCTTAGCTCCTCATTTGATTGTCTCAGATCCCTCAATGTGTATATGTCCTCACCAAGGCATTAATTTGTCTTTCTTCATCCTACTTCTAATGATGGTTGTATGTGGAGCTCAGGGTAGGATAAAGGATAAAGCATACTTGCATCACATATATTGCAAAGTCAAAGACTGGATCCACAGAGAAAATCAAATCACACAATCAGATCAAGATGTGCACGTGTATGGGCAAGGTGAGTATGGTAAGGTGGATACTAGGCCCGGAATGGGTGCTAGATATTACCATACATATATGATGAAAAATGTTGGTTGATGGTAAGGTGGACACTAGCTCCGGAATGGATACTAGTTATTACCATCTAAATTATGGAACTCCTTTTTGCATGACCATCTCTCTCCTTTTTCTCCTTTACTTTGGACATGGGCTATTCTGTCTTTTTTTTCATCATGCCTTGAGCATGTGTCTCTTTTCTTCTCTCTTTTTTTCATAGCCAATGTCTCTTTTTGAAGGACACTTTTGAAGAGAGATTTCACACCACATATGGAGCTTTATTTTTATGAAATTGATGAATGATACAATGCTAACTTCCAGTGTAGAAGCATAGCAAGAGGAATATAGTGGTGTGCACTTGAATCTTGATCATGAAAGTAATGAAAAGAATTCTCACAAGGGTCACAGAATTTGACAAAGCTCAATGCAATAACAAGCAGCATATGAGTATAAGGTTTTCAACTATGAACGTCATATGGCTTTGGTAGGACGGTGGCATATCAAAGAGGAGCTTTGCAAAGGGTTTTCAAGTTTTCAAATAAAAATTCCCAAGCACTCAAGCATAAAGAGCGAAGATCATATAATCAAACCATATCACAAATGCCAACTACTTAGATAAGCATGAGTTCCCTAATGATATTTGTTCACAAGCATCAAGATGATAAGTAAGGAATAAAACATATGCAAGCCATCCATAGAATCATGTAGAGCAAGCAAAGCACAAACCTCTGAGTTTGATTTCAAATGATAGGAATTGAAATTCAGACAAACTCATGGATAAGGTAGAGTGAGATAGAGGATGCACATACCATTGCTTCTGAAGGATAAGAGATGAAGGAAGACCAGTAGCAGGGCCGTCCTGACAAAAATTGAGGCCCTGTTCGAAATTCTAAAAGAGGCTTACTAGCCTAACAAATTGGAGCGATACAATACATATATAGTATAAGATATTATATAGCAATGTAAAATGTTAAGAATCCTACCTATATACTTGAATAACATCATTCTTTTTGTGTTACTCGAAATAAAGTTTTCAATGATTGACTCATAATCAATCTTCTCCAATAGGTCACTCTCAAGTGCAATCATGATCAAATCATTAAGTCTTTCGTGTATCATTGTAAAATGTAAGTAGGATTTCAGCAACTTCAATTTAGAAAAGCTTCATTCTGCCGAGGCAACAGTCACAGGCTTCGTTCTGCAAAAGACATGGCTTTGATTTTGATTCCCGAACACTAGTCTAGAGAAATTCATGCACAAGTATATGAGACATAAGAAAATTTTGATTGCTAATCAACGTGAAGCAAGGAGCAGAATCAGTGAACTAAAGAAAAATAATATTACCTTGTGATTAGCTTGTCTTGTAGGCTGTAGCAGCGTAGCACTCCGGCATGTCTAGAATGCCTCATAGAGACGCGCGGACGTGCAGTTCAGTGCAGGACTGCAGGAGTAGTGGTTGGCTGCCGCACAACTCTGTCCTAGATGACGAGGTCGATTGGAAATTTGGAAGCCGCGAAGCCGAGGAGACACAAGCGGACTATTAGGCGAACATGCACTGTGGCGGCGCGACGGGATCACCGGAAAAAAAGCTTTCGACTTCAGCATTCTTTCTGTGAGTTGGATGATTAGAAAAACATCAGTTTCGAGCTAAAAATTATTGGGTCTGATGTACTGTAAACCAGAAAAATGAAGGCCCTTGAAAAATGGAGGCCCTGTTCCGTTGCACAGGCTGCACACCCCAAGGGACGGGCCTGCCAGTAGTGATTCGGCTGACCATAAGGCGGCCGACTCACTCTAGTTTACCTTGCTCTTGTCATGAAGGCGTAGTCGATGTTGTGCAGCTCTCGTGTGGGAGTTCTCTAGTGGAAGTGTCGATGATGAGCTCGAGAGAACTCCCCCACACTGGTGGTTGAATCTGGTGTTGTTCTTCAGATAGCAAATGGAAACAAAAGATGGACTTTACTCAGGATAAGATTTGGTAGAGGAGGGACTTTACTCAGGATGCTCACATACCTCCCCCACACTTGAAGTTTGCATTGCTAGGCAACAAAACTCGATTGTGCGGAGATCAAGCTTCCTTTTGTAAATGTTCCCTCACCAGAGCTTCTCTAGGTGTTGCATATGATGTAGCTCACATGTTCGTAGGCATCACCTCTCCATCTTTCTTTTCAATCTCCACCTGAAAGGTTAGTGACCAGAAATACCCGAATGATAACTTATCCTAAAAACATGTTCTTGCTTTTATTCGAAGAAGGGAAATAAAACCTATGCTAGTCCAGGCTATCTCCTGGTAGTGCTTTGTTTATTACTGTCATAAGCTCAACCATGGGAGATTTCTCTTGTAGCCACATTGGTGGTGTCTTTCCCATTCACCACCAATCACTGATGAATCAGTGAAGATTTAGCTGCAAAGTGGTGCTTTGTTTATTACGGTCATAAGCTCGACCATGGGAGATTTCTCTTGCAGCCGCATTGGTGGTGTCCTTCCCATCTCACCACCAGTCGTCGATGAATCAGTGAAGCTCTAGCTGCAAGGTTAGTGCCATATATACGAACACGAGTCCAAAGGATGACAATGCTGAAAGCAGACATGATCATTCCAGGGAGGCTGAGATAGCTCCTGGGTGATCACGGGACTCGAGAAGCTATAGCACCAGGGTGGACCTCAGAGATGGAAGGTTGAGTGTTGACGGCTGTTAAGTGCTACTGTTACACTGTCAATACCTGCATAAAATAAATGTAAAAGGATCATCAACACTAGAATAGGGCTTGATACTAACAATTTCCCCAAGTGTTGGTGTTTCTGGCTTTTGTTGCAAGACACACCGAAATACGTGTTAAATGACACAGTTGAGAGCAAGTGCACCAATGGCATAGATATGGCATCATCATAAACAATCACAAATTCCAAATTGGTCTGCACCACTGCGATGGGCTCGTCGAGACGATCGAAATGGATATATCATTTGCCTACTTTGGAGTTCGGATGAAAGAGCTATGCACAAGATAACATGTGGGCCCGGTGGGACCCACACCAAGCCACATGGCGACGTGCTGTCACACAGGAGTCCACGTGTCCATGACACATCATCGATCCAAAGAAACACACTCTCGACCAATCAGGAGCCAGTACGCGGATCCAAGGGCCCACAACCACGAGATAAATAGCTAAAAATACAGCATGCACCCCCACACCCACCTTGGGACCCACCTGGCAGTCACCTGGACGAAAGGCGGTGCGAGGGGAGCTACCCGGGGGTCGGCTGACCCCCCAGGTCGCCCGACCACATTTTGCGGCCCCTCGTGTCGCCCTTCCACGTGTCGGCTTGTCGTGACGAACCATAGGCGGTGCCCGGTGTTTGCCCGAATATTCTCCAGGGATCCTGCAGCTCCTTCTCGAGGAAGATACATCAACTTGGCCCTCACTCCTCTTTGCCACATGTCACCACCCTATTGGTGGCGCCCAAGGTAGCCAAGGGAGCTCCTCCTACCCCCCTTAGCCTATAAATATGAGGAGAGGGGGCTAGAATAGAGACACATCCCATTCTCCTCCTCCTCTTTAGAAACACTTATTTCCTCTCTCATTTGATCTCTCATGGATCAAATGAGTTGATCCATGTAGGTGAGAGTAAGTGCTAGGTAGAGTGGTGTTGGTGAGGGTGTCGTGTTCTTCAATTAGAGAAAAGTAAGTATTCTTGTATTTTCCAATTAGACTAAAGTGTTATTCATGCATGAGTGACATGTTCTTGAGTTCTTCATTCGTTCATCATTTAGAGGCTCGTGTTCTTCATGAACACGCTTCCTCGATCTTGTTGACGAACAAGTTACTCACGCTTTTGTGTTTGCTCATAAGTTAGAGGCTCGTGTTCTTCACGAACACGACCCTTTGTGTGAATTATCCTGTTAGATCTTGTTGGAGTACATTAATACACTGGCATTCGTTCTTCCTATCATCTGTGTGATCCTGTGGTAAGTGAGATTAGCTCGAAGCTCACGGGTTCGTCGCTCCGTATTTATACGGAGTGCTATAGTGTTTCTACGGGATATCAGACGTAGCCGTGCTATAGTAGTAATCGGTGGTGTAGACGTGGTGTATAGACTACGGGTTATCCTTCGAATGCCTTGTATCCCATGGTTTGTCTTGGGGTAGGCCGCAGTAGTGACAGCCGTTGGACCCTCCGAAATCCCCCACGTTCGGATACAGCGTGTAGGCAACCATTTGCCGTGAACCAACTGTTATAGCTAGGAGGGGCCGGTGTCCGAAGCGAGTATAATTGCCTGCTCTTCTCCTCTGGGATCAGTATTCATAGGAAGTGCCTCATCATCTCTCAACCTGAGCAGGGGTCTGGTGTCCTTGGAACGTTTGTCTAGGATAGAAGGTATTGCACATCATTCCTTAGATTCGATACCCTTGGGAATACTCCTAAGGTGAAGTGCTACAGCGGTATTTCCATGTTCTTGCGGAATCTTTTGTACCCGTCGGTATACCCAGGTGGATCTTACACTCCCGCTAGGTGTACAACTAGTGGTGAGGTTAAGAAATACCAACAAGCATTTCTGGCGCTGTTGCCGGAGAACGGTTGCTGTATCTATCTTCGAACCTAGTGGTCCTTGTATTTATCTTTTTTCGTTTTCTTCTACCTTCACCCCCATTACCCTTTGAGATGCCTTCCTTTCAAAGCTTCTCTACCTCAAGGGGTGAGTTCGAAGAGTCATCATCATCTTCATCATCTGGCTATGAACTCCCCCTGGCTTTTTAGCCGTGGTTCAAGATCGACCATTCTTTGGAGCAATCAATGAAGACCCCTACCTCCATTTGGAGGAATTTGAGGAACTGTATTCTAGTCTGGCTATGCCAGGCATGACACAGGACACCGTGGGGTGGAAGTTGTTTCCTTTCTCCCTCATAGGAGAGGCGGAACAATGGTACGCCCGCACTGTAGAAAGTGTGAACGGTGGTTGGGGAGAACTTCGAGATAACTTTTGCCACTCGTTCTCTCTCATGGAGAGGATGGAGCAATGGTACACTCGTGTAGCTTCTCTTCCAATAAGTATCCTCGATTTCGAGAAATTAGAGGAGGAGTCCCTAGGAGCGGCATGGGCTAGGTTCCTACACCTTTTGGTGTCGACACCTGGTCCGTCTTTACCCAATGATGTGTCATTGTACATCTTTTGTATGGGCCTAGACATGTATTCTGCCCTCGATCTAGACGTTATTGCTGGAGGTTTGTTTGTGGAAAAAACTCCAAGGGAAGGAAGAGAGATCCTAGATTCCCTCTTAGAAAACTCTTCTGTCCCTATTGATCACAACAAACCCAACCAAGAATCTAAGTCGAGCCATGAGGGTCCCTCAACATCCAAGTCAGAGTCCTCATGTTTCGAAACCCAAGACTTGTCTATTGAGCCCTCTCCTGAACCCCAAACGCCAAAGGAAGAAGAAATTCAACCATTGGTGTTCACTCGCAAAGTCGAGGATGACCCATCTGAAAATCTTTTAGATACCTCAAATTCTTTTGATGCCCAATCAGGGGAGGAATCTTATTCTGTCCACACCGATCATTCTAGACATCTTTTGACAGAACCTTCCCTTAGGCCTGCGGTGCCTCCTCTACCTCCTGATCCTCCTGACGAAGCATATCCTGAGGAGGCCATGAGGGAGGAATGGTCAGAGGGAGTGACACGATTTTCCAAGGCAACTTGGAATAGTTCACCTTCTCTGGTTGTTCCTTGCTCTATTAGAGGCACTGTCGTAGAGGCCCATTGTAACCCCATCATGGAGGTTAACATTTTGCTATGGCACTTAGCGGAAACTCCTTTGGGTAAAGTTCTGCTAGCACCATCTGACATGCTCCTCAAGACTTTTCCCTTTGGACATGTTCTTGAATGTCGGGGGATCGCAAGTGCCGTGCCGCTCACCATAGACGGGATCGAGGCTAGCTTAGACTTTCACATCTTCGATGTCCTTGATCTTGATCTTCTCCTAGGCTCCCCTCTAGAGCAGCTCTTTGATACATCTTTAGAGAGCCTAGATGACAAGCTCAGGGGAGTCGCTTCTGCCTCTGCTACCCCTTGTCCAGGACATTTGCAATACCTCTTCCCCAGAAAAACCCGCTCGAGAAGACGACGAGTATATCTCCGTTCGTGTCATCCAAGCTTGTTCTCATTGAGGGTGTAGAGCCTTCTACTCCCAATGAGTACGACTCGGAAGACTCTCTTCACCTTTGTGAAGGCGAACGATCTTCACCACTCTCGGCCGAGTTTCAGCCTCTTCCCGCTGGCCTGTATCCTGTTACTCTTAATCATGATCGAGAGTCAACATCGAGCCTCCACGATGACTCTCTTGGGATGGAGAATTCATGGGCCATGGAACCTTTCGAGGTAGTGACTCTGGAGTCCGGAGGAAAGGATTCCACACACAAGCATGGTAGCTTCATTCTTGATCTACCATACAGACCATGCTCGCATCATGTCCCTCCAGAGTCAGACTTGTTAGTGCGCTGATGTCACACCCTGAAATTTCCAATTTCAGGATGTGAATAGAAAGATTCATTAAATCACAATTTTCTCATCATTTTAAAAATTTTCCAACATTTATTTTCATTACAGGAAATATAGTATAGGAAAAAGCTTTTGATTGTTTTTTTGAATTAAATAAATGGTTATGTGAGTGTTGCATTCATGCTGATGCATCCTGGTGTTTTTGAGTGCAAAATGTTTTTAAAACACGCTTAGGTGTTGACCAAACCCTTCTGTGAATTTTTCGGATTTTTCCGGGATTTATTCTCATTTTCTCTGAGCATTTTCTATTTATTAGAAAACTCTAAAATCTTTTTCATAAGCTCCAAATACTTTATTTGGGTTGTTCGTATCTCAATCTAGCTCTGGGAATTTTCCTAGAATTTTTGGGATTTTTAGAATATTTTTCGTGGCTTTAATGAATTATTTAGCTATTTCCTAGAAATGTTTTCAAAAAATAAAAAGAAATATTTTCCTAAACCTTCTTCACATTTGGCCCATCGAGCCTTTTCAGCCCAGCCGTCCAAAGTCTGCTCCCTCTCCCTCAGTTTCTCCGGCCGCTTGTCTTTTAACCTCGGCCAAGCCCACACCGGCTCATGTTCGACCCAGTCCGCGGCCCAGCCTCCGGCCCGGCCACGAACCCGCCCGCAGAGCCCATCCGAGCCCGCACTTCGGCGTCCGTGCCAGGCGCAACCGGTGACCGTGCCGCCGCCGGACTCTTCCCCTCGGCGTCCGTGCGAGCCACGCCTCGTGCCCTGCGCCCCCTTAAAACCCGACGCGAGCCTGCCCTAGCCGCCTCCCAGCATCGCCTCGCTCCGCGCAGCACACAGCACCGCCGCGAGCCGAGCTCGGACGCCGCCGCCGGTCGCCGACCAATCCGCCGCCTCCGTCCTTCGCCGGAGCAAACGAGCGACGCCAGGAGCACGCCCGCGTCGTGCCATATCTCCGCCGTCCCTCCTCGTCTCCGGAGGTCCATCTGAGCGCCGCCGCCACCATGAGGACCGGCCGCCGCCGAAGTCCACCGCCGCCGGCCGTCCCTGCTCGTCCTCGTCGAGGTGAGCTAACCTCCACGTGTTCCTCTCGTCCTCCTCTTCCTTTCCCCCTATCCAGCCATGGCTCTCGCCATCCGAGTCTCCGGCGTCGCCGTCGGGCAGGACCACCGGAGCTCCCCTGTCCGGCCTGTTCAGAGGAAGAAGAAAGGTCCTTTTGCGAATAGGCCCTGAGGAAAGGTGTAATTATTAGATCTTTTCTTGTGTCTATGCCAATCTGCAGAAAACCCCCTAATAAGATTCCACCTTTCACACATAGATCCAACCCGAGCCCTTTTGCAGATCTAACCTTGAGGTTTATCAGTTTTGCAAGCACTGTTCTATGTGTCTTGTGGCTCTTCTCAGCTAGCCCTCCAAATCTATAGATAATTACAAATAGGTCCTTACCATCTTGTTTGTTTCATATCTTTCATGTTTTAGCTCCGTTTCCACTCGTTCAAGTTGCGTTAGGTTCATAATGAAGTAAAGAACAGGTTAGTGGTGTGTTTTCTTCATGTTTGTTTTCTGAAAAATAAATTTAATATTAATTATGATTAATGCTTATTAAACATGCCTTTTCTAAATAAAAGGAATATAGTGCTATACACCTTTTTCATAACTAATATTAATTTGATTAATTATTATTTCATGTGCTTTTATAAATAAAATCTAATTAGAACTTTTACCCGGTTTTTCATAAACCAAATGTTAATTTGTTTAATATTTATTTAACCTTTTCTAGTTAAAAGTTGAATAGGTTTTTACACCGATTTTATAAATAATGTCAATTTGTTTAAATACCAACGTGAATGAGTTTTAAATTATAACTTTTATTAGTTTACTCGAATCATAAAGTTTCGATTAGAGGATTCATATAGTTTAGTTTTTCTAAACTAAATGTTTAATTGATATAATCTTTATAAATAAAATTTGACAAGTTCTTACTCCGGTCTTTTGCAAATAAAATATAATGCTGCATTAATTCCAATTTAAGGTATTTTCTTTATGAAATATCCTTTACATATTCTTTGATAATTAAAATAAACCTAAGCTCGTAGTCTTTCATGTTCACATATGCAAAACAGACGTTAGTCGTTCTTTATCAGAGCTCTCTGTCTCAGTGTGCCTTTGTTGTAAAGCTAATCTCCTTCCAAGCTCCAGATCTTTTGATCCTAGTTCATGCTCAAACCTAGTGTCTTCTATAAAGCTAACCAAGCCTTTCCTTATCTCAGCACGGTCTGTGTGCTTCAGTGATCCATAGCATCGAACCTAACCTTTAGTGCGTTCTTTTAAAGCTTTTCCTTTGTTTTGGTGCATTGTTTTTAGTAGTACTTGTTTGTCTTTATTGCAAGCTTGTGCCCGATGATTGATGCGAGTAGATTGAACGTCGTTCGAGAGCTTTAGAGAGCAAGAAGTTGAAGAATTCTGAGCAGCAACATTACTCTGGTTAAAGGCAAGTGTGTCCTTGTTCTTTTGTCCTAATAACTGTGTTTAATCATGTTGCATATGCTTGCATTAATATTGATGGGTCCTATTAAGGTTTATCCTAGTCTTTGTTATCATTCCTTGTCGACCTGGGTTTACCTTTTTGTTGGGTAGCTATGCTTAGTTGCTCTACTTGGGATATGGTGGTTCTAATGAACAACAATGATGAACTTGCTTTACTTTTATGCTGTATCTCTGGTTAATACAAGATCATAATGATTAATTGGAACATGGAGCGACCACCCAGGACAACAGTGCAACCACAAGGACTAAATGGCTCTGGTCTTGGCTAAGTAATTAGGGAAGTCTTGTGTGGCCATTACTCGCATAGTAGCTTGGGTACGGAGGAATGCTTTTAAGGCTCTTCTATTCCGAATAGGTATTGGAACGGAAGTACTCTATGGCTGACCGTCCGTGAATAGAAGTGAGGTACGAAAGATAGCCTCTATGGCATATGCTACTATGGACTAATACACATGGGAGGACTCTTTGTAAAGGCCTCATAGCGTCCCTATGCAATCACACCTAGGAAGTGTGGTATTGTGCCTACTTTTGCACAGCATGGTTGGGTTCAAAGTTCCTAGAACTTTTACGCGACTTGTGGGTAAAGATGTACAACCTCTGCAGAGTGTTTAAAACTAATTGATTAGCCGTGCTCACGGTCAAGAGCGGCCTGGACCCTCACATGATAATTGAATTTGAAGATGGACTTAAATCGTTGTTATGGTTATGTTAGCCATATGCTTATGGCGTATCTCTATATGTTAATGTGGGTTGGTATATAATTATATCTATAGTAATCAGCTGCTAATAAAAGTTTGACCAACTAAAATTGCTTAATGCAGTCAACCTGTCAGCCTTCCCTTGATAAGCCTTTGCATTCATACTTTCCCCACGCTTGCTGAGTACGGCATGTACTCACCCTTGCTATAAACAATGTTGCTTAGAAAGAGGAAGCTGTTATGAAGATGCTATGAAGATGTTGCTGGTGCTAGGCGTACGCAACCCCCAGTTGACTGCTTGTGGATGTTTGTGCCTTCGTTTCCAGGATTCAAGCGTAATACTCTGATAATCTTTGTTTTCTTACGTGATATTGTTTCTGTTATTCACTTATATGTCACTATATGTATGAAAATAGATCCTGGCATACATATAGTTATGCATCTGGTTTTCTTTGAAAAATAGGTGTGACAGCTGAGCACGCTCGAGGGCTACAATCACCTTATGGTCCTCTTTTGCAAAAAGTTCGGAAGGTTGGTTGTTGATGTATATGTCTATCATAAGCATATCAGATTTCGTGTGTGCATTGTGGCACTGACCTCACAGCTAAAGCTTCACCGATACATCAAGATTGGTGGTGAGACGGGAATGGCACCACCAACGATAGCTGCAAGATGAAGTTCCCATGGTCGAGCTTATGACCTTAAATAAACAAAGCACTACCAGGAGATAGCCTGGATTAGGTTAGGTTTTATTTCCCTTTTCGAATAAAAGCAAGAACATGGTTTTAGGATAAGTCGACCTTCGGGTATTTTTGGTCACTAACCTTTCAGGTGGAGATTGAAAAGAAAGATGGACAAATGATGCCTACGAACATGTGAGCCACATCATTTACTACACCTAGATACGCTTTGGTGAGGGAACGTTTACAAAGGAAGCTTGATCACCACACACTTGAGTTTTGTTGCCTAGCAATGCAAACTTCAAGTGTGGGGGATGCATGTGAGCATTCTGAGTAAAGTTCCTCCTCTACCAAATCTTATCCTGGTGTGATGATGTCAGCTCTTGCATCTTGCCCACTAGCTAGGTAAGTCCTGCTTTTGACATTAAACAAAGCCCTTCCGGGAGGTTCCCGAGGTTCACTGTCTTATGCTCATGCTTATGTCCCTTGTTGATGATAGCTTGATCATGCTTTCATGCTTCCTTTATCCTTGTTCATATGCTCTGGTTTGAATGTGTGTTTCGCGAATGCTCATTCATAGGCTGTTTTAAATTAAGCATGGTGCTTAGGATAAAATTTGTCTTCTTCAGTCAAAACAAGGCATGGTGTCGAGTTTTGATTGATGAACCTCAGAGTTATATTTTTCATAGATCTTGGTTGCATATTTGTTGACTAACCCCTGCAGAAAATTGTCAAATTCAAATGGGTAAGTCATTGAGCTCAATTCAAATGGGAAGGTAAGCTGAGGTGTCAGATTCATGTTGCACAACATGCAAAGGTGGTACATATGACCTCTCAAAGGTCCAAGGTAAGTATATTCCCCTTTGTGTATGAAGTGTAATCTTGATCTAACCTTCTGAGAAAATGACATGGTGACAATAAAAAAACAAAAATATTTGCGTTTGAATAAAGGCTCTATGGTTCTCGAACCGGTAGAGTCCATCTTTTGTTTCCACTTTTGCTTGAAGCACAACACCGGTACAAGTACCAGTGTGGGGGAGTACTCTCGATCGCATCATCGACATATCCACTCGAGAACTCCCACACAAAGGCTGCACGACATCGACTATGCCTTTATGATAAGGACAAGGTAAACTAGAGTGAGCTGGCTACCCCACAGGTCAACCGAATCACCACTTGTCTTCCTTGATCCCTTATCCTTCAGAAGCGATGGTATGTGCACCCGTCACCTCACTCTCTACCTTTGAGTTCGAATGATCCTCAATTCTTATCCAATAAATCAAACTCAAATATTGGTGTTTTGTTTTCTCTCCATGATTCCTGTGGTTGGCTTGCATATGTTTTATTCCTTACTTATTATCTTGATGCTTGTGAACAAATATCATTAGGGAACTCAGGCTTATCTAAGTAGTTGGCGTTTGTGATATGGTTTGATGATATGATCTTCACTCTTTATGTTTGAGTGCTTGGGAGTTTTATTTGAAAACTTGAAAACCCTTTGCAAGGCTCCTCTTTGATATGCCACCGTCCTACTAGAGCCATATGATATAGTTGAAAACCCTATACTCATATGCTGCTTGTCATTGCATTGAGCTTTGTCAAATTCTATGACCCTAGCGAGAATTCTTTTCATTACTTTCATGATCAAGATTCATGTGCACACCACCTATTTCCCCTTGCTAAGCTTCTACACTGGAAGTTAGCATTGTATCATTCATCCATTCCACAAAATAAAGCTCCATATGTGGTGTGGCCTCTCCCTCCAAAAGTATCCCTCAAAAAGAGACATGGGCTACAAAAAGAAAAAGAAAAAAAAGGGAAAAGAAAGACACATGCTCAAAGCATGATGGAAAAAAAAGAGAGAGAAAAAGAAAGAAAGAATAGCCCATGTCCAAAACAAAGGAGAAAAAGGAGAGAGATGGTCATGCAAAAAGGAGTTCCATATTTTAGATGGTAATAACTAGTGTCCATTCCGGGGCTAGTGTCCACCTTACCATCTACCGACTCTCATCATACATGTATGGTAATATCTAGCACCCATTCCGAGCCTAGTATCCACCTTACCATACTCGCCATGCCCATACACGTGCACATCTTGATTTGATCGTATGAATTGATTTTCTCTGTGGATCTAGTCTTTGACTTTGCAATATATGTGATACAAGTATGCCTTATCCTTTATCCTACCCTGAGCTCCAAATATAGCCATCATTAGAAGTAGGGTGAAGAAAGGCAATCTATTGCCTCGGTGAGGACTTATACACATTGAGTGACCTGAGAGAATCAAATGAGGAGCTGAGCAAGGTTTGTTTTGAAAATTTATTGCAAAACCCCAAGTTACTTGACATGATGAGCAGGGGTGATTTGAATCATGACCGTTCCATCCTTCAACTACCCAAGATAGCATGATAGACACTTCAGAGTTCACAAGTACAAGGTATGGTTTGGAATATCTCTTATCCTCGCTTCATACCTTTGGATATCTTGTCTCACCTTGACTGGACTCCCTTCACTCGGGACGAGCAAAGGTCAAGTGTGGGGGAGTTGTTGACGGCTGTTAAGTGCTACTTTTACACTGTCAATACCTACATATAATAAATATAGAAGGATCATCAACACTAGAATAGGGCTTGATACTAATAATTTCTACAAGTGTTGGTGTTTCTGGCTTTTGTTGCAGGACGCACCGAAATACGTGTTAAATGACACAGTTGAGAGCAAGTGCACCAATGGCATAGATAAGGCATCATCATAAACAATCACAAATGCCAAATTAGTCTGCACCACTGCGATGGGCTCGTCGAGATGATCGAAATGGATATATCATTTGCCTACTTTGGAGTTCGGATGAAAGAGATACGCACAAGATAACATGTGGGCACGGTGGGACCCACACCAAGCCACATGGCGACGTGCTGTCACACAGGAGTCCACGTGTCCATGATACATCATCGATCCAAAGAAACACACTCTCGACCAATCTGGAGCCAGTACACAGATCCAAGGGCCCACAACCATGAGATAAATGGCTAAAAATACCGCATGCACCCCATACCCACCTTGGGACCCACCTGGCAGTCACCAGGACGAAAGGCGGTGTGAGGGGAGCTACCCGGGGGTCAGCCGACCCCCCAGGTCGCCCGACCCCATTTTGCAGCCCCTCGTGTCGCCCTTCCACGTGTCGGCTTGTCATGACGAACCATAGGCGGTGCCAGGTGTTTGCCCGAATATTCTCTCGGGATCCTGCAGCTCCTTCTCAAGGAAGATACATAAACTTGGCCCTCACTCGTCTTTGCCACATGTCACCACCCTATTGGTGGCACCCAAGGCAGCCAAGGGAGCTCCTCCTACCCCCCTTGGCCTATAAATATGAGGAGAGGGGGCTAGAATAGAGACACATCCCATTCTCCTCCTCTTTAGAAACACTTGTTTCCTCTCTCATGTGATCTCTCATGGATCAAATGAGTTGATCCATGTAGGTGAGAGTAGGTGCTAGGTAGAGTGTGGTGTTGGTGAGGGTGTCATGTTCTTCAATTAGAGCAAAGTAAGTATTCTTGTATTTCCCAATTAGACTAATGTGTTATTCATGCATGAGTGACATGTTCTTGAGTTCTTGGTTCGTTCATCATTTAGAGGCTCGTGTTCTTCATGAACGCACTTCCTCGATCTAGTTGACGAACAAGTTACTCACGCTTTTGTGTTTGTTCATAAGTTAGAGGCTCGTGTTCTTCACGAACACGACCCTTTGACCTTTTGTTACAAGTGCATAAGTTTGCATTCCATTTGTGTGAATTATCCCGTTAGATCTTGTTGGAGTACATTAATACACTGGCATTCGTTCTTCCTATCATCTGTGTCATCCTGTGGTAAGTGAGATTAGCTCGAAGCTCGCGGGTTCATCGCTCCGTATTTATACGGAGTGCTATAGTGTTTCTACAGGATATCAAACGTAGTCGTGCTATAGTAGTAATCGTTGGTGTAGACGTGGTGTGTAGACTACGGGTTATCCTTCGAATGCCCTGTATCCCACGATTTGTCTTGGGGTAGGCCGCGGTAGTGACAGCCGTTGGACCCTCTGAAACCCCCCACGTTCGGATATAGCGTGTAGGCAACCATTTGCCGTGAACCAACAGTTATAGCCAGGAGGGGCCGGTGTCTGAAGCGAGTATAATTGCCTGCTCTTCTCCTCTGGGATCAGTATTCATAGGAAGCACCTCATCATCTCTCAACGTTACTAGGGGTCTAGTGTCCTTGCACCGTTCGTCTAGGATAGAAGGTAGTACACATCGTTCCTTGGTTTCGATACCCTTGGGAATACTCCTGAGGTGAAGTGCTACAGCGGTATTTCTGTGCGCTTGCGGAATCTTTCGTACCCGTCGGTATACCCAGGTGGATCTTACGCTCCCGCTAGGTGTACAACTAGTGGTGAGGTTAAGAAATACCAACATTAAGCACTGAGGCTAGCGCTCTCGCTACCGATCTCCGACTGAACTCGGATCAGAAAAACACAAAGCCTCCAAAACACTACGTGAAAACCTCAAATAGGTCACGCAACAATTGTAACGGGCCCTTAACACCTGTTACATGGACCCCATCTGTAACAGTTGTTGTTTGGCGCCCGTAACGCATAAGCGTGGTAGGCTTGACCCCGACGTGGCCAACACAGCACCCGTTACCAATGAGGACTTCTAGTAACAGGCTTCTTAAACACCCGTTACAGTTATTCTTTGTAACGGACGTTAAAATGCGACCGTTATGAAAGTTAAACCTATCCGTAACGGGCCCTTTAAGACCGTTACCGATCACTACCATATTGGTAACGTGCTTTTAAGTCCGTTACTGATGACAATTTGACGCCCGTTACTAGACTCGGAGCTCAATAATTGAAGTCCATTAGCACTCTCACCGCCGTCAAATATTTGACTATGTCATCATAGCAAATATTGGATATCACACAAACATATAATCATGTCTCTTAATAAGATGCAAAACCACAAGTACACATAGATAGTAGTCATAAGAGCATATTCTACATATTTAAGATGCATATATAGCTAGCTTAGAATCACATGTTCACATATGACATGCATCATGTTCAGAACAAACAGATTCACATGATCACATCTGACGTGCATCAGCAGGGGCACTAGTTAGATGGCTTCTTTTGTGCTACAGCCTCAAGTTCAGCTATCTTTGCCTCTAGTTTTACAAGTCTTTCCTGCAGCTCAGCATTCTTCTTTGCAGCTTCGGCAAGTTCAATATCCTTCATCTTCTGTGCGCCTTTAAGCTTCTCCACCTTAGATTCTAGTATTTTCTGACCATTTGCTAGGAGACTTATGTCGTCCACAGCCTTGTCATCCATCCTTATATCCACCTTGTCGAGTACTTTCCAGATGCAGTGAAGATCCTCCCGAGTAACAACACATTTCTACAACAAAGGCAAATTGATGCAAGTTTCATAATTAGATTGCCAAGTTTAATATCATGAAAGATGTAACTGGTCAAACAAGAAAGTTGTTTAGCTGTAACTGGGTTCAGAGCTTGGTTGATCCTGTGGATTTGTTTCCGGATCATGTCAATGTCCTCCCAAGCTACAGCACCTCGCTAAAACAATAGCACTGGATGTTCAGTTAATAAAAGCCGATGTAGCATGGAGATTCAAAAATTGAAGTAGTATATAGAATAAGTTCAACAATTTTGTGAGCAGCATATGATGAGTAGCATGCATTAAATTTCAAGCATAACAAAATTTCTACTCGAAAGGTTAATAATTTTCCTCCTGAGTAACAACACATTTCTAAAACAAAGGCAAATTGAAGCAAGCTTCACAATTAGATTGCCAAGTTTAATATCATAAAGTTGTAACCGGTCAAACAAGAAAGTTGTTTAGCTGTAACTAGGTTCACAACTTGCCTGCTGCTTCTCTTTACCAATATCATCCTTCTTCATTCTTTCCATCCTGTTTAGGAATGTGCAGATGTAGTCTAAGGTTTTCTTGAGCCTGTCGATTTCTGTCTAGATCCTGACAATGTCATGTGCTGGTACAACAACTTCCTAAAACAATGGAAAATTGATGCATTGGAACCATTGATCAGTGAAGGCACTGGATGTTCAGTTAACAAAAGTCGCTGAGCATGAAGATTCAGAAATTGATGTAGTATACAGAATGAGTTCAACATTTTTGTGAGCAGCATATGATGAGTACCAGGAATTCAATTTCAAGCATAAATCTAACTTCAAGCATACCAAACTCGAGGAAGGCTCGGCCTCTGCCTGCCGGGCGTCGCTGGAGTGCACCCCCTTGGCGCTTGCGCGCGTGTACGGCCTCCTCCCCCTGGCCGACAAAAAACCGACCTCTTCGCTGCGGAACCTCACTCTCTTGGCAGGGGCGGCATGCGGGGCCTTCTCCTCCTCGCTGCAGAACCTCCCTCTTGAGTCGCGGCGGCAAAACAACAGCTTTCCGCCGGCCATCTCTACGACGGAGACGATGAAGGAGAAGGGGAGAGAAGGCGACGGAGACGAGAAAGGCAAAAGGTTTGAGAAGGAAGGCAGAATGGCAGAGTGGTAGGGGAGAGTGGCTTTTGGTCAAACATTGGGAACAAAGGATACGTGGATAAGCCAAACCTCGTCTCCAATGCATAGGGGCAGCGCGTGGGGCCAGCTCCTCCTCGTCGGTTTGGAGGGGCAAATGCGACGCGGAATAACCATCCCGCGTAGTCTCCTTTGTATCTGTCTTGATTGACAGGTCAGACGGATCTCTCAGGGCTCCCATTTCAACATACAGGCATAATCAACAAAAAATCTTTTGAGACAAAACAGACATAATATAGATAAAGACAACTTGTCCACATAGATAGATAAAGATTACTTGTCCACAAAGATCCACACAGATATACATAATTATTACAAACAGTTAACTTGTCCATCTAGCTAGTCCTTAACTTGCCCGTCACATTTTTACAATGGTCATGCACATCAACAAAAGCATGCCCCCTTCAACATCTACAAAAGCATGGTATCTTCAACTAAGGTTTGCTTTTTTTGCAGCCTCTTAAAATGCAACCAAGGTATCTTGAAACACATTGAGCGCATCTTCCATGGGCTGCAGATTTTGTTCAGCCACAAACTTGTACCGCCTCATGAATGCAGCATTTTTGAGGAGGATGTGCATTTCTTCCTCAATATTATCAACCTCAGGTTTCACATATTCCTAGACAGTGTCATGCCATTTTGATTCCTATGGAATGAAAAACATAGGAAAGTTGCTACATTGATCATTTGGATGAACCATAGGAATGAGAAGATTGAGATAGACAAAGGAACAAGCTAGCCATTTCATAGGAACAAGTTGCTACATTGATCATGTTAGAAATCCTACAAAATCTCTATGGAACAAGCCATTTCATAGGAACAAGTAGATCAAGCTCAAGCTCAAGCTGCTCCATTTATAGAACAAGTAAAAGGCACTGTGATTTAGAGAAACTTGCCTTGCCGTCGTCGTGGTAGTTGCCAGCGTCGGATATGAGGTCCTCTACACCTTCGCCGCTCCCTCGACCCGTCTCCGTCGTTGCAAGACATTTGCTGTCGCAGACGTGAGGCAGGCGCCTTGCCCTCTTCGCTGCCCCCTCGCCGGCACGCTCCTCCCTACCATTGCTTGGCCCCTCGTCGGAACCCTAGAGGATCCAGTCGATGATGCTCATCTCCGGCTTTGGGTTCGCTGCACCGCCGCTTGGCCCCTCTCCGACGGTCATCGTCGTCTCCGTCTTCGCCGCAATCTCGCCGACGCGCACGGATCCAGTTGCGGCACCGCATCGCATTCGGCTTCTCCTCCTCGATCCACGGTGCGCGGGGTCATCCGCTGCATGGCCCCTCGCCGGTGCTCATCGTCGTGTCCCCGCCTCCGCTCACCTCGCCGGTGCCGCCTCCGCTCACCTCCGCTAATCCCTAGAGAGAAATTAGGAAAGCGTCGTGTGTGCTGCGCTTATCCATTTGGGATCTTATATTCATTTTCCAAAATGGAGAGCCATTGCCGACGCAGGTTCGAGAACCCGCGTCACATTGGTTGTCACATGGGGGCTGGCAGGCAACGGTTATCTTTTTTATATAGGCTGTTGACGCTGACACGTGGGCCCGATACTAATTTTTTTGAAATGAAACTTGCTTCCCTCAAATATTAGAGCCCATAAAACAGCACCTATAAATTCATTAAAAATACGAACAATTAGTAGTTGGTCATTTAGTATTCGAATAAAATATCAGCAGGCACACTTTTGTAACCAAAATTATCAAAATTCAAATTTTTATCTCGTGTTTGGGATATCATAATTCTAATAACGTATTAGGTTGGTCTAAAAATTCTACAAATTGAGTTGGCAACATAATTTGGGTCCCTAAACTTGTCATAAAAATTTCAAGTGGTTTCTAAAAAGGAAGATTATACTTGTGTACAAATGTGTACATCTCTCACATAGTTTCCTAGAATGTTACTTCGACACTGAAGTTTTCCACACTTTACAACATGTTCGAACTCATATACATTTGAAAAGTTAACACAGCCTTGTGTCCACTTTAACAATACGAAATACAAAGTTTCATTAGTAATGGTTGTGTAAAACAAATATTATTTCTATGTTCTACTTATCAAGTACAAGATAAGGCATAAAAACATTACTAACGAAAAGGAAATATACACTAAACAATGAAATTAATGAAAAGATGGCGATTTTAGAAAAAAATAAGAAAAAACAATCATCAAATTTGGATTACGTATGACCGAGAAATACGTGACACAAAATTTGGTTCCAGATTAAAAGGAGAAAGGAGAACTGTTTCCTTTGTGGTCGGTTTCCAACGAATAGAGGTATTAATAAATTAAAATAAGCTATATGAACAGTCTTTGCATTGGAACTTGAAAAGAGGTATTAAAATAAGGTATATGAATAGTCTTTTATCAAATGCGACGCTGGTTAGTGGACACGCGTCGCCGCAGCGTACCGCGTTCCGAGGTGTAGTGGCGTGTCGCAGTGGGAAGACTGGCCGCCTGACGGTTCCCCGTCTTGTAATATAAATGCCCGGCCGACCAAGAGTTTTTTCCATAAGCTTTCCTCAAGCACGTCACCAAGAAAGCCCCAGCACCACCATCTCCAGTCAAGAGCTTCTTCTTCCTCAAGCGCGCGCATGGCATCGTCGTCGAGCGAGCCATCGAGGAAGCGGGGAAGGGAGGAGGACGACAACGACGAAAGCCGCCGCCGTCGGCTCATCCAGGAGGCACCGGCGCCGCCGGCCGAGGAGGCACCGGCGCTGCCGCCCGTGGAGCCCTCCTCTCTGCGTTCTCAACTAGTTTTGGACAACATTTGGTCTGTCCAAATGTTGTACGAAGCTTTCAGGAAGCTTCAAGAGGTGGCCGTTGAGCTCGGCTTGCCACGACCCAACGATCCGCTGCAGAGGTCCGTGAAGGATTTCGCCTTCAAGATCCATTGGTTGGCAGGGGACCTTCAGAGAGTCATGGTCTGCGCCGACGGCGCCGGCGACGACGACGGCGATGGCGACAATGGCGGCTTCCACGGTGGTGATGAATGCGGCCTCGGCGGCTCTGCCTCCGACTCCGACAGTGGGGCTCCTCCGGTGGCGGCGACAAGTCTTCTACCTGAGCTTAATTAATTTGTTTCTCCTCTGTGTGTTCGTCCTCCTCTGTTTGTTCGTGGAACTCTGCTTGTTCCTGCTGTGTGTTTGTTGAACTTGTGATGAACTACATCTAAGTGGCAGGGGAGAGTGGCTTTTGGTCAAACATTGGGAACTGTGCTTGTTTGTCATGAACATGTTCCTCTATTAATATGTGTTCCTCCTGTGTGTTTGTTGAACTTGTGATGAACTACATCTAACAATGGCAGAGTGGTAGGGCAGAATGGCAGCGGGGCAACAATGAATTGCAATGTTTGTTACTCTATTTGTTAGTGAAAAGATTCTGAGTTTCGAAAAACTCTGTATAAAATCATTAGAGACGCGGGTGCAGGCTAGTTAATTTCACACTGAAATGTGAACGCAGATGAATTGATGAAATTTGTGATATGTGACACATTAAGATTCGTGACCCAATTGTCATTCCATTCCATTTTCTTCATTCATACATTTAAGTTTGTCATCTGTGACAAATCTTTCATTCCTCATTCACACACAAACAAATTAAAGCACCACTTTTCACATCACAATTACTTTTTTGCAGCATACATCCCCAGTAAACATCGAAATACTACACAAACAGCACCCACAATAATCAAGTTCATCTTCCAGGTCACATTGTCCATCTTCTCCTCCAGTGCTTTCTTCCTCTGCTTGTCGTCCGGTGCTGTCGTCTGATTGTCGCTCCGAAGTTGACAATCCACTGAATCAACTACTTCATCGATCACGTCTGCCCAGTTCGACGGTCGAAAAGATATGACGCCAGCATCCTTCAGCATATGGAGATACTCCTTCTTGAAATGATAATATCCACAAAGCTTGGGGAACTGTGCAAATCAAAAGCACATAAGACCCCTAACTCAGATTTGGGAAATCACAGCTCAGACTACTCACCACGTTCCTCGCACACTTGAAACCGTGGTTTTCACCTTCCTTCTGCGTCCTCCCCTCCACCACCCGAGCCATACCACAGTCCGGGAAAGGGACCAGTGGGAAGCCGCTTAGCTCACCAATTGGATCCAAGCCGATGGAGTGAATGCGGCTGCCCCGGCCACCTTGAAACCTGCTCCTGCCACGTCCACCTCCAGACGAATCGGCGTAGTGTGACATGTTCGTGACGGTGGGGAACGGAAGGGCGGGCGGCGGTGGAGCTCAGAGCGGGGAAGAAGAAGCAGGGAGCTCAGAGGTCAGAGCGTCGTGTGTGCTGCGCTTATCCATTCGGGATGTTATATTCATTTCCTAAATCAAGAGTCATTTCCGAGACGGGTTCGAGACCCCGCGTCTCATTTGTTGTCAGGTGGGTTCGACCGGCCAGACAACGGTTATCTTTTTTATATAGGCTGCTGACGCTGACACGTGGGCCCGACACTATTTTTTTGAAATGAAACTTGCTTCCCTCAAATATTAGAGCCCATTAAACAGCACCTAAAAATTCATTAAAATTATGAACAATTCGTAGTTGATCATGAAGTATTCGAATAAAATATCAGCAGGCACACTTGTATAACCAAAATTATCAAAATTAGAATTTTTATCTCATGGTTGGGATATAATAATTTTAATAACGTCTTAGGTTGGTCTAAAAATTATACAAATTGACTTGACAACATAATTTGGGTCCCTAAACTCGTCATAAAAATTTCAAATGGTTTCTCAAAAGGAAGATCATACTTGTGTACAAATGTGTACATCTCTCACATAGTTTCCTAGAATGTTATACTTCAACACTGAAGTTTTCCATACTTCACAACATGTTTGAACTCATATACATTTGAAATTTTAACACAACCTTGTGTTCACCTTAACATTACGAAATACAAAGTTTCATAAGTAATGGTTGTCTAAAACAAATATTATTTCTATGTTGTACTTGTAAGAAAACAAGATAAAGGCGTATAAACAACATCCAGGAAATGAACGAAGTTATATCCGAAACAATGTCATAAATGAATAGAAGTTGACTTTAGAAAAAATCAGAAACAAATATCAGCAAATTTTGGTTACAAATGACGGAGAAATACGTGATTCAAATCTTGATTGCAGATTAAAAGGGGAAAAGTGATCTGTTCTTCATTCGAATATTACTGGATTCGCGTCTCCTTTGTTGCCCATCCATAAATTCACACAGATAATACGAGCAACATAGATTTAATTTGCAGGTGCAAAAGGCAAACATAGATTTAGTTTCCTATTGCCCATTCGAGCTTCACCATTTCACGACGGAGCCAACAGCCTTAGGTGCAATACAGAGCAATTCCCTCAAATCCTTTATCCATGCCGCAGTCGTTGCCTGCGCACGGCTGATCTCCGCACACCTGTGATGGCGGCGGCAGCGGGTCTCCCCGAATGCGCCACGTCGTCCTGCAAATAGCTTTCGTGGCCTTCTTGCACAAAGGCACACAGCCCTCGTTGCTCACCCGTGTCGTCATCCCGTCGTCGCCCACGACCCGTCTCATGTACTGCTTCGTGGTGTCGTCGGCAGCTGCACCGCCATTGTCCCTGTATAGCAAAATGGTGTACAGATAGGCCGCCGCATCGTGCCCACCATCGGCGGCGCGCCGGAGATCATCGCTTTGCCTGTTTTCCATGAACACGGCGTTGATCTCGGAGTATAAGCAAGCCCCCGGATTACCGAGATCGGTCAGCATAGCAAGGAAGGTTGTGTAAGCGGTGAGGTCCCACATCCAAGGAATCTCATCTCTTATCGCCTCTATCGACAAACGCCGGCCGACGTCGCGGTGGCTGCACAGGCAACGCATGGTTGAGCAGGTACCTCGTAGGCTGTGGAGGTCAGCCAAGGGCCGCTCCAAGGTCGCACCGACGAGCGCTGCAATCTCAATGTGGACCTCCTGAGGGAGGTCCTCCAGCAGCGACGGCTGGTGCGGCCTGCAAGGCATCTCCGGGAAAAATGGCAACCACCGTCTTCTCGTCCCTAATCTCCTGCCCCCGCGCAGAGAGAGAACACGCCGAGGAATGAGGATGATGAGGAGTGTATGCAGTTGTGGTTTTTTTGTAGGTAGATGAAGGGGCTAGCAGGGCAACAGTTTTTATCGAGAAGTCAAACTCTTTGAAGTTGGACCAAATATAGACCAAATAATAACATTTTGCACAATGGAGAGTTATTGGCGACACGGGTTGGTGAACCTGCGTATTATTTGTTGGGCGGGTAGGGTTATCTTTTTTATATAGGTTGCTGACGCTGACGCGTGGGCCCGACACTATTTTTTGAAATGAAACTTGCTTCCCTCAAATATTAGAGCCCATTAAACAGCACCTAAAAATTCATTAAAAATACGAACAATTCGTAGTTAGTCATTTAGTATTCGAATAAAATATCACCAGGCACACTTGTGTAACCAAAATTATCAAAATTCGAATTTTTATCTCATGGTTGGGATATAATAATTCTAATAACGTCATAGGTTGGTCTAAAAATTATACAAATTGACTTGGCAACATAATTTGGGTCCCTAAACTTGTCATAAAAATTTCAAATGGTTTCTCAAAAGGAAGATCATACTTATGTACAAATGTGTACATCTGTCACATAGTTTCCTAGAATGTTATACTTCAACACTGAAGTTTTCCATACTTCACAACATGTTCGAACTCATATACATTTGAAATTTTAACACAACCTTGTGTTAACCTTAACATTACAAAATACAAAGTTTCATTAGTAATGGTTGTGTAAAACAAATACTATTTCTATGTTACTAGTAAGAAACAAGATAAAGGCGTATAAACAACATCCAGGAAATGGAGTTATATACAAAACAATGTGATAAATGAATAGAAGTTTATTTTAGAAAAAATCAGAAACAAATATCATCAAATTTGGATTACGAATGACGAATAAATACGTGATTCAAATCTTTGATTGCAGATTAAAAGGGGAAAATGAAGCAAACGGTTCTTCATTCGAATAGAACTAGCCCCGGCCTGACGCATTTTCCTAATAATATTGGGCCTTTCAGTTTTAAGGCCCACACACGCCCACTCGCGCTAGGGTTAGTAGGGAAAGACGCCTCCCTCACGTAGTCGCCTCCTCACTCTCCCCTCGCGCCGCCGCCGCTTCCTCCCCCTCACCCCTCCGCTGCCGCTTCCTCACCCTCGCCTTCCTCCCCTTACCCCCTCCCCCCCCGCAACTCGACGCACGCTACACACCTTCGCTGAGATGCGCACCACACCACCCCTCACCTTCCAGCGACGACGACTAGGAGGAGGCGGGATCCAGCCACGAGGTCGACGTGAGGACGTGGCGACTAGAGATCCCTCTGCTCCGATAGTGACAAGGTGAACTGCATGCTAGAAATCCCTCCTACATCATTAAGATACATTCTTGACTATGCTCACCAGTAGCGTAGCCACATTGGGGCCAGCTGGGGCAGCCGGCCCAGATATTCTGCCCTAACTCGACTATGTTCCTTCTTCTCTGACGATATTTTTAAGCTTCGGTAGTATTTCTAGATGGCGCCATGATTCATAGGACCTTAGTACTTGCTAATTTGTTTCTTTGTTCTTCAAATTTAAGACTACATTTTGAAAATTTTCGCTAAAATTTGTGCAACTGCAGCATATAGATGTGTGAATTGGTGTGTGTTTCATTTTGGTTTGGTCCGTCATTAGGTGTCGCCCCAACTAATATTTTTTTCTGGCTCTGCCACTGATGCTCAGTTAGGGTTTCGAGCTTCAAAATGTATACTTAGCATTTTCCTTTGAACTCACTCTTATATTTGGTTTTGCTCTTGTTCCATATGTACATTTAGACATTCTCTCCAAGTTGAATAAGTACCTCATCAGCAACAGAGGCAGCGAGCATCTTCCTCTTTAAAATGGTAAGGTCGTATTGCCTGAACTAATTTTTTGGTTTCTGAATATTGCATTTATGTTAATGGTTTACCATAGAACTAATGAGATTATAGTGGGCTAAACTAGTTACTGTAATTATTTTCTCATTTGTATGGTCTTGTACATAGTTCTATGGGTGTTGATTAGATAAATGCTTAGCTGTTATGCATGGTTAACTAAAAATGTGCTCTACTTGTCTCCTGTTGTAGCATGTCTCCTGGAAGAGCTAGCAGTATGGTCTGCTTTTTGTGCTATTCTTGGACACTGAGCTGACCTTTCTCATAATCCCTTGACAATTAATTCACAGGATAAATCTGTCGAGGACTGCCGACCTGGGCAATTTGAAGAAGATGCATATAATGAAGATGATGGATATGCCACTGCTAGTGAAGAACAAGAGCAGGTGGGTGGGACTACGGGCCAAGCCAGAGTGCCAAGGAGAGTGACAAAGTGGCCAAGAGACAAAATGGTAGTCACTAAGGTTGAGAGATGGGGATGCCAGTATGTCAGGGGTGAGACCTGGACAGATCTGCTAGGGGGTTACCCTAGAGGTTTGCAGGTTAAAGGAGGACCGGGACCTAAGAGCGTAGGTGGTTATGCACGGGATGCACACGGAAATCTCAACGAGACACGAGGAACACTGTGATTTATACTGGTTCGGGCCTCCGGAGAGTAAAACCCTACGTCCAGTAGTGGTGGATTATGCGAGAGGATTAAGATCTGCCCCTGAGGAGGGTGCCCCAGGCCGCCTTATATTGGCCGACGACCTTGGGCTACAAGTCGGTTTTCATCTATCCTAGTCGGTTACAACATGGAAAGCTTATCCGAGCTGGACTGTCTTGTCTTGTACACCAAGTATCTTTACGTCCTTGAGCCCGCATGTCAGGTCGGCGGGTCGTCTGGTAGGTCGGACCCACCTGTCGGGGACGGCTGAGACCCTGGTCGATGGGGACCCGTGGGTACCCATGTCTCTCAAGCCCCCGATCGATGTGTAGGCGTAGCGGCCGAGGCGAGGTTGTGTCGAAGAGTAGCGAAGGCGCGGCACCGTCGAGGTCGTAAAGGGTGCACGGGGATCCAAAAATGAAAAAACCCCTCCGATGCGCACATGAAGTTGAACCTCGAGCTCCTGGAACGAAGGACTAGAAGGTCGAAGTGAAGACAAGGCGTCGATCTTGAAGAACCGCCGACCTGACCTAGGTCAGGTATAACAGAGTAACTGCCACGAACTTCGGAGAGGTCGCCATGCCCACCGCAGGTAGGTCGAGCGGAGAAGTAGTGGAAGCGGGCTTCCATTTGGTCGAGGCGACCTGGGGAAAATAGGGCGTCGCAAGACGCACTGGTGTAGTAGCCCCCGAGCAGTAAAGCGACCAGAACGGCCGGTTTGATGCTCCGAAGAAGAAGAAGAAATAAATATCCGAACCTACAGCCTTCTGCTCAGGGAACAGGACTGTGATCAGTGAAACCAACCCAATAGGACAAAACACTCTGGAATCTTGTAGAAGTCATCAGACGCCAGGACTGACATGACCTGAGTCATGGGAGCACTGTACGGTCACGGGCTGGCTTCCAGGCGAAGCACAGGTCGCTATCACCCATAAAAACGATCTAGAGTGCAGTCAGGTAGGGGAAACGCGTGCCGACTGTCAGAGCTGCAGCGAGGTCTGGCGACCTGAAGTAGTCAACGACGGAGATGCCGGGAGGTCTAGAGACCTAAAGTAGGCAACGACGGAGACGTCGGGAGGTCTGGCGACCTGAAGTAGGCGACGGCGGAGACGCTGGGAGGTCTGGCGACCTGAAGTAGGTGATGACGAAGACGCCAGGAGGTCTGGCGACCTGAAGTAGGCGACGACGGAGGCGCCGTAAGGTCTGGCGACCTGAAGTAGGTGACGACGGAGACACCGGGAGGTCTGGCGACCTGAAGAGGACGACGACGGCCAAGGGCCAAGGTCCTTACAGCTATTGAAGCCTTTTATATACATATTTGTATAACAAATGGTGTGTCTGAGTAGATGTAGAGGCGCCTGGGCGGCAATGGTATGGCTACCAAGGTCCCAGCTGGGCTGTATTAGCACGCCGACCTCCAGGAGGCCTCAAGAAATGACGAATGGTCTGTGGTGACCTGGATCGTCACGTCCGTTGTGCGATGGCACAACGCAGGTAGTCAGCCAGAAAGATCTAGGTCTACGCGACCTAGAAGGCAGCAGGACCTTAGCGACCTCAGGGAGGGGTTACATGACCAGGAGGTCGCCAACGGGCAGTAGAGCCATTAAGCACGAGGCCGTTGGTGTGATATTTTATCACTATGGGTCATTGCGACCTACGAGGCAGCGGGGCCTTAACCACCTCAAGGTGGAGCTACATGGCCAGGAGGCCGCCAACGGGCAGTAGAGCCATTAAGTACGGGGTCGTTGGTGTGATATTTTATCACTGTGGGTCATTGCGACCTATGAGGCAGCGGGGCCTTAGCCACCTCAAGGAGGAGCTACATGGCCAGGAGGCCGCCAACAGGCAGTAGAGCCATTAAGCATGGGGTTGTTGGCGTGATATTTTATCACTGTGGGTCGTTGCGACCTAGGAGGTAGCGTTGCTTTAGCCACCTCAAGAAGGAGCTACATGGCCAGGGGGCCGCCAATGGGCAGTAGAGCCATTAAGCACGGGGCCGTTGGTGTGATATTTTATCACTGTGGGTCGTTGTGACCTAGGAGGCAGTGGGGCCTTATCGAGCTCGTGGAGGCGATGCGATAGACCCGGAGGTCGTTACTCGGTTAGGAGACCTTGAAGAGGTCATAGAACTAGCAGGTACAAGACCATGTGGCAGTTGGGCCGTCTGACATGAAGTCAGGCTAGCTGAAGAAGCGAACTGAAGTAGGCGGCTTCGAGGACGCCAGAAGGTCTAGCGACCTGATGAGGGCGACGACAGAGCCACCGAGAGGTCCGTAGACTTGAAGAAGGTGACCAGCCCCCGAGCGTGGAAGCTGGACAAGTCGCAAAAGCATTGAGTCACATCCCATCGTGACCCACAAAGGTTGCTGGGAGACATATCAGGTCATCGTAGAGCTGGGCCTGTGAAACAAGATAAACGCCAGGTCGGTGTATCAATCCATAAATATAATGAAAGACATTTAAAAGGAGAACACACAGAAATTAATTCAAAAATCCCTCAGGTCTGACGACCCTTAGATTGGCAAAGCCAAGCCCCCGAGCGTATCGAGGTCGGCTATACCAAGCCCCCGAGCGTGTCGAAGGGGGAGGGAAAATAAAGCAAGAAAAAGCATGTAGAGCAGGTCTACGAAAGAAATTGAAGCTGTAAAATATTTAATTGCAAATAAAACTTAGCTTGTCGAGTCGTGGTCCAAACGTTGTTGTTGTACGTGTTGCTGAGCGTGATGAACAAGCAGCCGTGGGAGGTCAGTAGAGCTGGAGCCGTGCTTGAGGCGTCGAAGAGGTCGACGACATGCACATGTCGAGCTGTCAGGTTGCCAGTGACGCGACGTGGAGCCGTCGAGGTCAGCGAGCAGGCGTGGAAGGTCAGTTGTTGGTTGACTTGTCGAGGTAGCCGACGAGAGCTGGAGCTGTGCCGAGCTCGAGACGTTGAAGAAGTCGGAATCCACTGGAGGTCAGCGAACAGTGTTTCGCACAACGAACATGTTGGAGGAGTGGGCGATGTTGCACAAAGCCGAGTTGAGATGCTTGCCGCAGGTCGTCGTGACCATTGCATGCGAACAGTGTTAGGCACAACGAACAGGTCAGAGGAGTGGGCGATGTTGCACAAAGCCGAGTTGAGATGCTTGCCGCAGGTCGTCGTGACCGTTGCATACGGACCAAGGGACGCATCACGCATGCACGTATATGCCAAGAAGTAACAAAGCAAATGAAAGAAATATAATCTTCATTAGCTTCCGTAACTAATAAAGGAATCTAAAATAGAATATCTTATAATTAATAGATGGAAGAGAAAATAGTTCCCTATTTTGTTGCCGTGCACGACATGGACACGCAGACGTAGCTGATTCGAGATCTGGACATGCCGCCGCCGACCTTGATTTTGGCAAGTATCCACGAAGATTGATCTGCCTTGGTTGCTTGTGCACGGAGACCTGAGTCCTCCCGTCATCGATTTGCATCGATCTAAGGTACCGTGTCCGAACTTCGGAGGCCGGCACGCGATGGACGTACGACGAACGCCCAAGACAGCCGCACTAGGTCGCGTGCGCACGGAGACCGGGGTCCCGTTGGATGGAATCGCATCTAGTGCACTGTGCGGGTCGACGAGGCCCGGAGCTGATTAGATCAGCTCACACGAACTTGGAAAATTATCATGGTGTATAGTCGATGACGAATCTTCTGATGACGATGTGAAGAAATCCTTGGGTGGGTGGGCGGACACGAAAAATTTTTGGCGCGCCGTCTCCGTGCCGTCGAAGATGATCGCCGGAGCGAACTGCCATCACGCTGCACGAAGAGCTCCTGATCACCTGTACCTGGCGCGCCAACTGTCAGGGGGTGAGACCTGGACAGATCCGCTAGGGGGTTACCCTAGAGGTTTGCAGGTTAAAGGAGGACCGAGACCTAAGAGCGTAGGTGGTTATGCACGGGATGCACACGGAAATCTCGACGAGACACGAGGAACACTGCGATTTATACTGGTTCGGGCCTCCGGAGAGTAAAACCCTACGTCCAGTAGTGGTGGATTATGCGAGAGGATCAAGATCTGCCCCCGAGGAGGGTGCCCCAGGCCACCTTGTATTGGCCGACGACCTTGGGGTACAAGTCGGTTTCCATATATCCTAGTCGGTTACAACATGGAAAGCTTATCCGAGCTGGACTGTCTTGTCTTGTACACCAAGTATCTTTACATCCTTGAGCCCGCATGTCAGGTCGGCGGGTCATCTGGTAGGTCAGACCCACCTGTCGGGGACGGCTGAGACCCTGGTCGGTGTGGACCCGTGGGTACCCATGTCTCTCACAGTACCATTGACACAAAAGCGCAGGTTCAGGGCGCTTGCAGGGCTCATTGCTAGACAAAAGATACCTTTGGATTTGCTAGAAATAAAAAAACTAAGCGGTGAACGAAAGTGGTACTTGTTTGAAACCTATATGCAGAAACACTTGGAGTTCCAGGAAGACATGAAAGAGTAAGCATTCAAGCTTTTGTGGAAGATTGCAGCCAAGGCATGGAGACAATTCAGATTTCAGCTTGGGCGAGATTTTCTCAGAAAAGGACACGAGCCATTTGGAAAGCACGACTTTATCAAGCCGGAAGAGTGGACAGAGTTTGTGAAACAGTAGGAAACCGAGGAAGCCTCATCTCTTAGTGGCAAGTTCAAGTCACTTCGAAGCCTGAACACAAACGAGCACAGCATGAGTCCAGCTGGTTATTGTGGAAAACTAACACTGTTGGAGGAAGAGGACGGGAAATTAGCTGCGGCTAGGATCGCCAACCCATATGATGCCATCACTGATGATCGTTCTAGGAATTGGATACGAGCAAGGAGTAAACTAGTGGTGAAAGACAATGTTTCCGAGGTAGTGTTCAACAAAGTAGCAAATGAAAGTGTGGCTGCAGACATCATAGAAAAGAATGCACATGCAGAATCTTCAGGAATGACTTCATGGCTGAGGGAGAATGATGTGCTAAGTCAGTGCTTGGGCCGCCCCGAACAACCAGGTCGCGTGCGTGGTGTCTCCAGCTAGCAGGGCTGGAAGTTTGCATGGCCTCAGCACACTTCCATGTACAGGAAGAGGTAGAGGGCCAGTACTGACTCATCAGTTGATAAGCAACATATGAAGGAAGAAATCAAGCAAGAACTCAAGGCTAAGATGGAGAAGGATATGCTTGACATGATGGCACGAGGGTACCAGGTGGTGTTTGCACCAGTGTCCAATCGCACAAGCCCTTCACCCACCGGACTGAAGAGCAGTTGTGCGTCCGCAGATAATGTAGGTTTGATCAACGGCGCTACAGAGTTGTCGACAAAGGTAGTGCACATTGCTTCCCCCACACAGGAAGACCTTATAGGCACGTTGACTGAACCCACAGACTGTGGCCTATGGATCATATTTCACGGTGTTGAATGTGAAGCTGGAATTGGTGTGGTTCAACCAGAGTAGACTACCTACACACAGTCCCGATTCATGAAGACTGTGCTGTGGTCGAAGTGCTGCATGTATATTCTGTCTTTAGGGATCACGCGCTGGAACACCCTCCTAATGACGAGGTGACGACACTTGGACAAGCTCTACACCAGAGGATACAGTGGAAGAGGTGTCACATTCACATCAAGGGAGCACCAATTGCAAAATCTTGTTCGCACACTATGGTACAGTTATCTTCTGGTTCACAGACTACAGGACAAAACCCAAACCCAGAAACGCAAATTACAGAACAAAATTCCCCACTTGGTAGCCCTCCTCCTCCTCCTTCTCCACCCCTAGGAAAGCAAAGTACAGTACAGATTCATTCCCCACCTGGTAACCCACCTTCTTCTCCACACCCAGAAACGCAAATTACATCCCCACCTTCTTCTCCTCATGAAAGAACAAAACCTCCATCCCCAAAAGAAAGTGCTCAAAACAATGATGCCAAAGCAGGAGCCCAGAGTCATGTGTTGGCTGATGCCGAGAAATCTGTCGATGATAGTTCGAAGAAACCTGCAGGTACATCTGGGCCCAATATCTCTGCAATAACTGCTGGTTAGACACCACCTAAGAAACCTTCTTCAGCCATCTCAAAGCAGCAGGAAAAGAAACTCGCTGAAAATAAAAGGTCTACCAGAAAGTGATCTGAAAAACCTTCTTCAGCCATCTCAAAGCAGCAGTAGCAGAAAATTACTGAAAATAAAAGGTCTCAGAAGCCTACCACAAAGCCTTCTTCAGCCATCTCAAAGCAGGAGGAAAAGAAGCCTACCAGAAAGCCATATGAGAGAAACACTAAGAAGAAGGCGGCCAATGTTGCTATGACTCATATTAACCCAAAATACAAATTTGGAAATGCAATTCTCAGTGTTGCTGAACTCAACCATCCGGATACTGCTCCTTCTGTCACTAATCTCCACAACTTCTACATGGGACGTTGTAAGGACAATGATGAGTCTCTGATTCAGGGCATAATATGGCCCAAGCACGGCTGGTGGCCTGTGAGAGAAGATGAAAAATACGAGCTGTTGTCTGTGATCATCAGCGACTTGTACGATCTCTTCAACTTGGATGCTTTGGATATGGGACTTATCCGCTGTTTCATCCTGTAAGTTGCTTGAAAATTTAATCGGCTTCTCACTAATCATTTTCTATCTAAATGTGCTTTCTGCCTCAGTTCATCTTTACTATGTATTTTGCCTCCTTACACTTTGTTTTTTCTTAATATTAGGAATATGGCTGTAGAAGTACGACAGAAGAAGGAACCCGTTGCCTTCCTTGATCCTGAATGCTTTAGCATGTCAAATATACAAAATAACATGCCTACCAGTCATATGCTAAAAAGAGAGTCATCATTTCCTGCTATAACACTGGGGAGCACTGGATTGCAGTGGCGATCTTTCCAAAGCAGAAGACGGTCTTGTATCTTGATTCATATAGGATCCTAGGCGCTAATTTCTCCGAGTTGGTACTTGCCATTGATGAGTGACTTATTTTTCTTTCTTAACCTACAAACTTCCTCAACAAACTCTGCGGAGTTTATTAATGGTGCCCTAACCATTGTTGCATGTTTTGTTGTAGTGCTTGGATAGTTACTGCGATGACAACAAGTTGCCCCGCTGCGCCTTGAACCATGAGAAGGCTTTTGATGTACGTATTACTTAGTATTTCCCGCCTGTGGAAGCTAGTACTAAAGCTTGAGTTTATTTCTTCTCACACTATTTGTCTATGTATATTTATCGCAGTGCCACCAACAACCTTACAAATCCAGAGTCTGTGGCTTCTATTGTGCCTATCACATGCTTATAGTAAAAAATAAATTGAAGGACCCTGAGGTACTTTCTTGGGATCTGCAATTGTAACACCTGCAACTAAGCACATTTCTTGCTTATTAGCACTGCACATGTTTGGTAACCACCTGTGTGCTGACTGCTGACATTGTTATATTCAGGCATTTCACATACCTACTTGTCAGCTGCAGCGAGGCACGCTGCTCCACATTAGGGAAAGAACTGCCTCATTCCTCATGGATCAGGTGATCACACGCTCAGGAAAATTTCACATTAATGATGCTATTCTGGCTCGCATTGTATTAGATACCAATCCTCATGGCCAGTGATGATATTTTTGTGAACCTTACTTAGCTTGTTAGAAGAGGATACTGAATGCCTGAATTTTGACAGATTATGCATGTGAATCTTGTGGATTTCTTTTCAGATTGTGGAGTTTTGTGAATGTGGATGCTGGACCTAATTTTTGTGAAAGTAGACAACACGTATCCTTTGGTCGAGACAGAGGAGACACAAGTTCACAGTACGCGTCTCCTTTGGTCGATAAGAGGAGACACATGTACACAGTAGGCGTCTCCTTTGGTCCAGACAGAGGAGACGCACGTACACAGTACGCGTCTCCTTTGGTCGAGACAGAGGGAGACGCGTACTGACAAGATGCATCTCCTTTGGTCAAGACAGAGAGAGACGCGGGTTCACAGCAGGCGTCTCCTTTTGTCGAGACACAGGAGACGCACACTGACAAGACGCGTCTCCTTTCGTCGAGACATAGGAGACGCGCACTGAGGAGACGCGTCTCCTTTCGTCCAGACGGAGGAGACGCGCACTTACACGACGCGTCTCCTTTCGTCAAGACAGAGGAGACGCGTCATTTTCCGCGTCTTAGATGTTGAGTTCATGTAACGGGCTCGGTTTCTGTGGCCGTTACCAAAGGTCCATGTGGGCCCAGAGAAACAGACATTTCAGGTGACCGGTAACTAGTTTCGGTAACGGTCTTTGTTAGACACTCATTACTAATACGTGTTATGAGTAACGGGCTCGGTGTCTGCACCCATTACTGAAGGCTCTGGTGGGCCCGGAGAAACAACCATTTCAGGTGACCGGTAAGTAGTTGTGGTAACGGTCTTTGTATGACGCCCGTTACCTTTGTTGGCTTATTTGTAACGCTTGATCGGTAATGGGCGTTTTGTTCGTTACCAATAGCCATCCGCGCCCGTTACCAATGTCAATTTTTCACGTAGTGCATGGAGCGACCACCCAGGACAACAATGGAACCACAAGACATATGGCTCTGTCTTGGCTAATTAATTAGAAACCTTAGTGTGTGGTATGCTTTACCCGAAAGGGGCGAGGGGGTGCCGGTAGTTGGTGTATAGCCCGGCCCTCAATCTGATCTGCTCTATGGTAGCTTCACAGGTTTAGAGAGGGTTATTCATTGCGCTGTCATGTAAACTAGCGAGCAGCCTGCATTAGGGAATCTTTGTAAAGGCCTCGTAGCGTCCCTATGCAATCACACCTCGGTAGTGTGGTATGATCCCTGATCAGCATCGCGTGGTTTGGTTTAAAGTTCTTCGGAATTTTTACGTGACTTGTGGGTAAAGATGTACAACCTCTGCAGAGTGTAAAACTAATCGATTAGCCGTGCTCACGGTCAAGAGCGGCCTGGACCCTCACATGATAATTGAACTTGAAGATTGACTTAAATTGTGGTTTATGGTTATGTTAGCCATATGCTTATGCCGTATCTCTTTATGTTAGTGTGGGTTGGTATAAACTTATACATAGTAATCAGGTGCTAATAAAATTTGACCAACTAAAATTGCCTAATGCAGTCAACCTGTCAGCCTTCCCTTGTTAAGCCTTTGCATTCATACTTTCCCCACACTTGCTGAGTACGACATGTGCTCACTTTTGCTATAAACAATGTTGCTCAGAAAGAGGAAGCTGCTATGGAGTTTGCTGAAGATGTTGTTGAGTTATAGGCATACGCAACCCCCAGTCGACTGCCTGTGATGTTTAGAGCCTTCGTTTCCAGGATGAAGCGTATTACTCTGATGATCTCTCTTTTCTATACGTGATATTGTTTCTGTTATTCACTTATGTCAACTATATGCATGAAACTTGATCCTGGCATGCTTATAGAACTGCACTTGGTTTTCTTTGGGAAAACAGGTGTGACAGGATCCAGAGGAGCAACCTCAGTGGTATGATGGTGTTATTTTGGAGGTGGATGCTGATGGACATATCATGGTTCTGCCATTACCCGCAGTAGCAGCTGATGCATCACCACTGTTGACGGCTGTTAAGTACCACTTTTATACCATCAACTCCTGCATAAAATGAATGAAAAGTGATCATCAACACTAGAATAGGGCTTATACTGACTATATCAACAAGTGTTTGTGTTTCTAGCTTTTGTTACAGGATGCACCGGAATACATGTTAAATGATACAATTGAAAGCAAGTGGTCCAATGGCTTATATAGGACGTCATCCATAACAACATCAAATGCCAATTTGGACTACATCATTGTGACGGGCTCCTCGAGACGATCGAAATGGATATATTATTTGCCTACGTCGGAGTTCGTATGAAGGAGATATGCGACTCACAAGATCACATCATGTTGCCCTGGTGGGACCCACACGAGGCCACGTGGCGACGTGTTGCCACGTAGGATGCCATGTGTCCGTGACACATCACCAATCCAAAGAACCACACCTTCGACCAATTAGGAGCTTGTACGCGAATTCAAGGGCCCACATCTCCACGGAAACACACCTGAGGGCCCACCTGACAGTCACCTGGACGAAAGGCGGTGGAAATGAACCGACCTGGGGATCGGCCGAACCCTAGTTCAGCCAAAGCTTTCGGAGCTCCCCTCGTCCCCAGCCGATGCGTGGCAGCTCTCTATTTGTTCCTCAAGGCATTCTGGGGTGTTTTGGAGTCATTTGGCACTCCGACCAAGTCACCCCCTTGCCTATAAATAGAAGGGGAGGGGTAGGAAATGAGACACACTTCACCCAAGGATGAAAGCTTCCCTTCAAAGGAGAGGCCTCTCCTTGCTAGATTAGAGTAGATAGTGAGAGAGAGCTAGAGTTGTATCTCTATGGATGCTTGTTCTTCAATTAGAGTAAAGTAAGTATTTCTGCATTTTCTATTTAGACTAAAGTGTTATTCATACTTGAGTCATATGTTCTTGTGTTCTTCGCCTGTTCCTCATTTAGAGGCACGTGTTCTTCACGAACACGCCCCCTCGATCTAGTTGATTAGGTGCACAAGTTTGTATCTCGTTTGTATGACTAGTCTGTTAGAATAAAGTGGATATGCTTGCATGCTCTGATTATAATAAAGTGTGTTGTGATTCCTTTCTAATAGTTTGTGCTAGGTTGCATGAGTAGACTTTTTCCTCTGCTACTGCATAGATCCTGGGTTTATGCATTCATCTGCTGCAAGTCGTTCGTATACGTTGGAAGCATAGTACGGGGTCAAGTGCTCTCTTGCATGTCTTTAGTATAAGCTAGTAGTACCTATAGTGAGTGAGATCAGTTCTCTGCCGTGGTTGTAGTTCTATCAGTACAGAGTGCCGTAGTCCGTTGGCTACGGAAGTAACCACAGCGTAGACGCAGCTGTCACGCTACCGGTTATCATTCGTTTGGCTTATCCCAAAGTTAGGTAGAGGCAGTCCAGGAGGTGGTGACAGCCCTTTTGGCCCTTGTTGATCCTCTGCAGCTGGATATAGTCAGATCTCCATTCCACATAGATCCGCGTGCTAGAGTCACTTGTTAATTCAGGGCTATCGGTACCCTAAGCCAAGTTCTATCTAGAGATCGACCTTTAATCTCATCTATAGTGCTATCTTTAGGAATCCTCTCTATCCTTGCTCCTTATCTGAGTGTATCCTTAGACCAATTAGTACGAAGTTAGTGCACACACGTTCCCTTGGATTCGATACCCTTGGAATACTCTACGGTGAAAGCTACAACGGTATCCGTGCGCTTGCGGATTTATTCGTGTAACGCTAAAATACCCAACAACCACCAGCTTCTCCAGCTTATGACGCTCCTGCACTAGATGCTGCTAGTGGAGACCTAGATTAATTTGGGATGGCAGTAGCAGTGATGGTGATACCCATGATGGTGAGGATACTGATGGCGTGGAGGACGAGGATGTGGATATCGATGGGCCTGAAAATGAGCCAGATGATGACGACAATACTGTTGCTAATAGTGGTGGCAACAACAACAACAACAATAACAACAATGAAGATGAGAATCAAGATGATGAGCCTCAGTACCGCAGGGCAGCATTCCATACACATACATCAGTTGATATGGGGGGCCAAGTTTGTGTCTTGCTAGAAGAAGTGTTGCAGCACCTGGACTTCACTGTGAGGCCACTCTATGTCACTAAGCACTTCAGTGAGCCTGGTATGAGAGACTACTATGAGACTGAGGTTCATATTCGTGAGCCCTTGGGTGACACCGGAAGGTGGAGGAGTCGTTCATCACACCCTAGCACTTCACCCTTCTCCTCTGAGGAAGCTGCTGCCAATGATGCTGCTAGGAGGGCTTTATGGTCTATGAGTCACCAGTACCGTGGGTAGTTATACACTTCAGACTTCCTCCATGTTCTGAGACGTGCTAGTGGTACTGAGAGGACTTTCGTGCTAGTGGGAGATAACAGATATGGTCATATTGATATTCTTGCTCGGATCAGTGCTGCACTAAACACAGACCTTGAGGGTGCTACTGCTGAAATAGACAGACTTCATGAAGAACTACAAGGAGCTAATGCCAGGATTGCTCAACTAGAAGCTCAGCTTGCAGGACAACGTCCACCAGAGGAGGCAGCACCGCACAACTCTACAGCATCTCCTCTACGCAAGAGACTTCACTATGGCACATCGGATGCTACCACTCGTCTAGGCTAGGATAGGATCTTAGGATGCCTACCCTTTATCTCTTTTGTTTCGATAGATCGTTCACTACAAGGATTTCGGTCTAATGCAACGCCGAGAAAGTGTTGCAAAAGACCCAAAAATGGTAGCAATAGTACTTTTGCTACTTTTTTTTTGGTTAAAAGTCGTCGTTGCACTTGTAACGGTTGCAATAGCATAATGTAACAATTTACGTTTTAGTTGCGACACACAACCCCTCTATTACAACACTTTTGACACTTTTGCAACACTTGGTGAGTGTTGTAACAATAGCAATTGCAACCACTATGGGTGTGGCAATAGTATCAATTGCAACGAACTAGGCATTGCTAGTGATACGTATTGTGACACGCTGGTCGTGTAGCAACACAATGCAATCGCAACGCAACACGGGGTGTTGCAATCGTGGTTTTTGCTACGTGAAGAAAGGATTGCAATAGAGGTTCTCTATTGCCAAGTCGCCTAAATGGTTGCTATAGATGGCTGAGGTTATTACAACGTCTTTGTAGGTTGGTTGCTACAGAGAGGTCCTCTATTGCCACGTTTCTGAACTTAGCTTGGTTGCTACAGATAGCTGGTTGCTATAGGCAGATTCCTCTATTGCCACCGTCATCTTTTTTGTAGTTGCAAAAGATAATTTCTCTATTGCCACGATTATCGCATCTATTGCCACGACTAATTGTGGTTGCTTTGTTTGGTAGCATAAATCATAATGAATGGAAATACATAATGAATGAAGCATCGACATCTATTAAAACGAAATATAATTTGTTCATACAAATCTATAACAAAACACACCGAGTGTCAAACTAAATGAGAACGCAAGTAGATAGATTAACACATAATAATGAATCCAGCACACACAACTGTTTGGACTCTTTCGAATCAAAAGACCAATGTCTACTGTAGCAGTGAAGGTTGCCTTGATATGTATGTCGGCCATCGTCCCACATTCGCATGCTCCTCAAACTCAAGATTCCTCCTGAAAAAATCATTGACACGCATTAGTTAAACTAAAATCCTAGAAATATTTCTATATTGAGAACTAGGATCGTGCTCGTGCGTTGCTACGAGCAGTGAGAAATTCATAGTGCAATACTCACTATTGGAAACCGGATTTCCCTAAGTGTGCACATACCGCCAGGGAAATTCAATTTACCGTCAAGAAAATCAAAAATCAATTTCCCTAAGCAGATTACTATCACATATCAATCAGTTTATAAGTTGCAACCTTTAAATCAAATAAGCACCAAAGTTAAAATTGTTGTTATGGTAGAAACTCTAGATCAAAAACCCAAGTTAAATTTGGGGAATCTACATGATTGACACGATCCATTCCAATCGTCTTCTGTCCTTGCACATAAAAAAGAATAAAAAAATTGCTTGTTAAGGCAACGCTGTAAGAAACAGCGACAACTACTTACATATAATTTAGCATAATAGGCATCATTAGTGGCTACTTACTATTTGAAAGGAAAAACAGAAGCATAATGAGATTATTTGAGAGAAAAGACAGCAACATATTTGAAGCTAGTATCTCTTTATGATAACTGATCTCAGTTATGCCAATGTAGTGGCTATTTGCATGGAAACTGGGAATCAAATTGGCAATTGACAGAAGCAGTATTACATCATTACTGAAAAATTGGAGTGTATTTGATAGAAAAACATAAGCAAACATATATACTAATGGTGGGCTTAGGCGATTTGGGTACTCACACTTGCATGTTGAGATGGCCAAGCAGATCTGCTTGAACTTCCATTTTCCTAAGTCATAAGGTGTATATTTCTGCAAATAAGAAAATATCACACAATGAAGCTTCATAGTCACATCACATAAGCATTGATATGGAAAAGTTACGGTAGTCCATAGCATCAGAATACTTCAAGTTTAATACAATCTAATTGTTGGCTTGTTTAAACATGTAGCAATTTAATTTCATGGAGAGAAAAAAATCACAGCTATGCAGTGAAAGTACTGGCATTATTTCGACACCAGTACACAAGGTACCTTTCGTTGGCATGGAGAACTGCTCTGATGTTTGCTTCAGACGATGCCTTTTCTTAACTGAATATGACAAGATGGATAGCTTCAGTAGGCTGTAAATAGTAAGAATGTTGTTAATGGAAAACTATGTTTGTGCATTAGCAATTGTAAACTGGTACTTAACGCAAAAAAAAAATCAGGGAACCTCCCAAGAGTAACTGAATCATGTTAGCACATTTCCTACCTTTGAGAGAAACATGTACCTATAAGGGCACTCCCAACCCAGACTCTATGATAGAGTCTATAGTCATTAACTACCCTGCCACGTAGGTAATTTGCTGATGTGACAAGCAATTTAATGATGAGAGAGAGGTGAAAACTTAGAAACCAAGTCTAAGTTAGACTCCAAGTCTACACGCAAAATGAGGTATGTGTGGATCCCGTGTGGCTGCCCACATGCTTGATGTGTCCGCTTATTTAATAAAATGAGAGCAGAAGATCCAAGAGGAACATTAGATAGACTCTATGATACAAAATCTGCATTGAGGACTATAGTTTCTTGTGATAGAGTCTTCAAGATATAGACTCCATGAATAGAGTCTGGGTTGGGAGTGCCCTAAGCACAACCAGATGCTTCAATTAAATCAACTAGAAACACATTTAATCAATTAAGTGCAACCACAACCGGATGCTGCTGTTGTCCAATGGAAAATAGGATATCGACCATTGCAAGAAACAAAAACCTAGAACATAACTGTGAATTCTTCATGATAGGCAATTACTGTACTTACATTTGCATGAACCAATGAGACGACCTAGCATATCTGCTGAAACTTACGTTTTCCTGAGTAAAGGTAAAGATTTCTGGAAATAAGAAAATATCACATTAGTGAAGCATTTTTATGACGAAGCTGCTAGTTTACTCTATCATCAGAATACTTGAAGTTTAAGACAAATCTAATTGTTCTGTAAAAACATGTATCACTTTAATTTCATAAAGAGGTGCAAGCACTGACAATATTCCAACACTGAAGGCACTGAATATAAATAAATTGTAGTACCCTACACTGTCAGTCTATCTCACATATTCATCAGAACAATCACTCTCTCATTGCAATTTAAAATACATATGAAATGAGTTTAGGATATAACATATTTACAGCAACTAGATCTGTGGTGCAAACAGGTAGAAGAATAAACACGCTACTTGCTTTCATTTGGTGACCTTCGTGGTGATGGTGCTCATCAGTTCGTTAAGGAGGATGCATCTAGTTCAGTGGAAGGACCGAATCAATAAGGAAACTAATAACCAGATAAGCGGAGAGAGCAGAGATACAGAGTACGAACGGAGGGTTCGAGGGAGGGCACAGAACACACATTTGCTCTAAAGCAGCTGGCGGCGCAGGAACTCGACGGCGGCCAGAGCAGGGCTCTTCGGTTGTGTCATGGGCATGCAGAGGGACGCCGTAGGGCGCGAGTGTCTTAGTTGGGCCTTAAGCCCATTAGTGTTAATTAGTGTCTCTCTTAGTTATTTATCTATAGGAATAGTACCACATTGTCTAGGCACAAGAGGTGTTAGTCCTATGTACCCTTTATAATCAGCCCATGAGGCAGAATGGAGATCAAGCAATGAATTATGAAGAAACAATCTAGTCTCCCTCAATCTCTCAAGCTCTGGGCAAAGCATAAGGCCTAATTATCCCCCAGTTACCACCAAACTATCCACGTTCATAACATCTGGTATCAGTTAGCTTCGGTTTCGATCCGATTCCTGTCGATCCTCTTCCAAAAAAAAATCATCCCGATCATCCACTCGAGTCGCCGACGTCGCCGATTTCGCCGCGCCCTCCGTCGCCGCCTCGGTCGCGTCTACGGCCTCAGCCCCGGACGCGCCCGCTTCCGCCACCGCTTTGGAGCGCGGCCTCTAGGTGCGCCAGCGGGCGGCCGGCCAGGAGCGCCCGCAGCGCGTCGCCACTGCCACTTCGAAGCGCGCTCCACCGCCCGTCGATCCAGATCGCCGCCGCCGCCAGGAAGCCTCCCCCCACCCCCGATCTCCACCTCAGCCACGCGCATCCAGGTCCGCTCCCTACCTCCCACCGCCGCGCCAGTTCCTTCGGCCTCATCCCCGAGGGTGCCTGCTTCTGCCGCCACCACCAGGGTCGCACCGGCTGCCGCATCGGCCACGACGGCCCAGTTCATCGACGCATCGGTCGCGCACGCGGCCGCACTCGCGCCTGTGGCCACATCTTCGGTGGCGCACGCTCCTCCCGCCTCCACCTGGGACGCACCAGTGGCCGCGCCTCCTGCTGCCGCGCCACGACCGACTTCACCCGCGAAGGTCCCGACCAGGCGGCGCTGCACCAGGTTAACCTCGACGCCCTGCCCGTCGTGCTCAACCTCGACGCTGCGGCCACTAGGCAAGGCGATTCAGGACTTGTCCTCCGAGCGCACGTCTACCTCCGGCGAGCACCACCAGGACCGGCCGCCGCGGTTCCAAGATGGATTTCCCGCGCTACGACGGCAAGTCTGATCCGTTGATCTTCATCAACCAGTGCGAGTCCTACTTCCGTAGGGAGCGCATCATGGTGGAAGAACAGGTATGGCTGGCTTCTCGCAATTTGCAAGCGGACGCCCGAGAGTGGTTCCGCCAAGTTCAGCACGATGAATACCCGACATGGCGTCGCTTCACCGAGCTCTTGCACCGACGCTTCAACCCAACTCCGTGCCCCGACCCGCTCCACCAGCTGTCCCTGGGTGTCGACAACTCCCTTCGCACCCTTGCTGATGTCTCCGCACAGCTGGATCGCCTCCTGACGCGTCTCGAGGCGAAGGAGAAGAAGGACCGTGAACGCCGGGCGGCTGTACGCGTCCAGGCTGCAGCACGGGGACTTCTGGCACGCCGCCAGGTACAGGCTCTTCGTGCAGCAAAAGCCTTGAAGGAGCAAGCAGCGTTGCGCTTGCAAGCAGCAGGGCGAGGTTTCCTTGCCCGCCGGATGGTGCGGAAAATCCGCATGCTGATCAGCTCATCGCTGCACCAACTCGCAGCCTGCGCGACTGCAGCTTTTGCACTCCCTGCAGAAGTTGAGTTTTGGGTATGCAGCCCTCCCGCACGGCCGAAAATGGTCGTCTCCTTCATTCTGGCACCTGCCTTGATGCTGGAGAGACCCATCATAAGATCGGGCTGGTATCTCCTTCACCGTTCATCCAACATGACGTCCGCAGTTCAGCTCTTTCCTTGGGATCCCGGAGGATAGGAGGACATAGCGGCCGTCCAAATTTATATTTTAGTTTCCAGTTTATTTTCAATTTTAGTCTTCAATACCAGAGGTAAGCCGAGATGTAAAAGGCTTAACCCTAGGTCGCGTCACATAAGTCTGTGGCAATTAGCCAGCTCGAGGACGAGCTGGGTCTCCGAGAGCGGGGGAGATGTCATGGGCATGCAGAGGGGCACCGTAGGGCGCGAGTGTCTTAGTTGGGCCTTAAGCCCATTAGTGTTAATTAGTGTCTCTCTTAGTTATTTATCTATAGGAATAGTACCACATTGTCTAGGCACAAGAGGTGTTAGTCCTATGTACCCTTTATAATCAGCCCATGAGGCAGAATGGAGATCAAGCAATGAATTATGAAGAAACAATCTAGTCTCCCTCAATCTCTCAAGCTCTAGGCAAAGCATAAGGCCTAATTATCCCCCAGTTACCACCAAACTATCCACGTTCATAACAGGTTGTCGGTGGCGCGGGCCTCGGCGGCGGGCGGCGGCACAGGGCTCTTCGGCTGCCGACAGTGTGGGACCTCGGCGGCCGGTGGCAGGACCTCGGCACTCGCCGGCGTGGCGGTGTGAGGCCTCAGCGAGTAGTTGAAGGGGAGTGCGAGGCTCGCTCCCCTCGGGTCCAGGCGCTCGCCGTGCGCCATGTGAGAGAAAGCGGATCTGAGACAGAGGGTGGGGGAAAAGATAGGGGAGGGAGAGACCGTGGCGGCGGATGGAGGAGTCGCGCCCAGGCTCGCTGCCGGTTTGGGGAAGCAGGGCCGGCGAAGAGCAGCAGGAGAGGAGGGACACAGGGAGACGGCGGCGTCCACGGGATTGGGCGGCGTTAGGGATGGCGGTGGCGGCCTGAATCGACGCAGAGGGAGGAGTTAGGGCACTCCCAATGGTAAATTAAATGTGGTTTCCATCTATATTAATTATGTGGACAGCTAAGAAAAAACTAATGTGGCACTAGAGTTATTGAGGAGAGAAGGTAAAAAATGAAGACACCGTTTCCTCCCCCAGACTCGACCTCCTCGCGTGGTTCAAGACGGGAAGACCTCGCAGAAAAGCCATTGGGAAGACCTAGGTAGCGTCGTGCAGATCCGCTGCTCCCCTCCAACCTCCCGCGCGCCGCCGCTGCGTTCTCTCCCTCCGCGCGCTATTTTCGCGCGCGACGCGAGCTCCTCTCCCCCGCGAGCTCCTGTTCCCGTACGAGCTCCCTCCCTCGGCGCGCTTCTTTTCCACCCTGTCGCCTGCCGTAAAATAGTGCCGCCACTTTTTTTTCTCTACTGTCGGATCCCCCCAGGTGCTGCCCCTCTCAAATCCCTCCCAAATCTTGTGTTGCTGGCCAAGAATCCATCCCAAATCCAGTTGTGCTCCCTCCCAATCCTCCCCTAATCTGTTGGACATGAATCCACTACGGCCGCCGTCGTCAAGGTCCAAGCAACGTAGGGTCACCATCACCAGCCTCCCTGCCGGTGCTGCTACAGTCGCCGCCGCCCCCTCCCTGCCGGAGCTGCTACGGTCGCCGCCGCCAGCCTCCCTACCGGAGCTGCTATGGTCGCCGCCACCCCCTCCCTGCCGGAGCTGCTATGGTCACTGCCCCCCCTCCCTGCCCGATCTGCACCAGCATCTCTAGCACTTGGAAGTCTTGAAGCTGCTGGTTTTCCTGCCTGGTGGATTAGTTCTTCTCCGACGGTCTCTAATCAAGGGTATGTTTACTTGTACAGTGAAAATTCTTATTACGATGCAGCGAAGATTGTTCCTTGTTTGATAGTTCAATGATAGTGAAATCATGTTTAAGGCTTGTTAATTGTAGTTATGAAAAATTGATACCCTGGTTTAATTGTTCATGATGTTTTCTTAAAAATTTTAGGATGCACAGGTGCAACCCTTGCAGAAAATTCCTATTTTGATCCTTCATCCTTCATAATTTGAAAACATTTACCTGCACTATCAAACAGCCCCGCGTACTGTTTGTGATACATGCAAATTGGGCAGGTCACACGATTACTTGATTCGTATAGGGATTTGTTTAGTTTGAACCGTGGGAGCTGTTTGCCAGCACATATTTTTGCCATTGCACGTGGTATCCATCTTTAATAAGTTTGATTTGTGTAAGTGTTCTGATGTTGGGTGACTCAGCTGTGTAAATTGGTACTTCAATTATTGATATGGCATCAGGTACCAATTTGCCCCTAACTCAAAGGCCAAATTAGATGTCATTCTATAACTTGTGCAGCCAACCTTTCAAAAATAGGCCATGATTTTTATTTTTTTGAAAAATCAGATGTCATCAAACACTTTTAGTACCTTTTACTACCATGTGATTACTGATTAGGGAAAAGCCATGATCAAAATATGCTCTGAAGGCTAAAACAGATTTCTAGGTGACAAATAAAAGATACTGGAGGGAGTACCTAGTCTGTTAATATTGTGATGTGAATGGTCATGTCAATGTGCCTATGTAGAAAAATCGAAACACTATACGTGCAAGAAAATAAGTACATTTAATGAGTTTCCTTGACTGATGTACTGAAGACTGCACCCTTACCTGCTTCCTTCATGCTGCTATTAGAGAAAGAAGTGATATTCTTTATTGTCTCTTTAGGTGAACCATCTGAAACAATGCAATCCACCTGTGGTACAGCACCATCTGCATCTGGCGTGATAGTAAAACATGTGGTGCATGTCACACATATGTGTATTCAACACAGTTGACAGTATCAGGCTCACCCATTTCTAGGCAAATACTATGATTTTTTTTATTTGCTCACATGAGATATGTCCTTATTAATGTACAGATACAAATGTACTTATATTTGAAACTGTGAATGCATGCTTTATGTCACTCTGTAGTCTATCCTTCAATATTGAATACTGAATAAATGATTGTTCTGCATCTGTGTCTATTGTATATAGTTCCATGGAAAATATATCACCATTTGAGAACCTAGATGCTTTGTTAGAACTGCACTTACCAGTCCTCTCTGCAGACATGGCCAACAAACCTTCATGGCCAACTTATCAGTGATGAATAAATTGTACATATGAAAAATTGATGTCCTGGTTTAATTCTTAATGATGTTTTCTTTAACAGTTTTAGGATCATTCAGTGATGAATAAATTCTACATATGAAAAACTAATGCCCTTGTTTATTTTTTAGGATGTACCCCCCAGGTGGATTTAGCAATTTTCTCCAGTTAAACAGCAGTCCAGAAAATTGTCATTTAGTTGGCAATAGAACAAGCAGAACTACAATTTCTCCAAGTGCTCCAAGTTTTCAAGGAACCCCTCCAGGTGATAGCAATGCACGAGAGAAAGAAACAATCAATATTGATGAGGGTGACACTATCAAAGACGAAAGGAAAGAGAAGCGATTGAACTGGACGAAAGATGAAGATATTAGATTGGTGAGCAACCTTTCTTAAACTGCAATTTGGCTGATGCTGAAAAATTATGTTGTGGTGTAAACTTAACTTGGGCTGTTTTCTGAATGTAGGCTTCTGCTTGGGTGCATAACTCAAAGGACCCAGTGGATGGAACTGACAGGAAGGCTGATCAATATTGGGCTTCTGTTACTGAAGAATACAACAAAAGCACAAAGCCTTGCCGCAAAAGAAACAAAAACCAGCTAAAACTTCGTTGGGATCGGGTTAAGAAACCAATTGCCGAGTTTCATGGTTGTTGGGTACAGACCAATGGTGTATACAGAAGCGGTTATAGTGATGACCAATTGATGGAAATGACTGAAAAGATGTATTACACTAGCCATAAAGACAAAGATTTCATGTTGAAGCATATACGGAAGGTTGTGAGAAAAGAAAGGAAGTGGTCTGCTTATGTTAAAAATCTGCTAGATAAGAGAAAAGAGAATAACATGGGTTCGGCTAATAAGAGGGCTGAAGTTGTGAATTTGGGAGATGATCCTAACATTCGTCCAATTGGACATAAGAAGGTTAAGGATGAGCGCTATGGAAAAAAGAAGACTCCTCAGGTTTATTCTACAATTAGTGAGAAACTAGACAAGTTAATTGCAGTTAGTGAGAAACTAGACAAGGGCCGTGACAAGATGTCAGAGAAGCAACAGCAATTGGCAAATAGTAAGGTTGAAGCTAATAGGTTGAATGATCAGGCAGCAGAAAAACAACTAAAGTGCAAAATGCTAGACACTTACAGAGAGTTGCAGGTAGCACCAACAACTGAAATGAATGCTTTTGCTTTGGCTGAGAGAGAAAGCACTGGAGTGTATGAGATTAGCTTTATTTTCTAAAGAAAATTAAGGTATTCCGTAAATACTAATTGTGAAAATGCAGTTTTTATTTCTGATTTAGTACTGAATATTTATTTTGTTTGTGACAGAAGCTTGTGTAGAAGTTGCATGTTGGTGTCCAGAAGCTTAAGTGCATAATGGTAAGTTGATGTTCCTTTTTCCATGATTGTTACAACATTTCCTTTTTGGCTCCAATGCAAATTATGCATATACTTGTGAAAGGCTCAGAATCCAACTTGTGAAACAAAAAAGGCTTTCTACATTTGTTTGTGCAATCACTTTCATGCCAGCATTTCTGGAATTCTTGGATACTCTTGTCAGATAATTGATGATGCATTTCAAGACTAGGTGCAGTGTCTTGTTGGTTGGCTAGCTGACACCTGCGTTTCTCCTTTTGCATTGTTCTTAATTCTGTACCTGTTAGTTTGGCACTACAATTCTGTAGTAGAAGGTTCAGACTTCATTAAGTCAATTAAAATGCCAGAAACTTGTCTGATTAAGCATCTGTAGTTTAGAACTAGATGAACACTCTGATCCATTAGTATGTGCTGACCAGAAACTTGTCTGATTAAGCATCTGTAGTTTGAAACATGACCAGAAATTAATAGTAGTTTAAATAGTTTTAGTTCTCCAGTTTGTCATTTTATAAAATAAGTTCCAAGGCTGATCAAAGTATCAAAATTACATGTCAGACTTCTTTGACATACTCATTTTGCAATGGATACATTTCAGCTGTGTCAGCACAATGTAGTTTGTCCCCATTTGCATCATAAATTATCTTTGTCCTTTGTGGTTGGTCGAGAAGGGAACTCATAGGATGCTAGTACTTTGTAAAATTCTTCCTGTAAACTGAAGTATTTATTACTTAGTGCACCACTAATTCTTAGTGTAAAAACAGCCCACTACTATATATTTCGTGGGCATATGAAACTGAAGTGTTTATTAGTTAATGGACCACTATTTCTTAGTGTAAACACAGCCCACTACAGTATATTTCGTGGGCATATAAAAGAACCACCAGTACCACACTATATCGACCTGTAGTTCTCCTCTTTGCCTACTCCAAATGTCTCAACAGCCACCAAATGATGCTGAACCTCATGATGAGGATGATGCTGTAGATCCAGAAGACTTATACCCATTTGATGAATTTCTAGCCGAGCAAGAAGTATTAGAAGAGATACAACTTGAAATGGTTGCTGAATTGAAGGCAGACTTTGAAGTTCTTGAAGAAGGGAGGAGACGCAACAGTGGAACAAGGAGAAATTTATCAAGGCCTCGTGAAGAAGCCAATCAGCGTCTTATGGATGATTATTTCTCGGAGAATCCTGTCTACAATTCTACAATATTTCGTATAAGGTTCAGGATGAGGAGGCCTCTATTTTTGCGCATTGTCGAAGCCCTGGGTGAGTGGTCACCATTTTTTACATTGAGATGTGATGCTACTAATCGCCCTGGGCTATCACCAATCCAAAAGTGCACTGCTGCTATAAGGGAGTTAGCAACTGGGAGCTCCGCAGACCAGTTTGATGAGTATATTAAGATCAGTGAAAGTACTGCAGTAGAGTGTTTGAAGTTGTTTGTGAAGGGAGTGAATGAGAAATTTGGGGCTGAGTACTTGAGGCGACCTATAGTACAAGATATGGAGCGCTTATTGGCGAAAAGTGAGCGTGATGGGTTCCCGGGAAGGTAGGGAGTGTTGATTGTATGCATTGGCGCTGGGAAAAATGTCCTTATGGATGGAAGGGTATGTACACCCGTGGTGCTCATGGTGTGCCTACTATCATTCTAGAGGCAGTTGCTTCGCACGACCGTTGGATATGGCACGCCTTCTTTGGTGTTCCCAGATCCAACAACGACATCAATGTGCTTAACCAATCCCATTTGTTTATCGAGCAGCTGAGAGGAGAAGCCCCTAAGGTCGAGTATTCTATCAATGGAAGACAATATAATCTTCCTTATTACCTTGCTGATGGCATATACCCAGAGTGGCCTGTTTTTGTGAAATCTATACGTGAACCTCAAACTGATAAGCATAAACTATTTGTACAAAAGCAAGAAGGGGCAAGAAAGGAAGTTGAATGTGCCTTTGGCATTTTGCAGTCTCGCTTTGGTATTTTGCGACGACCAGCACGTCTCTATGAGCAAGGGGATCTTGAGAGTATCATGCTTGCTTGTATAATCCTCCACAACATGATAATTGAAGATGAAAAGGATATCGAGCAGCATCCATTTGATTTGAATGAGGAAGCCAGCACCGCTAGTGTGTAGGCAGCTACAATAATATCTGAAGTAGAAAACCTTGAGATGGAAGATGTGCTTAACAGAAATATAGCCTTACATGATCAACCTGCACATAAACAACTTCAATTTGACTTGATCGAGCATATTTGGCAAAAGTTTGGCAATTCATATATGCAGAAAAAATTAGGTACATATATCTATTAGTACAATAGTTTATACAGACATACATGTTTATGTTTATTTTTATTCTCTATGTTTATGCTTATTATCTTTTTATTTGAATGATTTTTATGCAACTCTGACACAACAAGTAAGTTTTCTAGAATGATATTTCCTATCCAATCACTAAGTTGCATGCCCAATTGGTTGACCTATATGTATATATAGTTTGTGCAAAATACCATATTTAGTAGGTACATACATCTGTAAGTTTTCTAGAATGAGGAAGCCAGCACCTTATTCAGTAAGTTCATGGACAATAGGCTAGCTACCATTTGGAGATGTGATTATGTGCTGCATGGGGATGTTTTTGTTCCTGTTATGGTTGAATGACAATACACCATTAATTCTTCTATATTGTACTTTACATCAGTGTGGACTGTGTTTATATTTGGTCATACTCTTCTATATCTTTTTATTTGAAATTCATTTTTTATTTTAACTTGTAGATGCTGCTGTGGAATCTTAAGGCTGTTGGAGGACATCAAGAACCTGATGGCTTGGAGGACTGATGTTGTGCAATTGAGATGATCCATGCAACCTGATGATGCCTTCTTATTAATATACTCTAAAATATCATGAATTTTTACCTATTTTGTTCCCTTGCTATGTGTATGAACCTATCTGAGACTGGATGATGCCTATTTTTATCTTTATGAGCTACATATGTGCTACCTGTTTCTCCAGTTATAGATTGCCTATCTATATGAACCTATGTGCTACCTGTTTCTAAATTTTCTCCATGGATTGTGTGCTGTACATGCGTTGGGGAGCCTGTGTTGAGACTTGTTTTGCTTCTTTGATAAGTGGAAGCCTGTGTTGTACATGTGTTGACGAGGATGGTGATTCTCCCAGCCACACAACAAGTTGCCACACCTGATCCCTCTCATTTGTGCATTGCATTTAAAATATTTTTTGTATGGTGATTAATATAGACTCCAGCAGTTGGGGAGGATGGTTTCTATTAACATTAACTCCTCTTATTTTGTCTTGGACACTACTCCATGACTCTACCCATTGGGACTTCCCTTAGAGGTGTGGCTGCCGACCCGCAGGTCCGTCCGCACCAAGCCAGGTTCTGAGGGGCGTCTCATTCCATCTGGGGACCTGACCCGCTTGATCCACGGGTAACTGGGTTCGACCCTGTCACCTGTCACGCACACGCTGCCCACTGCTTGTTGCTCCGCAGCCGGCGCTGGCTTTCTTGCTGCTGCCCAGGGGTCCTCAAACACGTAGACGTATCTTAATAAAACTAATACATAGTACTCCGTAGCTTGAGGGATCGTTGTTGTCCCAACTCCCAACGCTTCCCAGGAGGGTTTTCTTCTTTCTTTTTTTTACGTTTCCTTCTTTCTTTTTTAAGTATTTTTCTTTCTACTGTTTACTAAATTTTTTCTTTTTACCAAGTCACACTGTATAGACTTGCTTCTACAAACACATGCATGCACCACTATCTTTATGAGCACTTTCGAAAGGTTGAGCTGGCAAATTCTTAAGATTAAAAAAGTTAACACACTATTGAGGAGCGGATCGATCTCACAAGAGGGTCGACCCGAACCCCTTGCAGGCTTAGCGGACTGGAGAGCGAGGCGGACATAGGAGGCGTGCGGACGCGGGAGGCGAGCGGAGGAAAGCTTGACGGGATTTTTTCTCCTCTTCACTCTTTTTAGGAGAGTAGAGTAAAATAATAATAATAAAGTATATATAATAATAATACATAGATAGATATAATAATAAGATTTATTGTTTAGTTCGCTGAAACTTCACCAAAGTTCTACCTAGAAGACCGTGTCAGTTCATTTCTTCACTCTGCATGCGCTTTCTCATGCGCCAAAGTTTTACCACTTTCACCCATCTAAACAGGGTCTTAGAGTAGAAGAGAAGTATAGAGATAATGTATATTGTAAGAAAAATAAAAATATCAGTATATATTTTAAATTGTAAATTAAATGTGAAATCGAGATTATACTAAAGTTTTTTTAAAAAACACACCTATAATTTGTACAGTAAATGATTTTAGATAAAAAATATACGTGAATATTCAAGTGTACCTAAGTGAGATGTTCCTAGTTGTGAAAGATGTATAGTATCACTTTGTCAAAATCATTTAAAACTTTTATGAGATGGTTCTAGATCCAAAATATATGGTTGTGTGAATTTATAGAATTTTCTAATCAAGTTTTACTATTATTATAATTATTTATTTAATTACTAAGGAATAAATGTTAAAATATCAAAAAGTAGATAGAAAAATCTAAAAAGTTGCATAACCTTATGATTTTAGTGTATAAGCATCACACAAAAAATTCAAATGATTTTGACAAAGTGTTGTTGCATATCCCTCACAAAGGCATATATGCCTCACATATTCTTACGTAGCTAAGTGAGATATATTCCTACTTGTGAAAGATGTATAGTATCACGTTGTCGAAATTATTTGAAACTTTTATGAGATGGTTACGGAGCCAAAATATGTTGTTGTGTGAATTTATGGAATTTTCTATCAAGTTTTGCTATTACTGTATATATTTATTGAATTACTAAGGAATAAACGTGAAAATACCATAAAGTGACTAGAAAAATCTAAAAAGTTTCGTAGCCACATGATTTTGGTGTATGAGCGTCACATAAAAAATTGAAGTGATTTCGATAAAGAGTTACTGAATATCCCTCACAAAGGCATATATAGTTCACATACTCTTATGTAGCTAAGTGAGATATGTTCCTAGTTGTGAAAGATGTATAGTATCACTTTGTCGAAATCATTTGAAACTTTTATAGATGGTTATGGAGCCAAAATATGTTACTGTGTGAATTATGGAATTTTCTGATCAAGTTTTGCTATTACTGTAATTATTTATTGAATTACTAAGGAATAAATATGAAAATATCATAAAGTGGCTAGAAAAATCTAAAAAATTACGTAGCCACATGATTTTGGTGTAGGAGCGTCACATAAAAAATTCAAGTGATTTCGATAAAGAGCTGTTGAATATCTCTCACAAAGGCATATATGGCTCCCATACTCCTATGTAGCTAAGTGAGATATGTTCCTAATTGTGAAAGTTGTGTAGTATCTGTTGACGCTTTTTTCTAGCCGAACACACAAGTGCGCTAGTTCGCGCGGACATCAGAAATCAACTCATCGAAGCACCCGACACGGGCCGGTCTGACCGCCTGGTGGACGCGGTCTGACCGCCTGGTGGACGCGGTCTGACCGCCTTGGATAGGTATGTCGCCGAAAACCTAAGTTCGTCGCTCCGGGAGGGACCCCGTCGGGAGAAACGCGCCTAGGGTTGTCCTGAGGTCGGCAAGGCCACTCAGAACTTCCTCAACCGCCGTGGAGACGAAGGAGGAGAGCAAAGGGGTTGGAAAAGCTAGGATTTGGAGAAAATAAAGTATAAATTGATAATTCGATTGGATGATAGGTCTCAATCGGCCACGCCCCTTTATATTTATAGGGGGGAGGTCTTGCCCTGCAAGGAACTCTTTACAACTCGGGAATAGCCAAAAACTACTAATTCGGGTTGGACTCGGGAAGACCCGGTCAGACCGCCCAGGGGAGGCGGTCAGACCGCCTGGCGGCTTCTGTGCCGGACCGGCTACAGGGCACGCGGTCAGACCGCCTGGGTGACCCGGTCTGACCGCCTAGCCCAACCTGATCCAGCTTTTGCCAAATTTGAGTGTCAACATATGCTCCCCTGTTTTTTAGTAAAGCTTGCGTGCTAAAAAATAAATCTAAGGACGATGTGACACCTCATCGGCCATTTTTTGATCTTAGGGCGATTCTTACTTAGAAATCGACCATATCACCTTCAAGCATCTTTCCATACACTTGGCTAAAACTTCTTCAAGTATCTTCCATTAAGAGCCCGAGGTAGTTGCTATCCTTGCAAAGTTTCCACCATGTAAGAATTCCCAGAGCAAACTCTCACAATCTTATATGGTCCTTCCCAACTTGGAGACCACTTGCCGAACTTGTTACTCTTAGATCCTATAGGTAGAATAGTCTTCCAAATCAAATCTTCTACTTGAAAAGACTTGGCTTTTACCTTCTTGTTGTATGCTCTAGCAACTCGTCTCTTATCCTTCTCAATTGCTTCCAAAGCCTCCAAAGTCAAGATTATTTTGCTTTGCAAGTCTATATGCGCCTAGATTCACCTCAACGGGTAAAATGGCCTCTTGACCATACACAAGCTCATATGGAGTAACTTTAGTAGCACCATGTCTAGAAATACAATGAGCCCATAAAGCTTCAGATAATACCTCATGCCATCTCCTGGGATTATCTTCTATCTTTTTCTTAATGAGCTTAATCAAAGTTTTGTTGCTAGACTCGGCTTGACCATTGGCTTGAGCATAATATGGGGATGAATTGAGCAACTTAATACCATAAGAATTGACAAAATCACACACCTCTTTAGCAATAAACGAAGTACCTTGATCCGTAGTCAAAGTTTGTGGAATGCCAAATCTATGAATAATATGCTCCGTAATAAACTCAATTACCTCCCGATCTGTCATATTCTTGAGGGGTATAACTTCAGTCCACTTGGTAAAATAATCAGTAGCCACGATCACAAAACAATGCCCTTTTGACCAAGGTGGATGAATCTTGCCAACAAAGTTCAAACCCCATCCTCTGGAAGGCCAAGGCTTAATAATCGGATACATCAACGCAGCAGGCACCAACTGAATATCCCTATGCTCTTGACATTCTTTACACCCTTTGTAATACCGAAAACAATCAGCTATCATAGTAGGCCAATAAAAACAAGCTCTCCTGAGGAGCCACTTCATCTTAGGAGCCGATTGATGAGTACCACAAATTCCTTCATGAACTTCTGCCATAGCTAGCCTTGCTTGATCAGGACCTAAACACTTTAAAAGCAAATCATCTGCAGTTCGACGATAAAACTCACCATCATCTAAAACAAACTTCAGAGCCCATCGCCGGACTTTTCAATCACTAGTACCTTTATGATCCTGCAAATACATAATCAAAGGCTTTCTCCAATCATCCACTTCGTCCTCAACAGTTTTGGAAGAAACAATTGCCGAAGTGGTTTTTTCTTCTACAGGGCAGTCAGACCGGCCTGACAGGGCGGTCAGATCGGGTAGGGCGGTCTGACCGGGTGGAGGATGCGGTCTGACCGCCTCCTCCAGGACATAACCCTCAGTTTTGCTAAACATCAGTTTTCGTTCTTGAAAATTTCTTTTCTGAACATCATAACCAGATGCTTGCTGAGCCAGAGCGTTTGCCCTTGGATTCTCTTCCCGTGGCACATGATTAATCACAAATTCATCCATACAAGATATGATGTCTAAACATTTATCAAGATAAGCATTTAAAGCACCATTTAAACATTGACAAACCTTAGATACTTGCTGTACCACTAACAAGGAATCACCATATGCTTCTACATGTTTTACTCCCATATCATGTAAAATTTGCAAACCAAACAAGATAGCTTTATATTCAGTCTGATTGTTAGTGCAATCTTGATCCAATCGGTTAAGAGCTTCAAAAATAGCCTCATTGGGTGAAATAATAATAACTCCAACACCACAACCACTTCTACAAACCGATCCATCAAAATGCAACTTCCATGGAGTAAAAGTTAAATAACCGACATCTAAATTAGGTTGCTCATTAATTCTATGTTCTACAATAAAGTCAGCCACAATTTGACCTCTCATTGATTTGATTGGTTCACAATGTAAATCATATTCAACAAGAGCATAAGCCCATTTGCCGACTCTACCACTTAGAATAGGTTTTTGCAACATGTATTTAATTATGTCGGTTTGACAGGCCACATAACAAGTGCTTGACAATAAATAATGCCTCAACTTTGTACAAGCATAATATAAAGATAAACACAACTTTTCAATAAGAGTGTACCTTGTTTCAGCATCCAATAATCTTCTGCTTTCATAAGCAACAACATACTCCTTGCCATCGGTTCCTTGAGTCAAAACAGCCCCAATAACGCTTTCCTCAGTCGCCACATATAGTCTAAAAGGAACACCACTCTTGGGTGCTTGAAGAACAGGCGGAGTAGTCAAATAATTCTTGATCTCATCAAAATCCTCTTGCTGTTTTGCCCCCAAGGAAATTCTGATCCAGCTCTCAACCGAAGTAAAGGAGTAAAAGCATTCACCTTCTGTTGGCGTTTCGTAGCGTCGTCATCCTAAGAACAGATCTGGGACCCGTCCTTAGTGACAACACCAGGAAACGCCTTGTAGGCACATCTCAATGTCACAACTAATGGTGCGGTTAGCGTGAACATCGAGACTTGCCATAGGTTAATCTAAACGATCATGAACGAATCCACAAGCACACAGATAAACTATTGTAGCATTTTCCCAAGGAAGGAGAGTATTCCAAGGGTATCGAATCCGTGGAAGGCAATGGCAGATATCTTAGACGTACGCTTTTGCTCTGAATGTAAACCAAGAGATAGATATAGGGAACAACACACTCAAAGGCAGGGGTAAGATAAAGATATAAAGGGTAGTGTGACACACACTCAGATCTACCTCTACTCTGGCACACTACGGCTTAGGGGGAACATATGAGTTAGCTCTATGTTCTAATGTACTAAACATACAAAGCTAGAAGATACAAGAGATAGGCATGAGCATTGCATGAGAGGGTAAGGTTCAGCACCCAGGAACAAACGGGGAGCTAGCCCGCGACGACCAGCACTCTGCGAAACTAGACTTTAGACTCCTACAGCAAGTACCCCAGTGTGGAGGGTTTCAAAGGGTCCAACAATCATGGGCTGCTGATCTCCTTTCTGATATATGCTCCGAACGGGAGTGGGCAATTATCATTTGTGGTATGTGGTCGTTGTGGACAATGAGGAATAAAAGAAGGCATGGCGAGGCTCCTTTGTCGATACATAAAGTTGTGGAATGGATTAAGGATACTGCTTTTGACCTTTGGTGTATGATCCATCCAAGTAAACCGACAAGGAAGCCCTTGCTACAGAAACAATGGGCAGCGCCTATGGAGCATTGGTTCAAATGCAATGTTGATGCCAGTTTTTATGAGCTCTCAAAACAGGGAGGGACTGCTGTGGTGATTCGTGATCACAATGGTGCTTTCTGTGGGGCACAAGCAAAATGGCATGAGCTTGGTGTCGATGCCCTTATGATGGAGGCGTTGGCCTGCAAGGAAGGCTTGGAATTTGCCAGGCAATGTGGTATGCAAAGAGTACATCTTGAAACTGATTGCTTGGAGCTGGTTAGGCTGTGGAAGATGGAAGGCCTGCAGCGTTCGATAATCATGCCGGTGCTACAAGATATGAAGGAAATTAGCCTAGCTTTTCAGGATTTTTCTATCTCTCATGTTGGTAGAGATTGTAATAGGGTAGCTCATTAGCTAGCTAAGCAAGTTTCTAGTACGATGAGGCTAGGGATGTGGCATAATGAACCACCAGCCTGCATACAAAATTTGCTTGACAAAGACTGTAACCACAATGTCTGATGAATGAAGCTGCCTTTTCCTCAAAAAAAAGGCAGGGGTAAGATAAAAGATATAAGGGTAGTGCGACACACACACTCAGATCTACCTCTACTCTAGCACACTACGACTTAGGGGGGACATACGAGTTAGCTCTAGGTTCTAATGTACTAAACATACAAAGCTAGAAGATACAAGAGATGGGCATGAGTATTGCATGAGAGAGATAAGCTTCGGCACCCAGGTACAAACGGGGAGCTAGCCCGCGACGACCAGCACTCTGCGAAACTAGACTTTAGACTCCTACAGCAGGTACCCCAACGTGGAGGTTGCCCAAGGATCCAACAGGGCTGTCACCACCTGAGGACCGACCTCTATCGTTACGGGGGGTATGCTCATAACTATCGTAGCCAGACAACCCAGGCACCATGCCTACGTTGCTGCTAGACTCCACCCGGCCCGGGCTATTATGACCCAGGGTGAGAGCCACCAGAAGACTGGTCAACTAGACCAAGTACCGTAGCTTGAACATAGTCCTCATGCAACACTCTCATGCCATCTAACAAGATCAACTAAGGCTAGACATACAAACAGATATGAACTCTCTTATGTCTAATCAATAAGATCAAAGGGTCGTGTTCGTGAAGAACACGAGCCTCTAACTTATGAACAAACACATAAGGAAGGAGTTTATCACCCTTCAAGTGGATCAAAAGGTAGTGTTCACGAAGAACACAAGCCTCTAAATGATGAACAGAGGATGAACTCAAGAACATATCAAACATATGATCTACCATGACTTTATATGAAATAGCTGAATAACTGAAGTAGATCAAAGTCATACAAAGAAATAAAGATAAAAGAGAACTCATACCTAGACTTCCAAGAGGACTTGGAACCTGAATAAGAGCTACTCTAGCCTACCCCGTAGCCTTGGAAACTAAAAGTGAGAGGAGAATGAGAGAGTGGTTTGTGAGAAATGGGAGCCCCTCCCCTTCTATTTATAGGCAAGGGCCAGGCTTGCTCGGAGGCTCAAAGTGCCCCTAAACACCCGGAAGTGAGGCAATGGACCAATAGGGAGCTGCCACGTGGAGGGCCAGGATGGATCCCCCTAGGTCAGTTCGGCTGATCCTAGGATCGGTCGGCCCTCTAGGGTGGCCCCACCTGGTGGTTTTCCACTGGGTGGCTGCCTGTGGGCCCTCTGATCCATCCCCGGTGCATGGCTTGATTTGGTACCCGAGGTGGGCCCTTTGATCCATGTGAAGTCCATGTGGTGTCCTCTAATTCGTCGGTGAGTGCCTTCCCTGGATTGATGACGTGGAATGCCATGTTTCCCTTTGTGGCAGCCACCTCCTCAGCTGAGTTGGCATGGTTTCTTCATAGAAGGTAAGTTTCCATCTCTTTTAAGGGGTAAATCACCTACATACAAATAATCTCCAAGGACAAGTGGAACTACATTATTCAAACCAAAATGCTAGTAAATAATGCATATGCCTCCATTTATGTGAGAATATTGAGGGTTGGAAATGGTGAATTTCAACCGTGAACACCTTCCCAGACAAGTTATAAATGAATCTCCTTAAATAATTTACATTGCCCAAGAACTTTTGCAAATCTTTCTTGCAAGTAGGAGCTTGAACCTTTTTAATTGACTCAATCTTTTTAGGATCAATCTCCACACCTTTCTCATGCACAATGAAACCCAAAAACTTGCCAGCCGACACACCAAAAGCACATTTGAGTGGATTCATTTTTAAGTTATATCGACACATTTTTTCAAATGCTAGTCTTAAATCGGCTAAATGGGAATTTAAACCAGCCGATTTGACAACAATATCATCGATATAAACTTCTAAGATTATACCAAGCAAGTCATGAAAAATCAAATTCATAGCTCTTTGATATGTAGCACCAGCATTCTTTAAACCAAAAGTCATGACTACCCACTCAAATAGGCCTACAAATCTTGGACATATGAAAGCCATTTTGGAGATATCCTCTTCGGCCATAAAGATTTGATTATATCCAAAATTACCATCAAGAAAACTAAGAATCTTATGTCCAGATGCAGAATTAACAAGAAAGTCGGCTATAGGCATAGGATATTCATCTTTAGGAGTAGCTTTATTAAGATCTCTAAAGTCTATGCAAACATGAAGCTTTTTAGTTCTTTTTTCTCAACAGGCACAATATTAGAGATCCAATCAGCATATCGACAAGGCCTTATAAAATTAGCAACAAGCAACCGATTGATTTCTTCTTTCACTCGGTCATATATATCAGGATTAAAATTCCTACGGGGTTGCTTATAAGGCTTAAAACCAGGTTTAATAGGTAAATTATGCTCAACTAAATCACGACTTAAACCAGGCATTTCAGTGTAATTCCATGCAAAGCAGTCGGCATACTCCTTTAATAACTTTATTAATTCTGATTTAAAGATAGGATCAAGATTCTTGTTTACAAATGTCGGCCTAGGTATAGTGCCATCACCAATGTCTACCTCCTCAAGAGGATCAGCCGACGTAAACCCTTGTCCTAACTTCCCTAAATCATCCAATTCATTGATGGCTTCACACGTATCATTCTTATGCGCCCGATAGTGATCAATCCTTTGCTGCAACCACTCTTTAGTTGAACTCATTGATTCACATGAAGTGGTTTAGCCGATTTTTGATCGGCTTTATGACAGCAGGGATGAAACCATCCTTGGAACAGCTTACAAACTCATAATCAGTTAAATCTAAGCCAGATAGACATTTTACATCATCATGCACATTTATAGAATGACTATCAACTACAGCTATACAAGCAGAATTATCTCCATGCACAACTTCTACCTCATCACCTATCCATTGTATTAAAAACTGATGCAAGGTAGAAGGCACACATATATTTGCATGAATCCAATCACGACCAAGGATCAAGCTGAAGTTACCTTGTGTCTTAGCGACGAAGAAGGCCGTAGCTAGCGTCTTGCTTCCAATAGTGAGATCCATGGAGATAACGCCTTTGGCACCTATTGGCTCATCTCCTCCCACACTGCTGATGGTCATGTTGGTCTTGATCAGTTCATCATCTGAACCCCCAAGCTTCTTGAGCAGAGAATACGGCATCAAGTTAACAATCGCACCTCCATCCACCAGCATCCGAGAGATAGGCTTCCCATTGATGTGACCTCTCATATACAAAGCCTTCAGATGATTATCAGTGTCTTTAGGCTTCTGGAATACCGCATCCTTTGGCCCAAAATCAAGATGAGCGAAGTCCTCCTCTGAAGGTGCAGAGCCATCCACGAATAAATGAACCACATTAATGTCAAGGTTCATGCGCTCTGGAGAAGAACTGTAATCAACAAGTTGCTCGTCGTCTTTTGATGCAGGTACCGACGACAACCCATCATTGCAAACCATGGCAGCTAAAGAAGTGAAACCGGGCGGTGTCTCTGGAGAACCCGGTTTGACCGCCTCCGGGGCCGGTGTGACCGCGGGGGCCGGTCTGACTGCCTGGTTAGCCGGTCTGACCGCCTCTGCTGGCGGTTGAACCTCCATATGCGGTCTGACCGCATCCTCTGGCGGTTTGACCGCCTCAGCCTGTGTTGCAGTTTTAGCTCTCCACTCCTTCCCTTGTGGCACCATAGGTCTGTAGTTGTTGAACATCTCATCTCTCTTTTTCTCCATCTCCTTTTCCTTCTTCTCCCGGAACCTCAGTCTTTGAAGCTTTCTCCTTTCAGTATGAGTCAATCCAGGAGGACACCACCTTGGCAAGAAGTTATTGGAGTTGGAACCACTCCCACTGGCCTCATGATCATTAGAAGCACATCTTTTTGAGTAGGTGTCACAACCTGATTGTTTAGCACAATCAGTCTTTTGCCACTTTTCTCAATAAAAATGTCCATTGTTCCAATTTGTATGATATCTTGGCCAGTAGTCCTTTCTGGATCAATATCCATCTTCTGAACCTCCTCCTCTCTGACCTTGGGCTTGTACACTTGTCGCAGAGGAGATTGAACATTTTTTCTAGGCAGGGCGGTCTGGCCGTGTGTAGGGGGCGGTCTGACCGCGTTGGCCCGCTGATGCTGCCCTGACCAACGTGGAGCCCAACGATCTTGTGTAGGACGTGAAATCCGATCCAGTGCTGGTCTTCTTGGCCCTCCCCATCTAGGATGGAAGGACTGCTGATAAGGTACCTACATCACTCCATTGTCATCATAAACCGGGCGAGGTTGATTTGAAGGCGCCCATTGCGGAGTAAAGTGTTGCCCCTGCTGTGATGATTCACCTCTGAAGTAGCTGCTCTGGGAGGCGACGATGGCCTCTCTTGATGTGGAGGTGATCTCATCCTTTTTTTTAATGGCCGATCACTTGTAACAGCCTTTTTCTTAGAGTACTTGTCAAATAGCATATCAAATGTGACCTTTAACGTTGAAATGCTCCCTTGATTCTTGGCAATATTAAGCTTCCAGTTTCCAATCTCCGGCCGCTTCGGAATAAGCATTTTTGGCCGACCATGGGGAGGGGTGGTCTGACCGCCCTGGGGCACCGGTCTACCGCCCTGGGCTGACCAGGCTCGGTTGTTTGTTGCCCCCCATGTCTAGAAGCTTTGATAGTAATTTTGAATGTCTCTCTGCCATTAGGGGTCTTTTCACATGAAACTTCTCTTACCAACTCTTTTCCCCTCAAGTCGGGCTTAGCTTCCCCGACTACCACGTTCTTTCCTTTAGTTGCTTCAACTTGATGTGGCCGAATCAACACTTTAGGTTGCTGCAGATCCATGGTATTGATAGGAAAAGGCTGCTTGTCCACTTGCATCTCATGAAGCATCAAACGACCTTCATTTATGGCCTATTGAATCTGATGACGAAACACATTACAATCATTAGTAGCATGAGAATAAGAGTTATGAAATTTGCAATATGCACAACGTTTAATTTCATCAAGTGGAGGCATGGTATGAGAAATCTTAATATTTCCAAGTTTAAGTAGTTCATCAAAAATATGATCACACTTAGAAACATCAAAGGTAAATTTCAATTCTTCTTGCCGACCTTTAATAGTCGTCTTAAGTGATGCACAAGAACTAGGTTTAGCTTTAGAAGACCATACAAATTCAGCAACATAAACCTCACCCTCGTCGTTCGAGCTATCAGAATCATATTCAACCAAATGCATGTTAGACCGACGAGGCTTATAGTTTTCTTTTTCTTTATTCAATTTTAATTCTTGTGACATACCTCTTACAAGAACAGTAACAAGAGAATAAAATTCTACACCTTCTAACCTTTCTCTAAGAGCAGATCTTAAACCTTTAGCAGGAAGGTCAGCCAGGTCAGAATCAGAAAGTGCAAGATTAAAACAACGGTCTTTAACTTCTTTAAAGCGCTTAAGATAATCAGAAACTGACTCATCTTTGCCTTGCCTAACCGATGTTAAATCTGTTAATTTTAATTGATAGCTCCCACTAAAGAAGTGATCATGAAACTTTTGTTCTAATTGATCCCATGAATCAATAGAATTAGGAGCTAATGAAGAAAACCAAGCAAAAGCGGTACCAGTTAATGATAAGGAAAACAAGCGTACTTTCAAAGAATTATAGGTACCAGCTTCACCTAGTTGAGCAGTATATTGACTAATGTGTTCCCAGGTTGTGCGATTATCATCACCACTAAATTTAACAAAGTCAGGCATACACCAACCAGGAGGAAAATTCACATAATCAAACCCGGCTCTATAGGGTTTTTGATAAAGCTTAGAATTACCATAGTCAATGCCGAGCTTATTTTTCATCATATTAGCTACTTCCTCTTTAAATTGAGAAAATTCATTCCTAGCAGCTAATTGAGATTGTATTGGAGCTGACATATTAAATCTACTCACATGGGGTTGATTAGGATTTTGAACACGATGCAAGTCGGAAAACACATCATTAGGCACACCATAAGATGAAGCAACATTAGGTATAGGTGGTGATGCGTGAGGAATAGTACTGAATGCATAAGGTGCAATACCAACATTGCTATGCCCAGGAATCTGAGTATTAGGCGCAACCGACAAAGGCATCTGCTGTTCTGGCTGCAACACCATCTGGCTGGACTGGGCGGTTAGACCGCCTATAGGGGCGGTCTGACCGGGGTCGGCTGGGTGAATGGTGTTTGCTCAGGATAAAACCATGTCGGCATACCGTACATAAATGTATCACCTAAAGAATTAGGTGCTGCCGACATGGTTTGATGCAAAACCCCATGTGTATCAACTTGAGGTATCGAATCATTAGTAATATCAGAACTAACACGTTTACCCTCTACTTTTTCAAGGCGAGTAATAACGCTAGCCACTAGATTATTCTGATCACTAAAAGCACGATAAAACTTTTCAGATATAGAAGATAATTGCTGTTGACGGCTGATTTTCAGTCACTTCTTACCCGTCAAACATGTACATTTTGGCATGAAAAATGATCATCAACACTAGAATAGGGCTTAAACTAATCATTTCCACAAGTGTTGGTGATTATGCAAATACAGGTAAATAGCACTAGAAAGAGGAGTAAAAGCATAAGTCTTTGATCCAAGCATTTCAAGTCCAGCCAATGAAGGGATGCCACCTAGGATTCCCCTGGATCACTGACGTCATCAATCCAAGAGAAGTGAGCTCGACAAATCACGAAGCGCCACATGGACATCACATGGATTCAAGGGCCCACTTATCCTCCTAAACTATCGAGAAACTTGGCATGCACAGAGGACAGGCATCAGGGCCCACCAGTCAGCCACCACGAGGAAGCCCAGGGTGCCACATGGCCCCTAGGGTTCGGCCGAACCCTAGATCGGCCGAACCGACCTTGGTTCGGCTGATCTAGGCCCTCCACGTGTCACCTCCTGATTGGCTCCTGGTCGCAGCTCCGGACATTTAGGGGCACTTGGAGCCCCGAAGCAAGCATCTTCCCCCTCTATAAATAGGAGGGTAAGGGCTCCATTTTGGAACACACTCTTCTCTTCCTCCTCTTCATTTTGGCTTGAAGCCTCTCTCTTTAGGAGAGGAGAGCTCTTTGTATAGGATTAGTGCTAGGAAGTGAGGTGGGAGGCTTGAGGCCATGTCATGATTCATGACATCTTCCTCAAGAACGATCCTCAGTGGTGCCTTTGTTCTTCAACTAGACTAAAGTGAGTATTTCGATATTTCCTATTTAGACTAAAGTCGTATGCATGCTTAGTTGCTTTGTTCTTGTGTTCTTCGTTTGTTCTTGGTTTAGAGGCTTGTGTTCTTCGAACACAACCCTTTTGATCCAGTAGACTTAGATCATAAGTTTGCATCTAGTTTGCCTATCTGTCTAATTAGAGTAAAGTGAAGCTCCTGCATGTTTCTAGTTAGATCAAAGTGCATTCGTGATCTTGCATGAGTGATAGAGCATACCTTGAGCTAGTGCCAGTATCTCCCTCGTGGATTTGTGGGAATAGTGAGTGGTGTAGACGAGGTGTCTGGACCATAAGCTACCCTTCGAAGACCACGTACGATTGTCGCGTAGAGGTAGGCCACAGTGGTGGCAGCCTGTTGGACCCTTTGTCAACCCTCCTACGTCGCGTACCGAGTTGGGCTCGAGCCAGCACAAAGGCCGTGTGCCTGGTGCCCGAAGTGAGTGTTATACCTAAGAGAACGTTACTAGACTCTGTGCTCGGTCCAAGCAGATCCTTTCTACCTATCCTATTCATCAGAGTTGTGTCCTTGGATCATCTATACTAGAAGTAGGAGATAGTGCACACCATTCCTTGGATTCGATACCCTTGGAATACTCTCCTTCCTTAGGGAAGTGCTACAGCGGTATTTCCGTGCGCTTGCGGTATACCCGATTGTTCTTATCCACTCCCTCTAGGTGTACAACTAGTGGTGACGTTAAGAAACGCCAACAAGCATTTCTGGCGTCGTTGCCGGGGAACGGTTGCTATATCTATCTTCGAACCTTGTGGTCCTCGTATTTATCTTTTTCATTTTCTTGTACCTTCACCCCTGTTACCCATCGAGATATCCTTTTTCCTTTTTGTTCTACCTTTACCCCCGTTACCCTTTGAGATGCCTTCCTTTCAAAGCTTCTCTACCTCAAGGGGTGAGTTCGGAGAGCCATCATCATCTTCATCATCTGGCTATGAACTCCCCCTGGCTTTTTAGCCATGGTTCAAGATCGACCATTCTTTGGAGCAATCAATGAAGACCCCTACCTCCAGTTGGAGGAATTTGAGGAACCGTGTTCTAGTCTGGCTATGCCAGGTATGACACAGGACACCTGTCACACCTGTTTTTCCAAAGAAAACCAAGTGCAAATCTATATGTATGCCAGGATCAAGTTCCATACATATAGTTGACATAAGTGAATAACAGTACAGTATCACGTAAGGAAAAAGAAAGATTATCAGAGATTTACGCTTTATCCTGGAAACGAAGGCTCCAACCATCACAGGCAGTCGACTGGGGGTTGCGTACGCCTAGAACTCAGCAACATCTTCACAACAACTTCATAGCAGCTTCCTCTTTCTGAGCAACATTGTTTATAGCAAGGGTGAGCACATGTCGTACTCAGCAAGTGTGGGGAAAGTATGAATGCAAAGGCTTATCAAGGTGAGGCTGACAGGTTGACTGCATTAAGCACTTTTAGTTGGTCAAATTTTATTAGCACCTGATTACTAATAAAGTATGAGTATATACCATCCCACATTAACATATAGAGATACGCCATAAGCATATGGCTATCATAACCATAACCACGATTTAAGTCCATCTTCAAGTTCAATTATCATGTGAGGGTCCAGGCCACTCTTGACCGTGAGCACGGCTAATCGATTAGTTTTACACTCTGCAGAGGTTGTACACTTTCACCACAAGTCGCGTAAAAGTTCTAGGAACTTTAAACCCAACCACGCGATGCTGATCAGGTATCATACCACACTATCTTGGTGTGATTGCATAGGGACGCTACGAGGCCTTTACAATGTTTCCCCAGTGTGAAGCAACCCACGAAGGTTCCAAGTCGTTGCAGAGTATAAACTCCCCTAGTAGGCGACGTGTCTTAGCCAAGCACACTCCCCACTAGAGCGAGTCTATACCCCACTGGCGCTTCCCCTTGCCCTTTCGGTAAGATCACCCCAAGACTAGAGTCCCTAATTAATTAGCCAAGCCAGAGCCATATAGCCTTGTGGTTGCACTGTTTTCCTGGGTGGTCGCTCCATGTTCCAATTAATCATATGATCTTGTATTAGCCAGAGATATATAGCATAAAAGAAAGCATATTCATCATTGTTGTTGTTCATTAGAACCACCATAACCCAAAGTAGAGCAACTAAGAAGAGCTACCCAACAGAAAGGTAAAACCCAGGTTGACAAGGAATAAGGGTAATAAAGAATAGGATAAACCTTAATAGGACCCATCAATATTAATGCAAGCATATGCAATGAGTGATTAAACACATTATTGGGACAAAAGAACAATGACACACTTGCCTTTAACCAGAGTAGTGATGTTGCTCAGAATTCTTTATCTTCATACTCTTCTAAGCTCACGAACCACGTTCATTCTACTCGCATCAATCATCGAGCACAAGCATACAAAGCAAACAAACAAGCATACTAAGAACAAAGCACCAATCAAAAGAGAAGCTTTTAAAAGAACGTGCTAAAGGATAGGATCGATGCTAAGGATCACTGAAGCACACAGACCGTGCTGAGATAAGGGAAAGGCTTGGTTAGCTTTTTGAAGGGCAAAAGGTCTGAGCAAGAACTAGGATCTTGAGATCTGGATCTTGAAAGGAGATTAGCTCTACAACAGAGCTTGATAAAGAACATCTAACGATCGATTTGCATATGTGAGAGATCAAGCTATGAGCTAGGTTTATTTTAATCAATCAAAAGATATGTAAAGGATATTTCATAGAGAAAATACCCTAAATTGGAATTAATGCAGCATTATATTTTTATTTGCAAAAGACCGGAGTAAAGAACTAGTCAGATTTTATTTATAAAGATTCATACAGGAATTATACCGATTAAACATTTAATTTAGAAAAGCTAAACTATATGAATCATCTAACTGTAACTTTATGATTCGAGTGGATCATATTATTATTAAAACATTATGGCATTAGCATTAATCCAATTAACATTTATTATAAAAGTCGGTGTAAAAGCCTATTCAACTTTTAATTATAAAAGTTAATTAAACATTAAACAAATTAACATTTGGTTATAAAAAACCAGGTAAAAGATCTAATTAAATTTTATTTACAAAAGCATGTGAAAGAAACATTAATCAAATTAAATTTGATTATGAAAAACGGTGTATAGCTCTATATAGCTTTTATTTGGAAAAGGCATATTTAACTAGGCATTAATCAAAATTAATATTAAATTTATTTTCAGAAAACAAAACATGATGAAAACTCTCCACTAACGCGTACTTGACATTATTATGAACCTAACGCAACTTGAACGGATGAAAACGGAGCTAAAACGGAGATTTTATGAGCAAAACAATATTAGGGACCTATCTGCAGAGATTGGAAACTTCCAGGGGCTTAACTGCGAGAAACCAGGGGCATATACATAATTATGTATATAAACTCGAGGACTTACTTGCAAGATTCCCTGGGTGGACTGGATCTAGGGTATCTAAAAGGTTGAGGGGGTTTTATGTAAGATAGCCAAGACACCTAACACAGTTCTAGGGAAAACAGTTTTCCTCAGGGGGCTATTTGCAAAATAGCCGGCCTTCTCCTTCCTCTGTTCGTTTTCACCGGAGCAGGGCGGACAGAGTCACCGGCGCTGGCGATTGAGTAGGTCCGGCGGCCCTAGAGCTCGGCTATGAGGGAAAAAAGAGGGAGGAGGTCACGGGGAACACATGGGGCTGCTCACCTGCGACGGAGGACGACGGAGACGGTCCGGCGGCGGAAGCCTGCGGCGACCGGCGTCTTGGCGTCTCGGCCTCAGGCGGCGGCGGGGCTCAGGCGTGCCTCCGGCGATGGGGAACGGCTCGTCAGCTCCGTCTCGTCGCAGTGACCCTCGGGGTGCTGACGGCTTGCTCCGGGGACGCTCCGACGTGTTCTCCGGCGATGCTCAGCTCCGGCTTGAACGGCGGCGGCGCTGCACAGACGGCGAGATGCAGGGCAAGGACGCACAGGTGGGGGCAGGGGCATGCGGCGCGGCTTTTAAGGGCGCGGGCGCAGGGGAAGTCCCTGCCGGTTGCGGCACGGACGCCAAGGACATGGAGTCCGGCGGCGGCGGCCGGAACTCTGGCCGTGGAGGCTTCGGCCTCTGCCTTGGCCGATGGGCCTAGGCGAGCCGGGAATGGGCTGAAGCGGGTCGGGCGCGGGTGCGCGTTGGAGCAAGGCTGGTTGCTGGGCTGGAGGGTTGGCGAGCGAGCCGAGCTTATGAGTCTGGGGGGCACGAACGGACTTTACTTGTTAGGCCAAAAGACTAGAGCAAGGGAGGCCGAACGAAGAAAGAGGAGGAGAAGGGGGTGGTCCACTGGACTTCCAGAAGTTGGGCTGAAAGTTTGATTGGGCCGAAAGGAAGAGGAGAAAAGGGATAAAGATTTCTTTATTTTCAGAAATGTTTTCGTGAATAGGAAAAATCTAGAAATAGCTAGATAATTCATTAAAGCCACGAAAAATATTCCAAAAATCCCAAAAATTCTAGGAAAATTCCCAGAGCTAGATTAGGACACGAACAATCCAAATAAAATATTTGGAGCTCATGTAAAAGATTTTAGAGCCTTCTAATAAATAAAAAATGCTCAGAGAAAATGAGAATAAACTCCAGAAAAATTCCGGAAAATTCTCGGAAAGGTTTGGTCAGCACCTAAGCGCACTTTTAAAAGCTTTTGCACTCATGAAATACCAGATGCATCAGCATAAATGTAACACACACATAAACATTTTATTTAATTCAGAAAAACAAACAAAGCTTTTCCTATACTATATTTCCTGTAAAGAAAATAAATGTTGGACAAATTTTAAAATTGAGAGAAAATTATTGTTTTAATTGTTCTTCCTATTCACATCCTGAAATTGGAAATTTCAGGGTGTGACAACACCGTGAGGTGGAAGTTGTTTCCTTTCTCCCTCATAGGAGAGGCGGAACAATGGTACGCCCGCACTATTGAAAATATGAACGGTGGTTGGGGAGAACTCCGAGATAACTTTTGCCACTCGTTCTCTCTCATGGAAAGGAAGGAGCAAGGGTACACTCGTGTAGCTTCTCTTCCAATAAATATCCTCGATTTCGAGAAATTAGAGGAGGAGTCCCTAGGAGTGGCATGGGCTAGGTTCCTACACCTTTTGGTGTCGACACCTGGTCCATCTTTACCCATCGATGTGTCATTGTACATCTTTTGTGTGGGTCTAGACATGGATTCTGCCCTCGATCTATACGTTATTGCTGGAGGTTTATTTGTGGAAAAACTCCAATGGAAGGAAGAGAGATCCTAGATTCCCTCTTAGAAAACTCTTCTGTCCCTATTGATCACAACAAACCCAACCAAGAATCCGAGTCGAGCCATGAGAGTCCCTCAACATCCAAGTTCGAGCCTTCATCTTTCGAATCCCAAGACTTGTCTATTGAGCCTTCTCCTGAACCCTGAATGCCAAAGGATGAAGAAATTCAGCCTTCGGTGTCCACTTGCAAATTTGAGGATGACCCATCTAGAAATCCTTTAGACACCTCGAATTCTGTTGATGCCCAATTAGGGGATGATCTTTATTCTGTCCATACCGATCATTCCAGAAATCTTTTGACAGAACCTTCCCTTAGGCCTGCGGAGCCACCTCTACCTCCTGATCCTCTTAACGAAGCATATCCTGAGGAGGCCATGAGGGAGGAATGGTTAGAGGGAGTGACACGATTTTTCGAGGCAACTTGGAATAGCTCACCTTCTCTGGTTGTCCCTTGCTCTATTAGAGGCACTGTCGTAGAGGCACATTATAACCCCCTCATGGAGGTTAACATTTTGCCATGGCACTTAGCGGAAACTCTTTTGGGCAGAGTCCCGCTAGCACCATCCGACATGCTCCTCAAGACTGACACCTTTGGACACGTTCTTGAATGTTGGGGGATTGCAAGTGCCGTGCCGCTTATCATAGACGGGATCGAGGCTACCTTAGACTTTCACATCTTCGATGTCCTTGATCTCGATCTTCTCCTAGGCTTCCCTCTGGAGCAGCTCTTCGATACATCTTTAGGGAACCTAGATGATAAGCTTAGGGCAGTCGCTTCTACCACTGCTACCCCTTGTCAGGGACATCCTATGGCAAAGCCTTTTCCTCAGCGAAACCCGCTCGAGAAGACGACGCATACATCTCCGTTCGCATCATCCGAGCCCGTTCTCATTAAGGTTGTAGAATGTTCTACCCCTCATGAGGATGACTCGGGAGACTCTCTTCACTCTTGTGAAGGCGAACGATCGTCACCACTCTCGACCGAGTTTTAGCCTCTTCCCGCTGGCCCGCATCATGTTGCTTTCGATCTTGATCGAGAGTCAACATCGAGCTTCCACGATGACTCTCTTGAGATGGAGAATTCATGGGCCATGGAACCTGTTGAGGCACTGACTCTGGAGTCCGGAGGAAAGGATTCCACACACAAGCATGGTGGCTTCACTCTTGATGCACCGTACAGACCATGCTCGCATCATATCCCTCCAGAGTCAGACATGCTTAGTGCGCTGAGCACGCATGAGGGCTGCGATCACCTTATGGTCCTCTTTTGTAGAAAGTTTGGAAGGTTGATTGTAGATGCATATGTTTACCATAAGCATTGCAGATTTCGTGTGTGTACTGTGGCACTAACCTTGCAGCTAAAGCTTCACTGATACATCAAGGATTGGTGGTGAGACGGGAACGACACCACCAACGATAGCTGCAATATGAAGTTCCCATGGTCAAGCTTATGACCTTAAATAAACAAAGCACTCCCAGGAGATAGCCTGGATTAGGTTAGGTTTTATTTCCCTTCTCGAATAAAAGCAAGAACATGTTTTTAGGATAAGTTGTCCTTCGGGTATTTTTGGTCACTAACCTTTCAGGTGGAGATTGAAAAGAAAGATGGACATGTGATGCCTACGAATATGTGAGCCACATCAGCTGCAACACCTAGGTAAGTTTTGGTGAGGGAACTTTTACAAAAGGAAGCTTGATCTCCACACACTTGAGTTTTGTTGCCTAGCAATGCAAACTTCAAGTGTGGGGGAGGTATGTGAGCATCTTGAGTAAAGTTCCTCCTCTACCAAATCTTATCCTGGTGTGGCAATGATGTTAGCTCTTGCATCTTGCCCACTAGCTAGGTAAGTCCTGCTTTTGACATTAAACAAAGCCCTTCCAGGAGGTTCCCGAGGTTCACAGTTTTATGCTCATGCTTATGTCCCTTGTTGATGGTAGCTTGATCATGCTTTCATGCTTCCTTTATCTTTTGTTTGTATGCTCTGGTTTGAATGTGTGTTTCGCAAATATACATTCATAGGTTGTTTTAGATTAAGCATGGTGCTTTGGTTAAAATTGTCTTCTTCAGTCAAAACAAGACATGGTGTCGAGTTTTGATTGATGAACCTTAGAGTTATATTTTCATAGATCTTGGTTGCATATATGCTGACTAACCCCTGCAGAGAATTGTCAAATTTGAATGGGTAAGTCATTGAGCTAAATTCAAATGGGAAGGTAAGATGAGGTGTCAGATTCATGTTGCACATCATGCAAAGGTGGTACATATGACCTCTCGAAGGTCCAAGGTAAGTATATTCCCCTTTGTTTATGGAATGCAATCTTGATCTAACCCTTCTTGAGCAAATGACATGGTGACAATAAAAAAACCCTAAAAAAATATTTGAATTTGGATAAAGGCTCTATGGTTCTTGAACCAGTAGAGTCCCTCTTTCGTTTCCACTTTTTGTTTGAAGAACAGCACCAGGTTCAAGCACTAGTGTGGGGGAGTTCTCTTGAGCTCATCATCGACATATCCACTCGAGAACTCCCACACAGGCGCTGCACAACATCGACTACGCCTTCATGACAAGAGCAAGGTAAACTAGAGTGAGGCGGCTGCCTTATGGTCAGCTGAATCATCACTAGTCCTCCTTGACCTCTTATCCTTCAGAAGTGATGGTATGTGCACCCTCTATCTCACTCTCCGTTATCCATGAGTTTGATTGAACTTCAATTCCTATCCTTCATATCAAACTCAGTGGTTGGGGCTATGCTTTCTCTACCTGATTCCTGTGGTTGGCCTGCATATGTTTTATTCCTTACTCATCGTCTTGATGCTTGTGAACAAATATTATTAGGGAACTCATGCTTATCTAAGTAGTTGACGTTTGTGATATGGTTTGATGATATGATCTTCGCTCTTTATGTCTGAGTGCTTGGGAATTTTATTTGAAAATCATGAAAACCCCTTGCAAAGCTCCTCTTTGATATGCCACCGTCCCACTAGAGCCATATGATATTCATAGTTGAAAACCTTTTACTCATATGCTGCTTGTTATTGCATTGAGCTTTGTCAAATTCTGTGACCCTTGTGAGAATCCTTTTCACTACTTTCATGATCAAGATTCATGTGCACACCACCTATTTCCCCTTGCTATGCTTCTACACGGGAAGTTAGCATTGTATCATTCATCCCTTTCATGAAAATAAAGCTCCATATGTGGTGTGACATCTCTCTCCAAAAGTATCCTTCAAAAAGAGACATGGGCTATAAAAAAAAGAAAAAGAAGAAGAAAGAAAGAATAGCCCATGTCCAAAATAAAGGAGAAATAGGAGAGAGATGAGATCATGCAAAAAGGAGTTCCATATCATAGATGGTAATAACTAGTGTCCGTTCTGGGGCTAGTGTCCACCTTACCATCTACCAACTCTCATCATACATGTATGGTAATATCTAGCACCCATTCTGGGCCTAGTATCCACCTTACCATACTCGCCATACCCGTATACGTGCACATCTTGATCTGATCGTATGATTTGATTTTCTCTGTGGATCCAGTTTTTGACTTTGCAATATATGTGATACAAGTATGCCTTATCCTTTATCCTACCCTGAGCTCCACATATAGCCATCATTAGAAGTAGGGTGAAGATAGGCAATCTAATGCCTTGGTGAGGACATATACACATTGAGTGATCTGAGAGAATCAATGAGGAGCTAAGCAAAGTTTGTTTTTGAAAATTTATTGCAAAACCCCAATTTACTTAACATGATGAGCAGGAGTGACTTGATTCATGACCGTTCCATCCCTCAACTGCCCAAGATAGCATGATAGACACATCAGAGTTCACAAGTACGAGGTGTGGTTTGTAATATCTCTTATGCTCGTTTCATACCTTTGGATATCATGTCTCACTTTAATCTTGTTCTTCCCTTCACTTGGGACGAGCGAAGGTCGAGTGTGGGGGTATTTGTTGACGGCTGATTTTCAATCACTTCTTACCCGTCAAACATGTACCTTTTGGCATGGAAAATGATCATCAACACTAGAATAGGGCTTAAATTAATCATTTCCACAAGTGTTGGTGATTATGCAAATACAGGTAAATAGCACTAGAAAGAGGAGTAAAAGCATAAGTCTTTGATCCAAGCATTTCAAGTCCAGCCAATGAAGGGATGCCACCTAGGATTCCCCTGGATCACTGACGTCATCAATCCAAGAGAAGTGAGCTCGACGAATCACGAAGCGCCACATGGACATCACATGGATTTAGGGGCCCACTTATCCACCTAAACTGTCAAGAAACTTGGCATGCACGGAGGACAAGCATCAGGGCCCACCAATCAGCCACCACGAGGAAGCCCAGGGTGCCACGTGGCCCCTAGGGTTCGGCCGAACCCTAGATCGGCCGAACCGACCTTGGTTCGGCTGATCTAGGCCCTCCACGTGACACCTCCTGATTGGCTCCTGGTTGCAGCTCCGGACATTTAGGGGCACTTGGAGCCCCGAAGCAAGCATCTTCCCCCTCTATAAATAGGAGGGTAAGGGCTCCATTTTGGAACACACTCTTCTCTTCCTCCTCTTCATTTTGGCTTGAAGCCTCTCTGTTTAGGAGAGGAGAGCTCTTTGTATAAGATTAGTGCTAGGAAGTGAGGTGGGAGGCTTGAGGCCATGTCATGATTCATGACATCTTCCTCAAGAATGATCCTCAGTGGTGCCTTTGTTCTTCAACTAGACTAAAGTGAGTATTTCGATATTTCCTATTTAGACTAAAGTCGTATGCATGCTTAGTTGTTTTGTTCTTGTGTTCTTCATTTGTTCTTGGTTTAGAGGCTTGTGTTCTTCGAACACAACCCTTTCGATCTAGTAGACTTAGATCATAAGTTTGCATCTAGTTTGCCTACCTGTCTAATTAGAGTAAAGTGAAGCTCTCCTTCCTTGGGGAAGTGCTACAGCAGTATTTCCGTGCGCTTGCGGTATACCCGGTTGTTCTTATCCAGTCCCTCTAGGTGTACAACTAGTGGTGACGTTAAGAAATGCCAACAATTGCGTAACCAGATCAGGTGGAGTTTGGCTTACAGTGGGTATTACCTCAACCTTGTTGTTGTTTAGCTTGAATGCAGGCATCTCAAAGTCTTGAGCTAAGGTCACCTTGCCTGCACGATCTTTCTTGGTGCCAGAGAGAAACTGCTTCTTGATGTACTCTTGATGCTCTATGTACTTCCTCTACTCCTCTTCGCTGAGTTCTTTGATTTTCACCATGATGAGGTTCTTGGGATCGAGTTCGCAACGTGCTCCCATGTAACGATTGACAAAATGGTTGTAAAAACCAGATCTGTCCCCCAACGGAGTCGCCAAAAGTGTGTTGACGCTTTTTCTAGCCGAACACACAAGTGCGCTAGTTCACACGGACGTCGGAAATCAACTCGTCAAAGCACCCGGCACGGGCCGGTCTGACCGCCTGGTGGACGTGGTTTGACCGCCTTGGACAGGTACGTCGCCGAAAACCTAAGTTCGTCGCTGCGGGAGGGACCCCATCGGGAGAAACGCGCCTAGGGTTGTCCTGAGGTCGGCAAGGCCACTCAAAACTTCCTCAACCGCCGTGGAGACGAAGGAGGAGAGCAAAGGGGTTGGAAAAGCTAGTGTTTGGAGAAAATAAAGTATAAATTGATAATTCGATTGGATGATAGGTCTCAATCGGCCACGCCCCTTTATATTTATAGGGGGGAGGTCTTGCCCTGCAAAGAACTCTTTACAACTCAGGAATAGCCAAAAACTACTAATTCGGGTCGGACTCGGGAAGACCCGGTCAGACCGCCCAGGGGAGGCGGTCAGACCGCCTGGCGGCTTCTGTGCCGGACCGGCTACAGGGCACGCGGTCAGACCGCCTGGGTGGCCCGGTCTGACCGCCTGGCCCAGCCTGATCCGACTTTTGCCAAATTTGAGTGTCAACAAAATCACTTTGTTGAAATCATTTGAAACTTTTATAGGATGGTTATGGAGCCAAGTATGTCGTTGTATGAATCTATGGAATTTTTTGATCAAGTTTTGCTATTACTGTAATTATTTATTGAATTACTAAGGAATAAATGTGAAAATATCATAAAATGGATACAAAAATCTAAAAAGTTACGTAGTCACATGATTTTGGTGTATGAGCGTCACATAAGAAATTCAAGTGATTTCGATAAAGAATTGATGAATATCCCTCACAAAGACATATATAGCTCACAAAGTCCTATGTCGCTAAGTGAGATATGTTCCTAGTTGTGAAAGATGTATAGTATCACTTTGTCGAGATCGTTTGAAACTTTTATGAGATGGTTATGGAGCAAAAATGTGTTGTATAGCCACATATTTTTTCAAGTTTGTTTTAAAAAATTTATTACAGTTCAATTAATAAAAAAATAAAACACCCTAATACAACATAAGCTAATGCTTATCCTTGTGGTTTGCACACATCACTTTTGTTCCAAAGGTCTCAGGTTCGATCCCCAAGCAAACATTTTTTGCGAATTAAATTCCTGGCATTGTGTCTATTGCAACCATTTTAGACCTATTGCAACACTTTTTCAGTGTTGCATTAGACAAAAGAAAATATATTCATCTAGGAATGATAGGTCATTTTCCCACCTATTCAAACTTCTTTTATCCGAATTAAAAAAATATGTAAGTTTCAAATCATTTCGGCTGCGGTCGGGGTGTGGCTTGGCATAGTTGGGGCGTGGCCGGCCGTGGCCAGGGTGCGGCCGACCGTTGCCAGGGTGTGGCCAGGGTGCGGCCGGCCGCGACCAGGGTGCAGCTGGCTGGGCACAGCAGCAGTGTGGCTGGCCGTGGCCAGGGTGCGGCCGGTCATTGCCAGGGTGTGGCCAGGGTGCGGTCGGTCACGACAAGGGTGCAGCTGGCTGGGCGCAGCGGCGGTGTGTCCGGCCGTGGCCAGGGTGCGGCCGGCCGCGGCCAGGGTGCGGTCGGCTGGGCATGGCCGGCTGTGGCAATGCAGGGCAGGCCAGCAGGTAGCGGAGGGTCTCTAGTTGCGATTATGCCGGCACGTCTCTTCCTTTTTGGATTTTTTTGCGTCCTCAAGGTGGGACCACATCATCACGTCCTTAAGGTGGGACCGGGTGACATGGCAATTTAAAGTTATTTTGGTTTCCTGGCAATGTGTCTATTGCAACCATTTTGGGCCTATTGCAACACTTTTCCGGTGTTACATAGGCAAAAAACAATAATAATTTTAGTAAACTTTACTTTGTCTTTGAAATAACTAACTAATAGAACCCTGTAAAGTAACTATTCTATTTCAATATCTGTAAGGTTACTATAAGCTGACCACATAGAAACATGAAAAAAGCTTGAACGATGCTAGCTAACACAAACATTGTAATGGTGTAGTGGTAAGTTATATACTAGTGTAGTATTGAGGTCCTTGGTTCAATTCCATATCATTGCATTTTTTTATTTTTTTCTATTTTGTCACTAATGACAGATTGTTTTCCAACCAATGCAAACTTCTTTCTTAAAATTAATAATTAGAAAAAAATCTCAATTCAAAATTAGCCAAGTTCTATTTTTGACTATGAATTGTATTTTTTTCATAGTATATCATACACGCTACAAGGCCCAATCCAAATCAGACTCGCCTCTTAGTTCTTGCAACACTCAAAGTATATATTGCAACAAAAATTAAGTGTTGCACTTGAACACAATTTTTGCTTTGAAGCCGAAGATCTCGTTGCAATAAAATTTAGCATTTGCAACAATATCAAAGTATATTGCAACTGTCAACAAAGGTTGCAATTGGACATCACTTTTGCTTCGCCTCGAAGAGTTCTCGTTGCATTAAGCATCAATAATTTGCAATGCTTGTGAAATATTATGCAACACCAAACAATCGTAGCAATAGTCACAACCAAATGCAACAAACGTAAATGTGGTTGCAATACTACCACTCAATTGCAACCAAAATTAATTCTAATGCAACCACTTTGCACCATTGCAATATCGTCCACCAATCGCAACAGAGCTTTGCAACATCTTGAAAACCGTTGTATTAAAGCCATGTATCACTACCATTTTTTAGAATGGTTGTAATACAGCCATCTATAGAAACCAAATTTTCTACGTTGCAATTCATCGGTGTTGCATTTGACCCAAATCCTTGTAGTGGTTCCTGCGTGAACGCATTTTGTAATAAGTGGTTGTTGGTTGAAAACATGCTTGATTTGGTTTTTGCTTGTGTGAGATGTATTGTGGATTGATGGCCACAATACAGCAAGAAAATTATTAAAGTTAATGGTAGTTGGGGTTATCCAATCTGAGTTACCTTTTGCTTTATCTATCACAAGTTTGGTTGGTACAAAATCTGTTTGCGCAGCTCTCTGACACAGCAGCATTGTTTAAATTTTATCTTGAGCTACAGAACTCCGTTTCATGTAAATCCATTTGGGTTACTTCACAAATTTTATTGTGAATTTCTGTCAAAAATTCAGCAGCGAAGGATAAGTATTTACAGAGTTATTTACAAAACATTGGGGTTATCAGAAACTGCAAACTTTGCTGACACAGTTTCATTATTTAATTTATATCTCAAGTTATAGACCTCTGATTGAGATGAAACCAGTTGGCTTGGTTTTGCATTTTCATACTACACATCCTGGTAAAATTTTATAATTTTTGGACAACATTACTGGGAGTTACATACAATTTGTTGAGACCAACAGAATCTGTCCTAATTTAGAAGTTCATCTTCGTTATCCATTAAGTTTACTCTTCATGCATCATATCAATTTTCCTATATGAAATAATTCTCTAACAATCAGGTGGTACAAACCAAGTCAGGTGGAGGTCAAGACGTTTCACCTGTTGTCCGTGCTCATATTGCTAATCAACAGAATCAATTTTCTCTAAGATAGATCTACGATCAGGTTACCATTAGTTGAAAATTCGAATGGAAGATATTCCCAAGACAGCATTCACATCCAGATATGGTTTGTATGAATTCACAGTAATGTCCTTTGGGTTGACAAATGCTCCAGTGTATTTTATGTATTTGATGAACAAGGTGTTTATGGAGTATCTTGACAAGTTTGTCGTGGTATTCATCGATGACATCCTAGTGTTCTCTCGGAATGATGAGGAACATGAAGAGCATTTGAGACTTGTGTTGCAAAAGCTTCGAGAACACCAGTTGTATGCCAAACTTAGTAAATGTGAGTTTTTGTTGAAGGAAGTTTCTTTTCTTGGACATATTATTATAGATGGAGGGATTGCAGTAGATCCAAGCAAAGTTCATGATGCATTTAACTAGAGTCCACCTAAGAATGTGCCACAGATCAGAAGTTTTCTTGGATTGATAGGTTACTACCGCAGGTTTATAGAAGGAGTCTCGAAGATTGTAAAGCCCCTCACATCCTTGCTAGAGAAGGGAAATGAATTTAAATGGGATGCTAAGTGTCAAGCTAGTTTTGAGGAATTGAAGAAAAGGTTGACTACAGCTCCTGTGTTGATAATGCTAGATATTCACAAGGGGTTTGATGTATATTGTGATGCCTCACGTCAGGGTCTTGGTTGTGTTTTGATGCAAGAAGGAAAAGTAGTAGCTTATGCTTCTAGACAGTTGAGGAAGCATGAACAAAACTATTGTACTCACGATCTAGAGTTAGCTGCCTTTGTACACGCACTAAAGACTTAGAGGCATTATATGATCAGAAATAAGTGTCAGATCTTCACTCATCATAAAAGTTTGAAGTACATTTTCACAAAATGGGATCTTAATCTTAGACAATGAAGATGGTTGGAATTAATCAAGGATTATGATCTGAATATTCAGTATCACCCAGGGAAAGTGAATGTTGTAGCAGACACTTTGAGTCAGAAAAATCAAGCAAATATGCTTATAGATCTCCGGAGTTATGTTGGGAAATGGCACAACTCAATTTAGCAATTGTTGCTCAAACTGAAACTTTGACTTTGGAAGTTGAGTCAACACTTGAGCAAGAGATTAGAAAAGGACAGCTGACTGATAAAAAGATTATGGAATACAAGAAGTTGATTAAATCAGGCAAAGTTCTAGAATTTAGAGAAGATGAACAAGGAACTGTTTGGTTCAAGAATAGGATATGTGTACCTGAACTCGATCACCTTCGAGAGACTATATTAAAGGAAGCACATGATTTAGCTTATTCTAGTCATCCTGGTAGTACTAAGATGTATCAAGACTTGAAAAAGAAGTATTGGTGGTACAGAATGAAAAAGGATGTTGAAGCTCATGTAGCATTGTGTGACATATGCCAGAGAGTAAAAGCAGAGTACCAGAGAGCAGCAGGTTTGCTTCAGCCATTGAAATTACCTGAATGGAAGTGGGCAGAGATTAGTATGGATTTTATTGTGGTATTACCTCGTACACGTGATGGATACGATTCCATATGGGTTATTGTGGATAGGTTAACTAAAGTTGCCCATTTTATACCGGTTAAGACAACTTAAACTGGAGCAAAACTAGCAGAGCTAGACATGTCGAGGATAGTATGTTTGCATGGAGTTCCGAGGAAGATAGTGTCTGATCGAGGTACTCAATTCACATCTCGTTTTTGGCAGAAGTTGCATGGATCAATGGATACAAAGTTGAATTTCAGTTCGGCATATCATCCTCAAACAGATGTCCAAACTGAAGGACAAACCAAAATTTGGAAGATATGTTAAGGGCTTGTGCTTTGAAGCATGGAGGCAGTTGGGATAACAGCTTGTTGTATGCAGAATTTGCTTATAACAATAGCTATCAAGCAAGTCTTAAAATGGCACCTTTTGAAGCTTTATATGAGAGAAAGTGCAGAACACCGTTGTATTGCAGCCAGACAAGGGAAAGTCAACTCTTCAGACCAGAGCTTATAAAAGAAGACGAGAGGCAAGTTGAAATAATTCGGGAGAATCTCAAAACTGCACAGTCACGATATAAGAGTTATGTCGATCCTAAAAGGAGAGAAGTGGTATTCGAAGTTGAAGATTATGCATATCTTAGAGTGTCACCTATCAGAGGCCTTGGCAAGTTTAATCTTAGAGGGAAGTTGTCACCACGTTTTATTGGACCTTTTCAGAACTTGGAAAGTAAAGGTGAAGTGGCATATTAGTTAGAACTACCCGCTTGGTTGTCAGGTATTCATGATGTGTTTCATGTATCACAACTGAAGAGGTGCTCAAGCTAGATTAAAGTGGAACATTTGCCATTGGAAGATCTTGATGTGAAAGACGATTTGACTTATAAGGAGCATCCTGTTAAAATTTTGGACACATTAGAAAGAGTCACTCGGAACAAAATCATAAAAATGTGCAAGTACAGTGGAGTCATCGTTCAGAGGATGAAGCTACCTGGGAAAGAGAAAATGAGCTTATAGAAGAATTCCCTCAGTTGTTCCCTAATCTTCCTGAATCTTGGGACGAGATTCTCTTTAAGGGGGTAGGATTTGTTACATCCTAACATTCCATCACTAAAATATCTTAAGCAACATAGTGCTTTAGATTTAGTTTTTAAGGACTTAATTAAATTACTAATTAATTTGAGCTTTAATATATTTAAATATAGTTTTAATAATTTAGAAGCAATAAGTGCTTGTGCATAATGTTTTGGTTTGAATGGTTTTTGTTTGAATGTGTGAAGTTTTCAAATTCATAAAAGTTTAAACCTAAAGTCCTAAACCCTCTCTCCTTCTCTCTTTCTCACAAAACAGCCTATCCCGGCTTCTCCTTCCGGCCCAGATGCAAGCCAGGCCGCCGGCCTCTTTCTTTTTTTTCGTTCCGACCCAGCTCGGCCTGCAGGCCCCGGCCTTCTTCCTTTCTTTCCCGACCCAACACAGCCCAGCTTCCCTCCCCCTTCCCCTCTCTTGCAGCTGCTGACGTCCCGGCCCCACTCGTCAACCCCATTCCCTTCCTCCAGCTCCACTTCCCTACTTCGCTCTGCCGCAGCAGCCGTAATTGCTGCCGGCCGTTACAGCACCTCCCGCGCTTCCCTCCCCCTTCAAAACTGCTAATCAAGGAGCACTGAAGCTCCCCCTTCACTTCCCCGCCTTCACTCCCTTCCGTTTCTCCCTAATCAAGCCGGCCCCTTGATTGCATTTGATGCCGCCGGCCATTGATGGCTATTTTGCCACCGAAGCCCCTTCCGCTCTCTCCTTGGTCCTATATAGGCCGACGTAGATCCCCAGCACCGCCCCTTCGCACTCAATCGAGCTCCTGCTCTCACACGCTCACAAGCACGCCACCGCCTGGAGTTTCTGTCACCGCAACATTGTTGGCCGCTTAGAAGCTTTCGCCACCGGTGAAGTGTCTCTCGCCTCCCTCTCTTCCTTCTTCTTCGTGTGTGACGCTCACCCGAGCTCTGTCTGGCCTAGAACCTCTCCCTCCTCACCGGACAGAGTAGCACCCGGACATAGCTCCACCACCGTCGTCTTCAAGCCCCGACCGCCATCTCGATCTCACCCATCACCACCTCTCTGTCATTGTTTCTTCGCTTGGAGCTTCTCGCGTGGTGAGCATCATGCCTTCCCCCTTGTTTTCTCACATCCAAAGCCCTGTAGCCTTTGCGCCCGCTCGCCGGAGTTGGCCGCGCCACCCCCTTGCGGTGCGCGCGACCACGGCCGCTCGAACCGCCTCCCTAAACACCTAGGTGAGTTCGCCACCTCCCCAGCTCCGTGTAGAGCCTCTCCGCGTTCAAATCCGTGCCCGGGAGCTCATTTTCAAGCTTCGCCAGCAAACTTTGCCAACGGCTCCGCCGTGCGTCGCCGTGCATGCTGCGCCAGCCGCCGCCCGTTCGCTTGCAGCTGCCACATGTCGTCGGATCTGTCACGGACGACTCGGATCGCTCCCAGCACCGGGTCAACCAGCTGCATACCGGTCAACATGGGCTGTTTTGCTAAAGAGACCCTCAGTTTTCTTAGTTTCGCAAGTCGGTCCTTCCATCTAGGTAAATCCTTTCAGGTAGGTCCTTTCTTTTATGTTTACGCCCCTAACCTTCTCTGTTTTAGCGCCCGATGTCCTATTTAGGGTCTTTTGCGCGCTAAACCTTTGATTTATATGCATAATTAGGTTTTAGCCCCTGGTTTCTTTTAGTTTAGTCCCTGTACTCTAGTTTCTTCACAGTTAAGCCCCTGAACCTTGTTTCGACCATATCTTTGTCGTTTTAGCTCCGTTTTAAATGTTCTTGGTGTCCACGCGATCATCTCAGTGAGCCCGTTTGTTTTATCAGTATGTCTCTAGTTTTCAGAATTGTTTGCTGTATTGTTTTATTTATTGTATGCTCGTAGATATCTTGTCTATTTCGGCTGAGTAGCCCGTTGGAGTTGATCAGGAAGAACTTTTTGAAGAAGAAGATGATCACTTCATAGTTGAGGAAGTCAAGTGGTCTTTACCCTCTGCCTATTCCTTTTTGTCCTATATAATTGCATAATAATTAAAGTTTACTTTTATTGATGCATTGCATAAATTAGATGGGAACACCTTTTTACGGACTTACCTAAATTTTTATCCATGATCCTTGGAACAACCCGGTTTAATAAATCTTTTGGGTAGATAAATGCTTAGTTGCTTAACATGGGTTGGATAAAAGTTGTTTTCATGACAAAGGCTTTTGTGCTTAATGATGAGTTTGTTTAATACAAGAACACCTTGATTTAATCGAGAACATGGAGAACCAACCAAGAAAATAGTACAATCACAGTCCATATGGCTCTGGCTTAGCCAATTAATTAGGTGTATGAATGAACTGATAACCTTATCCGAAAGGAGCAGATGGGGGTCCGGGTTGTAGGAGTATAGCCCGGTCCTTTTGGGGTAGCAGCCTTTGCTAAGGTGCTGACCACTAGGGAGGGTTATGGTCCGCCCTCATCTGTAACTGTGCAGGTTGTTGGTCTTTTGCATGACTTTTGATAGGCGCTGGCCCAATCTTCCGAGAGGTAGATGGTAAACTCGATTGGGTGGAGAACTCGACATTGATGACCCGGCTTCGAATCAGCACGATTCGGACCCTGCAACCACTACACCACTACTCCGCTAGTTCTCAACCAAGCACAACTTGATTGACCTCGCCACAAAGGCTTTTCCCTACAAACGAATCGAGAACCCAAGTAAGAAAGTAAAGCACGCAATTTGATAATTGCATATATGAATTGAAGCAAAGACAAAGGGGTTCTAGTTCTGATCACAAAAGGACTAATCGACACAGTGGTGACGAACAAGAACGGGGGCCCTGATTCACAGCAAAAGACCTCGACGGTACAGTGGCTATGAAGAAAATTGGATCCTCAACAGAAATCACAACCTATTAAACAAAACCCAAGTTTCTAAGGTGGTGGCTACTGAGTTTATGAGATGAGGGGCGTCCTAGGGTTGGGGGCGCCCACAACTTGGACTAAATGTCCGACAAACAGGTGACACAGCAGCTTGGTAGATTCTGCATGTCAAATTGTTTCGACGATTCTTGTTGACTCCTAATGAATTTGGGCCTAAGAACGGTGCCATTAGAAGCTCTATGAAATTTTGGTTCCACCCATATAATAAACGTCCAAAACAGACTTCGTATGCGACCGGGGTGTTGTTTTTAGTGTGTGCTGCTCCTGGATTCCGAACTGGGCTCGAACTTGAGTTGCTTTGGGCCTCCACCTTGGAGACTCGAACCGAATTAGCCTCGTGCCTCCTTCTTGACTTGGACACACTTCTTGACTTCTTCTACTCCATTCCATGCACCAATCATGGTCATATGCATGGGTGTCATGTCCTCATCATCCTCCCCTTCTTGAAAAAAAGTCGTCCTCAACGTTGATTGTACTTGAAACCGATCCTGCACAACACGAAGGAGAACAAGGTTGTGGAAATAAAGCAAATCAAAATAATTGTGAGGAGGAATGTGACCATGTTTCCAATTGTGTATCATGTCATGTCGCATAAAATTGTCAGCATCTCTGGAGACTTCGTTATCGAAAGACACATGATGTTTGTTATTACAATCCTGCAAAAGATTAGTACCAACAAAGGACACAACAGGAATAGCTCGTTTATTGCAAGAAAATTTAGCACCAAAAATCATAGAGAGCCACCAGTAATGCTTCCCTTCTTGCGAAACAAAACTACTAGAGGAACATGTGAATATGTTTGTATGATGGTTACCCTCTAATCGATCACAATCTTGCACAACAAAAGGAGAATTCAGATTTGTACAAATGTAAACCCGATGTACCATATATTGTCCTGTGTTTTTATATTTTCCAATAACATGATATGAATGTCTAGACAACCATGGCAAATCAGCATATGCAAAAATTCTCTCTTCTAAACAATCTAGATTACACAAATCATCAAATTCAATGTAACCCAAAGTATGCAAAGAAGACAACAATTTTTTCTTAGCATGTGCACTCGCAATAGGAATAACATGTTTATTTTTAGTAGAAGTGTTTCGTTCCAAAACATGTAAAACTGAAGCATTATCAAACAATTCATCTTTATTACAAGGAACATCAAGCAAATCATCTTGTGACAAAGATAAATCTAGAGAGGGTTCCACTAACAATTGCTCTTTCATAGCATGGTGTGTGGAAAAATTCAGGATATTATGACAATTCTCACCTTCCGTGAGTATAGCACCTTGGTCATTACCTGTGCCCTCATTAGAAGTATCAGGTGCATTGGGAAGTGGTGGTTCTGAATTTTCCCATAAGGATGTGAGCTCCTCATTTTCTTCCATGTCATCCTAGTCCTCATGCTTTTGGTCAGCATCCTGCAAAAGGTTACGTGGAGCAAGCGATACAACAATGGACTGATCCTCTAAATTATTCACCTCATCATATGAATTTAAAGTAGGAGATGGATGAACAAAAGTTTCTCTCATAAGAATTTTCATATCATTCCAAGTTTGAGGTTTATCATAATTATTTAAAGACTCCCACCAAGTTAAAGCTGAGTGTCGCGAAACACTAGCTGCATTTCTTACTTTTCTCCTTGGACAAATAAAACGAGTAGCAAAAATTTCTTCTATGGCAATTTCCTACTCCATGTATGCATCAGCTCCCACACCATTGTATGTTGGTGGATATGAAGAACCTGTCATGGCTTGAAAACAAAAAAAAACAACACAAAAGTATTATCCCTATCAACTACCAACTACTGGGTGGTGGTGGAAGTGGAATGCAATATCTCAAGCGGCTTACCACCATCTTGCAAGTTTCTTACCAAAGCCAATAGGGCGGTACAATTTGTTGTCGAGCTCAGGTGTAACAGTTGCAAGGTGAACCTGTGTTGACAGAAGTATATATGTGGAGTTTTGGGTAGGCTCAATATGGTAGCAAGGAATATCAATAATTCATCAATAATTCAAATTCAGAATTGCAAGAAAGTAGTCCCAAGCTAGTGTATGTTACCGACCTAAACTCGTCTCCGACCTAGTCAAGCAAGGAATGGATACAACTCTGCATGAGACTCAAAAGATGCAAGCACTTCTGATTTTTTTCTCTCTTTTTTTAAGCTCTTTCTTTTCTTTTCTTTTTCTAGTGCGGCTTTTTCTTTTTTCTTTTTTTCAGCACCCTTTGCCTTTTTTTACTATTTTGTTTTTTTTTCTATCTCAAAATTGCCGCAAGACACCAGGTGTCAAACAAGAAATTATAATATGCAACAAGGTGGACACCTTCCAAAATAGCAGCCCTTAGGTCGATAAAGGAAAAGATAGTTGGAAGTAGACAAATTTCAGCGCTAACACAATTGCTAATATATCTTCTGTATCTTGCTGGAAGATGAATATTTACCCAAAACAAATGACAAACTCTCAGGAGAACACAAAGGCTGATAGGGAAATCAAAAGATGGATGTGTCGGACTAGATATTGGGCCCTTCACTATCTCTCTTGTCCTTTTTTCATGCTGCAGGCAACACACACACACTAGCAGCAAGCAGGAACACACCACAAGGGGTTAGAGCAGAGAAACAAGGATCGGCGCACTACAATTATGGGATTCAATCTATCATACGCCACCAGCGAACTTGACACTAATACCGAGAACAAGACCTAGACGCGACGATCACAACGACACAGTGAGGGACTAAAATTCAGAAAAGCAAATTGAATCAAATAATTGTGGGGCACACAAGGGGTTATAGGACAGCAAAAATTTGATGAACAAGTATTTTTGTAGGGCTTTTTTTGGACTATAGGTAATGTAAACAAGATGAATCTAAAGGGCACACGATAATACCTCACGGGCCACCTGAAATCCTGATACCAAATTATAGGCGCTCGCCCAATCTTCCGAGAGGTAGATGGTAAACTTGATTGGGTGGAGAATTCGACATTGATGATCTGGCTTCGAATCAGTATGTTTCGGACCCCGCAACCGCTACATAACTGCTCCGCTGGTTATCAACCAAGCACAACTTGATTGACCTCACCACGAAGGCTTTTCCCTGCAAACGAATCGAGAACACAAGCAAGAAAGTAAAGCACGCAATCTAATAATTACAGATATGAATTGAAGCAAAGACAAAGGGGTTCAAGCTCTGATCACAAAAGGACTAATCGACACAGTAGTGACGAAAAAGAACGGGTGCCCTGATTCACAGCAAAAGACCTCGACGGTACAGTGGCTATGAAGAAAGTTTGATCCTCGACAGAAATCATAACCTATTAAACAAAACCCAAGTTTCTAAAGTGGGGGCAACTGAGTTTATGAGATGAGGGCCTCCTAGGGTTGGGGGCGACCAGGGGTGGGGCGCCCACAACTTGGGCTAAAGGCCCGACAAAGTGGTGAGACAGCAGCTTGGCAGATTCTGGATGTCAACTTGTTTCGACGATTCCTATTGACTCCGACCGAATTTGGGCCTGAGACCAGTGCCATTGGAAGCTATATGAAATTCTGGTCCACTCATATAAGGAACGTCTAAAACGGACTCTGTATACGACTGGGCTGTCGTTTTTAGTGTGTGCTGCTCCTGAATTCCGAACTGGGCTCGAACTTGATTTGCTTTGGGCCTCCACCTTGGGGACTCGAACCGGATTAGCTTTGTGCCTCCTTCTTGACTTGGACACCCTTTCTGGACTTCTTCTACTCCATTCCATGCACCAATCATGGTCGTATGCATGGGTGCTATGTCCTCATCACCTTTGTAAAGGCTTCATAGTGGACTCCTAGCCACTCACCTCGGAAGTGTGTAAGGGTCTGATCAACCCGGGCGACGTGGGGAAAATGAGCTGTGGGTAAAGTGTAGAACCTCTGCAGAGTTAAAACTGATCGATCAACTATGCTCACGATCAAGAGCGGCTTGGACCCTCACATGATAATCAAACTTAAAGATGGAATTAAATTATGGTTTTCATATGGTTTTGAGATGAAATGTTTTCTAAATGCTTATGTGGGATGGTATAAACATACATCTAGTAACTAGGTGCTTGCTAATAAAATTTGATCCACATTAAAATGCTAACCGTTGCAAACCCTTACCCTATCCTTGTTTGCTTTGCATCTTCCCCCACTTGCTGAGCTCCCACCATAAGTGTGCTCACCCTTGCTTACCGCTGTTTAGAGGAGAACATCGGTGAGGAGTACTACAGCGACTACAATGAGTTCTGAGGCATGTGATCCCCCAGTCAAGTGCTTGTGGAAGCTAAAGACGGAGCTGCTTCGTCTAGTTATCCTTTGTTCGTTTTAAAGACATTCGAGTCTATCGTCTGAGTGTAATAAAAGACAATGTAATGGTTAAACCTTTGTACGTTTTGATTATTGTTTATGGATATTTCGCTCGTGACGTCTATCATATGTATGTAACTTGATCCTGGCGCACATATGAGATGTATTTGGTTTCTCTTCGGAAATCAGGTGTGACAGAATGAGACGGTGATAGACAAGAAGACAATCATCGCATTGATGACCTCTAGCAGTGAGGAGTCCATCAGCGATGAGTCTACCAGTGAGGAGGCAATGGTGAGCGCAGTCAAGCAGAAGAAGGGGAAGGAGACGGTGATAGGGAAGGAGATGGTGTTGAAGGGGAAGGAGAAGAAGGTGAAGTAGCCTCTTTCGATTTTTCATTGCTCATATATAACTGTTGTAGTCATCTTTGCTCAACAAATGGTATAAGCCTGTCCCTAGTTAGAGGTTGTCTAAATGCTTTCATGGTTTATTCATGTGCTGAACATTGAACAAGAGAATTGTATTATAGGAAGATGATGTAGTAATAAATCTCATTGGAGATTACATCCAACAATTGTCCAGATTTTCTCATTTATTGCCAACAATTGAACCAATACATAGTCCAAACAATGTCTAGATTACATGTGACCACAATTCTCCATCCATTTTCACAAACCTTCACTAATCAAATTCAAACTTTGAGAATCGTCACAGTTTCAGAAACTAACTCCCTAAATTTCTCATTGGCCAACAGATGTCCTTCTGGGACTTGCAGGAGGAGGTTGTAGCATCACAAGAGGATGTGAAGTGACTTGAGGGTGAGCTCAAGAGGGAGAAGGCAAGGAATCAAAGTCTTCATGCAGCACTCATTGCTGCAGCCTAGAAGGCAAGAAACAACAAGTAGTGCCTTTAGAACAGATGGTCGATGCTTTTGTATTTTGGTGGAAGCTCTGAGGGCCAACAGATGGAAGTAGCTAATTGAAGCATTATGCTAGAAGCTGAAGCATCAGTGTGGATGCTTATTTTGTTATCAGCTCGCACGATTGCAGATCTTGTGGTGTATGTGTTTGTATATAGGGGTGGTTGATGGTTCAGAGTTAGTAGATGAAATTCCAGTAGATGAATCCAATACTAATGTTAAGTTGTTAATTACTTGTGGTTCAACTGGTGAATGGAATTTTCTATCTGGAATTTTTCTGTCTAAATTTGCTGGTGAATGGAATGTTCTAGTTCAAATTGTTTTACAAATGAAAATCATGCATGTACTTCCCTGAAATCTGCTAATACTTGTGGTTGAAATTTGCTAAAATCGCTAGCTATTGCATAAGTGAAAATCAAATGCTGTTATCCTGAAATTGGTTGAGATCTTGATACTTCTGTCACATAATTAAGCTATGCTAATTCAGTAGTAGCATATCAGCATGTGTATTTCATTTCTATTTGGTCATTTGCAACATAAAAATCTGTTGTAAATGCATCCTGTGATTCTACATATCAGCATAGCAGCCCTTGTGGTACCTAGCTGTACATTTGGTTCTTAAAAATCTGCATTTACAACTGCTGACAAACCAGCCCTACAATGTCTAAATTAGAGTCAATGATCAGTACCTTACAATGTCTGATAAATAGAACTCAGTAGCAGCATATCAGCATCGCAGTAGCCAAAAAATTTTCATACAAAGATAATTAAGCATATATCAGCAAAGCTGACAGGTAAAGAACAAGCCAAGAAATCATGCATTGAACCAAAAGAGTCTTGTGCATACAAATACATTCCACAACAAGTCTTGTGCATAAAAATTATTCATACAAAGATAATTGCTAAATCAAACAAATAACTACTCACCATCACTGTCAACATCCATTGCAGCACCTGCTTCATCATCGCTGCAATACTCCAGCAACGTGTCATCTTCTTCGTCGTCCTCGTCTTTACCATCACTCTCATGCACATCTTTGGTACTTTCTTTCCCCAACCGAGCAATTTCCAAAGCTTTAAACACAAGGGCTGGTTCGTCATCTCTATTTAAAAGCTGCTCATAGGTATTGTCTGAAACTGCTTGTCGTCCACCATCATCATCTTCAAAGCACTCATCTTCTTGATATGCAAGAGCATTATAGTGTGGAGAATCACTTTCACTTACATTGTAAAGATGCCTATGATCAAATGTCTGTATAACTTGCCACTTGTCAGCCAACTTAGTATCTGGCAAATAGAAAATCTTCCTAGCCTGAGTGGCCAAGATTAAGGAATCACCTTACACCACAGACTACCAACATTGATGCTTTTAAAAAAATCCATCATATTGAAGTCCAGTATTCTTCCCATCCAGTTTATACCAATCACATTTAAATAGAACTACTGACTTCTCCTCACTGCTACAGTCTAACTGAATGATCTCTTTCAAAGTTCCAAAAGAATCAATCATCTGACCCTTATGTGATACTTGTACCATGACTCCATTATTCTGTGTTTTCTTGTTCTCCTCACGATCAGCAGTGTGCCACCTCACACCATTCACTATGCATGACTTATATTTCTTGACTCTGATATCAGGACCACATGCCAAGGAAAAGAGGTCATCATCTATCTATTCTTCGCATGTATTTCGCAACATAAAAATCTGTCACATGCAACAAATATATTAGAAGTAATTCTGGAATATGTCATCTAAAAAATCAGCAAGAGATGTGAATGTAAATTAAATTGACATGGTTCCTTAACCAATTCTAAAATCCTCGCTGAAGCATTCTTTCAATGTTGGCACTCCTGTTTTCTCAAGTTCATCTCTGAACATCCTACAAAGCCAAAAAACAAAATTTAGCTTACTCCACATATTTGTAAAATTCTGCAATGTAAGGTCAATAGTTTTAACTTCCTTAACATATTTGTCAACTTGACTACAGTTGTTAAGCACATACCCCACCATTTGATCAAAGCCATTTACATCATACATCATGTCAGGTGCAGAATTAAAATGAACTCCATGGCCAAAAACATCAACATCATAGGCCTCTTCATTAGATGAGGACCAGAGTGTTCGATGGCCAGTGGTTGGCCACTCCTTAGTGATGAGTGATTGATAATATTGTGTGGACTGATGTTGTGTTCTATCTTGTGGATGCAGGCTGCGGCTTGATTTGCGTTGGTGCAGGTGAAGAACAAGTGCGAAAGGTCTCAGGGACATGTAGGCTTGGTTTGACGGACCCGGTGGCCCGACAGGATCAAGTGCGAGTCACATGGTGCAAGAAGAGCAAGTCGAAGTCAGATGACAGTGGGTTCGTTGGTTGATCCGGAAGCCAACATCGAGCCGGAGTGGACGCGGCGGCCAAGTCGAGAAGCTTGGCATGGAGGCTGCACCAAGCTTGCGGGGTTTGCAGCGGTTCACCACAAAATCGCTAGGTTCGTCGGTTGCTCCAGAAAGCCGACCCGAGGTTTCGGTGCGGCCAAGTCACCAAAACTGGTCTGACCGGTTTGGGAAACTAGTCTGACTGGTTTGGTCGTGGTGTGGCCGAAAGTCGTCGAAGCGGAGGACACGCATCGGGATCGCAAGCTTGGTGTCGAGGCTACGCGAGATGCGGTTGCTGGGCGTCTGTCTGATGGAAAGGCTGTGAAGTTTCCAAATATGCCCTTCGAGGGGTTGTATCGCCTAGAGGGCATTCTAGTCATTTACCCCCACTGGAGGACCTTATATATAAACTTGGTGGAAGGGTTGTGGCAGCCATCTCTTGTGCTTTACGGTTTTCATTTGCTCTAGGCAATTTCTCTTTTTAGTTTTCCTATTTTCTCTAGGACTAGCTTGAGAGCTTCATGAGAGATCTTAAGAGAGGGATGGGTGCTAGGGAGGCAAGCTAGACCTTGTATGAATCTTTCCTTTGATGTATAGAAGGTTCGACATGATTCCCATTTTCCTTTTTGTGGATTTTCGGAGCCTTTTCTTGGCGAATTTCTTGTGGTTGATTTGAGGCCTTCCCTTTGCGGATTTGTCATGGGATGCATTCATGAGCCCCTTGAGGTTCTTTTCTTGGTGATCCCCCCTCTAAATCTGTGGGTTTGGGTGCTCGATTTTGGGGTTTTCTTTCGGTTCTGGGAAAAGGTGTTCTTGGTGTTCATCCTTCGATTCCTCTTGATTTAGTGGATCTTTGGGGACGATCTCTTAGGCATGGCTTGTCCATGAGGTGATACACCTATCCCCAAAGTTTTACTTGAATCCGTAGAACGAATCGGGAGATCGAGGCATCGGAAGGAGGGTGTTGACCTGCGGGTGGAGTTCTTCCCGAGTGGCTAGGCCAAAACCGGCCTGACCGGTTTCCCAAACCTGTCTGACCAGTTTTGCTCACAGTGGGTTTTCATGGAGATTTTGGCTGGCAAGTTTCCTGGTCCAAGTTTCGTCCAGTTTCCTAGTCCAAGTTTCGTCTAGTTTCGAGTTCGGTTGCTTAGATTTTGGCCTTGAGCATCTTGGGGAGTTTTCCTAGCAAAACCAGTCTGACCAGTTTTCCCTAAGCTGCGAGAGGCTAAGTCTGAGTAGACCGGTCTGACTGATTTGAGTTTCCAGTCTGACTGGTTTGGGTCTAGAGTTTTGCTCGAGTTATTTTCCACTGCATTCTCGAGTGTTTTCAGTGGTGTACTAGTTCCTAGGTCTAGTAGCACTCTAGTGGCTACGTGGATTTGGCTAGCGGAGTGTTGAGGATCTTGGAGCTACATTTGGGACCATAGGCCGAGTTCATCTCCTTGAAGAATAATTTTTATCGGCTCCCATTCACTCCCCCCTCTCTGGTCGCCATTCTAGTCCTTCATTAGAAAAACCTATATTTCTTGGAGCCTGATTAAACCTAGTTTCAACACCTTCCATGAATTTGGAGCAAAATGTCAGGCATTCCTCAACTATATATGCATCGGCAATTGAACCTTCTAGTCGTGCCCTATTCCTCACATAGCGCTTCAAGGTATACAAGCGCCTCTCAATTGGGTACATCCACCCATACTGCACAGGACCTCGGAGCAATGCCTCATCAGGTAAATGTACAACTAGGTGCATCATCACATCAAAGAAAGCCGGGGGGGATTTTCTCAAGCTTCACCAAAATTATAGGGATATCTTTCTTCATTTGAACTAAAACATCTTTGTTTAGGGTTCCGCTGCACAGCTCTCTGAAAAACTTTCCTAACTCCACTATTGCTTCATAGAAATCCTTGTCTAAAACCCCTCTTATGGCCGCTGGTAAGATTCTTTGCAGCAGAATGTGGCAGACAGGTGTTTTTAGCCCTTGTAACTTTGTTCCATCGGCACTTACACATATTGAGATGTTGGAAGCAAACCCATCTGGAAACTTAATCACCTTTAAAAAGTCACAAAAGGTCTTCCTTTTTTCTTTGGACAAGGTATATCAAGCATTAGGCATCTTACTTGACTCTCCATCCTCTCTAAATTGTAGTTTCTCTTTAATTTTCAAATCTTTTAGATCTAGCCTGACTTTGGTTGTGTCCTTTGTCTTCCCAATTATGTTCACAATTGTCCAAATCAAGTTCTCACATATATTTTTCTCAATGTGCATGACATCAAGATTATGTCTTAGCTTCAACTTTGGCCAATATTGTAAGTTCCACAAGCCAACCTTTCGGCTCAAAATTTGCAGATGATTCCTTTCCACGTCCGAATGCTTCATTTTCCCACATTCTTGTTTCTTCTTCCCAGGTCTAACATCTTTAACTTTTTCCAATTCAGCCAACAAATCTTCTTCAGAGAATTTTTCTGGTGCCTCATTGCTCTCAAATACTACAACAAACTCATTGTTTCTCGGGAAACGGTGTCCTTTTGGAAGGAAACAGAAGTGCCTGAAATACCCAATTTTGCTCCTTAGGCGATATGAAAGACGATTCTAGTCACAATGAATACAAGCAAAATATCCTTTTGTGGTATGCCCAGAAAGAGTGCTTAAAGTTGGGTAATCATGGATGCACCACAAAGACTGCAGCACGAAGCTTAAATGTTTGCCAGTACGTGCATCAATAGTGTGCACACCCTTCCAAAGCTCAAGTAAATCTTCTATAAGAGGCTCTAAAAATACATCAAAGTCCTTCCCAGGACATGTAGGACCTGGAATAAGCAAAGCCATCATGAAGTTTGACTCTCGCATGCATGCCCAAGGTGGAAGCTTGTATGGGATAACAAACACAAGCCACATGTTCATTTCTGAAAAAGGATTGAACCCATCAGTAGCAAGTCCAAGTCTAATATTTCTAGCAGCTTTCACAAAATCAGGATATTCTTTGTCAAAATCGCTCCAGGCCTTACCATCAGCTGGGTGGCTCATTTCCTTCTCATTGGGCTGCCGCTTCATGTTCCATTGTGCTTCTTCTGATGATCTTTTGTTGCAAACAACCTTTTCAGCCTAGCTGCTAAACGAAAATACCGCAACACCTTTTGTGGAATCTTCATCCTTTTTGGGTCTTTCCACCTAGAGAGTTCACAAACAGGGCAATTGTCAAGCTTGCCATATTCCTCTCCTGTGAACAACACGCTATTGTTGTAGCACACATGTATGGATTCATACCCAAGACCTAATTCCTTTAGAATACTCTTTGCTTCACTATAGGATTTTGGGAGTGTATTGTATTCTGGGAATGCGTCAGCCAATAGCTTCATTATTGCGGTAAAAGCAGAATTTCTTATCCTGTACAATGACTTCATATGAAGGAGCTTTACCACAAAAGAGAACCTTGAGAATTTGCTACAACCGGGATAAAGCATACGCTTTGCCTCTCTCATGGCTATTTTGAAAAATAACTCTTACTCGTGAGGTCCTGTATCACCATCTTCATTTTCTCCAACCTCTATTTCTTTTTCTGCTCCAGTTTGTAGTTATTCGAAAATTCCTTCCCAAGGATCAGCATCATTGTTGTCATCCACTGTCACACTTATCCCATCTATGGGACCATCATCACTGTCATGCACATCAGCAGGAACATGCTCAGCAATATCCACATTCAAATCCTCTCCATGATGAATCCATCTAGTATAACTATTGTCCATGCCATTCATCAACATGTGTTTCTTCACAAGAGCCTGGCTTAGGTACTTCTGATTGAGGCATCTACTGCATGGGCACATAATCTCAACTGTCACTGTATTTCCCTTTGACAAAGCTCTTAAATTCTTTGATGCCATCCATGTAATCTGATGTAAATACTTTGCCATGCACCCAACTTCGATCCATCTAATCAAGCATTACACAAAAACACAAATGAACAAGTCTGCACAAAATCGAAAGCTACATTCAACTAACCAACAAATTGTTCAGGTGAGATTTACCTTCGGCTGCAAGCCGGTGTTCATGTGTGGAAGAAGGGGTGCCACGACCGTGGAAAATGTTGGTGCTCAGGTGAGGAAGAAGGGATGCCTCGGGCGGGAGAAGCACCGAGGTTTGAGATGGCGCGCCGGGCAGGGCGCCGGAGACGTAGCAATGGAGGTAGGGGTGGCCATCAACCGAGCCGTGTTGGAAGCACCGCAGCAGCAATGGAGGCAGGACAGGACGCCAGAGACGCAGCAATGGAGGCGGGGGTGGTGCGCCGGCAGAATGGCGGGATGCCCCCGCCATGGCAGCGATAGCGAGGCGGAACGGGATTCGGCAAGCCAGGGGATGAATGCTGGCAGCAGGGATGAGGCACGGGAGTCACTGGATAAGCTTTGTGTATTTCAGTTCCAGGATATATGGTAGTTCTTTCACAACATAGTCGCAAACCAATACATGGCGTAGTGGTAATGGGATGCAGAGCTGAGGGCCGAGGTCCTGTGTTCGAATCCCTGTGGACACAAGTTTTTTGAGGAAAATTTTTTCGACGCGGGGGCGTGGGCGGTGACGGGGCGGACACGTGAAGGACCGATTAGGCGACCAGAGAGGAGGGAGTGAATGGGAGACGATAAAAATTCTTCTCCAAAGAGAGAACTCGGCCTATACCCCGATTGCCACTCGGATCACTCGCACACACAAGAGTGGCTCTAAACTAGGCACACATAAGCCTACAAGTTCTAGAGACAAGCCACGAATCAAGAATCAGAAGCACAAGACAAGAAACAAACCACTCGAGCAGATCTGCAGAGTTCGAGGCGGACAGTCCGCAAGAGCCGAGCAGACGGTCCGCGAGGGCCGGGCGGATGGTCCGCGGCAACAGGGCGGACAGTCCGAAAATGTACTCCAAACCACCAGTGTCTCCCGAGGAAATTCGGACAGTCCGGGCAAGCACTGCGGACGGTCCGAGCCTCGCGGACAGTCCGGACTCCCCGGGCGGACAGTCCGGCAAACTCCTTCCAACCGAAACCAAAGCACTCGACGGATCGGAGCGAAGGGACTCAAGAACTCACGACGAACTCGACGAACTGACACCCGGGTGGACAGTCCGCGAGGGCACCGCGACAGTCCGCAAGGGCTCCATAAACGGCCACGGAGCCTGCGCAAAAAACACCTCCAACTTCCGATCGACGGATCTCCCAAACCGCTGGACGGATTAAGCCCAAATTTTAGGTAGATGAGAAGCGTCTCTAGGAGAAGCTATGCCCAAAATCTTGGAGCCCCAAACCTATCCAATCAACCGGAATCGCACATCTCGTGCGCTCAAAGCACAAACTCGAGTTCATCCAATCCTCACCAAATCGAACCCGATTCCCAGCGTTTGAGGGGTCAAGATCATCACCAAAGATGCGCAAAACATCCACCCATGATCCCCTCAAAGAAATCCGGAGAGAAACAACCTAGAACTCGACGGACACGGATCGAACCAAAAAGCTCCGAAAATGCAAAGAAAAGCAACTCGGGAAAAGAGAAGGAGATAGAATTAAATCTGCCGGGAGCAAAGGATTTGGAATAAGATTTAGATGAAGACATCACTATGAATCTCTTGTCCAAATCGGTTACAAGCCACTCCAAGAATCACAAATCTTGGATGGCAAAAAGCTCACACAAAGAGCCACTCACGCCTCTTTCCTTCTCTCCCAAGAGCACCCCAAAATGAAAGAGCACTCCCACCACTAGCCAAAGACTTAGCTGAAATTCAGCCACTCCTCCTATATATAGGCCATCTGGAAAAGACCGAAGTGCCCTTACACTAGGAAATATAATACAAGCCCTCAAAGGGGTATTTTGGTCAACACTTGAAGTTCTCCATCGGACGGTCGCACATCCATCGAGCCCTCGAAACCTCCCGACGCAAGCACCCCGATCATGCCGTGTGTCGCTCGCTTCGAAGCTTCCCGATGCACCCGGATACGTCTCCGTCACGCTAGGCCCTCGGGCTCGGTTTTGAGGCCCAAACCGAGAAACCCTCCTCCTGATGGTTTTGTGGACAAACCACCAAACCACGCGTACAAGCTTCGGTCGTTAGCTGCTACCTTGCACCGGCTCAGTGTTGGTCTTGTGGCCGAATCAACAAACCCCGCGTGCAAGCTTCGGTCGTTAGCCGCTACTTTGCACCGGCTCCATGTCCACGACTTCGTCTTGCTCTTCTTGCACCATGCGGCCCGCACTTGATCCCGTCGGCCACCAGGTCGCTCGAACCAAGCCTATTTGTCTCTCCATCACCCCGGAGGCCACCTTGGCATAGTCCTTTCGCACTTGTTCTTCACCTGCACCAATGCAAACCAAACCGCAACCAACACCTGCAATACTAGGCCAAGAGTCAGTCCACACAACGTTGTCAACCACTCCTCACGAGTGCATTGACAACACACCACATAAACATAGAAAGAAACACAACCGACAACTCAACCCGATGAAACACACTCAACACAAAGCCTCAAAACATCCGGTCAATCGCTCATCATATACAAACCAAGGAACATATCAACTTGGTTTCTCAATCTCCCCCTTGATGAGTGCATTGACAAAAGATGGTTTGAAAGCAAAGGAAAAACCCATTCAAGTGCCCAAAAGCCAAGAAAAAGCAACCACAAGGCAACTTGAAATGAGAAGAGCTCCAACCAAATACTCTCGAAACCAAAGGAAGCACAAAGGCTAAACACCACTGAAGAGTCAAGCAATCCATAAAAGCTACAAGCAAACCCGAAAGCCATCAAACCAATTTTAGCTCTTAACAAAGCACTTGTCAACCGCTCATCACCATTGAATCAAGGTTCATATCAACTTGATTTTCCAAATTTCTCCCCCTTGAGGAGTGGGTTGACAACATGCGAGCACAAAGAAATGGTTTGAGAGGGCAAAGGCCGAAAATCTCATCCAAGTGAACGAAAACCACACAAGGGCAAAGAACAAAGTCACTTGGCATGAGACAAACCACAAAGGCCATAACAATATATCGATCCCCAAAGACATGGGTAACAGTTCGACACAACCGAGACAAGAACACATGATCCCTCAAGAAGAGCCACAAAGGGCTGAACACCGATCATGGACAAACGAAAGCACACGATCCCTCAAGAAGAGGCACAAAGGGCTCAACACCAATCATGTGACGATCGAAAATTCCAATCAACCATCGGCTCCTCAAGAAGAGGCAAAGGGGCTCAACACCTCCAGCAAAAGAGCAAAAGAGCACAAAACTCACAAGCTCCCCCTAAACACGTGCATTGGGGCCAAAGAGCATACAAAGCTCACCCTAAACACATGGGATAGAGCAAAGAGCACACCAAGCTCACAAGGTCCCCCTAAACATATGCATTAGGGCCAAAGAGCATACAAAGCTCACCCTAAATCTATGTGATAGAGCAAAGAGCAAAACACCAAAACACAACTCAGGCAAAGCAAGGAAATTCACCAAAGCTTCCCCTACACAAATGCATACTTCCCCTGAACATGTGCATGCAAACTCAAGTTCTCCCCCTGAACTAAGTATCCCTTTGGATGCAACAAATGCATGAAAACTGAATCATTTTCTCCCCTATATGCAACTTTTCCTCCTTGTTGACGATGCATGAATCAAGGCAATTTTGCAACTACTAGCTTCTCAAATATACAAAGAGCACTATAAAATGCTACAAGTGAGATAATGAGCAAGCAAGATAGTTCATAGTTCCATAAAAGCATAGCCATCAAGATAGTAAAGCTATATAGGCATAAGACAAAGGCATGATCAAATTAAGCAGTTTTGTGAAAAATTTCCCTCTCATGAGCGAAGACCTAAACATGAGCAAAACATGCCATAGTGAGTCTAGATCACACAAACTTCATGCAGGGTCACATATCCTCATCAAAAGATCATTACAAACACCCATAGGCATCTCATGTCATGTTAAAGCCACCGAGCCATGTGTCTACTTCTTAAAATGAGACTTCTCATGGTAGACAACATGCAACGGTTTAGAACCCAAATTATTACAATTTTAAAGCATTTTTTTTGACATGGAACAAGTGAGAGCATAACTTCAAGCAAAGCATTTCATACCAATTTCATTTTTCACATTTAAACATAAAATGGTACATGAAGTGCCTTTGCGGCAAAAAGAAGCTTATGCTCCCCCACAAGGTAACACATGGGCTAAACATTCATAATGACAAATGGGTCTTTGACCCCAAGTGAAAAGCACATGATATCCCAACACGAGTTAAGCATGATATAGACCACCAAAGCACACTAAGATCATGCAAGGCCTTCAACTCATAAGAGAGAGCCTATCCTAACATTTTCCAAAAATAGCCATCTCAACATGCATATATAGCAAAACTATCAAGAGCATAGCTTTCCATCACCAAAACATATCAAACATGCTCAAAAGCTCACAAATAGCATATCATAGTATTCATGGCATATAAGAGAAGCTCAACCTACCATGCATATGATACAAATGCAACAAAGGTAGATATGTACATCAAATGCAACATGATATATGACACAATGTAATACACAAATGTCAAACCTCCCAAAGTCTATACATCATGATATATAAATACATATGTATTGCAAAGTGCATGGGGAGACACGGAACTTGACTTAACACCAAGATGGCTCACAAGGGGACACACCATCTAAGAACCGCTCCAAGCAAGAGAAGAGCCACCAAGGATCCCAATTGAGTATCATAGAAAAGATACAAATTGCAAGACCGCCAAAGATCTCAATTGAGTACCATAGAAAGGATACCAATTGAAGGATCACAAATAACTACCAAAAGCCAAAGCACTCATTGGAACCAAAATCCCCATCGAAAGAAGCCAAGCTCCCCCTCAACTAAAGACGACTAGCAAAGCAAAGGCTAACAAAAGAAAGAGAAAAAGAGAAGCTCTAAAACCAACCGAAAAAGGGAAAAACCAAACAAGGAACAAAACACAACCCGAAGACAAGGTAAGCCCAAAACCCATAGAATGCTCACAACATGATACACAATACATTGACAATACCAGACAAGATAAATAAAGCATTGTAACACGATTCCACATATATGAATAAGCATGGGCTAGCAAGCATGTCAGCATGGTACAACCCTATACAAGAATACTAAACCAAAATGATACCAAAGAACAACATGGCAAACATGATACAAGAACTAAACAAAGGCATGATACAAGTTCATATGGATCATCCACCAACATATATTACAAAGCTAGTATGACAAGACATACATGGGGGACAAACATGCTAACAAGAAAGGTATCATAGAGCTAGCCAAACATGATATAGATGAACAACATGGCATAATCACAAAGATCAACCATAATGCATGATGTTCATAAATATCATCCACCACAATATCATACAAAAGATAGCAAGATAGATATACAAGATCACAAAGCTATCATGAACAAGGTGGCTAGCCTACCATGGTTTACACACAAGCAAAACACAAGTATATACAAGTGAGCACAAGGGGAAAAGAAAACTCACTATACATGTGTACAAAGGCTTTCAAGAGCCATTCAAAACGGTGTGGAGAACCATCTTGTCTTGATCACCTCATGGGCAAAGATCAAGCACCATCCAACCCATGTTCTCCAACCGCCATACCTACACACAAGGAGACGAAAAAGACCGATACTTGGTCACACAGGTAAGCGATGCACTAACTTATCATGTGGGTTAGCATGATGCAAATGCCGGTTCGAATGAAAAGGTTTTCCAACACCCTTAGAACCATGCCTCAAAGGAGCCACTCGCGAAGAAAACTGAGTGCTACCACAAGCAAAAAGGCAAAGATCCTTTGAGGTCGTATGAGAAGAACCAACACAAGCACCAAGGGAAGCATGTCCCGGACCAACACAAGAAACACTAGAAACATGTCCACGAGCATGGCCTAACTCACTAGAAAGAGTGTCATAAAACCCGTCCACAAATTGTGCCTTCTTAGGCTCACAAGTGTTCATACCATGAGAAGGGCTATGAACATCCAAAGGCCTAGAAGCACCTCCTCGCCGCATTCTCCTTGCCCGATGGTAGCAAAAACTCTCTTGATGCCCATCCTTCCCACAACGAGAGCAATGGTACAAAGGCCTATCGGGAGGCACGGTCCGACTGGATGAATCACCATTCTCTTGTAAGTGAGAAGTCCCTTGGGACTTAGAGCAAGAAGCATCAACCCATACATCCGACTGGGTGCCCACATTAGATTTACACGTGCCATGAGAAAGGCTACGTGCCTCCTTAAAAGCTTTGGCACGCACAAGTCGCTCGTGGTTGACACGGCGAAAGCAAAACTCAACAGTATGCCCATCCTTCTTGCAAAAGGTGCATTGGAACTTCAGTTTCGGAGCATGAGTTCCAAAAAAGTGAGAAGCACCTTTGCCATTCGACCCATCCTGGGCAACACTGGAAGAAGCAACAAGCTTAGGAGTAGCTATGAAAGAGCTATCCAAAGCACCACCACAAGTGACACCATCGAAAGACTTACACTCAAGAGAAGAAGTCAACTCTGGTTGAGAAGAAGCAACTGTAAAAGCATCAACATTAGAGTGACAAGAAATGCGAGAATCCAAACCCTTGCCACAAAGACTTTCACCTTGTGTGCAAAACCACATTTTCAAATTTGAGGCGCTCACAAGTACCACATGTCATATTTCTCAAATTCTCAATTTCTGCCTCAATGCATCTAGCATATGTGGTACGCAAGAGTTCATTCTCTTTCTCAATGTTGGCACTCATCTCATCACGCACAACAAACTTGGCGCTCATATCAATGCATGAAGTGCAAATGAGACCACATGAACAAGTATCATCATTTACATCAACCAAAGCATCATCATCATTATCACAAGAAGTATGGCAAGTATCATCTATAAGCAACAAAGAGCACTTGCTACAAGGCATGGATTTCATATCACAAATTTCAGCCCTAGCATGCTCAAGTTCATCTACACATGTGCTGTGAGTCAATTTTAATTCATTAATTTCAGCATGCAAAGACTCACAAGAAACACATGGTAAAGAAGCACTTGACTCTAGCAATGAAACCTTACTCTTAGCCATATCAAGTTCATCATTCAAAGCAACACAAGAGTTGCAAGGCATAGAAGCATTGGACTTCAACAAGTCAATTTCATCAATCAAGCAAGCAATAGAAGAATTCAACTCTTCATTCTTTCTAAGCAAGGTACTAACATCATTAGCAAACTCATGAGTTTCTCCCCTAACAATCTTATTTTCAACAAGCAAAGCATCACATGACTTGCATGGCAAAGGAGTGTTCTTTAACTCAACATTCATTTCACCATAGGCACAAAGGCGGGTGAAAAAGCTAATGATACCTTGAGTGAGTTTGACCTTGCTTCTCTTCATCAGTTAGTCTTGGAGATCATCATCTTCAGCCACCAAAAGCCGGATCAACGTCGACGCCGCCTTATCGTTCTCCAACTCCTTGCACTTCCTCCTCCACTTGTGGTCATCTCTCAAAGCACTCTTCATCTCATCAACCTCTGGAGACAAAGACACACAAGTAGAAGAGCTTGGTTCCATACCACAAAGCACCAGTTAGGATTAGCCGAAAGCTAGCTCAAGGGACAAGCGAAGAAGCAAGGAAAGCACTCGATTTGCCTCTATTCTCAGAAAAGGACTCCCAAGTGGAACAACAAACAACCTTATCTTTTTCCCACAATTTTATCACTGAACAAGGAACACCAAAGATAGAGGCACACAAATTTCAGCTCAAACGGAGGTGTAATGCAGTCTAGAGAAATTCAGGAACATTCAATAAAAGCCTTGAAAAAGCTTCAACAAATTTTTTCTTTATGTTCCCGAATTTTTCTGAATTTTTCGAGAACGCCAAACTGATTTTGTCACCTAACCGCTGTACGAGCGAAAAGTTATGCCTATTTTATGGAAGGTATCTCAAGTTATGGTTTTCAAAGGCACAACACCAAATCACCGGGCTCAAAACACGCAAACCAAAACCGCAAGCAAAGCGCCCCTTTTCTTTTCTCGCCCTATGGATCCTAGACTTGTTAGAGTCACACGAATCCGCAACCGGCTCTGATACCAATTGAAGGACCGATTATGCGACCAGAGAGCGGGGGGAGTGAATGGGAGCCCATAAAAATTCTTCTCCAAAGAGGGAACTCGGCCTATGCCCCGATTGCCACTCGGATCACTCGCACACTCAAGAGCGGCTCTAAACTAGGCACACACAAGCCTACAAGTTCTAGAGACAAGCCACGAATCAAGAATCGAAAGCACAAGATAAGAAACAGACCACTCGAGCAGATTTGCAGAGTCCCAGGCAGACGGTCCGCAAGGGCCGGGCGGAAGATCCGCGGATACAGGGCGGACGGTCCGAAAATGCACTCCGAACCTCCAGTGATTCCCGAGGAAATTCGGATAGTCTGGGCAAGCACCGCGGATGGTCCGAGCCTCGCGGACAATCCGGCCACCCCGGGCGGATAGTCCGACAAACTCCTTCCAACCGAAACCAAAGCACTCGATGTATCGAAGAGAAGGGACTCAAGAACTCACGACGAACTCGATGAACTGACACCCGAGCGGACTGTCCACAAGGGCTCCAGAAACAGCCACCGAGCCCGTGTGAAAAACACCTCCAACTTCCGATTGACGGAGCTCCCAAACCGCTGCACGAATTGAGCCCAAATTTTAGGTAGATGAGAAGCGTCTCTAGGAGAAGCTATGCCCAAAATCTTGGAGCCCCAAACCCATCCAATCAACCGGAATTGCAAATCTCATGCGCTCAAAGCACCAACACGAGTTCATCCAATCCTCACCAAATCGAGCCCGATTCCCGGCGTTTGAGGGGTCAAGATCATCACCAAAGATGAGCAAGACATCCACCCATGATCCCCTCAAAGAAATCTAGAGAGAAACAGCCTAGAACTTGACGAACACGGATCGAACCAAAAACCTACGAAAATGGAAAGAAAAGCAACTCAGGAAAAGAGAAGGAGATAGAATTAAATCCGCTGCGAGCAAAGGATTTGGACAAGATTTAGATGAAGACTTCACTATGAATCTCTTGTCCAAATCGGTTACAAACCACTCCAAGAATCACAAATCTTGGATGGCAAAAAGCTCACACAAAGAGCCACTCACTCCTCTTTCCTTCCCTCCCAAGAGCACTCCCACCACTAGCCAAAGAGTTGGCTGAAATTCAGCCACTCCTCCTATATATAGGCCCTCGAGAAAAGACCGAAGTGCCCCTACACTAGGAGATACAATACAAGCCCTCACAGGGGCATTTTGGTCAACACATGAAGTTCTCCATCAGATGGTTGCGCATCCATCGGGCCTTCCCGTCCTCCCGACGCAAGCACCCCGATCATACCGCGTGTCGCTCGCTTCGAAGCTTCCCGACGCACACGGATACCATCTCCGTCACGCCAGGCCCTCAGCCTCGGTTTTGAGGCCCAAACTGAGAAACCCTCCTCCTGATGATTTTGTGGCCAAAGCACCAAACCCCGCGTACAAGCTTCGGTCGTTAGACGGTACCTTGCACCGGCTCGGTGTTGGTTTTGTGGCCAAACCAACAATCCCCGCGTGCAAGTTTCGGTCGTTAGCTGCTACCTTGCACCGGCTCCATGTCCACAACTTCGTCTTGCTCTTCTTGCACCATACGCCCCGCACTTGATCACGTTGGCCCCCGGGTCCCTCGAACCAAGCCTACTTGTCTCTCCATCACCCCGGAGGCCACCTTGGCATAGACCTTTCACACTTGTTCTTCACCTGCACCAACGCAAACCAAGTCGCAACCAACACCTGCAATACTAGGCCAAGAGTCAGTCCACACAATGTTCTTCACCTGCAGGTGAAGAACAAGCGCGAAAGGTCGTTGTCGGTGAGGCCTCCAGGTGTGGAGAAGACAAGTAGGCTTGGTTCGAGGGACCCGGTGGCCAGCGGGGTCAAGTGCGGGCCGCATGGTGGCAAGAACGGCAAGATGAAGTCATGGACGGTTTCTTGGTTGAGCCTCAAAACCAAGGTCGAGCCGGGACTTCGTGGGAGCCGAGTCATGAGTGGTGATTGGCGGAGGCTACACCGAGTTCGCAGGGTTTCCGGTGGTTCACCAGAAAACCACTGGGTTCCTTGGTTGATCCACAAAGCCAAGACCGAAGAACCGAAGACGGAGGTGCAGCAGCTCCAGACCGGTCTAACCGGTGGGTCTGACCGGTCTGACTGGTGGGTACCGGTCTGACTGGTGAGGAGCACCGGTCTGACCGGTGTGCGACGACGCAGTCCGGAATCTTCGAAGCGGAGGACACGTGTCGGGATCGCAAGGCTTGCGTCGAGGCTAAGCAAGTTTGCGGTCGCTGGGCATCCGTCCGATGGAGCGAAGACAAAGATTTCCGATTTCGCCCTTGAAGGGCATGTATCCCTAGTTAGCTAGTAAGGGTATTTTAGTCTTTCGGTTGACACCATATAACCCAAGGGGTGAGAGGATGGCAGCCATCTCTTGGAACCCTAGCTCATTTGCTTTCCTATTTTCTTTTCCTATTTTCCTTAGGATTTTCTTAGGACTAGCTTGAGAGCTACATGGTGAGATCTTGTGAGAGGGAAGGATGATCGGGCGGCAAGCTAGACCTCGTATGAACCTCTTTGGTATGTACAGATGATTTGGCATGGTTCCTCAAGGCTTGGATGTGTCTTTCCCGTTTCTCCTTTTTGGTGATTTTCGGAGCCCTTTCTTGGCGATTTTCTTGGAGCGATTTCGAGGCCTTTCTCTTTGGGATTTGGTGGGGGATGTATGTGTGAACCCTTCGTGGTTCTTTTCCCTTTGATTCCCCACCCAAATCCGTGAGCAAAGGGGCTCGATTTTGGGGTTTTCTTGGCTCTAGGGTTAGAGGCGTTCTTGGTGGGATTTCCTCGATTCCTCTTGTTTTGACAAGTTTTGGTGGACCAAATCTTGGCTATGTTGTGCCCGTGAGGTGTTCCTACTATCCCCAAAGTCCTGTGCAAAACCGTGGAGCGATTCGGGAGATCGGGAGTTGGATTTGGGGGAGTTGACCCACGGGCGCTGTTCATCCTGAGAGCTCAGGTCACACCGGTCGGACCGGTGCCTCTCACCGGTCTGACCGGTGCAGACTCTCTGTTGAGTTTTGCTCGGGTGAACGTCTTGGTGAGTTCCCGGTCGTCCTGTGTTGCTGCTGTTTCGGGTTTGGTCCTGTTTGGAGCTCGGTAGGTCAGTTTGGTGGATCTGGGATTTCCTGGCTTGGACCGGTCTGACCAGCGAGCTACACCGGCCTGACCGGTGTAGAGGCCTTCTGTGGATGTTCTCAGATTTTGTCAGCAGGGACCGGTCTGACCGGTGCTGCTCACCGGCCTGACCGGTGTAGCCCAGTAGCTGCTCGAGTTAGTTTTTCCACTGCGTTCTCGAGTAGGTGTAGGTGGTTGTTGGTTCCTAGGACCAGTAGCACTTCAGTGGCTGCGTGGTCTTGACCAACTTGGGTAGTTGAGTCGGAGACGTGTTTTGGAAGCCGTGTTCGTCTTGTTGGAGTTCTCATCTCCTTCGAGAAGAATTTTTATCGGCTCCCATTCACTCCCCCCCTCTCTGGTTTGCCTAATCGGTCCTTCAGGGTTGCCTAACATACAGTTCTTCGTCTAAAAACCTATTAAGGAAGGCACAATTCACATCCATTTGGTACAACTTGAACCCTTTAGCAACTGAAAATGCTAGAAGGATCCTTATTGCCTCCAAACGGGCCGCCGGAGCAAATGTCTCCTCATAATCTATCCCCTCTTTCTGGCTAAACCCCTGAGCATCCAACCTCACCTTGTTTCTCACAATCTCCCCATTTTCTCCCTCTTTGTTCTTCCATACCCATTTTGTCCCGATAGGTTTGCAATTATGTGGAGGCTCAACCAACTCCCACACCTGATTCCTCTCAAAGTTCTCAAGCTCCTCATACATAGCGTTCACCCAATCTGGACCGGAAAGTGCGTGTCCAATTGTTGGTGTTTCCTAGCGCCGTCACTTTAAGAACAAATTTGGAATCCATCCTTAGTGACAACACCAAGAAATGCCTGTTGGCATTTCTTAATGTCACAACTAACGACGCCGAGTTAGCATGAACATCAAGACTTACCAAAGGTTAATCTAAACGATCATGAACGAATCCGCAAGCGCACAGATAAACCATTGTAGCATTTCCCTAATGAAGGAGAATATTCCAAGGGTATCGTATCTGTGGAAGGCAATGGTGGATATCATAGACTTATGCTTTTGCACTAAATGTAAACCAAGAGATAGATATAGGAAACAACAAACTCAAAGGCAGGGGTAAGATAAAGATATAAAGGGTAGTGTGACACACACTCAGATCTACCTCTACTCTGGCACACTACGGCTTAGGGGGAACATACGAGTTAGCTCTAGGTTCTAATGTACTAAACATACAAAGCTAGAAGATACAAGAGATAGGCATGAGCATTGCATGAGAGGGTAAGGTTCAGCACCCAGGAACAAACGAGGAGCTAGCCCGCGATGACCAGCACTCTGCGAAACTAGACTTTAGACTCCTACAGCAAGTACCCCAGCGTGGAGGGTTCCAAAGGGTCCAACAGCTTCACCACTGCGGCCTACCTCTATCGTTACGGGGGTATGCTCATAACTAACGTAGCCACACAACCCAGGCACCATGCCTACATTGCTGCTAGACTTCACTCGGCCCGGGCTATTGTGACCCAAGGTGAGAGCCACCAGAAGACTGGTCAACTTAGACCGAGTACCGTAGCTTGAACACAAACCTCAGGCAACACTCTCATGCCATCTAACAAGATCAACCAAGGCTAGACATACAAACGGATATGAACTCTCTTATGTCTAGTCAATAAGATCAAAGGGTCGTGTTCGTGAAGAACACGAGCCTCTAACTCATGAACAAACACATAAGGAATGAGTTTATCATCCTTCAAGTGGATCAAAAGGTAGTGTTCATGAAGAACACAAGCCTCTAAATGATGAACTAAGGATGAACTCAAGAACATATCAAGCATATGATCTACCATGACTTTATATGAAATAGCTGAATAACTGAAGTAAATCAAAGTCATACAACGAAATAAAGATAAAAGAGAACTCATACCTAGACTCCAAAGTGGACTTGGAACCTAAAGAACAGCTACTCTAGCCTACCCCCTAGCCTTGGACACTAAAAGTGAGAGGAGAATGAGACAGTGGTGTGTGAGAAATGGGAGCCCCACCCCTTCTATTTATAGGCAAGGAGGAGGCTTGCTTCGGGGCTCAAACTCCGCCAAAACACCCGGGAATGAGGTAAGTGACCAATGAGCAACCAACATGTGGAAGGCCGGGATGAACCGACCCTAGGTCGGTTCGGCCGATCCTAGGGTCGACCGAACCCCTAGGGCGGCCATCTTGGCCGTGCTTCCTCCAGGTGGCTGACTAGTGGGCCCTTTGATCCTTCCCCGGTGCATGGCTTGATTTGGTATCCGAGGTGGGCCCCTTTATCCATGTGAAGTCCATGAGGCGCTCTCTGATTCATCGGTGAGTGCCTCCCTTGGATCAATGATGTGGAATGCCATGTGTTTCCTTGGTGGCAGCCACCTCCTCAGCTGAGTTGACATGGTTTCTCCATAGAAGGTGGATTTCCATCGCTTTTATTGGGTATTTCACCTACATACAAATAATCTCGAAGGACAAGTGGAACTACATTATTCATACCAAAATGCAAGTAAATAATGCATATGCCTCCATTTATGTGAGAATATTGAGGGCTAAAAGTAGTACTTAACAGCCGTCAACAAACTCCCCCAAGCTAACCTCTTGCTCGTCTCGAATCAAGACATTAGGGACTTAGGTTGGTTGATCAGGAGTTGCTACAATGTTGTATTCTCAACTTATGGCAAACATACAACTAAGTATTCTACCAAGAGTTGAACAAGTTGGCAATGTTCTTACCTTTCACCTGACGACGCGGGGCATATAGCTTCACCTGCGTTAGGCAGTTGAGAGACAGAATGGTTATATAGCAAATGCATAACACTCATACCTTGATCAGCTATCAATCCGGATGTTTTGCAAATTTTTCAAAAGAAAATCAGAGTTCCTCAGATGATACTCTCGGATCGCTCAAAGGTGTATGGTTCCTCACCAAGGCATCAATACTGCCTTTCTTCACATCCTACTCCTAATAGGCTTATGTGGAGCTGTAGGTAGGGAAGAAATGTGGCATACTTGTGTCTCATATTTTGCTAAGTCAAAGACCGGATCCTTGGAAGAAACAACATACATCCTGGTCAAGATGTGCAATGTGTGTGATGGATATGAGCATGGCAAGGTGGATACTAAGCCCGGAAATGGGTGCTAGATATTACCATGCTTTATATGAGGAATGAGGGATTGATGGTAAGGTGGACTCTAGCCCTGGAGTAGGTACTAGTTATTACCATCTATATGGCGGAACTCTTTCTCTTGCACATATCAATCCCTTTTTCTCCTTTAGAAATTTTTCGAGACTTGGGCTAGCTCTCTTTATTTTATTTTTTTGCCATGCTTTTGAGCATGCTTTTCTTTTTCACTTTCTGTTTCTTCTCTCTTTTTTTAGCTAGCCCTTTCTCTCTATCGAGAGGGATGAATGATACAAAGATACATAGAGTTTTATTTGTGGAAGAATGCATGAGCAAATGGAACAAGTGATGAATGCTAACTTCCAGTGTAGAAGTTTAGCATGAATGTGTACGTGATCCTGATCAGGGGAGTATGAGTTCTGACAAGGGTCATAACAATTTGACAAAGCTCAATGAGAGAACATGCTACATATGTGGAGGCTAAGAACTAAAATCTGCATATGTCTTTGGGTAGGAAATGCTCATCATTGAGGAACTCATCATGTTTTGATTTTTCAAAAAGAAAAACTCCAGATGTCAAGCATCACTAAGCACAAGATCATAGCACTCGATTGTACCATATCATGTCTCACAACAACTTTGGTAAGGATCATGCTTTCTGCTAACCACAGTTTTCACGCTAAGGGTTGAACATGCAAGCCAACAAACTCAAAACTTAGGTAGGATACAAAGTTGTAAGCAAGACATACGAGAAGAACAAACAGAGCAACTATTCATCATTTCAACCATAGAGGCAAAGCATTCTTACTATGCATATCAAAGCAAACTAAGCAAATGATGATGATGAAAGCAAATAAATCTTTTTGGTCTTTTTAATTTTGCAGATTTTTTTTGGGTTTTCATTTATAAGGTATTCTGAAAATAAAGGAAGATACAAGTTACCTCAGGATGGGGGTCCTCCCCCAAGCTAGCTTCAGGCTCACTGCGGAGGAGGGAAGAAGAATCCCTGACTCACGTAGTAAGCCCTCTGCTCCTCCATGTGTCGCTGCTGAGCCTGTTGCATGGCTTCGATCCTTTCACCATCCTGACGCTGCCACGCTGAGGTAGACTCGACATGGGTGTTCAGCGTCTCCTCCAATCCCGTGACCTAGACGGTGGGCTCTCTCATCTGCTGCGTGAGCTGAGCATCGCGTGCAGAGGCGGAGGAGTGCCACCGGAAGGACGAAGACGGAGGTGGACCACCAGAGCTGGAACTAGTGGGTGTAGCCCACTGAGCGCTGCTCGCACTTGCCCAAGCCGCACCACTCGCACTCGGATGGTAAGCGGGCTGATCCCAACCAGGCGCATATCCAGGGGTAACCCCGAACATGTACCCCGTAGGGGCCCCTCCTGCCACCGGTGGTGTGGCAGGCTGTGGCTGTGGTGGTGGCCGTGACTGCTGCTGCTGCATGTGTGCTCTCTTAGTCACGCTTCTGGTGGACCTGCCTAAAACACTAGCACGACGGCTTTCCTCTTCTGTAACAAGGGGAATGGTTAGTGACTCCGAGCTATACAATTGAAACCCCGGGTTAGGTAACGGGATTTGATTTGCATAACCCGGAAAGAAGAAAGTCAAAGAATCATTTGAGCCTCTCTTAGGTATATGCCCTTGGACCAAGTATGCCTCATCAATGAGAACTCAGAGCATCCCAATGAAGGGTACGGGATTCCCTCTAAGAACCCCGAGTCGGAGAGCAATACGAGTCACCAAAGACGTACACTCAATAGGACTTATCATCTTGAAATTCATCAGCCACTGCCGAATCATAGCTTTTACAGGAGAGACCTTGATCTTGTTAATAGCGGCGTATAATAACATCATCTCATCACTGCGCACGGGCCGAACATCCTCTCATGGAAAGAGAGTAATGGCGAGCCACTTGTGCCACAAACGGAGAGTGGGATGCATAATATCATTGCACCGAGGCACAAACTTGTCACTGTAAATGAGACCAGAGATGTCTGCCCAGAAAGAGTCTCGAACAAAACCCTCACAAGCCTTCTTCAAAGAAACAGCACAACAAGGACTAAAACCAAGAAGACGACTAAGATCCTTCCAAGAAACACGATAATTGGTCCCAAAAAGACGAAACTGAATGCCATCCTGAATCTTGGTAAGAGAGCAAAGAAACTGGATGGTGAGGGGCCGAGAGCCAAGCTCTGTAACCGGTGCAAACTCCTCCCAACCAAGAGCATGCCAAATGGAAGCGAACTCGAGATTCATACCTGTTTTCTCCATGAGAGCCGGGTCGAAGTCCCGGGTTTGGGCGAAGACTCGGTCCTTTAGGAGAGCATAGGCTTGATCCTCTCGAGCACCCCGCAAGCTGAGGTAGAGGGTGTCATTGACGACCTCATCCGCTGCTTGTGGCTCGGCTTGCTCTTCTTCATAATCCATCGTCGATGGGCTCGGCGTCGGCTCGACGGGAACGGATGAACTCGCGCTTGCCCGCGAACGGGAGCGTGTCACCCTCTAGAGAGTGTTCGCCGCCCAATTCATGCTAGCACAACAACAAAGGACAACAAGAGCAACTCGGTGATGGATGAGTGAAATCGAATAAAATTCTTACCGACCTTGCTCCACCAATAGCAATACTTTCAGCAACACAATAGCAAGAAATCCAAGAAAACCAAGAGAGCAAGGAGTAGAGAGGGGAGGTGTGAGTGAAATGAGTTGATTGGGTGATGAACACCCCCTCTCGGGTCCAATTTATAGAGCAATGGGGGCACAACGGCTAGATTCCGACCAGGGGCAACGGCTACTAGCCGTTGACGCCGGTGGGACCCGAGAGCAATTGCTCCCAGGTCGGCCGAACCAGGGGTCGGACGAACCATGGTGGGCCCACCTGGCAGCCCCCTTTGGCCAGATGCCTCCCAACGGCTATATGAGAATATGCCTGGGTGCCTCGACCAAAGTTTTCTCCAGAAATTGTCCAAATGATTTTCTAAGGTTTTCAAACTCAGAAATCATTTTTAGAAATTTTATTTTGAAAAAGGGAAAAGGGCTAGATAAATCTAGCATGCAGATGCAAGGTTTTGTGAAAAATCAAATATGCAATTTTGGAAATAAAATTTTGGAAAGGGAAATATGAGATAAATACCAGCTTTAACCTTTTTGGTAGAAAGAACCCATCATTTTTAGTCCGACGAGTTGGACTCTCCTCAACAGTTAATTCCACGCAGCACCTCACTCCTGAGAAGTAGAGGGTGGTGCCTTCTCAATCTTCCGCCATTCCTTCTGAATTTTCTTTTGTTTCTTTGACGGAGATTTCTTCTTTGGGGATGAAGGCTCCGTCCTTCCCCCAAGCTGCTCAACACTCTCATGCCATCTAACAAAATCAACCAAGGCTAGACATACGAACGGATATGAACTCTCTTATGTCTAGTCAATAAGATCAAAGGGTCGTGTTCGTGAAGAACACGAGCCTCTAACTCATGAACAAACACATAAGGAATGAGTTTATCATCCTTCAAGTGGATCAAAAGGTAGTGTTCATGAAGAACACAGGTCTCTAAATGATGAACTCAAGAACATATCAAGCATATGATCTACCATGACTTTATATGAAATAGCTGAATAACTGAAGTAGATCAAAGTCATACAATGAAATAAAGATAAAAGAGAACTCATACCTAGACACCAAAGTGGACTTGGAACCTAAAGAACAACTACTCTAGCCTACCCCCTAGCCTTGGAAACTAAAAGTGAGAGGAGAATGAGAGAGTGGTGTGTGAGAAATGGGAGCCCCTCCCCTTCTATTTATAGGCAAGGAGGAGGCTTGCTTCGGGGCTCAAACTCGACCAAAACACCCGGGAGTGAGGTAAGTGACCAATGAGCAACCAACACGTGGAAGGCCGGGATGAACCGACCCTAGGTCGGTTCGGTCGATCCTAGGGTTGGCTGAACCCCTAGGGCGGCCATCTCGGCCATGCTTCCTCCAGGTGTTTGACTAGTGGGCCCTTTGATCCTTCCCCGGTGCATGACTTGATTTGGTATCCGAGGTGGGCCGCTTGATCCATGTGAAGTCCATGTGGTGCTCTCTGATTCGTCGGTGAGTGCCTCCCTTGGATCAATGACGTGGAATGCCATGTGTTTCCTTGGTGGCAGCCACCTCCTCAGCTGAGTTGGCATGGTTTCTCCATAGAAGGTGGGTTTCCATCTCTTTTAATGGGTATTTCACCTACATACAAATAATCTCCAAGGACAAGTGGAACTACATTATTCATACCAAAATGCAAGTAAATAATGCATATGCCTCCATTTATGTGAGAATATTGAGGGCTGAAAGTAGTACTTAACAACCGTCAACACCAATATCTTTGGGCTAAAAAGAAGCAACAAATGCAGAATAAGCGAAATGAGAATGCCTTTATGACTTGGACCGTGTAGTGCGTTCATGAATGTCACTTATGATCGACGAAGGTGGGTGATCCACCTGTACACACCGGGAAGCCTCACGTCTAGAGACCACCTTCCCCTCAACAGCAGCATCCACTAGAACAGCCTCAGTCGTTGTCGGTGTAGGTGAAGGACCATACTCGATCATAGTCGTCGTAGTGGAAGTAGCATGTACACTGCCAGCTGCGGGAGCACCACCACCATCATCTTCTTCACCATCTTACTTCACTTCCTCCTCAAAGATCTCCTCGCCAAACTCCTCATCACCTGCACAATCAAATAACAAAGAGCTACATGGATGTGTCTCGTCAAAGGTAACCTCGCAAGTCTCCATGATTTGGTTAGTTTCCAAATTGAGCACACGAAATGCTCTAGAGTGAGAAGCATAACCAAAGAAAATACCATCAACAGACCTAGCCTCAAACTTATCCAACTTTCTGCCTTTCTTAAGAATGAAACACTTGCAACCGAAGACATGAAAGTGACTCACCTTGGGTACTCGCCCATGCATCAGCTCATAGCAGGTTTTCTTCTTGAAAGCTCGGAGGAAAATCCCGTTCGACACATAGCATGCAGTATTCATCGCCTCAGCCCAATACCTCCTAGGAGTCCTGTGGTCATCGAGCATCATCCTAGCCATCTCACACAGGGTCTGATTCTACCTTTCCACAACACCATTCTGACGAGGGGTTTACAGAGTCGAAACATGATGCTCAAGACCAAGACCACGACAAAAGGTCTCAAAACGTGAGTTCCTGAATTCTGTGCCATTGTCACTGCGTATAGCTCTAATGGCATCCCCATGTCTCTCGTTCTTCAATGTCAAGATTAGGTCTCGAACAAAACCAAACGTCTCACCCTTATCCTCCAAGAAAAACACCCAGGCATATCGAGAGTAATCGTCCACAACCACAAGGACATACCAGTTCCCACCTACCGAGCAAACTCGAGCTGGCCCAAAAAGGTCCATATGCAACAGCTCTGTCGGATGTTCTATCAAGATAGCAGTCAGGGTTGGATGGGGAGTGGCTACCATCTTGTGATGCCTACAAGGCGCACAAACCAAATCCTTCTCAAAATGCAACTTGGGAAATCCTCGGACAAGATCCAGCGCACTCAAGCGGGAGAGCAGCTCAAAGCTCAAGTGCCCCAACCTCTTATGCCACCTCCACAACTCGAAAGAAGGACCAGCAACCAAACACCTCGGGGGACCAAAAGACTGAGAAAAATCAGCACAAAAGATCTGTCCCTCGGGCACGATCGTACAAACAAGATCGCCACGAGGGTCAAGAACACGAGAAGCCCCCAACTTAAAATGCACCTCATAACCCTGGTCTAGTAACTGAGATACTAATAATAGGTTATACGCAAGTGACCTGACCAGAGCCACACGCTTTAAGGTCACCAAGCTGCTCACCTTAACCTCACCTTCTGAAAGCACCCGTCCTCATCCATTATCCCCAAAAGTGATGTACACCTTAGACACTGCCGGGGTGAGGTTGGAGAACCACCCCTTGACTCCGGTCATGTGTCGTGAATAACCGGAGTCAATCAAACAAACGTTCTCCATGCCTCCCACTTGCAAATAAAAAACGAGAACGAGAATGAGCAAGCGACTCAACACTAGGGTTAGCACAAAAAGAGTTAAACCAGTGTCGAGCCATTTGCTGAAAAGTGGGGTTAGCAACATCCATTCTATCATGTCCAAAGCTACAACCACCACGCTGAACCACCTCACGTCTCGCTGAAGGAGAACGACCACCACGAAAGGGAAAGCGTGGCTCGTAGCCCCTCTGAGACCCAAAGCTGTGATGCTCTATCCCATCCCCATATCGATCACGAGGTGGAGAACTGTGACAGAACCGCTCAAATTAATTGCCAATTACCGCATAAACCATCCACTTGGTCATTATGCATTAAAAAGGAGTTAACCTATCGAGTCTGTCGGGTCAAGCCCGGTAAATCACATACAACAAAGGATCGAACGTTGTACATCAAAACTCACACGAAGGCGAGTCCAGAGATAAACAAGTCACTAATTATTACATTATGTATAACAAAGGTTCATTATTACAAACCAAGTCTGTTGCATAAGGTAAATAGTTCAGAGTTCGAAACACAGCGGAAATAAAATACTAACGATATAAGCAACATCACGCGAGGCCATCCATGATATCACTAAGCACAGTCATCCTTCCACTCAACTTCCCAACCGGGTGGGAGAGAACCAGGACACGGGAAACCATCATCATTCAAATCATTACCTTAAAGCATCAACAAAAGCAAGGCTGAGTATACTAATACTCAGTAAGACTTAATCGTCGGATGATGGAAAATCACCAACTCTCTAGACATGCAAAGCTTTTTGGCTAGTGGGTTCCTTTTGCTGAAAAGCAACAAAGAGTAGGTCCTTACTTTCAAGTTTTAGCTCAAGGTTCTAGTTGATTAACCATTCTAAGTTTGCTTACTACATCAAGCAAAGTTGTATAATACAATTAAGCATACATCCAAATTACTTCTCACTTCCATCATTAAAGAGACGTAGAGTGAATGGTTAAGCAATCTCATATAATGGTGAGAGACCGACGATCGATCGATTAATAACCTTGCAAGGTGGACCTAAACATACAGGAGAATGCACACCCGAAAACAGACAACTAGAAACCAAAAGGGGTGGGGTATGCACCAACCAGGTGGTACCCGTCAATCCTCGGTTTGGGAACAGGGGCTACAGTCCTCGTTACAAGGTTTACTCGCCACGGACCTCGCCCGGCCAGGTTCACTCATGCACCACAATTAAGCTACAGCAGGGGCCGAACCCAAGAGTAGTAGCACTAAAGTTCCCTTAATGTGCCAATCAGGTACTAGGCTTACCGGTCCCATTCCCGACAAATGTTTAGTACGTTCAAATGCTTAACCAAAGACATCTACTGGCCGGATCCCATCCCATGCTCTTACCACATGAGCATATCCATTTAACAAGATCTTATGATTCCAACATAAGAAACCTATAGCTCGCGAGTGACAAACATCACTCGACTTTTACCATGTCCTTAAAGCATGGCAACTAGCGACCTATCATGCTAGTATTTGAGGATAGGAACCTAGGATCAAGCATCTATGGTTTCAATTCAACTCCAGAAACTTAAATGCACAAACATAATTGCATAAGTTGGAAAAACTAGATTATGCTCCGGGGCTTACCTTCACTAGCAAAGTTAGTGGTTAAGTTTTCCGAACTTTGGTTCGTTTCTTGCTGCAATTCCACCACATTCACTTCTCCTTCAGCTAGCTGTCCCTCGGATTCCAGCACCAACTCGTAGTTCTCGTCCGATAGTTCTCGATATGCATATGCATAACTTCAATTACACAAATTTAAGAATTAAAAGCACTTCTGAAATTATAGGCAAACATGGAGTGTATTGTTGGCCACATTCACCTAGATAAGGTTTTATTAAACTTCTCTTTTCAAAAGAAAAGTGGTTGTGGGAAACATTATTCTTATTTGATGGTGATTATGTGCACATTTAAATTAATTAATTAATTTCACTTCACCAAAGTAAAGGTGTTGTTCAGGGTGTATTTTGGTGAAGCTTTGTTATTCAAATTTAAGGTTCATCAAATCTGATCTTGATTTTCTTTTTATTCCACTTATTGAGCTTGATTTAGTTCAAAAATTATTTCTGGATAAACTACACACAAAAAGACAGAGAGAAATTTTGTACAAGCACATGGTATGGTAACAAAGCTACTGAACAAAACTTGCATTAAACTAAGCTATATGCTGCTCATGAAAAAACTATCAAGTACTACCTAGTATAAACATGATTAAATTATACAGAGATATCTACACATGTTCTAGCATCGAGAATTTACACAGAGAAACAACATGGCATAACTGACATACTCATAAATTATCATGGCTAGAAACATCCTACAACATGCTTGATCAATATAACTCATAATTAAACCATAAATTAATTCGAGCTAGCTAAACATGTCAAAAGCTATTCATCTATTTATCATAACTGACCCTAGTCATAAGTAGGCTACTACAAAAATATCAACCCTATTTCCAGAGCTAAAATATTTAAAACTAAACAGGAACATAAATGCTCACATATATCAAAATACATTATAACTGTAGATATATAAAATATCTATGTGCCATTTTTCTACACAAGAACAAGCATGGCCATAATAGCAACATATCCAAAATTCACATGCAAATCAGCTCTGGTTTTTAAATTATTTCAAATCTAGCCAAACTGATCATTTCAAAATAATTCTAAAACGAAGCAATAAAAGCATATACATCCTTTCTACAAAAGATAGTACTCATCACAAGGATTCCAGAACAGTTGAGTTTGCATTTTTCCAATTGTTCTGTGATTTGTTATGTATTTTACAAGTTTCAGCATTTGGAATCCAGATCTGAAGTTACAGTTTACTAAAAGGTCCTCAGATTTCGCAGGTAGCTCCTCAGAGCGAAAACTTGAATTACAATCGGGTCCCTGGCACCATGGCCGGCGGAGGGAGCTCGATTCCGACGAGGGGAAAGGCCGGGCTTGGCAGGGAATCTAGACCTGATTTGCATGTGAATTTTGGATATGTTCCTAGGGTTTCATTCCGGGGCTTGGAAGGATCGGAGAAGGAGCCGGCAACGGGAATTGGCGACGCTGTGGATCTGAGGCCGCACGAGCTTCAGCTCCGGCGTGCGTGCTCGCAGTCGAGGCGAGCTGGTGGCTTGGGCGTCTCTAGCGGAGCTATGGGGAAGCCGTGGTGAGGTCAAGTGGCGGTGGTGAGGCGCGGAAGGTGGAGCTCGCCTGGCGGGGTCTAATGGCGGCCGACAGAGGCGTGCGCGGCGCGTCTGGTGTTCCTAGGCACTGCCTTTGCGGGCCGAGGGGCAAGACGAGGGAGAACGCTTCACTGCGAAGCTTGACAGCTGGGTAGCCAGCTGGTAGGGGAGGGTGACGTGTCAGGCGCGAGAAGGGGTAGTGCGGCACGTGGCGGAGGTGCGCGCAGCTAGGTGGACGCGACCGAACTGGGAAGGGGGTTTTTGGCGGCGACGTGGCGTGCGGGAGAGCGGCCGTGCCGAGGGGACAGGAGGGCCGTCGATCCTCGGCGTGCATGCCAGGTGGCGCTGTTTGTGGCGCGCGGACTCAGACGACAGTCGGCGCTCTGGAGCTTGCCGGCGCGCGTGGGAGCAACGATCAGCGCACCTTTGACTGATCAAAACTCCAAATTTTCGAACTAAACTTTAGAATCTCCAAAAACAAAAGTTGTAGATTGAAGTACCAGCTACAACTTTTACAAAGGGAGACATATGTTTTGAGCAACGGTTTGTTAGGGAACGCACATCAAATTTGGCAGAACTCTCGGCTCGGTTTACTGTTCAAAACAGCTTTAAGCAAGTTTTTGGGCATCTTCCACTTAGAATTTGAAATGCCACTCTACATATGAAATGTGTTCCCAGAAAAACTGCACAACTTTTATATTGACGGAATTTGAAGTTCTTAGGAAGACTTTAAAGATATGGCCAAAGTTCTAGAGAAAGGTATAGAGCCTTAAGGGTTTGACAATTTTTAGAAGGGGTTTGACTCTGTTTTCGAGGGCTTTCCACTCAAAATCTTGAATGCCATCAATTGACAAAGTTGTGTTCTTGGAGATAACACACACTTTTCATATTGACCGATTTTCAAGTGACTATACAAAATTTGAGATATGGTCAAGCCAATAGAAAGAGGTTCTCCGCCTTTAGGGCTTAACTCTCTTAACTAGGGCTTAACCGCTTTGATTAATTAAAGTAAACACCAGGGGTGTTATAGCCTACCCCTTAAACAGAATCTTGTCCCAAGATTCAACAACAAGATTAGATGAAATTCTTCAGGGTAAGATAAAGGGTTACAGTAGAAAACTAGCAGAGCAAGGCTAAACTCTTCAAGATCTAAAGCTCAGAGATGATAACGGATACATGGTCTTCCTCACACACTTTTACGTCGCTCATGAGGAAGCGGGCGTTGCTGTACACATGAAAAGCTAAAAACAGCATAGCAAAGGCGCAAAACAGATGAACACTATCGCTATGTCCTAGCACTCTGAATCACACGTCTCGAGAAAACGATCCATAGTTGGTGATGTGCGATTTGGCTTCCTCTTGTGGCTTTCTTCTCGAGCTTATTCTTTGTGATGTTGGCACCAAACTTTCAGTGGACGAGCTTCAAGGAAAGGCTTGGACTGACACCGATAGATGGAGGAGCTTGACTCTTCTTCACATTGCTGGGGAAGCTGGAGGAAAATCTTAATCGACAAGGAATGTCGTAAGCGGCAAAAATGGTCGGTGTACGCTCAAAGAAATAGCTGGAGAGAAGGGAGGGCGGCGGGAGGTGGTGGTTCAAGTGGATGGAACTCTGAGCAGTGAGAGTCGACGGGGAGGTGCTCCTTTTATTGATGCTCACCGTGGTGTGGTGGCGGTGGTGCTCACACCACTTGGGTAGGGGCCGACGGCAAGGAGGTGTGGTGGCGGCATGTGGCACGGTAGTGGCCGGCATCGGGATGTAACATCCCTGATGTTTAGATAAGCTAAGTACCTCAATTAGTTTTGTTAATCAAGTATAAGTAGTGCTAAAGCATGTTTAAGTTAGTATTGAGCAATTTTGCAAAAGAAACCCTAGTCAAATTTTCAAATTTTGGTCGTCAAACCCCTTAAGAGCTCTAGAAGGCTGAAATGGTTTTCTTGCACGTTCTCCAAATTTCACTATAGAACTTCAATTTCTGCCAATATAAAAGTTTTTTGTTGTTTCCGGGGACACAACTTTCATAATGGCGGACATTCAAATTTTGAGTGCAAATTTGCCAAAAACAGGGTTGAACTCCTTGTGAACAGTAATCCAGGGCCAAGATTTTCTGCAAGTTCATCACGTTTTTCCCATCAAACCAAACATCAAAACATAGGTCACCCTTTGTAAAAGTTGTAGTGCTAGAGCTCCTCTACAACTTTTATATATGGAGATTTTCGAGTTACATGCAAAAATATTGAGTTCCTTATTTTTGAAGAGGGTCAAATGGAATACGGCGGGCGCCAGCCGCTGGTCGGCCGCGCGCCGCGCGTTGTTCGCACGCGCGCATGCGTGCCAGAACTCGACGTGCCATGTGTCGGGTCCTCTTTTCTCCGGCGTACGGAGCCTCGCAGACTCCGTGGTGGACCGCACTCGAGCCGTGGGGCCTCCGCCCGACACCTTGGTCCTGCACTGCGCCCACCATGCACGCGCGTCGGTTCGCCGCCACACGCAGCGTGCGTCGGGTGCCAGCTGCGCGGGCGTGTGTGTGTGCGTGCCCGGCGGCTTGTGCGAGGGATAAAAATGAGAGAGAGAGAGAGAGACGAGCCGACGCTGGTTTCCTCGTCGTCCTCGTCGAACTCGTCGCCTGCTCGACACCACACTCTGCTGTCCTCTGTTTTCTGCCGCCGCACGCCATAGTCGCCGCCGCCGCAGCTCCTCCTCCGGCCATCCTCGCGGCCTTCTCTCTACTCTCACGCATCCTCCTGGTAATCCTCGAAGTCGCGCCGTCTCATTTCGTTCCCCATGCCGCACCGTCGCCGGCCAGTGGCAGCCGCGGCAGGCGCTCCAAGCCTGCCCCGCCGCCAGCGCCCGGCGCCGCCGCCTCTGGCCCGGAGTCCACCGTACACCCCCTAGGTGCGCATTGGCCCCCGGGGCTGCTTCCCGGCCACATTTGGCCGCAAACTGCCGCCGGCGATTTCCCCTTCGCCGGTGGGACCCAATTGCAAGAATTTCATTATTTCTAGGGTGTTTTTCGGGAAATAAGGACCTCTGTGTAATTCTGAAAAATTATTTCAAGGGTCTGTCTGTAAAAGCCTTTTTAGGTTTTAGCTACAACTTTGAAAATCCACTAAAAATCGTAGAAAACTCAGAAAAATATAAATCCAATTGTGTTGGGTTCTGTGTGGGTCGACCTACAGTTCCTAGACTGGTTGTATAGTGTTTTTCTGTATAAATTTGAAATGAAAATTAAAACTCATTTTAATGTACTTTTGTTGTAGTGCAAAATTTACTCATGCCATGGAGATGAAATTTGGATATTTTATTCTTTATGCCATGTTTAGATCTGTGACCAAATTTAAGACATGTTTGACGTGTAGATTTGTAGTTATGATTTTTGTAAGCTTTATGTTAGGTTAAGCTTGATGCTTTTTATAGTCCCCTCAAGAAATATTTTGTTTAAGAACCAACGCACCCTAGGTCTTTGTCATGAGGAATAGCACCCTTGGTAAAATAATTATGATTTTAGGAATTTGTTTGAATGATGTTTTGTACTTAATCTTGTGTAGGTTGTTAAATTGATAACTTGAAAAATAATGTAGATCTACTTTTGTAAATTGGTCAGGACCTTAAATTTGACATTAAAGAACCTGTAGGAAAAATTTGAGGTCAAACAGGTTAGTAAATCTTTTTGTAGGATTTAAGGAAGTTAAGCTAGGGTGAAATTTGTCTTTTTCATATAAATTAATTTATATGTGATCTGGAGCTGATTTTTGGTATCCAAGCTTAGTTTAGTCATATGTTGCTATGTATAAAATTCTAGGACAGTTGGAGTTATATTTCAATTAATATGAATTTTGGATGAAAGGCTAGCTAGAAATTGAATAAATATGTTTATCCTTATTATTTAAGTTTAATTAAATATTTCATGTTTAGTTCCTGTTTATAAGCATTTGAACACACCCCCATACTGTTTGGTGAAGTTAAGTAATTTAATTTGCTTAGATGTGCACACAATCACCATCAAAATAGCTTTTAGTTAACCATCACACCACACCAATACTTTTTGTGAGAAATAGTAGTGGTTTAGATGAATGTGGCCAACAAGAGTTGGTTTGGTGGTAATTACCCCACCCTTACCATAACCTAATGCATATGCATGTGTACGTATAGATTTACCGGACAAAACTTACACGCTCACCCAGGAGGGAGAAGGTGCTGTTGATGGAGAGGTGAACGAATTGGGTGTGCACCAAGACCTGGACCAAAGTGCAGAAGAGCCCAAGGCTATAGCTGAAGTAGAAGAAGGCAAGCACCGGAGTGCATCTAACCTTTTTCTTAAAATTCACAGCTTTACTTTTCTTATTTATGTTATGTTTTGTGCATTTAAGTTTCAGGAGTTGATTTGAAACCTAGATGCATGATCCTTAGGTTCATATGCTCTTTTACTAGTATGTTAGGTCGCTAGTGCCATGCTTTACGGACACGGTACAAGTTGAGTAATGACTCATTGCTCACAAGACATAGGTTACTTATGTTGGAATCATAAGTTGGTTAAATTGATTCGCTCATGTGGTATGAGCAATGGGTTCGGTCTCGACCGAATAGCATTGTGCTGGTTTAAGCTATTGAACATACCAAGCACTTGTAGGGAATGGGACCGGTAAGCCTAGTACCTAATGAACCAATGCGGGAACTTTATCGCTACTACTCTTGAGATGCGTCTCCCGGTTTGCTCCCGGTAGTGCAAGTGTGAGTCTGGACGTGATGTGTTGGGTGTACCAGTAAACCTTGTACTTAGGACTATGGCATCTGTTCCTAATCTGGGGAACAACGGGACTGCCTGGTCGGGGTAGACCCCGCATTTGCTTTTATTTGATTTCTTGGGTCTACCTTCTTCCGTGTGTCTTGGGTAGTACCTTGCAACGTTTATAAATCGATCGATCGTCGGTCTCTCGCCGTTATCTGAGACAGCTTAACCACTGGCTACCCCATATTGATATATGGAACATGGATTAATTTTGCTGTCTGATTAATATTGTTTACACAACTGCTTGTTTAGCTTAGGTGCTTACCTAGAATGGTTAACATACTAGAACTTGAGCGAAAAAATTGAAATTAAGGATCAACTCTTAGCTGCTTTTCGCAAAACAAACCCACCAGCCAAAAATCCTTGCATGTCTACTTGTAATTTACTTTATTTTTGTCAGGTAAGTCTTGCTGAGTATTAGTATACTCAGCCTTGCATTTGTGGTTGTTTTAAGGTAATCTCATCTGGCCTGGCTCTATTCCAGATGGTTGGGAACTTGAGTGGGAGAACGATGATGATGAGTGATATACTATAGATGGCCTCCCATGTGTATCTTCCGCTTAGTTTACTTTGCTTTGTTTAAACTCTGAACTTTTTACTTTCATGCATGAAAACCTGGTTTGTAATAATGTGACCATGTGGGCTTTTATGTAAAGTTGAACTTGTACTCTGGACCTGCCTACGTGTGGGCTTTGACATATTATCGATCCTGTTGTAAGTGATTTACTGGGCATGACCCGGCAGAGACGACAAAATAACTCTTTGTTATCACTTATTGGCCAAGTGGACCGGCTTAGGTGATAATACAGATTTATTTTGGGCGGTTCTGTCACAGCTGGTACCAGAGCAATGATATGCACCATAGTATTAAAAATACCTTAACAACTTGTTTTTGGAATAAAATTTGCCAAGAATATGAATTTTGCTAAGTGCGTAGGACGTTAAGGATTAAACTAGTCCGAGAGGCCCTAGAGGGAATTTTTGGGTTCTTTCAGGTGGCTAGTACTCTATGGTGTATTTAATCTGACTTCCAGCACATTTTATTATCTGTCAAAACTTACTTTCTCGCACAACCATACTAGTTCATCACGTTTTGCCATATGTGGTGGTGCCACAGGAAAGTCCTGTGAGGGATGGATGGGACCTATTCCAATGGGATCCCACGTCGCGTCTGCGTCTCGTCACATTTTGCCATACGTGATGTTGCCACATGGAAGTCATGTGAGGGATGGATGGGACCTATTCCAATGGGAACCCACATCGTGTCAGAGTCTTAATTAGGATGATGTCCATGCAGCGGCTTTACGCATGGATACCATTTCTATTCGTGAGTGCTGGCACGAAAGGTTCTGAATGATCTGTGATTTTCTGTAGGTACACTAACCACGGTTGTTAGGTACGGTAATTAAGAAACGAATAGCTTTCGACTAGCTATTATAGGGAGAGACGTATATATATGCCTTGCCACCGGCACTAACTTCGATTTTAAGCTTAAATGCTTGGTGAGGATTTCTAGGACGTTTTGCATCATGTTAAAAGCTACCAAAACTGAAAATCATCATAATACACTTTTTGTGTGGTCTCTTGTTGTTATATCATGCTTAAGGACCTTTCATGATAGATTGGTGAATTGTTGTGATAAGCAAAGATGTAACTAGTTGCTGTCCAAATTTTTCTAAGGATTATCTAAAAAAATTCTGACTAGGTGTTCATGAGGGAAATTGCTCATCAGCTAGTTAAGCTTCTTCCAGAAATTTAAAGCTGAAATTATGCTTAAAGCACCAAACCTAGGTCATGCTGAATTCTGTCAAAATTCTGAGCAAGGCTGAAAACTCGAATTTTTAACATATAGTTCCAAAAAGAATTTGATCAGATAATCTATAACAACAATGTTCCTTACATAGCTTAGTTTGTGCTGTAAAAATTTCATGGTCTTTGGGTTCTCAGTTTTTGAGATATGATCTTTTTAGGGAAGCTATGCCCTGCTGAAAATTTCTGGGCAATAGCACTCTGAAAATGGATCAGTTAAACCCTTTTCCAGTCTGAATTAATTCAACCATTGAATACCAAAACTGTGACACATGATGTTGTCGAGTTCTGGTTTTTCAGTTATGAATTTTTGTTCAGAACTGCCAGTTTTGCCATATAGCATGTTAAACTAATCTTTGTGGGTTCTAACATGTGTTTGTAATTATTTTACAGATGGTTGCCCCTGGTTTGGTTGCGGTGAACGCCGATGGTACGTTTGCTACTACAGGACTGCACTGGGAGGGTTTCGCCTGCATTGTGTGGGGTGCCCTTAGTGTCGTCGGCTACACCACTCCTCCCTTCTACGAGGGGTGGAGTATAATGAGCTAGGAGTACCGAGCTGCCATGTGAGAGTCACTGTGCTTCCTCACCCGGGCCACACCGAGTGGGCTGACTTGAGCATGGAGCTCTCTAGAGGCGGTGGAGTCGGCAGAATTGATGGTGCTTCACTCTCTCAGCAGTCACCGTCCGTAGGAGATGATGGCGACTCCGTTGGGGTTGGTTCCTGCTGCTCGTATGGCCAACATAGCCACACTTCTCGAGACGTGCCTCCCTTCGACACTGTACAGAGACTGGCCAGATGCTTGGGGGCTTTGTACAACCTCCAGGATCTTCGTCGAGCTCTCTCCGACGACTTGGCCACCCGTCTTTCTAGAGCTACTTGGTACCCGCTTTGGCTTGCCGGGGCCTTCATGGAGCAGCATAGTGGTTTTACACGGCTCTGCAGACTATTGTTGAGCTCCAGAGTCTGGTGCTATAGTTTCAGATCGAGCGGGGAGATCACTTGCAGCAGATTTTGGACTTCCAGCCTGGGCAGCAAGGGCTGCAAGCTCAGTTGGCTGACAGGGATGCCGAGAGGCTTGTGCACCTTCAGCACATCCAGGATTTACAGGAGCAGGTTGAGGACCTAGAGCTCGCTGCAGAGGCTATGGATGTTGAGGTAGGTTTGCTATAGCAGATGCACCCACCACTGGCTGTTGGACAGGACGAGCAGCAGGAGATCCAGCTTGAGCCTGAGGAGGTGCAGGACGTGCACGGACTTGACTAGATGAGCTAGGCACACTACCTCCACTTGCAGCACCGGACTCTCCAGCCGCTAGTGCAGGCTCCATAGGAACTTAGTCCTTAGATGATGTATTAGGACTTGACATGTACTCTTTGTTAGCCTCTTTTGTTGGTTTTTGCGGTAGGCTGACTTAGGAGTATTCTTTTGTGTATCTAGAGGCTACATAGTGACCCCATATGTAATGGTGATCCACAACGTTTGTAATCATGTAAATATGGTGGAGAATACCTTTCCGGCAGCAATTTGCCTAAGAAATGAAATGAAGAAAGTTATGGTCATTTCTGAATTTTTGCATGAATACCAAAGTTGTTCAAAACTTCATAATGGGTATGCTCACAAAAATTCAGCATTTTGGCATGTGTAGTTTGAGAAATATCGAATCTTTAGTAAGCTCCTGTTTGCTGTCAAGACTGCTAGACAGAGCTTTGGTAACTGAATTTTTCGACCCCTGTAAAAGTTGAATCTGTCCTGGAGTTATGCTGACCAAAATTCTACACTTGCTGACAAAAATTTAGAAATTTTTGACATTTGTACAGAAAGTTATGAATTTTATTCTCAGGGCTGTTATGCTGTCTAAATTCTGAAATTTCAATAGTTTGAATTTTCGTATGCATATTCTACTTGTATTATTTTGAGCAAGCTTTGAATATGTATCAAATGAGAGTTCAACTTTTTCAGATGGCTGATAATGTACATAACACCCCTGGGGGTTCTGGAGTTCATGGTGGTGGTGATCCTCCTCCACCCCCACAAATGACCCCCGATGAAGCATTTATGGCTACTCAATCTAAGGTGTGGAGGCAGATTCTTCACACCCAGAATCAGATTGCACAGAGGTTGCAGCAGCCTGTGCAGAATCATGGCCATAATCAGGATGGGGCAAATGCCGTTATGAGATATTAGCAATTCATGTCAATGAGGCCGTCTGAGTTCACTAAGGCTGAAGAGCCACTTGAGGCTGATGCCTTCATCAGGGCCCTAGAGGCCAAGTTCTCAGTGTTTGTGCTGCCATGCTTTGAGGAGAACAAGGCTGGCTTCGCCGCCCAGCAGCTTAGGGGTGAAGCTTTGATTTGGTGGGAGCACTTCAAGTCTATGCAGCCACAGGGCCACCAGATCACATGGGCTGAATTTAAAAAGGCTTTCAAAGAGCATCACATCCCAAGGGGGCTAATTGATAGGAAGATGAGAGAATTGTTGCACCTCAAACAAGGGTCTGACTTCGTATATCAGTATGCTCAGAAGTTCAATAGTCTCTGTCAGTATGGCGACTATCATGTGGATACTAATAAGAAGAAAATGGAGCGTTTCTGTGAGGGTCTTGATGGTGAGCTTTATGAGAGGCTGAACCTGATAAAGATTAACAACTATCCTGAGCTTGTTAATATGGCTATCTCTCAAGAGGACACCATGAAGAGGGCTCAACAGGATAGGAAGCAGAAATTCAATCAAGCTTCAGGCAGTGGGCAGGGAAAGAAATTCAAGTTTGTAAAGAAGAATGTGCAGGGTTCCACCCAGCCATCTTCATCTGGACGTTGGGTGATGAGGCAGTCTCAGAACAAGCCTTCTGTCAATTTCAGCTTTCGCAATACCCAACAGCAAGATCCCAAGCCCAATGCACCCCCACCTCCATGCAATAATGATGATCGTCGTTGCTATAATTGTGGACAGCTGGGGCACTATGCTAACAAGTGCACTCGCCCTAGGCAGCACAATCAGCAGAATCAGGGGCAGGGTTCTAAGTCTGGGAATCAAAGCAAGAAGCAGACTGTTCAGGTGAAGCAGGGTAGACTGAACATCACCATAGTTGTTGATCTTCCAGAGGGAGCACCAGTCTTAATGGGTACATTTTCTATCTGTGGTTGTCCAGTTACAATATTGTTTGATTCTGGTGCTACACATAGATTTATTAATGTGAAAACTATGAGCAACTTGGGTTTAAAGTGGAGTCATACAAATCAAGCCTATATGGTTGCCACACTGGGTGGAAAGGTTGCTTCACATCACGTAGTCTTAAGGGTACCGCTTGAGATAGGTAGCAAGACATTCCAAACCAATCTTGTCACATTGAGTCTGGATGGGTTAGATGTTATCCTAGGCATGAATTGGATGACTCAGCACAAAGTTATCCTGGATATTTCAGAGAGAATGATTGAAATCAATTCACCTATCGTTGGAAACTCAATTCTTTACCTTCCTCCTAGAGGCTATAAAGGCTCTTGTGCTTTCGCAGCCATAACTACTCAACTTGAGGACATTCCAGTGGTATGTGAGTACACAGATGTCTTTCCTGATGATTTGCCTAGCTTGCCACCAGACAGAGATGTCGAGTTTGTTATTGGGCTTCAGCCTGGCACAACCCCTATTTCTAAAAGATCTTATCGAATGTCACCCAAAGAACTAGCTGAATTAAAGAAACAACTTCAATAATTACTTGATAAGGGTTATATCTGTCCAAGTTCTTCTCCTTGGGGTTGTCCAGCTCTGTTTGTGAAAAAGAAAGATGGTAGCCTGAGGTTGTGTGTGGAATACCGACCTTTCAATGCGGTGACTATCAAAAACAAATATTTGTTCCCCCGCATTGATGTGCTATTTGACCAGTTGGCTGGAGCTAAGGTCTTCTCAAAGATCGATCTTCAGTCTGGCTATCATCAAATAAAAATCCGGCCTAGTGATATTCCAAAGATTGCATTCTCTACTCGCTATGGCCTATATGAATTTCTGGTCATGTTTTTGGTCTTACAAATGCACCAGCCTACTTCATGTGTCTTATGAATTCCGTATTTATGAAGGATTTGGATAAATTTGTAGTGTTTTTCATTGATGACATCCTTATTTACTCCAAGAATGAGAAAGAGCATACAGAGCATCTTCGCATGGTCTTACAACACTTGCGAGATCATAAACTCAATGCTAAGCTCTCCTAGTGTGAGTTTTGGCTGGATAGTGTAAAAGTTCTGGGGCACACTATTTCTAGTGAGGGTATATCTGTCGATCCAAGCAAAGTTCAAGAAGTAATGGATTGGCAACCTCCTAAATCAGCTCATCAAATCTGCAGCTTTCTAGGTTTGGCTGGTTATTATCGCCATTTTATCCCGGACTTCTCTAGAATTGCCAAGCCTATGACTGAGCTGTTAAAGAAAGGTGTGAAATTTGTGTGGAGTGAGGCTTGTGATAAGGCTTTCCGTAAACTAAGGGAACTTTTAACTTCAGCCACAGTGCTAGCACAGCACGACAATTCTAAGCCATATGAAGTCTATTGTGATGCTTCAGGCACGGGTCTGGGTTGCGTTCTCATGCAAGAAAATCGAGTCATTGCCTATGCCTCACGGGCGCTTTGCCCTCACGAAAAGAATGATCCCACACATGATTTAGAACTAGTAGCGGTTGTTCATGCTTTGAAAATTTGGAGGCATTACCTTATGGGAAATCGCTGCAATATCTTCATTGACCACAAAAGCCTCAAAAATATTTTCACTTAGTCTGATCTGAATATGAGGCAAAGAAGATGGTTAGAACTGATCAAAGATTATGATCTTGAGGTTCACTACCATCCTGGGAAGGCTAATGTAGTTGCAGATGCTCTTAGTCGCAAGGCTCACTGCAATTGCCTGTCAGTGGAATCTTATAGTGACACTCTACGTGAGGAATTGAGAAGGCTTAACTTGGAAATTGTAGAACAAGGAAGCCCAAATGCTATCACCGCTGAGTCTGATTTATTTGATAGAATTGTCATGGCTCAACTTCAGGATGAGGGCTTTCATTTGATAAAACAAAAATTGTTGGAAAAAGATTCTATATCTGCTTCCGTAAGGATGGGAAGAATATAGTTTGGTTTGGGCAACGTCTTGTAGTTCCGGATGATTGGGAACTTAAAAAGGAAATCTTTGATGAGTGTCATCTCTCTAAATTCTCTATCCATCCTGGAAGTAGCAAAATGTATCAAGATTTGTAAGAAAATTTTTGGTGGTCCAATATGAAGGTGGATATAGGAAAGTATGTGTTGGAATGTGATACTTGTCAAAGAATTAAAGCAAGTCATTTGAAAACTTCCGGTACTCTCCAACCTTTGCCCATACCTTCATGGATGTGGGATGACATAAGCATGGACTTTGTGTCAAGATTGCCACTCACTTCTAGAAATCATTATTCAGTCTGTGTTATTGTTGATAGATTAACAAAAACTGCTCATTTCATTCCATTCCACACCACATATGATGCCAGAGATTATGCAAGTCTTTATATTGAGCACATTGTTCGCTTGCACGGTGTTCCTAAGACTATTATTTCAGATAGAGGCTCCCTCTTTGTGTCACGTTTCTGGGAATAGTTGCATTTGTCCCTTGGCACCAAAATCATACGCGGTTCAGCTTATCGTTCTCAGACTGATGGTCAAACTGAGAGAGTGAACCAGATTCTAGAGGACATGTTGCGAGCTTGCATTATTCACTTTGATAAAAGTTGGGACAAGTGTTTGGCTTTTGCAGAATTTTCATATAACAATAGCTACCAAGCTAGCTTGAAAATGGCACCTTTTGAGGCTCATTATGGACGGAGATGTCGAACTCCCTTGAACTGGTCACAAATCGGTGAGAGGAAATTCTTTGGTCCAGCCTTAGTTAAGGATGCCCAAGAGAAAGTGAGGGTAATCAGGGAAAATTTGAGGCAGACGAGCCATTATGACAAGGGAAAGGCACCTAGGGAATATAAAGTTGGCAATTTTGTATACTTGAAAGTTTCACCAACGAAGGGTGTCCGAAGGTTCGGTGTGAAAGGGAAACTAGCTCCACGTTATATTGGCCCTTATGAGATTACTCAAGTCTATGGACCAGTAGCATATCGTATTCAGCTTCCTGAGCGATTCTCTGCCGTACACAATGTGTTTCATGTATCACAATTGAGAAGATGTGCTCATGAACCGACCAGAGAAGTGATCGAAGAAGCTAATGCTTGGATTGAACCGGACCTATTCGTTGTTGAACATCCTTTGAGAATTCTTGATGTAAAGGAAATAAAAACTCGAAGGCAATCCGTAAAGATGTATAAAATACAGTGGAGTCATCATCTTGTCGATGAAGCTACCTGGGAAACTGAACATTATATCAATGAGAATTATTCGGGTTTTCTTCAATCTAGACATCGTAAGTTTCTTCCCCTACTTTCATCTTAAGGGACGAGATTTCTCTTAAGGGGGTAGGCTGTAACATCCCTGATGTTTAGTTAAGCTAAGTTCCTTAATTAGTTTTGTTAATCAAGTATAAGTAGTGCTAAAGAAACCCTAGTCAAATTTCCAAATTTTGGTCAAACCCCTTAAGAGCTCTAGAAGGCTGAAATGGTTTTCTTGCGCGTTCTCCAAATTTCACTATAGAACTTCAAATTCTGCCAATATAAAAGTTTTTGTTGTTTCCGGGGACACAACTTTCATAATTGGCGGACATTCAAAAATTGAGTGCAAATTTGCCAAAAACAGGGTTGAACTCCACTGTGAACAGTAATCCAGGGCCGAGATTTTCTGCAAGTTCATCACGTTTTTCATGTCAAACCAAACATCAAAACATAGGTTGTCCTTTGTAAAAGTTGTAGTGCTAGAGCTCCTCTAGAACTTTTATATTTGGAGATTTTCGAGTAACATGCAAAATTATTGAGTTCCGTATTTTTGAAGAGTGTCAAATGGAATACGACGGGCGCCAGCGCTAGCCGGCCGCGCACCGCGCATCGCGCGCACACGCGCATGCGCGCCAGAACTCGCCACGCCACTTGTTGAGTCCCCTTTTCTCCGGCGTACGGAGCCTCGCGGACTCCGTGGTGGACCGCACTCGAGCCGTGGGGTCTCCGCCCGACCCCTTGGTCCTGCGCCGCACCCGCCATGCACGCGCACCGGTTCGCTGCCACACGCCGCGCGCGTCGGGTGCCAGCCGCGTGGGCGTGTGTGTGCACGTGCCCGGCGGCTTGTGCGAGGGATAAAAACAAGAGAGAGAGAGAGAGACGAGCCAACGCTGGTTTCCTTGTCATCCTCATTGAACTCGTCGCCCTGCTCAATGTCGCGCTCTGCCGTCTCCTCTGTTTTCCGTCACCGCACGCCATAGTCACCGCCACCGCAGCTCCTCCTCCGGTCGTCCTCGCGGCCTTCTCTACACTCCCACGCGTCCTCCTGGTAATCCTCGAAGCCGCGTCGTCGCCGTTCGTTCCCTAGGCCGCGCCGTCGCCAGCCAGTGGCAGTTGCGACGGGCGCTCCAAGCCTGCCCCGCCGCCTGCGCCCGACGATGCCGCCTCCGGCCCGGAGTCCACCGCACACAGCCCCCCAGGTGCGCATTGGCCCCGGGGGCTGCTTCCCGGCCATCTCCGGGGGCAAACCGCCGCCGGCGAGCTCCCCTTCGCCGGCGGGACCCAATTGCAAGAATTTCATTCATTCTAGGGTGTTTTCCGGGAACTAAGGACCTCTGTGTAGTTCTGAAAAATTATTTCAAGGGTCTGTCTGTAAAAGCCTTTTTAGGTTTAGCTGCAATTTTGAAAATCTTCTAAAAATCGTAGAAAAATCAGACAACTGTAAATCCAATTGTGTTGGGTTCTTTGTGAGTAGACCAACAGTTCCTAGAAAGGTTGTATAGTGTTTTTCTGTATAAATTTGAAATGAAAATTCAAACTCAGTTTAATGTACTTTTGTTGTAGTTCAAACTGTACTCATGATATGAAGATGAAATTTGGATATGTTATTCTTTATGCTATGTTTAGATCTGTGACCAAATTTGACACATGTTTGATGTGTAGATTTGAAGTTACGATTTTTGTAAGCTTTATGTTAGGTTAAGCTTGATGCTTTTTATAGTCCACTCATGAAATCATTTCTTTAAAGACCAACGCACCCTAGGTCTTTGTCATGAGGAATAGCACCCCTGGTAAAATAATTATGATTTTAGGAATTTGTTTGAATGATGTTTTGTATTTAATCTTGTATAGGTTGTTAAATTGATAACTTTAAAAATATGGTAGATCTACTTTTGTAAATTGGTCCGGAGCTTAAATTTGACATTAATGACGTGTAGGAAAAATTTGAGGTAAAAAAGATTAGTAAATCTTTTTGTAGGGTTTAAGGAAGTTAAGCTAGGCTGAAATTTGTGTTTTTCATATAACTTAATTTATATGTGATCTGGAGCTGATTTTTGGTATCTGAGCTTAGTTTAGTCATATGTTGCTATGTATAAAATTCTAGGACAGTTGGAGTTATATTTCAATTAATATGAATTTTGGATGAAAGGCTAGCTAGAAATTGAATAAATATGTTTATCCTTATTATTTAAGTTTAATTAAAGATTTCATGTTTAGTTCCTGTTTATAAGCATTTAAACACACCCCCGTACTGTTTGGTGAAGTTAAGTAATTTAATTTGCTTAGATGTGCACACAATCACCATCAAAATAGCTTTTAGTTAACCATCACACCACACCCAATACTTTTTGTGAGAAATAGTAGTGGTTTAGATGAATGTGGCCAACAAGAGTTAGTTTGGTGGTAATTCTCCCACCCTTACCATGACCTAATGCATATGCATGTGTACATGTAGATTTACCGGACGGTACTTACATGCTCACCCAGGAGGGAGAAGGTGCTGTTGATGGAGAGGTGAACGAATTGGGTGTGTACCAAGACCTGGACCAAAGTCCAGAAGAGTCCAAGGCTGTAGCTGAAGTAGAAGAAGGCAAGCACCGGAGTGCATCTAACCTTTTTCTTGAAATTCACAGCTTTACTTTTCTTATTTTTGTTATGTTTTGTGCATTTAAGTTTCAGGAGTTGATTTGAAACCTAGATGCATGATCCTTAGGTTCCTATGCTCTTTTACTAGTATGTTAGGTCACTAGTGCCATGCTTTAAGGACACAGTACAAGTCGAGTAATGACTCATTACTCGCGAGATATAGGTTACTTTTGTTGGAACCATAAGTTGGTTAAATTAACTCACTCATGTGGTAAGAGCAATGAGTTCGGTCTCGACTGAGTAGCATTGTGCTGGTTTAAGCTATTGAACGTACCAAGCACTTGTCGGGAATGGGACCGGTAAGCCTAGTAACTAATGAACCAGTGCGGGAACTTTATCGCTACTACTCTTGAGATGCGTCTCCCGTTTTGCTCCCGGTAGTGCAAGTGTGAGTCTGGACGTGCCGTGTTGGGCGTACCAGTAAACCATGTACTTAGGACTGTGGCATCTATTCCTAATCTGGGGAATGATGTGAACAGCCTGGTTGGGTAGACCCCTCATTTGCTTTTATTTGATTTCTTGGGGTCTACCTTCTTCCGTGTGTCTTGGGTTGTACCTTGCATGGTTTACAAATCGATCGATCGTCGGTCTCTCGCCGTTATCTGAGACGGCTTAACCACTGGCTACCCCATATTGATATATGGAACATGGATTAATTTTGCTGTCTGATTAATATTGTTTGCACAACTGCTTGTTTAGCTTAGATGCTTACCTAGAATGGTTAACATACTAGAACTTGAGCTAAAAAAATTGAAATTAAGGATCAACTCTTAGCTACTTTTGGCAAAACAAACCCAACAGCCAAAAAGCCTTGTATGTCTAGTTGTACTTTATTTTATTTTTGTGGGGTAAGTCTTGCTGAAAATTAGTATACTCAGCCTTGCATTTATTGTTGTTTTCAGGTAATCTCATCTGGCCTGGCTCTATTCCAAATTGTTGGGAACTTGAGTGGGAGAACGATGATGATGAGTGATATACTATGGATGGCCTCCCATGTGTATCTTCCGCTTAGTTTACTTTGTGTTGTTTAAACTCTGAACTTTTTACTTTCACGCATGAAAACCTGGTTTGTAATAATGTGACCATGTGGGCTTTTATGTAAAGTTGAACTTGTACTCTGGACCTGCCAACGTGTGGGCTTTGGCATATTATCGATCCTGTTGTAAGTGATTTACTGGGCATGACCCGGCAAAGACGACAAAATAACTCTTTGTTATCGCTTATTGGCCAAGTGGACCAGCTTAGGTGATAATACGGATTTATTTTGGGCAGTTCTGTCACACGGGATGCCTTGGCGAATGACAACGGTAGTGGCGTGTGTGTAGGTGAGGATCAGCTGCTGCGGTAGAAAGGTGGCAGTGCGATGGAGCGGCACAGAGCAGGCGATGCACGGATATGAAGGATGTCAAACGAGCCCTCGAAACTTTCCGTTGGTGATGGAGAGAATTGAGGAGGCAAGGATTTTTGGCCCATTCTGCATTTTTCAACCTTCCAGGAGTCACGTGATTCAGAAACTTACTCACCATTTAAAAGAAAGTAAGGTAGATCATGTGCAAATGCAAGAAGAAGTGTTGATCGTAGAGAATGCCAATTGGATAGAAACAGTTTCGGAAAAGAAACTCGTCTCTCATAGGTCCAGCATTCGCAATCGCACCATTCTAGCCATAACTCGCAACCTACACCAAAGAATGGTGTGTAACAGCTTGTCCTAGAGATTTTTCTTCAACTTTCTATCATCCAAGCCATGAAGAAATTGCAGGAGGGCTCAAATTGATAGATCTTTGGAATATCCTTCATGTGAGAGCATTTGTGAGGCTTGGTAAAACATACTTCTGATTAGAGAGTTAAACAGCTGTAGCTTTTAAAAAGAAAAGGGTTCAAGCCCACAAATCTTTAGGGGAAACTTTTTTAGATGATTAAGCATAGATTTGATATTATGGTTGCTGGCAGAAACTGATGCTAAGATAGTGGAGAAAACCATTCTTTGGCATGCGGTTTGGCTGTGTTTCAGCACACCACTTTGAAGCATAAAATTCATAACTCTCAGCTCTGAGCTCAAATAATGCTCATCTTTGGTCTGGGGATGTAAAACTTTGTGCTTCCCAAGATTGGTATTCAACTCAGAGGCAATTTCTAAGGTCATCATGGTCGAAAAATTCAAACATCACTTCTCTTTCCTGGCTGTTTTTCTGTAGGCCAAGGTTTACTGTTTCGGTCATAACTTTCAGTGTGGATCTGCAGTGATGCTGAAATTTGGTGAGCATTTAGAATATAAAATTTCAAACAACTTTGGTATACATTTCACATCCCAGAAATAGAAGGAAACTATATTAAAACTTTCATTATGAATTTGCTGCGAAAAGCTCACAGCTATCAAATGATTACGTCTAGTACGAAGTCCTTGGGCCATGCTCCCATCACCATATGGTAACAATGCAGAACATGCTATGCGAACGCATACTCAAACTGGGATATACTGAGAGTTTTCATGAACAGTGAGGAGAGCCTCACGTTCGACCCATGTCCAGAATGTTGCTCATGCAAGGGAATTACCTTGGCCGCAGTGCGAGCTACAAAGGCAGAATGTTTCCCACAAAAGTGTAGAAAACCCAACCTTGTGAAGGCAATTAGGGTGAGTCCATCCCTTGGCATCAATGTTCATAAAACTGGGATTGGGTCATCTGGAGAGAGATATATGTGAGAACCAAGATGGATTTTGGTGTCCAACAGACAGATTCCGGCAGCGATAGAGAAAGGAGTGTAACTTGAAAACCATAAACCTAGAGGTTCCCAAAATTCGCCAGAAGCTCAGTGAGGTTATAAGGCACAAGTCTCATACTCGGAGTTTGGGCTAAAACTGATGGGAGGACAGGTGATTGGACCAAAATTCAGTTTTCTGTTATCCAGAAAATTCAGCAAACAGACAGTCACCATTCTTAGCATAGCTGAAGTTTTACTTAACCAAAAATTCTGAAATTTTACCCGGTACTCATAAATGTCATGGAGTACAAAATTGGTATTCAAAGGTGGAGCTAAAAACTAGAAGAAGATAGCCAAAAGAATTAAAACTCCAGTGGCTGTCTCCCAGGAAAAACAGCAAACAGAGCTGCATTATTTTGGTCATAACACAAAATTCCTTCAACCAAAATTTCTGAAATTTTTACAGCAGATGCTTGACAAGATTTTGAGGAACCTTCATATCTAACGTTTCCTCAGAAAACACTTTCTTTGGGGTCGAAAAATTTCAGAACAGATAGGTTCACAGATTGACAGCTAGATCACTCCTTAAGAAAAAGATCATATCTTGAGTTTAGCTGATCCAGTGTTTATGAAATTTTTACAACAACTTATTTATAAAATTGGAGACAACTTTTACATAAATGGTCTCTGGGGGAAACTTCTTTTGCTAGCCCGAAAAATTCCAGACCAGCGGATCTTTCAGAAAACACTAGAAAGACCTTAAGTTATTTTGACCACAACATGGATGGAAGTGATTTCAGTTTTACTCCTCATCTTTGTTGTTCAGTTTAGAGATGTAACATGATGCATGCAACCTATCCGTCCGCACAGACAATTCCTTGTCAAAATTGAAGTTAGCGCCAGTGGCATGGCACAATATACGACTCTCCCTATAATAGCTAGTCGAATTTCAAATCGATCTTAGCACTTACGAATCGTGGTTAGTGTACCTGCAAAAAATGAACCTTCCGTGACAGCATGTCACGGAAGTGTCCCCATAGATTACCATTCACAATAGAAACGGCACCCATGCATTTAGCGCTGCATGGACAGCATCCAACCTTAGACACGCCCCTTTTTAATGGAGGGTGTCCCCCTTCGCATGTTCGTAATGCGGAATCATGCTCACGTATGACAAAACGTGGCGACATCACAACCCATGATATGTTCATTTGGAATAGAACATACCATACTTCGTATGATTTACACACGGAAAGCGCACGTATAAAACACATGGGCATCCAACCGAGAAGATAGGATCCATTGAATAGATTGCCCTATCGACCCTCGCATACTCATGATGCGGCACAACACATGTATGAAACACGTGCATTAAGATGTGCTGGAAGTTAGTTTAGATAAACCATAGATTACTAGCCACCTGAAAGAACCCAAAATCCCTCTAGGGCCTATCGGACTAGTTCATCCTTAGCATTCCTAACACATTTTTGCCAACACACCTTAATCTTGCAAGTTTTATTCCAAAAACATGTCATTAAGGGTGTATGAAGATCTATGGTGTACAAGCAAGCTCTGATGCCAGCTGTGACAGAACCGCCCAAATTAATTCCCAATTATCGCTTAAACCATCCACTTGGTCATTATGCGTTAAAAAGGAGTTAACCCGTCGAGTCTGCCGGGTCAAGCTCGGTAAATCACATACAACAAAGGATTGAACGTTATACATCAAAACTCACACGAAGGCGAGTCCAGAGATAAACAAGTCACAAAATATTACATTATGTCCAACAAAGGTTCATTATTACAATCAACTCTTTTGCATAAGGTAAATAGTTCAGAGTTCAAAACACAGCGGAAATAAAATACTAATGATATAAGCAACATCACACGAGGCCATCCATGATGTCACTAAGCACTGTCATCCACCCACTCAACTTCCCAACCGGGTAGGAGAGAACCAGGCCACAGGAAACTATCATCATTCACATCATTACCTGAAAGCATTAACAAAAGTAAGGCTGAGTATACTAATACTCAGCAAGATTTAATCGTCGGATGATGGAAAATCACCAACTCTCTAGACATGCAAAGCTTTTTGGCTAGTGGGTTCCTTTACCTGAAAAGCAACAAAAAGTACGTCCTTACTTTCATGTTTTACCTCAAGGTTCTAGTTGATTAACCATTCTAAGTTTGATGACTACATCAAGCAATGTTGTACAATACAATTAAGCATACATCCAGATTACTTCTCACTTCCATCATTAAAGGGACATAGAGTGAATGGTTAAGCAATCTCATATAATGGTGAGAGACCGATGATCGATCGATAATAACCTTGCAATGTGGACCTAAACATACGGGAAAATGCACACCCCAAAACAGACAACTAGAAACCAAAAGGGGTGGGGTATGCACCAAACAGGCAGTTCCCGTCAATCCTCAGTTTGGGAACAGGGGATACAGTCCTCGATACAAGGCTTACTGGCCACGGACCTCGCCCGGCTAGGTTCACTCATGCACCAAAATTAAGCTGCAGTAAGGGATGAACCCAAGAGTAGTAGCACTAAAGTTCTCTTGCCGTGCCAATCGGGTACTAGGCTTACAGGTCCCTTTCCCGACAAATGTTTAGTACGTTCAAACGCTTAACCAAAGACATCTACTAGCCGGAGCCCATCCTATGCTCTTACCACATGAGCATATCCATTTAACAAGATCTTATGATTCCAACATAAGAAACCTATAGCTCGCGAGTGACAAACATCACTCGACCTTTACCGTGTCCTTAAAGCATGGCAACTAGCGACCTATCATGCTAGTATTTGAGCATAGGAACCTAGGATCATGCATCTATGGTTTCAATTCAACTCCTGAAACTTAAATGCACAAACATAATTAAACATAATTGCATAAGTTGGAAAAACTAGATTATGCTCCGGGGCTTGCCTTCACTAGCTGAGGACCAGGTGTGTCCGAGGACCAGTGGAGGGTCGCTCCTTAGTGATGAGTGATTGATAAAGTTATGTGGATTGATGCTTGGCTAAGTGTGCAGGTACAGGTTGCGGTATGGCTCGTGTCGGTGCAGGTGAAGAATAAGCGCGAAAGGCCTTAGACGTGGCAGCCTCCGGGTGATGGAGAGGCAAGTAGGCTTGGTTCGATGGACCCGGTGGCCGATGGGGTCAAGTGCGAGTCGTGCGGTGCAGGACTGGCGGGCTGAAGTCGTGAACATGGGCCGGTGCAAGGTAGCGGATCGAGGCCGAAGCTTGCACGCGGGCTTTGGTGGTTTGCCCACAAAACCATCGGTGGACGGTTTCTTGGTTTGGGCCTCAAAACCAAGCCCAGAGGACCGAGGCGACGGAGACGGTGATCCGGGAGCTTTGGGAAGCTTCGAGGTGGAGGGCACGTGGCGTGACCGCGGGGTTTGCGTCGAGGTGAAGCGAAACCACGGTGGAAGCATGTTCGTCCGATGAAGACTTGACCAAAATGCCCCTGAGGGGTTATATCTTCATTTAAGCAGTAGGGGTAGCGTGGTCATTTACCTCCCTCCGATGGACTTCGTATAAATAGCGGAGAGGTGGATGGCATCTCTCTCTCTTGGACTCCAGGGCTTTCTCCCCCGGTAGATTTCTCTGAACTGCTTCTTGTTCCTCTGGATTCCTTAGGCTAGACTCTTGTACAGACTCTGACCTCTAGATGTATGGAAGCATTCGGCATTGCGGTGATCTCCTAGTCCCTTGTGATTTTCGTGTCATTTTCGAGGTTATTTTTGGGGGGTTTCGTTCTTCGCTCGATTCGTGATTTTAGGGGCGTTTCTTCACGGATTTCTTTGAGGGGATCATGGGTTGATTCCTTGCGCATCTTTGTGTGTGATCTTGACCCCTCAAACGCCGTGGAGAGCCTTCGATTCGTGCGTTTTTGGTTGGAGCCTGAGTTCATGGTGGTTGTTTGTGTGATCTGCGATTCCCGGTGATTTAGGGAGTTAGAGGTCGAGATTTTTGGGGCATAGCATCCTTGTGTGATGCATATCATCTCCCCAAAGTCTTGCCTCAAGAGCTTCAACCATTTGGGAGATCCGGTGATGAGTTCGTGGAGTTGACCTCGCGGGTCGAGCAATTTTGGTTCTATTCGTGTGCTGCGGATAGTCCGCCAGGTGCACGCGGACAGTCCGCGAGGGGTCCAGTTCGTCACAGTTTGTCGCTTGTTTGTGCGCGTTCTTGTTTCGATATGTTTCGCCCCTAGGGTTTCGTTGCAAGGGGTTTGCGGACTGTCCGCGGGGGGGTTCACGGACGGTCCGCGTGGCCGAGATTTTGGCGGACAGTCCTTGTGTCCTCCACGGACAGTCCGTATTTTCGCGGTGCGTCTCTGGTAGCTTTGGTGTTTATTTCGGATGGTCCGCGGGGTAGGCCCGGACAGTCCACCGTACACTAGCGGACAGTCCGCCCGTACCAGCCGGACAGTCCGCGCCAGGCATTTCTGGATTGTGCCAAGTGCTTTGATTCTTGTCCAGTTGCTTCCGCTCTTTGCTCCTAGGCTTGTCTTTTGTTCTTCTAAGCTTGTGTGTGCCTTATTTGGAGCTTCCTTTGTGTGCGCGAGCGTTTGGAGTGGCAATCGGGGTATAGGCCGAGTTCGACCTACGGGAAGAATTTTTATCGGCTCTCATTCACTCCCCCCCCCTCTCTGGTCGCCCTATTCGGTCCTTCAATTGGTATCAGAGCCTGTTACAGATCTTCATGATTCTAACTAGTCTTAGATCCAAAGATGGGCGATTACGGTAAGGGGTCGGGTCCTCCGCACTTTGATGGCAAGAATTACCCGATGTGGGAGAGGCGCATGGGCGCGTTTTTGCGAGGGAAGGGAACTCTTATTTGGGAGGTCACTCAGAATGATCAATATGTCATCCTAGATAGTTTTCTGCTTCCAGGATCGCGGGACATGTTTGAGGCCAACAGCAAGGCCGTTGATTACTTGTTCTGTGCTCTCTGTGCCTCGGAGTTTCGAGTGAGTGTACAGAGAGAATGTGGCCGGAAAGATTTGGCTCAAGTTGAGAAATGCTCATGTTGGCAATGCCCAAGTGCAAGCCCGTTTGTTTTCCACTTACCGGAGAGAGTACGAGAACTTCACTCATCTCCCCGGCGAGTCGACCGATGCTATGTTTCAGCATTTCACTAGCATTGTCAACAACATGAGGGCCAATGTGACAGTGCTCCCATACACGGATCATGATCAAGCTATCAAGCTTTTGCATGCCCTGGATAGGTCTGTGTGGAGTGCCAAGGTCGAGGCCATTGAGGAGTCGAGCGTGTATGATACGCTGGCGCTGGATGAGCTATTTTCCAAGCTCAGGTCTTCAGAGGTTGATCATGGCTTGAGAGCCAAGAGCGAGAGCCCCACTGATCCTCATAGTTTGGCTCTTGTCTCGGGATCACGGTCTAACGCTAACCCTGGCGGTTTCTCTTTGTCTTGTCTTGTGTCTTTGCCAGATGAGGACTTTGAGGTGCTGAGCGAGGACGATCTCGCATTGTTGAGCAAGAGGTTTGGGCGGATGTACGAGAACCGCAAGAATGCAAGGCGAAGCTCGGGGATGTGCTATCGGTGCGGGAAGCACGGGTACTTCATTGCTGAATGCCCTGAAGACATGGAGATCAAGAACGACTACAAGGGCAAGCCCAAGCACGACTACACCAAGCACCGGTCCCGGAACGACTATAAGGACAAGCACAAGGACAAGGACGAGAGAAGGAACAAGAAGGGTGGCGACTACAAGAAGAAAACCGCTCGAGCAATGGTGACCGGAGCAAGCGACATCGACTCGAGATCAAGCGATGCTTCTTCCGACTCGAGCAGCGAGGATGAGCAAGAGAAGCGCAAGGACAAGCGGCACACGGGCAAGAACTTCACCGGCCTAAGCTTCATCAGACAAGGAGGCTTTTGCGGCATGGCGCACTCCAAGAAGGGTGGGAAGCACAGCTCGGATTCGAACTCCGACCCCGATGAAGAGGTACGACAAGATCCCAACTTCTTGCTAGAGGAGAATGCTAGGCTCAATGAGTTGCTTGACAACCGTCATGATGTACTTAGAAAGACCAACAAGGAGAAGGGGGAATTTAGGTCTTTGTTTGGTGAGGCTAAGGACAAGGTAGCCGAGCTTCAATCCTTGCTTGTGAGTGTTGGGAATGAGATAGTCGCTTTGAACTCTGCTCCTGTGGTGTCTGATGAGATAGATTGTGGTGATTGTTCAGTTTTTCTTGGTGATTTGACTACCCTCAAGGAGAAGCATGCCTCTACTTTGGAGGAACTAGATGTGGTTAGGATTGAGTGTGATGAATTGAAGTCTAGGCCAGCTTTACTTGGTGCTTGTACCTCATGTCCTGTTTTGCATGCTAGGCTAGATGAGTCTCACACTAGAATTGTTTCTCTTGAGGCGACATTGAAAGCTCCTCTTCCTACATCATGTTCAACCTGTGAAATGCATGCTTTGAAAAACATGGAACTTGCACACTATGTTGATCGTCTACAGGATGAAAATGATGAATTGAGAAAAATGATGGGGTGGTTGTCTGGGCATGAGCCACAATTGAGTTTGATGTTGGCTCAGTTCAAGAGGTTTGATGGTCAGGCGTTGGAGGCTGAAAACTGTGGTGAGAAGAGTGGTGAGGGAGAAGAGAAAGCTGGAGAGATTCCCATTCCACCACATACCACACCCATGAACAAATTTGAACCCAAACCAAACCATCTCAGAAACAAGCTAGACACAAATCCTCCAGTGTTCCCCCACAAATCTGAAAACTACCAGAAACCCATCAAGTTTGTGAGCACCCAGGGGAGTGTCTTTGGTGGGAAGTCAGGAGACAAAACTGGAGAGAAGCTTGTAGAGAAGCCATAGCCTAAGCCAGTGCCAATCCGCTTCCATTGTGAGTATTGTGGGAGGGATGGGCATAAGGATGAGTTCTGTTTTCGGAGGAAGAGGGATGTGAGGTTTGCTAGGGAGATGGCAAACAAGGATAGGTACCACCTTGCTCGTGGTGTGCCTGAGCCTCGTAGAGGGCCTCTACCTAGGGGTGAGGTGTATGTGCATACAGTTCCCACTCGTGGAGGTAGAGGTGGAGGTGTGTTCCCTCAGAGAGACAGGCGTGCTGGGTTTGGGCGTGGTGAGTTGGCTCGGCGTGCTCCTTCTCGTGACCGTTACGAGTTTGGGAGGCACGATCGGAGCTTTGGGTCCCAGATGGACTACGGGCCACGTTTTCCTCCTCGTGGTGCGTGTACTCCTCCAGTGAGACGTGACAGGCCCTTTGGTGGTAGACGTGAGAGGGCTCCGCCTAGAGGTTTTGGGAGGATGGATTTTGCTAACCCTTCTTTTGAGTAAATGGCTCAGCACTGGTTTGACTCTTTTGGTACTAACCCAAGTGTTGAGTCACTTGCTCATTCTCGTCCTTGTTTTTTATTGCAGGTGGGAGCCTTGGAGAACTTTTGGTTGATCGACTCCGGTTGCTCAAGACACATGACCGGAGATCGTGGGTGGTTCTCCAACCTCACCCCGGTGAGTACGAGGGAGTACATCACTTTCGGGGACAATGGGAGAGGACGAGTGGTTGCTGAAGGTATGGTGAAGGTGAGTAGCAAGGTGACCTTAAGAAGTGTGGCCCTGGTCAAGTCACTTGGTTTTAACCTGTTGTCTGTATCTGAATTACTTGACGAATGTTTTGAGGTTCGTTTTAAGTCGGGTGCTTCTCGTGTGCTTGATTCTCGAGGTGATCTTGTCTGTACGATCGTCCCCGAGGGTCAAATCTTTCGTGTCGAGTTTTCCCAGTCTGTTGGTCCTCCTCGATGCTTTGTTGCTGGTGTTTCGGCCGAGCTTTGGAAATGGCATAGGAGGTTGGGACACTTGAGCTTTGAGTTGCTTTCCCGCTTGAGTGGTCTTGATCTTGTTCGAGGATTGCCTAAGTTGAAATTCGAGAAGGATTTGGTTTGTGCTTCTTGTCGACATGGGAAAATGGTTGCCGCTTCTCACGCCCCTTTGACTGCGGTCATGACCAAGCGACCTTGTGAGTTGTTGCACATGGATTTGGTTGAGCCAGCTCGTGTTCGCTCTGCTGGTGGGAAGTGGTATGTTCTTGTGGTTGTTGATGAATTTTCGAGGTACTCTTGGGTTTTCTTTTTGGAGGATAAGAGTGAGACATTTGGCTTTGTTCGAGACTTGATCTTGAGGTTGAAGAATGAGAGACATGGTGATGCCATTCGAGCTATACGCAGTGACAATGGCACAGAGTTTAAGGACTCTCATTTTGATGCCTTTTGCAGTGATCTTGGTCTCGATCATCAGTACTCTTCTCCATATGTCACTTGCCAGAATGGCATAGTGGAGAGGAAGAACCAGACCCTTTGTGAGATGGCCAGGACGATGCTCGATGAGCATAGGACTCCTAGGCGTTTCTAGGCCGAGGCGGTCAATACCGCTTGCTATGTCTCAAATCGCATCTTCCTTCGTGCTTTCAAGAAGAAGACCTCTTATGAGCTGATGCATGGGCGACAACCCAAGGCGAGTCACTTTAGAGCTTTTGGTTGCAAGTGTTTCATTCTTAAGAATGGCAAGCTGGATAAGTTTGAGTCTAGATGTTCGGATGGTATTTTCCTTGGTTATGCGATTCACTCTAGAGCATATCGTGTGCTTAACCTTGAGACTAACCGAATCATGGAGACTTGCGAGGTAACCTTCGACGACACACAGCCATGTAGCTCTTCTGCTTTTGAGTGTGCAGGTGACGAGGAGATTGGAGCGAGGATCTTTGAGGATGAGAAGAATGGAGATGGAGACGACGACGATGATGATGGTGGTGCTCCCGTAGCTGATCGTGTACACGCTACTTCCACTACTACGACGACGATCGAGGATGGACCATCCCCTACACCAACTACGACTGAGGCTGTTCGAGTGGAGGCTGCTGCTGAGGGGAAGGTTGTGTCCAGGCGAGAGGCTCCCCAGTGAGTACAAGTTGATCACCCATCGACGACCATCATTGGTGACCTTCATGAACGCACTACACGGTCGAGGTCAAGGAACACTTCTCATTTCGCTCACTCTGCTTTTGTCGTGTCATTTGATCCCAAAGATATTCGACACGCTTTGTCTGACAAGAATTGGGTGAATTCCATGCATGAGGAGTTGGAAAACTTTGAGAGAAACCAAGTCTGGGTGTTAGTCGATCCACCGCCAAATTGCCATCCCATACGTACCAAGTGGGTGCGGAAGAACAAAGAGGGTGAGAATGGGATGGTTGTGAGAAACAAGTCGAGGTTGGTGGCGCAGGGGTTCAACCGGAAGGAGGGGATAGACTATGAGTAAACATTTGCTCATGTGGCCCATTTGGAGGCAATAAGGATCCTTGTAGCTTTTGCCGTGGCTAAAGGGTTCAAGTTGTACCAAATGGATGTCAAGAGTGCTTTCTTGAATGGGGTGATAGAGGAAGAAGTGTATGTGAGGCAAGCCCCGGGCTTTGAGAGTGAAAAATACCCACACTGTGTATACAAACTCCAGAGAGCGCTCTATGGATTGAAACAGGCACCTAGAGCTTGGTATGGTAGGTTGAGAGGCTTTTTGCTGAGTAAGGGGTTTGTGATGGGCACAGTTGATAAGACCCTGTTTCTCCTTAAGCATGGGAATGACCTTTTGATTGTTCAGATATACGTGGATGACATAATCTTTGGTGGCTCTTCTCATGATCTTGTTGCCAGATTTGCAGATGACATGAGCAGGGAATTTGAGATGTCCATGATGGGCGAGCTGCTGTTTTTCTTGGGTCTCCAGATCAAGCAGTGCAAGGACGGGACCTTTGTACATCAGGCAAAGTAAACCAGGGACATGGTGAAGAAGTTTGGCATGAACGACTCCAAGACGCTGACTACACCGATGAGTACAACTACGGCTTTGGACGCGGACGAGGACGGCAAACCTGTGGACTAGAAGGAGTACCGGAGCATGATCGGCTCCCTCCTCTACTTGACCACGACGAGGCCAGACATACAGTTCAGTGTGTGTCTGTGCGCTCGTTTTCAGGCTTCACCGAGGACTTCACATCGGCAGGCCGTCAAGCGGATTTTCAGGTACTTGAACTATACTCCTGAGTTTGGTCTTTGGTACTCTGCCTCCTCGACACTCAGGCTTCATGGGTTTTCTGATGCGGATTTTGCTGGGTGTCGATTGGATCGCAAGTCCACTTCTGGGTGTTGTCAGTTCCTTGGTTCATCTTTGGTTTCTTGGTCATCTCGCAAGCAATCCAGTGTAGCCCAATCCACCACCGAGGCTGAGTATGTAGCTGCTGCTAGTTGTTGTTCCCAACTGCTTTGGATGACCTACACCATGAGTGATTTTGGTGAGAAATGCTCCCAGGTTCCACTTTTCTGTGACAGCACCAGTGCCATAAGCGTAGCCAAAAATCCTGTCCTCCACTCCAAAACAAAACACATAGAAGTGAGGTACCACTTTCTGAGGGACAATGTCGAGAAGGGAAACATATCTTTGTCCTATGTCCCTACCCAAGACCAGCTAGCTGACATTTTCACCAAACCGCTTGACCAAGTCACTTTCACTCGCTTGCGGGGTGAGCTTGGGGTGTGCTTTCCTTTCTAGCTGGGTCTTGGAGCTTCTCATGTATATATGTGTCATATGTTCATTTTGTTGCATTTCATTCATGCATTTTACTTTCTGTATAAAACCTGGTAGGATAGCCATCTTTGGATCACTTGAGCTAGGATTGAGCTTCTCTCATATACACTGATCACTGATGTGCTATTTGTGAGACTTGTGCATGTTTGGTAAATTGTGGATGTGAATGCTATGCTCTGGATGGTTTTGCCATATATTTGTGTTGAGATAACTTTCTTTTGATGAAAATGCTAAAATTGTGTCTCTCATGAGTAGATGCTTGTCTATGCTCAATTTGTGCTTAAATGCCTATATCATGTTTAGTTTGTGTTTGAGAATCATGTTCTCTTTGCTTGGGGTCAAAGACCTTTCTGTCATTGTAAATGTTTAGCCCTTTTGCTTGCTTGGGGAGGAGCATAAGCTTCTTTTTGCCGCAAAGGCACTTCATGTACCATGTTTAAACTTGAAAATGAAATTGGTGTATGAATTGCCTTATGCTTGAAAAATGAGCTCCGAATCATGTTTTTTATGGTTTGATATTCATATCTTGGGTGCTAAACCGTAGCATGCTTGTCTACCATGAGAAGTCTCATTTTAAGAAGTAGACACATGGCTCGGTGGCTTTAACATGACTTGAGTAGCTTGTGGGCGTTTATAATGATCTTGTGATGAGAATTTGTGATCTTGTATAAACTTTGGATGATCTAGTGTATTTATGTTCAAATTGGTATAGAGAGAATCTTGCTCATGAGATAACTATTTCTTTGTGAAAATTGCTTAAAATTGCTTTTGGCCATGTCATATGCTTATATGTCTCTACCTTCTTGATGGCAATGTGCTAGATACACCATGTCTACTTTGCTTGCTCTATGTCTCATGTGTAGCATTTTGTTGTGCTCTTTGTATATTTGAGAAGCTTGGTAGATTGGATATATGCCTTGACATGCATTTGTCATGAAAACAAGGGGAAGAGCATCATATACCTTGATTCATGCATTGTCAACAAGGCGGAGAATATACATGCAAGGGGGAGAGTTATGTATGATTTGGGGAGATTTTTCATGCATTGGAGATTTTGTAAAAAATTGGTATGCATTTGTGAGATGTGCCATGTGAGGAGAAAAATTGAGAAGAAGAGGTTGCATTTGCTCAGGGGGAGTTTGCATATGTGCAGGGGGAGCTCCTTTGTTTTTCCTGAGTTTTGTGCTTTGTGATGTGCTCTTTGAGAGCTTTGTTTTGTCTCGGCTGTGTCGAGCCGTTGCCCTTGTCTTAGGGGGGCGAGACTTGGATTGGCGAGTGATCGAGGTTTCGCTTGTTCTTTGACTTTGGATCACTTGCTTGGGAGGTTTGTGTTCGTGGTTGTTTTCTTTTCTTTTTCTCTATGTGATTTCTATGGGTGTTGTCAATGCACTCATCAAGGGGGAGATTGAGGACCAGGTGTGTCTGAGGACCAGTGGAGGGTCGCTCCTTAGTGATGAGTGATTGACAACGTTGTGTGGACTGATGCTTGGCTAAGTGTGCAGGTACAGGTTGCGGTTTGACTCGTGTCAGTGCAGGTGAAGAACAAGCGCGAAAGGCCTTAGACGTGGCGGCCTCCGGGTGATGGAGAGGCAAGTAGGCTTGGTTCGATGGACCCGGTGGCCGATGGGGTCAAGTGCGAGCCGTGCGGTGCAGGACTGGCGGGCTGAAGTCGTGAACATGGGCCGGTGCAAGGTAGCGGATCGAGGCCAAAGCTTGCACGCGGGGTTTGGTGGTTTGCCCACAAAACCATCGGTGGACGGTTTCTTGGTTTGGGCCTCAAAACCAAGCTCGGAGGCCCGAGGCGACGGAGACGGTGATCCGGGAGCTTCGGGAAGCTTCGAGGCGGAGGGCACGTGGCGTGATCGCGGGGTTTGCGTCGAGGTGAAGCGAAGCCGCGGTGGAAGCGTGTCCGTCCGATGAAGACTTGACCAAAATGCCCCTGAGGGGTTGTATCTTCATTTAAGCAGTAGGGGTAGCGTGGTCATTTACCTCCCTCCAATGGACTTCGTATAAATAGCGGAGAGGTGGATGGCATCTCTCTCTCTTGGACTCCAGGGCTTTCTCCCCCGGTAGATTTCTCTGAACTGCTTCTTGTTCCTCTGGATTCCTTAGGCTAGACTCTTGTACAGACTCTGACCTCTGGATGTATGGAAGCATTCGGCGTTGCGGTGATCTCCTAGTCCCTGTGATTTTGGGGGCGTTTCTTCACGGATTTCTTTGAGGGGATCATGGGTGGATGCCTTGCGCATCTTTGTGTGTGATCTTGACCCCTCAAACGCCGTGGAGAGCCTTTGATTCGTGCAGTTTTGGTTGGAGCCCGAGTTCATGGTGGTTGCTTGTCTGATCCGCGATTCCCGGTGATTTAAGGAGTTAGAGGTCGAGATTTTTGGGGCATAGCATCCTTGTGTGACGCATATCATCTCCCCAAAGTCTTGCCTCAAGAGCTTCAACCGTTTGGGAGATCCGGTGATGAGTTCGTGGAGTTGACCTCGCGGGTCGAGCAGTTTTGGTTCTGTTCGTGTGCTGCGGACAGTCCGCCTGGTGCACGCAGACAGTCCACGAGGGGTCCAGTTCGTCACAGTTCGTCGCTTGTTCGTGCGCGTTCTTGTTTCGATCTGTTTCGCCCCTAGGGTTTCGTTGCAAGGGGTTTGCGGATAGTCCGCGGGGGGGTTCACGGACGGTCCGCGTGGTCGAGATTTTGGCGGACAGTCCGTGTGTCCTCCACGGACAGTCCGTATTTTCGCGGTGCGTCTCTGGTAGCTCTGGTGTTTATTTCGGACGGTACACGGGGTAGGTCCGGACAGTCCGCCGTAAACTAGCGAACAGTCCGCCGTACACTAGCGAACAGTCCGCCCGTACCAGCCCGACAGTCCGCGCCTGGCATTTCCAGATTGTGCCAAGTGCTTTGATTCTTGTCCAGTTGCTTCCGCTCTTTGCTCCTAGGCTTGTCTCTTGTTCTTCTAAGTTTGTGTGTGCCTTGTTTGGAGCTTACTTTGTGTGCGCGAGCATTTGGAGTGGCAATCGGGGTATAGACCAAGTTCGACCTACAGGAAGAATTTTTATCGGCTCCCATTCACTCCCCCCTCTCTGGTCGCCGTATTCGGTCCTTCACTGGCAAAGTCAGTGGTGAAGTCTTCGAACTTTGGTTCGGGTCTTGCTGCAATTCCACCATGTTCACTTCTCCTTCAGCTAGCTCTCCCTCGGATTCCGGCACCAACTCGTAGTTCCTGTCCGGTAGTTCTACACGATATGCATTTGCATAACTTCAGTTACTCAAATTTAAGAATTAAAAGCACTTCTGAAATTATAGGCAAACATGGGGTGTATTGTTGGCCACATTCACCTAGATAAGGTTTTATTAAACTTCTCTTTTCAAAAGAAAAGTGGTTGTGGGAAACATTATTCTTATTTGATGGTGATTGTGTGCACATTTAAATTAGTTAATTTAGTTTACTTCACCAAAGTAAAGGTGTTGTTCAGGGTGTATTTTGGTGAAGCTTTGTTTTTCAAATTTAAGGTACATCAAATGCGATCTTGATTTTCTTTTTATTCCACTTATTGAGCTTGATTTACTTCAAAAATTATTTCTGGATAAACTACACACAAAAAGACAGAGAGAAATTTTACACAAGCACATGGTATGGTAACAAAGTTACTGCACAAAACATGCATTAAACTAAGTTATATGTTGCACATGAAAAATCTATCAAATACTAGCTAGTATAAACATGACTAAATTATACAGAGATATCTACACATGTTCTAGCATCGATAATGTACACAGAGCAAGAACATGGCATAACTGACCTACTCATAAATTATCATGGCCAGAAACATCCTACAACATGCTTGATTAATATAACTCGTAATTAAACCAGAAATTAATTCGAACTAGCTAAACATGTCAAAAGCTATTCATCTATTTATCATAGCTGACACTAGTCATAAGTAGGCTACTACAAAAATATCAACCCTATTTCCTGAGTTTTTGGGCATCTTCCACTTAGAATTTGAAATGCCACTCTACATATGAAATGTGTTCTCGGAAAAACTGCACAACTTTTATATTGGCGGAATTTGAAGTTCTTAGGAAAACTTTAAAGATATGGCCAAAGTTCCAGAGGAAGGTATAGAGCCTTAAGGGTTTGACCATTTTTAGAAGGGGTTTGACTCTGTTTTCGAAGGCTTTCTACTCAAAATCTTGAATGCCATCAATTGACAAAGTTGTGTTCCTAGAGATAACACACACTTTTTATATTGGCCGATTTTCAAGTGATTATACAAAAATTTGATATATGGTCAAGCCAATAGAAGGAGGTTCTCTGACTTTAGGGCTTAACTCTCTTAACTAGGGATTAACCCCTTTGATTAACTAAAGTAAACACCAGGGTTGTTACAAGAACGTCCAGCAAACACACCACCACCAGAAACAAACCCTCTACTACCTGTACAATAACCATAGGAACCACCACGATCACAAAACCCGAAATGGCCATCTCTCTGGGCTACGCTGGTCTGACCGGTGCCCCTGACCGGTCTGACCGGTGCACCCCGGACGGCACATCTGTCCCGATCAGCAAAGCTCATAGCACCCCAAGCTAGAACAAACCTCACCACTGTTGACAGCTGTTAAGTACCACTTTCAACCATCAATATTCTAAAATAAATGGAGACATATGCATTTATTACTTGCATTTTGGTTTGAATAATGTAGTTCCACTTGTCCTTGGAGATTATTTGTATGTAGGTGAAATAAGCATAAAAAGAGATCCCACCTTCTATGGAACAATCCATGCCAACTCAGCTCAGGAGGTGGTTGCCACACCAATTCTAGGTGGCATCAACGTCACTGATCCAAGGGAGGCACTCACCGACGAATCAGAGAGCAACACATGGACTTCACAAGGATCCATGGGCCCACCAAAGCTCCAATTTATTGGGAAACTTGGTATGCACGGGGGAGTGACCAGAGGCCCCACCTGGAAGCCACCCAGAGGAAACACACCTCGAAAGGAGGGCCGGGATGGTCAGCTGATCGTAGGATCGGCCGAACCGACCTTGCCCCCTTTCATCTCAACCTTCCACGTGTTGGTTGCTTATTGGTCACTTGCTGCATCCCCGGGTGTTTTGAGGCCATTTGGTGCTCCGAGGAAGCCTGGTCCATGCCTATAAATATAAGGAGAGGGGCTCCCATTTCTCGCACACCTCTCTCTTGACTCTCCTCTCACTTTTAGTTTCCAAGGCTAGGGGTAGGCTAGAGTAGCTCTTATTCAGGTTCCAAGTCTACTTGGGAGTCTAGGTATGAGTTCTCTTGTATCTTTATTTCTATGTATGACTTTGACTTACTTCAGTTATTCAGCTATTTCATATAAAGTTGTGGTAGATCATATGGTTGATATGTTCTTGAGTTCATCCATTGTTCATCATTTAGAGGCTCGTGTTCTTCGTGAACACTACCTTTCGATCTAGTTTGAAGGATGATTTACTCATTCCTTATGTGTTTGTTCATAAGTTAGAGGCTCGTATTCTTCACGAACATGACCCTTTGATCTTGTTGACTAGACATAAGAGAGTTCGTATCCGTTCGTATGACTAGCCCTAGTTTGATCTTGTTTGATAGCATGTTTGTGTTGCATGAAGTTTGTGTTTGAGCTACGGTACTCGGTCTAAGTTGACCAGTCTTCTGGTGGCTCTCACCCTGGGTCAAAATAGCCCGGGCTGAGTGAAGTCTAGCAGCAACGCAGGCATGGTGCCTGAGTGGTGTTGCTACGTTAGTTATGAGCTTGCCCCCCGTAACGATTGAGGTGGGCCGCAGTGGTGACAACTATTGGACCCTTTGAAACCCTCCGCGCTAGGGTATTGCTGTAGGAGTCTAAAAGATAGTTTCGCACAGTGCTGGTCGTCGCGGGCTATCTCCCCGTTTGTACCTGGGTGCTGAACCTTACCTTTCATGCAATGCTTTATGCTTATCTCTTGTATCATCTAACTCTGTATGTTTAGTACCATAGAACCTAGAGCTAGCTTCGTATGTCCCCTCCTAAGCCATAGTGTGCTAAGTGTAGAGATAGATCAGAGTGTGTGTCACACTACCCCTATCATATCATTTATCTTACCCCTATCTTTGAGTTGTTGTCTTCTATATCTATCTCTTGGTTTACATTCAGTGCAAAAGCATAAGTCTTGATATCCGGCATTGCCTTCCACGGATACGATACCCTTGGAACACTTCCCTGGGGAAATGCTACAATAGTTTATCTGTGCGCTTGCGGATTCGTTCATGATCATTAGATTTACCTTTCGCAAGTCTTGATGCTCACACTAACTCGGCATCGTTAGTAGTGACGTTAAGAAATGCTAACAACCACAGCCTCTCCTCTAGGTAGTGGCATACGAGGCTCAGGTATATCATGAGAAGGATGATACCTATCCTAGTTATCCCACATAGCCATCCTATCATCCCTCTTCTTCTTGTAGCAAAACTCTCCAAGGTGACCATCCCTCCCACAATACTCACAATGGAAGCGGACTGATTTTGGCATTGGTTGTGGAGCTTCTCTCGGTTTCTCAACAACTTTCTCTCCTGGCTTCCACCTAAACACATTCCCAAGGGTGCTCACAAACTTCACTGGTTTCTGAAAGTTATCTATTTGGTGGGGGAACACTGGTGGAACTGGAGTGGTGTCTAGCTTGTTTCTCAGGGGGTTGGGCTTGGGTGAAAATTTGTTCATGGGTGTAGTTTGTGGTGGAATAGGAATCTCTCTAATTTTCTCTCCCTCACCATTGCTTTCACTGATCTTCACAGAACCCAACGCCTGACCATCGAATCTCTTAAACTCAGCCATCATCAAACTCAGTTGTGGCTCATGCCTAGACAACCAACTCATCAATTTTCTCAACTCATCATTCTCATCCTGCAAGCGATCAACATAGTGTGCAAGTTCCATATTCTTAACAGAATGTAATTCACATGTGGAGCATGATGTAGGATAGGAACTTTCAAAGCAGCCTCCAAAGAAAAAATTCTATCATGAGATTCATCTAGCCTAGCATGCAACACAGGACAAGAAGTGCAAGCACCTAGTAAAGCAGACCTAGACTTCATCTCATCAAGCTCAACCCTAAGCAATTCCAGTTCCTCCAACTTAGAGGCATGCTTTTCTTTAAGCATAGTCAAATCAGCCAAGAAAGCATTACAATCATCACAATCAGCAGCATCAACAACAACAGGAGCAATCTTAATGGAATCAATCTCAAGTCTAGCATCAAGATTCACAGATTCTAGCTGAACTACCTTCTCCCTAGCTTCTTCTAGCGAGACCCTAAGTTCTTTCCTAAGCTTCTTGGCCTCTCTAAGCATGATATCACGGTTATCAAGTAAAGCAACCAACTGAGCATTCTCCTGGTGTAAGGAAGAGAGCTCATCACATACCTCATCCTCAGATTCTGATCCCGAGTCATCATTCTAACTCTTCTTGCTGCCAGAGTTGTGGGCCATGCCGCAGATACCGTCCTCTCGTGCAAAGCATCTCAGGCCGCTGAGGTTCTTGGAACCATGCTTCTTGTTCTTGCGCTTGCTGTCGTCGTCGCTGTCACTGGAACTCGACAAGGTGTAGCAGGAACTGGAGTCGACGTCACTCGGTCCCACCATCGCCCCAGCCTTCTTCTTCTTGTTGTAGCCTCCCTTCCTCGACCTCCGCTCATCCTTGTCCTTTTACTTGTGCTTGTGCTCGCGCCTCGAGCGGTGCTTGTTCTTGATCCTTGGGCTGTGCTTGTACTCGTTCTTGGGCTCGATCTCCTGTGGGCACTTAGCGATGAAGTGTCCCTGCTTGCCGCATCTGTAGCACATACGCATGGTCCTCCTCATGATCGCGTGGTTCTCGTGCAGCCTCTCGAACTTCTGTGTCAGCAGGGCCAGCTCGTCCTCTCCAAGCCCTCATGTTCCGTGTATGAAAGTACAGTCACATTGGCCCTCATGTTGTTCACAATACAGGTGAAGCACAGGATCATGGCATCAATTGACTCGCCGGGGAGATTAGTGAAATTCTCGTACTCACTCGGTGACTGGTAAATAGGCGAGCATGCACCTGAGCATTCCCAACATGAGCATTTCTCAGCTTAACACAAATCTTGCCCGCCACATCCTCTTCGTACATGCAATCGAACTCCGCGGCACAAAGATCATAGAACAAGTAATCCACGACCTTGCTGTTGGCCTCAAACATGTCCCAAGCACCTGGAAGGATGAAACTATCAGGGATGACATAATTTGCATTTTGCGTCACTTCCCAGATCAGTTGTCCTTTCCCACGCAAAAACGCGCCCATGCGCCTCTCCCACATCTGGTAGTTCTTTCCATCAAAGTGCAGAGGACCCGAACCCTTTCCATAGTCGTCCATCTTTGCATCTTAGACTACCCACACTCATTCTACTTCATCTACTCCTTCAAAATAGAATATTCCTGCCTGGTCAGCAAGACTCTCTCCTTCATATCTACTTCTCCCGCACTCGTCATCCTTTATTTCTCCTCCTCCATCCCAACTACCCATGAAAAGGCCCACATGTCAGGTTTTTTTAATTTTTTCTTCCCCCTTCCTCTCCCCACCCACCTACCCCATCTCCTGCGCCGCTGCGCACCCTCCGCCGACGCGCCGCTCTTCCCCTCCCTCTCCTGGCCGGCGGAGAAGCAGAGGTGGAGCGGGCGTGGAGCAGGGCCATCGAGGCGTCCTCCTCCGCCGGCAAGCAGGTCGAGGAGGACAGGCAACGGCGTGGCGACGCATCCGAGGTGGATGTGGCCGGGACGTAGGCGTCCATGGAGGTCCGGCTGGAGGCGGGGCTGCAGCATGACGGCGTCGCCCTCTCTGCCTGGAGGAAGAACGAGCTGGGGAGCTCGGCTCGGTGCGGGGAGCCTGCGCCTGCGTGTGCCGCCACCTCCGCTCGGCGCGCGGAGGAGCAGGGTCCCCGACGGCCCTCTGCCCTGCTCCGACGCCAGAGGTCGCCTGGGTGGCCGAAGCTTCGCGGCACGCCCCTTCTCCCTCTCCCACCGCGCCGGCCAAGGGGTGGATCCATGGCGGAGCCCAGGCCGGGAGCAGGGGCGGATCCAGGGTGGAGCCTAGGCCAGATCCAGGGTGGGAGTAGAGCTCCATCATGGCCGCGGCGGCGAACGGAGCTGGTGCAGGGAGCGGTGGCTGAGCGGCCTGGGCCGCCTTGGTCGATGCCTCTTCGGCCGACTGCGCTGGATCGTGTACGTCGATGCCTCTTCCTTTGAGCATGAGAAGGATGGAGATGGAGATGAAGATGATGATGGAGGTGATACTCCAGCGGCTGATCGTGTACACGCTACTTCCACTACGACGACGACGATCGAGGATGGTCCATCCCCTACACCCACTATGACTGAGGCTGTTCCAGTGGAGGCTGCTGCTGAGGGGGAGGTCGTGTCCAGGCGAGAGGCTCCCCGGTGTGTATAGGTGGATCACCCACCATCTACGATCATAGGTGACCTTGATGAACGCACTACATGGTCGAGGTCAAGGAACATTTCTCATTTCGCTCACTCTGCATTTGTCGCTTCATTTGAGCCCAAAGATATTGGACACGCTTTGTCTGATGAGAATTGGGTGAATTCTATGCATGAGGAGTTGGAGAACTTTGAGAGAAACCAAGTTTGGGTATTAGTCGATCCACCGCCAAATTGACGTCCCATAGGTACCAAGTGGGTGTGGAAGAACAAAGAGGGTGAGAATGGGATGGTTGTGAGAAACAAGTCGAGGTTGGTGGCTCAGGGGTTCAACCAGAAAGAGGATATAGATTATGAGGAGACATTTGCTCCTGTGGCCCGTTTGGAGGCAATTAGGATCCTTCTAGCCTTTGCCGTGGCTAAAGGGTTCAAGTTGTACCAAATGGACGTGAAGAGTGCTTTCTTGAATGGGGTGATAGAGGAAGAAGTGTATGTGAGTGTTGACGGCTGTTAAGTGCTGCTTTTACACCGTCAATACCAGCATAATATAATGGTAAAAGGATCATTAGCACTAGAATAGGGCTTGATACTGTTGATTTTCACAAGTGTTGGTGTTTCTAGCTTTTGTTGCAGGATGCACCGAAATGCGTGCCAAATGGTACAATAGAGAGCAAGAGATCCAATGGCTATTAAAGGACATCATCATAAACAACCTCAAATGCCAATTTGGACCGCACCATTGCGACGGGCTCGTCGAGACGATCGAAATGGACATATTATATGCCTACATCGGAGTTTGTATGAAGGAGATACACAAAGGACAAAACGCTGACGCAAGGCTGACGTCATCAATCTACACAGCCATGCAAACAATTGCGCACCGATCAACCAGGGGCAGCCACGTGGCATCCTCCTAATGGTCCACAGCGGGAGCAATGGATCCTTGACGCGGGTGCGGGATCAGCCCCTGCCCTGCCACACGTCACCATCCGGTTGGCCACCGCGGCTTCACCCGGATCGCGCGTACGCGCACATGTGCGGGAGGCCCGCGTGGCCACGCGGCAACACAGGACTGGGCAGCGTGCTCCGCACGGGATGTGGCCGGGGCCTGCGCGGCCCGCTCGCCCGAACTTGGACACGCGTCACGCGCAGAACAAGACGCAGGAGGCGGTGCCGTGGTTTGAGGGCGGTTTGCCCTGGTCCGCCGCCAGTTCAGCTCCTGTCCGCCCCGAATAACTCCTCTTTAATGCCATTCAGTGCCCAGCAAGCAAAGGAATGTCCGGTTCTTCACTAGAATATCCGGTTTTGGCCCGGTTCTTCACTGCCACGTGTCAAGCACTCATTGGCCGCACCCTGGAAGGCTGCACAAGATGGAGCACTTGGAGCACAAAGGCAAGCCACCCCTCCTCTATAAATAGGAGGGGAGGGGCTCCCATTTGAGACACATCCCTCCCTCCCTCTCCTCTCATTCTCTCTTGGAGAGGTGAGTTCTCACCTCTCCCATGAGTTGTGTGTGTGATTAGAGTGCTAGGTAGGATAGGGTGAGGAGTGAGTTGATGTCCTCGTGGATGCTCGTTCTTCAATTAGACCAAAGTGAGTATTTCAGTATTTATTATTTACACTATAGTGGACATCATGCATGCTTGAATTGTTCTTGTGTTCTTAGCTCGTTCATAAGTTAGAGGCTTGTGTTCTTCGTGACACAAGGCTTTGATCCTTTAGAGCTAGCTCAGTAGTTCATATATCTATTTGCATACTATGATCCTGTTTAGCTGAGTAAGTCTGCTATATCTCGTTGTTCGCATCCATAGCTTTCTTTCTGCTCCGTAGCTCGATGACTAAGTAAGATTTGATTATGTTCTTTCTCTAGTTCGTGGTTCCGTATTTATACGGGTTGCTATAGTGTTGTTAGCGGGCTAGCAGACGTAACCGCACTATAGTAGTTATCTGGGGTACAGACGTGGTGTCTGGGCTCTGGTTATCCTACGAAGACCACGTGCGTTCGCGTAACGATAGAGGTAGGCTGCAGTGGTGACAGCCTGTTAGACCCTTTGCGACCCTCTGCACCTACGTATCGAGTTGGGCTCGTTGTCAGTACATTGGCCTCTCCCTAAAAAGTTAGGATGTGCTGGCGCCCAACGGGGAGGACTGAGAACGGACAGATCCATCTCAAGAGTTAAAGTCCCTTAAGAAAGTGCTTCTCAACCCATATCTATCTCAGCTGGAGTTTGGTGTCCTTGGACCATCTATACTAGAGTAGGAGATAGTACACACCATTCCTTGGATTCGATACCCTTGGAATACTCTCCTTCCTTGCGCTTGCGGTATACCCGGTTTCTCTTATACACTCCCTCTAGGTGTACAACTAGTGGTGGCGTTAAGAAACGCCAACAGTGAGGCAACCCCCGGGGTTTGAGAGCGAGAATTACCCACACCGTGTATACAAACTCCAGAGAGCGCTTTATGGGTTGAAACAGGCACCGAGAGCTTGGTATGGTAGGTTGAGAGGCTTTTTGCTGAGCAAGGGGTTTGTGATGGGCACAGTTGATAAGACCCTGTTTCTCCTTAAGCATGGAAATGACCTTTTGATTGTTCAGATTTACGTCGATGACATAATCTTTAGTGGTGCTTCTCATGATCTTGTTGCCGGATTTGCAGATGACATGAGCAGGGAATTTAAGATGTCCATGATGGGCGAGCTGCAGTTTTTCTTAGGACTCCAGATCAAGCAGTGCAAGGACGGGACGTTTGTACATTAGGCGAAGTATAGCAGGGACATGGTGAAGAAGTTTGGCATGAACGACTCCAAGCCACTGACTACACCGATGAGTACCACTACGGCTTTGGACACGGATGAGGATGGCGAACCTGTGGACCAGAAGGAGTACCATAGCATGATCGGATCCCTCCTCTACTTGACGGCGACGAGGCCGGATATACAATTCAGTGTGTGTCTGTGCGCTCGTTTTCAGGCTTCACCAAGGACTTCACATCAGCAGGCCATCAACATGATTTTCAGGTACTTGAACTACACTCCTGAGTTTGGTCTTTGGTATTCTGCCTCCTTGACACTCAGACTTCACGGGTACTCCCATGCTGATTTTGCTAGGTGTTGATTGGACTGCAAGCCTACCTCTGGGTGTTGCTAGTTTCTTGGTTCTTCTTTGGTCTCTTGGTCATCTCGCAAGCAATCTAGTGTAGCCCAGTCCACTACAGAGGCCGAGTATGTAGCTGCTGCTAGTTGTTGTTCCAAGCTCCTATGGATGACCTACACTATGAGCGATTTTGGTGAGGAGTGCTCCCAGGTTCCACTCTTTTGTGACAGCACCAGTGCCATAAGTGTAGCCAAAAACCCAGTCCTTCACTCCAAGACTAAACACATCGAAGTGAGATACCACTTTCTGAGGGACAATGTTGAGAAAGGGAAGATACCCTTGTCCTATGTTCCTACCCAAGATCAGCTAGCCGACATTTTAACTAAACCACTTGACCAAGTTACCTTCACATGCTTGTGAGGTGAACTTGGAGTGTGTTTTCCTTTCTAGCTGGGTCTTGGAGCTTCTCATGTATATATGTGATATATGTATCATTTGTTGCATTCCATGCATGCATTTTACATTTTTGTACAAAACCTGATACGATAGCCATCTTTGGATCATTTGTGCTAGGAAAAGGTTCTCTTATATACTTTGATCACATGATGTGCTATATATGAGATATGTGTATGCATTGGGAATGGTGATGTGAATGCTATGCTCTTGATTGTTTTGTCATATATTTATGTTGAGATAGCTTTCTTTTTTGTGAAAATGCTAAAAATGCTTCACTCATGAGTAGATACTTGTCTATGCTCAATTTGTGCTCAAATGGCTATATCATGTTTAGTTTGTGCTTGAGTATCATGTTCTCCTTGCTTGGGGTCGAAGACCCATTTGTCATGGTAAATGTTTAGCCCATATGTTCACTTATGGAGGAGCATAAGCTTCTTTTTGCCGCAAAGGCATTTCATGTACCATTTTTAAATTTGAAAATGAAATTGGTGTGTGAATTGCCTTATGCTTGAAAAATGAGCTCTTAATCATGTTCTTATGTTTTGATATATCTTGGGTGCTAAACCGTAGCATGTTGTCTACCATGAGAAGTCTCATTTTAAGAAGTAGACACATGGCTCGGTGCCTTTGACATGACATTTAGTAGCTTATGGGCGTTTGCCATGATCTTGTGATGAGAACTTGTGATCTTGTATGAGCTTTGGATTATCTAGTTTATTTTTGCTCAAATTACCATGGATAGGGCTTTGCTCATGAGATGAATGTGTCTTTGTGAAAATTGCTTAAAATTGCTTTTAGCCATGTCACATGCTTGTATGTCTCTACCTTCTTGATGGCAATGTGCTAACTACACCATATCTACTTTTCTTGCTCTATGTATCATTTGTAGCATCTTGTTGTGCTCTTTGTATATTTGAGAAGCTTGGTAGATTGTATATGCTTTGACATGCATTTTTCATGAAAACAAGGGGGAGAACTTCATGATATCTTGATTCATGCATTGTCAACAAGGGGGAGAAGTTGTTTGCATTTGGGGAGAATATGTATGCTTTTGTGAGATTTTTGCATGTGAGGAGAAATTTTTTTGAGAAAAGAGGTTGTATTTGCTCAGGGGGAGTCTGCATATGTGCAGGGGGAGCTCCTTTGGTTTGCCTGAGTTTTGTGCTTTGTGGTGTGCTCTTTGTGAGCTTTGTTTTGTCTCGACTGTGTTGAGTCGTTGCCCTTGCCTTAGGGGGCCGGGACTTGGTCTGGCGAGTGATCGTGTTTTTCGCTTGTTCTTTGGCATTGGATCACTTGCTTGAAGTTTGTGTCCGTGGTTGTTTTCTTTTCTTTTTCTCTATGTGATTTCTATGGGTGTTGTCAATGCACTCATCAAGGGGAGATTGAGGACCAGGTGAGTCCGAAGACCAGTGGAGGGTCGCTCCTTAGTGATGAGTGATTAACAATGTTGTGTGGACTGATGCTTGGGTAAGTGTGTAGGTACAGGTTGCGGTTTGACTCATGTCGGTGCAGGTGAAGAACAAGCGCGAAAGGCCTTAGCTGTGGCGGCCTCTGGGTGATGGAGAGGCAAGTAGGCTTGCTTCGGTGGACCCGGTGGCCGATGGGGTCAAGTGCGAGCCATGCGGTGCAAGACTAGCGGGCTGAAGTTGTGAACATGGGCCGGTGCAAGGTAGCGGATCGAGGCCGAAGCTTGCATGAGGGGTTTGTTGGTTTGCCCACAAAACCATCGGTGGACGGTTTCTTGGTTTGGGCTGTAAAACCAAGCCCGCAAGCCCGATGCGACAGAGACGAGGGTCCGGGAGCGTCGGGAAGCTTCGAGGCGGGGGGCACGTGGCGTGATCGCGGGGTTTGCATCGATGTGAAGCAAAACCGCGGTGGAAGCTTGTCCGCTCGATGAAGCCTAGACCAAAATGCCCCTGAAGGGTTGTATTTTCAATTCAAGTTGTAGGGGTAGCGTGGTCATTTACCTCCTCTGATGAACTTCGTATAAATAGCGGAGAGGTGAATGGCATCTCCCTCTCTTGGACTCTAGGGTTTCCTCCCCCGGTAGATCGCTCTGGACTGCTTCTTTTCTTCTGCATTCCTTAGGCTAGATTCTTGTATAGACTCTGACCTCTAGATGTATGGAAGCATTCGGCGTTGCGGTGATCTCCTAGCTCTTTGTGATTTTCGTGTCATTTTCGGGGCTATTTTTGGGGAGTTTCGTTCTTCGCTCGATTCGTGGATTTGAAGGGGTTTTCTCTCTGATTTCTTTGAGGGGATCATGGGTGGATGCCTTGCGCATCTTTGTGTGTGATCTTGACCTCTCAAATGCCGGGAAACACCTTCGATTTGTGAGTTTTTGGTTGGAGCCTGAGTTTTTGAGGGTGGTTCATATGATCCGCGATTCCCGGTGATTTAGTGAGTTAGAAGCTGAGATTTTTTGGGCATAGCTTGCCTGTGTGACGCTTCTCAACTCCCCCAAATCTTGTCTCAAGAACTTTAGCCGTTTGGGAGATCCGGTGACGGATAGGAGGGGTTGATCCCCGCGGTTCGTGCATTTCTGCTTCTGTTCGCAACCTGCGGACAGTTCGCGCGCCTCGTGCGGACGGTCCGCGAGGCCTGGAATGATAAAGGAGTTCTTCGCGAGTTCTTCCGTGTTCGTCTTTTGATCCGGTGCCACAAGTGGTTTTGGTTGCACAGAGTTTGCGGACGGTCCAAACTGAAGTGTCGGACAGTCCGTGAGGGTGCGGACAGTCCGTGGTGCTTGCCCGGACAGTTCGATTTTTGGGTTGCGCTCCTGGAGGTTCTGTCCGCTTTAGCGGACAGTCCGCAAGGTCCTTGCGGACAGTCCGTCCAGGCCCCACGGATAGTCCGTCGTACACCACGGACTGTCCGCGAGGTCTCTTGCAGACTTGCTTCCTTTGCTTTGATTCTTGTCCGGTGCTTTCGCTCTTTGATTTGTGACTTGTCTCTAGGGCTTGTGGGCTTGTGTGTGCCTAGTCTAGAGCTTTCTTGTTGTGTGTGAGTGATCGGAGTGGCAATCGGGGTGTAGGCCGAGTTCGACCTTCGAGAAGAATTTTTATCGGCTCCCATTCACTCCCCCCTCTCTGGTCGCCTATTCGGTCCTTCAAATGTGACGGTGCTCCCATACACGGATCATGATAGAGCTATCAAGCTCTTGCAATCACTTGACAGATCCGTGTGGTGTGCCAAGGTGAAGGCTTTCTCGAAGTCCGGTGTGTATGAGACATTGACTGAGGATGAGCTGTTCTCTAAGCTCAAGTCGTCTGAGGTGGATTGTGGCCTGAGAGCCAAGCCTGAGAGCTCGACTGAGTCACATAGTCTTGCTCTTGTCTCTGGATCTGGCAGAAGGACTAACACTAACTCCTCTACGAGGATGTTTTCTCTGTCTTCCTTTGTGTCCTTGCCAGATGAGGAGTTCGACGAGCTTGGAGAGGACGAGCTAGCCCTGCTGGCCAGGAAGTTCGAGAGGCTGCACGAGAACCACGTGAACATGAGGAGGACCATCCGTACGTGCTACAGATGCGGCAAGTAGGGACACTTCATCATCGAGTGCCCGCAAGAGATCGAGCCCAAGACCGAGTACAAGCACCGCCCAAGGATCGAGAACAAGCACCGCTCGAGGTGTGAGCACAAGCACAAGTACAAGTACAAGGATGAGTGGAGTCAAGAAGGGAGGCTACAACAACAAGAAGAAGGCTCGGGTGATGGTGGGAGCTAGCGATGTCGACTCCAGTTCCTGCTACACCTCGTCGAGTTCCAGTGACAGCGACGACGACGGCAAGCGCAAGAGCAAGAAGCACGGTTCCAAGAACCTCAGTAGCCTGAGTTGCTTTGCGTGAGAGGACGGCTTTTGCGGCATGGCCCACAACTCCGGCAGCAAGAAGAGTTAGAAGGATGACTCGGGATCAGAATCGAAGGATGAGGTGGGAGGCATGGAGAATGTTTGGTTGATTGACTCCGGTTGTTCGTGACACATGACCGGAGACAAGGGGTGGTTCTCCAGGCTCACACCGATGGTGCCAAAGGTGTACATCACTTTCAGGGATAATGGACGAGATGGGTGCTTTAAGAAGGTGAGGTTAAGGTGAGTAGCTTAGTGACTTTAAACCGTGTGGCTCTGGTCAAGTCACTTGTGTATAACCTGTTGTTAGTATCTCAATTACTAGCCGAGGGTTATGAGGTGCGTTTTAAGTTGGGGGCTTCTTGTGTTCTTGACTCTCGAGGCAATCTTGTTTGTACGATCGTGCCTGAGGGATAGATCTTTCGCGCTGATTTTTCTCAGTCTTTTGGTCCCTCGAGGTATTTGGTTGCTAGTGCTTCTTCCGAGTTGTGGAGGTGGCATAGGAGGTTGGGGCACTTTAGCTTTGAGCTGCTTTCCCGCTTGAGTACGCTCGATCTTATCTGAGGATTGCCCAGGTTGCGTTTTGAGAAGGATTTGGTTTGTGCGCCTTGTATGCATGGCAAGATGGTAGCCACTCCCCATCCACCCCTGACTGCTGTCATGACAGAGCTTCCGATAGAGCTGTTGCATATGGACCTTGTTGGGCCAGCTCGAGTTCGCTCGCTGGGTGGGAAGTGGTATGTCCTAGTTGTTGTGGACGATTGCTCTCGCTATGTCTAGGTGTTTTTCTTGGAGGATGAGGGTGAGACGTTTGGTTTTGTTCGAGACATGATCTTGTGGTTGAAGAACGAGAGACACGGGGATGCCATTAGAGCTACACACAGTGACAATGGCACGGAATTCAGGAACTCTCATTTTGAGACATTTTGTCGTGATCTTGGTCTTGAGCATCAGGTTTCGACTCTGTACACCCCTTCTCAGAATGGTGTCGTGGAAAGGAAGAATCGGACCTTGTGTGAGATGGCTAGGATGATGCTAGATGTGCACAGGACTCCTAGGAGGTATTGGGCTGAGGCAGTGAATGCCGCATGCTATGTGTCGAATCGTATCCTCCTCCGAGCTTTCAAGAAGAAAACCTACTATGAGCTGATGCATGGGCGAGTACCCAAGGTGAGTCACTTTCATGTCTTTGGTTCAAGTGTTTCATTCTTAAGAAGGGTAGAAAGTTGGATAAGTTTGTGGCTAGGTCTGTTGATGGTATTTTCTTTGGTTATGCTACTCACTCTCGAGCATTTCGTGTGCTCAATTTGGAAACTAACCAAATCGTGGAGACTTGCGAGGTTACCTTCGATGAGAAACAACAGTGTAGCTCATTGGTATTTGTTTGTGCAGGTGATAAGGAGTTTGGTGAGGAGATCTTTGAGGAGGAGTTGCAGGAAGATGGTGAAGAAGATGATGGTGGTGGTGCTCCCGCAGCTGGCCATGTACATGCTACTTCCACTACGACGACGACGATCGAGGATGGTCCATCCCTACACCTACGACGATGAGGCTGTTCGAGTGGATGCTGCTGCTGAGGGGGAGGTGGTCTCTAGACGTGAGGCTCCTTGGCGTGTTAAGGTGGATCACCCACCTTCGTCAATCATAGGTGACATTCATGAACGCACTACACGGTCCAGGTCACAGAGGCATTCTCATTTCGCTCATTCTGCATTTGTCGCTTCTTTCGAGCCCAAAGATATTAGACACACTCTTTCTAATCCAGATTGGGTGAACACTATGCATGAGGAGCTTGAGAATTTTGAGAGGAATCAGGTGTGGGTGTTGGTTGAGCCTCCACCAAATTGCAAACCTATTGGGACAAAAGGTGTGGAAGAACAAAGAAGGAGAGAATGGGGAGATTGTGAGAAACAAGGTGAGGTTGGTTGCTCAGGTATTTAGCCAGAAAGAGGGGATAGATTATGAGGAGACATTTGCTCCGGTGGCCCGTTTGGAGGCAATTTAGATCCTTCTAGCATTTTTAGTTGACAAAGGGTTTAAGTTGTACCAAATGGATGTAAAGAGTGCCTTCCTAAATGGTTTTTTAAGGAAGAAGTGTATGTGAGGCAACCCCCAGGTTTTGAGAGTGAGAGGCTTCCCCGTCGGGTATACAAACTTTGGAAAGCACTATATGGCCTAAAACAAGCTCCCAGGGCATGGTATGGTAGGTTGCAGGTTGAGGAAGTTTCTTTTCAGTAAGGAGTTTGTGATGGGGGTAGTAGATCAGACTCTCGTTCTCCTCGGACAGGGTGTAGACATTCTGATTGTGCAGGTGTATGTGTATGACATAATCTTTGGTGGCTCTTCTCACACTTTCGTTGCCAGGTTTGCAGATGACATGAGCAGGGAATTCGAGATATCCATGAGGGATGAGTTGCAGTTCTTTCTCGGGCTACAGATCAAGCAGTACAAGGACGGGACGTTTGTGCATCAAGCCAAGTACACCAAGGACATAGTGAAGAAATTCAAGATGCATGACTTGAAGCTGATGGCTACACCGATGAATACGACTACAGCTTTGGATACGGATGTAGATGACAAGCCCGTGGACCAGAAGGAGTACAGGAGCATGATCGGCTCCCTCCTCTACTTGAGGGCGACGAGGCCGGACATACAGTTCAGTGTGTGTCCGTGTGCTCGTTTTCAGGCTTCACCGAGGACTTCACATCGGCAGGCTGTCAAGAGGATTTTTAGGTACTTGAACAACACTCTTGAGTTTGATCTTTGGTATTCTACGGCCTCGACACTCAACCTTCATGGGTTTGCGGACGCTGCGTTCGCTGGGTGTCGTTTGGATCGTAAGTCTACTTCTGGTGGGTGTCAGTTTCTCGGTTCTTCTTTGGTTTCTTGGTCATCCAGCAAGTAGTCCAGTGTAGCCTAGACCACTACAGAGGCCGAGTATGTTGCTACAGCTAGTTGTTGTTCCCAGCTTGTCACACCCTGAAATTTCCAATTTCAGGATGTGAATAGAAAGAATAATTAAATAACAATTTTCTCTCAATTTTAAAATTTTCCAACATTTATTTTTCTTTACAGGGAATAATGTATAAAAAAACCATTGTTTGTTTTTCCAAAATAAATAAATAAATCATAGGTTTCTTTGTTGCATTCATGCTGGTGCATTGTTTTTGATTGTTTGAATTCAAAATCTGAATTTGAATTCCATTATTTGATCTCTTTTAAAAATTCCAATATCTTTTCTTTTTCTCATTCTCTCTTTCTTTCTCCTTTCGGCCCAGCCTCGTGCGAAGCCCAGCAACCGAAGTTTGCTGCCGCACCATGTTTTCCTCCACTCGGCTCAGCGCAGCGCTCACTTGCAGCCCAGCCCACATCACCAGCAACCAACCTTCAGAAGTCTGAAAAACCTCCCTGATCTTCTCTTGTTGTTCGCGTTTCACCTCGTCAGCCCAGCAGCGGTCCATCCAACAGCCCGCTCCGGCTCAGTCGCCCAGGCCCAAACGAGCCCAGCAGCCAGAGCTGCTGCTATCATGTCCATGGCGGACACGGTGCCCCCGCGGGACTTTTCCTCGCCGTCCGTGCCGAGCACGCCAGGCCGCCTCCCCGCACGCCTATAAAATCTGGAGGCCGCGTCCCTGTCTCCTCGTCCCACGCCCTTGCCTGCGCCGTCCTACCCCTGCGCAAGCGCCGCCACCCAAGTTGCAGGAGCCAAGCGCCGCAGTTCGACCGGCCGGTCCGCTGTCGTGGAGCACCGGCGGAGCAAGATGTGACCTCCTGGAGTTCCCTCGTGCCATGCCGAAGCTATCGCGACCCTTCTCGTCCCCGGAGCTACGACGGAGCACTGCCGTCCACGCGAAGGTGGAGCTACAGGCGGCCGTCTGCTGATGCCGGCCGAAATCCGGGCGTTTCCCTTGGTCTCCAGCGTTGGTGAGCACAACATAGTAATCCCCTCGTCCTCCTCTTCCGATTCCTAACCCCAACCGAGCTCCTAGAGGTCCGAGGTGCCGGCGATTTGGAACCACCGTGCTCCCAGTCTGCCGGAGTTCCCTGTCCGTCACGGACAGAGAAAGAAGAAGGCCCCTCCCCGTTTTGCATTTAGGCCCCTTTAGTTCCTTTTATCCTTAGCTAGATTTTTGTGTCTCGACCAATCTATAGAAAACCCCCTAGAAACATCCCACCTTTGCACTTAGATCAAACCCGAGCCTTTTTGCAGATCTAACCCTAAAGTTTATTCTTTTCGCGAGCACTGTTCATAGTGTCTCGGGAATTTTCTCTAGAAGCCCTTGAAATCTTTAGTAATCACATCTAGGTCCATGTATCTTGTTTTGTCCATAGAATCCATGTTTTAGCTCCGTTTTTATGCATTCAAGTTGTGTTAGGTTCATAATAAAATAAAGTACACGTTAGTGGTGAGTTTTCATCATGTTTGTTTTCTGAAAAATTAATTAATATTAATTTTGATTAATGCTTAGTTATACATGCCTTTTATAAATAAAAGCAATATAATGCTACACATCGTTTTTCATAATTAATGTCAATTTGATTAATGTTTATTTCACATGCTTTTGTAAATAAAATCCAATTAGATCTTTATCTCGGTTTTTCATAAACCAATGTTAATTTGATTAATATTTAATTAACCTTTCATAATTAAAAGTTGATAGGCTTTTACACCGGCTTTTATAAATAAATGTTAATTTGTTTAAATATCAACATAAACGAGTTTTTAATTATAACTTTATTAGTTTACTCGAATCATAAAGTTACATTTAGATTATTCATATAGTTTATCTTTTATTAGTTAACCGCCTAATTGGTATAATCTATATATGAATCTTTATAAATAAAACTTGACTAGGTTCTTTACTTCGGTCTTTGCAAATAAAATATAATATTGCATTAATTCCAACTTAGGGTATTTTCTTTATGAAATATCCTTTACATATCCTTTGTTAATTAAAATAAACCTAAGTTTGTAGTCTTTTCATGTTCACATTTGCAAATCGATCGTTAGACATTCTTTATCAAGCTCTGTCTTAGTGTGTCCCTCCTGTAGAGCTAATCTTCTTTCAAGCTCTAGATCTTTTTGATCCATAGCGTCGAGCCTATCTTTTTGCACGCTCTTTTAAAGTTTTTCTTTTGATTGGTGCCTTGTTCTTAGTTTGTATGTTTGCTTTGTATGCTTGTGCCCGATGATTGATGCGAGTCGAATGAACGTGGTTCGAGAGCTTTGGAAGAGTAAGAAGTGAAGACATTCTGAGCAACATCATTACACTGGTTAAAGGCAAGTGTGTCCTTGATCTTTTGTCCCAATAACTATGTTTAATCACATTGCATATGCTTGCATTAATATTGATGGGTCCTATTAAGGTTCATCCTATCTTTATTACCTTTACTCCTTGTCAACCTGGGTTTTACCTTTCTGTTGGGTAGCATTGCTTAGTTGCTCTACTTGGGTTATGATGGTTCTAATGAACAACAATAATGATGAACTTGCTTTACTTTTATGCGATATATCTTTGGTTAATACAAGATCACCATGCCTAATCGGAACATGGAGCGACCACCCAGGATAGCAGTGCAACCACAAAGCTATATGGCTCTAGCTTGGCTAATTAATTAGGGACTATAGTGTTCGGATGACCTTACCTGATAAGGGCAAGGGGGAGCGTTAGTTGGGGTATAGACTCGCTCTAGTAGGGAGTTGGGCTTGGCTAAGACACGGTACCTACTAGGGGACTTTATACCTTACTGCAGCTCGGAACCTTCGCGGGTTGTTTCACACTGGGGAAACTTTGTAAAGGCCTCGTAGTGAATCCCTAGCCACTCACCAAAGGAAGTGTTAAGGGCTTTGCAAACCCGGGAGACATGGGAAACACGACTTGTGGTGAAAGTGTACAACCTCTGCAGAGTGTAAAACTAATCGATTAGCCGTGCTCACGGTCAAGAGCGGCCTGGACCCTCACATGATTAATATACTTGAAGATGGACTTAAATCATGATTTATGGTTATGTTAGCCATATGCTTATGGCGTATCTCTTTATGTTTATTATGGGTTGGTATATACTTATACTTTGTTAGTAATCAGGTGCTAATAAAATTTGACCAACTAAAAGTGCTTAAAGCAGTCAACCTATCAGCATTTCCTTGATCAAGCCTTTGCATTCATACCTTCCCCACACTTGCTGAGTACGGTATGTGCTCACCCTTGCTATAAACAATGTTGCTCAGAATGAGGAAGCTGCTATGAAGTCGTTGTGAAGATGTTGCTGGTGCTAGGCGTACGCAACCCCAGTCGTCTGCCTGTGATGTTTGGAGCCTTCGTTTCCAGGATTAAGTGTAATACTATGATAATCTTTCTTTTTCCTTGCGTGATACTGTACTGTTATTCACTTATGTCAACTATATGCATGAAACTTGATCCTGGCATGCATATAGATTTGCACTTGGTTTTCTTTGGAAAAACAGGTGTGACAAAGTGGTATCAGAGCTGTATCGACTGTAGGACGTAAGCCTAGATAGCAATGGTCATTCTTTAAGGTTTTTTTTGATCCAAAATTCATAACTACCTTTCCCTTGAGCTTTGTGATGAATATTTCGACTCCTTGGCTATTTTCTTTTGATAATCCCCTTGATATCTAACTCTTTCTGCTTAACTCATTTTCATTTGCACTTCATTATTTTGCAAATGATATGACCCCTACCCTTGTCTGTTAATTCTATCTCCCCTTTATCTTGATCTTGATCTTGCTTTCCCTTTCCACTTGTTTCATGGAATGCATCTCCTTGATATCTTGCTTGCCTATCCACTTTAAATATATCTGTCAATTCCTATCCATCTATCCTCATCTTTGAACTTCTCTTTGTTCCTCAAACAATGCTACTTTGGATTCCCCTTAACTTTTGATTCCAAAATGTCCTCACTGATTCAACATCCTTAGATGATCAATGATTGGTGAAGCTATGCCCATGCTTAGGAGGATACCTTATGACTATTAACAATGTTTAGCATCGTTCCTTTGACTGTGTGTTGAGTGGTGAAATTTAGTGCTTGCATGATAAAGCTTGGTTTTATGACATTGATTGATTCGGTTCTTTGTAGTGAGTGTTGGTGTATTGTGGGTCTTATATCTGTAATAACATCAGATGTCTAGTTGGGTTTTTCTTTTGTACCTCCCACACCCTTGTTAGCTCTCTTTTTCTCTTCACCTAATCAAATGAAGGACATCAGAAGAATAAAATCGAAGCCCGCACCAACAAGCAAATGCTACGGTCGCCGCCACAATTAAGAAGTGAGCAAGTTGAAGAAAAGAAGATCTCACTCTACCTTCTTCTCCACTTTGTGCTTGCTATCTACCTCACTCTAATAAAGATCACCAGAGCAAAGAAAGATCAAGATTGAAGATTCCGCATCGATCAACAATAAAGGATGATTGCCTATCTACCTCGCACATAAATATTCTTGTTTATCTTCCTTCTTGTTTCTTCTTTCTTCGAATCTTGGGACGAGATTCCGTTTAATGGGGGTAGATTTGTCACACCTTGAAATTTTCAATTTCAGGATGTGAATAGAAAGAATAATTAAACAACAATTTTCTCTCAATTTTAAAAATTTCCAACATTTATTTTTCTTTACACGGAATATTGTATAAAAACCATTGTTTGTTTTTCCAAATTAAATAAATAAATCATAGGTTTCTTTGTTGCATTCATGCTGGTGCATTGTTTTTGATTGTTTGAATTCAAAATTTTAATTTGAATTCCAATGTTTGATCTCTTTTAAAAATTCCAATATCTTTTCTTTTTCTCCTTCTCTCTTTCTTTCTCCCTTCGGCCCAGCCTCGTGCGAAGCCCAGCAACCGAAGTTTGCTGTTGCACCCTGTTTTCCTCCACTCGGCTCAGCGCAACGCTCGCTCGCAGCCCAGCGCACATCACCAGCAACCAACCTTCGGAAGTGTGAAAAACCTCCCTGATCTTCTCTTGCTGTTCGCGTTTCGCCTCGTCAGCCCAGCAGCGGTCCATCCAACAGCCCGCTCCGGCTCAGTCGCCGAAGCCCAAACGAGCCCAGCAGGCAGAGCTGCTGCTCTCGTGTCCATGATGGACATGGTGCTCCGCCGGACATTCCCTCCGCATCCGTGCCGAGCATGCTGAGCCGCCTCCCCGCGCGCCTATAAAATCTGGAGCCCGCGGTCCCTGTCTCCTCGTCGTCCCACACCCTTGCCTGCGTCGTCCTGCCCCTACGCAAGCGCCGCCGCCCAAGCTGCGGGAGCCAAGCGCCGTCGTTCGACCGGCCGGTCCTTCTGTCGTGGAGCACCGGCGGAGCAAGACGCGACCTCCTGGAGTTCCCTCGTGCCGTGCCGAAGCTACCGCGACCCTTCTCGTCCCCGGAGCTGCGCCGGAGCACTGCCATCCGCTCAAAGGTGGAGCTACAGGCCGTCGTCTGCCGATGCCGGCCGAAATCCAGGCGTTTCCCTTGGTCTCCAGCGTTGGTGAGCACAACATAGTAATCTCCTAGTCCTCCTCTTGCGATTCCTAGCCCCAACCGAGCTCCTAGAGGTCCGAGGAGCCGGCGATTTGGTACCACTGTGCTCCCAGTCCGCCGGAGTTCCCTGTCCGTCACGGACAGAGAAAGAAGAAGGCCCCTCCCTGTTTTGCATTTAGGCCCCTGTAGTTCCTTTTATCCTTAGCTAGATTTTTGTGTCTTGACCAATCTATAGAAAACCCACTAGAAACATCCCACCATTGCACTTTGATCCAACCCGAGCCTTTTTGCAGATCTAACCCTAAAGTTTATTCTTTTCGCAAGCACTGTTCATAGTGTCTCGGGAATTTTCTCTGGAAGCCCTTGAAATCTTTAGTTATCACATCTATGTCCATGTATCTTGTTTTGTCCATATAATCCATGTTTTAGCCGTTCAAGTTGTGTTAGGTTCATAATGAAATAAAGTACACATTAGTGGTGAGTTTTCATCAAGTTTATTTTTTGAAAAATTAATTAACATTAATTTTGATTAATGCTTTGTTATACATGCCTTTTATAAATAAAAGCAATATAATGCTACACACCATTTTTCATAATTAATGTTAATTTGATTAATGTTTATTTCACATGCTTTTGTAAATAAAATCCAATTAGATCTTTATCTCGGTTTTTCATAAACCAATGTTAATTTGATTAATATTTAATTAACCTTTCATATTTAAAAGTTGATAGGCTTTTACACCGGCTTTCATAAATAAATGTTAATTTGTTTAAATATCAACATAAATGAGTTTTTAATTATAACTTTATTAGTTTACTCGAATCATAAAATTATGCTTAGATTATTTATATAGTTTATCTTTTATAAGTTAAATTCTTAATTGGTATAATCTATATATGAATCTTTATAAATAAAACTTGACTAGGTTCTTTAATTCGGTCTTTGCAAATAAAATATAATATTGCATTAATTCGAACTTAGGATATTTTCTTTATGAAATATCCTTTACATATCCTTTGTTAATTAAAATAAACCTAAGTTTGTAGTCTTTTCATGTTCACATATGCAAATCGATCGTTAGACGTTATTTATCAAGCTCTGTCTCAGTGTGTCCCTCTTGTAGAGCTAATCTTCTTTCAAGCTCTAGATCATTTTGATCCATAACATCGAGCCTATCTTTTAGCACACTCTTTTAAAGTTTTTCTTTTGATTGGTGACTTGTTCTTAGTTGGTTTGTTTGCTTTGTATGCTTGTGCCCTGAGGACCAAGTGTGTCCGAAGACCAGTGGAGGGCCACTCTTTAGTGATGAGTGATTGACAGTGTTGTGTGGACTGACGCTTGGCGAAGTGTGTAGCTATAGGTTGTGGTTTGACTCGTGTCAGTGCAGGTGAAGAACAAGCGTGAAAGGCCTTAGCCGTGGCGGCCTCCGATGATGGAGAGGCAAGTAGGCTTGGTTCGATGGACCCGGTGGCCGATGGGGTCAAGTGCGAGCCGTGCGGTGCAAGACTGGCGGGCTGAAGTCGTGAACATGGGCCGGTGCATGGTAGCGGATCGAGCCTGAAGCTTGCACGCGGGGTTTGGTGGTTTGCCCACAAAACCATCAGGTGGACGGTTTCTTGGTTTAGGCCGCAAAACCAAGTCCTGAGGCCCGAGGCGACAGAGACGGTGATCCGGGAGCTTCGGGAAGCTTCGAGGCGGGGGGCACGTGGCGTGATCGCGGGGCTTGCGTCGATGCTAAGCAAGGCCGTGGTGGAAGTGTGTCCGCTTGATGAAGACCGGACCAAAATAGTGGAGAGGTGGATGGCATCTCTCTCTCTCTTGGACTCTAGGGTTTCCTCCCTCGGTAAATTGCTCTGAACTGCTTCTTTTCCCTCTGTATTCCTTAGGCTAGATTCTTGTATAGACTCTGACCCCTGGATGTATGGAAGCATTCGGCGTTGCGGTGATCTCCTAGTCCTCTGTGATTTTCTTGTCATTTGCGGGGCTATTTTTGGGGGTTGTCGTTCTTCGCTCGATTCGTGGATTTGAGGGCATTTCTTCTCGGATTTCTTTGAGGGGATCATGGGTGGACACCTTGCGCATCTTTGTGTGTGATCTTGACCCCTCAAACGCCGGGAAACACCTTTGATTCGTGCGTTTTTGGATGGTGCCCGAGTTCATGGTGGTGGTTCGTGTGATCCGCGATTCCCGGTGATTTAGGGAGTTAGAGGTCGAGGTTTTTGGGACATAGCTTCCTTGTGTGACGCTTTTCATCTCCCCAAAATCTTGTCTCAAGAGCTCTAGCCGTTTGGGAGATCCGTGATGGAAAGGTGGAGTTGACTCCCGAGCTCGAGCATTTTTCTGTTCTGTTCACGCTTGGTGGACGGTCCGCGAGACCCGTGCGGACGGTCCGCGAGGCCCAGGCAATGTTGGTGTTCTTCATGTTCTTTGTGAGTTCTTGAGCACTCGTGTTTCGATCCGTTGAGTTGCTTTGGTTCGGTGGCAACAAGTTTGGCGGACAGTCCGCGAGGAAGGCCCGGACGGTCCGTGACGGTCGGATGGTCCGCAGTGAACCGTCGGATAGTCCGTTTTCCCCGGTGCGCTACAAGTGGTTTGGTCTGCTATTTCGGACGGTCCGCCTGGGTCCCGCAGACGGTCCGCCTGGTGCTTGTAGACGATCCGCCCTGGACTTCGCAGACTTGGCTAAGTCTTTTGGTTCTTGCTTTGGTGCTTCCGCTCTTTGCTCCTAGGCTTGTCTCTTGATCTTCTAGGCTTGTGTGTGCCTTGTTTGGAGCTTTCTTTGTGTGCGCGAGTACTTGGAGTGGCAATCGGGGTATAGGCTGAGTTCGACCTTCGGGAAGAATTTTTATCGGCTCCCATTCACTGTCCCCCTCTCTGGTCGCCCTATTCGGTCCTTCATGCCCGATGCTTGATGCGAGTAGAATGAATCTGGTCTGAGAGCTTTGGAAGAGCAAGAAGAGAAGACATTCTGAGCAACATAATTACACTGGTTAAAGGAAAGTGTGTCCTTGATCTTTTGTCCCAATAACTGTGTTTAATCACATTGCATATGCTTGCATTAATATTGATGGGTCCTATTAAGGTTCATCCAGTCTTTATTACCTTTATTCCTTGTCAACCTGGGTTTTACCTTTCTGTTGGGTAGCATTGCTTAGTTGCTCTACTTGGGTTATGATGGTTCTAATGAACAACAATAATGATGAACTTGCTTTACTTTTATGCTATATATCTTTGGTTAATACAAGATCACCATGCCTAATCGGAACATGGAGCGACCACCCAGGACAACAGTGCAACCACAAGGCTATATGGCTCTGGCCTGGCTAATTAATTAGGGACTCTAGTGTTGGGATGACCTTACCTGATAAGGGCAAGGGGGAGCGTTAGTTGGGGTATAGACTCGCTCTAGTAGGGAGTTGGGCTTGGCTAAGACACGGTACCTACTAGGGGACTTTATACCTTACGGCGGCTCGGAACCTTCGCGGGTTGTTTCACACTGGGAAAACTTTTGTAAAGGCCTCGTAGTGAATCCCTAGCCACTCACCAAAGGAAGTGTTTAAGGGCTTTGCAAACCCGGGCGACATGGGAAACACGACTTGTGGTGAAAGTGTACAACCTCTTCAGAGTGTAAAACTAATCGATTAGCCATGCTCACGGTCAAGAGCGGCCTGGACCCTCGCATGATTAATATACTTGAATATGGACTTAAATCGTGTTTTATGGTTATGTTTGCCATATGCTTATGGCGTATCTCTTTATGTTAATTGTGGGTTGGTATATACTTATACTTTATTAGTAATCAGGTGCTAATAAAATTTGACCAACTAAAAGTGCTTAATGCAGTCAACCTGTCAGCCTTTCCTTGATCAAGCCTTTGCATTCATACCTTCCCCACACTTGCTGAGTACATCATGTGCTCACCCTTGCTATAAACAATGTTGCTCAGAAAGAGGAAGCTGCTATGAAGTCGTTGCGAAGATGTTGCTGGTGCTAGGCGTACGCAACCCTAGTCATCTGCCTGTGATGTTTGGAGCCTTCGTTTCCAGGATTAAGCGTAATACTCTGATAATCTTTCTTTTTCCTTACATGATACTGTATTGTTATTCACTTATGTCAACTATATGCATGAAACTTGATCCTGGCATGCATATAGATTTGAACTTGGTTTTCTTTGGAAAAACAGGTGTGACACAGCTCCTATGGATTACCTACACTATGAGCGACTTTTGTGAGGAGTGTTTCCATATTCCACTCTTTTGTGATGGCACCACTACCGTAAGTGTAGTGAAGAACCCAGTTCTCCACTCCAAAACCAAGCATATAGAGGTGAGGTACCACTTCCTGAGAGACAATGTGGAGAAGGGAAAGATTGCTTTGATCCATGTGCCCACCCAAAACCAACTAGCCGATATCTTTACCAAACCAATTTCACTCGTTGTGGGGTGAGCTCGGTGTGTGTTCGCTTTCTTGAGTTGGTGGTGGGTGCTCCTTTGAAGCATATGTATCATATTTACTTTGTTGCATGGCATTGCATTTGTAGCATGATGTATAGTCAACTTTGTATCTTAGCTTGTTTTACATTTGTATCCTAAAGTAGAATGAGCTTCTCCTATATACATCGATTGCTATGATATGCTAGTTGTGAGCTTTTGAGCATGTTTGATATGACTTGATGATGGATAGCTATGCTCTTGATAGTTTTGCTATATTTGCATAATGAGGTGGCTAACTTTTGAAAAATGCTATATAGACTCTCTCTTGTGAGTTTAATGCTTTGCATGATCTTAGTGTGCTTTGGTGGTTTATGTCATGCTTAATTCATGGTTGAATATCATGTGCTTTTCACTTGGGGTCAAAGACCCATTTGTCATTATGAATGTTTAGCCCATGTGTTACATTGTGGGGGAGCATAAGCTTCTTTTTGCCGCAAAGGCACTTCATGTACCCTTTTATGCTTCAATGTGAAAAATTAAATTGGTATGAAATGTTGTACTTGAAGTTGTGCTCTCACTTGTTCCATGTCATAAATGCTTTAAAATTGGAATAATTTGGGTGCTAAACTATTGCATGATGTCTACCATGAGAAGTCTCATTTTAAGAAGTAGACACATGGCTCGGTGGCTTTAACATGACATGAGATGCTTATGGGTGTTTGTAATGATCTTGTGTTGAGGATATGTGACCTAGCATGAAGTTTGTGTGATCTAGATTCACTTTGGTAGACTTTGCTCCTGTTTTGGTCTTTCGCTCATGAGAGGGAATTTTTTTCGCAAAATTGTGTATTTTGATTATGGCTTGCTCATTTGCTCATATAGCTTTACTATCATGATGGCTATGCTCATACGCAACTTTCGAATGTCTTGCTTGCTCATTTGCTCACTTGTAACATTTTGTGGTGCTCATTGTCTATTTGAGAAGCTCTAAGATGAAATTTTTGTATAAATACCTTGATTCATGCATTGTCAAGAAGGGGATGAAGTTTGTGCCTGGAAAATGGATCTGAGCATGTTTGGAAGGTTTTTGGCTGGTTTCGAACCTTTTCGGAACAAGTTTTTCTAGGGGCGGTCACATAGGGAGGTCAGACCGCTCTGTCTGAAATGTGACCGACCCAGGCGGTCTGACTGGCCTGGCTAGGCGGTCTGACCGGCCTAGGTCAGTGCAGAGCAAGTTTTGCTCGTTTTCATGCATTTGCAGTAGTTCTTTGCATGCATGTGTTCAGGTGGAGTGCATTTGCTCAGGGGGAGTATGCATGTGTTCAGGGGGAGCTCCTTGTGTTCCCTGAGTTCTTGCTTTGGTGGTTTGCTCTGTGAGAGCTTTTTTTTTGTCTCGGTTGTCTTGATCCATTGCCCTTGCCTTAGGGGACACATACTTTGGCTTCAGGTGATCAGGGTTTGTTTTGTTTGGCTTTTGAATCACTTGAATGGGTTGTTGTTAGTTTCCTTTCTTTTCTTGCTTATGATGGTTACTATGTGTGTGGGGGTTGTCAATGCACTCATCAAGGGGGAGATTGAGGACCTGTGTGGTCCGAGGACCGATGGATGGTCACTCCTTAGTGATGAGTGATTGACAACGTTGTGTGAACTGACTCTTGGCCTAGTATTGCAGGTGCAGGTTGTAGCTTGATTCACGTGGTGTAGGTGAAGACCTTGTATGAACCTTTCATGGCATGTATAGAAGCTTCGGTGTGGTTCATCTTGTCTCTGTTTGTCTCCCGGCGTTTTCCCTTTTGGTGATTTTCGGAGCTCTTTTTGGGGATTTTTGTGGTGGCTTGTTTGAGGGGTTTCTTGAAGGGATTCTTGTTGGGTATCACACATGAGGTCTTTGTGCCTCTTTTCTTGGTGATTTTGCCCTAGCAATCTCTTAGGAAGACCTTCGATTTGGGTGGTTTTCGGAGTTCCTCGAGTTCATGACATAGAGCCCTTAGATTCGCAATTCCTCTTGATTAGATGAGTTTCGGTGGATATCCTTTGGTGGAGAGGTCGTCCAGGAGGTGACCCATCTATCCCTGAAGTTTCGTTGCAATCCGTGGAGTGAATCGGGAGATCGGGTGAAGGGAAGTTGAGGGTTGACCCGCGGCCAGGTTTTTGGAGGGGGGCAGTCTGGCCGCCCAGGGCATACGGTCTGATCGCCCTATAGGGTTTCACGAGGAAAGTTTGGCTTTCCAAGGGAATTCTCTGATAGCGTGTTTGCCTTGATCAGAGGAGTCTCCAGGCAAAATCATGGGTCGATTCAAAGTTGTGAGCTTTGTTTGGTGGTTGAGGGAAATCTCCAGGCCTAGGCAGTCTGACCGCCCTGTCCATGCGGTCTGACCGCCCCTGGCAGAGGTTTTCCCTTGGTTGATTCCCGTTGCGGTGTCTGTGTGGTCGTGTTGTTTCGAGGTGAGGTTTGCTCCTAGGATCAGTAGCACTCTAGTGGCTACGTGATCTTGGCAAACATGCGGATAGAGTGGAGAAAGTGATTTTGGGATCGAGGCCGTGTTCATCTAGTTAGAGGAGTCATCTCTCTCGAGAAGAATTTGTATCAGCTCTCATTCACTCCCCCCTCTCTGGTCGCCCAATCCGGTCCTTCACCTATGCCGTGCGACCGGGTGCCTCGGCTCCTCGCGTGGCTCGTCGTTGACTACTTTGCCTACGTCGTGCGTTCGGTTGCCTCTGCTCCTCGCACGGCTCGTCGTCGACTACTTTGCCTACGCCGCGGCTCCTCGTCGACTACTTCGCCTACGCCGTACGTCCGGTTGCCTTGGCTCCTCGCATGACTCATCGTCGACTACTTCTCCTACGTCGTGCATCCAGTTGCCTCGCCTCCTTGCACAGCTCGTCGTCGACTACTTCGCCTACGTCGTGCGTACGGTTGCCTCCGCTCCTCGTACGGCTCATCGTCGACTACTTCGCATACGCCGTGCGCCGTGACATCATCCTGCGGCAGCACCGGCTCTGCTTTGACTACTCGTCATCTGGTCGCACTGGCTCTACAGCACCTATGCTGTGCGTTCGGATGCGCCATCTCGTCGCTAGACTACTCGACATCGTCTTGCGTACGGACCGGCCCAACTTCGACTGTGCCGTGCGCCGCCGCCTGACTTGTTCCCCGGCCGCATCAGTTCTACTTCGACTATGCTGTGCGCCACGACTACATCGTCACCCGACCACGTCGGCTCTTCTTCTACTACACCGTGCGTCGCCGCGACATCGTCCTGCGGCTGTACTGGCTCTACTTCGACTACACCATGCGCCGTCGCGACATCGTCCTGCGGCTACACCGGCTCTACTTTTACTACGGTGTGCGCCACTATGACATCGTCCCGCGGCCGCATCAGCTCTACTTCCGCTACTCACCTCGGCTAGTTGCGGCGAGAAAACTAGTCGAGCACGACTCTCACGCCCCCAACAACTAGTCAGAATTAACTCTGGCTAGTCTGAAGGACCAAATAGGGCGACCAGAGAGGGGGGAGTGAATGGGAGCCGATAAAAATTCTTTCCATAGGTCGAACTTGGCCTATACCCCGATTGCCACTCCAATCGCTCGCGCACACAAAGGAAGCTCTAAACAAGGCACACACAAGCCTAGAAGAACAAGAGACAAGCCTAGGAGCAAAGAGTGGAAGCAACTGGACAAGAATCAAAGCAGTTGGCACAATCTGGAAATGCCAGGCGCGCACTATCCGGCTGGTACGGGCGGACTGTCCGCTTGTGTACGGCGGACTGTTCAGACCTGCCTCGCGGACCGTACGAAATAAGCACAGAGCTACCAGAGACGCACCTCGAAAATACAGACTGTCCGTGGAGGACACGCGGACTGTCCGCCAGAAACTCGACCACGCGGACCGTCCGTGAAGCTCTCGCGGACTGTCCGCCAAACCCCTCGCAACCAAAACCTAGGACCGAAACAGATCGAAACGAAGACGCGCAAGAACACGAAGAACACGCGACGAATAGCAGGACGCGCGGACTGTCCGCGGCTATGGTGCGGACTGTCCGCAAGCCACGAACAGAACCAAAAACGCCCGACCCGCGGGGTCAACTCCTCCAACTCATCACCGGATCTCCCAAACGGTTGAAGCTCTTGAGACAAGACTTTGGGGAGATGATATGTGTCACACAAGGATGCTATGCCCCAAAAATCTCGACCTCTAACTCCCTAAATCACCGGGAATCGCGGATCACACAAGCAACCACCATGAACTCGGGCTCCAACCAAAATCGCAAGAATCGAAGGGTCTCCACAGCGTTTGAGGGGTCAAGATCACACAAAAACATGCGCAAGGCATCCACCCATGATCCCCTCAAAGAAATCTGTGAAGAAACGCCCACAAAATCACGAATCGAGCGAAGAACGAAACCTCCCAAAAATAGCCCCGAAAATGACACGAAAATCACAAGGGACTAGGAGATCACCGCAACGCCGAATGCTTCCATACATCCAGAGGACAGAGTCTGTACAAGAGTCTAGCCTAAGGAATCCAGAGGAAAACGAAGTAGTTCAGAGAAATCTACCGGGGGAGAAAGCCCTAGAGTCTAAGAGAGAGAGAGATGCCATCCACGTCTCTGCTATTTATACGAAGTCCATCGAAGGGAGGTAAATGACCACGCTACTCCTACTGCTTAAATGAAGATACAACCCCTCAAGGGCATTTTGGTCAAGTCTTCATTGGACGGACACGCTTCCATCGCGGCTTCGCTTCACCTCGACGCAAACCCCGCGATCACGCCACGTGCCCTCCGCCTTGAAGCTTCCCGAAACTCCCGGATCACCGTCTCCGTCGCCTTGGGCCTCCGGGCTTGGTTTTGAGGCCCAAACCAAGAAACCATCCACTGATGGTTTTGTGGGCAAACCAACAAACCCCGCGTGCAAGCTTCGGGCTCAATCCGCTACCTTGCACCGGCCCATGTTCACGACTTCAGCCCACCAGTCTTGCACCGCACGGCTCGCACTTGACCCCATCGGCCACCGATTCCATCGAACCAAGCCTACTTGCCACTCCATCACCCGGAGGGCGCCACGGCTAACGCCTTTCGCGCTTGTTCTTCACCTGCACCGACACGAGTCAAACCGCAACCTGTACCTGCACACTTAGCCAAGCATCAGTCCACACAACGTTGTCAATCACTCATCACTAAGGAGCGACCCTCCATTGGTCCTCGAACACACTTGGTCCTCAATCTCCCCCTTGCTGAGTGCATTGACAACACCCATAGAAATCACATAGAGAAAAAGAAAAGAAAACAACCACGAACACAAACCTCCCAAGCAAGTGATCCAAAGCCAAAAAACAAGCGAAAAATCGATCACTCACCAATCCAAGTCTCGGCCCTCTAAGACAAGGGCAACAGCTCGACACAGCCGAGGCAAAACAAAGCTCTCAAAGAGCACATCACAAAGCACAAATCTCAAGAAAATCAAATGTGCTCCCCCTGCACATATGCAAACTCTCCCTGAGCAAATGCAACCTCTTCTTCTCAATTTTTCTCCTCACATGCCACATCTTACAAATGCATACCAATTTTCCACAAAATTTCCCAATGCATGAAAATTTCTCCCCATATCATACAAAATTCTCCCCCTTGTTGACAATGCATGAATCAAGGTATATGAGACTCTTCCCCTTGTTTTCATGAAAAATGCATGTCAAAGCACCTATACATTCTACCAAACTTCTCAAATATACAAAGAGCACAACAAAATGATACAAATGAGACATAGAGTAAGCAAAGTAGACATGGTGTATCTAGCATATTGCCATCAAGAAGGTAGAGACATATAAGCATGTGACATGGCCAAAAGCAATTTTCACAAAGAAATAGTCATCTCATGAGCAAGACTCTCTCTATACAAATTTGAACATTATAAACGCCCACAAGCTACTCAAGTCATGTTAAAGCCACCGAGCCATGTGTCTACTTCTTAAAATGAGACTTCTCATGGTAGACAAGCATGCTACGGTTTAGCACCCAAGATATGAATATCAAACCATAAAAACATGATTAGGAGCTCATTTTTCAAGCATAAGGCAATTCATACACCAATTTCATTTTCAAGTTTAAACATGGTACATGAAGTGCCTTTGCGGCAAAAAGAAACTTATGCTCCTCCCCAAGCAAGCAAAAGGGCTAAACATTTACAATGACAGAAAGGTCTTTGACCCCAAGCAAAGAGAACATGATTCTCAAGCACAAACTAAATATGATATAGGCATTTAAGCACAAATTGAGCATAGACAAGCATCTACTCATGAGAGACATCATTTTAGCATTTTCATCAAAAGAAAGCTATCTTAACACAAATATATGGCAAAACCATCAAGAGCATAGCATTCACATCCACAATTTACCAAACATGCACATATCTCACAAATAGCACATCGGTGATTGATGTATATAAGAGAAGCTTTTCCTAGCACAAGTGATCCAAAGATGGCTATCCTACCAGGTTTTTTACAGAATGTAAAATGCATAGATGAAATGCAACAAAATGAACATATGACACATATATACATGAGAAGCTCCAAGACCTAGCTAGAAAGGAAAGCACACCCCAAGCTCACCCCGCAAGCGAGTGAAAGTGACTTGGTCGAGAGGTTAGGTGAAAATGTCAGCTAGCTGGTCTTGGGTAGGGACATAGGACAAAGATACGTTTCCCTTCTCAACAGTGTCTCTCAGGAAGTGGTACCTCACTTCTATGTGTTTCGTTTTGGAGTGGAGGACAGGATTTTTGGCTACGCTTATGGCACTGGTGCTGTCACAGAAAAGTGGAACTGGGAGCACTCCTCTCCAAAATCACTCATGGTGTAGGTCATCCAAAGCAACTGGGAACAACAACTAGCAGCAGCTACATACTCAGCCTCGGTGGTGGACTGGGCTACACTCAATTGCTTGCGAGATGACCAAGAGACCAAAGAAGAACCAAGGAACTGACAACACCCAGAGGTAGACTTGCGGTCCAATCGACACCCAGCAAAATCCGCATCAGAAAAACCATGAAGCCTTAGTGTCGAGGAGGCAGAGTACCAAAGACCAAACTCAGGAGTGTAGTTCAAGTACCTGAAAATCCGCTTGACGACCTGCCGATGTGAAGTCTTCGGTGAAGCCTGAAAACAAGCGCACAGACACACGCTGAATTGTAAGTCTGGCCTCGTCGCCGTCAAGTAGAGGAGGGAGCTAATCATGCTCCGGTACTCCTTCTGGTCCACGGGTTCGGCGTCGTCGTCCGCGTCCAAAGCCGTAGTTGTACTCATCGGGGTAGTCAGCGGCTTGGAGTCGTTCATGCCAAACTTCTTCACCATGTCCCTGGAGTACTTCGCCTGATGTACAAAGGTCCCGTCCTTGCACTGCTTGATCTGGAGACCCAAGAAAAACTACAGCTCGCCCATCATGGACATCTCAAATTCCCTACTCATGTCATCTGCAAATCTGGCAACAAGATCATGAGAAGAGCCACCAAAGATTATGTCATCCACGTATATCTGAACAATCAAAAGGTCATTCCCAAGCTTAAGGAGGAACAGGGTCTTATCAACTGTGCCCATCACAAACCCCTTACTCAGCAAAAAGCCTCTCAACCAGCCATACCAAGCTCTAGGTGCCTGTTTCAACCCATAAAGCGCTCTCTGGAGTTTGTATACACGGTGTGGGTATTTTTCACTCTCAAACCCCGGGGGTTGCCTCACATACCCTTCTTCCTCTATCACCCCATTCAAGAAAGCACTCTTGACATCCATTTGGTACAACTTGAACCCTTTAGCCACGGCAAAGGCTAGAAGGATCCTAATTGCCTCCAAACGGGCCACAGGAGCAAATGTCTCCTCATAGTCTATCCCCTCCTCCTGGTTGAACCCCTGAGCCACCAAACTCGACTTGTTTCTCACAACCATCCCATTCTCACCCTCTTTGTTCTTCCACACCCACTTGGTACCTATGGGACGGCAATTTGGCGGTGGATCGACTAACACCCAGACTTGGTTTCTCTCAAAGTTTTCCAACTCCTCATGCATGGAATTCACCCAATTTTCATCAGACAAAGCGTGTCGAATATCTTTTGGCTCAAACGACGCAACAAAAGCAGAGGGAGCGAAATGAGAAGTGTTCCTTGACCTCGACCGTGTAGTACGTTCATGAAGGTCACCAATGATGGTCGACGGTGGGTGATCAACTTGTACTCACCGGGGAGCCTCTCGCCTGGACACAACCTCCCCCCCAGCAGCAGCCTCCACTCGAACAGCCTTAGTCATAGTGGGTGTAGGGGATGGTCCATCCTCGATCGTCGTCGTAGTAGTGGAAGTAGCGTGTACATGATCAACCACGAGAGCACCACCATCATCATCGTCGTCGTCTCCATCTCCATCCTTCACATCCTCAAAGATCCTGTCACCAATCTCCTCGTCACCTGCACACTCAAAAGCAGAAGAGCTACATGGCTGTGTCTCGTCGAAGGTAACTTCGCAAGTCTCCATGATTCGGTTAGTGTCAAGGTTGAGCACACGATATGCTCTAGAGTGAATCGCATAACCAAGGAAAATCCCATCTGAACATCTAGATTCAAACTTATCCAACTTGCCCTTCTTTGGAATGAAACACTAGCAACCAAAACCTCTAAAGTGACTCACCTTGGATTGTCAGCCATGCATCAGCTCATAAGAGGTCTTCTTCTTGAAAGCACGAAGGAAGATGCGATTTGAGACATAGCAAGCGATATTGACCGCCTCGGCCTAGAAACACCTAGGAGTCCTATGCTCATAGAGCATCGTCCTAGCCATCTCACAAAGGGTCCGGTTCTTCCTCTCCACAATGCCATTCTGGCAAGCGACGTATGGAGAAGAGTACTGATGATCGAGACCAAGATCACTGCAAAAGGCATCAAAATGAGAGTTCTTAAACTCCGTGCCATTGTCACTGCGTATAGCTCGAATGGTATCTCCATGTCTCTCATTCTTCAAGCTCAAGATCAAATCCCGAACAAAGCCAAAAGTCTCACTCTTATCCTCCAAAAAGAAAACCCAAGAGTACCTCGAAAAATCATCAACAACCACAAGAACATACCACTTCCCACCAGCAGAGCGAACACGAGCTGGCCCAACCAAATCCATGTGCGACAGCTCGTAAGGTCGCTCGATCATGACCGCAATCAAAGGGGCGTGAGAAGCGGTAACCATTTTCCCATGCCGACAAGAAGCACAAACCAAATCCTTCTCGAATGTCAACTTAGGCAATCCTCAGAAAAGATCAAGACCACTCAAGCGGGAAAGCAACTCAAAGCTCAAGTGTCCCAACCTCCTATGCCATTTCCAAAGCTCGGCCGAAACACTAGCAACAAAGCATCGAGGAGAACCAACAGATTGGGAAAAATCGGCATGAAAGATTTGACCCTCGGGGACGATCGTACAGACAAGATCGCCTCGAGAATCAAGCACACGAGAAGCACCCGACTTAAAATGAACCTCAAAACCTTCGTCAAGTAATTGAGATACTGACAACAGGTTAAAACCAAGTGACTCGACCAGGGCCACACTTCTTAAGGTCACCTTGCTACTCACCTTCACCATACCTTCAGCAAGCACTCGTCCTCTCCCATTGTCCCCGAAAGTGACGTACTCCCTCGTACTCACCGGGGTGAGGCTGGAGAACCACCCACGATCTTCGGTCATGTGTCGTGAGCAACCGGAGTCGATCAACCAAAAGTCCTCCAAGCCTCCCACCTGCAATAAAAAATGAGGACGAGAATGAGCAAGCGACTCAACACTGGGGTTAGTACCAAAAAAGTCAAACCAGTGATGAGCCATTTGCTCAAAAGAAGGGTTAGCAAAATCCATCCTCCCAAAACCTCAAGGCAGAGCCTTGTTACGCCTACCACCAAAGGACCTGTCACGTCTCACTGGAGGAGTACGTGCACCATGAGGAGGAAAACGTGGCCCGTAGTCCATCTGAGACCCAAAGCTCCGATCGTGCCTCCCAAACTCGTAACGGTCACGAGAAGGAGTACGTCGAGCCAACTCACCACGCCCAAACCCCACACGCCTGTCTCTCTGAGGTAACACACCTCCACCTCCATCTCCATGACTGGGAACTGTACGCACATACACCTCACCCCTAGGTAGAGGCCCTCTACGAGGCTCAGGCACACCACGAGCAAGGTGGTACCTGTCCTTGTTTGCCAACTCCCTAGCAAACCTCTCATCCCTCTTTCTCCGAAAATAGAACTCATCCTTATTCCCATCCCTCCTTAGGCTGTGGCTTTTCTACAAGCTTCTCTCCAGCTTTCTCTCCTGACTTCCCACCAAAGACACTCCCCTGGGTGCTCACAAACTTGATGGGTTTCTGGTAGTTCTCAGATTTGTGGGGTAACACTAGAGGATCTTGGGTTGTGTCTAGCTTGTTTCTGAGATGGTTTGGCTTGGGCGCAAATTTGTTCATGGGTGTGGTGTATGGTGGAATAGGAATCTCTCCAGCTTTCTCTTCTCCCTCACCACTCTTCTCACCACACTTGTCAGCCCCCAACGTCTGACCATCAAACCTCTTGAACTGAGCCAACATCAAACTCAATTGTGGCTCATGACCAGATAACCACCCCATCATTTTTCTCAATTCATCATTTTCATCCTGCAGACGATCAACATAGTGTGCAAGTTCCATGTTTTTCAAGGCATGCATTTCACAGGTTGAACATGATGTATGAAGAGGAGCTTTCAATGCCGCCTCAAGAGAAACAATTCTAGTGTGAGACTCATCTAGCCTAGCATGCAGAACAGGACATGAGGTACAAGCACCTAGTAAAGCTGGCCTAGACTTCAATTCATCACACTCAATCCTAACCACATCTAGTTCCTCCAAAGTAGAGGCATGCTTCTCCTTGAGGGCAGTCAAATCACCAAGAAAAACTAAACAATCACCACAATCTATCTCATCAGACACCACAGGAGCAGACTTCAAAGCGACTATCTCATTCTTAGCATTCACAAGCAAGGATTCAAGCTCGGCTACCTTGTCCTTAGCCTCACCCAACAAAGGCCTAAATTCCCTCTTCTCCTTGTTGGTCTTTCTAAGCACATCATCACGGTTATCAAGTAACTCATTGAGCCTAGCATTCTCTTCTAGCAAGAAGTTGGGATCTTGTCGTACCTCTTCATCGGAGTCGGAGTTCGAATCCGAGCTGTGCTTCCCACCCTTCTTGGAGTGCGCCATGCCGCAAAAACCTCCTTGTGCGACAAAGCTTAGGCCGGTGAAGTTCTTGCCCATGTGCCGCTTGTCCTTGCTCTTCTCTTGTTCTTCCTCGCTGCTCGAGTCGGAAGAAGCATCGCTTGATGTCGAGTCGATGTCGCTCTCTCCGGCCACCATCGCTCGAGCGGTCTTCTTCTTGTAGCCGCCACCCTTCTTGTACCTTCTCTCGCCCTTGTCCTTGTGCTTGTCCTTGTAGTCGTTCCGGGAGTGGTGCTTGTTGTAGTCGTGCTTGGGCTTGCCCTTGTAGTCGTTCTTGATCTCCATGGCTTTAGGGCATTCGGCGATGAAGTGCCTGTGCTTCCCGCACCAATAGCACATCCCTGAGCTCCGCCTTGCATTCTTGCGGTTCTCGTACATTCGCCCCAACCTCTTGCTCAACAAAGCGAGATCGTCCTCGCTCAGCACCTTAAAGTCCTAATCTGGCAAAGACACAAGACAAGACAAAGAGAAACCACAGGTGTTAGAGTTAGACCTTGACCCGGAGACAAGTGCCAAACTATGAGCATCAGTGGGGCTCTCGCTCTTGGCTCTCAAGCCACGATCAACCTCTGAAGACCTGAGCTTGAAAAACAGCTCATCCAGCATCAGCGTATCATACACGCTCGACTCCTCAATGGCCTCGACCTTGGCACTCAACACGGACCTATCCAGGGCAAGCAAAAGCTTGATAGCTTGATCATGATCCGTGTATGGGAGCACTATCACATTGGCCCTCATGTTGTTGACAATGCTAGTGAAATGCTGAAACATAGCATCGGTCGACTCGCCGGGGAGATGAGTGAAGTTCTCATACTCTCTCCGGTAAGTGGAAAACAAATGGGCTTGCACTTGGGCATTGCCAACATGAGCATTTCTCAACTTGAGCCATATCTTTCTGGCCACATTCTCTTCGTACACTCGCTCGAACTCCGAGGCACAGAGAGCACGGAACAAGTAATCAACGGCCTTGCTGTTGGCCTCAAACATGTCCCGCGATCCTGGAAGCAGAAAACTATCTGGGATGACATATTGATCATTTTGAGTGACCTCCCAAATAAGAGTTCCCTTCCCTCGCAAAAACACGCCCATGCGCCTCTCCCACATCGGGTAATTCTTGCCATCAAAGTGCGGAGGACCCGACCCCTTGCCGTAATCGCCCATCTTTGGATCTTAGACTGGTTAGAATCACGAAGATCCGTAACCGGCTCTGATACCAATTGAAGGACCGAATAGGGCGACCAGAGAGGGGGGGAGTGAATGGGAGCTGATAAAAATTCTTCCCGTAGGTCGAACTCAGCCTATACCCCGATTGCCACTCCAAATGTTCGCGCACACAAAGGAAGCTCCAAACAAGGCACACACAAGCCTAGAGGAACAAGAGACAAGCCTAGGTGCAAAGAGCGGAAGCAACTAGACAAGAATCAAAGCACTTGGCACAATCTGGAAATGCCAGGCACGGATTGTCCGGCTGGTACGGGCGGACTGTCCGCTTGTGTACGACGGACTGTCCGGACCAGCCTCGCGGACCATCCAAAATAAGCACAGAGCTACCAGAGATGCACCTCGAAAATACGGACTGTCCGTGGAGGACACGCGCACTATCCGCAAGAAACTCGACCACGCGGACCGTCCGCGAAGCTCCCGCGGACTGTCCGCCAAACCCCTCGCAACCAAAACCTAGGACCGAAACGGATCGAAACGAAGACGCGTAAGAACACGAAGAACACGCGACGAACAGCAGGATGCATGGACTGTCTGCGGCTATGGTGCGGACTGTCCGCATGCCACGAACAGAACCAAAAACGCCCGACCTGCGGGGTCAACACCTCCAACTCATCACCGGATCTCCCAAACGGTTGAAGCTCTTGAGACAAGACTTTGGGGAGATGATATGCGTCACACAAGGATGCTATGCCCCAAAAATCTCAACCTCTAACACCCAAAATCACCGAGAATCACAGATCAAACAAGCAACTCCCATGAACTCGGGCTCCAACCAAAATCGCACGAATCGAAGGGTCTCCACAGCGTTTGAGGGGTCAAGATCACACACAAACATGCACAAGGCATCCACCCATGATCCCCTCAAAGAAATCCGTGAAGAAACGCCCCCAAAATCACGAATCGAGCGAAGAACGAACCCCCCCCCAAATAGCTCTGAAAATGACACGAAAATCACAAGGGACTAGGAGATCACCGCAACGCCGAATGCTTCCATACATCCAGAGGACAGAGTCTGTACAAGAGTCTAGCCTAAGGAATCCAGAGGAAAACAAAGCAGTTCAGAGAAATCTACCGGGGGAGAAAGCTCTAGAGTCCAATAGAGAGAGATGCCATCCACCTCTCCGCTATTTATACGAAGTCCATCGGAGGGAGGTAAATGACCACGCTACCCCTACTGCTTAAATGAAGATACAACCCCTCAGGGGCATTTTGGTCAAGCCTTCATCGGACGGATACGCTTCCACCACGGCTTCGCTTCACCTCGACGCAAACCCCGCGATCACGCCACGTGCCCTCCTCCTCGAAGCTTCCCAAAGCTCCCGGATCACTGTCTCCGTCACCTCAGGCCTCCGGGCTTGGTTTTGAGGCCCAAACCAAGAAACTGTCCACCAATGGTTTTGTGGGCAAACTAACAAACCCCGCGTGCAAGCTTCGGGCTCGATCCGCTACCTTGTACCGGCCCATGTTAACAACTTCAGCCCGCCAGTCTTGCACCACACGGTTCGCACTTGACCCAATCGGCCACCGAGTCCATCAAACCAAGCCTACTTGCCACTCCATCACCCGGAGGCCGCCACGGCTAAGGCCTTTCGCGCTTGTTCTTCACCTGCACCGACACGAGTCAAACCACAACCTGTACCTGCACACTTAGCCAAGAATCAGTCCACACAATGTTGTCAATCACTCATCACTAAGTTGCGACCCTCCACTGGTCCTCGGACACACCTGGTCCTCATAGTCATCTTCACCAACAACCATCGCGACTCCATCACTAACCACAACGACTTCAATGACTCCGGTCGCATTTACAGTCCCCTCCTGCGGCAAGAGTAAGTCATTTATTTAAATGATTACTTCTTTCTTATTCTTTGGCTTGGTTTGCACATGCAGGACAACATGCCAAGGATTACTCATTTGTGTACACTTCTCAAGTGATTTTTTCAGGAGAGCTACACTCTGTTGACTACTCTTGAGGTATATCAACCAAGTCACCACGAGCCTACTTCATCAACTCGAGGGGCTATCCCAAGGAGGCAACTTCTAAAGTCCGCTCTGCGCGACAATCTGAAGTCGACTTCCAAAGTCGCATTCTAAAGTCCGCTCTGCACGGCAACTTAAAGTCGACTCTGGTCGCACCTTCGCCCGCTCCGGCGGTATACTATGTGTGTAAGCTGCGATGGTACCTAGCTGCACACGGTCTACGGGCCTCATCGCTCTTACTACTCATACTGCGTGTGTAAGCTACGATGGAACCTAGCTGCACACGGTCTTCGAGCCTCTTCGGACGGCTTCACCTCTATGGGTAGTTGTCTGTGGCCTACTACAGTCCGAACTACCCATCGGGTCGGCAGTTTGTGGCCTACTACGGTCCATGCCTCCCCTTCAACGAGCCTGTCTGGACGGCTTCAACTCGTCGGGTAGTTGTCTGTGGCCTACCACGGTCCGGACAACCCATCAGGTCCGCGATTTGTGGCCTGCTACGGTCCATGCTTCCCCTTTAGTGAGCCTCTCCGGACGGCTTCAACTCCTCGGGTAGTTGTCTGTGGCCTACTACGATCCGGACTACCCATCAGGTCGGCGGTTCACAACCTACTATGGACCACGCCCACATCAAAGACCCTCCATAAGCCCGCTCCGGTGGCACAACTCGACTCCGGTTGCACCTAAGCCTGCTTCGGCGGCAAAGCTTCTCGTTTTTCTGGTTTTCCATTCGATTTTGCCTTCCGGAAGTGCTTTTCATTTTTTTGGCTTTCTAGCCTTGTGTTTCGGGCTTCATACTTAACTCGAAGTACTCAAAGTCGACTTTTAAAGTCGCATTCTCAAAGTCCACTCCGAGTGGCATTCCAAAGTCAACTTCCACTCCGTGTGGCAACCCAAAGTCGACTTTTCTTGCATCTCAAAATCCATTCCACATGGCAATCTAAAGTCAACTTCTAAAGTCGCATTTCAAAGTCCGCTCCGCGCGGCACAAAGTCGATTTCAGTTTTTGAGTTGCATCTAAAGTCCGTTCTGACGGCATCTAAAGTTGATTTCGGTCGCATATAAAGTCCGCTCTGACGGCATCTAAAGTCGACTCCGATCGCATCTAAAGTCCACTTTGATGGCACAAATAGTTACCAACCTTGTGGGCTCATCACTAAATTACTACTTGAAGACGACTCGAGTAGTCTCCGCTACTTCTCAAGTGCAACGGCTTGACGCCAAATCACTATTTAGAGATGTTGACGGTTGAAACACGTGTCATGTTTCGATCCGCAAGCATACGGATCACATGTTGCCTTCTTCACTTGGGGTTTACCATCTAATCTATTGAACTAACTTGCATGAAGCGTTGATCGCATAAAGATTTAACATACAAACATGAAACGGTGTATGGATCGCATTCACTAGCCGTAAGGATGCACGACCCAAGGTAACCCTAGCCTTCCGTCTTCTAGTTGCAGCTCCGGCCAAGGTGAAAAACAATCTAAACACAAACCATGATAAGGAGTGAACCTTTACACGTTTGCTCGGCGCTTTCCCTTCACTCGTACTGTCACTACGCAAAGGTATTCATCACCGAACGACTATACGTCCGTGCACCACTACGATGTATCCGCAAGATATAGATTAACCACCATGATTACATATATTCCTACTAAGGGCATATGCTAGCTAAACATATGAATAAGCATGCATCGAAGTAGATCAAAGTAAGGAAAAGATATGATTTATATCACCATCGAATGTTGAATGTACAATTGCCTTGATGAATTCAAGGCATGGCTCCGGAACTCCACCATGGCTTCACCACGCAAGGTCAACCATGGCAGCTAGGGCATGGCCTAGGCCATTTCCTAGGCGACTCGAGGACTTGCGGCGGCCATCGGCTCCCTTCGGCATGTCTCCTTCAATTTGGCGGCTCTCTGATGAATGGATGTGGCGACCGTCGGAGGCAGGCGATATTAATAGACTGAGGAGGGTCTAGGTCAAAGGGGAGGCCGAACCGGCACCAAAACAGGGTAGGCTGGCCAGCCTTGACCGACCGGCCTGGGCCCTTTTCGGCCCGGTACGGCCCCGGTTCGCTCCCCGACGCTTCACTTGTCTTCATGAATATTTGCTGAACTTCATGTGGGTCCTTGACGTCGTTGTCCCCGCGGTTTAGATAAGGGTAGTTGGTGCACGAACTCCCACATTTTCTATTCAGGTCCTCAGAGTTTCATGGCTTCGCGCTTCGGTCCTCAGGTTATTTGGAGTCATGTTCACTTCGTGTCTTGACTTATGCCGGGCTTCGTGATCTTCTCATAAAGTGCTTGATGAACTTTACCCAGAGGTGCTCTTTTAAGCGCGTAAATCCTGTGTAAACATTATACTCCAAAAACCACATGCAAGTGTGAACTTGTTACATTATTAGTATGCCTAGTGGCAGGTTAGTTATAATTCAAAGATCAAACCAAAGTGTAACAAGTGCTCTTGGTTGACGGAAATCGACCGTCAACACACCCCCATGCTTAAACCTTGCTCGTCCTCGAGTAAGACCAAGATCTTTGCTTATCTTGGAAATCAGCGTTGCCACTTCATCGTCTTCCCTGCACTTAGTTATACACAACAAGACATATTGCTCTCTCAAGTATTTAGCATTAAGGTTCAAGTTTTGACCGGCCACTTCATCATGGAAGATAGACTAACATTAAAGAACATGCCATAATAAAACAAATATAGTACTCTCAAACTTAAGCAAACTTCAAACTTTTACCTTGTTGCCTCGTGAAGAGTTTTCAAAAAGATGCATATCCAACATAGCGGGATCCTCTTGCAAAAGCTCATGGAAACACTCATCTCATCAAGTCACTCAAACCTATACTAGATTATTCTCAACCTATTCTACTCATATATGAAAGTGGAAAGCTTATGTGGGGCTTGGTAGGTAAAAAGAATCATAGCAAAACATTATACCTGAAATATTGTCGAACTAGGAGAGAGATCTATTGGAATTACCTAGACTAGTCAAAAAGGCCATAGAAAAATAATGTTGAAGAGGGAGAGGGATGGAACACACACATTTTGATAAGTGGACATGTGCAAGTGGCAAGTGGATGATCCAAAGACACAAATGAAGTCCTTTTTATCAGATTGCACATGCTTGGAAATTTGAGTACGGAACTTGATCTTGAAGCACCTCTTGATTCAAATGAAGCTAGAGAACCGGGGAGCTTTATTATCATTATTTTTATCACACTGTTCTTTTTTCTCTCTTTTTTTCTTTTTTTCTTTTTATTTCTTTCTTTCTCTTTTTTTCATTCATTCATTTTTTTACTCCCCTGAACTCTAGACAACATTGTACCTTCTTAGCGGCTCCTCCCCCATGCCTAGACACTTGCTTGTCCTCGAGCTAACGGGGTGTTATACTTTTTTTGCTAAGATAGGTACATAAAATCTCATATCTCGTCTGGAAAATACTTGAAATCTTCTGGGACCTCTCCACGTGAAATTTGAATTTTCTTGCGTCAGCTTGGAGGTCTCCAAAAATTAATCCAATTTGTAGCGCCTTGACTCCTTCGGATTTTCCTCAGAATAACAATCCATACTCAAGTATTGGGTTGTGGACAAGGACGGTATCACAAAAAGATGTTTGGGGTTTAGGGTGGATGCCCAGCGAGGTTTGTGAAATTTCTAGTGTAGAAACTCACAATGCATGGACAAGACTGGCTACCATGAAAAAGATACACAAAGGAATGACCAGCTTCTTAGTCTCGTACCACAAAAATCAATCCTAATCCAACTCATCAAGATATAAGTTTGCAAACTAAAGGTTATATCATGAAAGTACTTGTATGTGTATAGGCTTTGGTAGGTAGGACTTTGCAAGAGGTTCACATATGTAGATAGCATAAGAATTTAGATAAAACAAGTGCAAGGCATAGGTCATTGGTAAACTTAAATCAAAGAGCAAGATAGAGTCTATGGGTCTAAAAATTAGTCATTTAGCCTCCACAAATGAAAGAGCCGGTATTTAATCAAATTAAGTTCCTTTGGGAGAGAGCAAATAGTAATGTCATATAAAACATTATGTAGCTAAAACAAAGTAGCAACTTCCATCACTTTTCCATAAGCAAAACCATAAAAGATATCATCGTGGTGAGCTCAAATCAATGGTGATCATGATTTATTGAAAATTAAAACTAACAAACCTAGGTTGTCCTCCTAGTAGTCATGTTATTGATCGAGAGATAAATACAAATGTTGTTTATGGTTGAAAGCATATATGTGCAAGCATTTAGAAGGAGGTGAACAAAGATGAAGTTAAGTGTGAGTTACCGTCCTTTTTTATGCTCATAGTGAAGTGCTACGTGGCCTCCCCCATGCTTAAGCATTGTGCTTAGCATGGAAAAAGAATGATGAGCATCTTGTGGTGAAGGTGATCCTTGTACTCAAAACGGTCGTATAAATTTGCAAATTGGAATAAAAAAAAAATATATATATAAAATCATATCCGCGGAACTGCAACACGCTCATCGTTTGCTCCCCGCCGCCGACGAGAAAGGGGGCCCTCCGCTGCCGCCGCTATTTCCTCCGCCTCAATGGCGATCCCGAGGCCTCGAATCCGTGCTGTCCCCTTCCGCCCGCTGCTCCTCTTCCTCCTCGTCCCGCTCATCTACTCCGGTACGAGCCGCCTCGTCTCGTCTCCTCCAATTCCCGTCGCAATGCCCCCTGACGATCCAATCTGCGCCAGTGTCCAGGCTGCACCTGTGGGCTCCGGAGAAGGGCGTGTGCCAGCCGCCTCCCACCGCGCCGAAGCGGCCTGACCGCCTCGTTGTCGGCCCTGCCGCCGGACAAGGCCGCCCCGACCACCTCCAGTGCCAAAGTGCTTTTCCCTCCCCTTCGGCAAGCTTCATGCATCCATTCGTGCTGGATTTAGCTGTCCCTGTAGAGGTCACCAAAATTAGATCATCAACAGTGAAGCAACATCTTTAATCCATTTTAGATAAATCTATAGAATGTTGCTGTTAGTAGAAAACCTTAATAGTTGTCTGATGTTCTTCATCATCATCTATTAGTCGCAGGTTGTATTCTGGCAATCTCCAATCAATAGTATAATACTGTTGGCACCACAGAACCTAGTGATTGCGTTCATATGACTGATGATGTATTTCTCACTTTGCTCAGGACTTAAAGCTCTGAATAATATTGTCACATCAAGAGAAGGGAACTATTCCGGAGAACATATTTCTTTTGTTACTGTATTCACGACATAGAGTTCTGTTCAAGATGTAGATGGCAAAGTTCCATTTGACACTGTAACTGTTGGAAACCATTCATATAGCAAGATCGAAAGGTCAATGGCCATTCTGAACACTTTCATCAGTTTCATAAAGGTAACTCTTCCTTTTTTGTGAGTGAATGATAGCAAACACTCCCATTTATTAGAGTTACTAACAACTTGGTACTTTCATCCTCTTGCTGTGATTGTTTCCTATTTGAGCGGTAGGGACAAAAAATGAAAGTAATGTAACCAGCAGCTAGTTGATGCAAATACTAACATCACTATCATAACCTTTTCTAGATACAGGTGTGAGTGGGAGTTTTTTTGTTTGAAGGGCTTCTTCTGAACCCCTTCTTTGTATTTTATTCTCTCTTCTTAAGAAAATGAAATGCAGCTTTCCTGCGCTTTTAGGGAAAACAAACTCTCTAGATACTATGTATAAGTTTAAGTTCACGCTGTTGTTACCTACACACCAAAAGAAATGTCCCTTTGGCATCTATTTTGGAACTTAATATATACAGTGTGCCACATTATTTCCAACAACAATAGTAATGTTGGTTGTTTAAAACATGATCCTATCTGTAGAATCCTGCAGGCATCAATGCCAGGAAGCAATGTGATCATATTGACTGATCCTGATTCAAAATTTCCAGTAAATCAAGGGAGTGCTACACTATTGCCTATTGAAGGAAATTATTCTTGGGGAAATTTGATGCTTCAAAGAATCAAGTCCTACATTGTAAGTCTATTTGCTTGATTTGAACACATGATTAGGTTTTCTGCATATGATGTCTCAAAACTACTTTCGTTGTCAAATATTATTACTATCTTTCGATCATCTTTATGCATTATTTTACCCTATTTTCTGCTGAAAGAGTTGTATGCTTATATATCTTGACCTCATATTCTGGCATTTCTGGAGCAAAAGCTTGTGGAACTTGATGGGGTGGAAGGGCTTAATCATTTTGTTTTAACTGATTCTGATATAGCAGTGGTTGACGATCCTGGAGATATATTCAGAAAATATCCCTTCTGTCATCTGGCTCTTACCTTTCGTAACAACAAAGGCCAACCTTTGAACTCTGGGTTTGTGGCAATAAGAGGCACGAGGGATGGCATCACTAAGTAAGTTGACAGATAACCAATAGATCGTATTATACAGCATATTCTCGAGCTGACAGTATATTGTGTGCATCTTTCATCATCATTCATTGTGTGCATCGTATGACTTTGTGTGGATATGCATCACCACTTTTTCAGAATCAACTGAAATTTTTTTGTCAAGACTTATACACCAACAACATATTTTTGCTCCACAACAATCCTATAAAAATTTCAGATGATTTTGGTAAAGCGGTATTATATATTCTTTGCAACTAGAAACATCACTCACTTAGTCATATTTAAAAAAGAGAAAAGAATGAAAAAAAAGAAATAGAAAAACAGAAAGCAAAATAAAAAAAGCTCATGAGAGCCGGCCCACTATCTCTGCCCCCTACTCCACGCATTTAACCTAGCTCAACAGTCAATCCATCCCCGTTCCAACCCACCCGGCCGCCGCCACCCTTCCTCATTTTCTCGCCGCCGCCACTCCCTGCGCCAGTGCATCGCCCCTCCCTCCGCCAGGCCGTTGGTGCTCCCTGCTTGAGGCCGCCGCGACACCATCGCTCCCTGCCCGAGGCCGCCGCCCCTTCCTGCTCCGAGGTTGCCGCCCCTCCTTTTTCCAGGCCATAGCCACCCATGCTCTAGGCTGACGTCACTCCCTCCGCCTGGCCGCCGCTGCTCCGAGGTTGCTATATGTCTGCCGTCGACGTGGAGGCTGAGGACCAGGTGTGTCCGTAGACTAGTGGAGGGTCGCTCCTTAGTGATGAGTGATTGACAATGTTGTGTGGACTGAAGCTTGGCCAAGTGTGCAGGTACAGGTTGCGGTTTGACTCGTGTCAGTGCAGGTGAAGAACAAGCGCGAAAGGCCTTAGCCGTGGCGGCCTCCGGGTGATGGAGAGGCAAGTAGGCTTGGTTCGATGGACCCAGTGGACGATGGGGTCAAGTGCGAGCCGTGCGGTGCAAGACTAGCGGGTTGAAGTTGTGAACATGGGCCGGTGCAAGGTAGCGGATCGAGGCCGAAGCTTGCATGCGGGGTTTGGTGGCTTGCCCACAAAACCATCGGTGGACGGTTTCTTCGTCTGGGCCGCAAAACCAAGTCGGAGGCTCGATGCGATGGAGAAGGGGATCCGGGAGCGTCAGGAAGCTTCGAGGCGGGGGGCACATGGTGTGATCGCGGGGCTTGCGTCGATACTAAGCAAGGTCGCGGTGGAAGCGTGTCCGCTCGATGAAGACTTGACCAAAATGCCCCTGAGGGGTTGTATCTTCATTTCAAGTTGAAGGGGTAGCGTGGTCATTTGCCTCCTCTGGTGGACTTTGTATAAATAGCGGAGAGGTGGATGGCATTCGACTTTGCGGTGATCTCCTAGCTCTTTGTGATTTTCGTGTCATTTTCGGGGCTATTTTTGGGGAGTTTAGTTCTTCGCTCGATTCGTGGATTTGAGGGCGTTTTCTCTCGGATTTCTTTGAGGGGATCATGGGTGGATGCCTTGCGCATCTTTGTGTGTGATCTTGACCCGTCAAACACCGGGAAACACCTTCGATTCGTGAGTTCTCAGTGAAAGCCCCAGTTCTTGGTGGTGGTTCATGTGATCCGCGATTCCCAGTATTTTAGTGAGTTAGTGGTCGAGATTTTTGGGGCATAGCTTCCTCGTGTGACGCTTATCATCTCCCCAAAATCTTGTCTTAAGAGCTCTAACCGTTTGGGAGATCCGGTGATGGATTTGGAGGCTTGACTTCGCGGGGTCGTGTTGTTCCTGCTCTGTTCGTGAGCCGTAGACAGTCCGCGGGGCTGTGGCGGACAGTCCGCAGGACCTGTGTTCGTCACAGTTCCTCGCGTGTTCGTGCGTATCCGTGTTTCGATCCATTTCGTCCCTAGGATTTTGTTGCAGGCGGTTCGCGGACTGTCCGCGTAGTCCGGTCGGACCGTCCGCGATGGTCTTTGTTTTGTCTGGGGTGGCTGCAGTTTGTCTGGGGTTTTTAGCGAGTTCAGCCGGACCGTCCGCCAGGTGGGGCCGGACCGTCCGCGAGGTGTCGGACCGTCCGCGGTGCTTGCCCGGACTGTCCGAATTTCCTCGATGCGCTACTGGAGGCTCGGTGCGTTATTGTGGACTGTCCGCCGTGTTCTCACAGACTGTCTGTGAGCTGCACGGACTGTCAGCCATACCCTTGCGGACCGTCCACCCAGGCCTTTGCAGATTTGGCTGATTCTTTTGGTTTTTGTCTTGTGCTTCCGCAGTTTGTTTCAAGGCTTGTCTCAAGGACTTGTGGGCTTGTGTGTGCCTAGTCTAGAGCTTCTTTGGTGTGTGCGAGTACTCGGAGTGGCAATCAGGGTATAGGCCGAGTTCGACCTTCGGGATGAATTTTTATCGGCTCCCATTCACTCCCCCCCTCTCTGGTCGCCTATTCGGTCCTTCAGTGGTGCTGCAGGTCGCGGTTGGGCCAAGCCGCACGATGCTGGAGGCGTTCACGCCGCACCTAGGGAGGCTCCACGCCTGTGCAGCCACACGCCGACGGATTGGGTCGTGCTGAGCAGGCGGAGCGCAGAGGACTCAACCCGTCCTTCTTCCGGGACAGGGCTTAGACGGCATGGAAAGAGGTTAAATGTGGAGATGAAGTGGTTTCGCGAACTGCTGGACGTCCTCTGCCCCGACAACCTCTCCTGTATGTTGGTTCCCATTCTACCTCCTCCGATTCCATCTTTCGCCTTTGACCAGACTTCTTCGTACTGTAATCTGGTTGTTGGTGGGTGAGAGTAGTAGCGGGTATAGCAGTAGAATGCAATTCTCGGCTAGCTAATTACGATCCCCAAGCCAAATAGCTAATAGGATGTTTTCTAAATTTTAAGATCTTGTACTACTCTCATCTATCTGCTTCTAGTTGCCAGTTTGAGCTGTAGCCTGCTTGGTTATTGAATGAATTCCTGTTGAAACTTCACTGTTGTTTTGTTTGAGGTGTTTTCCCCTTCTCCTGAACCTCCAGTCATTTAAAAGGTCTGTGCCTAATGTTACAAGCTATTCATGTTCATTTTCTACCCATGATTTGAACCGTCCATGTCTAAACTTTCAAATCATTCATTTTCAAATTTTGGTCCATGATTGATATGAGGATGTGGAGACAGTCCATGTCCACTGTTGGGAGGTTAAAACATGTCGTAAATTTGAATGCATTTTACTTTTGTTTCTCACTTTTATGCGAAAGAAAATGCAGAACCAAATGGAGTCTTCAATTCTGATAGCAAATACGACTTTCTCTTCCATTGTTTCAGGTGACTTCATATATCTACAAAATTACAACACTCTTTTCAAAAGACTGCAAATGGTGTCTTCTCGAGCTGACAGAATATTGTGTGCATCTTTCATCATCATTCAGTCATCGGATCTGCACTCCACATGCAAACATACTGTCAATACAGCAATGCCTAAGGTTCATTCTCTAAACGCATCCATTGGGATTCATGTAAATATCTCAAGCAAGAATATGATCTCAAACTTTTAAACGTTTAAAGTAAGGAACGGATAAATCCTGCTATGTAATTCCATCTGCAGCTACTTGGTTTATGAGAATTGAGAAACCAAGTTGATATGTGCCTTGGTTTGTATATGATGAGCGATTGACCGGATGTTTTGAGGCTTCGTGTTGAGTGTGTTTCGTCGGGTTGTGTTGTCAGTTGTGTAACTTTATATGTTTATGTGGTGTGTTGTCAATGCACTCGTGAGGAGTGGTTGACAACGTTGTGTGGACTGACTCTTGGCCAAGTATTGCAGGTGTTGGTTGCAGCTTAGTTTGCGTTGGTGCAGGTGAAGAACAAGCGTGAAAGGTCTATGCCAAGGTGGCCTCCGGGGTGATGGAGAGATAAGTAGGCTTGGTTCGAGGGACCCAGTGGCCGACGGGATCAAGTGCGGGCCGCATGGTGCAAGAAGAGCAAGACGAAGTCGTGGACATGGAGCCGGTGCATCGGTGGCGGCCAAGTCAAGGAACGAGGCAAGACCAAGTAGACCGTCCGGGCGCCGGAGGTGAAAGGCTTGGCGGGCTCGACGCTTGGCGTGGTGAGGCCGGGCCGTGTACGCGGGGTTTGGTGGTTTGGCCACAAAACCATCGGAGGACGGTTTCTTGGTTTGGGCCTCAAAACCAAGTCCGAAGGCCCAACGCGACGGAGACGGGGATCCGGGAGCGTCGGGAAGCTTCGAGGCGGGCAACACGCGGCATGATCGAGGTGCTTGCGTCGGGAGGACGTGAAGGCCCGATGGATGCGCGGCCGTCCGATGGTGAACTTCATGTGTTGACCAAAATGCCCCTATGAGGGCTTGTATTGTATCTCCTAGTATAGGGGCACTCCGGTCTTTTCCGAAGAGCATATATATAGGAGGAGGGGACTGAATTTTCAGCCAACTCTTTGGCTTAGTTGGTGGGAGTGCTCTTTCTTTTTGGGGTGCTCTTGGGGAGATAGGGAGAGGAGAGTGTGTGGCTCTTTGTTTAGAGCTTTTTGCCATCCAAGATTTGCAATTCTTGGAGTGGCTTGTAACCGATTGGACAAGAAATTCTTAGTGAAGTCTTCATCTCAATCTTGTGCCAAATCCTTTGCTCCCGGCGGATTTAATTCTATCTCCTTCCAAATTCCTGAGTTGATTTTTGTGCTATTTTCGGAGTTTTTCGGTTCGATCCTTGTGCGTTGATTTCTAGGCCGTTTCTCTCTGGATTTCTTTGAGGGAATCATGGGTGGATGTCTTGCGCATATTTGGTGATGATCTTGACCCCTCAAACACCGGAAATCAGGCTCGATTTGGTGAGGTTTGAATGAACTCGAGTTGGTGCTTTGAATGCACGAGATTTGCGATTCCGGTTGATTGGATAGGTTTGGGGCTCTAAGATTTTGGGCATAGCTTTTCTTAGAGATGCTTCTCATCTACCCAAAATTTGGGCTCAATCCGTCCAGCGGTTTGGGAGATCCGTCGATCGGAAGTTGGAGGTGTTTTTCGCGCGGGCTCGGAGGCTGTTTCTGGAGCCCTCACGGACTGTCCGCGGTGCCCTCGCGGACTGTCCGCCCGGGTGTCAGTTCGTCGAGTTCGTCGCGACTGCTTGAGTCCCTTCGCTTTGATCCATCGAGTGTTTTGGTTTCGGTTGGAAGGAGTTTGCCGGACTGTCCGCCCGGGGTGGCCGGACTATCTGCGAGGCTCGGACCATCCGCGGTGTTTGCCCGGACTGTCCGAATTTCCTCGGGAGTCACTGGAGGTTCGGAGTGCTTTTTCGGACTGTCCGCCTAGCCGCGGACTGTCCGCCCTGCCCTCGCGGACCATCCGCCCAGCTCTTGCGGACAGTCCGCCTGGGGTTCTGGAGACTTACTCGATTGGTTTGATTCTTGTCTAGTGCTTCCGCTTCTTAATTCATGGCTTGTCTCTAGAACTTGTAGGCTTGTGTGTGCCTTGTTTAGCACCGCTCTTGTGTGTGCGAGTGCTCGGAGTGGCAATCGGGGCATAGGCCATGTTCTCTCTTTGGAGAAGAATTTTTATAGGCTCCCATTCACTCCCCCCTCTCTGGTCGCCTATTCGGTCCTTCAATTGGTATCAGAGCCGATTGCAGATTCGTGTGACTCTAACGAGTCTAGGATCCATAGGGTGACAAAAGAGAAGGGGCGCTTTGCTTGCGGTTTTGGTTTGCACGTTTTGAGCCCTCCGATTTGGTGTTGTGCCTTTGAAAATCATAACTTGAGATACCTTCAATGAAATAGGCATAACTTTTCGCTCGGTGCTCCGATTGAGCTCAAATTTTTACAGCAGTTCGGTGACAAAACACAGTCCTTCACTCCAAGACTAAACACATCGAAGTGAGATACCACTTTCTGAGGGACAATGTTGAGAAAGGGAAGATATCCTTGTCCTATGTTCCTACCCAAGATCAGCTAGCCGACATTTTCACTAAACCACTTAACCAAGTTACCTTCACACGCTTGCGAGGTGAATTGGAGTGTGTTTTCCTTTCTAGCTGGGTCTTGGAGCTTCTCATGTATATATGTGATATATGTATCATTTATTGCATTTCATGCATGTATTTTACATTTCTGTACAAAACCTGGTTGGATAGCCATCTTTGGATCATTTGTGCTAGGAAAAGCTTCTCTTATATAGTTTGATCACTATGATGTGCTATATGTGAGATATGTGTATGCTTTGGGAATGGTGACGTGAATGCTATGCTCTTGATGGTTTTGTCTTATATTTATATTGAGATAGCTTTCTTTTTTGTGAAAATGCTAAAAATGCTTCACTCATAAGTAGATACTTGTCTATGCCCAATTTGTGCTCAAATGGCTATATCATGTTTAGTTTGTGCTTTGAGTATCATGTTCTCCTTGCTTGGGGTCCTTGGGGTCAAAGACCCATTTGTCATGGTAAATGTTTAGCCCATATGTTCACTTGTGGAGGGGCATAAGCTTCTTTTTGCCGCAAAGGCATTTTATGTACCATGTTTAAATTTAAAAATAAAATTGGTGTATGAATTGCCTTATGCTTGAAAAATGAGCTTTTAATCATGTCGTTATGCTTTGATGTATATATCTTGGGTGCTAAACCGTTGCATGTTATTTACCATGAGAAGTCTCATTTTAAGAAGTAGACACATGGCTCGTGGCTTTGACATGACATTTAGTAGCTTATGGGCATTTGCCATGATCTTGTGATGAGAACTTGTAATCTTGTATGAGCTATGTATGATCTAGTTTATTTTTGCTCAAATTGCCATGGATAGGGCCTTGCTCATGAGATGAATGTTTCTTTGTGAAAATTGCTTAAAATTGCTTTTGGCCATGTCACATGCTTATATGTCTCTACTAACTTGACGACAATGCGCTAACTACACCATGTCTACTTTGCTTGCTCTATGTCTCATTTGTAGCATTTTGTTGTGCTCTTTGTATATTTGAGAAGCTTGGTAGATTGTATATGCTTTGACATGCATTCTTCATGAAAACAAGGGGGAGAGCATCATGATATCTTGATTCATGCATTGTCAACAAGGGGGAGACTGTGTTTGAGAATTTGGGGAGAATTGGTATGCATTTGTGAGATGTTGCATGTGAGGAGAAATATTTGAGAAAAGAGGTTGCATTTGCTCAGGGGGAGTTTGCATATGTGCAGGGGAGCTCCTTTGGTATGCCTGAGTTTTGTGCTTTGTGGTGTGCTCTTTGTGAGCTTTGTTTTGTCTCGGCTGTGTTGAGCCGTTGCCCTTGCCTTAGGGGCCGAGACTTAGTCTGGCGAGTGATCGTGGTTTTCGCTTGTTCTTTGGCTTTGGATCACTTGCTTGGAGGTTTGTGTTTGTGGCTGTTTTTCTTTTCTTTTTCTCTATGTGATTTCTATGGGTGTTGTCAATGCACTCATCAAGGGGGAGATTGAGGACCAGGTGTGTCCGAAGACTAGTGGAGGGTCGCTCCTTAGTGATGAGTGATTGACAACGTTGTGTGGACTGATGCTTGGCTAAGTGTGCAGGTATAGGTTGCGGTTTGACTTGTGTCGGTGCAGGTGAAGAACAAGCGCGAAAGGCCTTAGCCGTGACGGCCTCCGGGTGATGGAGAGGCAAGTAGGCTTGGTTCGATGGACCCGGTGGCCGATGTGGTCAAGTGCGAGCCGTGCGGTGCAAGACTAGCGGGCTGAAGTCGTGAACATGGGCCGGTGCAAGGTAGCGGATCAAGGCCGAAGCTTGCACGCGAGGTTTGGTGGTTTGCCCACAAAACCATCGGTGGACGGTTTCTTGGTTTGGGCCGCAAAACCAAGTCGGAGGCCCAATGCGACGGAGATGGGGATCCAGGAGCGTCGGGAAGCTTCGACGCGGGGGGCACGTGGCGTGATCGCGAGGCTTGCGTCGATACTAAGCAAGGCCGCGGTGGAAGCGTGTCCGCTAGATGAAGACTTGACCAAAATGCCCCTAAGGGGTTGTATCTTCATTTCAAGTTGAAAGGGTAGCGTGGTCATTTGCCTCCTCCGGTGGACTTCGTATAAATAGCGGAGAGGTGGATGGCATCTCTCTCTCTCTTGGACTCTAGGGTTTCCTCCCCCGGTAGATCGCTCTGGACTGCTTCTTTTCTTCTGTATTCCTTAGGCTAGATTCTTGTATAGACTCTGACCTCTGGATGTATGGAAGCATTCGACGTTGCGGTGATCTCCTAGCTCTTTGTGATTTTCGTGTCATTTTTGGGGCTATTTTTGGGGAGTTTCGTTCTTCGCTCGATTCGTGGATTTGAGGGCGTTTTCTCTCGGATTTCTTTGAGGGGATCATGGGTGGATGCCTTGCGCATCTTTGTGTGTGATCTTGACCCCTCAAACGCCGGGAAACACCTTCGATTCGTGAGTTCTCAGTGAGAGCCCGAGTTCTTGGTGGTGGTTCATGTGATCCGCGATTCCCAGTGTTTTAGTGAGTTAGAGGTCGAGATTTTTGGGGCATAGCTTCCTCGTGTGACGCTTATCATCTCCCCAAAATCTTGTCTTAAGGGCTCTAACCGTTTGGAAGATCCGGTGATGGATTTGGAGGCTTGACTTCGCGGGGTCGTGTTGTTCCTGCTCCGTTCGTGAGCCGCAGACAGTCCGCGGGGCTGTGGCGGACAGTCCGCAGGACCTGTGTTCATCGCAGTTCGTCGCGTGTTCATGCGTATCCGCGTTTCGATCCGTTTTGTCCCTAGGATTTTGTTGCAGGCGGTTTGCGGACTGTCCGCGTAGTCCGGTCGGACCGTCCGCGAGGGTCTTTGTTTTGTTCTAGGGTGGCTACAGTTTGTCTGGGGTTTTCAGCGAGTTCAGCCGGACCATCCGTGATGTGCCGGACCGTCCGCGGTGCTTGCCCGGACTGTCCGAATTTCCTCGATGCGCTACTGGAGGCTCGGTGCGTTATTGTGGACTGTCCGCCGTGTTCTCACGGACTATCCGTGAGCTGCACGGACTGTCAGCCATACCCTTGCGGACCGTCTGCCCAGGCCTTTGCAGATTTGGCTAACTTCTTTTGGTTCTTGTCTTGTGCTTCCGCGGTTTGTTTCAAGGCTTGTCTCTAGCACTTGTGGGCTTGTGTGTGCCTAGTCTAGAGCTTCTTTGGTGTGTGCGAGTACTCAGAGTGGCAATCAGGGTATAGGCTGAGTTCGACCTTCGGGAAGAATTTCTATCAGCTCCCATTCACTCCCCTCCTCTCTGGTTGCCTATTCGGTCCTTCAGTGGTGCTGCAGGTCGCGGTTGTGCCGGGCCACACGATGCTGGAGGCGTTCACGCCGCACCTGGGGAGGCTCCATGCCTGTGCAGCCACGCGCCGACGGATTGGGTCGTGCTGAGCAGGCGGAGCGCGGAGGACTCAACCCGTCCTTCTTCCGGGACAGGGCTTAGACATCTGCAGCTACTTGGTTTATGAGAATTGAGAAACCAAGTTGATATATGCCTTGGTTTGTATATGATGAGTGATTGACCGGATGTTTTGAGGCTTTGTGTTGAGTGTGTTTCGTCGGGTTGTGTTGTCGGTTGTGTAACTTCAAATGTTTATGTGGTGTGTCGTCATTGCACTCGTGAGGAGTGGTTGACAACATTGTGTGGACTGACTCTTGGCCTAGTATTGCAGGTGTTGGTTGCGGCTTGGTTTGCGATGGTGCAGGTGAAGAACAAGCGTGAAAGGTCTATGCCAAGGTGGCCTCCGGGGTGATGGAGAGACAAGTAGGCTTGGTTCGAGGGACACGGTGGCCGACGGGATCAAGTGCGAGCCGCATGGTGCAAGAAGAGCAAGACGAAGTCGTGGACATGGAGCCGGTGCATCGGTGGCGGCCAAGTCAAGGAACGAGGCAAGACCAAGTAGACCGTCCGGGCGCCGGAGGTGAAAGGCTTGGCGGGCTCGACGCTTGGCGTGGTGAGGCCGGGCCGTGTACGCGGGGTTTGGTGGTTTGGCCACAAAACCATCGGAGGACGGTTTCTTGGTTTGGGCCTCAAAACCAAGTCCGAAGGCCCAACGCGACGGAGACGGGGATCCGGGAGCGTCGGGAAGCTTCGAGGCGGGCGACACACGGCATGATCGAGGTGCTTGCGTCGGGAGGACGCGAAGGCCCGATGGATGCGCGGCCGTCCGATGGTGAACTTCATGTGTTGACCAAAATGCCCCTGTGAGGGCTTGTATTGTATCTCCTAGTATAGGGGCACTCCGGTCTTTTCCGGAGGGCATATATATAGGAGGAGGGGGCTGAATTTTCAGCCAACTCTTTGGCTTAGTTGGTGGGAGTGCTCTTTCTTTTTGGGGTGCTCTTGGGGAGAGAGGGAGAGGAGAGTGTGTGGCTCTTTGTTTGGAGCTTTTTGCCATCCAAGATTTGCAATTCTTGGAGTGGCTTGTAACCGATTGGACAAGAAATTCTTAGTGAAGTCTTCATCTCAATCTTGTGCCAAATCCTTTGCTCCAAGCGGATTTAATTCTATCACCTTCTAAATTCCCGAGTTGGTTTTTGTGCTATTTTCGGAGTTTTTCGGTTCGATCCTTGTGCGTTGATTTCTAGGCCGTTTCTCTCCGGATTTCTTTGAGGGGATCATGTGTGGATGTCTTGCGCATATTTGGTGATGATCTTGACCCCTCAAACACCGGAAATCGGGCTCGATTTGGTGAGGTTTGAATGAACTCGAGTTGGTGCTTTGAACGCACGAGATTTGCGATTCCGGTTGATTGGATAGGTTTGGGGCTCAAAGATTTTGGGCATAGCTTTTCTTATAGACGCTTCTCATCTACCCAAAATTTGGGCTGAATCCGTCCAGCGGTTTGGGAGATCCGTCGATCGGAAGTTGGAGGTGTTTTTCGCGCGGGCTCGGAGGCTGTTTCTGGAGCCCTCGCGGACTGTCCGCGGTGCCCTCGCGGACTGTCCGCCCGGGTGTCAGTTCGTCGAGTTCATCGCGTGTTCTTGAGTCCCTTCGCTTTGATCCATCGAGTGCTTTGGTTTCGGTTGGAAGGAGTTTGCCGGACTGTCCGCCCGGGCTGGCCGGACTGTCCGCGAGGCTCGGACCGTCCGCGGTGTTTGCTCGGACTGTCCGAATTTCCTCGGGAGTCACTGGAGGTTCGGAGTGCTTTTTCGGACTGTCCGCCCTATAGCCGCGGACTGTCCGCCCTGCCCTCGCGGACCGTCCGCCCGGCTCTTGCGGACTGTCCGCCTGGGGTTCTGTAGACTTGCTCGATTAGTTTGATTCTTGTCTACTGCTTCCGCTTCTTGATTTGTGGCTTGTCTCTAGAACTTGTAGGCTTGTGTGTGCCTAGTTTATCACCGCTCTTGTGTGTGCGAGTGGTCGGAGTGGCAATCGGGACATAGGCCGTGTTCTCTCTTTGGAGAAGAATTTTTATAGGCTCCCATTCACTCCCCCCCTCTTTGGTCGCCTATTCGATCCTTCAAGAATTAGTAAAAAACTTAGCAACAATAGCGCCACTTTATTACAGAGATTGTGTTCTTTTGTCCAGTAGTGTGTTTCGTTAACTAAATTTTATAAGATGGTCAAATTTGTGTCTGTAGGGGAAATTTTAGAATCAGAAAATGCTAAATGATTTACCAATAGAGCTGACACCAAAGTTCAAATATGTTTAAGATTAAATTTACTCATCTAGGAAGTATCTTTTTTACTTTAATGTCTTAAATACAATGTTCTACTGAAAAAGAGAACCCTTCCTATTAGGTTGGTTAGTACTCCATAGTGTTGTTGCCTATTTTTACTAAGATGAGATAGTAAGACACATTCTGTACAGTTTTGCCCTCTCCAATTAGGAAAATTTTAAACAAACTTAAAGTTCATTCCTTACATACCTATCAAACTAAGACCACAATAGTTTGTTGATCTCTATTAAGATTTTAATGTTCTTGATTAGTGTTCCAAGTTTAATCTAATTATATTTCAGAATTATGGGTTTTTAATTGGCTTTGTTGGCCTACTTCCTTCTTGCATAATAGATTTGAAGAGTTCGTTCTTCTGATGATTTGGTTCTTCTAGCTATCTTCCTAACTTGGCTTATAGCTTAATGTTACCTGCAGTACTAAGGTTACATTGTTTTGAAAATGTAGACTGCCTTTTGCAATTCCACATGCAGTAGATGGAAACAATCCTAGGACCCTATTGCATGAAACTCTAATCTTCAACAGTGTTGCCTGTCCTCCGGCTTGTGTAGGGACTATCGCTTTGGTGGAACCATCAGGGTAAAGCCGGTCTAGGGTAGCTTTTAGAGATCTCACAAACACACCAAGCCAAGGTGAGGATACAGTTGGACATTTGATTTCAAAAAATGCATTACTTGCAGTTACAAGGTTACATTGTTTAGAAAATGTAGAGCTGCCTTTTGAAATTGCACACTTTTTTGATTGACTAAAAGTTTTGTATTCTTACTCCGAGGGCTGCAAATTCTTTATGTTTACTTCACTAATTAATTCAGACAATTAAAACTGAATTTAAATGTTGTATCAATTAATTAGAACTAAAAATAATGTTTGCTCTACGAGTCAGGATCCAATAGCAAGGTTTTCGATTCAAAGGTCAATGATTATAGTTTTACTAAAGCACGCCAATGATTTTTTAGGAGGAAGCTTAAATTTGAGGAGGAGCATGCGAATGGTGGAAGATGGTGTACATGAAGGCAGAGTTTGCTGCTGCAGTAGACATAGGTCATATAATTCGAATGAGTTCAAATTGTGTGCTGGATACATTATGTGTTATACCAATGGTTGTGTTTAAGTTTAGTTTGACATTGGGTGTGTTTCATCAAAGATTTGTACGAACAAATTATATTTCATTTTAATGGATGTTGATGCTTCATTCATTATGTATTTATCGTTTTGCGATTATTGATTTAAGCTACCAAACAAAAAAGAGAAACTATCTCTTCCAACTATTAAAAAGATAATGGTGGCAATAGAGGAACCTACCTGTAGCAACCAGTTAGTAACGTGGCAATAGATGACCTATATGTAGCAACCAACCTAAGTAACGTGGCAATAGCTTATGCTATCTATAGCAACCATTCAGAAACGTGGCAATAGACGACCTCTCTGTAGCAACCAACCTAAAGAGACATTGCAATAGCCTAAGCCACCTATAGCAACCATTTAGGCGACGTGGTAATAGAAAAGCTCTATTGCAATCCTTTCTCCATGTAGCAATAACCACTCTTGCAACACTCGTGTTGCGTTGCGATTGCATTGTGTTGCTACATGACCAGCGTGTCGCAATATGTATCGCTAGCAACACCTAGTTCGTTGCAATTGATACTATTTCCACACCCATAGTGGTTGCTACTGCTATTGTTACAACACTCACCAAGTGTTACAAAAGCGTTAAAAGTGTTGCAATAGAGGGGTTGTGTCGCAACTAAAACGTAACCTGTTGCATTAAGCTATTGCTACAGTTACAAGTGCAACGACATTTAACCAAAAAAATGGTAGCAAAAGTATTATTGCTACCATTTTTGGGTCTTTTGCAACACTTTCTCGGCGTTGCATTTGACCGAAAACCTTGTAGTGCTTGGAAGCTTTCTTGGACTTGGGCATGATTTGTAATTCACGTGCCATGATCTTGCTCAAGATTTGAGAAGGCTTCAACTCTTCAAGCTTCTTCTCATAGATGATGGCTTTCACCAAGTCATAATCGGGCTTCTGGAGACTTTGAAGGATCTTGCGGTTCATGTTCAAGTCTGTGATGTCCTTCACACCTAAAGCATTAATCTCATTTACAAGAACATTTAGGCGTGAGTACATAGATTCAGCATTTTCATTCTCAAGTTGCTTAAAACTATTGAATTCCTCAAGGAGACAACTGTAGCATTCATTAGCTACTTCTTTTGAACCCTCATTTTGTTCCTTGATGGTATTCCATAGCACATGAGTATTTTCACTAGTAAAAACTCTATTGAAAACACCTATATCAAGAGAGGATAAAATGATACTCTTTGCAATAACATCAAATTGCTTTTCCTTCCTAGTACCATTTCTAACACCCTCATTAGTGACCCTCCAAACATCAAGATCCTTAGCTTGTAAATAAGCTTCCATGAGGATCTTCCAATGAGAGTAACCTGTGCCATCGAAATGTGGAGCCAAACCTATGGTATCCACCCCTTTCATCCTCTAAAGAGCAACTCACTAAGCGGTGAAGCCTAACCTATCCAATGAGCTGGTTTTCACAAATTGCCAATCGAATTGGCGTATCCTTGTGAAGGAAGTGAGTCCCGGCTCTGATACCACTTGTAAGGAATCAGATGCTCATAGCCTAAGAGGGGGAGGGGGTGAATTAGACAACATAAAACCTTAACTTATGGATTTCACTATTTTGCATAAAAACATCAACTAGAACATGCTATCTAGATGTGCAACTAAGGTTGCTCTAGTGTGAAACTCCCATCCCAAAACAAATTTTGCAACCTATAGCCAATCCTAGCAAGATACTACTCTAGGAAAGTAAAGGCAAACAAGGATTGCAAAAATGTAATGCGGAAACGTAAAGGGGGATGAGAGGAAGCAAACTCTTGACACGTGATTATCCCGTGGTATCGGTAGGCACTGAGCCACCCCTAGTCCACGTTGTTGAAGCACTCCACACCAGAGTATTGCTTCGCTGTCACCAAGTCTGTCCCAAGTGCACCACTTGACTACCCACAGAGGCTCGCCACAAAGGCACTCGCCAAGCTCCCTTGGTCACCTTGATGCCGCCTCCACTAAGGAGCTTCTCCACCCGGGAAGGGGGTCTCCACGTCCCTCGCATAAAGTGTCCTCACCGCTCCACACCAAGCCGGATGGTCGAAGACGTTTGCCGGAGAGCCACCTAGGCTCCAAGGCTTCCGGCGCACCTCGTACAACTTGATCCACTCAAGAATCACCTCACAAGGTAGGCACACCTTGCACTCACTCAGCTCTTAGCTAAGCCTAACACTAAGCACACACACAAAGCATGTACAAGCCTATGGATGAGCAATTTAGCACATGGATGGCTTGGATATGATCTTCTATGTGTCTTAAACTCCTCTGGTATTCCTCAGCATCCTCTCTCTTCAAATGGGTGAGTGTAGGGGGTATAAATAGCCCAAGGCGTCCAAAGAGCCGTTGGCTAACGGCCACTGAAAAATATAGCGTCGGATGAACCGATGCTAGTATTCCAGGGCCATCGGTTCATCCGGTGCCCATTCCATGTCACTTAGCTGTTGCAATCCACTAACATAGTTGTTCCGACACATAGATCGACAGGTTCCTCACTTAACCGTCGGTTCATCCGGTGCTGAAGGATTTCTTCCAAAAACCTTACTGTTAGGTTCTTTGGTGCCGTCGGATGAACCGTTGTTCAATCCCATATATCCATCTGTTCATCCGGTGCTGAAGAGCTTCACGCCCGAACCTCTCTGTTAGCAAACATACGGTCGCCGGATGAACCGCTGCTACACTGTCGTTTCATCCAGTGCTGCCAACCCAGCTGCTTCTCTTCCAGGAATTCATCTGGTGCATGTAAAACAAGGGGCGTCGGTTCATCCGGTGGTCCATGTTGACTTGGGTATTCCTTCGTAGTGTACTCCTTCATCTGGCCATTGCACCGACGCCTTCTTCCAAGGTACTGTCATTTCATCCGACGATGCTCTTTTCTTATTTTTCTTCTTGTCGGTTTTGCCTCAAAAATATATGCTATCTTCTCATTTTGGCATGTGGTATTTTTGCATACTTGGGACCTAGATATGTCTACAAAGACATGCTCAACAATATAGTTAGTCCCATTGATCACGTTGTCATTAATCACCAAAATCAAACTTGAACAAATGGCATATGAGGCCATGTTCGCTACAATCTCCCCCTTTTGGTTATTTATGACAACACAATCAAAGCAAGCATAAATTTGCAAGAATTGACAAAATTGAACCACTTACACTTGCTTGGATGCTTACCATCATCCAACTCCCCCTAGATGGGTTCTCCCTTTTTCATGATCTTCTCTTCACATATAGCTTGCTACTTCCCCCTTTGGAAACATGGCTTGCTTTGGCTCCAAATTCTCCCCCTTTGGAATAAAATCTCCAAAAAGTGTCCAAAACAAAAGAGTCTCCAAAGGAAATTTAGCAAGACCTCCGGGGGATTCTTCCTCTCTACCTTGTTGGCACCACATTGAGATGAGCCACTTGAAAATGATATCACTTGGGGATGACACCACTTTGAAAGAAGCTTGCAAAGAAGACACTTGGGGTACCACAAGGATTAGGAATGTATGAGTTCATTGCCTTTGAACTTATATAGAGACATAAGCTCGCAAGGACATGACTCAATAGCATGAAGCTCATATTGCTATATTCACTCTCTTAGAGATGTTAGATCACATTTAGAGTGAAATAGCATTCTCTTAGAATGAAAAACCGCACCGGAACACGCCACCAAGGGACTACACAAGATAAGCTTGAAACAATGTTAGTCCTACAAACAAACCATAGGATGAGCTCCCCCTAAATGTGTGCATTTAGTGTTTGAATCACCAACCAAATGTATGTACATTGTTTATGACAACAAAAGGGAAGCTAACCCTATAGCTTACTCATGATGCAAAGAGATATATATGAAAACATGCATCATGAAAGAAACAAGTTTAGCTTTCCTACACACTAATCAAACCATGTAGATTGCTCATGGGTTAGCACATGACATAAGCAACCTACCATATGTAAACAACTAGGCATAGCAACAAATGCAACCTAAACAAGGCAATGGAGCTACAATGATACATGAGATGAGTTCTAGTTTCCATTACCTTAACCGGGGAGCTTGGGCAACACATGTCCAAACTTGCAAGCTTGGCTTCTAGACTTGAATCTTCACTTCTTCTTTGTCCCAAGCCTCCCAAGTCCCCGCGCATATAGCCTTCACGTGGCCTTAGGAATCCAAACCATTTGAGGCCCCTTCATGTTGGTTATGACTTCCTTGGGCACCCAAATGGGTTGATTCCAACCCCACTCCCTCAACTTCCCAACCTTGTGTGCAACCACCTTGCCATTAGCCTTCTTCTTGATGGCATAGGAGTTGCTCTTTATCTTGTTCTTGCGGTTGGGCTTGGTGTAGATGAGAGAGGTCTTGATGGTTGTGTTCATCTTCTTCTTCTCACCCTTGTCCATCTTCTTGACGAATTGAGGGCATTTGTAGAACTTGTGCCCTTCTTCATGACACTTGTAGCAAGTCACAGTTGATCCCTTCTCAAGCTTTTTCACCATGTCATCACGGTTATTTTGAGAAGGTTGGTGTTGGGATTTTGGAAATCCCAATCAGACGGATAGAGGGAGGAATGATGAAAGCACTTGAGACAATTGAACAAGAAACCAATGAACACAAAGGCCAAGCTCCCCCCTATTCCACCTCTTGGTTCCTATTTATAGGAAGAGGAGCCTCTCCCTCCTTCACCCCTTGGGTCCTATTTATAGGAAGAGGAGGCACCCTCCCCTTCAAACCCTAGGAGAGAAGAGGTGGCTGTTTATATTATTTCCATCGGTGGGCTTGAATATTACAATTGGGTCCTTAACTATTACAATTGAGTCCCTGGATGTTATAATCAGGTCCTTGGCCCTTACAAATAAGCTCTTATACCTATTATTTGGGCCTCTTTTATACACATGGGGGTCCCTAGCCTTAGGTATCCTAAGGCGCACCCCCAACAGTAGCCCCTCAACTATTTGGTCTTGGCCGGTACAACAAGACCTAATAGTTGTTCCTGTTTAAAAGAGGCCCAACACAACTTAGACTTTGATTGTAAAAGGAATGTCCTCTACAACCTTCCCGTGTGCACCTCGCTAAAAACTCCATCCCAAAAACCCAGTGGGAAAAAGGGCATGGAGAAAAGAGTATGCACATTCTCGGGTTTACATGTTCTAACTCCAAATCACATGTCTCTAGGTGTCTTGAATGATGAACTTTGATATCTATGTCTTCATTCTCAAGCTTTGTTCTGGAGACCTTTCTTCAAGAGTTGACATTGTCGCCGCCGAAGTTAGCTTCAACATCTTCATGCCTTCTCTCATGAGCACCAGACAACTAGGATGGACTGGTTCACCAGTACACCCCCACCCCTCTTGGCCGGTGTTCATGAGAGAAGCTCTGTATGTAGTGGAAGTAGTCTGGTTGAGCCCTTCAAGTTGATGTAATGGGAAACTTGAGGTTGAGGATGATGCGGAGGTTGATGGCCGTGCCGAGGGAGATTCCGGGGGCGAGTCCCTTAAGGCGATGCCGAGGTCGATAGAGATTCCGGAGGCGAGCCCCTTGAGCCGTTGTAATGATGTCGAGGTTGACAAAGATTCAGAGGGCGAGCCCCTTGCGCTGTTGTTTCCAGAAATGCTAAATCGAGGGTTTCATAGATTCCGATAATGAGCCGCTTGGGCCTAAAAGCTTTTTCTCCAAAACTGAAAAGGAGCCTCTAGCAAAAAAGAGTGTTGCCAGTTAACAAGTAATTTGTTAATAAGCTAATATTAGTTTGTAATCAATTGGCTAGTAAGGAGCAAGCTAAAAAAGCAAGTGTGCAATTCCGAGCATTGATGACGACCATTGGTTATATGTATATGTGAGTGCGTGTAAAACACTGTGAAAATGAGTTATTTTATGCCATAGAGAGAGTTTCTACCAGATGTCTTAGTAAAATGTATGATATTTCTTACTAGTTAGTATAACTTGCATGTTACATAAAATTAGCAAAAAAATTAAAAAGAAACAAATTTTGACTATATATTAAAGATAGGTGAATACTTATCTGAGAAAGCTTGTAAGCTGCTTCGAAGTTTAGTTTCGTAGTTTTGCATATTCGAGGTATAACCAGCCTCTAGTAGGAAAACTTGTTTTTGTTTCTTCAGTATGGTGCCAAACTCGGGCGGAAAGCACACAAGTATTTTCTAGAATTCCTTGAACTGGGCATATAAAAAATCCATATTCTCTTAGCTGCTAGGTTCGGCACTTGCAGCACACTCGGTGCTCACCGCGGAGAGGTTCAGTTTGCCCTTGAGGGTTGCTTGCCGTAATTCTTGATTTCCAGAGATTCTGAGGTTGGCTTGACTTAGAGAAAAATATCCAAACAAAATAATTGCTTCTTCTTGACTGGCTTCAGATGTCTTGCAACGACATTTTTTTGATGTATGCAATTCCTGTCTGACAAGACTTGAGTTTCTGAGCTGCTCGAAGTTAAGGATCTGGGGGAAACGCAACCATCTAGGCATCATAAAAAGTCTAGAGTTTTGCGAATGTTGCCTTATACACTTGTGAACTTTAGATTTTTGGAATTGAAAGTGATAAACAGAAATCCTTAAAGACTCCTTTGGTAGGCTTCAAAGATGAGAAGGGATCCTGAAAATTCAGCATTCAACATCCTTCCTTTTTCTTAAATTCCAAAAACCCTCAGATTCCCGGAACTTCTTAGATTCCTGAAACTTCTCAGATTCCTAAAACTAATCTTTTCCTGAAAGATCACAAAAAACAAAGAAAACAGAGGTTGCTCGGGGACTTTACTTCTCCGAGGGTCATATTCAAGCAAGGAAACAGGTGATTCCCACAGCCTCGTGAGTTAAGATTCTAAGAAACTCCTCTATCACTAATAAGGAGGATGAGATCCAGACTATTGCTGCATGTGTTCCGTAAATCATAGACTCTGGATTCGGAACTCAAAATAAAACCACAACTTTACAAAATCTTCGAATGGAATCTGCGCGATTTGCTAATCTTGAATCCTGAAAGGGAAAAGTTCGAGAAACATGGGGACTTCAAACATAGCATCCTCTAGGGTCACACGTGCTCTCAAGATTATGTTCCGGAAACTTTCCTTATCCTCGAGTTCGAAAATAATTTTTTCATATCTTTCGAAACTCACATAAGGTAGTAAATCTATATCACAAGATATTAAGAAACCTTGAGTTATAATATTTCCAGAGTTGGTGGAGAGAAACAAGCAATGAAAAGAAAAGTTGATGAGTTTTGTGGACGAATGCGGATAGTTGGAATGCTGTGGAGTCACAGCCCCAAGCATCTTTTTTTTTGAGTTTGAAAATATGGCCACAACAAACTATTGTCCTCGAGGCCCCCTAGTTTTTAGAAATTAGCCCATACAACTTATTGTTGCCTCTATTGGGTCATAATGATAAACTTTGGAACTCAGTCCATACAACTTATTGCTACCCCCTCTGGGACTTGATCGAAATTTTGGGGTATGGCCGCAACTTATTATTGCCTCCTGGCCTTATGGTTTTTTGGGATAACGCTCTTTTGGGGATATGGCCGCAACTTCCCGTTGCATCCTGGCCTCGTGGTTTTTCTGGGTAACCACACTTTTTTGGGATATGGCCGCAACTTCCCGTTGCCTTCTGGCCTCGTGGCTTTTCTGGGTAACCACACTTTTTTGGGATATGGCCGCAACTTCCCGTTGCCTTTGGCTTAAAGTAAAAATGAGAATAACTGATGCAATGCAATGCTTTTGATGCATGTTGATGCATATGAATTAAAATGCTTGCATGTGCATAGATTTATCTCATAGTAGAGGGGAATGTTCAACATAATAGTGTCCTGAATTGCCTTGATCAGCTTCCAAAGATTATAACTTGGTGGTTTGAGAGCCATTCTTTTCATAATAGTCCATTAACCAATAGAGATAATTCCAATGGATGATGAAAACCAAGTGCTGAGATAATTCCAATGGATAACGAAATCCAAATGTGTATCTGAACCAAAGTATCATGTTCCAATTTGATGAAAACCAATATACCTGCAAAGGAGAAAGCATCAGTATTTTTTGAAGGATGTTTCGATCAGAAACATAATAGCATCACAAATAAAGAGATAAGTCGACAAAAGCTTGATGGAAAGCTTTTGTGGACTTACTTCCAGTTTTAGTTGATATAGCAACTCTTGGTTGCTTTGACTATTAACTTTGCACTTAGCTCTATGGGGGAAGTTTTTAGTAAAAGCGAACTATATTCTAAAGTGTTAACAATATTTTGGAAAGCTTCAGCAATTGGATATGCACGTGGTGCAAAAACGATCACATAATTGCCTAAACTAGTTTTACTAGCAAAGGAATACTCATATTGGTGAAGTCCTGCAGGTTACCAAAAAAATTCTAAGGAATAGACAAAGAATTTCTCAGTGTAGCCCCTCTAGGGCTCTAGAGAAAATTTGAACATAGCAAAAACTTCTAAAGGAGATGAGAATACGCAAGTATGAATAAATTTTGTATTTTTTAAGGATACAGCCTACGAACATAGGAGTTAGCACAGATAATAAGTATACTATTATTTTATGAGTTTCCGCTTGAGGTTGTGAGGTTCCGAGATTCCAAAATTCCTCTTTTACACTGATTCACAGAATCGTCCACATTCTTGAAAAAGTAAACACAATCACAACTAAAAATTTGCGAACAGTTGAAGCTCGGGAATCAATGAGAAGAAGGTGTTGCTCAAAAGTGATAAAAATAACCACCGAGGGTGATGAGGTGAAAATGGTAGTGCCAAAAATCATGCCCAACACTTTCGATCTTTCAAAAAATATTTTTGGTTGTGGTAATCGTAAACTTTGTTTCCTGCAGGCTGCTCACTCCAAGATTCCAAGATTTCGCTTGTTCTAGGATTTTGAGATTTTTTTTTCATTCCGAGATTTTGAGAGTTTGAGATTCCTAGATTTTGCTTGTTCCGAGATTTCGAGATTCTCGTTCTGAGATTCCGAGATTCTTGAGATTCTAGAAAATCACTTCCTAGGGTGATGGAAAGATCATACCTACAACAAAAATCATGTCTAGTAACTTCGATCTTTGGAAGAAATTTTTTGGCTATGGTAGTCATGAACTTGTTTCGTGTTCTGAGATTCAAAGATTTTTTAGATTTTGAGAAATCACCTCCTAGGGTGATGGAAAGATCATACCTACAACAAAAATCATGTCTGGTACCTTCAATCTTTGGAAGAAATTTTTTTGTCGTGGGAATCATTGTTTTCTTACTGTTTTCCTACTCGAGGTTAAGAACCTTTCAAAGAATATTCAACAAACCAGACTCTTGTAGGAATAGGCTAAAAATGCAAATATTTGCTTTAGAAAATATCTTTGTTCTCCACTCGAGGTTCACAAAAGTTAGGAAGTTTATAAACATGAAAGATCATAAACCCCTAGTACAAAAATAACCAGAAGTTTTCATAGAAACAAGAAAACCAAACAAGTGGGCAAAGGTTTCTGAGATTTCCAGATTTCTAGATTTCCGAGATTTTTGAGATTCCTAGAAATCAACTGTTCTGAGGTTCCAAGATTTCCGAGATTCTGATATTTCTGAGATTTCCCAGATTTCAAGGTTTCTAAGACTTCTCTCATTCTGAGATTTCGAGAAATCACCTCCTAGGGTGATGGAAAGATCACACGGGCAACAAACATCATGTCTAGTACCTTCGATCTTTGTAAGAAATGTTTTGGCTATGGTAATCGTGAACTTTTTTTTGTGCATATTCCGAGATTTTATATTTTCGAGATTTCTCTCGTTCTGAGATTCCGAGATTTTTCTCGTTCCGAGATTCTGAGATTTTGAGATTTCTCTCGGATTCCGAGATTCTGAGATTTTGAGATTTCTCTCGGATTCTGAGATTCTGAGATTTTTGAGATTTCAAGATTTTGAGATTTTGAAAAATCACCTCCTAGGGTGATGGAAAGATCACACCAGCGACAAATATCATGTCTAGCACTTTCAAATTTTGGAAGAAATGTTTTGGCTATGGTAATCGTGAACTTTTTTCATGTTCCAAGATTTTGATATTTTCGAGATTTCTCTCGTTCTGAGATTCCGAGATTTTTCTCATTCCGAGATTATAAGATTTTGAGATTTCTCTCGAATTATGAGATTCCGAGGTTTTGAGATTTCTCTCAGATTCCGAGATTCTGAGATTTCGAGATTCCAAGATTTCCAGATTTTGAGATTTTGAGAAATCACCTCCTAGGGTGATGGAAAGATCACACCAGCGACAAATATCATGTCTAGCACTTTCGAATTTTGGAAGAAATTTTTTGGCTATGGTAATCGTGAACTTTTTTCGTGTTTCGAGATTCCGAGATTTTTCTTCTTCTGGGATTCTGAGATTTTTCTCCTTCTGAGATTCCAAGATTTTTCTTCTTCTGAGATTCCAAGATTTTTCTTCTTCTAAGTTCCGAGATTTTTCCTCTTTTGAGATTCCAAGATTTTTCTTCTTCTGAGATTCCAAGATTTTTCTTCTTTTGAGATTCCGAGACTTTTCTTCTTCTGAGATTCCAAGATTTTTCTTCTTTTGAGATTCCGAGACTTTTCTTCTTCTGAGATTCCAAGATTTTTCTTCTTTTGAGATTTCGAGATTTCTAGATTTCCGAAATTTTGAGATTCCGAAATTTTTTTATTCCGAGATTCCGAGGGTGCTCAACGAAAACTTCTATACTTTTGCGACTAAATGGAATCCTTCGATTCTTGAAATCTCTTTTTTTGTCATGGTAATCATGAATTTTATTTCGTGCGAGACCACGGTGGGCGCCACTGTTGGGATTTTGGAAATCCCAATCAGACAGATAGAGGGAGGAGTGATCAAAGCACTTGAGACAATTGAACAAGAAACCAATGAACACAAAGGCCAAGCTCCCCCCTCTTCCACCTCTTGGGTCCTATTTATAGGAAGAGGAGTCTCTCCCTCCTTCACCCCTTGGGTCCTATTTATAGGAAGAGGAGGCACCCTCCCCTTCAAACCCTAGGAGAGAGGAGGTTGCTGTTTATATTATTTCCATCGGTGGGCTTGAATATTACATTTGGGTCCTTAACAATTACAATTGAGTCCCTGGATGTTATAATCAGGTCCTTGGCCCTTACAAATACACTCTTATACCCGTTATTTGGGCCTCTTTTA